>OX457017.1:10105701-11397301 GCA_949752705.1 Callimorpha dominula | reverse complement strand
TAAATATTGTAACACAGTAATTTTAGTTCCGGTATCTATCCTTGGGGTGGCACTGGACTCAATAAAAAAAGGGCAATTCTTTTATGTTCCAAGTTGCCATAGCATGCACTACCCCATCCCTACGTAGAATGGATCGTACGGATTCGTACGTAACGTAACTCCTTTTATTTCAAAAGTCCACAAAAAACCTTGGTATTAAAAAAAGCTACCTATAGGCAGCGTTGTACAAAAAAATAGTAGATACGATCGACTTCAGATGTTTTACTTTCGCAATCGATTTATCGATTTTTTGGAAGACAACGCAATATAGCAATATGACAACGATGCTAATCGTTGTCATATTGCTAAAAATCAATGGTTTTTTTTTTAATAGAAGATTCTAAACGTCATCTCGTCGTTAAAAAAACGAGGGAAACTTTAATTTAATAACTGATCAGATTTAAATCTACTTGTAAAATTAGTATTTAAATTAGTGCAGTGACAAAAGGAGATGTTTTGGTAAGTTTTTCAACATAATTTGTAGATATTGAGTGAGCCCTCGCTCCGGGGTTTCGGCAGCAGCTTTTTATGTTAATAACTATAAAAACGGAGGCGGGAACTGGAACCGATACCTCCACTAAAAGAGACATGACATGACATGTCAAGGGCAAGTTTTAAAGAGTTACATGATAAACTGAAAACAAGAATAAATTCGAGACGTGTACAAGAGAAAACTAGCAGTTTGTTTAAAGTAAGCAAGCTTTTATTCAAATTTATTAACATTACTTTGTTTACTATTTTAATAGTAATGAATAAATAAATGACAATGAAATACTCACTTCTGATACTTAGGTATCTAAATGTTAGGCAATCTGCTGGCGTGGCCTAGCTTTCAAAACAGCATTTTTGTTGTTTTTACTAATAAAAAAAAGGTAGGTTCTCAATTCGACTGTATAAATACATATAGTTATGTATGTTCAGCCCTCTCTCTCTCTTATTTACGAACCGATTTTGAGTATTCTTTTTTTGTTAGATAGGGTGGGCTCAAGGGTGGTCCCATGTCAAGGAAGTCAGGATCTGCAAATGGGATCCTGATAAAATTGAGAGAAACCCTCGAACATTGTAGGAACGAAGTGTTTCTGTTTTTTTGCTTTTCATTACTTTCATAAAATAAATGTTTTTTTTACAAAAAATTAGACCGATGAAAAGAACTATAAAAAGAAAAAAAAAACCTTTTAGGTCTTAAGTATTGAGCTTATTTACATAAGCTATCAAATTTTATATAAACTTATTTTGAGTCGGCGCCATAATTGCTTGCGGAAAGCCTTAAAAAGGGTAATACCTACCATTACTGCCAATTCCGTCGAAATCAGTGTTTTTTTATATTTATTACTAGCAGCGCCCCACGGTTTTACAAGCGTAAGTCCCGATCGCGTGAGAATATCGGGATAAAAAGCCTATATGTTAATCCAAGTCTCCAGCTATCTCCGTCTACAACAATTTAGGTACCAAAGTGGACGTTTTTGTGAATGAATTGTCCGAGCGGTGCTACTGTTAAACATGTTATTTACAAAACAATGTGTAAGACATCATTGTAGTATTACTAGAGAACGAAATAAATGAGTTAACAAAAGTGCAAACATCTTTTATACGGCGTACTGAGAGAGAGATTCTATTATATAATACCTCATCATATTTCATCGTCGTGGGAGAGCCATGCTTCGGCACGTATGGGCCAGCTCAACCGGAGTGATACCACGGCCTCACAGAAAACCGCCAGTTAAGCAATGGTTTCATTGCTTTTCGCCGCGTGAGTGACGTTACCGGAGACCCTAATCCTTCAGTCTCCGCCCTCTTTCGCTACTCCCAACTTAAAGGCCGGCAACGCACTTGTGACTCTTGAGTTGCAGGTGCCCGGCGGTAGTCATTTACTATCAGGTGACCCGTCTGTTCGTTTGCCCCCCTACACCATGATCTAGTTACTGTAATAACGTAACATACATTACAATAAACATTGTAATGTAAGTTACGTTGTGAAAGAGAGAAATAGATACTATTCCTATTATTATTATTATAAATATTTTGTGCCCATTTTAAGCAATTTCGGGCACGGCGCAGTGTGTTTGGAATACAATTTAGAGATTATACGTGGAAGAAGGTCAGAAAGCTGAATTGAAAAATCAAGAAGTGTTATAAAGTTAAAAATAATGGGAAAAAGCTAAAGGGGTCTAGTCTACATGCTGACCTGTCATGATACGGGAATTCTATAAAACGGCAGTTCAGTTATCAAATAAAAAAACAATTATCGCCTGGCCAGGCGATCTTTAGTTTTAAATAAAATGAAACAACTGTTTTTATCAGTCAATCGTCACAAACAACGTTATAAATAGTCATTGAAATAATTAACATATCTAACTACTTTATGAACATATTGTATAAATAATAAACAACTCTCTAAACAAGTAGTACAACATCTTTAACTTTTAACAAACAGTGTTTTAAGTAGTCAATTATTAAAATAATTAACATTAAAAAAACAGCTTTTCTATTTAGGCGTAGAACCAACGAACAACTGTTCACGTGGCGTGAGTCCTGTGACACTTATATCACAGAATCCACCTCAATATCGTTTTTAAAAATTTAAAAAATGTCACTAATTTCAGTAGGTATAAAAATGTTAAAAAAAAAATTAATAATAGTTTAAAAAACTAAAAAAACACGCTTTTATAGAAAATCCAACTAAAAAATAGAAAATAAATTTTAATAAATTTGGATTAAGAATAGTGTAAATAAGAAATAAATGTATATTGTTGGAAAAAAGCGTGGGGTGCATATAGGGTCAATAGTTATATACATTTTATTGACACTATATGCACCCCACGCTTTTTTTAAGCTATTTTTATTTTTTATCGAATTATTGCATTGTCATCGGTCTTTGACAGGTGTGCAAAATTTGAATGAAATCTGCAGTTTAAAGTGGGTCAAAATCGCGCCCTAAGGAGTCGGTTACAAACAAACATACAAGTGAAGCTAATATAAAGCGTGTAATAATTAAAAAAGTTAGTACAAATGATACCTTTGATGATGAGTCGGAAAAAAATTAAAACCGATAAAAAAGAAAACATTTTTACAATGTTCTATTAGCATTATTCAGAATCCATTATGTTAATAAAACTAAATGAAACTATAATATATTATATATAATATATATACTATGAAATAATTTCATAAAAAAATAATGAAATACAGCTGACGCTAGGATCAAAAGACGCGCGGGGGCCAAACTCGAGCGGTCTTCAGCATCCTTTGACCCAAGCGTCAACTGTTTTTTATTTATTTTTCTCAGTTCAAAATCGTTGGTCGGTCAACCAGATCATTTCTAAAACCATTAATAACCCCCACCTCGCAGCTCGCCTTGCCCTATAATCGCTAGAAGCACATTGAACCACTTCCCGCTATCAGCTATCTTGGTGGCGCGACGCGTAGAGGTAGTAAGTAGAGCCACAGATTACTAAGTAGTTACTACTTAACAAATAAATCACTCCCTACAAAAACGTCCATACCTACAGTTTTAATTACTTACTCTTTCCGAGCGCCGACCCCTGCATGCGAAAATGATCTTTAATGTTCTTAAAACACGATTATTATGGCCTCGCAATAACGCATGGTTGCGTTGCCGTAAGTGAGTTTAGGGTTACCTCTTTTTATGTAATATTAAATATCTATATTTTTATAAAAAAGGCTATGTTAATTAAGTTAGTTAAGTAAGTGCTAAGTAAGTTTTATTACACAAAAATTCGGGTGTGTTACCTGACTTAGAAAAGTGTAACACTTAATACCACGTCCCCGTAAGTTTACTAATACGAAACACTTAACAACAAATCGCTTCTCCGAAAAACTTATCGCCGAAGCCACGCGACCTTGCTTAACCAAACCTCTAACGAGAAACATCAATAAATTATTCGAGAACAGAATCTTAAAGAATTTATCGTAGCGTGATGTTATATATCTATAAATGGATAGTCCATCCAACACAAAATTTTAAGAATTTTCAATTCGAACCAGCAGTTCCTGAGATTAGCACTTCAACCAAACAAACGAACTCTTCAGCTTTATAATATTAGTATAGATGTGATGTGTGTGTGATAAATCTAAAGAACAATGTTGCATATGTATATTGTTGATGATCCTTAATTAAAGTTGAGTACCTACATCCAAATCTTTTTCCAATCAAACGCGTGGAATTCACTACAGCAGTAGATGCGTCGTTGTCCTTGACGACAATAGTGCCGACAAAATCTAAAAACGAAAAGTTTTGGTCGGCTGGACGCACCGCTAGCGCGGTGGCGTTTTGCTTTTGAATAAAAAAATAAGGTATTAAAGATTTTATTTCTTGTAGTTATGGCATTCTTATATATAAACTAATAAAGTATCATTTACTTAAAAATTATAAAGATAAGGTATTTAGCACTTACCTAAGAGTATATTTTTTCCATAATCTTAAAACCATTTCAAAATTAAGTATTTTCTATACTATTATAAATATTTAATAACAATGGTAAACCATTATTAATAATTTTTTTACAGAATTAACTATTTGTATTCGAAACAAACACTCGTTTAATTAAATAAATTGTATAATTCGAATGGTTTACCATTCGAATTAAGTAGGTATTTGTATATTAAAAAAAATTGCATAAAAATCCTTATCTAAAAAACAACTCTATGTGACAGTGATTAACTCTTATTTATTTGTAACAGAAACTAAAACATCAAAAAAGAACAAAATATAATTGAAAAGAAAAACAATTACAACTTTTGTTAATTTTTTCTCTTACTGGATCTACGTCCATGTACAGCACAAAAACTACCAGAAAGCATGTCAATTTGTCTGTATTTAAAGTATATAAAGGTATAAAAATACGATTTCGAATTACGTAAAAATTCAAAAATAAAAGCGTGAGCGCGCGGTACAGCTGTCGGCAACCCACTGCGCGAGACTGCGTATAAGGGCCGCCAGCAGATATACGATGTACGGATAAATAAATAATACTTTTTTCTCATTTTTTTTTTTCAGGCATTAAAGTGTATTTAGGTAATAAGGTTATTTTAATAATAACATTATTGTGTACACTTAATATTGTTTATTTTGGTTGTGATATTTTCATACTCATATATCTGGAGTATTATACATAACCTCAAAATAAAAAGCAGAAAGTATAAAAATTCTTTAAACACAATATTTTTGCGATCTTAAAATTTTTGTTATAAATTAAAATATTTATTTAACTCATGTTTTTACTTTAAAAGAGATTAACAAAGTCGCCAAAAATACGAAGAAAACTGAAAGTACTTTTTTTTCAATAAATTAAATAGAATTTCGTCATAGCCTTGTTTTTAAATTAAATTGTTATCAAAGTTATACACAACTCATTTCATGGATTTGACTCGACGTTGAATACTTCACCGAAAAGAATGACTTGTAAACACAACACCATTCATTTTTTTTTACTGAATTTACTAAAACAATTGAATAGTTTATATTTTCAAAATAAAATAAAAATATGTCTCAGTGAATAGGGATACATTTGTAGACAAGGGGATGGTTTACATGAACTCAGTTTCATTCACGAAAAAAATTGTGTAATTCATAGTTGTCCCGAGTTGTTTAAATGTTTACAAAGGCCCGGCGATACAGAAATCACTCCTACTTCACAACATAAGACTTTTGAAAGAAAAAAATCATACACAGTATACATACTTGTCATGTCTCCGGACTGTTCATCCTTTACAATAGTTAGAGGACCATCATCTGAGTCTGCAGATTGTATGTAGTGATGGATACTGTATTCTTGCAGAACATCCTCATCGATATCTGTAAACAGCATTGAGTCGTTTATGCGAGTCCGTTTGTAATGTAGATGTGGAGAAAGGAAGAGAAGACTGTTCACATACTAATCTAAAAAAAAAAAAAACAAAATCCAACAAAAAGTTATAGATACAGATACAAAATATATGATAAATATCAAAAAGAAAGTGACTACAAACGTAAAATATTACCTGCAGAATCACTTTGTTCAACTTTAACGTCGGCAAATGTCAGTGCCTCCACACCGATAGTGTCTGCACTCATCTGCAGTACATGTCCCATGCTGAAGTGTACGACGTGGTGCACGGTGAGTCTCTTCTTGCTGTCAATATCATGCAGTTGCACTGGTTTCAACTGTTAGCAAATCAAATTATTAAATTACATATAAGGTTAGTAAGTTAAATGCCCAGTTTCCGTGAGGGTGATCAACCCAGAAATTAACTATATGAAATCTCTGTTCAAGCATACATATAGTGAGTTGCTGAAAGCATGATTAAGCACTGATATGATTATTAGATCAGTTAACAGAGCTGTTAAATTTTACTACAAAACCTAACATCAAATGGCATTCGAATGTTCAATGAAATTGATCATAGATTATCAAAATACCTATCGGTATAGTTGCGGGACTGGCGCGGCAGGTCGGTTTACTCCTGGATAAAGGAACCCACCCACCCCGGGCATTCAATCTGTAGATGTCTGAAGTTGAAACACACGGACTTGGTATCAGTCGAACTAAAACCTATGTATGAAATATATGGGACATTGGCGGTGTCGGCTCAACGCAGGTGATCAAGGGGGTGGAGTGCGGGGCGGTGTGGTGCGGAGCAACAGCCGTCACGCCCGTTACCGTCCGTTACCGTCTCACCCAACGCATCACTCGGCTCTTCGACGCACCGCACGTTAGACACGGACACCTTTTATTTGTAATTTCAACGACGAAGATTGTTAACGGCATTAAAGCCTATGATATACAGTCCACAGTTTAATTGATATTAACCCGCTAAGGCCTAGACAGGCGGTGCAAAAGAAGTGGGCTGCGACCTAATTTGGTCATTATTGTGTTTGTTTTATTGCTAAATAAAACAATACACTGGAATATCATGCCATTCAAACCCTTGTGGAACACAACTACCACCATCTGGTGCGGCTGTAGCGCATTCGGTTGGCTGCAACATCAGAGGGTGTTCGATTCCTGCTCATTGCCAACCCGTGAAACACGCATGGATATGGGTATATTGTATCTGGCTGGTTTAATTATCAATAAATATAGGTGGGATTTCATTTATCTTAGAATAAAATGGAACAGCGATACGCACCGGGCAGACATGTGGACGAGGGCTGTACTATTCATCATACATTTGTTGATGTTACTGATTAAAACATGAGTTTAATTAAAAATAGTGAAGTATTTGTACACTAGGGTGTCCCGTCGAGGTATGGGATTTTTTCTTTTGAGCTACGATTATGCAAGTGGTGTCAAAAGTTGCGGTTTGACACACACATTACGATTATCATAAAATTTTATTAGATATCAATCATCTTGAGGCCTCTACCGGTCCTTGAAGTTATACAAATTCGTCATTTTCAGGGGTTCCTAACATAAACTATAACTCATACAAAACTAACGTTTAAATTGTTTTTATTAAATCAAAGAGAACAACAATGAGTGTGGTGAGAGAGAAAAATGAATAGGTCATTTTATACTTTAAAAACGAAACTGGTTTTTGTGGCCAAAGTAAGGCATTTCGGCGCGAGATTTCAGTTTATTCCTAATAAATCCATCCCGACCTGTGGTATCTGTTGTGCTTTGAGAAGCCTCTGTTACCAATTTTACACATCTTTCCACTGCCTGTGTGTGACAAGGGAAGTCTTCAATAAAGAGGCTTTGCTCTTTAGCCTTAATTAGTTCATCGTCGGAGACGTGTCGCAGGACCGGTGGAGCTGATATTTCACAGTCTTGCCTCTTCTTTGGTCCAGTAAAAAGTCTCTTTCATTTATAGGAACTTTCTTTGGTTTTTTGCAGGAACAAACATGAAACGAAGTGCACTTACAAGCAGCTTTACAAGCAGCAAGAGCTTGTTCGACAATTCTAAAAAGCACTTTAGTTTGTTTTTGTAGCTATGTTTTTTTTTATTTTTGGGATATCTTATTATCAAAATCAAAATATGATTTCAGCAATTGGGTAACACGTTTTTTGGAAACGATGGGAATCGAGGCTTTAGCCCAAATTACATTAAGTTTCTCAGAAACGATTGAAACGACTTCAGTGTTAGAGGGATCTTTCCCATTCTTTTGTAGTTTTAGTTCGTTTTTTGTGAACAAAATAAATTTTATAACGTCGCTTATCACCGGTAACTGGCGATTTTCAAGTTCTTTATATCTTCCCAATATAGCACAAGTAGTCTCACTTCGTCTTGAACCCATTATTATCTACTAATGTATCACAAGAAAGTACGGAGCGTCACTGTTTCAGCACTAGAAATGAGACGAACTGCCTCACAATTGAAGTAGAGAATTTGAGTAAAGCAAGTCAAAACATGAATTTCGCGAGTTCGAGCGAAACCTATTCTTAACTGGAAACCACCTGTCGTTACTTGGAAATCATAATTTATTATTCCACTATCATTGTGTAAATAAATAAAAAAAGTGTGTGTGTGCAATTCACACGGCAGAAGTGAAACTTCTAAATTAATTAACCAACGAATTTTAATACGCAAATGCACTAAAATGATACACGTGAATGACACAAGAAGGCTTCGTAGTACGCAGGCGCAAAGACATGTATTGGTATTGATATAGGGCTCTGTTTCCGCATTTAGACTCATAGGCGGTCCATTATGCGTTCGAATAAGCTGACTAGTTGAGCCAAAAGTTCCTTCCAGAAGCACAGAAGCCTCTTGGGGCATTCACAGGCTTCTAGGAGCGACCTCGCACCCGCGAGGATACGTGCCCGTTGTGTGGCCACTCCCTCGCACTCCAAGATAACGTGGGCGGCCGTTTCCGCAAAAACACGTGCTAGCAAACGAATATTATAGGAAACACTGTATACTTGTATTCTATCTCATTCTTTCGCAGGCTAAATCCTATTGTATTTGTCTCTTTTTAGTAACTACACACACTAAATAGTATGCAGGTGCAAAGATTATAGGAAACACTCTACACTTGTATTTTATCTCATTCTCTCGCAGGCTAAATCCTATTTATGAACGTTTATCTCTTTTTAGTGTGAGTTTTTCGTTTCATCGAATTTCAAATCACAAGGATGTTAAAGAAGTTTCACTTCAAAAATATAATTAAATGTAACTTTTCATAACTATTAACAAAAGGCTTTTTTTAAAGTCTTATAAATAGTTGATACCGATTTTTGAGAGATTATAAAAAAGCGAATGATTCTGTGCCACATACATGGCTCTCGATTGTGATGGAGTTGTACAGGATTAATACAACTCTACGCATTTTCTTGAAGGCATGTATGCGGCAAGGGAGAACGGTACTTTGCTATCCAGGATGTCAGTAGATTGCGGCAAACGAAGTACCAATAAAGATCGACATAGATAGATAGAAACTCTTTATTTTACAAAATAAGATATTAATACATATTGTATACATAGGTATATATTCTTATCAACTAAAGTTAAAGCCTAAAACAGAAAACCTTGTACAATGGCGGCCTCATCGTGACTTGTGATCTCTTCCAGATAACCATTGGATGGAGTTGTTGTTGCATTTCACGATTAATGGAACTCTCTGTTATACAATTGCGTTTTACTAAGAATATGATATAATTAAAGGTTTTGGCTGGTTTCTTTTATGGCCGGCTGCCTGCCTGACGCCAACCCTCCTTGGGAATGTAAGCGTTTTAAGACGGGATGAAGGAAGAAAGTAAACTTGTAAAAGGAAAGATGGGAAGGGAGCGGAACCTAAGGTAAGAGATACCGGAAGTCTCGGGTGGGGAACGGGAATGAGTCTGCAGTAGCCCGCAGAAGCCGGAATCGCGTACCCGAATGTCTTGTATTTTCCGTGAATAGAGAAGCCAGAACCTACACGTACAAATTGCACAATATCATGAGCAGTGAGACAAGTGCTTGAGCACTAGTCTCACTGCACAACGGGTCTTAAAGCTCCCACAGGAAAAGGAAGACTGCTTATGATAAATCATATCGGAAGCGAGGAAGGCTTTTTAGATAGGGGTTTTTAATGTTCGAGTCTAAGACAGACATCAGTGACTACCATAGTGAAATGAATGCCAAACTTTCGTGACCAAGACTCCCGGGATGAAAGCCCTAGTACTTAGGTTAGCGCACTCCGAGACTTACTTTGTTTTAGACGTTTCTTACAAGTGTTAGCTCGAATATGTTTTGTTAAACTAGACCTTTGTGAAAAGCATATTTTACATATATCACACTGATATGGTTTCTCACCAGTGTGTGTACGCATGTGACTAATTAAATGACTGGTCTGTGAGTAATATTTCTTACATATATTACACTGATGTGGTTTCTCACCAGTGTGTATACGCATATGCTTACATAAAATACTACTTTCTGAGAATTGTTTCTTACATACATGACACTGATATGGTTTCTCACCCGTGTGTGTACGAATGTGACGAGTTAAATTACTCATAAATAAGAAACTTTTCTTACACACATGACACTGATGTGGTTTCTGACCGGTGTGTGTGTGACTACTTGTACTATTCTCACGTGAGAGATCTTTCTTCCACACATCAGAGCACGAAGGAATGTGCCTCTCTAACTTACACTTGGAACTGTAAGATTGCTGACACGTGTCACATGTATATTGTACACGTTTGCTGTGCGGTACACTTGTAGATCTCTCTTTATTGTTATCTTTGAGAGTGAATGTCACTTTATTTGTGCTTTTTGATACTGTTTCGTCTGCAGCAGTTACGTTGTTACGTTCTTTGAACAGATCCTGTACGAGTTTATGTTCTTTGCGTTTGCTGGAGGTCAAATCTTCCTGATTCCGTAGCACAGCTTGCTCAGATTTCTTCGGAGTAAGGTGGCCTATATAATAATAGCAATTACAATATAATTTTGTATATCAAGAGTACACACAGGCTTAAAATAACAAGCAGGATAGATAAAATTGTTTTAAAAACAGTACAAAGGTTTGTTTTGTTGTGTTGTGTGTGACCCATGTAAAATCACAAAAGTGTAGTCTTACGTGGGTCACACTGAAAGTTTTTAGAATAGGCCAGTAAGAAAAGCAGCCGATGAAAAATTTATTTAAATTTCGGATTAGGAACTCTTGAGGAATCTGTAGACGGTTAATGATTTCATGTCATTTGTTTTTACAAATTGGCGGCAATTTAAAGAGTGTCTGTCGTGGATTGAAACGGATTTGACTAGAGAAAATTTCCGCTCATTGATTTATTACGACTTTCGTTGCGGTCTTACTCAACAACAATGTTACGATAGCCTTAGATTGGCATTTCATGACGAAGCCCATCTCGTGCCACTGTTTACGACTGGTTTAATATGTTTAAACGTGGTCAAAGCAAACTGATGATTCTCGAGAAAGACGTCCTTCTATGGCGACTACTGAAGATAACGTGAGTGCTGTGCGGCTAATGATAGAAGCTGATAGAGAGGTGACATATCAACAGATTTGGGCAGCTTTAGGTATTGGTATGAGTCAAGTACAAAAAGTCTTACATGACTATTTAGACGTCAGAAAGCTTTGTACTAGATGGTTACCTTATAATTTGACGGAAGAAAAAAACGCCGTCGTATGGATTGAAAAGTATGACGGAGGTGACTCGAATGCTGTACATGACATCGTCACAGTTGATGAAAGCTGGATATATTTTTACGAATCCGAAATCAAAAGACAATCTGCGCAATGGATGTTTCCATTCGAAGCCGACAAAAGTAAAGAAGGACAGAAGTCACGGGAAAAAGATGATTGCCTCATTCTCTGAACGGACGGGTCATTTCGCAACAATCATTCTAGAACATCAGATTCGTATCTCAGTCATTGTCTACCAGTTGTCTTGGAAAATGTTAGATCCTCCTCCACCACGACAACGCTCCAGCTGACTCCGCCAGACGGACTATCGAATATTTGTCTATCAAAGGTGTGGAGCTAGTGAGTCATCCTCCTTACAGTCCCGACCTTGTGACTTTTATTTATTTCCAAAAATAAAAAAAAAATCGTTTTATGAAATCTGAAATGCCGTGGCTGCGTTTGAAAAAGGTGTGGAAGAGATCCCTAAAGAAGAGTGGGTTCACTGCTTCAGTCAATAGTTCCATCACATGCAACGGTGCTTAGAAAGGAACGGAGACTACTTCTAAAAGTAATAAAAATCTATTTCATTCCGTTTTTTATTTTCTAAAAACTTTTAAGTGTGATCCCGTAAAGTTTGAGTAATAATTTAATTTGTATTTTTATATACCTTATAAACATATTAACTAAAAGAGATTGACGAAGTTGCCAAAAATATGATGAAAATTAAAAGTACTTTTTCCTATAAATTAAATTTCGAAATGACCACATCACTTGGTTTTTTAACCGACTTCCAAAAAGGAGGAGGGTCTCGATTCGTCAGAATCTTTTTTTTTTATGTATGTTCACCGATTACTCTAAGATGCCTGAACCAATTTTGAAAATTCTTTTTCTGTTTCATAGGGTATACTTTCCAGGTGGTTCCATTAAAATTTTATAGAAATCAGTCGAGCGGTTTCTTAAAAATCAACAAATATCTAAAAATTGTATACGTCGATGATGTTTTCGTTGGCTCCGAAACCTCGCTGTCTCATTGGAGCAGTGCGTTTAGTTGGCCTACCCATATTATATTTAAACAAATACATCTACTTTCCACTAAAAAGCACATTGAAGTCGGTGATACTTTTTTTAAGATAATAAATAATATTGTTGTTAAATTTACACTCAACGTATTTGATTAACTTGACATTGTACACTTCGTCGGAACGAATATCTGTAATATGAATGACCAAATTTTGCCGAGTTAACTAAAACAATGGAATTGATATTTTTTAAATAAAATATAAATATTTCTCAGCGAGTAGAGATATATTTGTAGACAAGGGGATGGTTAACATGAACTCAGTTTCACACACATAAGGTACCAAAATTTATGAGATCTACAAAATCCACAAATAGTTGTTCCGAGTTTGAGTGTTCTTTGTTTGAACGGATGTTTATAAATAGACCGGCAACAGAGAAATCACTCCTAGTGCTAGAGTTGTATATTTAAAGAACAAAGCTATACACAGTATACATACTTGTCCTGTCTCCGAACTGTTCCTCCTTTACATTAATTAGAGGACCATCGTCTGGGTCTGCAGATTGTATGTTGTCATAGACATTGTATTCTTCCAGACTATGCTCATCAATATCTGTAAACAACATTGAGTCCTAAGTGCGAGTCAGTTTGTAATGTAGAGACAGAGGAAGAGAAGATGTGTTCACTAATGTAAAAGCTATGTTTAAGATTCGCCAAAAAGTTACGGAAACAGATCGACGGTTTGTGCTATTGAATTGTGACCTTATAGAAACACGAAGATTCCTTTTCATGGAAAAGTTTTGTTTTAATTTACACTATTGTCTAAGAAAATAGAATACTTTATTTCAATATTTGTAGCTATGACAGATGAGCCGGTGCTGCCAGTTTATCACGGGGTAATTTTACAAAAACTATGGGTAATCATAAACCATAACGCTATTCCTGTTTTATATTAATAAAAAACTCTATCGCTGAAGAAAATAATATTTAACCTAGTTAACATCCTACACGTAACGTTTCGCATTAGATTTTCGGGTCTTGGATCTTTTAGATTTTGAGTTGCTACGGATTCAATACTGGCAAATCGATGGAAAGAAACTATACTACAGACGAGAAATGAGGACCAGTGGATGTCTCACAAGACTTCAGTCGTATGTTCTGAACATTGTTCATTTACCATGGAACGCTGAACCCTCTTCGGAGGTGGGCGTTCAGTTCTCACTAGTGCGGTTATTTTCGTGCACATGTCTATTGTAAACATTGTTTTTTAGTTCCAATAAAAATTATTATTCTCTTTATTCATTTAAATATACATATAAATTACATTTTTAAATACATTCAGATAATATCAAAAATACATTTAAAAATATAAAAAATAGTGCCCCACCGGTATCGGGTACAGGGACCAAGCTACCGGTGGTTAGGGTTCCAGAGACAGAAACCTCCTCACAATACGTGCCGTATCAAGAAGGACCGCCTTCTGCATCAGGCCCTTAGTCCAGCTGCCTAACGAGAGCCTCTGAAGGTGTTGGTCGAGGCTCTTTGCAATCAACCCATGGGCTGATATGACTATCGGTACAATGATTGCTGAATTCACATCCCACATGTCGACCACCTCGTGGGCCAAATCCAAATATTTCATTTGTTTTTCTTTTTCAGCCCTTAAGAGGTTGTCGTCATGGGGAATGGTAATATCAATAATCATTGCTCGGCGCTCTAATCGGTCTATTACCACTATATCAGGCTTATTGGCAATAATAGTCCTGTCAGTGATAATAGACCGATCCCAGTACAATGTTACACGACCATTTTCAAGAACTGGGTCGGGCACATACCTGTAGTACGGTAATTCCGCAGTCACAAGGTTATATTTAAGAGCAAGTTGCTGATGGACTATCCTGGCCACTTGGTTATGTCTATGCAAGTACTCGCCGTTGGCAAGACGAGAACAACCGGAAATTATATGCCTGAGGCTTTCTCCGGGACGATGACATGCCCGACAAATGTCAACTGTGCCGTCCTTCAGGATATGTCTCCGATAGTTGTTCGTCATAACAACTTCATCAGTAATTGCACAGATAAAACCTTCAGTTTCTCCAAAGAGATCACCGAAACGTAGCCAGGACACAGATGATAATAGATCTACTTCGGGCCCATTTAAGGCCCGATAAAAACGTCCATGCAGCTCTTTGCTCTTCCATATCTCCCTGCGATCTGTAATATTGAGTACTGCAGGTTTGCGCCAGTTCTCTCTACCTAGAGCAAGCGGAGTGAGTCCGTTGTCCACTACCACAACATCCTGATGCATCTCCACGTCAACAGAGAGAAAGTAATCTCTAAGATTGCATACCTCGCGGTTATGTAGTGTCCTGGCATTTAAAAAACCACGACCCCCACATTTCCGCGGGATATACAATCTCATAACCGATGAACGTGGATGGTGCATTCGGTACGCGGTTAGCAATGTACGGACTCTTCTATCCAGGGCATCAAGTTCAGTCTGAGTCCATCTAAGTATGCCAAAGGAGTAGGTTAGGACTGGTATGACCCAATCGTTATAGGCCCGCACCTTATTACCACCTGACAAAAGACTTTTCAATACTTTTTTCAGGCGGCCAAAGAAGCGTTCCTGTAACGATTGCTTCATAGTCAATTCATTTAAACCTAACGCCTGTGACATTCCTAGATACTTGTAAGTTTCGTTCGCGGAAAGGCATCTAAGGTGTGTAAAATCTGAGAGTTCCATACCTTCAGATTCCACAATCTTACCTCTTTTTACATGCATGACTGCACATTTATCCACACCAAATTCCATCCTGATACATTTACTAAAAGTTTCAGTTACCTCTAGTAATTTTATCAGTTGGAAATTGTTGCAGGCAAAAAGTTTCAAATCATCCATGAAAAGGAGGTGGGATATAACCTGACCTCCTCTCCGCAAACGATAGCCTAGTCCTGAACCCTCCAACATAGTGCTGAGAGGATTCAAAGCTAGGCAGAACCACAAGGGACTCAAACTGTCACCCTGAAATATACCCCGCCTGATCTTTATATACTCGCCGTCACCCTGAGATTGTCGACATCCTGGATAGCAAAGAATCGTTTTCCATTGCTGCATACATGCCTCCAAGAAAGTGCATAGAGTTGTATCAATCTTATACAAATTATTATTATTATTTTTCTGCAGATGATTTACATTTTACAAAGGAGTGACGGCTGAAGAATGGATCTAGACGCAAGGTAGATAACGGATACGGTAATGTAAGGGATATATATAAAAAATGCGAGAATACCCTTTGCATAATTTAAATCAGAGTGATAATAGTGTCATTTCTTTATAAATAAAACCAAAATGTAAAGATTATTATTATTATATATAGTGGTACCCTACATTGCTTGTTGCAAATAAAACAGACGAAATATTAAAATTTCATAAATTGTTTAGTGTACGAGACGAAGTTAGTTTTGTAAATGCCTCGGAAGAGTCGAAAGATGCTTTTAAAATTTGTGAGGTATCTGAATACGTAATCAGAAAGTACGTTATTTATAAAACGCTCCACTAAGTGACTGTCTTCTGATTATAAACCTATTTGTTTAATTGCTTTTGTTTTGATTTGATTGAACATATTTTATTTTTATTAACTACACTGATTTTAAATTTAATCTTATATAATTGTTTAGATTTATAAAAAGAACAAAAATTGAAAATAAACATGTTATGTGTATTCTCCGTTAGAGATCCTAATAAATAAATAAATAAATAAACAGATATTCAGTTTGTCGGACATATCTATTTTTAAAATATTGGTGATTTTGACTCAAAGTATTTTAATTATTCATGTTAGATGACGTCTGTACCACCTAACATCAGAAGTTAAAATACTTTCATTAAAGAATAATAATAATGTCTTATAATTATATTATTAAAAAATATCAATCACTTATTTTCACTAATTGGTACCTTTGTAATTTGAATTTGATAATTTTTCGTTTCTGACAGATTCAACAACTTAAAAACAAAACTCCAAAACAGTTTTTATTTTTCATTATGTTATTTTGTTGATTAATATGTTTTGTAATAAATCATTTTCTTTTAAATCATTATTTTATTCTCCCTTGATCTCCTTATGACGTAATTCAAGAAGGTAAGTAGATAATTTAGAGCAGGCATCCCTGAACACGCACACAGTGACAATTTGTTGACAACTACACGCTCATACTTATGGGCGCAAATCTTCAAATATTGTTTTTATAAGTGATTATAATTATTATCGAAATATCCAAAATACATTAGATTTATATTCAAATAATGTATTAGTAAACAGTAAAACAATTATTTATCAAGCTCTAATAAACACTGTTTTGGAGGTTTAAAGTTGAACTTATGATTCAAATACTCATTTAAAATAATAATATATTCAAATAATTGTGTAAAATAAAGTCTATTACAAATGTAATTATTATTCTGCATCAAATTTTGTTATTTTATGTATTAAAGAAAACTTAATTTCTATTGAATCCTGATTGCAGCGCCATCTGCTGACGATCTGCATAAAAATAATATTTGTTTATCCTACTAATATTATAAACGTCTTCCCACTATCCCACTAATATTATAAATGTGAAAGTTTGGATGGATGGATGGATGTTTGTTACTCTTTCACGCAAACACAGCACACAAACTTGGTATGTAGATAGCTGGAGACCTGGATTAACGCATAGGCTACTTTTTATCCCGATATTCCCACGGGACTTACGTATAGATTTGTTTACACCCTTTTCTCGTCCGGGGTAGGCAGAGACGGTAAAACGCCAGTTGCCACGATCCTGTCATAGAGCTCACGCCTCTTCCTCATACCTTTCCTCAGACCTTTCAAATACGCTCGCCGGTTGCGGGTGCGTATATCTTAGCTCTTCTTTAGTATACTGCCGATCTGGTCCCTATCCGCACCAACTCGCCCACCCACGGAAGAAGGGCCAAGATATAAGCACCCGCAACCGGCGAGCTTATTTGAAACGAAAAAAAGGAACCCTTATAGGATCACTTTGTTGTCCGTCTGTCTGTCAAGACCCTTTTTCCCGTGGCAACATCAAGTTGAAATTAATCCCAATTACATAGGTCTGCAGTCCCTTGAAGCTGTAAAAAAAAAAAATCGAGCATCTAAGTTAACGCAGTTTCAAGATACCATATCTTAAGACTGCGTTAACTTAGGTGCTTGATTTTTCCTTGATTCCCTTAAGCCTTATATTTGACCAAATTTGAACATTTAGCAGGTAAATCAAAACCCAGACAGTACTTCCCATTGACCTAGAATCATGAAATTTGGTAAGAAGCCAGGTCTCACAGCACAAGTTAAGGAAAAAATCTGAAAGTGTTAAGTTTGTGTTATATCACATAAAAAATTAGTTTTTGTGATTTCAAACTTATGTTTTGCGGTTGAATTGTTGACTTTGTCGTACATCGCAACCGCAAAATTAAGTTTGTCTTTCGAAAAAGACGGGCAAGTCTTCGAGAATTGATTCCCGAGATGGACGTACTCTATCTACATACAAGTTTGCTTGCTTACGGAACCCTCGATGCGGGAGTAAGACTCGCACTTGTCCGGTTTTTTTTATTGATGTAATTTCACAGACCTACAAACTTGAATTTGTTTTTTTTCTTACTTCAGTGCTGATTTATTGAGTTTTGGGATACCCTAAACACGAATATGAGAATTTTTTTTTCTGAATTTCTCACAATTTATATTTATGAAAACTGGAAAAAACTGGAATATTCCGGTAAAAAATCAGAAACACAAATAGTAAGTAATAATTCAGTTTATTACTTTTTCGAAATCAATCTTCAATAAATAAGCTTAATAACGTTTTTGGGGATATTTTACAAATAAACAAAAATGATTATAACAACCTAAATTAGATAGATTATTATTTATTAGATAAACTTATAATATACTAAACTTATAATTAAAATAATCAGTATTGCAAACGACGAACATCTGGCCAATTCACAACCTCTTGATGATCTGATTGTGAAACAGGCCCTTGTCTTAATAAGAGTTTATGAAGCTAAGAATAACAGTTTAAGAGTCATTTAGTGTATTAAATGTAAAGCCTTATTTTATATAAAGAATAGTCTGCTGCGAACATCCAACGTGTTTTAATAATAATAAACAACTATCTAATCAACTAGTACAATACTTTTATCCTCCTTTAAAGGAGATCCGCCAAAATGTTACCGGATTGTACACGAATACATTTACTTTAGTTTACTCAAAACAAAATAAGGGCCACTAAGTTTCTTTGCTGTATCTCGAATACAGTAAAGTTAATGTTGTTGCTTGCAATTTAGGCTAACAGTTGTTTAAAATAACTATCTTATTTTTAATTTTAAACTTCATAATTAAATTAGCCATTTTAAATGGAAAACATGAACAAAAGAAAATCAATGTAAAATGAGAGGTACTGTCCTCGTCACTTTTTGTTTGTTTGTTACGAGTATGTCCTCCTCTCTTAGCAATGCACTCCTGAAGCCTCGCTTGCATACTCTGGATCAAATTTCTCACGTTTTCATGTTGAATCTTTTCCCAAGCACGTTTTAAAACGTAAATCAGCTGCTGCTGGTTGTGGACCCCCCTTTCATTCTCTCTAACCCTTCGTTTCAACTGGTCCCACATGTGCTCAAAACAGTTTAAGTCCGGACTGTTAGCTGGCCACCTCAATATGCCACTCTTCTAGTACAGCTTGGGTGTCGCTCGAGCTGTGTGCACGGGCACTGCCTTGCATCAGAACGAATCCAGGACCCACTCGCTGTGGATCAGGGATCACTTGAAGCCTGATGACGTGATCGATATATGTTCTGAAATTACGGTACCCGTATTTGAAATGGTGAACTTAGTTTTACAGTACAAGCTAATCCCACCCCAAATCATTCGTGGATGCAGGAGTCCGAAAACCGCTCGCCACGTTGTCTCCACATCCTAATACGCTGATTATTATTAAAAAAATAATAATTTGCACTTGTGTGCAACTCATTAATCCCCCTGTTTAAATACTAACGGGAGAATCTTAAACAATTTGCAACTTGAGCCCTTGTCAGAGGAATTTAAACAACTCGTCGTTTTGACGTTTGCTGATCTTCCTGCAGTCGATTACAAACAGTTTGGTTACTTACACGGGTACCCTTCGTCAGACCTAGGTGGTGTTGCAGCTTACGGGCCGTCACTGTGCGATTCCGAAAAGCACTTAACTGGACGAACCGATCCTCGCGAGCCATTGCTATACGAACTCTATCCGAACCAGGAGAATTGCCTTGACATCTGTGTTAATTAACATCTAGGTTAGATGTTAACTAATCAATTAAAATTTAAAAAATTTAACTTTTTTCCTTAAGCGACACGTGTTAAGAAAAAAAATAAAAAAAAATCGAAGCAAAATATTAAAACAATACCAATTTAAAAGTTTTTTCAAATGACGAAAATACTGGCCGTATTTTGCATATTAGGAACACGAACACCAGCATGAAAGAGATCCACGAGACCAAACAAATCATAATATTAATTTAATTCTACTCATCAGTTACTTTCAGTTCACTAAAGCGCACTAAAATATAAATAAGCTATTGGCCCTTATTTTGTTTTAAATATTATTAGTCATCTCATGCGGTTAACTATGATATATGAGGTATAAAGCGTAGCTTGATGAAAATATTTTTTTTCATATTTTATTATATACTATATTTACAATTCGAGATATTACATTATGTTATGACAGTCGATATTATTTGACAGCCGCCGTTTTAATATTGTTTAATAGTACCTCCCTTTTTGTTTTAAAAAAAAGTCCCTTGTTGGTTAATGACAAGTCTGTCAACTGTCAATCTGCTTGTTGGTAATGGACCAAGAAACTATCATTTTATCTGTGCTTTTGGTAGCATTTAGGTTGGACACGGTCTCAAAATAAAATAAATGCTTCAACCACGTTTTGAGATATATTATGATGATATTGTTACGGAAGTCGAGTTTAGTAAGTCATAGAGGGTTAAAATTACCAAAATTGAGATCTACGCCATCTTTTGACATTGAATGGAACTAATAGTCTATTATTATCTTCGTGGAGAGTGGCACGGACTCTCGTGAGGACAACTGGTAATTCAGCGGTATGTGTGTTAAATCCTTGTGTTAAGGAAACAGTGCCTTTGCGGATAGAATATACCTTAAGGATGAGTTAAAGAATGCCTTACGACCGCCGCAAGAGAAGGTCTGTAAACACTGCCTTAGGCACGAGACCAAGGAAGCAGTGTCTGTACGGGTGTTAAGAACGGGCCTGAGTAACCAGTGGAAGGAAACCTTACGGAAGGCGCAGCAAGAGGACACACATGTCAAGGCAATTCTCGAGTTGTTCAAGGCCCATGCTCCGAGTCCCAAATGGAGTGACGTTGTAGCTATGAGCACAAGTATGCTCGAGAGGATACCTGTCACCTCCAGATGTTTGTTCCTAAGGCCAAGGTATCGGAGATTCTACAGTTTTACCACGCCTAATGTTCAAGCGGCTATCTAGGGGTGAAAAGGACACTGTTGAGGGTAAACGAGCGGTTTTATTGGATCCACTGTCGTGACGATGTGGAGGACTGGTGTCGCAAATGCACCAGTTGCGCAGTAGTGAAGGGACCTCATACACGCAGCACATTATACAGCTGCAAGGCACCCCGCCTTGCAGCTGTATAGTGTGAGAGTTTCGGGGGAACGCATTCGTGGATGTGGCGGGGGCACCATTGTCCGGAGAGTGATGGTGGCAACAAGTATTTCATGGTTGTCATAGATTATTTCACAAAGTGGCTGGAAGTATCTACGATCCCGAACCAAGAGGCGACGACGGTAGCTGATAAGCTGGTCCATGAAGCCTTTTGTTGACTTGGGGTACGTTTAGAGATTCACAGTGATCAGAGGCGAAATTTTGAGTCCCAGGTGTTCCAGGAATAGTGCCCGAGTGATGGGTACTTTTAAAACCCGAACCACCACCCACCCTCAATCTGATGAAATAGTTGAACAGTTTAATGGGACATTAGAGAGGTACTTGGCACAAGGACTGGGATAAGCATATCCAGCCATTCCTCCTGTCGTACCGAAGTGCGGTCCAAGAGAGTACGTTGATGACACCTACCTTTGCAAACTTCGGTCGAGAACTACGTTTGCCTACGGATTTGATCACGGACACTCCCTCTGACACTCCACGCAGTATTACGGATTATGCCGACGACTTACGCGGTGAATGACGTTTACAAGAACATCAAACAATAAAGCCAGCAGTCGTCGGAGAGAATGAAAACCCGGTACGATTAATGGACTGGCTGCATAACCCGGTTCGCAGAAAAGGGTTATCTTCTATGCTGCAGGTGAAATGGGACGGACCGTACCGAGTAGTGACCAGACTGAATGCGCATAAAGAAAGGACGGAGCACACGAGTGATAGTTTAAATAGTGAAAATTGTAATTGAGTTATTTATCATTTATTATAATAAATTGTCTATTTTGGTAATGCATTGGTGTACTTTTCTAATCCCGAACCTCGGCTCGTAACAATATAGTAGTAAAAGATGATGTAGTAAAATGAAAAAACACATTGAACCACTTCCCGCTTATCTTGAGGCTCTTGAGGCCATTGCCCCTGACGCACGACATACTTAGGTTAGCGCGAGACGCGACTTACTTTTGTTTTAGACGTTTCTTACAAGCGTGTGTTCGAACATGTCTTGTTAAACTAGACCTAATTGGAAAGCCTTTTTTACATACATTACACTGATATGGTTTCTCCCCAGTGTGTGTAGGCATATGGTAACGTAAAGTACTCTTTTTTGAGAATTGTTTCTTACATATATCGCAATGATATGGTTTCTCACCAGTGTGAGTAAGCATATGGCTAATTAAATTACTGGTCTGGGCGAAATATTTCTTACAAACATTACACTGATATGGTTTCTCACCAGTGTGTGTACGTATATGACTACTTAAACTACTCATAAATGAGAAACTTTTCTTACATATATCACAATGATATGGTTTCTCACCAGTATGTGTACGCATATGTGTAATTAAACTATTGGCCTGGGTGAAAAATTTCTTACATACATTACACTGATATGGTTTCTCACCAGTGTGTGTACGCATATGAGCCCTCAAAGTACTCATAGATGAGAAACTTTTCTTACATACATTACACTCATAGGATTTTTCACCAGTGTGTGTACGTATGTGATTACTTAAAGTACGTTTATCTGATAATTTTTTGTTACATATATAACACTGATATGGATTCTCACCAGTGTGTATACGCATATGTGTATTTAAATTATTGGCCCGGGGGAAATATTTCTTACATACATTACACTGATATGGTTTCTCACCAGTGTGTGTATGCATATGATCACTTAAATTACTCATATATGAGAAACTTTTCTTACATACATTACACTCATATGGTTTCTCACCAGTGTGTGTACGCATATGATTACTTAGACTACTCATAAATGAGAAACCTTTCTTACATATATCACAATGATATGGTTTCTCACCAGTGTGCGTCCGAATGTGACGAGTTAATTGACTTATACGTAAGAAACTTTTCTTACAAACATGACACTGATGTGGTTTCTCACCAGTGTGTGTACGCATATGATCACTTAAATTACTCATAAATGAGAAACTTTTCTTACAAACATTACACTGATATGGTTTCTCACCAGTGTGTGTACGCATATGATTACTTAAAATATACTTTTGTGAGAATAGTTTTTTACATATTTCACAATGATATGGTTTTTCACCCGTGTGTGTACGCATGTGACTAGTTAAATGACTCATACGTGAGAAACTTTTCTTACACACATGACACTGATGTGGTCTCTGACCGGTGTGTGTGTGACTACTTGTACTACTCTCACGTGAGATATCTTTCTTCCACACATCAGAGCTCAAACAAATGTGCCTCTCTAACTTACACTTAGAACTGTAACATTGCTGACACGTGTCACATGTATATTGTACACGCTCGCTGTGCGGTACACTTGTAGATCTCTCTTTATTGTTATCGTTGAGAGTGAATGTCACTTCATTTGTGCTTTTTGCTGCTGTTTTGTCTGCAGCAGTTACTTCATTAGGTTCTTTGAGCATGTCCTGTAACAGTTCATGTTTTTTGAGGTTACTGGAGGTTAAATCATGTGGATTCCTCTGCACATTTTGGTCAGATTCCTTCGTAGTAAGGTGACCTAGACAACAAAAATAGCAATTACAACATAATTTTGTATATCAGGAGCACACACAACCTCAAAATAATAAGCTATTTAAACAAACATTTTGGATAGATAGCACGTTGAAAGAATTTTCATAGAAAAAAATTCAGCATGTTTGACAGTTTCGCCCCCTGTCAGAGGTTTAATGTAACATTTTATATACTCATCAAAAGATAGCGCTAAAGAACATTTTCATCTACTGCACTAGTTTCTAGACGTCATAATAATTTGTTTTTGTGAGCAAATGAATCCCCGGTAATTTCATTGTAATAGGTATTACGTTTACATTATATTCACATATACATCTATATAATACATTTATTCAAAGGCGAAAGCGACTCCGTCTGTTTTGTTGTTTTCACAACTACACCACTGCCTTAAACATGGAATGACATAGGCTCTTTGTGGTGCGACTATCGACAGCAAAGCGGGCAGACCCTCGGGCGAAGCCAAATCAAATCAAACTAATTACTAGATACACTAATCACGCTCTTCACAATCCTAACTACTAATTAATGCAAATGTAAGTTTGTTTGCTTGTTTGGTAGTAGGACTTGCACCCCGCACTCTGTTTCTTCCAGCTGGATATTCCAGCGAATGAGAATAAGTATACTGATATTGTAAAATATTTTTACTTAATTTTGCCATTTTTTTGTCACTTAATAACAAAACAACCTAAACCAAGCTCTAAAAGTATGGTTTAGGAGCTTTTAATAAGAGAATTAAAAAACCCTGTTTCACGATTTTAAAAATATATATTTTAATTATTTTCTGTTCTAGAACCTAATAAAATTAAAAACTGTTAACATGTTACTTGAAATACTTAATAATTAATAAAATTTCAATCATATATTTCTGTAGACATTCTACTTAACAACAGAGGGCGTCTATTTCAAAATTGGAAACAGATTATTTTCGTTAGTATTTACACAGTAATTAATTAAGAGTCACTGTCAGATGAGTTACAATACCGTAACACACACACACAGCAGCCTTCAGTGAGTAAAAGTGACTTGTTACTGGTAGTAATAAGTTTTGGTTGACATTTTTATGACCTTGTCCTCTATTACTATATTATGAGTCTATGGGACGGACACAATATCAATATAGTAACAAAACTAATAAACTATTATTAAATATTAGCTTGTTAGTATCCGTTAATTAAGCAGTTAATTAAACCGCAATCTGAAAGTTCTTTGCATCCATTGTACGTATGTTTATAAAGTGCCGGGCGACACAGGAATAACTCCTATTGCAAGAGTTGTCTATTTAAAGAAGAAAATACACAATATACATACTTGTCCTGTCTCTGGACTGTTCCACCTTTACAATAATTAGAGGATCAGCGTCTGAGTCTGCAGATTGTATGTTGTCATAGACACTGTTTCCTTCTAGAGCATCCTCATCGATATCTGTAAACAGCAATGAGTCCTAAGTGCGAGTAGGTTTGTAATGTTGCCAGATGTGGAGTTAGGGGAAGTGAAGAGGTGTTTACAGATATAATACAGTCAAAAGTTGTTATTCACGGTTCCCGTATACGTTTCAGTATTCGCGGGTAAAATATATTTATTCGCGGATCTAGTCGGTAGATTAAAATAATTCGGGATCCTTTGTTGCGTTAAGTACTGCTGGTACGTACCGAGGCGGCTTTTCAACGAGTGGACTTGTTACCTGACTATTGCTGTGTGTGTACTCGTAGTTGTTACGGGTTTCATGTTTTTGTAGTAATTATTAATTTTCTTTTGGGTTTGTGTAATTTGTACTTAGATTAATTATTGTTTTCATTGCTGTTTTATAATTATTACGAATTAGTTTTGAGGCATAAAAGATTGCTTATTATTTTAAGGTGTTTTATTTCCGATTCCTAAAAATATAATAATTTAATTGAAGTCTAGAAGATGTACATATTGCTACTTTGAAAAATGTTGTATTTCCACATGGCAGTAATAATAAATATAATAAAATTTATAGTCATTTGTCGGCGCATCCGCTTCTCAATAGAAAGAAAGAAAGAAAGAAAGAAAATCCGTTTATTTTGGTGCTGAGACACAAGTTATACCAATTAATATACCTATATCTATATCTATAAGTATATCTATAAAAAAAAAACAGAAATCGGAATCGAAAATACAGTAAGTAGGTACATTAAAGGAAACAGTGGAGGAACAATAACGTGTCTCTCGTTAGCACCAAAATAGGTGTCCAGTTTAGCTTAGTGCTAGATGAGAATCGGGCGCTGATTTTCAACTGGAACCTGAATACGTCACTGTCACTTTATAAAAATGTCAATGTCCATAACGAACACCGAACATCTTACCTGCGGACTGTCGCAGAATGCATACACAACCACGTGTTCGATGGACATTACGCTTAAATCCAATTCATTATCGTCATCCAATACGATTAATGTAATCTTAGTGATCCATGATTATTTGGTAAAATTATTGATTGTACTATTATAAGAATTATAAGTGAAGTGATCGTTGCAATATTTATTGTATTGGGATACTGTCTCCCTACCCGATAATCCACACCTACCCGAAGATTTCTAACAACTCTGATGATAGTCGAAAGACTTCATCAGAAGTGGGATGTGAAGGTTTAGACCAACAGGAGGCAGCATCCAAACGAGGAAATAAAGATCTTGGTGCGAGTACCCACGATTTGCTCACCGGTATGGAATCGATTTTGAAAAGACTGCTAGCCGCAACTACTCACAGTATCCAGCCACCGCCGCAACAATATAATTCGATACGTAGTCCCAGATAACACTTTGGTAGAGTCTGTCATTATAGGTAGAGACATTATAGATCAAAGGTTTCGTGTTGAAATTAACAGTGATTCCATTCGATTTTCATCACGCAAATGCATCAACGCCAGTCGAACTGCTGTTCATTTAAATTATAGTTCGATTGATACGGATTTGGAAGGCACAGAGAAGGAGCAATTGTTCAGCATTCTACGCAAAATTATTGAGTATTTGATAGAAGTCATGCCCAAAATTAATCTTATTGATCCGCATAAAACGGCACAAAGACGTCCCCATCAGATGTCAACATCAGAGAAGGTAACACTTACACAGACGCACACCTACACACACATACGCACACACGTATACATACACCCACATACATACACACACACAAACTGACTGTATCTATTAATATATGGCAAATACATTCCACTTAAGTTTTCTTTGTTATTTTATAAGTTTTATTAATGTAATGTAAAATGTCTAAGGGCATAACAAAATGTAATGACAAATAAAGGGAGGACACTGGCTTCTGTAACACAGTTCTTAGTACAGGAGTCAGGGAAATCTACGTGTTTGTAACTATGTTTGTGTCCAACAAATAAATAAATAAATTGTAAGAGAAAAGATACAATCACTTTAAGATGCGGAATCTTCACCTTTTGCTAAGAAAAAAGATGGTACAGACCGTTTATGCGTTGACTATAGAGAGCTAAACACCAACACCCGACCGGAGCATTACCCACTCCCTAGGACAGAAGAGCAGGTGGACCGCTTAAATGGAGCGCATTTCTTTAGCTCTCTGGACATGGCGGCCGGCTACCATTAAGTCAAGTTCAGTTCTGAGTCAATCGAGCGTACAGCTTTCGTAACTCGATGGGCAGTTTGTATATCTCGCCATGCCCTTTGGGTTACGAAATGCTGCATCTATGTACCAGAGATGCATCAACAAAGCCCTTACTTCCTTGAAAGATACAGTAGCATTGGCATATTTGGACGACGTCATTTCATATTCGTAAAGTGTCGACGAAGGATTACAGCACCTCAACGCCGTACTCAAAGAAGCTCTGACAGAAGCGGGGTTCTCTCTCAAAATAGCCAAGTGTAAGTTCATGAAAACTGAGGTTATAGGCGATGAGACTCATAGGCGGTCCATTATGCGCTCAGATAAGCTGACTAGTTCGAGTTAGCCTAGCTTCTTCCAGAAGCACAGAAGCTTCCTGGGGCGTTCACAGGCTTCTAGGAGCGACTTCACACGCGCCAGGATACTTGCCCATTGAGTGGCCACTCCCTCGCACTCCAGGATAACGTGAGCGGCCGTTTCCTCTTGAGACATCCTCTGCATAGAGGACCGCCTATCGCATTGATGGTGAATAGGTGCCGGTTTAGGGCCGAGTGACCCGTAATGGTTCCTACTACTATTATGACATCAGAATAGTTGTCTGCAAGTTAAACCTGGTGAGACCTCTGTCAGCACAAGTTTAGACTGCCTGCAGCCGGGTGTGTCGGCCCAGCGACCGTTGTGCGTTTCACGAGGTCCATTGCCTGGCCCATAAGCGAAGTGATAAAAAGGAAGTGGTAGCAGTATAGTTGGACCTGCCACTGGCTTTATAGATCCCTTCCTTGCCAGTTCATCGACGGTGTCGCTCCCGAGTGAATTACTATGCCCTTTGCTCCATTGAAGAATTATCCCATTGGCATAGTCCAGTATAACTCCTAGATACTTGACGTCATTGGTTAGGGCTAGACGGGTGCCAAATAGTTTAGGTTTTCTGTTCTACTAAACTACGTTTGTTTGTGTACATAATCAACAGTCATTGTCGGGTTCACTGTTAAGTCGTATTTTTCACACCACTGTTCAACGACCTCATTCGGACACATATGTGGTCATTCAGTTAAGTGATGAGCTCATTTACCACAATGTTCCACAGGAGAGGAGAGAGAACTCCGCTTTGCAGACACCCTCTGGTCACCACCCCTCTCGTTGTGTCACTCACAGTAAATTGTATGGCTCTGTTTCTAAACATGACAGAGCTTGGCTAATGCTGGTGAAGTTAGTTTTGTCGAAGGCGCCTTCGATATCGATGAAAGTTCCAAGGGTTGACATTTTGCATTTTAGATTGCCCTCTATGTATGAGACAACTCGATGTAGGGCACATTCAGTTGATTTGCCCATCGAGTAAGCATGTTAATTGGGGTTGAAAGGGTAGTTGACTAGTGCAGTACTCCTGATTTCTCTGTCTATTAGTCTCTCCAGCACTTTAGGTCAGTCTGACTGACTGATGTGAGACTGATGGTTATGAATGATTTCGGTTGTGTGTAATCTCCTTTGCCGGGTTTAGGAATGAAGACTACTTTGACTTCTCTAAATTTCTAAGGGATATATATATAAAAATGTAACTAAACAAAACTGAGCTCCAGGTATCTAAAACCTAAAGTACCGACGTGATCTGATGAAGTTTTAACTGGTCATAAAGTTGAAGATAATGGTTCATTAATGAAAACACTGGACTGGTCATTAAATTGACAAAACAGTTAGACTGGTCATTAAATTGACAATAAAGATTCATCAATGAAAATAGTTGGACTGGTCATTAAATTGACAAAACAATTGGACTGGTTATTCAATGGACAATAAAGATTAATTAATGAAAACAGTTTGACTGGTCATTAAAATGGACACTAATTATTCATTAACGATAGCAGTTTTGATAATTAAATAGAGATTAATCATTGATACGTGTCATTGAATTAACACGTAAATCAGTTTGATAACGATTGCAGAAATGTTCTTAAACCTTAGTGTATATAAATAAGTCCTAAAAAAGATAGTCTGATCAAACCTGAAGCTTATTGGGATAAATTAATTGATTTCAGGTACCAAATATCTACGTACGTAGTAAAAGTGCAATTATTACATTTATTATAACATATTTAATATAACCAGATTGTTATCGACCTTCAAGGCGACAAGCGATCTAGCACAGAGATGGGAGAAAGAGAAGAGGTTCGTGAATGGTCCAAATGGATATCCCTTATTGACCCAAATTTAAATAATTATGTAATGACAACAGTAATCGGATGTGTCGATATATGATGCGCTTATGTATGGAACGTTCGTTGGAGGAGTGGAGAGCCATGCTTTGACACGTATGGGCCGCCACGACCGGAGTGATACCACGGCCTCCAGAAAACCTGGGACCAAAAAACAGGGACAGGGACGCACGTGATGGATTATATAAAAATATATATAAATTTAGGTGCCAACATGACGTTATTACACAAAGCCAAAGTGGCCGGTATTTGTATTTTAATTATGTCTACATTTGAAAATGAGATTGTATACGATTGTAACAAAATAAACTTACCTTTAACAAAATAAAACCAACATACCCATGTTGGTTTTATTTTGTTAAAGGATTGTATTGTTATAAATACCCCGTCTGGGTCCAATATCTGGCATTCTATTGCAAGCCTTGGAACTGGAAGGACCTAGCCACTACTAAGTTACTTAAGCTGTTATACTTTTTATAATATTATTTTTTGTTGGTGATCTATAATGAAACTAACGTCCTATATTATAAAATAGGAGAATTATGTTGTGATGATTTGTTACTGTGTGATACTGGTCTAATTAGTGTTCTACTGCGTATATCATATATTATGATATTATGATTAATATGCTTATACGATTATATGTTTATTCGAATATATGATATACACATTTATAATTCTAAACAATGTAACAAGTACGTTGTAAAGAAAACATGTTGAAAAAGAGTGTCCTTGGAGTTTCTTGCCTTGTTCTTCTCCAAGGATCTACGTATTGGAACAGGCAACTAGATTCACGACCTACTTATACAGACTGACTCCTGACAATTTAAAAATACCTACAATGGTTATACTTGAAATAAATAATTTTGACTTTGATTTATTGTTTCTAATTATTCCTGCTACCGCCATCCATAAACTACTGTTCTTTAATAACCTCTGTGACTGTATCTAGATAATTTTATGCAAAGAGTATTATTAATCGATACCTTTTATTTGAGGTTTTTGAGGTTATAACCCTTAAAATTGTAACACACGCATATCATATAAAGACCCACTAGAGCTCTTTATTAATTAATGTCACCAACCTGTTAATGTCATGTTTTAAGTTCGTTGTCTTGTTTAAGTTTTCACTTCTGTCGGCATGACCTCACCGGGGCTAACGGTAAGGAGGTATGTCGGACTCGAACCGACTAAAACACACGGTGTTCCGTCCCGTAGTCTTATTGCCAGGGCCTCAGGTGTACCTATGAAAGGAAATCCCTAAGAACCCCGGCAGAGAAAATATTTATTTGCGTCTAAACACTAACAAATGAAGGTCTTATTAGCTATGTAGGAGTCCAGCATATTTAACCATATCAATGGTATGCAACGTACAATGATCTAAAAAATAGGAAAGTAAGATCATAATATTGAGTATTGTATTTTTTTTTTATGATATAGGGGGCAAACGAGCAGACGGGTCATCTGATGGTAAATGACTGCCGCCGCCCATGGGCACCTGTAACTCAAGAGTCACGTGGGAGTAGGGGAAAGAGGGGGATTAGAGGAGGGAGAGGGCAAGGACGGGAATCTCGGGTGGGGAGGGAAGGGTTAGGGCCTCGGGTAACCTCACTCACGCGGCGAAAAGCAATGCAAGCATTGTTTCACTGCTGGTTTCCGGTTTCCTGTGAGGCAGTGGTATCGAGCGATGTCGAGCCGGCCCATACGTGCCGAAGCATGGCTCTCCCACGTGTAATATATGTAGTGGATGATAAGCATTGACAATCTTTTAATTTGATGCCAACGATTACCACCTGTTTGGTGAAATGACTCCTAGTCCGTCCTAGGGTTGCCTGGAAGAGTTGGCTTTGAGCGATAGATAAGACCGCCCTTTGTAAACTAGTGATTCGATACATCTCCTGTTATATATTTTATGTAAAACTCTGGTGTACAAATGGGGTGTGATCTATCTAACTTCCGGAGATTAGCCGGAACAAACGGACAGGTAGACAGACAAAAAATTTCAAAGCTGATTTTTAGGCATAAGTGTCGTGCAAAGAACTGTATAGGCTTAAAAAAAACTATTATTTTGACATTACAAACAGATACTTCAATTTTATTAATTGGTATTGATGCAGTAGTTAGTGTTAAATAAAAATTCATAATTGCTAAAACTATTTAATTTCATAAAATAATAGAATAGCAAACAAGTTGGAATGGAGGCACCATTCCACCTATGTTTGCTATTCTAAAATCATAATTCATATAGTTACAATTTTGCGTCGACGCGAGTCGCTCGCAAGACATGAAGTGCGCGGAGTGGCGAGTGCATGGGGGCAGAGCTTGCGTAGATATTATTTAGAGTTCCTGGTCTTTATAATAGTAATATTTATTAAAATAATTGTTGGCTAACCTGATAAACATGTAGTACAATCTACTTGACTCAAACGCTGTTCGAACTTCTAGAATCCAGTAAAACATTCTTATTGATAGACAGTTTAGTTACGTTATTCGTTAAAAGATGGCGTCTTAATTTAGTTCACGCTACTCGTGACTAGACGGCGCACGCAAGTGAATTTAGGATTCCGTAACTGGTTTGCATACGATTTAAAACTTATGTAGCGACCTACGTACAAGCACAGTTTCCAACGAAGAAACGGAGTAAACACTCAGAAGGAATGTAATACATGCACGATGCTGTTCAGGTCAGTTAGGGAGAGAAATGTTTATGATTATTAAAACTTTTGATGAGGAAGGGCCCCATGTAGTGTGAAAACATGTCAGAATTTTATATTTAATTTTAAATGGGTCAGGATATTTTTGGCCCCCAGGATTTTGTCTGGCTGTTTACAAATAGCAGTAAAATAGTTCTCTGAACATCAGATATGAAAATCAAGACTCAAACTATAAGTAAACTTGCGTTACTTTTTTGAACTTTAAAGCGTCAAGCGTAAATAACCGTCCACGGAAACTGTCTCGCAATATTAATAATAACTACTCTATTTTATAAAACACCAGCTCTCAAAGGTTAAGAAAAGTGACCAATGATTTTATGTAACTTTTGCACCTTGCACCTGAAAATTGGCTGCCGGCCTAAGCTAGCAGTTCAGCTGACGGTACAATGTCGTGTGGTATTTTTATTCTATTGTGGAGGAACGTCGCCGAAATTCAATCTATCTTCGTGCAGTAGAAGCAATTTTACGTAAGAGAGCCATGCTTCGGCTAATTTAAAAAATAATCATAATGACATATGAAAACTTGATTTATGTTCATAAATATAAAGACCAGTTAAAACAAAAAGTTATATACACTCTTTTAACACACGTCATAAACATTGTTTCGTGCAGGAATCGCTAGTATTTCTAGAGTTGTCTATTAAAAAAAAACACAGCATACATACGTGTCCTGTCTCCGAACTGTTCCTCCTTTACATTAATTAAAGGACTATACTCTGAGTCTGCAGATTGTATGTTGTCATAGACATTGTTTCCTTCTAGAGCATCATCATCGATATCTGTAAACAGCATTGAGTCCTAAGTGCGAGTCGGTTTGTAATGTTGTAAGATGTGGAGAGAAGAAGCGAAAGAAGTGTTAACAGATATACGGTTACTGTATCCACGTTTTTACTATTTGCGTCGGATGGTTCGTGCATGCGTGCCTGCGTGCATGCGCGCATAAAGTGACTAAATAAATTAACGTAACATATTACCTTCCGGATCACTTTGCTCAACTTTAACGTCATAAAACGTAAGTGCTTTCACACCAACATTGTCTGCACTCATCCGGGGTTCATGTCTCATCCCATTGTCAATTTCTTGCAGTTTCACCCGTTCCAGCTGTTGGTACAGAATACATAATAGTGCAGGTAAAGAAGTCTCACTCCGCCAAATCATTGAAATAAATAGCGACTCTTGTTCCAAAACAATACAGTCGCAATTTAGGTTGCACAGTGCTAATTACCTACAGTTATATTTACCTAGAAGTTGCCTCTCTTTCTATCGCGTAACTCTTATCTGTTCTGATCTGATGACACCGCTAAGTTAGGGTTATCTTTTTTTAAAGAATTAATTAATCTGAGTATTTAATTGCCAATTAAGTTATGTGCCAATTGACGCAACGCAGTGAGTGAGTTAGCATCGAACTAACGTGCGGCAGTTCACTGAACTTACGCAAGATTAGTCAATTCCGCCGAGTACTTGTAACTTTATACCTACACTACGGAGTGGACCTGGTCTGCTGTTGGCAAGTTAAATTATTAACATATTGGTCCTTGCCTAAGATTACTGTTTTGTGGAGAAAAAACAGTACTATATGTGAGTTAGTCTAACGCCTTATTTCTGAAAGAGTGATCAACGCAGACATTGGTTAATTGTATGTTGTCAAATCAGCCAAATCTCTTGTCATATATGAGTTGCTCAAGACATGATATGGTACTTTCAATTGATCATCAAATCAGTTAACAGAGCTTTCAAATTTTACTCCAAAACCTTACATGCCATTTAAATTTTCAAAGAAATTGATCATTGATTATTAAATTTTTATTTGAGGAACTTGAATTAATTTGACACTGTTGTTGATGTGGTAGCACTGTTAGTTGAGCAAAATTCAGCCTTTCAGAAACCGGGGGTAAGTATTGGTCATTATTGGAATAAAAATATTAATAAAAAATAATTAATACTTGGTACTTGGTACTCGCATGTGTATTTCAAGAATGCCTAATTAGTTTCAGGCTCTTTATCAAGTACCTGATACAGGTGCGGCAGGTTGTTCACCCCTTGATAAAAGGCCTCTGTCGCGCCTGGATTTCGTCGAGCATCCATTAAATACAATGAACATTTCATTAAAGATACACCATTTATTTATAATTAATTGGTCATTATTGTCTGTGCACTCGGTACATTTCAATGGAGGTGTTTATTTTATTGAAAATAAGTTCAATAAAATAGAAATCATGCAGTTCAAACCCTCAAAAATGTCTACAGCAAGGAGATGCTGTGCTATCAGTGGAACTCAATCACCTAAGTGGTGCAGCGGTATTGCATTTGACTACAATGTCAGAGAGCTTTCGATTGCTATTCACATTGATATGGGTGTTTCTTTGTATAATATGTATGCCTTATTAACAAAATGTATCTAAGTATGTTTATCTGTGTTCCAGAACCCATTGCACAAGCTGTGCTTTGTTTAAGTCCAGGTAGTGCTGTGTAAATATTATATTAAGTATTAATAGGCTTTTCTGTTTCCCATTACTAGGCAAACTTATTGTTTATTGTGTTAAACAAATATAATAATATTAATCTACAACAGAACAATGTTGTAAGACTGTTACCAACCTCAGCACAGCTCAGCATCTGTGTGAACCACTCCTCACTCTGGAGACAGCGCTTCTTTAACTCATAGCAGTTCTGGAGCCTTGCACAACATGTGTGACAGGCCACTATTGGCCTGCGGTCTTTTGTCTCAAACTGTAAACAAAGTTTTGACATTTAATAATACCAGAAGCAGTGTCTATAAGCATTAAAGCATCAAAAACAAAGTAGTAGTTGGACTTAGGATCAGTTAATTGGTTTCAGGTTTGAACACAATCAGTAAACAGCTAAACTTAATTCAAATTAAAAATAAAGTTCTTAACACAAATGTGCAGCTTAACTACTGACTAACTAATTAAGATTAACAGGATTTTTCTCATATGTGTCTTGTAATATGGTAGGTATTCAAAATTCATATTTAATTCATCTTAATTAAACCATGGGAATGTAAATGAGAACAGCGATACACACCGGACTGAGCCATGACTGAGGGATGATAATCATCACACATTTGTTGATGAAAAGTCAAAAACACAAATATATTGAATTGCCAAGTTACTGATTAAAACAAGAGTTGAACCATAAATAGTCAAGTAATTATACAACACACCCTAGTCAAGACAGATTTAGAGGTTTGGCAACAAGCATAACATAGGTATTACAGAATGTGTTTGTGTTGTTTTCACAAACGTAACTAAAATACAAATCATACTATTTATTTATTATCATAAAATACAATCCATAGTTTCATTCAAAAAGATATACCCAGATGTGTGGTGTAAATATCTCATACATTAATGATTTAATGACAGGCCATACTTTATGCATATAATGTTAAAGACACTCACGCGGGCTCCTGAAAGGAAAACACACAATATATTCATTCAATATCGGCCTTCTTACGTACACTTAGCTGATGTTTAAAAGACTTCGAACTCTATGTATAAAGGCTGCTTCGATTCTCTTACCGGCATCAAAACCAAAGACTCGTACATTTCTTGCAGGTAAGTTTCGACAATCGAATGCTGTCGAATGTCTTCTCCTAAACAAACTCTGCACATCGAAAGCTTTTCCATTATTAATTCTTTGGCAAGTTTACATTCCGTGTCTATACCACAGTAAACACTTCACTTGACTTTTGTAATAGGGCACCAGCTTAAGTTTAATAACTATGTAGACCGTCCTTTGATCAACTTTGACAGAAACATCATGAGTTCAATCAACTTCTAATGTCACGCACGTTTATTTTTGGTAGTGTTGTTGCAATAGCGATAATCTATCGGTAGTATCGTGGTTCAATCGATACATTAACAATAAGTAATTATTGTTAACGTATCTGTATGTATCATACAGTAATGTGTGTTGTATGTATCATATAAGTGTTAGTAATATGTACTCAGTACTACCGATCTCTAGTGATAATTCTAAAAAGTATCGCTTGAGAATCTAGAAGTCGATAATATTAATAACAATACTATTGATAGTTTAACTCGATACATAATATACAAAGTAATATAATTATGTAATATAAATTAAGGAAAGTTTTAATTAATCTGTTAATGAACACTGTACATACAAACCTTATAATTTTATTATGTATATTAAAATTAATTAAAAACATGTATAATTAAATAAAATATATATATAATCGGAAGCTCTAAGTAAAGAACCCCGAGATAACTGAGAAACTCGAAGAAAAAATCAAGAACAGATTCCTCGTATCCAACAGACCTTACTGAACGTATAACGGATACGTTGAGAAACGTAATATCAGACAGTCCAAAATTTAAAATAAAGATTTTTTTCCTATGAAAACACCATTAGAATTTCCGACTTCTTAGATTTGTTTCCCAAAAATTATCTTACCATTCAAACCTTGTATTGGCACATACCAAAAAATTGAACTCGATGCAGTCGAGATGTCCCTCAGTGATGCTCCATCATACATGTGTGTCATGTGTAGTTAACCAGTAGGGAACAAAATTAGAAAGTCATTGACATAATTATTAACTTCGAATTTAAAATATATTAAGTTTCAGATACAATTTGTGTTTTATTAGTTATGCAAAGCACCAGCTAAAGTGACTTTAATACAAGTTTTCCTTTTAAACTGTTTCGTTGTCGATACAGCTTTAGGAAAAGAAAAGATTTTTATTTTAAGTCTTTGTCTCTTGCCAAAATATTTTACCAAAATCCTTTCAGGCGCTAAAACGCGAAGAAGTAACAAACATAAACACATACTTACGTACACTCAAACTGTCGCATCTATTATATTACTAGTTATCGTCCCCGGCTTCGCTCGTGTTACAGTTATTTTTCTGTCTCTCGGGAACAGTTTTACTTGTGGACTTTTTGAAGTGAAAACTTCTTTAGGCACGTTGTGCACTTTTGCTATGAGAAAAAAGCTCTGAACTCGTGACCGTCACCCCATTTAAACATATATAGATCCACTAGAGGGCGCTAATCTCTGATCTAAACATTGAGTTCTGTCAGCTCCTTATTAATTGATCTTTAAAAACATATTTAGTTCAATAAAGTACTTACTGGCCCCAATTCTGTTACTTCACTCGCTAAATTAAAATTCACAAAATTTTCTTCATATAAGAAGTAAACCTTGCACACTTAGAAACAAGGTCTTATTTCAAATTTAAACAAGTAGGTAACATATGTCGCTATCGAAATAAGCAATTTATTTGTCGACTAAAGTCTGATACGCTTAAATAAACTGTAATACCACGTAGCGAGAGCCGCTATCCGTTGAATGCCATCTCTTTTGCTCTGTGTTTTTAGTAAGCGTCTTCGTAGGTGTACATTAAAAACACGTCGTCCTTGTTCGATTTGAACAAGTTTTTATACGGCAATTATACAGCGTTTGAATAAATGAAGACTCTCGCTGCGTGGAAATAAGGTTGAGTATACGTTGACAGGTTTTATTGAAATTTAGCGGTGCTGAGAAATAGATGCTAGTAATAAATAGACCTTATTACGAAGAGCACTAGGTTGATTTCATATGAAGAAATTAAGTCAGGTTTTAGTTTAGTCGAGTGTACAATAGAATCGGCACCATTGTGTGGGCAATTCATATGGTAAAATAAACAAAAACATACTTGTTATTAACGTGAAAAATTATAACGCTTATAGTGCTCAATAGCGAAAACCTTTAATCAAAATTTCGTTGACGCGTTTTAAGTTTTCACCTCTGTCGGCAATCCCATGACTGCCTTTTTTTTAGATGATCTTTGATTGATTTTTTGGAAAAGTTCTAAAGAACATTTTTAGCTTAGAATTAATTCGTGTACGTTACCCCAGCAGAAATCGTTTTTTCAGTTTTATTCTAAAACGTCAACAGGCGCAATATTTTTATGCGGCGCACATTTACAGCAGATTAGGCACTCTAGCAGCCAAAGAGTATACAAACACTACGTCTAGCAGCTACTTTCCAGCTGTGGTAACGTACACAATTAATTTTTCTATTGATTCCTGTTTTTGTTTTCGTTATTACCACCCCCTAGTTAGGGTGGTTTTCACCTCTAGCGAAAAAGCACACATTGGCCTAGGGTAGATTTAACTTTTTCCGGTATTTCTTATTTACTGTCAAAATTTCAGCAAAATCAATCTTTCTTGAAAAAAGTTGGGACTGAGTAAATACGCTCCTGACAAGTGTCGCCCGCACAGAAATCTAAATGAGCTACCTTATTTAGATTTCTGTGGTCGCGACATATAGGCTTGCTTCACTTCGCCAGACGTAACTCAATCAATTCTTCGGCATAAGTCTAAAATAGCGAATATAATCCGAATCAACTATTACACCTCAAAATATCTTTATAAAATCGATATTTCTTCAAAATTCGAACAGGCTTAAAAACTTATATGGTTTTTTTGAATATTCTAAGCAGGTCCGACAAGTTTTAGTAGTTTAGAAAAAAAAATTGCGCCTTTTACACCTGAGGCTAAAAAATATTATCGTTTATAACTTAAAAAGGTTAAAACCGATCTCGCTGAAATTTATAACACTTTTTTATATCATCACAAGCTACAATTTCAGAAAGTTGCAGACTTCTAATTAAGTTCCTTTCAAAGTTATTTAATGTAAAAAAACGCTCGTTTTTAACTTTGACCTTTATTTGCTGTTAATAAAATTTACACACTGCAGTTTATTTTACCAACATTTTGACTTAGTTTATTAATCTCATCTTATGTTTTACAGTGTTTAGTGTTATCGGCGTTGGAAACAGAAACTTCAAACATACCAAACAAGTAAGTTTTTGACGATTGGTAATTGCTAATTACGACTAATTTAATCTAATAATTCTAATTGTTTATTTTTAACAGGTCCAGCCTACTTCCAATATAGGGATTGATATTTACACTGAACCGAATCCTTCCTGTTCAAGGGATACAGTAAATGAAGAGCCCGAAACCCATCTTGCAAGATTTTTCAGATTTAGAATCAATATTTGACTCTCCAGGCAAAGCAAAATTACGCCATGCATTACGCCGAAAGATAATACTAGAACGCATAAACATGTATTCGGAAGTCGAAACAAACTCTTTAATTTTTAATCACTTATTTTCACTTTATATTGGTAATCTTATCATATCGTATCTTTGTAATTTGAATTAAGCCGGTCATGTTTCGTTTCTAGCAGATGAAGAACATAATATTACCGATATTTAAAAACACTTTTTATTTTTTATAATGTTTTTGTTGATTAATACGTTTTGTAATAAATTGGTTTTCTTTTAAATCGTTATTTTATATACCACTCACTTAAAACATGGTAAATAAATAATTTAGAGCAGGCATCCCTAAACACGCACACAATGACAATTAGTTGACAATAACTACACGTGCGTACTCACACATAGTGCGTATATGTATCAAATTTTCTGAGCACTATTTGTTTGAGTTACTCTATCATGCTATGGCAACTTGGAACATAAAAGAATTGCCCTTTTTTTATTGAGTCCAGTGCCATCCCAAGGATAGATACCAGAACTAAAATTACTGTGTTACAATATTTAAATTTATAATATGTATGAGGGGAAATTTATTACCCACAAATGTATTACGATTTAAAATTCGCATTTGTAAATACCAAAATATTGCATATTAAATATCTAAAACCACTTCAAATTCTTTACAAACAACAATTTGTTCACCAACACACAATAATATTAATTAAAAATACAATCGTAACAATCAACATTTTTTTTTAATATTTGGAACTTATTAATATTAGGTTGGCAACACTTCACTTATATTGCAAATGGCTGCGTATGAGTACCGATTGCCGGTTTCTTGTGCTTTTCTTTTTGCAATAAAAGTTTTGGTTTGAATATAAAAATCGGAGATTAGTCATAAACATACATTAATTAGCTAAAGTATAAAATTCTCATGTTAGAACCAATAAAACAAGGAACAGGCAACAACAAAACATTCATACACCGTATAAGTAGGTACCTATATATTGTTCAATTGTATATATATATATATATATACCTATAGATATGTATATTATATTAGTTTTCGGTATCTGACCACTAGGCAGAGTTTTGTGTTGTCAATAAAAAGAAGTAGAGTTGCCTGTCTATATCCTATATACTATTGTAGTCTTTGTACTCTATCTAGACAGGTATATAATCAAAGTGTTTATACTTTTTATTAATAACCACACCATGTATACACTTCCTTTCGAATACTTGCTAGTCAAATATAAATTAAGAAATCTTGTGTTTCTTAGATATATATATATATATGTAATGTATTCTTGGTGAGAAACAAATGTCTTAAACCATAAAATCGTTTGTCGGTAAATTCTACTTTTTTATAATTTCTTTTTTTCTGGATAAAAATGGCAACATAACAAGTAAGTAGATAATTTATAAATCCAAAAATAACCGCCACCTCGCAGCTCGCCCTGCTCTGTAATCACTATTTGCACATTGCACCACTTCCCGCTATCAGCTATCTTGGTGGCGCGGCGCGTAGAGGTCATTGCCCCTGACGCACGACGTACTTAAGTAACTTAAGTTAGTGCGAGACGAGACTTACTTTGTTTTACATGTTTCTTACAAGTGTGTGTTCGAATATGTCTCGTTAAATTAGATCTATCTGAAGCATTTCTTACATATATCACACCGATGTGGTTTGTCACCAGTGTGTGTAAGCATATGATTACTTAAAGTACACTTTTGTGAGATTTGTTTTTTACATACATGCACTGACCTCTATTATACAAGTACGCTGGACTGCATACGTCAATTATCAAACTGAAGCCATTTGATTTTCGCCATTTTGGCGCTGATAACATGATGGTCGTCCGTGGAACTGATATTAGGGATGAGACATAACACGATAAAAAATATTGCATCACTTTATCGATTTAAATGCTTATAATATAATTTCACGAAGCTATTTATACTTTATTAGCATTTATTCACAGATTACTAAGTAATTACTACGTAACAGATAAATCCATAAACTTAGCATGTAATACATACATACATACATACTATGTTTATGGATAAATCACTCCCTCAACCTTGAAAGGAAAGTAAAAAATCAACACATCTACATCAACTCAGACAGCCAAGCGGCGCTATTGGCAATAGACAATTTTGAGACTAGCTCAAAGCTAATACAAAATTGCAAGGAAAACCTGAAGACACTGGGGCAATCAAACAAAATTACATTAAGATAGGTACCAGGCCATTCAGGTATCGATGGCAAGGAAAAAGCCGATGAACTCGCCAGAGCCGGTGCAGGCAACCGACAGCATGGCCCAGAACCATTTTGCGGCATCAGCAAACAGCGAGCGTATTCTATCATAAACGCCAAATATACATCATTGGCTATTAAGAGACACTCGAAAGCCATAATAAAGGGCTATGATAATAAAGTACTCGTATCTAAAGAACTTCTGGAGCTCAAAAGATACAAAACCTGTGCAGTAACAAGAGTCCTCACCGGACACTGCAAACTGAACAAACATATGTTCAACCTAAAATTGGGTGAGAACACAATATGCAGATTCTGTCAAGAAACAGAAGAGACTGCAATGCATACTTTATGCTCTTGTGGCCCACTAATGCGGCACCGAAGTATTTACCTAGGGTTGCACATCATGCAGCCGCAGGAAATACAAACAATCTGCTGATAGGATCTGGAGGTTTCTCGAAGCCATAAGTCTGAGCAGTGAACTGTAAACCAGAAGTGCGCTACACAATACCAGAAATTGTCGAGGTAGCACCAGGCACTCAAAAACAATAATAATAATAAAATCACTCCCTACAAAAACCCATATCTACCGTTTTAATTACCTACTCTTTCCGAGCGCCGACCGCTGCGTGCGAAACTGATCCTAAATGTTCTTAAAGCACGATTACTATTACCGCGAAATAGCGCACGGTTGTGTTGCCGTAAGTGAGTTTAGGGTTACCTCTTTTATGTAATATTCAATTTCCATATTTTTATAAAAAGGCTATGTTAATTAAGTAAAATTTATTACACAAAAAATGGAGTGTGTTACCTGACTTAGAAAAATGTAACACTGAATACCACATCCCCGTAACTAATACGAAACACTTAACGAATGCACGCTACCACAAAAAACTTAACGCCACGCCGTATCCATAATAATAAAGCCTTTTTTATATCCTATAAACCTTAAAAGTATATAGTTATAATATGTTTTTAATTTATGTTATAGGAACCCCTGGTAGGGTATAGGCCTCCTCCAATTTCTTCCATTTTTCTTGGTTCTGTGCTATTTTTGTTCAGTTTTTCCCCGCCACCGATATTATGTCGTCCGCCCATCGTTTCTGTGGTCTGCCCACGTTTCTTTTTCCTTCTGGGCCGGTTCATTTCGTGTTCTTGAGAGTCCATCGCTGGTCTGTGCATCTCGCCCTTCTGGCCACGTAGGACGGATTCCATGTTGGACGGATGTGAGGTGTAAATTTATTTTTGTCTATTTTTCCTTTTATATATAAGAAGTGTTATTTTGTTCTGTTATTCTTTAATACACTAGGATTTAAACGAACACGAATGGTATTTTATTATTATGTGTACTTCCGTCCAATGTGGAACTCGTCCGAAATGGAATCCGTCCAACATGGAATCCGTGATAAGTGGCCAGAATCCATCTCGCTTATAGTTGCCGGCACCTATCGCGGCAAGATTCGATGAGATCAAGATGAAGATTAGATGCGCAGAAGTCGTTTTTTAGATCTCTTTGGTTATCAAGCGGGACGCGGGAAACGAGGTAACATCGTTCCGAGCGCGTGATTGGACGGCCAGTCGACCCCTGCCTCCCGCAACGTGTATACTGTTTTGTTTGAAATTTGTTATTAGGTACATTTCGAATATATATATATATATTATTATTCGTGCTTTTATTTACGACTAGTTAAGACTAGTAATCAATATTGCTGACAGTTTATTTAATCAGTTTAGGAATAAATTCGAAATTTGTGTCATTCTTCAATATGTACCGCTACTCGCTTAGTGTTGTAGCACATTTTAGAATATTATCAATAATATCGATACCTAACTTCTGTTTGGACGGACATTAAAAAGGTGAGGAAGCTAAAAAATAAGTAGGCACTTGCATAATAATGTTTATTCATTTTAAGAATCTGTGTTATAATGATATATAATAAAGACTGTATTTTCAAAACAGTGGTTACATAATTAATATTTATTTGCTGTTAATAAAATTTACACACTGCAGTTTATTTTACCAACATTTTGACTTAGTTTATTAATCTCATCTTATGCTCGCTCATGTGCACTCGCCACCACTCGGCGAGCGTGAAGTGCGGGGGTGACGAGCGTGTGGATGGCAGCCTCGCACTCGGCATCACTCGCCGAGTGGCTTGCCCGAGCGCCTCGTCCGAGCATGAAGTGCGACCATAATAATTTTCTTTGTGACAGTTTGATAATAGTTCATTAATGATGTCCGAAAATTTTGCCGCGTCGATTTAAAATGGCAATTGATTGCATTTAATAGGGAGTTTCAATCAAATTGAACAAAGTAAAGCTATAAATGCTGAAGTTCTTTAATAAATGAGATTATCTACATCTATCATCTATATCTACTATCATTAATCTTACAAAGGACTCGAGTTACGAATCTAGTGTGTTTCATCTTCCATTACTTCATTAGGCTGAGTATAAACTTAAATTTCAAATATTTTATAGTTATCTAATGCAAATAATAATAATTTATTGACAAAGCCTTTTACGAGTTGTATATATAGATGTTTTAATACTTAAAATCTAAGGATATCATTTTATTATAACCACCGATCTAGGTTATAAACCTGTATCTCGGCTTGCAGTGTTACCAAAGACTACAATAGTATATAGGATATAGACAGGCAGCTCTGCTTCTTTTTATTGACGACACAAAACTCTGCCTAGTGGTCAGATACCGAAAACTAATATAATATACATATCTATATATATATATATATATACAATTGAACAATATATAGGTACCTACTTATACGGTGTATGTGTGTGTTTTGTTGTTACTTGTTTCTTGTTTTATTGGTTCTAACATGATAATTTTATACTTTAACTAATTAATGTATGTTTATGACTAATCTACGATTTTTATTTTCAAACCAAAACTTTTATTGCAAAAAGAAAAGCACAAGAAACCGGCAATCGGTACTCATACGCAGCCATTTGCAATATAAGTGAAGTGTTGCCAACCTAATATTAATAAGTTCCAAATATTTAAAAAAAATTGTTGATTGTTACGATTGTATTTTTAATTAATATTATTGTGTGTTGTTGAACACATTGTTGTTTGTATAAAATTTTAAGTGGTTTTAGATATTTAATATGCAATATTTTGTTATTTACAAATGCGAATTTTAAATCGTAATACATTTGAGGGTAATAAATTTCCCCTCATACAAATCATAAATTTAAATATTGTAACACAGTAATTTTAGTTCCAGTATCTATCCTTGGGATGGCACTGGACTCAATAAAAAAAGTGCAATTCTTTTATGTTCCAAGTTGCCATAGCATGAGTGTTACCCTATACATTGTAGCACAAAAAAATTTGTTAAAACTACAATGAGATGCTCGATACTGGTTTCAGAGCTGTGAAGACATAATATTGTGTGTGTGTGTGTATGCGTGTGATGTAACTTTTTGTTTAAATTTTTCTATTTTTTAATTACTATGTATCTTGAATAAAAATGGATTCTTCATCTTAAATGTTAATGTTATTAGTGCCTTTAATTTTTTGCATACCTTACACACATCACTATTTAAGTTCCTAGTTATTACGGAGCAACATAACGTCTTGCTTGACAGTATATTCTTATGTGCGGCTGTCTTAAGTTGGCGGGGAGAAGTCGTTTTTTTACACTTTTTTTTTGCTCTATCAACTGTTCGTAACTGTTCGATCAAAATTGCCGAGTGCCAGAACCGAATTTTATTTGATCGAACAATGACGAACAGTTTAAATAGTAAAAAATATTGAAAATGACTTTTCCCAGCCAACCTGAGGGTAATTTTTTGTTTTATTAAAAAAACTAAGATCTAACAAATAAAAGTCTTGATCGAACAATGACAAACAGTTAACGAACAGTTAAAGTAGCAAAAAAAAAATGTAAAAAACCGACTTATCCCCGTCAACTTGAGGGTAATTTTTTATTTTATTTAAAAAAAAAAACTAAGATCGAACAAATAAAAATTTTGATCGAATAAAGACGAACAGTTAACGAACAATTGAAATAACAAAAAAAAAGTAAAAAACCGACTTCTCCCCGCCAACTTGAGGGTAATTTTTTATTTTATTTAAAAAAAAAAAACAGATCGAACAAATAAAAATTTTGATCGAACAATGACGAACAGTTAACGAACAATTGAAATAGCAAAAAAAAATGTAAAAAAACCGACTTCTCCTCGCCAACTGGAGGGTAATTTTTTATTTTATTTTTAATAAAAAAACTAAGATCGAACAAATAAAAATTTTGGTCGAACAGTTACGAACAGTTGAAAGAATAAAAAAAAGTGTAAGAAAACGACTTCTCCCCGCCAAGTTAAGACAGCCCTTATTGCTGCGCTATATGGTCTATAGACTGGTCACCGTTGCAGTAGACACCACATTCTACCTCTTCTAGGCCTGGTTATGGGTAGATAAGACGGTATATTTGTAATTTCAAATTTGAAAGTCGTTTACAGATATTTTATATGTATTACGTATTTGGTTAGATTGAGTCTCATCTTCTCGTATACCTGACTCACCGCCGGGCACAGGCGATAGAGACTAAGGAGGCGTTGTCAGTCAGTTTAGACATAGCGAAGGCCTTTGATCGGGTCGTAGGTCGGAGCTTCTCTCGAAGCTTCCTTCCTATGGGCTTCGAGAGAAATTATACAACTGGATCACCAGTTTTCTCGCAGACAGAAGCATCAAGGTCGTTGTCGACGGTGTATGCTCCGACTTCAAGTTTGTGAATGCTGGTGTCCCATAAGGCTGTGTGCTATTACTTCTTCAACGCGACAAAACTTTCATCCCATCACCTGGATAATTGGCAATCCACCACAATCTTCTCCAGAATTTTTTTGGAACAACAATCTCTGGAACAAATTGTCGCTTGCGGTATTTCCAGACCGATACGACCTTCAAACCCTCAAGAAAAGACCGTACTCCTATCTCAAAGGCCGGCAACGCACTTGTGACTCTTGAGTTGTCACTTACCATCAGATGACCCGTCTGCTCGTTTGCCCCTATAAATGTGGTTTACCTTACCTGTGTAACTTTGCCAACCTTAAACATGAAGAAATATAGTTTATCTACAAAGCTGCAAAGATTCCATATATTATACAATTTGGCTCCATCATAGTTAGACAGACCGCGCTCCTCTATCTTACCTGATATAGTGAAACCACGGCTATAACCATCTCACTGCGACATACACACTTTTTCTTTCTATTTAAGTGGAATGCTGTGGATTCAAATAATTGTTCTAAGTTTTTATTGGTGGCTAAATTCCATTATTTTTATAATATTTTTTTTTTTTTATCAAAATGGCAACATAACGAGTAACCAGATAATTTCTACACCCACCAATAACCCCCCCATCGCAGCTCGCCCTGCCCTGTAATCACTATTAGCAAATTGCACCACTTCCCGCTATCAGCTATCTTGGTGGCGCGGCGCGTAGAGGTCGCCGCTGACGCACGACGTACTTAGGTTAGCGCGAGATCAGACTCACTTTATTTACATGTTTCTGACCAGTGTGTGTTCGAACATGCCTCGTTAAATAGGATCTTTGTGAAAAGCATTTCTTACATACATGACACTGATGTGGTTTCTCACCAGTGTGTGTAAGCAGATGCTTAGATAAAGTACTCTTTATTGAAAACTGTTTCTCACATATATAACAATGATATGGTTTCTCTCTAGTGTGTGTACGCATATGAGCAGTTAAAGTTTTCTTTACTGCGAACTGCTTCTTACATATATAACAATGATATGGTTTCTCACCAGTGTGTGTACACATATGAGCAGTTAAAGTTTTCTTTACTGCGAACTGCTTCTTACATATATAACAATGATATGGTTTCTCACCAGTGTGTGTACGCATATGCTCACTTAAATTAGTCTTTTCTAAAAACTGTTTCTTACTTATATCACAATGATAGGGTCTCTCACAAGTGTGTGTACGAATGTGACGAGTTAAACTACTCTTATATGAAAAATTGTTCTTACATACATGACACTGATGTGGTTTCTCACCAGTGTGTGTACGCATATGATCACTTAAATTACTCATAAATGAGAAACTGTTCTTACAAACATTACACTGATATGGTTTCTCACCAGTGTGTGTACGCATATGCTTACTTAAAATATACTTTTCTGAGAATAGTTTCTTACATATATCACAATGATATGGTTTTTCAGCAGTGTGTCTACGAATGTGACGAGTTAAATTACACATAAATGAGAAACTTTTCTCACATACATGACACTGATGTGGTCTCTGACCGGTGTGTGTGTGACTACTTGTACTATTCTCACGTGTGAGATCTTTCTTCCACACATCAGAGCACAAACGAATGTGCCTCTCTAACTTGCATTTAGAACTGTAACATTGCTGACACGTGTCACATGTATATTGTACACGTTCGCTGTGCGGTAAACTTGTAGATCTCTCTTTATTGTTATCGTTGAGAGTGAATGTTTTGTCTGCAGCAGTTACTTTATGAAGTCCTTTGAACATGTCCTGTACGAGTTCATGCTCTTTGAGGTTGTTGGAGGTTAAATATTCTGGATTCCTCTGCACAGCTTGCTTGGATTCATCCGGAGTAGGGTCACCTGGATAACAAAAATTGCAAATCTATACTAATATTACAAAGCTGAAGAGTTTATTGTTTGGTTGATTGCGCTAGTCTCAGGAACTACTGGTTCGAATTGACAAATTCTTTAGTGTTGGATAGGCTGGAAGGCTATAGGCTACAACCAATAGGAGCGGAGAATCAAAAAATTTTGCAAAAAGGGGAAAAATTTACAAAAGCGGACGAAGTTGTGCTGGTCAACTAATACAATATAATTTTGTATATATTTTTAATCTGCCCCGCTTTACACAAATTATTTTTGTGTGTCAAAATTTGCGTAATTTGATCGTAGAAAAAAATGAAAAGAAAGGCAAATTGTTAATATTGTCATTTTCTGTGTTTTACCGATGTTACACACATCAGTGATTTGATTAGGGTATATAAAAAGTGATTTACCATAATTTAGTGCGTTTGAATTTAGAAAAATGTCACAAAATAAGATGGACAGACAAAATAAGATTCAGTTTCAATCATTGCAGCACATGCGCCACTTCAAATTTGGTTAACTTATAAAATAAAAAATGTAATTATTTATCAGAGACCTCCTCACATTACATATACATCTGTAGTCCCGAGTCTGTTCTCTGTGGCCATTGTATGAATGTGCCCAGTGTCACAAGAATCACTCCTATTTGGAGATTTGTCTATTTAAAGAAAGAAGTACACAGCATACATACTTGTCCTGTCTCCGAACTGTTCCTCCTTTACAATAATTAGACGATCATTGTCTGAGTCTGCAGATTGTATGTTCTCATAGACACTGTATTCTTGCAGACTATCTTCATCAATATCTGTAAACAGTATTGAGTTCTAAGTGTAAGTCTGTTTCTATTGTAGAAGGATGTGGAGAGGAACAGATATGATATACGGTGTTGACAGATATACTAAACTAAAAGACCAGTTCAAGATCCGCCAGAAAAGTTATAGATCATAAAGTGACTAAATAAATAAACGTAAAACATTACCTTCAGGATCACTTTGTTCAACTTTAACATCATCACACGTCAGCGCCTCCACACCAACATTGTCTGTACTTATCTGGGGCACAGGTCCCATTTCAAAGTGTATGACATGGTGCATGGTGAGTCTCTTCTTATTGTCAGTTTCTTGCAGAGTCACTGGTTCCAACTGTGGGCAAGTTAAATCTTTTGCTATTTATTAACATATTACATATTAGGTCCTTGCCTAATACATTACTGTTTTGTACAGAAAAAATACAGTGCTGTATATTAGTTAGTTTAGCGCCTAGTTAATGAAAGAATGCTCACACAAAAATTAATGAAACTTAATTTCTCGTCAAATATACATACATATCGATATTGAGTTGCTGAAATCAAGATTAGGCACTTTGATTTGATTATCGCTGAACAGAGCTGAAGAACAGAGCAGAGCTGTCAAATTTTACTACAACACTTTACATCAAATGCCGTTCGAATGGTTAGTGAAATTGATCATAGATTAAAAAAAAACTTCTTTGAATAATGTTTCAGAAACTCGAACTGATTTGACACCACTGTTAACTTGACAGCTCTGTTAGTTGAACAATACTTTTATCAAGTCTGGTGACTTTGTATTAGTCAAAGAAATATACAGTGTCCCTCATGTGTGTACTTCATGGACGCCCCAATAGCACCAATCACCTGCGACCGGAGCAGCAGGGCGCTTCAATCCTTGATAAAGAGACCCAGTTGAGCCAGAAACTAGTCAACATCCATGAAATACAATGACCAGTTAATTGAAGATAACACAGTTTATCATTAATAAATTAATCATTATTGGCTATGGACTTTGTACATTTCGATGCAGGTGTATGTTTTATTGAAAATAATATCAATGGAACTCAACCACATAATTATGTGGTGTGGCAGTAATGCATTTGACTGTAATGTCGGAGGGTGTTCGATTCCAGCTGTTCTATTTGCATTGATACAGGTGTTTCTACATGGGCTGTACTAAAAGTATCGGGAATGGAATATTAAAACTGTTTCTGTCATATTAAAATCTTTTTAATTGAAAAACCTTGGTTTTAAAAATCGAATACCATTTATTGATTTAAAAAAAGATTCTCGGTCTTATCACAAGGTTGTGTCAAACTTGTTTAGTCGTTGAGATGACTCGAGAAAATTCAAGAGCGATGATTTACTATGACTTTCGAAGTGTGTGTTGAAGACAGTGTGATGACCGGATGATTTCTGCATATGGTGATGATCCAAAACCACAATTTATCGCTGGTTTGCTCAATTTCAACGTGGACGTGTGCTCCGTGCTCAGCTGAAGCTCAGTGATGATCCCCGTCAAGGTCGTCCAAAAACTGCAGTCACCCAAGAAAACGTTGATGCTGTGCGTAAGCTGATTGAGGAAGATCGACATGTGACATACCGCGAAATTCAGGCAACTTTAGACATTGGCATGAGTCAAATACAAATAATCTTGCATGAACAATTAGGTGTAAAAAAGTTGTTGTCCCGATGGATACCGCATTCGCTCTGTGAAGAGCAAAAAGCGGCTCGCGTTACTTGGTGCGTCAGAACTCTCGAAAGATTCCACGCACGATCCTCAAATGCTGTATACAACATCGTATCAGGTGACGAATCCTGGATATACGCGTACGAACCCGAAACAAAAAACCAGTCACGAGTTTAGGTGTTCGAAAATGAGTTAGAGCCAACAAAAATTGTTCGTTCACAGAGTGTTGCAAAAAAAATGGTGGCCACGTTTGTCTCCAAAACCGGTCATGTTGCGACTATTTCTCTTGAGGGACAAAGAATGGTTAATGCAGAATGGTATGCTAGCATTTGTTTGCCACAGGTCGTTTCTGCAACCGCCGCATCATCCTCCATCACGACAATGCGAGTTCTCACACCGCGCACAGAACAAAAGAGTTTTTAAAGCAAGAAAACAGAATTATTAGACCATCCACCGTACAGCCCCGACCTAAGCCCTAATGATTTCTATACTTTCCCTAAAATAAAGAATAAATTGCGTGGTCAGAGATTTCCATCACCTGAAGAAGCTGTGGACACGCCTACAAAACGGCCATTTTGGAGACCCCAACTTCCGAATGGAATGGTTGCTTCAATGATTGGTTCCATCGTATGGAAAAATGTGTCAAATTTCGCAGAGAATACTTCGAAAAGCAATAAATACATTTTTAAATAGTAATGTTGTGTCACTTCCTTGATTCCTGAAATTTTCAGTCACCCTCGTATATGTAATATTTATGCATTATAAATAACATGTGTCGAACTAAGTATGTGTTCCAGAACCCATTGGACAAGCTGTGCTTAGTTTGGGTCAAGATAGTGGTATGTAATACCACCAGCCCACAAGTCCCTGTTCCCCATGGCTTGGGAAACTTTTTGTGTAAAACAAACATAATAATAATAGCTTAAAACAAAACAAATAGCACTTTAAGACTGTAACCAACCCCAGCACAGCTCAGCATCTGTGTGAACTGCTCCTCACTTCGGAGACAGCTCCTCCTCAAATTGTAGCAGTTCTGGAGTCTTGCACGACATATATAACAGGCCAGTACTGGCCTGCGGTCTTTAGTCTCAAACTGTAACCAAAGTTATGACATTTAATCATATCAGCAGAACTAATTATCTATAAAAATTTATTGGCTTTGGGTTTGAAGCCACTCAGTAAACATTTAAAGTAAACTCAGTCTCAAAATAAAAGTAAAATGTTTAGTATAAAGATTAACAGGATTTCTCTCAGATGTGTCTGTATAAAATAGTGCTCAAAATTCATACACAGCACATGCTGGTTTAACCATTTTATAAAAATCAGGATTTCAGTTTTCTTGGGGGTAAAACTTAAGCAAATGGGAACAGCAACACGCACTAGACAGAGCCATGGATGATGGATGATAATCATCACACATTTGTTGATGATTTAAAAAGAGTTACCAAAATATTGAATTGCCAAGTTACAGATTAAAACAAGAGTTGAACCATAAATAGTCGAGTTACTGTACAACACACCTTAGCCAGGTTTGGCAACATACATTACTTAAGTATAACAGAATGTGTGTTGTTTCCACAATCCTTAAAAGTTCTTAAAAAGATTTACCCAATAGCGTGAATATCTCGTTCATTCATGATTGAATGACAAACAGCCCATACTTTATATATATAATATTATAGACCTTCACACAGTCACGAGAGGGAGAAACACCACTCAGTAATCACCAATATCGGCCTTCACACAAACACTTCGCAGTTGTATAAAACACTTCGAGTTCTACGTATAGTGTGTTTGTAATCACTTACTGGCATCAAAACCAAAGCCTCGTACATCTCTTGTAGATGAGTTTCGACAATCGAATGCAGTCGAATGTCTTCTCCTAAACAAACTCTGCACATCGAAAGCTTTTCCATTATTAATGATGATGACAAGAGCAATAAATGATGACATATTAATGACATTTTAAAGTTACTCTTGCCATTTAAAGAAATTAGTTCCAACTGTATTCAGCAATTGGACAAGTTTTCTTTTCCTAGGTTACGCTATATATTGGAAAAGCGCGGGAAACCATAAACTTATTATGGTACGTTTACACGCACGCCGTGCAGCCTGGCAAGCAGCATGGCAGGCAGCTCGGCGGGCAGCCTGCCACGCAGCGTGCCACGCAAGCTTTTCACACCAGGGCTGCCAGTAAAGACAACTTATTTTATACCGCTAAGACTCGGAAATTATACAAAATCATGTACTATTATACAAAATCAGTGTTGTACAACTATAGAACGTCACTCTTTGGGGATTTTAGTAAAAGGTGTTTTAACTTTAACGTATAAGGATTTAACAGTTTATCACAGACATGATTTGTTTTAAGTATCTCTATGTGTATGTACGTACTTTTTACGCTATAACATCAGCAATGACATTGTATCCAATTATGCAATGCAATCTACTATACAAACAGGATACAAAAGATAAAGGATATTATACCAATTTTGTATCCAATTTACACTCTGGCAGCCCTGTTTCACACACTTGCAGGCATGGTCCGTAGGGTATTAGTGTTCTGTGGACATGGTAGTCAGTGCAAACATGGGAGACGATGTAGACGTAGATCTCGTGGGAGCTACTGCTTTGGCCTTGATCTATTTTTATTGAAAAAAAAAACAGCCCGACATAATTATGCATGCGAAATTTTACTTAAAACTATTAGGTTTTACAATAAAAAAATCATTTATGGTGTAAAAACACTTTTCAAGTAGCCAAAACTTTAAATTTGATTTTTTTATTTGACATGCGTTATAACTATTTTTACATCGAAGAGTGCTTTTACATAATTCGTTTCTTACTTTAGTGGGATCTCTTTGAATGAATTTACTATCCTCGCTAACTTTTGAATATAATTTTTTATTATTTCTAATAAACATGAACATAATTAACCATGATAAGCATTGGGGGCGGCTTCTTCATTAAATGTGTTTCGTAACTGTTTTAAGGCATACATAAATCTATTTTATTTACTGCACATCATTAATATGCGATTAGTTACAATTCTCTAATCGTCAATCAATCAATACTAACTTTATTCCTAAGAATTGGCACTATTTTGTTTCATATTTTTTTGGGCCCTGATAAACAATATTTATTTTTACTAAAAGAATAGTTCAGAAACATCTTTCTGAAGTCTTCTTTTGCTTTCGATTCATGCATGATAAAGGTTCAGACCACTCCGATATATTTGGTGTCGTCAAAAATTTATTTCGATCGTTACGTCGTCTGTATGCCACGAAGATGAAAACTATACTAACGCGGCCGAGAGCGTGTGTGTGTGTGTAAACAGGGCAAAGGAACACAAGCACATTCACCCTTTGAAGTGTGTCAAAAAACCGACAGTCGTCCCGATCGGCGCCAAGCGCGTGCACATTCACGCAAGCATGCACAAACAGCCTGTTCACATGCTTGCGTCGTTGAATGTCGGTTTGAACGCGAGCGTGTGAACGCAGGCGTTAGTCGTCCCGATCGGCGTCAAGCGCGATCACATTCACGCAGGCATGCACAAACAGCCTGTTCACACGCTTGCGTCGTTGAATGTGCTCGTTGAAAGTCGGTTTGAACGCCAGCGTGTAAACGCGCCATTAGACTAACGTAATAGACGAACATAGTGTGCGAGTGAGATACTTAGCCTTATACAGAAACCTAGGTGTGAGAAAGAGACAGAATAAATCTGACAGTGAGACTGGTTTTTAAAACATTTAGTTTCAAATAGTCTCAATGTCAAAAAAATTCCCGTTTTGATTTTGGTGTTTTCGTCGTAATCTTTCTATATTTTAACTTGTAAATATAAAAAACAATAATGGTGCCGTATTATCTGTTAGACTGTGGTGTAACATACAGGAAAAATCCAAAGAAAGAAACGTTTGAAAGCTAAATACCAAAAGTTCAATACTACTTTCAAAGTGTTTATTTTCGTAGAATATATATACAAAATTATTTTGTATTACATTTTAACATATTAAACTTGCACACAGAAACATTTCAATCTTAGTCTCACGAAAATGACGGGACTGTTCGTCTATTACCGCCGTGAAGACGTGGTTTTGGAACCTTTTATTTAAAAAAATATTTTTTTGTATATTTAATATAAATTTGGATCAGAGGGTGATCGTAGTTTGTATATATAGTAATGTAGATATTAATTTTGTGTATTTATAATAAATTGTGTAAATAAATCAAGAAGCTTGGGGTAAGTTCCCTCCAACTTTATAATGCCGCCCATTCTGGACCCCGATCCCGGGGGAACGGTTTCAGACATAGGATTTACTATTACTGTTTCTAACAATGAGGAATCTGGTATGGAGACAGATACATCTATCAGTTTGGGAACTAATAGCCGTAAACGCTTAGCTATAGATAGGACTTGCAGACACTGCAACAAAAAAAGAAGTCGTAAACGACACCGTCCGGTAAAAGAATATAATAAAGATGAATGTCAATGTTTAAAAGAAAATATTACTAAAGATACCTCGACACCATCAGTTGCGATGGATTCAATCTCAATCAGTCAATCAGTATCGCAAAGTCAAATCTCTCCTGTACAGCCACAGTCGGTTGCCAGAATGTGCTACCATTCTTCCGACGTGGCGCCGTATGTCGTCCACATTAAATAAACGTCACAGAGTCCTAATGGCAATGTATCCCTACACCCCATAACTTTTGGAAGATTTCTAAAAAATAACTCAATACACAATATCGTTAATGGAAGTCTGAAACGCATTGGTCGTAACTCGTAACAGGCTTGAATTAGCCTTTGCTAAGTACGAGGATGCCAATGCAATACTAACTAATCCGGCTTTTGAATTAGCTAACCATAAAAATTTTATACCATCTTTCTCAGTCACCCGCATGGGTGTTGTAAAGGGCGTTCCAGTGGAATGGTCAGACGAAGAGGTAATAAAAAATATTAATACTCCAGTTGGCTGCGGTCAAATTCTTAAAGTGCGAAGAATGAAAAGGAGAAGTATTGTGGATGATCAAATGATTCTGAAACCAACAGAGACAGTAGTTATAACATTTGATGGAGAGGTCTTACCCAAAAGAATTTTTATTTGTTATACTGCCTTACCTGTGGATTAATATATTTACCCTACTATACAATGTTATAACTGCTGTCAATTTGGTCATGTCAAAGTACAATACTTGAGATTATCGGAAAATCTTACGTTAGAAATTCCAACACATTCTACAAAGTTTTTGGATACATCCTTTACAGTACAAGCCGGCCGCCTATGGAATTCATTGCCGGAAGGTAAGGGCCTCCGGTAACCACACGAAAGCAATGCAAGCATTGTTTCACTGCCGGTTTTCTGTGAGGCCCTGGTATCGAGCGGAGTCGAGCCAGCCCATACGTGCCGAAGCATGGCTCTCCCATGTAACGTTAAAATACCTCAGTATATAAAACTCTTGGCCAATGATTTTTTTTTAATTATTTATTTTTACCAGTAGTCACTCATCAAAGTAAAAATATAAGTGGTCCGTGTGACACGACTAAGTTCAACTTTTGTTGCCGAGTGTTATTCTCAATCTTATTTATCTTGAGTTTTCGTCAAAAGCTCGAGTGATCCTTTCTTTAATGCATAAAATACTTTTTACCCTTCCGCACCTTGGGACCTTTTGAGTTCCTACGTGATACACATACGAAATTGATGCCTTTACATTCCACATTGTTTCTAGATAATTCCTTTACCGTTGTTGCAACACGGTTGTGGAATGCATTTCCAATCAAAATAAGGAAAGTTCAAAGCATGGTATTGGTATTGGTATAGGGCTCTGTTTCCGCATTTAGACTCATAAGCGGTCCATTATGCGTTCAGGTAGGCTGACTAGTTGAGCTAGCCTAGCTCCTTTCGGAAGCGCTGAAGCCTCCTGGGGCATTCACAGACGTCTAGGAGCAACCTCATTCCCGCGAGGGTACTTGCCCGTTGTGTGGCCACTCCCTCGCACTCCAGGACAATGTGGGCGGCCGTTTCCTCCGCGTTAAGACAGCCTCTGCATAGAGGACTGTCTGTCGCATTGATGGTGAATAGGTGTCGATTTAGGGCTAGATGGCCCGTAATAGCTCCTACCACTATTCTGATGTCAAGTCGGTTGAGACTGAGCAGTCTGCAAGTCAAACGTGGTGAGACCTGCGTCAGCACCAGTTTGGATTGTCTACAGCCGGGTGTGTCAGCCCAGCGGTTGTTTTGCGTTTCCCGAGTCCGTTGTCTTACCCATGAGCGAAGTTGACTAAAGGGGAGTGGCAGCAGCACCGTTGGACCTGCTACTGGCGCTGCAGATCCCCTCCTAGCCAGCTCATCGGCGACGTCGTTCCCGAGTGAGTCGCTATGCCCCTTGATCCATTGAAGGATTAGCCTGTTGTCAGAGGCTAGACGTTCCAGTGTCTGGTGGCATTCGTAAATAAGACCGGAGTTCATGGTTTTGCTCTCCAGGGCCTTTAGGACGGCCATACTGTCTGACAGTATGTGGATGTTATAATCCTTTATACGTCTTGACATGACCGCGGTACCGGCGTAGGTTATCGCAACGCACTCACATTGAAATATGGAACTGTGCTGCGCTAACGCCAGTGATATTGCTATGTTCAAGTCTTGTGAGAAAATTCCGGCTCCAGTCCCTGTCTCCATCTTAGAACCGTCCGTGTATATTCGGACTTCATTTATGCCAGATTGATCTCGTTCATTTTCATATAGCTGTCTTCGGTATCTCCTTTCGAAGATATGTTGTTTGGGGATCCTATCGCATGGGCCAGCTATTAGTGGTTGGTATTCCACTAGTTCATTCCATAGTTTGGAATGGGAACCCTCTCGGTTGTACCACAGATCCAGGTGTTTGAGTCTGATGGCTGCCACAGGTGCTTCCTGCTGTATAAATAGGTCTAGTGGTGCTAGGTCTAGAGCTACTTCCAGGGCAGCTGTGGGAGTTGTGCGCATGCATCCAATTGCGGCAGCACATGCGAGTCTCTGGAATTGCTGCAACTTGTTACTGACGGTGCTAAGCTCTGTTCTCTGCCACCAGGCAATAGCACCATACGTGATGATCAGCCGTATGACCGTTTTGTACAGCCATAGTGTGATTTTTGGTGAAGTTCAAAGCATACACGCATTGAAAACCATGGTTATGATTATAGCTTCATCAGTATTAGAGATTGCAATTCGGAAAACCGGATCAAGAAGTCAACCGGAACCGGTACCATTTTACTGGATCCGGGGAAACGAACGATTCCAACGTTCGGAAGGATTTAACGCGCATTGTTACTTGTATAGTCACTACTGCACCCTGCACGTGCCCAACCTTACTCCACAACCAACAAGAATAGAAGCTAAAAGGGTATTTTTAATCGCTGGCTATGTTTGTAACTGTTTAAAAAGTCGATTGGCAAACTGTTGTTGTTAGGCAGTGAAGCAAATAAAACCAGAATTTGTAATTAGTTATTTCTATTAAGAAAGCGCTAGACAAAAGGGAGGTAGCTCTCCGATGACACAATTTTTCCTTCTAGAAAATTTAAAAGACACAGTGCTGCCAGTGTTCTAACAATTTTGTCAACAACCTGCCTCGCTGGCAACACTCTGAAAACCTCACTTACTCGGGCTGTCTTAAGTTGGCGGGGAGAAGTCGTTTTTAACCTTTTTTTTTGCTATTTCAAATGTTCGTTAACTGTTTGTCATTGTTCGATCAAATTTTTTATTTGTTCGATCTTAGTTTTTTTTTTATAAATAAAATAAAAAATTTGCTTTCTCAAGTTGGCGGAGAGAAGTCGTTTTTTAACCTTTTTTTTTGCTATCTCAACTGTTCGTCATTGGTGCCAATTCTGTTGTTCACCACACTTAACTAAAATTTCACTAAAAATCTTTTATTTTAGTCAAGAGATATCGAACATGGTATTCTGTTGTTTCGTTGAATTAAATTTAGTTCTTATTAGGACAGCACTATATTTGAATCTGACATAACTAAAAGTTAAGTACGAGAGTGTTGCTGCTACTTAAAAGTAAAGAATGAATGACAAAGAGTGAAAGAATAAAATCTACTGAAACAACATTTTTAGGTTTTTTAAATGCATGTTAATGTTTGTTTACGAACATTATAATTATGTACCGAACAAAGTATCATATTTCCAGCTCATAGCTTAGTAAATACTGTTCTACTGAGTTCACATAGCTGGCAACCCACTGTATATCCTTTTTTGTTATCTGGCTAATTAACAGCTAATAATTAATCTGTGCAAGTCAAGCTGACATATCCCAAATAAATATAATTAACTTATTTTTTAAAATAAGTCTAAAGTTATAAATAAATAAATCAATCACGATGAAGGAGAATAATAGAAAAAATTGTAACTTGTGAAACGCATCAACAATAACCTAGAAATGGCGAGAGGTAAGAAATTTTTAATTGTTTTGTTTACCAAGTAATTTTGTTTTGTTGAATTGTTTTATTGTTCTACTCTTTTATGTCTTTACTGTATTTGCATAACATAACATAACATAACATTAAGACAATTTCGTTACAATATTGTTTTGTACTCCCTTTATATAGATAGATAGATAAAACATTCTTTATTGTACACCACAGTTAGACAGAAATTAACACAGTTTAGTAGCAACATACTAAGCGGCAAGTACAATGGGCGGTCTTATCGCTAAAAGCGATGTCTTCCAGACAACCTTTGTATGGAAACAATAGAGGAAGATAATCTTTAAATTTTTTAATGACATTTTTAACCATGTCAATTTAATTTTTTTCAGGTAAATAGGCAAATCAAAACGTAAAGGAATTTCAATGTTATCGAACTAGTTCTACAAACTAAGCTGTAATGAAATAACTTCTGTAACCACTGTACAGCAATGGCAGCATGTAAGTGTTGTTTGTTGAAAGCATAAGTAATTTTCAATAATTTGAGTATAATATATTTGATCATACTGTCTTGAAAATGTCGTGAAGAGGCGTTTGAGGATATACCGTACGTTCACGAATAAGTAAACATAAAAAAATCAATTAAAATCAGAATTAATACAAAATACATGATATGGTTTGAGTATGTGAAAGGTCTCATAAGTATTTATGAGATTGATTAATAAACAGATACACAGGCTACCTGATGATAAACAGTTACCATCACTATGTAAGCTTGCATAATTCCATAGAAAAAGGAAAATGGACCGATGAACTTGAAGTTTTTTTTAATGAATCATACTGCTACTTAAAGCCAATTATGAGAGTGGTAGTGCCCAGATTGACTCTAGTACCTCCTCATATCATAATATGCTTATACTAATACCTTGTGATTTATTTTTGTCTAGATTTAGAGTTTATGGAGGGTAAAAGTGAAGACAAAGGGGCGTAAAATCTGTGATTCAATAAGGCCAAAGAAGAAGGACCAACTGGATCTGAGCTTACGGATATAGAGTGAAAGATACTAGATATCATAGCGACTGCCTCCATTCCAGGATTTCTTGTTGAGTTGATTATTATATCTTGTTAAAAATTTGTTGTGAAAAATGTTAATTGAGGATTATATTAGAAATAAAAACAAAGCTTTAATTAAAATAAAATTTACTAGTAGTTTAATTTAAATGTGTTTGAATCAGTTTTTCCTGAATATGCCATGTCCGTATCAAGAAACCTGGGTCCTCTTTGCAAAATATTAGAATCATGATTGTCCTCATCCACATCATTTTCATTATCATCTGGAAACGTAGAAATACAATCATTATAATTTTGTTTTGCAAAAATGATCTAAATTAGAGTTTTAATTAATTGAAGTACTCAAAAACCATGTTAAAAAGGGTGCAACATGCTAAAATGATTATTACAGTTCGCTCTGGCTGGTAATGAAGGCAGCGATGGTGATATACACAATGAAATTTGTTTTAAGCCGTCCATTGCACATTTCCAGATTATTTCTGACCAGCATAACAATTATTGAAGGCAAGGTTGCATGTAACGCCATAAAACTACTTAGAAGTTCAGAAAACAACAAAAGTTTACCCAGATACTGCCCGTACTGAAGCTATGCCCAAAGATGAACTGTGCCGTGCCCTTCTGAAGTAATTACCTAGATATTGCTAGTACAGAAGCTATGCCCAAGATGGTCTGTGCTAGCCTGCCCTTCTGATGTATTTTTCAAAATTTAAGTAGGCGAAGCCACAGGCAACAGCTAGTATAATAAAAAATATTAATCTCACTCAATATAGGCACAGATAAGATCATAGGTTGCAGTAAATTTAAATTTAGGATTTACGTAGGTAGGTAGTTTATTATTTTGAACCCGGTGAAAGTATGTTAATTACAGTTAATCAATCAATTAGCCTATTGCAGTCTACTTTTGGATATAGGTCTCTCACCTGCATCCAGTCTATCCCAGCTACCTTGTTATTATTACAGTTTATTAAAGTAATTATTATAATTAATGTGGATTATACTCACAATCTGACAGTTAATACTGTAAAATCCTTTTCTATTATAAAACAGGTTTTCAGGTGCAGTAGAGTGAGTTATTGGTGGTTTAGCTATTGCAATGTGTCCCATCTACTGCACCTATGGTGTTGGGCATATTGAACAATTCTTGAAAACTGAAAACTGAAAATTTCATCAATATCAATCAATATTACAATGTATTTACAATTTATATATGAATTTATATATAAATCTATATCTATGGTTAAAATTGATGAGCAGGATTATAAGAAAAAAAAATACAAAATGTTTTGTGTTAACTCTTCCACTATTACATCTGATGTTTTTGCAATGCACCTGCTCACAGAAGTTTGACTGAGTGCAATGAAAATGTCTTGCCCTACAGGAGCTTGATAACTTCCTTGGGCAAAAAAGGGAGTGCAAATAAAACTAAAAAAACATTATATAGGAACCTACATAAGTAGATTATATGATTGCACCTCTATCTATTTACATATGAGTACATGAGGTACACCACGTTTGTATTATGGGCAAACCAAGCCAACCTTTAGATGTATAAGGGATGAAGCCTTTATCGAGATAATTTAGTAGATGAAAAGCTTTAGATGTAGAGCCTAAAAAGTTTCTGCTAGTTTTCCTGTGCCATTTCAAACGGATTGGAATTATTGTCTCGTACGTTTTTCTCAATTATTTTTCTCTCTTGATAATTTCATTAGGTCATGAATTGATGATTATTTAGTTTTAATGTAAAGAGTAAGCACTCTTATTAAATAATGAATTTAAAATATACATACTTTTCTGCCAAAGCGAACAAAGCCAAAATCACATATTCGATATTCATCGTATAAAAAAATATACTATTAATTTACTTTTTATCCAAAAATTCAAAGATCTTTTCATCACTAAAGTTAGTCGGCATGTATTTATATGTCGTCTAATTTTAGTGTGACGTTCCCAATTTTAGACATATAAAACGTACAACAGAATAGCAAATGAGTAAATTTGGACCAAGTTGAGTAACTTAACCAATTTTAGTGCTGTCAAACTAAAATTAGTTTAATCCTACGTTATCAGAATACGAAACATTATTTGGCAGAACTAAACTAAATTTTAGTGATTTTTAGTCTAGTTTTGCGAGTTTTGTAACAACAGAATTGGCACCATTGTTCGATCAAAATTTTTATTTGTTAGATCTTAGTTTTTTTATTAAAAATAAAATAAAAAATTACCCTCAAGTTGGCGGGGAGAAGTCGGTTTTTTTAAATTTTTTTTTTTGCTATTTTAATTGTTCGTTAACTGTTCGTCATTAAAAATAAAAAATTTCTCGAACAGTTGAAAGAGCAAAAAAAAGTGTAAAAAAACGACTTCTCTCCGCCAACTTAAGACAGCCAAGACTTACTCGCTCGTGACCGACGTGACGTGAGAATTCAAACCAGGTTTTGTTCTGGTTCGACTGGCCTTCATGAACAAGACTACGTCACTTGCTTCTGTCGGGATGTTGCAAGCTACCTTAAGCGTCTCTGTTTGAGCGTGGCCGTAATGCTGGGAAGTTGCGCCGCACTTAGATATTTGTAACAATTACGCTTGCGTTTTTTTTTTCAATATGAATTATTGTTTCTTCTAAACTTTACAAAGGGCGGCCTTATCTCTAAAAGCAATATCTTACAGGCATATAGTAGTAATATATAAGTAATATAGCAGTACAAATATTTATCACAATATATATTAACAGAATTTTGGCATTTAAATATTAAATAAAGAAAAAATTGCAGACTAGCAGCTTTTAGCATAGTAGTTAGCATATCATTCAATTTAAATCTGGTCACACTGACCACAGCTCTATATAAAATCCTTTGACAGTTTGTCCTCCGGATACACATGACATTGGCGAAGTTGTGGTAGCTCCACAAAGCCACAAATCAAAAGTTGAAGTTGAAGTTAATAAAATAAAGTGAAGTGAACAAGATTACAGTGGTGTAAGAAAGGAGTGTAAACTTACCATACATAATGGAAAAGCTTTCGATGTGCAGAATTTGTTTAGGAGAAAACATTCGACTGCATTCGATTGTCGAAACTCATCTACAAGAAATGTACGAGTCTTTGGTTTTGATACCGGTAAGTAATTCCAAACGCAGTTTCGTAGAGTTCGGAGTGTTTTAGACAACAGCGAAGTGTTCGTGAGACGGCCGGTATTGTCTGATTACTATGTGATTTTTCTCGCTTTAGGAACTCTAATACCCAAGTTAATGCTTGTTGGCAAACCTGTAAATCTGTCTTAACTTATTTGACTGTATCCGCAACAGAAGGCATCCATGGCTCTGTCTGGTGTAGATCTCTGTTCTTAAATGCTTTTATTTTACTACAATGTTAATAAAATCTTGATATTTCAATATGGTTAATGTACTATATTTTATACAAGAAACATGTGAGAAAAGACCTGTTTATATTTATACTAAGCTAGACATTTGTGGTAAAAACATTACTTTTGGTGGGTTCAAACCCAAAGCCAATTAATCATAAGTTGATTCTCTATTTTATTTTAGTTAATATAAGGCAATGAAGGCACTGCTGCTGATAACAGGTAAAGTCATAATTTTGTTTACAGTTTGAGAGAAAAGACAGCAGGCCGATACTAATCTGTTACATATGTCGTGCAAGGCTACAGAACTGCTACGTGTTGAGGAGGAGCTGTCTCCGGAGTGAGGAGCTGTTCACACAGCTTCTGAGTTGTGATGAGGTGGGTTACACTTTACATACATTATGTTGTCTCTGTTTTTTTAAAAAGAATTGTATTGTTTGAGAGTTTGTAGAATTAATTAAAAATAGATGGTTGTAAAACCATATCTTTAATTGGTAGGTGGTTTTGAGCCCGACGGCATCTTGTTTACAGATGAGAAGTGTTAATATGAATACTAGTGGTTAAAGTATTTATTCTAATAATGACCACCACTTAAACTAACTAATATGTTATTGTTTTCTATACAAAACAACAATTTATTAGTCAAGTAATAGATAATATGTTAATAGTTTAACTTGCCAACAGTTGGAATCGGTGGAACTGCAAAAAATTGACAATGAGAAGAGACTCTCTGTAGTGCACAATGTCATACAGTTAAGCATAAGACATGAACTGCAGATGTGTGCAGACAATGTTGGTGTGGAGGCACTGACGTGTGATGATATTAAAGTTGAACAAAGTGATCCTGAAGGTAATATTTTATGTTAGTTTATGTAGTTGCTTAATCTATACTAATATTATAAAGAGGAAAGATTTGTATGTAAGTATGTTTGTAATGTTTTCACACAAAAACTGCTGGACCAATTGCGATGAAACTTGGTATGTAGATAGCTGGAGACCTGGCGGGGCGGTGCGTTACATAAACATTAGGAAGTTTAAAGATATGTGCAAGTAAGGTGCCAGATATCTGTGTCTGTGACTCTTTGGCAGATCTTGAACAGATCTAGTACATTAGTATATCTGTGAACACCTCAGTCTTCAGTATTAGTTACTTGAAATGCCACAATGTACATTAGGTGGTAGAACTTACAATCATGTCTCATTTTGGAGCCTGTTTGGGCACAACAAAGTTGGACATTAACAAAACTTACAAATTACACACAACTATTCAAGTTTGCATTAAAATCTTATTAATTACATTTAATTTAATATTATTAGCACATTTCTTATTTGTTTTAGTAATGGACAGAGAATAAATCATTTATTATCAATATTGATCAATAATGATTGAATATTTATATACACTAATAATAATTTAATGAATGGGTAATAATTTTGAAATGATATTCCATATATTTCATGTATCAAATTAAATAATTATTTTAAATGTAGCTAGATTGCTGTAGATTTAGCTTTCTTAAATTTATTTCCATTTTCTATGTCCTTTATATAGTTAGGACCTTTATTATAATTTTTAACTTATCTATACAGAGTGTAAGAAACACCGTGCTGAATACTGAAATAGTGTATTCCGATCATCATTTTCAAAAACCATTCGATTTTTTGGGCGGAAAATTCATAACTTTTTAACCGACGAAAAAAAAGGAGGTTCTCAATTCGACCATAGAATATATATATTTTTTTAATTTTTTATGTCTGTTCAGCCCTCACTCCATTATTTATGAACCGATTTTGATTATTCTCTTTTTGTTAGATAGGGTATACCTCAAGGGTGGCGCCATGTCAAGGAAGTCAGGATCTGATGATGAGATCCTGGTAAAGTTGAGAGAAACCCTCGAAAATTGTAGGAACAAATAGAGTTTCTGTTTACTTTTCATTACTTTATCAGGTATTTGCGTTTAGAAATCATCACAACATGTAGCTGAGCTGATGATGAAAAAAAATCATAAAATAATATAATGATTAATTACCTAGAGCCATGTCCATTTCTACGTAGGTACATATAACATTTTGATAATTAATCAGTTTGTTGTTTGGCGCCAACTCAAAAAAAAGTTTATATAAAATTTAATAGTTTATGTAAATATGCTCAATACTTATGATTAGATTACTTTTTAGTTCTTTTCATCGGTTTAATTTTTATTTAATATAATTTTAATTTTTTTATTTTAAAGTGATATCAAAATATGTAAACACATTTTACCGAAAAAATATAAATGAATACCACATACGGCCAAAAACTGCAATGTAATCAGCCAAACAACATTTGAACATATTATGCACGCTGGTCTTCACGGCGCCGAACGTTTAAGGTCTATCACCGTACCGCACAAAAATAATACCTACGTTTGTTATGTTTACATTGCGTAGCATAAAAAGAATCCAAAGGTTCCTTAATCTCGCATATTTATGATGAACTGTCTGTGATATTATAATAAGTATCCACAGAAAGACATTTTGATAAGTTTTTCGCAAAGCCGAAACTTACACGCTGTATATTTTAACCTCTTCTCTTCCTCTCTCCACATTCTCCTACATTACAAACAAACCAAATCGCACTTAGCACTCAATGCTGTTTACAGACATCGGTGAGTATGCTCTGGAAGAAAACAGTGTCTATGACAACATACAATCTGCAGACTCAGACGATGATCTTCTAATTATTATAAAGGAGGAACAGTCCGGAGACAGGACAAGTATGTATGCTATGTATTTCTTTTTTTTAAAACAGTTTTCTTATTGCGTAGTTAGAGTGATTCCCGTATCGCCGGACACTTTATAAACACTCAGCAACGGACACAAAGATCAACCAGACTGGGGACAACTATTTTTAGAATACACTAATTTGTGTGTGAAACTGAGTTCCTGTAAACCATCCCCTTGTCTTCAAATAAATCCCTACTCACTGAGAATTATTTAAATTTTAGAACGATATTGTTGGTGTGCGATTTGTAAGAACCTTCTACGAGGTATTAGAAAACATTAAAAAAAAAAGATGAATGAAATCGGTTAAGCCGTTCTCAAGTTATAGCGTGACCAGAAGAAATAGGAGGTTCATTTTTATATATATAGATTCGATAAAGTGCAGCAAACTGCTAGACAAACTAAACATTGTACCCACTTATCTAAATAAAGTGTCAGGCTTACTAAACTAAAGTTAGTAAAATCTAACGAACTGCAGTTCGGACATTACAGTAAGTAATGTGCTAAGTACCGTACCTACTCAGTGCGTACCTTACACTAACAATGGAAAAATAAACACTTTAAAAAAAAGTTTACCGACTTAAAAAATCACTAAAAAAATACATTTAAAAGTGAAAAATAATCAATTTCAAACTTAATAACTACATACATGTGACACTTACAATAATAGCAATACAAGCTCGTAACGCAATAAGTAATACATACGTGTTTAAACAGCTTCATTAAGAACGGAATATAAATCTAATGTAATATCTGATTATTTTGTTAGTTGTATTAAAAATAAACCGATAAACTAGTACTGCCACATGTGCCGCGCGGTGGACCTAGCCCGTCTATCAAGTACCTCTGTAGCTCAGCACCGACTTCACACGGACCAGTAGGTACCTGGTGCCTTTATAAACTTACTAATACTGCCACATGTGCCGCGCGGTGGACCTAGCCTGTCTATCAAGTACCTCTGTAGCTCAGCACCGACTTTACACGGACCAGTAGGTACCTGGTGCCTTTATAAACTTACTAATACTGCCACATGTGGCGCGCGGTGGACCTAGCCTGTCTATCAAGTACCTCTGTAGCTCGGCACCGACTTCACACGGACCAGTAGGTACCTGGTGCCTTTATAAACTTACTAGTACTGCCACATGTGCCGCGCGGTGGACCTAGCCATTCTATCAAGTACCTATGTAGCTCGGCACCGACTTCACACGGACCAGTAGGTACCTGGTGCCTTTATAAACAGACTAATACTGCCACATGTGCCGCGCGGTGGACCTAGCCCGTCTATCAAGTACCTCTGTAGCTCGGCACCGACTTCACACGGACCAGTAGGTACCTGGTGCCTTTATAAACTTACTAGTACTGCCACATGTGCCGCGCGGTGGACCTAGCCATTCTATCAAGTACCTATGTAGCTCGGCACCGACTTCACACGGACCAGTAGGTACCTGGTGCCTTTATAAACAGACTAATACTGCCACATGTGCCGCGCGGTGGACCTAGCCTGTCTATCAAGTACCTATGTAGCTCGGCACCGACTTCACACGGACCAGTAGGTACCTGGTGCCTTTATGAACTTACTAGTACTGCCACATGTGCCGCGCGGTGGACCTAGCCCGTCCATCAAGTACCTCTGTAGCTCGGCACCGACTTCACACGGACCAGTAGGTACCTGGTGCCTTTATAAACTTACTAGTACTGCCACATGTGCCGCGCGGTGGACCTAGCCTGTCTATCAAGTACATATGTAGCTCGGCACCGACTTCACACGGACCAGTAGATACCTGGTGCCTTTATAAACTTACTAGTACTGCCACATGTGGCGCGCGGTGGACCTAGCCTGTCCATCAAGTACCTATGTAGCTCGGCCCCAACTTCACACGGACCAGCAGGTACCTGGTGCCTTTATAATGTTACCTATTATTTTAAAAGTGTCACATGTATGTAGTCTTTTTAATGAAGTTTGAAATTGATTATTTTTCAATTTTCAGTACATTTTCTTAGTGCTTGTTGAAGTCGGTTTACCTTTTTTTTAAAGTGTTTATTAAAAAAATATCAACTATGTCATTGTTTTAGTCAGTTCAGCAAAATTCCTAAATTTGTCCTAATATTAAAGTTATTCCTTTTTACGAGATGTACGATCTTACTCAGGTCCATGAAATAAGTTTAATATAACTTTGGTAATAATTACATTAAACACCATCGGACGTGGTCATGTCAACATTTAATTTATGATTTTATAGAAGAAAGCAACTTGTTAACTTTATTCATCTCTTTTATTTAAAACGTTTTTAAAATTGATAAAAATACAGTTAAATTTATAACACAAACTTCAAGACCTCAAAAATATTGTGTTTTAAGCATTTATAATATATCTATCTTGCTTTTTATATACAAAATTACATTGTAGTTTCCATTTTTATTATCTAGGTGACCCTACTCCGAAGGAATCTGAGCAAACTGTGCAGAGGAATCCACAAGACTCAACCTCCTCCAGCAACCTCGACGAACATGATTTCGTACAGGACATGTTCAAGAAACTTAATAAAGTAACTACTGCAGTCAAAACAGCAACAAAAAGCACAAATGAAGTGACATTCACTCAAACCGATAATAATAAAGAGAGATCTACAAGTGTACCGCACAGTGAACGTGTACAATATACATGTGACACATGTCAGCAATGTTACAGTTCGTGTAAGTTAGAGAGTCACATTCGTTTGTGCTCTGATGTGTGGAAGAAAGATCTCTCACGTGAGAGTAGTACAAGTAGTCACACACACACCGGTCAGAGACCACATCAGTGTTGTGTATGTGAGAAAAGTTTCCCAAGTATGAGTAGTTTAACTTGTCACATTCGTACACACACTGGTGAGAAACCATATCAGTGTCATATATGTAAAAAACAATTCTCACAAAAGAGTACTTTAACTATGCATATGCGTACACACACTGGTGTGAAACCATATCAGTGTTTTGTATGTAACAAACAATTCTTAGTAAAGGGTACTTTAACTATGCATATGCGTGCACACACTGGTGAGAAACCACATCAGTGTTTTGTATGTAAGAAACAATTCTTAGAAAAGGGTACCTTTACTAACCATATGCGTACACACACTGGTGAGAAACCATATCAGTGTCATGTATGTAAAAAACAATTCTCACAAAAGAGTACTTTAACTAAGCATATGCTTACACACACTGGTGAGAAACCATATCAGTGTCATGTATGTAAAAAACAGTTCTCACAAAAGAGTAATTTAAGTAGTCATATGCTCACACACACTGGTGAGAAACCTTAGTGTGCGTTACCCCAGCTGGAAAGTAGGTCCTAGAGGGATATGAGTGGAACGTATAATTAGTGCCTAGTGTGCTGTAAATGTGCTCCGCATAAAAAAATTGTGCCTCTTGTCGTTTTAGAAAAAAACGGAAAACACGATTCCTGCTGGGGTAACGTTCTTCCAGCAGGAAAATTCTAAACTAATTATCGCAGAGAGAAATTTTGTGGATGGGCATAGAGCTTATATTTGTGCTAAAATGTGGGCCGAAAATATAATTTGTGCGTCTTCAGGTTTGAAAGATATTCGTTTTCCTGCTGGGGTAACGTTTTGCAGAATCGTGTATCTCAAAAACCATTGTATGTGCGCCTGTAGAATAAACTTACACGAGTAGCTCTTAAGTTGCGCTAATTTGTGGCAGAATAATATTTAGGAAAATATTTTTAATTTTCAAGTAATCGTGCTTTTTTGAAAACCCAAAAAAATATCACAGCGCCTAAATGAGAAAACGTAGAAGCTCGCTGACAACGGTATTCAGTCCTTCTTGACGCCTATAATCACCAGAATTAGTTTCAAAAGTTTACATACATGCGTTATTGAATAATATTAGTAAAAGTCAGAACGACGGCGCACAGTGGGACAGAACCGTGCGTACCGTCTCAAAAATAGGTTTTCGTAATGTTCTATATTGAATATTTAGTTAATGCATATGTCTAACTGAATGTTCAATGCATATTATATAGCAGTTGAAATACAATTTCTCATTTTTTGTATTAGAATAAGGCTTGCAAGTTTACTCAATCTTTAGGTAAAGTGGGAGTTTTGGGTAATGTCAGTCAGGTCAGGTGTGGTTAATGTTTTGTTATCAGTTATCACTGTGTGAATTACATGTTTCTCAAAGGGAGCAAGGGAAAAGGGAGCAATAGTATAGTTGTTAGTGTACATTATATCAGCACCTACTTACTACTAACCACCTTCATAGAAAGTGGTTAGGAACTTGATAATGACACTAGATAGTAATATTTTTTCACACGAAATTTCAGAATAAAAGTTATTGATTTACGTTGTCATTTACCAGTACTTTAGTGTGCTTTAACATAATATAGTCTTCACCAACCTCGGTAAAAAAGTAGTAGTTAAAAGTAAAAACAAAATGAGTATGTAACAGCTTTACTTGAAATGAATAATTTTGAATTTGATTTTGTTTTTCTTTTCGTACCCCATGCATTTACCCTTTCAACAGGAAAATTGAGCCAGGTTTCTTATTCATCGAGCGAAGTGAGATCTCCGTACGAGGGCGGCACTGAAAATTTCGGAAATCAAGGAAGTGACACAACATTACTATTTAAAAATGTATTTATTGCTTTTCGAAGTATTCTCCGCGAAATAGTCGCAACATGGCCGGTTTTGGACACAAACGTGGCCACCATTTTTTTTTTCAACACTCCGTGAACGAACAATTTTTGTTGGCTTTAACTCATTTTCGAACACCCAAACTCGTGACTGGTTTTTTGTTTCGGGTTCGTACGCGTATATCCAGGATTCGTCACCTGATACGATGTTGTATACAGCATTTGAGGATCCTGCGTGGAATCTTTCGAGAGTTCTGACGCACCAAGTAACGCGAGCCGCTTTTTGCTCTTCACAGAGCGAATGCGGTATCCATCGGGACAACAACTTTTTTACACCTAATTGTTCATGCAAGATTATTTGTATTTGACTCATGCCAATGTCTAAAGTTGCCTGAATTTCGCGGTATGTCTCATGTCGATCTTCCTCAATCAGCTTACGCACAGCATCAACGTTTTCTTGGGTGACTGCAGTTTTTGGACGACCTTGACGGGGATCATCACTGAGCTTGACACGTCCACGTTGAAATTCAGCAAACCAGCAATAAATTGTGGTTTTGGATGGGGCTTCATCACCATATGCAGAAATCATCCGGTCAACACACTGTTTTTGCGTTATACCACTTCGAAAGTCATAATAAATCATCGCTCTTGAATTTTCTCGAGTCATCTCAACGACTAAACAGGTTTGACAAAACCTTGTGATAAGACCGAGAATCTTTTTTTAAATAAATAAATGGTATTCGATTTTTAAAACCAAGGTGTTTTCAATTAAAGAGATTTTAATATGACAGAAACAATGGAAATATTCCATTCCCGATACTTTTAGTGCAGCCTATGTATCAAGAGTGGAAAATTGGAGTTTGTATGTATCGTGTATGTGTTTATTTGTTCGATGATAATTAGAGTATCTTTGATCCGATCTTTACAAAATTTCGCAAGTAGATTTCTAAAGCAAATATTGTTTTAAGATCATAGGTATATTAGCCAAATTGGTCAAATAGTTGTCGAGATATTTAAGCCAACTCTTATTCACTATGAAAGCCGCGTCTTACTATGAAAGCCACCTCTTATTCACGGTGGAAATTGACATGGTTCCTGGTAGCTGCTGCTGCTGTACATGGATGTAGATCCAGTAAGGGGGCGTCGATAAATTACGTGAGGTGTTTAAGGGGGGGAGGGGGTCGAGTCAAATCTCACCTAATCTTACGCCGGAGAGAGGGGGGGTCTCGGCAAATATCACGCAATTTTTTTTCTGATTGAAACAAAAAAGAATATACTATTTTGGTCCATTTAATCCAGATTGTACATCCTTAAGATTTAATCTTAAGCGTAATCGTAATACGATTAAGATCAATCACGCATTCGTTCGAAAGAAAATAATTTTCATTCATACTTCGACGTTATACATCTACTGACTGTCAAACCATCATATTTGTTTTATAAAAAATAGCTCAATTTAATCTGAATTTACGGTACAGTCAGGCTAGGCCCACTCCGGTCAGTAGGTATGAAGTTACAGGTCCCTAGCAGCGGCGACGAGTCAAGCGAAATTCAGTGGGCTGCCACGCGCCGGCCGTGTAGCACGTTACTTCGATACTCACTCCCGCGCTACGTCGCTTCGTCCGTTCGTCGCTTACGAATTACGTTTCCCGTATTTACGTAGTTAGATTATATTATTAATGATAATCAGTATAGTTAGATATTTACAAGTTCTGTTCACAAGGTCAAGTTTAGCTATGATAAGTATATTTATTTATTAGGACCACAACAACTGAGACACATCCTCTATCTATACTCTTTAGAAAGAAATAAAATTGGAGTATCTGTTTGTAATATTAAAATAACCGCTTTTTACTAAGTGCATTTTGATGTATATAGGGTACATATACCAAAACAACATGATTTACAATTTTTGTCTGTCTGTCTGTCTGTTTGTTTCGGCTAATCCCCGGAACAGGTGGACCGATTTCCACGGGACCTTCACTGTCAGATAGCTGATGTTAAAAGGAATAACTTATGCTATTGTGATTTTGAAAAAAGGATTAAGGTTCCGCGCAAATTTATAAATATGTACACGCGAGCGAAGCCGCGCGGGAACTGCTAATAAATAAATAAATTTGAAATGTCCGTTTGTAATGACATAATGACAGTTTTTTACTAAATGCATCTGAATGTTTACACGGTACTTATACCAAAATACCATTTTTGTCTGTCTGTTTGCTCCGGCTAATCTACTGAACGGTTATACCGATTTCCACGGGACTTTCACTGACAGATATCTGGTGTTATAAGGAGTAACTTAGTCAAGTTTAGCTTTTATAAGTTTAGTACTACAACAATTTTGTCAGTCTGTCTGTCTATTTGTTCGTCTAATCTCCGCAACGGGTGGACCGATTTCCATATGACTTTCACTGGCAAATAGCTGGTGTTATAAGGAGTAGGGTTCCGCGATTTGATTTGCATATACCTACCTAGTTAAACACCTAAAAGAGATAGTTTCATTCCAAGGTACACACTAACGTTATGGCAAATGCCTATCTTCTCAGAGATTAAAGTATCTATGCAGAGATTGTGAAATAAAATAGTTTTCTTTAATATAAGTTACATCTACGTAGGTACTACGAAGTAGGTAAATACCTAGTCTAGGTTTATTTAAAACTTCATTTGTTTACAGAAGGAAAGTAATAGGCACATAAATGGTTATTAAATATTTAGATTAATTCTTCTTACAGAAGACAACCTTAACGGCATCAGAACAGATAAGAGTTATGCGATAGAAAGAGAGGCAAGTTTTAGGTTAATATAAGCCATTTAGAATTAGCGGTGTGCGATCTGAATTGCACCTTATTGTGTCGGAGCAAGAGTCGCTATTTATTTAAATGGTATCGCGAAGAGGTCCTTCTGTACTAGTACTATTATGTATTCTGTGGTACAGCGTAGCCCGTCCTTTGTTTTCGCGCCACTGTCAGCCGAACGCGCGACTCGATGAGCGAGAGCGTACGAGCTCAGTGGCAGCGACACACGGACAGGTTCTAACCTGCTTTGTTTATTTTTGTAAATGTTTTACTCACAGAATACGTGACGCGCTTGCCACTGCCATACGTTACAACGCATACTTTTGTAAGTTGTAGGTGGGTGTGCGTTGTTTTATAGACAATTGTTTAATATAATTTCGTTTTACAGAAAATGTTTCGCATAATTTCGTTTCATAGAATAATCAATATACAGAATACTTACTTTAAAGAATTTTAAATCATTGAATTTTGTTTCATATAAAGTTAAACATTAGATTATAACTGCTGTCAATTTGGTCATGTCAAAGTACAATACTTGAGATTATCGGAAAATCTTACGTTAGAAATTCCAACACATTCTACAAAGTTTTTGGATACATCCTTTACAGTACAAGCCGCACGCCTATGGAATTCATTGCCGGAAGGTAAGGGCCTCCGGTAACCACACAAAAGCAATGCAAGCATTGTTTCACTGCCGGTTTTCTGTGAGGCCCTGGTATCGAGCGGAGTCGAGCCAGCCCATACGTGCCGAAGCATGGCTCTCCCATGTAACGTTAAAATACCTCAGTATATAAAACTCTTGGCCAATGATTTTTTTTTAATTATTTATTTTTACCAGTAGTCACTCATCAAAGTAAAAATATAAGTGGTCCGTGTGACACGACTAAGTTCAACTTTTGTTGCCGAGTGTTATTCTCAATCTTATTTATCTTGAGTTTTCGTCAAAAGCTCGAGTGATCCTTTCTTTAATGCATAAAATACTTTTTACCCTTCCGCACCTTCTTATCTTGGGACGTTTTGAGTTCCTACGTGATACACATACGAAATTGATGCCTTTACATTCCACATTGTTTCTAGATAATTCCTTTACCGTTGTTGCAACACGGTTGTGGAATGCATTTCCAATCAAAATAAGGAAAGTTCAAAGCATGGTATTGGTATTGGTATAGGGCTCTGTTTCCGCATTTAGACTCATAAGCGGTCCATTATGCGTTCAGGTAGGCTGACTAGTTGAGCTAGCCTAGCTCCTTTCGGAAGCGCTGAAGCCTCCTGGGGCATTCACAGACGTCTAGGAGCAACCTCATTCCCGCGAGGGTACTTGCCCGTTGTGTGGCCACTCCCTCGCACTCCAGGACAATGTGGGCGGCCGTTTCCTCCGCGTTAAGACAGCCTCTGCATAGAGGACTGTCTGTCGCATTGATGGTGAATAGGTGTCGATTTAGGGCTAGATGGCCCGTAATAGCTCCTACCACTATTCTGATGTCAAGTCGGTTGAGACTGAGCAGTCTGCAAGTCAAACGTGGTGAGACCTGCGTCAGCACCAGTTTGGATTGTCTACAGCCGGGTGTGTCAGCCCAGCGGTTGTTTTGCGTTTCCCGAGTCCGTTGTCTTACCCATGAGCGAAGTTGACTAAAGGGGAGTGGCAGCAGCACCGTTGGACCTGCTACTGGCGCTGCAGATCCCCTCCTAGCCAGCTCATCGGCGACGTCGTTCCCGAGTGAGTCGCTATGCCCCTTGATCCATTGAAGGATTAGCCTGTTGTCAGAGGCTAGACGTTCCAGTGTCTGGTGGCATTCGTAAATAAGACCGGAGTTCATGGTTTTGCCCTCCAGGGCCTTTAGGACGGCCATACTGTCTGACAGTATGTGGATGTTATAATCCTTTATACGTCTTGACATGACCGCGGTACCGGCGTAGGTTATCGCAACGCACTCACATTGAAGTATGGAACTGTGCTGCGCTAACGCCAGTGATATTGCTATGTTCAAGTCTTGTGAGAAAATTCCGGCTCCAGTCCCTGTCTCCATCTTAGAACCGTCCGTGTATATTCGGACTTCATTTATGCCAGATTGATCTCGTTCATTTTCATATAGCTGTCTTCGGTATCTCCTTTCGAAGATATGTTGTTTGGGGATCCTATCGCATGGGCCAGCTATTAGTGGTTGGTATTCCACTAGTTCATTCCATAGTTTGGAATGGAAACCCTCTCGGTTGTACCACAGATCCAGGTGTTTGAGTCTGATGGCTGCCACAGGTGCGTCCTGCTGTATAAATAGGTCTAGTGGTGCTAGGTCTAGAGCTACTTCCAGGGCATCTGTGGGAGTTGTGCGCATGCATCCAATTGCGGCAGCACATGCGAGTCTCTGGAATTGCTGCAACTTGTTACTGACGGTGCTAAGCTCTGTTCTCTGCCACCAGGCAATAGCACCATACGTGATGATCAGCCGTATGACCGTTTTGTACAGCCATAGTGTGATTTTTGGTGAAGTTCAAAGCATACACGCATTGAAAACCATGGTTATGATTATAGCTTCATCAGTATTAGAGATTGCAATTCGGAAAACCGGATCAAGAAGTCAACCGGAACCGGTACCATTTTACTGGATCCGGGGAAACGAACGATTCCAACGTTCGGAAGGATTTAACGCGCATTGTTACTTGTATAGTCACTACTGCACCCTGCACGTGCCCAACCTTACTCCACAACCGACAAGAATAGAAGCTAAAAGGGTATTTTTAATCGCTGGCTATGTTTGTAACTGTTTAAAAAGTCGATTGGCAAACTGTTGTTGTTAGGCAGTGAAGCAAATAAAACCAGAATTTGTAATTAGTTACTTCTATTAAGAAAGCGCTAGACAAAAGGGAGGTAGCTCTCCGATGACACAATTTTTCCTTCTAGAAAATTTAAAAGACACAGTGCTGCCAGTGTTCTAACAATTTTGTCAACAACCTGCCTCGCTGGCAACACTCTGAAAACCTCACTTACTCGGGCTGTCTTAAGTTGGCGGGGAGAAGTCGTTTTTAACCTTTTTTTTTGCTATTTCAAATGTTCGTTAACTGTTTGTCATTGTTCGATCAAATTTTTTATTTGTTTGATCTTAGTTTTTTTTTTATAAATAAAATAAAAAATTTGCTTTCTCAAGTTGGCGGGGAGAAGTCGTTTTTTAACCTTTTTTTTTTGCTATCTCAACTGTTCGTCATTGTTCGATCAAAATTTTTATTTGTTAGATCTTAGTTTTTTTATTAAAAATAAAATAAAAAATTACCCTTAAGTTGGCGGGGAGAAGTCGGTTTTTTTGCTATTTTAATTGTTCGTTAACTGTTCGTCATTAAAAATAAAAAATTTCCCGAACAGTTGAAAGAGCAAAAAAAAGTGTAAAAAAACGACTTCTCTCCGCCAACTTAAGACAGCCAAGACTTACTCGCTCGTGACCGACGTGACGTGAGAATTCAAACCAGGTTTTGTTCTGGTTCGACTGGCCTTCATGAACAAGACTACGTCACTTGCTTCTGTCTTTGGATAGCTCTTCTCACTGATCGCTAGGGATGTTGCAAGCTACCTTAAGCGTCTCTGTTTGAGCGTGGCCGTAATGCTGGGAAGTTGCGCCGCACTTAGATATTTGTAACAACTACGCTTGCGTTTTTTTTTTCAATATGAATTATTGTTTCTTCTAAACTTTACAAAGGGCGGCCTTATCTCTAAAAGCGATATCTTACAGGCATATAGTAGTAATATATAAGTAATATAGCAGTACAAATATTTATCACAATATATATTAACAGAATTTTGGCATTTAAATATTAAATAAAGAAAAAATTGCAGACTAGCAGCTTTTAGCATAGTAGTTAGCATATCATTCAATTTAAATCTGGTCACACTGACCACAGCTCTATATAAAATCCTTTGACAGTTTGTCCTCCGGATACACATGACATTGGCGAAGTTGTGGTAGCTCCACAAAGCCACAAATCAAAAGTTGAAGTTAATAAAATAAAGTGAAGTGAACAAGATTACAGTGGTGTAAGAAAGGAGTGTAAACTTACCATACATAATGGAAAAGCTTTCGATGTGCAGAATTTGTTTAGGAGAAAACATTCGACTGCATTCGATTGTCGAAACTCATCTACAAGAAATGTACGAGTCTTTGGTTTTGATACCGGTAAGTAATTCCAAACGCAGTTTCGTAGAGTTCGGAGTGTTTTAGACAACAGCGAAGTGTTCGTGAGACGGCCGGTATTGTCTGATTACTATGTGATTTTTCTCGCTTTAGGAACTCTAATACCCAAGTTAATGCTTGTTGGCAAACCTGTAAATCTGTCTTAACTTATTTGACTGTATCCGCAACAGAAGGCATCCATGGCTCTGTCTGGTGTAGATCTCTGTTCTTAAATGCTTTTATTTTACTACAATGTTAATAAAATCTTGATATTTCAATATGGTTAATGTACTATATTTTATACAAGACATATGTGAGAGAAGACCTGTTTATATTTATACTAAGCTAGACATTTGTGGTAAAAACATTACTTTTAGTGGGTTCAAACCCAAAGCCAATTAATCATAAGTTGATTCTCTATTTTATTTTAGTTAATATAAGGCAATGAAGGCACTGCTGCTGATAACAGGTAAAGTCATAATTTTGTTTACAGTTTGAGAGAAAAGACAGCAGGCCGATACTAATCTGTTACATATGTCGTGCAAGGCTACAGAACTGCTACGTGTTGAGGAGGAGCTGTCTCCGGAGTGAGGAGCTGTTCACACAGCTTCTGAGTTGTGATGAGGTGGGTTACACTTTACATACATTATGTTGTCTCTGTTTTTTTAAAAAGAATTGTATTGTTTGAGAGTTTGTAGAATTAATTAAAAATAGATGGTTGTAAAACCATATCTTTAATTGGTAGGTGGTTTTGAGCCCGACGGCATCTTGTTTACAGATGAGAAGTGTTAATATGAATACCAGTGGTTAAAGTATTTATTCTAATAATGACCACCACTTAAACTAACTAATATGTTATTGTTTTCTATACAAAACAACAATTTATTAGTCAAGTAATAGATAATATGTTAATAGTTTAACTTGCCAACAGTTGGAATCGGTGGAACTGCAAGAAATTGACAATGAGAAGAGACTCTCCGTAGTGCACAATGTCATACAGTTAAGCATAAGACATGAACTGCAGATGTGTGCAGACAATGTTGGTGTGGAGGCACTGACGTGTAATGATATTAAAGTTGAACAAAGTGATACTGAAGGTAATATTTTATGTTAGTTTATGTAGTTGCTTAATCTATACTAATATTATAAAGAGGAAAGATTTGTATGTAAGTATGTTTGTAATGTTTTCACACAAAAACTGCCGGACCAATTGCGATGAAACTTGGTATGTAGATAGCTGGAGACCTGGCGGGGCGGTGCGTTACATAAACATTAGGAAGTTTAAAGATATGTGCAAGTAAGGTGCCAGATATCTGTGTCTGTGACTCTTTGGCAGATCTTGAACAGATCTAGTACATTAGTATATCTGTGAACACCTCAGTCTTCAGTATTAGTTACTTGAAATGCCACAATGTACATTAGGTGGTAGAACTTACAATCATGTTTCATTTTGGAGCCTGTTTGGGCACAACAAAGTTGGACATTAACAAAACTTACAAATTACACACAACTATTCAAGTTTGCATTAAAATCTTATTAATTACATTTAATTTAATATTATTAGCACATTTCTTATTTGTTTTAGTAATGGACAGAGAATAAATCATTTATTATCAATATTGATCAATATGATTGAATATTTATATACACTAATAATAATTTAATGAATGGGTAATAATTTTGAAATGATATTCCATATATTTCATGTATCAAATTAAATAATTATTTTAAATGTAGCTAGATTGCTGTAGATTTAGCTTTCTTAAATTTATTTCCATTTTCTATGTCCTTTATATAGTTAGGACCTTTATTATAATTTTTAACTTATCTATACAGAGTGTAAGAAACACCGTGCCGAATACTGAAATAGTGTATTCTGATCATCATTCTCAAAAACCATTCGATTTTTTTGACGGAAAATTCATAACTTTTTAACCGACGAAAAAAAAGGAAGTTCTCATTTCGACCATAGAATATATATATTTTTTTAATTTTTTATGTCTGTTCAGCCCTCACTCCGTTATTTATGAACCGATTTTGATTATTCTCTTTTTGTTAGATAGGGTATACCTCAAGGGTGGCCCCATGTCAAGGAAGTCAGGATCTGATGGTGAGATCCTGGTAAAGTTGAGAGAAACCCTCGAAAATTGTAGGAACAGATAGAGTTTCTGTTTACTTTTCATTACTTTATCAGGTATTTGCGTTTAGAAATCATCACAACATGTAGCTGAGCTGATGATGAAAAAAAATCATAAAATAATATAATGATTAATTACCTAGAGCCATGTCCATTACTACGTAGGTACATATAACATTTTGATAATTAATCAGTTTGTTGTTTGGCGCCACCTCAAAATAAGTTTATATAAAATTTAATAGTTTATGTAAATATGCTCAATACTTAAGATTAGATTACTTTTTAGTTCTTTTCATTGGTTTAATTTTTTTATTTTAAAGTGATATCAAAATATGTAAACACATTTTACCGAAAAAATATAAATGAATACCACATACGGCCAAAAACTGCAATGTAATCAGCCAAACAACATTTGAACATATTATGCACGCTGGTCTTCACGGCGCCGAACGTTTAAGGTCTATCACCGTACCGCACAAAAATAATACCTACGTTTGTTATGTTTACATTGCGTAGCATAAAAAGAATCCAAAGGTTCCTTAATCTCGCATATTTATGATGAACTGTCTGTGATATTATAATAAGTATCCACAGAAAGACATTTTGATAAGTTTTTCGCAAAGCCGAAACTTACACGCTGTATATTTTAACCTCTTCTCTTCCTCTCTCCACATTCTACTACATTACAAACAAACCAAATCGCACTTAGCACTCGATGCTGTTTACAGATATCGATGAGGATGCTCTGGAAGAAAACAGTGTCTATGACAACATACAATCTGCAGACTCAGGCGATGATCTTCTAATTATTATAAAGGAGGAACAGTCCGGAGACAGAACAAGTATGTATGCTATGTATTTCTATTTATTAAAAGAGTTCTCTTATTGCGTAGTTAGAGTGATTCCCGTATCGCCGGACACTTTATAAACACTCAGCAACGGACACAAAGATCAACCAGACTGGGGACAACTATTTGTAGAATACACTAATTTGTGTGTGAAACTGAGTTCCTGTAAACCATCCCCTTGTCTTCAAATAAATCCCTACTCAATGAGAATTATTTAAATTTTAGAACGATATTGTTGGTGTGCGATTTGTAAGAACCTTCTACGAGGTATTAGAAAACATTAAAAAAAAAAGATGAATGAAATCGGTTAAGCCGTTCTCAAGTTATAGCGTGACCAGAAGAAATAGGAGGTTCATTTTTATATATATAGATTCGATAAAGTGCAGCAAACTGCTAGACAAACTAAACATTGTACCCACTTATCTAAATAAAGTGTCAGGCTTACTAAACTAAAGTTAGTAAAATCTAACGAACTGCAGTTCGGACATTACAGTAAGTAATGTGCTAAGTACCGTACCTACTCAGTGCGTACCTTACACTAACAATGGAAAAATAAACACTTTAAAAAAAAGTTTACCGACTTAAAAAATCACTAAAAAAATACATTTAAAAGTGAAAAATAATCAATTTCAAACTTAATAACTACATACATGTGACACTTACAATAATAGCAATACAAGCTCGTAACGCAATAAGTAATACATACGTGTTTAAACAGCTTCATTAAGAACGGAATATAAATCTAATGTAATATCTGATTATTTTGTTAATTGTATTAAAAATAAACCGATAAACTAGTACTGCCACATGTGCCGCGCGATGGACCTTTTTGACCTAGCCCGTCTATCAAGTACCTCTGTAGCTCGGCACCGACTTCACACGGACCAGTAGGTACCTGGTGCCTATATAAACTTACTAGTACTGCCACATGTGCCGCGCGGTGGACATAGCCTGTCTATCAAGTACCTATGTAGCTCGGCACCGACTTCACACGGACCAGTAGGTACCTGGTGCCTTTATAAACTTACTAGTACTGCCACATGTGCCGCGCGGTGGACCTAGCCTGTCTATCAAGTACCTATGTAGCTCGGCACCGACTTCACACGGACCAGTAGGTACCTGGTGCCTTTATAAACTTACTAGTACTGCCACATGTGCCGCGCGGTGGACCTAGCCTGTCTATCAAGTACCTATGTAGCTCGGCACCGACTTCACACGGACCAGTAGGTACCTGGTGCCTTTATAAACTCACTAGTACTGCCACATGTGCCGCGCGGTGGACCTAGCCTGTCTATCAAGTACCTGTGTAGCTCGGCACCGACTTCACACGGACCAGTAGGTACCTGGTGCCTTTATAAACAGACTAATACTGCCACATGTGCCGCGCGGTGGACCTAGCCTGTCTATCAAGTACCTATGTAGCTCGGCACCGACTACACGCGGACCAGTAGGTACCTGGTGCCTTTATAAACTTACTAGTACTGCCACATGTGCCGCGCGGTGGACCTAGCCTGTCTATCAAGTACCTGTGTAGCTCGGCACCGACTTCACACGGACCAGTAGGTACCTGGTGCCTTTATAAACAGACTAATACTGCCACATGTGCTGCGCGGTGGACCTAGCCTGTCTATCAAGTACCTATGTAGCTCGGCACCGACTACACACGGACCAGTAGGTACCTGGTGCCTTTATAAACTTACTAGTACTGCCACATGTGCCGCGCGGTGGACCTAGCCTGTCTATCAAGTACCTGTGTAGCTCAGCACCGACTTCACACAGACCAGTAGGTACCTGGTGCCTTTATAAACAGACTAATACTGCCACATGTGCCGCGCGGTGGACCTAGCCTGTCTATCAAGTACCTATGTAGCTCGGCACCGACTACACACGGACCAGTAGGTACCTGGTGCCTTTATAAACTTACTAGTACTGCCACATGTGCCGCGCGGTGGACCTAGCCCGTCTATCAAGTACCTCTGTAGCTCGGCACCGACTTCACACGGACCAGTAGGTACCTGGTGCCTTTATAAACTTACTAGTACTGCCAAATGTGCCGCGCGGTGGACCTAGCCTGTCTATCAAGTACCTATGTAGCTCGGCACCGACTTCACACGGACCAGTAGGTACCTGGTGCCTTTATAAACTTACTAGTACTGCCACATGTACCGCGCGGTGGACCTAGCCTGTCTATCAAGTACCTATGTAGCTCGGCACCGACTTCACACGGACCAGTAGGTACCTGGTGCCTTTATAAACAGACTAATACTGCCACATGTGCCGCGCGGTGGACCTAGCCTGTCTATCAAGTACCTCTGTAGCTCGGCACCAACTTCACACGGACCAGTAGGTACCTGGTGCCTTTATAAACTTACTAGTACTGCCACATGTGCCGCGCGGTGGACCTAGCCTGTCTATCAAGTACCTATGTAGCTCGGCACCGACTTCACACGGACCAGTAGGTACCTGGTGCCTTTATAAACTTACTAGTACTGCCACATGTGCCGAGCGGTGGACCTAGCCTGTCTATCAAGTACCTCTGTAGCTCGGCACCGACTTCACACGGACCAGTAGGTACCTGGTGCCTTTATAAACTTACTAGTACGGCCACATGTGCCGCGCGGTGGACCTAGCCTGTCTATCAAGTACCTATGTAGCTCGGCACCGACTTCACACGGACCAGTAGATACCTGGTGCCTTTATAAACTTACTAGTACTGCCACATGTGCCGCGTGGTGGACCTAGCCTGTCTATCAAGTACCTCTGTAGCTCGGCACCTACTTCACACGGACCAGTAGGTACCTGGTGCCTTTATAAACTTACTAGTACTGCCACATGTGCCGCGCGGTGGACCTAGCCTGTCTATCAAGTACATATGTAGCTCGGCACCGACTTCACACGGACCAGTAGATACCTGGTGCCTTTATAAACTTACTAGTACTGCCACATGTGGCGCGCGGTGGACCTAGCCTGTCCATCAAGTACCTATGTAGCTCGGCCCCAACTTCACACGGACCAGCAGGTACCTGGTGCCTTTATAATGTTACCTATTATTTTAAAAGTGTCACATGTATGTAGTCTTTTTAATGAAGTTTGAAATTGATTATTTTTCAATTTTCAGTACATTTTCTTAGTGCTTGTTGAAGTCGGTTTACCTTTTTTTTAAAGTGTTTATTAAAAAAATATCAACTATGTCATTGTTTTAGTCAGTTCAGCAAAATTCCTAAATTTGTCCTAATATTAAAGTTATTCCTTTTTACGAGATGTACGATCTTACTCAGGTCCATGAAATAAGTTTAATATAACTTTGGTAATAATTACATTAAACACCATCGGACGTGGTCATGTCAACATTTAATTTATGATTTTATAGAAGAAAGCAACTTGTTAACTTTATTCATCTCTTTTATTTAAAACGTTTTTAAAATTGATAAAAATACAGTTAAATTTATAACACAAACTTCAAGACCTCAAAAATATTGTGTTTTAAGCATTTATAATATATCTATCTTGCTTTTTATATACAAAATTACATTGTAGTTTCCATTTTTATTATCTAGGTGACCCTACTCCGAAGGAATCTGAGCAAACTGTGCAGAGGAATCCACAAGACTCAACCTCCTCCAGCAACCTCGACGAACATGATTTCGTACAGGACATGTTCAAGAAACTTAATAAAGTAACTACTGCAGTCAAAACAGCAACAAAAAGCACAAATGAAGTGACATTCACTCAAACCGATAATAATAAAGAGAGATCTACAAGTGTACCGCACAGTGAACGTGTACAATATACATGTGACACATGTCAGCAATGTTACAGTTCGTGTAAGTTAGAGAGTCACATTCGTTTGTGCTCTGATGTGTGGAAGAAAGATCTCTCACGTGAGAGTAGTACAAGTAGTCACACACACACCGGTCAGAGACCACATCAGTGTTGTGTATGTGAGAAAAGTTTCCCAAGTATGAGTAGTTTAACTTGTCACATTCGTACACACACTGGTGAGAAACCATATCAGTGTCATATATGTAAAAAACAATTCTCACAAAAGAGTACTTTAACTATGCATATGCGTACACACACTGGTGTGAAACCATATCAGTGTTTTGTATGTAACAAACAATTCTTAGTAAAGGGTACTTTAACTATGCATATGCGTGCACACACTGGTGAGAAACCACATCAGTGTTTTGTATGTAAGAAACAATTCTTAGAAAAGGGTACCTTTACTAACCATATGCGTACACACACTGGTGAGAAACCATATCAGTGTCATGTATGTAAAAAACAATTCTCACAAAAGAGTACTTTAACTAAGCATATGCTTACACACACTGGTGAGAAACCATATCAGTGTCATGTATGTAAAAAACAGTTCTCACAAAAGAGTAATTTAAGTAGTCATATGCTCACACACACTGGTGAGAAACCTTAGTGTGCGTTACCCCAGCTGGAAAGTAGGTCCTAGAGGGATATGAGTGGAACGTATAATTAGTGCCTAGTGTGCTGTAAATGTGCTCCGCATAAAAAAATTGTGCCTCTTGTCGTTTTAGAAAAAAACGGAAAACACGATTCCTGCTGGGGTAACGTTCTTCCAGCAGGAAAATTCTAAACTAATTATCGCAGAGAGAAATTTTGTGGATGGGCATAGAGCTTATATTTGTGCTAAAATGTGGGCCGAAAATATAATTTGTGCGTCTTCAGGTTTGAAAGATATTCGTTTTCCTGCTGGGGTAACGTTTTGCAGAATCGTGTATCTCAAAAACCATTGTATGTGCGCCTGTAGAATAAACTTACACGAGTAGCTCTTAAGTTGCGCTAATTTGTGGCAGAATAATATTTAGGAAAATATTTTTAATTTTCAAGTAATCGTGCTTTTTTGAAAACCCAAAAAAATATCACAGCGCCTAAATGAGAAAACGTAGAAGCTCGCTGACAACGGTATTCAGTCCTTCTTGACGCCTATAATCACCAGAATTAGTTTCAAAAGTTTACATACATGCGTTATTGAATAATATTAGTAAAAGTCAGAACGACGGCGCACAGTGGGACAGAACCGTGCGTACCGTCTCAAAAATAGGTTTTCGTAATGTTCTATATTGAATATTTAGTTAATGCATATGTCTAACTGAATGTTCAATGCATATTATATAGCAGTTGAAATACAATTTCTCATTTTTTGTATTAGAATAAGGCTTGCAAGTTTACTCAATCTTTAGGTAAAGTGGGAGTTTTGGGTAATGTCAGTCAGGTCAGGTGTGGTTAATGTTTTGTTATCAGTTATCACTGTGTGAATTACATGTTTCTCAAAGGGAGCAAGGGAAAAGGGAGCAATAGTATAGTTGTTAGTGTACATTATATCAGCACCTACTTACTACTAACCACCTTCATAGAAAGTGGTTAGGAACTTGATAATGACACTAGATAGTAATATTTTTTCACACGAAATTTCAGAATAAAAGTTATTGATTTACGTTGTCATTTACCAGTACTTTAGTGTGCTTTAACATAATATAGTCTTCACCAACCTCGGTAAAAAAGTAGTAGTTAAAAGTAAAAACAAAATGAGTATGTAACAGCTTTACTTGAAATGAATAATTTTGAATTTGATTTTGTTTTTCTTTTCGTACCCCATGCATTTACCCTTTCAACAGGAAAATTGAGCCAGGTTTCTTATTCATCGAGCGAAGTGAGATCTCCGTACGAGGGCGGCACTGAAAATTTCGGAAATCAAGGAAGTGACACAACATTACTATTTAAAAATGTATTTATTGCTTTTCGAAGTATTCTCCGCGAAATAGTCGCAACATGGCCGGTTTTGGACACAAACGTGGCCACCATTTTTTTTTTCAACACTCCGTGAACGAACAATTTTTGTTGGCTTTAACTCATTTTCGAACACCCAAACTCGTGACTGGTTTTTTGTTTCGGGTTCGTACGCGTATATCCAGGATTCGTCACCTGATACGATGTTGTATACAGCATTTGAGGATCCTGCGTGGAATCTTTCGAGAGTTCTGACGCACCAAGTAACGCGAGCCGCTTTTTGCTCTTCACAGAGCGAATGCGGTATCCATCGGGACAACAACTTTTTTACACCTAATTGTTCATGCAAGATTATTTGTATTTGACTCATGCCAATGTCTAAAGTTGCCTGAATTTCGCGGTATGTCTCATGTCGATCTTCCTCAATCAGCTTACGCACAGCATCAACGTTTTCTTGGGTGACTGCAGTTTTTGGACGACCTTGACGGGGATCATCACTGAGCTTGACACGTCCACGTTGAAATTCAGCAAACCAGCAATAAATTGTGGTTTTGGATGGGGCTTCATCACCATATGCAGAAATCATCCGGTCAACACACTGTTTTTGCGTTATACCACTTCGAAAGTCATAATAAATCATCGCTCTTGAATTTTCTCGAGTCATCTCAACGACTAAACAGGTTTGACAAAACCTTGTGATAAGACCGAGAATCTTTTTTTAAATAAATAAATGGTATTCGATTTTTAAAACCAAGGTGTTTTCAATTAAAGAGATTTTAATATGACAGAAACAATGGAAATATTCCATTCCCGATACTTTTAGTGCAGCCTATGTATCAAGAGTGGAAAATTGGAGTTTGTATGTATCGTGTATGTGTTTATTTGTTCGATGATAATTAGAGTATCTTTGATCCGATCTTTACAAAATTTCGCAAGTAGATTTCTAAAGCAAATATTGTTTTAAGATCATAGGTATATTAGCCAAATTGGTCAAATAGTTGTCGAGATATTTAAGCCAACTCTTATTCACTATGAAAGCCGCGTCTTACTATGAAAGCCACCTCTTATTCACGGTGGAAATTGACATGGTTCCTGGTAGCTGCTGCTGCTGTACATGGATGTAGATCCAGTAAGGGGGCGTCGATAAATTACGTGAGGTGTTTAAGGGGGGGAGGGGGTCGAGTCAAATCTCACCTAATCTTACGCCGGAGAGAGGGGGGGTCTCGGCAAATATCACGCAATTTTTTTTCTGATTGAAACAAAAAAGAATATACTATTTTGGTCCATTTAATCCAGATTGTACATCCTTAAGATTTAATCTTAAGCGTAATCGTAATACGATTAAGATCAATCACGCATTCGTTCGAAAGAAAATAATTTTCATTCATACTTCGACGTTATACATCTACTGACTGTCAAACCATCATATTTGTTTTATAAAAAATAGCTCAATTTAATCTGAATTTACGGTACAGTCAGGCTAGGCCCACTCCGGTCAGTAGGTATGAAGTTACAGGTCCCTAGCAGCGGCGACGAGTCAAGCGAAATTCAGTGGGCTGCCACGCGCCGGCCGTGTAGCACGTTACTTCGATACTCACTCCCGCGCTACGTCGCTTCGTCCGTTCGTCGCTTACGAATTACGTTTCCCGTATTTACGTAGTTAGATTATATTATTAATGATAATCAGTATAGTTAGATATTTACAAGTTCTGTTCACAAGGTCAAGTTTAGCTATGATAAGTATATTTATTTATTAGGACCACAACAACTGAGACACATCCTCTATCTATACTCTTTAGAAAGAAATAAAATTGGAGTATCTGTTTGTAATATTAAAATAACCGCTTTTTACTAAGTGCATTTTGATGTATATAGGGTACATATACCAAAACAACATGATTTACAATTTTTGTCTGTCTGTCTGTCTGTTTGTTTCGGCTAATCCCCGGAACAGGTGGACCGATTTCCACGGGACCTTCACTGTCAGATAGCTGATGTTAAAAGGAATAACTTATGCTATTGTGATTTTGAAAAAAGGATTAAGGTTCCGCGCAAATTTATAAATATGTACACGCGAGCGAAGCCGCGCGGGAACTGCTAATAAATAAATAAATTTGAAATGTCCGTTTGTAATGACATAATGACAGTTTTTTACTAAATGCATCTGAATGTTTACACGGTACTTATACCAAAATACCATTTTTGTCTGTCTGTTTGCTCCGGCTAATCTACTGAACGGTTATACCGATTTCCACGGGACTTTCACTGACAGATATCTGGTGTTATAAGGAGTAACTTAGTCAAGTTTAGCTTTTATAAGTTTAGTACTACAACAATTTTGTCAGTCTGTCTGTCTATTTGTTCGTCTAATCTCCGCAACGGGTGGACCGATTTCCATATGACTTTCACTGGCAAATAGCTGGTGTTATAAGGAGTAGGGTTCCGCGATTTGATTTGCATATACCTACCTAGTTAAACACCTAAAAGAGATAGTTTCATTCCAAGGTACACACTAACGTTATGGCAAATGCCTATCTTCTCAGAGATTAAAGTATCTATGCAGAGATTGTGAAATAAAATAGTTTTCTTTAATATAAGTTACATCTACGTAGGTACTACGAAGTAGGTAAATACCTAGTCTAGGTTTATTTAAAACTTCATTTGTTTACAGAAGGAAAGTAATAGGCACATAAATGGTTATTAAATATTTAGATTAATTCTTCTTACAGAAGACAACCTTAACGGCATCAGAACAGATAAGAGTTATGCGATAGAAAGAGAGGCAAGTTTTAGGTTAATATAAGCCATTTAGAATTAGCGGTGTGCGATCTGAATTGCACCTTATTGTGTCGGAGCAAGAGTCGCTATTTATTTAAATGGTATCGCGAAGAGGTCCTTCTGTACTAGTACTATTATGTATTCTGTGGTACAGCGTAGCCCGTCCTTTGTTTTCGCGCCACTGTCAGCCGAACGCGCGACTCGATGAGCGAGAGCGTACGAGCTCAGTGGCAGCGACACACGGACAGGTTCTAACCTGCTTTGTTTATTTTTGTAAATGTTTTACTCACAGAATACGTGACGCGCTTGCCACTGCCATACGTTACAACGCATACTTTTGTAAGTTGTAGGTGGGTGTGCGTTGTTTTATAGACAATTGTTTAATATAATTTCGTTTTACAGAAAATGTTTCGCATAATTTCGTTTCATAGAATAATCAATATACAGAATACTTACTTTAAAGAATTTTAAATCATTGAATTTTGTTTCATATAAAGTTAAACATTAGAATAATCATTTCATAGAATATCAAATCAAATATTCTTAATCATTATATTGTTTATTTAATAGAAAACTTATTGCCCTAAACTATACATGGGACCATTTTTTTATAAACTAAACAATTGATGCGTCTACAAGGTCGACGGAGCCCGGCTACGCGGGGCTCCTGCTTCTGTGTGGTGTACATTTGAAAAGTCATCATCGGTCTTATTAAATATTTGCTGCCATTTTTATATCGCAACACCTTCAGAAGTATATATCTGATTATATAGTTTAAAATAGAAGTTTCTTCATAAAAATCATCCAAAATAACATTAGGTTTTTGTAGATTTAAATACAAATAATCAAATTCGACCTGGTATTTTAAATTTATATTTGATAGAGTGTAAATAACCAGTTTGTGTCATTAAAAATAAACCATTTTTAGGTACCTAGCTAAGGGTTTATCAGTAAATAATATTAGAAATGTGTATATTTGGCTAATCAATTCCGGTAGAGACATTTGTTTTTTTTGGTACCTGTTTTAAAGCCAAAGCCATTGTCAATGCTGTTGAGCATCAATAAATTTTAAAAATCTATTGACAGTTATCTGAGCTTACCAAATAACTAACTAATAATTAAAAATAATATATCCATGCAGGGTAAAGAAGAGAGCAATCTTGTTTTCACATATCGTTTTGCATCATGGAAGTCTCCATCTATCGATTCTATAAATCTTTCTTACTGTCCTCTTCTTACAGCAGAATGTAATAAATGAGCATAAATGTTTTAATTCAAAATCACGTTTTCTATGTGATGGATATGCCATGTCCTTTTCATCATAGACTGACATGATCATTGAATGGAAGTTGGCATGACACAATATGTACATTTCCTTAATCAAATCTTGCACAGTTGCACCAAATGTAGTAATTCGTAAATAAAGAATGGTGGACTCCCAAATAAGCATATTATGTATTGTCAGCACTTAGTCCAGATCCATCATAAGAATATAATTTATATTGCTCACTTGACTTTTGAATTTCTGTAAATATGCAATGTCAACAAATTCATTACTATTTTAATAAAAATCTAATTTTGAATCCGTCTTACGACCCATCTTTTTTTAATGTTTTATCCTACTAATATTATAAACGTGAAAGTTTGTGAGTATGGATGTATGGATGTTTGTTACTGTTTCACGCCAAAACTACTGAACCGATTGCGATGAAACTTGATATGTAGATAGCTGACCGTATTGTAGACCTGGATTAACATATAGGCTACTTAATATCCCGATATTCTCACGGGATCGTGACTTACGCGGGTGAAATCACACGAAATAAAGTATATTTGCGTACTTTATTGTTGTCATATAGTATAGAGTACAATTACTCGAAATAACGTACAATACTTTATAATAAAGTACGGGTGGCAACCCTAGTTACAACGCTGTGTCGAGTCGGTCGTCAATTGAAAGTTCTTTTTACGCCACAATGCCGTACTGCTCTGTTTTACAGTGTAAAAATGATAGCAAAAGGAAAAACATTAATCATCGAGCCGTTACTATAAACCTTATTAACCGATGATCGTTTGGGCATTGACGATAGGGGCTAATAATCTGCTGTCAGGCTGTCGGATGTCTTTGGTGAATACTTATGTGGTCTTCTAAATACTTCTCCTCTATCATACTGGATTGTACTGACGTGACACTAATAAACTAAACTAGAAAAGCAATATTTTATAAAAGGGGATTGGCAGTTCACTACACACCAGGCTATTGAAACTTGAACAAACTACAAACCGACCCACTCAAAAGCGTAAAATAAAAATTTGACAATAAAACATAATTTTTAAACCTACTTAATATCGACTTCTACTAACGACATTAACAATTTGAGCTTACATGGCGCCCCAATATGGTCGGAGTCCTTGACGACCCGCAATCTGCGATACTGTGGCGTTCGCAGTGGCGATGTCCGTCAGAGTCATAGAGGATATTTTACGCTATCCTACGAAGTAGCGAGTTTACTAGCTGGTTCTGCCCCATGGGACTTAGAGGTGTCATGTATCAATGGTGCAAGGAGGCAATAGATCTATAAATCGGGGCGCGACGGTCCCAGCTTCACCAAGGCCTAATGGCCGAATGGAAAGAACGACTACAGCGACCGAGCGCAGGGCACGCCACCATTGTGGTGGTAAGAGGATTGGCTGGAAAGCTTAGCGGTTGACGCAGGTACTCATCAGGCCCCGAAGGGCTAAGCGATGGCTCGTTGGTCGGCCCGGCTGGGGGCTCCACGTGCTAGATTTGCCGCCGTGGAGGCGTTCCATCTGGACATAGTTGAGTGGGCAGGGTGCAGCACGGGACCCTTTCCTTCAACTGACGCAGGTTCTTCCCGGGCACGGCTGCTTCCCTGATTGAGTCCCGCCTCTCACCACTGCGACTGCAGTGAGAACTCAGCTCAGCAGACGCTGGGGGTTGGCCGTCATACGCTTCATGGCCGGTAGCTACAGGAATTTTACCGCGTTCGCAACCTTCTGTGAGGAAGTCATCTCGCAGAAGGAGGTAACGGAACGGGTGCTCGAGAACGATCTCCATTCGGACCTAATTCGCCTCCGGCGAACCGGGTTGTGGAAACGCGCTTACCAGCACCTCATGCCGCCTTGAGTGAGGCTGCGGGTGGATGGATCGGACGCTACATTCACGCAGCAGCGATACGACCTCGCGATGGCTATTGGTGTCCATGGTCCAAATTGAGAGTGCGTGGGATTCTACCGTCTCGTTTTGCGAGGAGGTGATGTTGGCTAAAGAGGCGGCGGAATGTTAACAGGAGAGGACAAGCACTCTCCCACCGCATGGTTCCGGTGGGCTGATGACCAGTGGGGGTTTCCACACGATAAAAAAAGTGTATATGTGGCATGATGTCTTCGCCTATTGTGAAACGATTTCAATTATTCTGTTTAATAGAATTGGTTAAACTCTAGGTTGGTCCCATTTAAATTTGAAGAAAATGTTACACCTCTAAGGGTGAAAAATTTATCATAATTTAGGTGCATTAAAGTCGGTGACACATGGTTGTCACAGTTTGAATTAAGTGATAGCCAATGCAGCCAAAACTACTTACCATGAATTTGGTCTCTGTATTTGGATTTCTCTAAAGACTGTTTCTCTTGATCAACAAAGCTCGAAAATTAACAAAATATTTCTTATTCTTATTTAAGGGTTTTTATGCCCTGTCTTTAATATACAAACACCTACTTAATTCGAAATGTAAACAATGGTAAACAGGTAAAGTTACCGGCAACTAACTTGGCAAGGTTTTGGCGTAGTGGGAGAAAGTTTGCGCATGTACACTTACGTGCAATTAAAAATGTTCCCTATTATCATAATATTTTTTAATAAATGTTTTTTTAGATGAAACTTAAGTTCGTGTTTTTTTAATTTTTTTTAAAATCTGCCCCCCGGTGCATAATTGCGACCTCTATCGTTCTGGTGAAACTGAGGTACATACATACATACATATATATATATATATATAATCTTTTTAACTGGCAGTTGTTTTGGGGTCTAGGGATCATAACTGGACCTCCTGTGAAGAAATTTTTTGGAAAACTCGACAACTGGTACAAAACCAATAGGTAGACTTTTCTTCGAAATGTATCTAATAACAAATTTCAAACAAAACAGTATACACATTGCGGGAGGCAGGGGTCGACTGGCCGTCCAATCACGCGCTCGGAACGATGTTACCTCGTTTCCCGCGTCCCGCTTGATAACCAAAGAGATCTAAAAAACGACTTCTGCGCATCTAACGAATCTTGCCACGATAGGTGCCGGCAACTAAAAGCGAGATGGATTCTGACCACTTATCACGGATTCCATTTCGGACGAGTTCCACATTGGGCGGAAGTACACATAATAATAAAATACCAATCGTGTTCATTGAAATCCTAGTGTATTAAAGAATAACAGAACAAAATAACACTTCTTCTAATAAAAGGAAAAATAGACAAAAAAAAAATTTACACCTCACATCCGTACAACATGGAATCCGTCCTACGGCGAGATGCACAGACCAGCGATGGACTCTCAAGAACACGAAATGAACCGGCCCAGAAGGAAAAAGAAACGTGGGCAGACCACAGAAACGATGGGCGGACGACATAGTATCAGTGGAGAGGAAAAACTGGACAAAAATAGCACAGAACCGAGAAAAATGGAAGAAATTGGAGGAGGCCTATACCCTATCAGGGGTTCCTATAACATAAATTAAAAACTAATATTATAATCAGTTAGACTTAGAGTTACTAACATAGAATTAAGAAAATATAAAAACATATTATAACTATATACTTTTAAGGTTTATAGGAAATAAAAAAGGCTTTATTATTATGGATACGGCGTGGCGTTAAGTTTTTTGTGGTAGCGGTGTTTGTGGTAAAAATGTAACACTGAATACCACGCCCCCGCAACTAATACGAAACACTTAACGAATGCATCGTTAAGTGTTTCGTATTAGTTACGGGGACGTGGTATTCAGTGTTACATTTTTCTAAGTCAGGTAACACACTCCATTTTTTGTGTAATAAATTTTACTTAATTAACATAGCCTTTTTTATAAAAGTATAGATATTGAATATTACATAAAAAGAGGTAACCCTAAACTCACTTACGGCAACGCAACCGTGCGCTATTTCGAGGTAATAGTAATCGTGTTTTAAGAACATTTAAGATCAGTTTCGCATGCAGCGGTCGGCGCTCATAAAGAGTAGGTAATTAAAACGGTAGGTATGGACGTTTTTGTAGGGAGTGATTTTATTATTATTGTTGTTTTTGAGTGCCTGGTGCTACCTCGACCATTTCTGGTCTTTTGTAGCGCACTTCTGGTTTACAGTTCACTACTCAGACTTATGGCTTCGAGAAACCTCCAGATCCTATCAGCAGTGATTGTTTGTATTTCCTGCGGTTGCATGATGTGCAACCCTAGCTAAATACTTCGGTGCCGCATTAGTGGGCCACAAGATCATAAAATATGCATTGCAGTCTCTTCTGTTTCTTGACAGAATCTGCATATTGTGTTCTCACCTAATTTTTGGTTGAACATATGTTTGTTCAGTTTGCAGTGTCCGGTGAGGACTCTTGTTACTGCACAGGTTTTGTATCTTTTGAGCTCCAGAAGTTCTTTAGATACTTTTTTATCATAGCCCTTTATTATGGCTTTCGAGTGTCTCTTAATAGCCAATGATGTATATTTGGCGTTTATGATAGAATACGCTCGCTGTTTGCTGATGCCGCAGAATGGTTCTGGGCCATGCTGTCGGTTGTCTGCACCGGCTCTGGCGAGTTCATCGGCTTTTTCGTTGCCATCGATACCTGAATGGCCTGGTACCCATCTTAATGTAATTTGATTGTCCCAGTGTGTTCAGGTTTTCCTTGCAATTTTGTATTAGCTTTGAGCTATTCTCAAAATTGTCTATTGCCAATAGCGCCGCTTGGCTGTCTGAGTTGATGTAGATCTGTTGATTTTTTACTTTCCTTTCAAGGTTGAGGGAGTGATTTATCCATAAACATAGTATGTATGTATGTATGTATGTATAACATACTAAGTTTATGGATTTATCTGTTACGTAGTAATTACTTAGTAATCTGTGAATAAATGCTAATAAAGTATAAATAGCTTCGTGAAATTATATTATAAGCATTTAAATCGATAAAGTGATGCAATATTTTTTATCGTGTTATGTCTCATCCCTAATATTAGTTCCACGGACGACCATCATGTTATCAGCGCCAAAATGGCGAAAATCAAATGGCTTCAGTTTGATAATTGACGTATGCATACGTCCAGCGTACTTGTATAATAGAGGTCAGTGCATGTATGTAAAAAACAAATCTCACAAAAGTGTACTTTAAGTAATCATATGCTTACACACACTGGTGACAAACCACATCGGTGTGATATATGTAAGAAATGCTTCAGATGGATCTAATTTAACGAGACATATTCGAACACACACTTGTAAGGTACATGTAAAACAAAGTAAGTCTCGTCTCGCGCTAACTTAAGTTACTTAAGTACGTCGTGCGTCAGGGGCAATGACCTCTACGCGCCGCGCCACCAAGATAGCTGATAGCGGGAAGTGGTGCAATGTGCTAATAGTGATTACAGGGCAGGGCGAGCTGCGAGGCGGCGGTTATTATATATGCCATTTTTATCCAGAAAACGTAAAATTATTAAAAAAGTAGAATTTACCGACAAACGATTTTATGGTTTAAGACATTTGTTTCTCACCAAGAATACATTACATATATATCTGAGAAACACAAGATTACTTAATTTATATTTGACTAGCAAGTATTCGAAAGGAAGTGTATACATGGTGTGGTTATTAATAAAAGTATAAACACTTTGATTATATACCTGTCTAGATAGAGTAACTCAAACAAATAGTGCTCAGAAAATGGGATACAATTACGCGCTATGTGTGGTTATTGTAAAAGTGTAAAAGAAAACCAATTTATTACAAAACGTATTCATCAACAAAAACATAATAAAAAATAAAAAGTGTTTTTAAATATCGGTAATATTATGTTCTTCATCTGCTAGAAACGAAAAATGACCGGCTTAATTCAAATTACAAAGATACCAATATAAAGTGAAAATAAGTGATTAAAAATTAAAGAGTTTGTGGCGACTTCCGAATACATGTTTATGCGTTCTAGTATTATCTTTCGGCGTAATGCATGGCGTAATTTTGCTTTGCCTGGAGAGTCAAATATTGATTCTAAATCTGAAAAATCTTGCAAGATGGGTTTCGGGCTCTTCATTTACTGTATCCCTTGAACAGGAAGGATTCGGTTCAGTGTAAATATCAATCCCTATATTGGAAGTAGGCTGGACCTGGTAAAAATAAACAATTAGAATTATTAGATTATGAGTCGTAATTAGCAATTATCAAAAACTTACTTGTTTGGTATGTTTGAAGTTTCTGTTTCAGACGCCGATAACACTAAACACTGTAAAACATAAGATGAGATTAATAAACTAAGTCAAAATGTTGGTAAAATAAACTGCAGTGTGTAAATTCTATTAACAGCAAATAAAGGTCAAAGTTAAAAACGAGCGTTTTTTTTACATTAAATAACTTTGAAAGGAACTTAATTAGAAGTCTGCAACTTTCTGAAATTGTAGCTTGTGATGATATAAAAAAGTGCTAAAAATTTCAGCGAGATCGGTTTTAACCTTTTTAAGTTATAAACGATAATATTTTTTTAGCCTTAGGTGTAAAATTTTTTTTTTTTTCTAAACTACTAAAACTGGTCTGACCTGCTTAGAATATTCAAAAAAACCATTTTAGTTTTTAAGCCCGTTCCAATTTTTAAGAAATATCGATTTTATAAAGATATTTTGAGGTGTAATAGTTGATTCGGATTATATTCGCTATTTTAGACTTATGCCGAAGAATTGATTGAGTTACGTCTGGCGAAGTGAAGTAAGCCTATATGACGCGACCACAGAAATCTAAATAAGGTAGCTCATTTAGATTTCTGTGCGGGCGACACGTGTCAGGAGCGTATTTACTCAGTCCCAACTTTTTTCAAGAAAGATTGATTTTGCTGAAATTTTGACAGTAAGTAAGGAATACCAGAAAAAGTAAAATCTACCCTAGGCCAATGTGTGCTTTTTCGCTAGAGGTGAAAACCACCCTAACTAGGGGGTGGTAATAACGAAAACAAAAACAGGAATCAATAGAAAAATTAATTGTGTACGTTACCACAGCTGGAAAGTAGCTGCTAGACGTAGTGTTTGTATACTCTTTGGCTGCTAGAGTGATAGGAGTGGAAAGTATAATGAGTGCCTAATCTGCTGTAAATGTGCGCCGCATAAAAAAATTGTGCCTGTTGTCGTTTTAGAATAAAACTGGAAAAACGATTCCTGCTGGGGTAACGTACACGAATTAATTCTAAGCTAAAAATGTTCTATAGAACTTTTAGAAAAAATCAACACGTTTTGAGATATTCGTGATCTAAAATGTCATTTTTTTCACAAATAACTCAAAAGTTATTGATTTTATCAAAAAAAACTGTAATAATCAAACAACGGACACAAAGAACACCCAGGCTTGGGTGGGAATCGAACCCACGACCTATGGCATAGCAGTCAGGGTTTGCTTGTTATACTGTCACGCCTTAATTACTCAACCAATCACCATCAAATGTTGCGTCAAGGGGATAGAAAAGCACACAGGTATATACGACGATAGAGATAGTATATAGACGGTTTTTTTTTTATGGTATAGGGGTTAAACAAGCAGACGGGTCACCTGATGGTAAATGACTACCGCTGCCCATGAGCACCTGTAACTCAAGAGTTACAAGTGCGTTGCCGCCCTTAAGGTGTGAATAGGTTAAAAGGGGGAGAGCGGGGAAGAGCAGGAAGACGGGAGGGGATTAGAGGGGAGGAGAGGGGGAGAGGGGAAGGACTGGAATAGGGCTAGAGGGAAGGGTAAGGGCCTCCGGTAACCTCACTCACGCGGCGAAAAGCAATGCAAGCATTGTTTCACTGCCGGTTTTCTGTGAGGCCGTGGTATCGAGCGGAGTCGAGCCAGCCCATACGTGCCGAAGCATGGCTCTCCCATGTAACGTTAAAATACCTCAGTATATAAAACTCTTGGCCAATGATTTTTTTTTAATTATTTATTTTTACCAGTAGTCACTCATCAAAGTAAAAATATAAGTGGTCCGTGTGACACGACTAAGTTCAACTTTTGTTGCCGAGTGTTATTCTCAATCTTATTTATCTTGAGTTTTCGTCAAAAGCTCGAGTGATCCTTTCTTTAATGCATAAAATACTTTTTACCTTTCCGCACCTTCTTATCTTGGGACGTTTTGAGTTCCTACTTGATACACATACGAAATTGATGCCTTTACGTTCCACATTGTTTCTTGATAAATCCTTTACCGTTGTTGCAACACGGTTGTGGAATGCATTTCCAATCAAAATAAGGAAAGTTCAAAGCATACACGCATTAAAGCAATGGTTATGAGTATAATATATGATTATAGCTCCATCAGTATTAGAGATTGCAATTCGGAAAACCATTTGAAGTCAACCGGAACCGGTACCATTTTATCGGATCCGGGAAAACGAACGATTCCAACGTTTGGAAGGATTTAATGCGCATTGTTACTTGTATAGTCACTACTGCACCCTGCACGTGCCCAACCTTACTCCACAACCGACAAGAATAGAAGCTAAAAGGGTATTTTTAATCGCTGGCTATGTTTGTAACTGTTTAAAAAGTCGATTGGCAAACTGTTGTTGTTAGGCAGCGAAGCAAATAGACCAGAATTTGTAATTAGTTACTTCTATTAAGAAAGCGCTAGACAAAAGGGAGGTAGCTCTCCGATGACACCATTTTTCCTTCTAGAAAATTTAAAAGACACAGTGTTGCCAGTGTTCTAACAATTTTGTCAACACCCTGCCTCGCTGGCAACACTCTTAAAACCTCACTTACTCGCTCGTGAAGCTGCTGCGTGCGTTTTTTCATATTTTTTTTAAGAGTTTAAACCAGGTTTTGTCCTGGTTCGACTGGCCTTCATGAACAAGACTACGCCACTTGCCTCTGTCTTTGGATAGCTCTTCCCACTGATCGCTAGGGATGTTGAATGCGATCATGTCACGCTTAGCGCCAGGGCCGTCTTAAGGCTATATAGCGCCAGGGTGCGGAGCTCAGACTGCTCCCCCTCCCCCCCGGTCAACCAATAAAACGCAATAATATTTTGATTTATTTTAAGTGCGAGTCGCACTTACGCACGAAGGGTTCCGTTAAGGTTCCCTTCCGCTACCATATTTTAAGTTAAGTATAACCTCTTTTTATTTTTTAGTTTTGTTGTTATACCGGCAACAGTAATAATTGTAATAAATTATCTGTGAAAATTTCAACTGTCTATCTGTTTGTTGCCGCTGTAACAACAACTAAATAATAAATTATTATTTATTAGGTAGGTACATACATATTTCTTCTATAATATTTATTCATTTATTAAAATCAAAGTAAATTTTTCGAGCTTTTGAGTTGGCAAATATTTTAATAATGTCGTTTATTTTGATATCAATTTTTGATTCTATACTTATAATGGCCAAGTTTGTCAGTCTGTTTTGGGTCATGGTTGACCGAAGATAATTTTTTATTAACTTCAATTTAGAAAAAGACCGTTCTCCTTCAGCTACTGTTACAGACAGTGTTAAATATATACGTAAAGATGTTGAAACGTTAGGAAACACGGACATTAAATTCTTTGAATAAATATAACTTAAAATATCAAGTGGAGTTTTGTTAACATTTGAAAAAACTATTGGCAACAATTTTAACTCATTCAATAAATCTTCCCCGTCAATATCTAATGTATTTTTAAATGTTAATTTTTCTTGTAAGGTGAGACATTGTGTTTTTTTTTATCGGCTCCATTTTCCTCCAGTTCTCAATGTTATGCAAAAATGAAAAAACGTTATTGTGATCCGTTAGCAATTCGAATCTCTCATTTAATTTCGAGATTGCAGTGTCAAGTAAAAAAAAAATAAAACATATTTTAAATTTTTTCACTGAGTCTAAAATGGGCTCATCTACAGCCTCGTAATTAAAATGTCTTTTTCGGGGACGTGGACGAGCAGTTTCGTTAAATTCAGTTTCGCACTCTAATTCTTCAGCAAATTTTGAATCAGCTAACAATTGTTCAAATACAGTGTCTGTGCGGTATTGGCCTAAATCTTTTTCAACCTGATCAACCATTTTGATCGCCTCTGAAAGAATGACGTCAGATTTTTGCAAACTTTTACTTACAATATTAATCTTTAGTAAAATGTTGTACCATATAGTTATTATATTTTGAACATATAAATTCAAAAGACTAACTTAGCCATTAATGAACTCGCTATGTTTCTTGTGTCGCAGTCGTACTTGTTGTTGGTAAAAATAGAGTATATATAATGCATCGTAAATTCTACCCATGTTATAGCGTAAAGCTTTAATAGCATCAAATCTACTTTCCCAACGCGTATTTGAAAGAGGTTTTAATGTCAAAGTAGGTATCTGTTTCATAATAACATCCCAGCGTGATGTTGATGCTGAAAAAAATACATATATCTCTTGGACAATTGAGAAAAAGTTTGTAATTTCCAGTGAGCTTTTAGCGGCATCATTTACTACTAAATTTAGGGAGTGAGCAGCACACGGCACGTAAAATGCACGAGGATTCATGTCCAATATTTTTTTTTTGTAGACCTATATTTTTTCCTCTCATATTGGCTCCATTATCATATCCTTGGCCTCGCAAATCATTTAATTCAATATTGCATGATTTTAAGAAATCTAACAAATAAGTTGCCAACCCATGTCCGGTAGTATCAGTTACAGGTAAATACCCTAAAAAATGTTCTCGTACCTCAGAACGTTTTGTTAACGGGTTTAAATAAACAAATCCCACAATAACAGTAAGTTGTTCTTGGTGTGAAATATCAGGTGTGCAATCTAGAATTACAGAGTAATATTTAGATTGCTTCAAAACATCAATTATAGTAGTTTTAATTTTTTCCGCAATTAAACTAATCAATTCATTTTGAATGTTGTGGCCAAGATAATGCGGCAAGCGATGCTGAGATCTTTGAATTCGAGCAATATGTTCTGATAGTACATTATCAAAATTAGATATACTCTCTACCAACTTTAAAAAATTACCGTTATTTGTGTCAAACAACTTCTCAGTTGTGCCCCTAAAAGTTATATTACCTGCCAAAAATTTATAATCTCGATTATCCTCTCCAACACTGCCGTCCACCTCTATTTCTCGCGGTCTATTTCAGCTTGGTCCACTGTTTGTCCTTTCAATAAGTCCTTTTTAGATCCAAATATTTTATAAAAGAACATAAGTGCGCTGAACTTTTTTCATGTCGGTCAATATTTCTCGACAAATGAACCCAGTCTTTGAAACCAGCGTGGCGATTAAAAGCAGTGACATTAATATTAAAAAGCTTACAGTGGAAACAAAATACAGAATCAGTAGATGTGGAATAAATAAGCCAATCTCGATGAATAATTTCGCTGCTTCGTAACTTTTTACTGTAATATGTGTTCGAAAACGACCTATTGTTACTATCTGAAGGATAGTTAGATTTTTTAATCTGAATTGGTCCATGTTCTGTTAAAAATAATCTTAAATTATCGGGTATTACTTGGGGCCAGAGAGCAGGATCATTCGCGACATTTTCACAAAATCGTGCATCTGGTTCTGTTGCTGATTGGTATACAATTGGTTCACTTAGAGTAGGCGAGGTACTGGTACTAGTGTGAGGTGGGTCTTCTGAAATAGAAGTTCTCTCTTCCTCACTCACCAAACGTCTTTGAAATGGAGATATTGCTGCGTGCGTGTTAAATAAATTTAATTCTTAAATGTATCGAAATAAGAGCTATTTTACCTTGCATATCGTGAGCGGTATGACACGTGCCGAAAGGCAAAATTGACAATAATACAATGGTAATTTAATATTGGTTGATGCCCATATTTTTGTGCATGTAGCCGTTTATTTGACGTAAGTATACGAATCGGGGGAATGGCGTTAATATTGTATTTATGAGTTAAAGTTTAATTAAGGAAATATCGAAATGTTTAGAGCTCGGCCTGCGCCCCCTCGGGCTCCGCGCCCGGGTGCGGCCGCACCCTTGAACCCCCGGTAAGACGGCCCTGACTAGGGTTGCCACCCGTACTTTATCATAAAGTATTGTACGTTATTTCGAGTAATTGTACTCTATACTTTATGACAACAATAAAGTACGCATAATATCGGTTCAGTAGTTTTGGCGTGAAAGAGTAACATACATCCATACTCACAAACTTTCACGTTTATAATATTAGTAGGATAAACAACATTAAAAAAAGATGGGTCGTAAGACTGATTCAAAATTAGATTTTTATTAATATAGTAATGAATTTGTTGACATTGCATATTTACAGAAATTCAAAAGTCAAGTGAGCAATATAAATTATATTCTTATGATGGATCTGGACTAAGTGCTGACAATACATAATATGCTTATTTGGGAGTCCACCATTCTTTATTTACGAATTACTACATTTGGTGCAACTGTGCAAGTACATATTGTGTCATGCCAACTTCCATTCAATGATCATGTCAGTCTATGATAAAAAGGACATGGCATATCCATCACATAGAAAACGTGATTTTAAATTCAAACATTTATGCTCATTTATTACATTCTGCTGTAAGAAGAGGACAGTAAGAAAGATTTATAGAATCGATATATGGAGACTTCCATGATGCAAAACGATATGTGAAAACAAGATTGCTCTCTTCTTTACCCTGCATGGATATATTATTTTTAATTATTAGTTAGTTATTTGGTAAGCTCAGATAACTGTCAATAGATTTTTAAAATTTATTGATGCTCAACAGCATTGACAATGGCTTTGGCTTTAAAACAGGTACCAAAAAAAACAAATATCTCTACCGGAATTGATTAGCCAAATATACACATTTCTAATATTATTTACTGATAAACCCTGAGCTAGGTACCTAAAAATGGTTTATTTTTAATGACACAAACTGGTTATTTACACTCTATCAAATATAAATTTAAAATACCAGGTCGAATTTGATTATTTGTATTTAGGTAAATCTACAAAAACCTAATGTTATTTTGGATGATTTTTATGAAGAAACTTCTATATTAAACAAACTATATAATCAGATATATACTTCTGAAGGTATTGCGAAATTATCTTCTGTATAAAAATGGCAGCAAATATTTAATAAGACCGATGATGACATTTCAAATTTGTAAAAAAAATTTTTTCATTTTTACTATATATTCACGCCACTTCAGCATTTACAGAGAGAGAGAGGGAGAGAAATGAATGAAAAAAAAGCGTCTCTGAAACTGATAAAAATTTATAACTCATTTATTTTAACTTAAATATGTTAAGATAGTGTGCAGCTTTTTAGCAGGAATAATTCTTTGTTAAAGGTTGCTAAAAGTGACGAAAATATATATATATAATAATAAAGTAAAATAAATAGTACTTTATTTTGACAAAATGTACTTTTTTTTCTACTTTTAATGACCGATGTACTTTATTTGGACAAAAAAAAGGTGGCAACCCTATTGTAACACGACTATACTATACAAAATACCTACAACTTACAAAGGTATGCGTTGTAAAGTATGGCAGTGGCAAGCGCGTCACGCCTACAAGTCATTTCTACGTATATCTTTCTATTCTGTGAGTAAAACATTTCCAAAAATAAACAAAGCAGGTTAGAACCTGTTCTCTAGTATATTCTTTTTTGTTCTTAATCGTATTACGATTACGCTTAAGATTAAATCTTAAGCATGTACAATCTGGAATAAATGGACCAAAATAGTATATTCTTTTTTGTTTCAATCAGAAAAAAAATTGCGTGATATTTGCCGAGACCCCCTCTCTCCAGCGTAAGATTAGATGAGATTTGACTCGACCCCCTCCCCTCTTAAACACCTCACGTAATTTATGGACGCCCCCTTACTGGATCTACATCCATGTACAGCAGCAGCAGCTACCAGGAACCATGTCAATTTCCACCGTGAATAAGAGGTGGCTTTCATAGTAAGATGCGGCTTTCATAGTGAATAAGAGTTGGCTTAAATATCTCGACAACTATTTGACATTTTTGGCTAATATACCTATGATCTTAAAAAAATATTTGCTTTAGAAATCTACTTGCGAAATTTTGTAAAGATCGGATCAAACATACTCTAATTATCATCGAACAAATAAACACATACACGATACATACAAACTCCAATTTTCCGCTCTTGATACGGAGATCTCACTTCGCTCGATGAATAAGAAACCTGACTCAATTTTCCTGTTGAAAGGGTAAATGCATGGGGTACGAAAAGAAAAACAAAATCAAATTCAAAATTATTCATTTCAAGTAAAGCTGTTACATACTCATTTTGTTTTTACTTTTAACTAATACTTTTTTTACCGAGGTTGGTGAAGACTATATTATTTATGTTAAAGCACACTAAAGTACTGGTAAATGACAACGTAAATCAATAACTTTTAACTACTACTTTCTTTACCGAGGTTGGTGAAGACTATATTATGTTAAAGCACACTAAAGTACTGGTAAATGACAACGTAAATCAATAAATTTTAACTACTACTTTCTTTACCGAGGTTGGTGAAGACTATATTATGTTAAAGCACACTAAAGTACTGGTAAATGACAACGTAAATCAATAACTTTTATTCTGAAATTTCGTGTGAAAAAATATTACTATCTAGTGTCATTATCAAGTTCCTAACCACTTTCTATGAAGGTGGTTAGTAGTAGGTAGGTGCTGATATAATGTACACAACAACTATACTATTGCTCCCTTTTCCCTTGCTCCCTTTGAGAAACATGTAATTCACACAGTGATAACTGATAACAAAACATTAACCACATCTGACCGAACGATAAAAAAAATTAATACATTACCCAAAACTCCCACTTTACCTAAAGATTGAGTAAACTTGCAAGCCTTATTCTAATACAAAAAATGAGAAATTGTATTTCAACTGCTATATAATATGCATTGAACATTCAGTTAGACATATGCATTAACAAAATATTCAATACAGAACATTACGAAAACCTATTTTTGAGACGGTACGCACGGTTCTGTCCCACTGTGCGCCGTCGTTCTGACTTTTACTAATATTATTCAATAACGCATGTATGTTCACTTTTGAAACTTATTCTGGTGATTATAGGCGTCAAGAAGGACTGAATACCGTTGTCAGCGAGCTTCTACGTTTTCTCATTTAGGCGCTGTGATATTTTTTTGGGTTTTCAAAAAAGCACGATTACTTGAAAATTATAAATATTTTCCTAAATATTATTCTGTCACAAATTAGCGCAACTTAAGAGCTACTCGTGTAAGTTTATGCTACAGGCGCACATACAATGGTTTTTGAGATACACGATTCTGCAAAACGTTACCCCAGCAGGAAAACGAATATCTTTCAAACCTGAAGACGCACAAATTATATTTTCGGCCCACATTTTAGCACAAATATAAGCTCTATGCCCATCCACAAAATTTCTCTCTGCGATAATTAGTTTAGAATTTTCCTGCTGGAAGAACGTTACCCCAGCAGGAATCGTGTTTTCCGTTTTTTTCTAAAACGACAAGAGGCACAATTTTTTTATGCGGAGCACATTTACAGCACACTAGGCACTAATTATACGTTCCACTCATATCCCTCTAGGACCTACTTTCCAGCTGGGGTAACGCACACTAAGGTTTCTCACCAGTGTGTGTAAGCATATGACTACTTAAATTACCCTTTTGTGAGAATCGTCTTTTACATACATGACACTGATATGGTTTCTCACCAGTGTGTGTAAGCATATGCTTATTTAAAGTACTCTTTTGTGAGAATTGTTTTTTACATACATGACACTGATATGGTTTCTCACCAGTGTGTGTACGCATATGGTTAGTAAAGGTACCCTTTCCTAAGAATTGTTTCTTACATACAAAACATTGATGTGGTTTCTCACCAGTGTGTGTACGCATATGCTTAGTTAAAGTACTCTTTTGTGAGAATTGTTTTTTACATATATGACACTGATATGGTTTCTCACCAGTGTGTGTACGAATGTGACAAGTTAAACTACTCATGAATGAGAAACTTTTCTCACATACATGACACTGATGTGGTCTCTGACCGGTGTGTGTGTGACTACTTGTACTACTCTCACGTGAGAGATCTTTCTTCCACACATCAGAGCACAAACGAATGTGCCTCTCTAACTTACACTTAGAACTGTAACATTTCTGACACGTGTCACATGTATAATGTACACGTTTGCTGTGCGTGTCGTTGTGAGTGAATGTCACTTCATTTGTGATTTTTGCTGCTGTTACTTTAATACGTTCTTGGAACATGTCCTGTACGAGTTCATGTTCTTTGAGGTAGCTGTAGGTTAAATCCTCTGGATTACTCTGCGCAGCATGGTCAGATTCCTTCGGAGTAGGGTCACCTTGATAATAAAAATAGCCATTTTATATATGAGGAGTACACACAACTTCAAAATAAAAAGCAAGACAGATATATTAGGATAGATATTTTTTAGGTCTTAAAGTTTGTGTTATAAATTAAACTGTATTTTTATCAATTTTAAAAACGTTTTTAATAAAAGAGATGAACAAAGTTAACAAGTTGCTTTTTTCTATGAAATCATAAATTACAGATTGACATGACTACGTCTGATGATGTTTAATGTAATTATTACCAAAGTTATATTAAACTTATTTCATGGACCTGAGTGAGATAGAACATCTCGTTAAAAGGAATATCGTTATTATTATTATTTTTATAAGGACAAATTCACTTTTGCTGAGCTGACTAAAACAATGTAGTAAGTATTTGATATTTTTTAAATAAAATATAATTATTTCTCAGTGAGTAGGGATGATACATTTGTAGACAAGGGGATGGTTTACATGAACATGTTTTACATGAACTCAGTTTCACACACAAATTAGTGTATTCTACAAATAGTTGTCCCCAGTCTGGTTGATCTTTGTGTCCATTGTTTGAATGTTTATAAAGTGCATGACAAGTCACTCCTATTCCAAAACACAGAATACATACTTGCCCTGCCCCCTGGCTGTTCCTCCTTTACTGTAATTAGAGGATCATCGTCCGAGTCTGCAGATTGTATGTTGTCATAGACACTGATATCTTCTAGAGCATCCTCATCAACATCTGTAAACAGCGTTGAGTCCTAAGTGCGAGTCGGTTTATAATGTAGTAGTATGTGGGGAGAGGAAGAATCTGTGGTCACCTCTTCCACAGATATACCTACTAATGTAAATGATCTATTCAAGATCCGCGAAATAGTTACGGATACGCGTACAGATCGACGGTTCCTACGTACAAAGCGGCATATCAAGAGTAGTTAATAATAACAATAATCATTTATTTACTGACACTTTAAGACGAGTCAGAACTAGTGGATACCAAGATACCACGAAATTCTAAAGCATTACCTCTCGATCCTAAGCTTCAGTGGAGCCCACATATTAATAAATTATCGAATAGACGCAGCTCTGTAGCATATACAGTTAGAAAAATTCGTAAATTGACTGATATTGAGACAGCCAGATTAGTCTGTTAGTTATTTTCATAGTATAATGTCGTATCGTATTCTACGGCAGGATAATTGAATCACCGATATTCAATATATCTTCGTGCTGCAATTAAGGGCCATCCAAACAAATTATAACTTAAGAAATTGTGATTCAATGAGGCACAATTTAAAGAAATACACTTAATGACGGTGGAATGTCAGTACATCCATGAAAACTTATCTATGTTCATAAATATAAAGACCAGTTTAAAAAAAAGTTATATACACTCTTTTAACACACGTCATATACATCGATCCAGGTCCATTCTATGAATGGTTATAAAGTGTCCAGCCATACAGGAATCGCTAGTATTGCGAGAGTTGTCTATTTAATGAAAAATACACAGTACACACACTTGTTCTTTGTGCCTGTTGTTTGAATGTTTACAAAGTGTCAGGCGCTACAGGAATCACTCCTACTTCGCAATAGAAGAGTTGTCTTTTAAAAGAAAAAATATATACACAGTATACATACTTGTCCTGTCCCCGGACTGTTCCTCTTTTACATTAATTAGAGGATCATCATCTGAGTCTGCAGATTGTATGTTGTCATAGACACTGTTATCTTCCAGAGCATCCTCATCGATATCTGTAAACAGCATTGAGTGAAGATGTGGAGAGAACAAGTGTTTACAGTTATATTACAGTAAAGCTCCTTATTCACGGTTCCCGTATTCGCGTTTTCACTATTTGCGTCGACATCTTTCGTGTTTACGAGCATAAAGTAACTAAATAAAAGTAAAATATTACCTTCAGGATCATCTTTTTCAACTTTAACTTCATTAAACGTCAGTGCCTCCGCACCAACATTGTCTGCACTCATCTGGGATTCATGTCCCATGCTAAAGTGTTGGACATTGTGCACGGTGAGGCTGTTCTTAATGTGAATTGCTTCCAGTTTCACTGGTTCCAACTGTTGGCACAGAATACATAATAGTGCAGAAGTCTCACTCCGCCAAATCATTTAAATAAATAGCGACTCTTGTTCCGACACAATAAAGTCGCAATTCAGATCGCACAGCGCTAATTACCTACAGTTATATTCACCTAGAAGTTGCCTCTCTTTCTATCGTGTATCTCTTACCTGTTCTAACAACGCCGCGTCGTTAGGGTTGTCTTTTTGAAGTGAACACTAAGTGTTCACTTGTGTTGATACAGTCTCGTAATAGCAGTGCGACTTCTTTAGGCATGTTGTGCACTTTTGCTATGGGGAAAAAGCACTGAACTCGTGATCGTCACGCTAATAATACATATGTATATAATACATGTGTATGCAATATAAACAAAAGAAATGTAAGTATCTTTATCTGTTCTCCAGAACCAGTTACTGCATCACCCATGCCACCAACCCTCTACACCCCTGATGACACAAATATTCATGGCTTTGAGACTGTAACCAACCTCATCACAGCTCAGCATCTGTGTGAACAGCTCCTCACTCCGGATACAGCGCCTTCTTAACTCATAGCAGTTCTGGAGCCTTGCGCAACATATGTAACATGCCAGTATTGGCCTGCGGTCTTTCGTCTCCAACTGTAAACAAAGTTATGACATTTAATGATACCAGCAGTGTCTCTAAAATCTTAAAATTAGCAGTTAAACTTATGGTTAAATTAATGCCTTAGGATTTGAACCCACTTGGTAAACAACTAAAGTAAACTCACTCTCAAATTAAAAGTAAAATTCTAAACACAAATGTCTAGCTTAGTATTAAGATTAACAGGATTTCTCTCCTCTTCTTGTATAAAATAGTTTTTAAAATTAATATTTAGCACATTTTGGTTTAAATATTTCAAAAATCAGGAGTTTATTTATCTCAGAGTAAAACATAACATGAACACTTGCAAAAATATTGCATTGCCAAGTTACTGATTTACGGCCGTTTCCAATAACCAAGCTGTAGTTACCGATAGATCGCTATCTCCAAAAAAAACAGAAAGGTCCTATCTATATCTCTGTCTATAGTCTGCGTTTCACAATCAAAGATGAGTGCTTATCTATCTTTATCCAACGAAAGGTAGCGCCTTTCCTCTCGTCTATCCACGCCTCTTGAAACATCTTGTTTTTTGTTAACCACTTAACAATAATCACCCTTAAACTGTTCTAGTTTTTTACGGATTTTAATTTTTTTTTGTCAATGAAAGCGGCCCATGACAAAATATGAGACAATGCTGTTTGTGTAACATGTGGCGGCAAATGTCGTCTCAAATAACAAAGCAATTAATGCAATTATAGTATCAAAGTGCAGGCTTGTACAAATAATTTTATTTCTTAAGATTTTTTGATTCTAATAAAAATAAAACTTCATTAAAATCTAATTGACAAAAATAGAAGTAGCTATAGTAGTATGCTTTCTGTTAAAACGAATTTACTTTTTAAATTGGTATTACACTAAATCTGTAATATAAGATAGTACTAAATTATTTATTTACCTGGTTTACAGCAGACTTAGTATAAATCTCTATGCATATTATTCACGCCATTTTATTTCATAGTTAGATATATAATTTCTTCATCACAATTATAATGTTAAATAACTCCTACTTCAATATTAAGTTGTATTATTAGTGTACTTCAACAATTCATTTTTAAAAAGTTATCCTTGTCAAAACGGCCGATGTTGAGAAATAAGCAAATAATGTTACTTGAGTTAGCTTCGTCTATCGAAAAGTAACTTAAATTCTATATTGACACTAGCTGACCCGGCACACGTTGTTTTGCCATATTAATTATTTTTAATGAATATTTTGGTAGTCAAAAAATAACTAACTTATTGTGGGATGGGGTCTATGACTATAAAAATAACAAAACACCACCCATTCATTTTCTTAATTCAAAGTACTTCATTAACTAAACTGACATATTTAAAGTTTAACCTTGGGAGAGCAATGCTTCGACACGTATGGGCTGGCTCGATCGGCATATCGATAAAGCAATGCTTACGTTGTATTTCGCCGAGCGGGTGAGGTTATCGGTGGCCCTAACCCTTCCCTCTCTCCATCTTCCCCCCATCACTTCATCTCCCCTCCTCTCCTACTCACACCTTAAAGGCCAGCAAGGCACTTGTGACTCTCGAGTTGCAGGTGCCTATGGGCGGCGGTAGTCACTTACCATCAGTTGACCCGTCTGCTCGTTAACTACCTATTCCATAAAAAAAAAAGATTGACATCGACTTGACTGCAATCGACTATTACAATCGATTATAACAATCTCACTTTCTATTTTCACTGGGTAATACTTTAAAAAAATTGTACCAATGAATGTAAAAATACTAATATCGCTATTAAAAACAGGGTTTGATCGTAGAGGGTTGAAAATTCAGGGTTGTATGTATTTTCTAATGCTGTATCATAAAAAAAAAAAGTATTTATCTAACAATTAAAAAAAAATTTAGGGGTGGACTACTCTTAACATTTAGGGGGTTGAAAAATAGATAAGAGCCGGTTCTCAGAAATACCCAATATGCACACAAAATTTCATGAGAATCGGTCAGGCCGTTTCGGAGGAGTATGGTAACTAACATTGTGACACGAGAATTTTATATATGATTTTTTTTTTTTTTAAATTTATTTAGGTAAATAAACAGCGACACAGTACATAGTTTTAAATAATGTTACTTATAAGTGTGTGTTACTGTGACACCAGCGACATTTACCACATAGTAGTAAAATAACATTAATATAGGCTTTTTTTTTTTTCATTGAGATTTTTATTTTTTTTTTATAATGTTTAGAAAACATACCATTATCATGTGTTTGATATTAACATTCCAGATATTACTCGCATTTGAATATCTAATTCCTTTAAACGAGCAGTTCTTGCATATATGTATATATATAATCTGAATCTCGGAAACGGCTCTAACGAATTTGATGAAATTTTGTATACAGATATAGTTTTGCATTTAAGTTCAACTGCATAGTTGTATTTCCTGTAGAAACGCCATTTTACAATATATATATATATACACATACATGTACACACACACATTATATATATGTATGATTTTACAAAAAGCTAACGAGCGAAGCTCGGTCTCCCAGGTACCTTAACTTTAATCTAAATAAAATCAAGGTTTTGTAGCAAGAGTTTTTTAAAAGTACATTTTTTTTAGTACTATTGATCTTATGGCAACGCGTCCTAGTGAGTTTTTTAAAAGAACTAGGACGCGTTGCCATAAGATCAATAGTACTAAAAAAAATGTTATAACTATCAACTAACCTGTGCATTGGTGACCTTTTGCCAGCATTAGTGCGACATCGAGTAGTTGCAAAAATTTTACACATGTTACGGCAATGAGTCCTAGTGGGTACTACATAACAAAGTTTGTTTGTAAGTGCAATGCAATCATAATTGCTATGGCATAGGTCATACAATAACATTGCTTCTAAATATATACGCCTGTGTTTTAACGTTATACAGTTGTATTTTATTAGTAGATCTTTATATGTGCACGATTTACGATAACACTTATAATGCATACAGCGCAGAAATTTTCAGAAGATTAAAGTAAGAACCATTTGTATGGGGGTTCCTCTCGATTATAGATTGACAACTTCGATAGAACATGCTATACCCCAGTAGGATATTGAAAAGCAAGTAAGGACCAAAGGATAGATTTGTCTATCTTTTGTAGGTGGAATTACAGATAGATGGGTTATTGAAAACGGCCTTTAAACAAGTGTTGAACAATAAATAGTTAAGTAACTATACAACACACCTTAGTCAAGACAGATTTAGAGATTTGGCAACAAGCATTACTTAGGTATTACAGAATGTGTTTGTGTTGTTTCCACAAACATGAAATACATAGCCCCAGTCTAAGAGATTATCTGATGTGATTATCTCATTCATTCATGATTGAATAACAAACATCCCATACTTAATATATAATAAATAACATTAAAGACCCTCACACAGTGTCCCGAGAGTGAGAAACACCACACAGTAAACAGCCAATACCGGCCTTCTTACGAACACTTCGGTGTTGTTAACACTCCGAACTCTACGTAGGTACATACACTACTTACCGGCATTAAAACCAAAGACTCGTACATTTCTTGTAGATGAGTTTCGACAATCGAAACCAGTCGAATGTCCTCTTCTAAACAGACTCTGCACATCGACAGCTTTTCCATTATAACCTTTATTATTAGTTTACACTCTTTTATTACACCACTGTTATCTTCCTCACTTCACTTTAGTATTCTTGTTCTGTGATAATATTGCACTCCGTTCTTTATATATATATATATATATATATTATTTTAATGGACAATTTATTAATTTATTTTTCAATTTTTTCTTCACAGAAGTACAGAACCTTTGAATAAATATATGTAATGTATGACATAATAGAGATGAAATGAAACTAATATATTCGTATTCATTAAAATATTAGTAATATTGACGGTATTCATGTATCAGTAACACGATGTATTCTAAAATACTAATATTTCATATTCATTAATATATGAATACCGACCATTCAATATGGATCGCATACTTAACAGAATTCTGATATCAGATTATTAGTGTATAATCTATTATCAGATTGTAGTGGTATTAGTTACGTAGTAACCACTCGGTAGTCTGTGGTATTAGTTAGATCCGTCCGGTTTCTATGATCGGGATCGTAAATATAATATTTATCTTACTAGGATTGGCGGGGATTATTGTCACTCTGCTCGCATTCGTGAATATGAATATCATTAACCATGAACTAATAGGAAGCTGTCTCGTACATTCGTAGTAATTTATAGACAGGAAAATATTTAAAAATCATTATTGCGTATCTACTTCAGTTCTATGTGAGAAAGTATTTGCTAAATCTGGCGACTTCCGAAGTTCCGACCGATGGCGGCGTACTCAATAATCACCAGAAAAAGTGAATAAATTAATGTTTTTACACATAAAAAATAACTTTTCACTGTTAATTTTTTTTGAAATTGATTAAACTTTAATACCACCGAATTGGAATCAAAACTTAATATTATTCTATACCAATATCTAACTGAAGTTCATTCGATACAATCATTTACGATTAACATTCAGAACTGAGGTATCACTAATACATAAATATTAGTTTAAATATTATAATCTTTCTAGACGAATATATTCATATTAGCTAATACTGAGAAATATCGGTATTAACCCATCTCTAATGACATATTTTTATGGTACATTTACACGCACGCCGTGCAGCTTGGCAAGCAGCATGGCACGCAGCTCGGCGAGCAGCCTGCCACGCAGCGTGCCACGCAAGCTTTTCACACCAGGGCTGCCAGTAAAGACAACTTATTTTATACCGCTAAGACTCTGAAATTATACAAAATCATGTACTATTATACAAAATCAGTGTTGTACAACTATAGAACGTCACTCTTTGGGGATTTTAGTAAAAGGTGTTTAAACTTTAACGTATAAGGATTTGACAGTTTATCACAGACATGATTTGTTTTAGTAAGTACTTTTTACGCTATAACATCAGCAATGACATTGTATCCAATTATGCAATGCAACCTACTATACAAACAGGATACAAAAGATAACCGATATTATACCAATTTTGTATCCAATTTACAATCTGGCAGCCCTGTTTCACACACTTGCAGGCATGGTCCGTAGGGTATTAGTGTTCTGTGGACATGGTAGTCAGTGCAAACATGGGAGACGATGTAGACGTAGATCTCGTGGGAGCTACTGCTTTGGGCTTGATCTATTTTTATTGAAAAAAAAACAGCCCGACATAATTATGCATGCGAAATTTTACTTAAAACTATTAGGTTTTACAATTAAAAAATCATTTATGGTGTAAAAACACTTTTCAAGTAGCCAAAACTTTAAATTAGATTTTTTTATTTGACATGCGTTATAACTATTTTTACATCGAAGAGTGCTTTTACATAATTCGTTTCTTACTTTAGTGGGATCTCTTTGAATGAATTTACTATCCTCGCTAACTTTTGAATATAAATTTTTATTATTTCTAATAAACATGAACATAATTAACCATGATAAGCATTGGGGGCGGCTTCTTCATTAAATGTGTTTCGTAACTGTTTTAAGGCATACATAAATATATTTTATTTACTGCACATCATTGATATGCGATTAGTTACAATTCTCTAATCGTCAATCAATCAATACTAACTTTAATCCTAAGAATTGGCACTATTTTGTTTCATATTTTTTTGGGCCCTGATAAACAATATTTATTTTTACTAAAAGAATAGTTCAGAAACATCTTTCTGAAGTCTTCTTTTGCTTTCGATTCATGCATGATAAAGGTTCAGACCACTCCGATATATTTGGTGTCGTCAAAAATTAATTTCTATCGTTACGTCGTCTGTATGCCACGAAGATGAAAACTATACTAACGCGGCCGAGAGCGTGTGTGTGTGTGTGTGTAACCAGGCACACAAGCACATTCACCCTTTGAAGTGTGTCAAAAAACCGACAGTCGTCCCGATCGGCGCCAAGCGCGTGCACATTCACGCAAGCATGCACAAACAGCCTGTTCACATGCTTGCGTCGTTGAATGTCGGTTTGAACGCGAGCGTGTGAACGCAGCCGTTAGTCGTCCCGATCGGCGGCAAGCGCGATCACATTCACGCAGGCATGCACAAACATCGCAAACAAGTACTTCGAGTGGCATAGGCCTGGTTATGGGTAGATAAGACGGTATATTTGTAATTTCAAATTGGAAAGTCATTTACAGATATTTTATATGTATTACGTATTTGGTTAGATTGAGTCTCAACAAACGAAAGAATGATCTTCTCGTACACCTGACTCACCGTTGGGCACAGGCGATAGAGACCATGGGGGTGGCGTTGTCAGTCAATTTGGGCATGGCGAAGGCCTTCAATTGGGTCGTCGGTCGGAGCTTCTCTCGAGGCTTCCTTCCTATGGGCTTCCCGAGAAATTATGCAACTGAATCACCAGTTTTCTCGCAGGCAGAAGCATCAAGGTCATTGTCGACGGTGCATGCTCCGGCTTCAAGTTTGTGAATGCTGGTGTCCCACAAGGCTGTGTGCTATCACTTTTTCTTTCAACAAAACTTTCATCCCATCACCTGGATAATTGGCAATCTACCACTGTGCGGTTCAGTCTGTGTTGTCCAGAATTTTTTTGGAACAACAATCTCTGGAACAAATTGTCGCTTGCGGTATTTCCAGACCGATACGACCTTCAAACCCTCAAGAAAAGACCGTACTCCTATCTCAAAGGCCGGCAACGCACTTGTGACTCTTGAGTTGTCACTTACCATCAGATGACCCGTCTGCTCGTTTGCCCCCTATAAATGTGGTTTACCTTACCTGTGTAACTTTGCCAACCTTAAACATGAAGAAATATAGTTTATCTACAAAGCTGCAAAGATTCCATATATTATACAATTTGGCTCCATCATAGTTAGACAGACCGCGCTCCTCTATCTTACCTGATATAGTGAAACCATGGCTATAGCCATCTCACTGCGACATACACACTTTTTTTCTTTCTATTTAAGTGGATTGCTGTGCATTCAAATAATTATTCTAAGTTTTTATTGGTGGCTAAATTCCATTATTTTTATAATCTTATTTTTTTTTATAAAAATGGCAACATAACGAGTAACCAGATAATTTCTACACCCACCAATAACCCCCCCCATCGCAGCTCGGCCTGCCCTGTAATCACTATATGCCCATTGAACCACTTCCCGCTATCAGCTATCTTGGTGGCGCGGCGCGTAGAGGTCATTGCCCCTGACGCACGACGTACTTAGGTTAGCGCGAGATCAGACTCACTTTGTTTTAGTTGTTTCTTACAAGTGTGAGTTTGAATATGATTTTTTAAGCTAGACCTTCGTGTAAAGCATTTTTTACATATTTCACACTGATGTGGTTTCTCACCGGTGTGTGTAAGCAGATGCTTAGATAAAGTACTCTTTAATGAAAACTGTTTCTCACATATATAACAATGATATGGTTTCTCACTAGTGTGTGTACACATATGAGCAGTTAAAGTTTTCTTTACTGCGAACTGCTTCTTACATATATCACAATGATATGGTTTCTCACCAGTGTGTGTACGCATATGCTCACTTAATTTAGTCTTTTCTAAAAACTGTTTCTTACATATATCATAATGATAGGGTCTCTCACCAGTGTGTGTACGAATGTGACGAGTTAAACTACTCTTATTTGAAAAACTGTTCTTACATACATGACACTGATGTGGTTTCTCACCAGTGTGTGTACGCATATGATCACTTAAATTACTCATAAATGAGAAACTGTTCTTACAAATATTACACTGATATGTTTTCTCACCAGTGTGTGTACGCATATGCTTACTTAAAATATACTTTTGTGAGAATAGTTTCTTACATATATCACAATGATATGGTTTCTCACCAGTGTGTGTACGAATGTGACGAGTTAAACTACACATAAATGAGAAACTTTTCTCACATACACGACACTGATGTAGTTTCTGACCGGTGTGTGTGTGACTACTTGTACTACTCTCACGTGAGAGATCTTTCTTCCACACATCAGAGCACAAACGAATGTGCCTCTCTAGCTTACACTTAGAACATTGCTGACACGTGTCACGTGTATATTGTACACGTTCGCTGTGCGGTACACTTGTAGATCTCTCTTTAATGTTATCGTTGAGAGTGAATGTTTTGTCTGCAGCAGTTACTTTATGAAGTCCTTTGAACATGTGCTGTACGAGTTCATGCTCTTTGAGGTTGTTGGAGGTTAAATATTCTGGATTCCTCTGCACAGCTTGCTTGGATTCATCCGGAGTAGGGTCACCTAGATAACAAAAATTGCAAATCTATACTAATATTACAAAGCTGAAGAGTTTATTGTTTGGTTGATCGCGCTAGTCTCAGGAACTACTATTTCGAATTGACAAATTCTTTAGTGTTGGATAGCCCATTTATTGCGGAAGGCTATAGGCTACAACCAATAGGAGCGGAGCACCAAAAGTTTTTGCAAAAACGGGAAAAATTTACAAAAGCGGACGAAGTTGCGCTGGTCAACTAATACAATATAATTTTGTATATATTTTTAATCTGCCCCGCTTTTTATTATCAGGTTGTGTGTACTGCTAACACACAACCTCAAAATAAAAAGCCGGCAGATAAAAATGCATTACACACAATATTTTTGTGTGTCAAAATTTGCGTAATTTGATCGTAGAAAAAATTGAAAAGAAAGGCAAATTGTTAATATTGTCATTTTCTGTGTTTTACCGATGTTACACACATCGGTGATTTGATTAGGGTATATAAAAAGTGATTTACCATAATTTAGTGCGTTTGAATTTCATAATGTCACAAAATAAGATGGACAGATAAAATAAGATTCAGTTTCAATCATTGCAGCACATGCGCCACTTCAAATTTGGTTAACTTATAAAATAGAAAATGTAATTATTTATCAGAGACCTCCTCACATTACATATACATCTGTAGTCCCGAGTCTGTTCTCTGTGGCCATTGTATGAATGTGCCCGGTGACACATAAATCACTCCTATTTGGAGATTTGTCTATTTAAAGAAAGAAGTACACAGCATACATACTTGTCCTGTCTCCGAACTGTTCCTCCTTTACAATAATTAGACGATCATTGTCTGAGTCTGCAGATTGTATGTTCTCATAGACACTGTATTCTTGCAGACTATCTTCATCAATATCTGTAAACAGTATTGAGTTCTAAGTGTAAGTCTGTTTCTATTGTAGAAGGATGTGGAGAGGAACAGATATGATATACGGTGTTGACAGATATACTAAACTAAAAGACCAGTTCAAGATCCGCCAGAAAAGTTATAGATCATAAAGTGACTAAATAAATAAACGTAAAATATTACCTTCAAGATCACTTTGTTCAACTTTAACATCATCACACGTCAGCGCCTCCACACCAACATTGTCTGTACTTATCTGGGGCACAGGTCCCATTTCAAAGTGTATGACATGGTGCATGGTGAGTCTCTTATTAATGTCAGTTTCTTGCAGAGTCACTGGTTCTAACTATTGGCAAGTTAAATCTTTTGCTATTTATTAACATATTACATATTAGGTCATTGCCTTATACATTACTGTTTTGTACAGAAAAAATACAGTGCTGTATATTAGTTAGTTTAGCGCCTAGTTAATGAAAGAATGCTCACACAAAAATTAATGAAACTTAATTTCTCGTCAAATATACATACATATAGGTATTGAGTTGCTGAAAACAAGATTAGGCACTTTGATTTGATTATCGCTGAACAGAGCTGAAGAACAGAGCAGAGCTGTCAAATTTTACTACAACACTTTACATCAAATGCCGTTCGAATGGTTAGTGAAATTGATCATAAATTAAAAAAAAACTTCTTTGAATAATGTTTCAGAAACTCGAACTGATTTGACACCACTGTTAACTTGACAGCCCTGTTAGTTGAACAATATTTTTATCAAGTCTGGTGACTTTGTATTAGTCAAAGAAATATACAGTGTCCCTCATGTGTGTACTTCATGGACGCCCCACTAGTACCAATCACCTGCGACCGGAGCAGCAGGGCGCTTCACTCCTTGATAAAGAGACCCAGTTGAGCCAGAAACTAGTCAACATCCATGAAATACAATGACCAGTTAATTGAAGATAACACAGTTTATCATTAATAAATTAATCATTATTGGCTATGAACTTGGTGCATTTCAATGCAGGTGTATGTTTTATTGAAAATAATTTCAATGGAACTCAACCACATAATTTTGTGGTGTGGCAGTAATGCATTTGACTGTAACGTCGGAGGGTGTTCGATTCCAGCTGTTCTATTTACATTGATACAGGTGTTTCTACATAGGCTACACTAAAACTATCGGGAATGGAATATTTCCACTGTTTCTGTCATATTAAAATCTTTAAAGATTCTCGGTCTTATCACAAGGTTTTGTCAAACTTGTTTAGTCGTTGAGAAAATGGAATTGACTCGAGAAAATTCAAGAGCGATGATTTATTATGACTTTCGAAGTGGTTTAACGCAAAAACAGTGTGTTGACCGGATGATTTCTGCATTTGGTGATGAAGCCCCATCCAAAACCACAATTTATCGCTGATTTGCTGAATTTCAACGTGGACGTGTGCTCCGTGCTCAGCTGAAGCTCAGTGATGATCCCCGTCAAGGTCGTCTAAAAACTGCAGTCACCCAAGAAAACGTTGATGCTGTGCGTAAGCTGATTGAGGAAGATCGACATGAGACATACCGCGAAATTCAGGCAACTTTAGACATTGGCATGAGTCAAATACAAATAATCTTGCATGAACAATTAGGTGTAAAAAAGTTGTTGTCCCGATGGATACCGCATTCGCTCTGTGAAGAGCAAAAAGCGGCTCGCGTTACTTGGTGCGTCAGAGCTCTTGAAAGATTCCACGCACGATCCTCAAATGCTGTATACAACATCGTATCAGGTGACGAATCCTGGATATACGCGTACGAACCCGAAACAAAAAACCAGTCACGAGTTTGGGTGTTCGAAAATGAGTTAAAGCCAATAAAAATTGTTCGTTCACGGAGTGTTGCAAAAAAAATGGTGGCCACGTTTGTCTCCAAAACCGGCCATGTTACGACTATTTCTCTTGAGGGACAAAGAACGGTCTATGCAGAATGGTATGCTAGCATTTGTTTGCCACAGGTCGTTTCTGAACTCCGTAAAGAGAACTGCAACCGCCGCATCATCCTACATCACGACAATGCGAGTTCTCACACCGCGCACAGAACAAAAGAGTTTTTAAAGCAAGAAAACATAGAATTATTAGACCATCCGCCGTACAGCCTCGACCTAAGCCCTAATGATTTCTATACTTTCCCTAAAATAAAGAATAAATTGCGTGGTCAGAGATTTTCATCACCTGAAGAAGCTGTGGACGCCTCCAAACGGTCATTTTGGAGACCCAACTTCCGAATGGAATGGTTGCTTCAATGATTGGTTCCATCGTATGGAAAAATGTGTCAAATTTCGCGGAGAATACTTCGAAAAGCAATAAATACATTTTTAAATAGTAATGTTGTGTCACTTCCTTGATTTCCGAAATTTTCAGTGCCGCCCTCGTACGGAGATCTCACTTCGCTCGATGAATAAGAAACCTGACTCAATTTTCCTGTTGAAAGGGTAAATGCATGGGGTACGAAAAGAAAAACAAAATCAAATTCAAAATTATTCATTTCAAATAAAGCTATTACATACTCATTTTGTTTTTACTTTTAACTAATACTTTTTTTACCGAGGTTGGTGAAGACTATATTATGTTAAAGCACACTAAAGTACTGGTAAATGACAACGTAAATCAATAACTTTTAACTACTACTTTCTTTACCGAGGTTGGTGAAGACTATATTATGTTAAAGCACACTAAAGTACTGGTAAATGACAACGTAAATCAATAACTTTTAACTACTACTTTCTTTACCGAGGTTGGTGAAGACTATATTATGTTAAAGCACACTAAAGTACTGGTAAATGACAACGTAAATCAATAACTTTTATTGTGAAATTTCGTGTGAAAAAATATTACTATCTAGTGTCATTATCAAGTTCCTAACCACTATCTATGAAGGTGGTTAGTAGTAGGTAGGTACTGATATAATGTACACTAACAACTATAACTAGCTACCACTTGCTCCCTTTTCCCTTGCTCCCTTTGAGAAACATGTGATTCACACAGTGATAACTGATAACAAAACATTAATGACATCTGACCGAACGATAAAAAAAATTAATACATTACCCAAAACTCCCACTTTACCCAAAGATTGAGTAAACTTGCAAGCCTTATTCTAATACAAAAAATGAGAAATTGTATTTCAACTGCTATATAATATGCATTGAACATTCAGTTAGACATATGCATTAACAAAATATTCAATACAGAACATTACGAAAACCTATTTTTGAGGCGGTACGCACGGTTCTGTCCCACTGTGCGCCGTCGTTTTGACTTTTACTAATATTATTCAATAACGCATGTATGTACACTTTTGAAACTTATTCTGGTGATTATAGGCGTCAAGAAGGACTGAATACCGTTGTCAGCGAGCTTCTACGTTTTCTCATTTAGGCGCTGTGATATTTTTTTGGGTTTTCAAAAAGCACGATTACTTGAAAATTATAAATATTTTCCTAAATATTATTCTGTCACAAATTAGCGCAACTTAAGAGCTACTCGTGTAAGTTTATGCTACAGGCGCACATACAATGGTTTTTGAGATACACGATTCTGCAAAACGTTACCCCAGCAGGAAAACGAATATCTTTAAAACCTGAAGACGCACAAATTATATTTTCGGCCCACATTTTAGCACAAATATAAGCTCTATGCCCATCCACAAAATTTCTCTCTGCGATAATTAGTTTAGAATTTTCCTGCTGGAAGAACGTTACCCCAGCAGGAATCGTGTTTTCCGTTTTTTTCTAAAACGACAAGAGGCACAAATTTTTAATGCGGCGCACATTTACAGCACACTAGGCATTAATTATACGTTCCACTCATATCCCTCTAGGACCTACTTTCCAGCTGGGGTAACGCACACTAAGGTTTCTCACCAGTGTGTGTAAGCATATGACTACTTAAATTACTCTTTTGTGAGAACTGTTTTTTACATACATGACACTGATATGGTTTCTCACCAGTGTGTGTACGCATATGATCGGTTAAATTACCCTTTTGTGAGAATCGTCTTTTACATACATGACACTGATATGGTTTCTCACCAGTGTGTGTAAGCATATGCTTAGTTAAAGTACTCTTTTGTGAGAATTGTTTTTTACATACATGACACTGATATGGTTTCTCACCAGTATGTGTACGCATATGGTTAGTAAAGGTACCCTTTCCTAAGAATTGTTTCTTACATACAAAACACTGATGTGGTTTCTCACTAGTGTGTGTACGCATATGCATAGTTAAAGTACCCTTTGCTAAGAATTGTTTCTTACATACACAACACTGATATGGTTTCTCACCAGTGTGTGTAAGCATATGCTTAGTTAAAGTACTCTTTTGTGAGAATTGTTTTTTACATACATGACACTGATATGGTTTCTCACCAGTGTGTGTACGCATATGCTTGGTAAAAGTACCCTTTTCTGAGAATTGTTTCTTACATACAAAACACTGATATGGTTTCACACCAGTATGTGTACGCATATGCCTAGTTAAAGTGTTCTTTTTTGAGAATTGTTTCTTACATATCTCACAATGATATGGTTTCTCATCAGTGTGTGTACGCATATGATCAGTTAAAAATGTCTTTTGTGATAGTAGTTTTTTACATACATGACACTGATGTGGTTTCTCACCAGTGTGTGTACGCATATGGTTAGTAAAGGTACCCTTTTCTAAGAATTGTATCTTACATACAAAACACTGATGTGGTTTCTCACCAGTGTGTGTACGCATATGCATAGTTAAAGCACCCTTTACTAAGAATTGTTTCTTACATACAAAACACTGATATGGTTTCACACCAGTGTGTGTACGCATATGCATAGTTAAAGTACTCTTTTGTGTGAATAGTTTTTTACATACATGACACTGATATGGTTTCTCACCAGTGTGTGTACGCATATGATCAGTTAAATTACCCTTTTGTGAGAATCGTCTTTTACATTCATGACACTGATATGGTTTCTCACCAGTGTGTGTACGCATATGGTTAGTAAAGGTACCCTTTTCTGAGAATTGTTTCTTACATACAAAACACTGATGTGGTTTCTCACCAGTGTGTGTACGCATATGCATAGTTAAAGTACCCTTTATTAAGAATTGTTTCTTACATACAAAACACTGATATGGTTTCACACCAGTGTGTGTACGCATATGCATAGTTAAAGTACTTTTTTGTGAGAATTGTTTTTTACATATATGACACTGATATGGTTTCTCACCAGTGTGTGTACGAATGTGACAAGTTAAACTACTCAGGAATGAGAAACTTTTCTCACACACATGACACTGATGTGGTTTCTGACCGGTGTGTGTGTGACTACTTGTACTATTCTCACGTGAGAGATCTTTCTTCCACACATCAGAGCACAAACGAATGTGCCTCTCTAACTTACACTTAGAGCTGTAACATTGCTGACACGTGTCACATGTATATTGTACACGTTCGCTGTGCGGTACACTTGTAGATCTCTCTTTATTATTATCGGTTTGAGTGAATGTCACTTCATTTGTGCTTTTTGCTGCTGTTTTGACTGCAGTAGTTACTTTATTAAGTTTCTTGAACATGTCCTGTACGAAATCATGTTCGTCGAGGTTGCTGGAGGAGGTTGAGTCTTGTGGATTCCTCTGCACAGTTTGCTCAGATTCCTTCGGAGTAGGGTCACCTAGATAATAAAAATGGAAACTACAATATAATTTTGTATATAAGGAGTACACACAACATTAAAATAAAAAGCAAGATAGATATATTATAAATGCTTAAAACACAATATGTTTAAGGTCTTGAAGTTTGTGTTATAAATTTAACTGTATTTTTATACATTTTAAAAACGTTTTTAATAAAAGAGATGAACAAAGTTAACAAGTTGCTTTCTTCTATAAAATCATAAATTAAATGTTGACATGACTACGTCCGATGATGTTTATTGTAATTATTACCAAAGTTATATTAAACTTATTTCATGGACCTGAGTAAGATCGTACATCTCGTAAAAAGGAATAACTTTAATATTAGGACAAATTCAGGAATTTTGCTGAACTGACTAAAACAATGTCATAGTTGATATTTTTTTAATAAACACTTTAAAATAAAGGTAAACCGACTTCAACAAGCACTAAGAAAATGTACTGAAAATTGAAAAATAATCAATTTCAAACTTCATTGAAAAGACTACATACATGTGACACTTATAAATAAAAGGTAACAATATAAAGGCACCAGGTACCTGCTGGTCCGTGTGAAGTCGGTGCCGAGCTACATAGGTACGTGATAGACAGGCCATGTCCACCGCGCGGCACATGTGGCAGTACTAGTAAGTTTATAAAGGCACCAGGTACCTACTGGTCCGTGTGAAGTCGGTGCCGAGCTACATAGGTACTTGATAGACAGGCTAGGTCCACCACGCGGCACATGTGGCAGTACTAGTAAGTTTATAAAGGCACCAGGTACCTACTGGTCCGTGTAAAGTCGGTGCCAAGCTACATAGGTACGTGATAGACAGGCTAGGTCCACCGCGCGGCACATGTGGCAGTACTAGTAAGTTTATAAAAGCACCAGGTACCTACTGGTCCGTGTGAAGTCGGTGCCGAGCTACATAGGTACTTGATAGTCAGGCTAGGTCCACCGCGCGGCACATGTGGCAGTACTAGTAAGTTTATAAAGGCACCAGGTACCTACTGGTCCGTGTGAAGTAGGTGTCGAGCTACAGAGGTACTTGATAGACAGGCTAGGTCCACCGCGCGGCACATGTGGCAGTACAAGTAAGTTTATAAAGGCACCAGGTACCTACTGGTCCGTGTGAAGTTGGTGTCGAGCTACAGAGGTACTTGATAGACAGGCTAGGTCCATCGCGCGGCACATGTGGCAGTACAAGTTTATAAAGGCACCAGGTACCTACTGGTCCGTGTGAAGTCGGTGCCGAGCTACATAGGTACTTGATAGAGAGGCTAGGTCCAACGCGCGGCACATGTGGCAGTACTAGTAAGTTTATAAAGGCACCGGGTACCTACTGGTCCGTGTGAAGTCGGTGCCGAGCTACAGAGGTACTTGATAGACAGGCTAGGTCCACCGCGCGGCACATGTGGCAGTACTAGTAAGTTTATAAAGGCACCAGGTACCTACTGGTCGTCTGTGTGAAGTCGGTGCCGAGCTACATAGGTACTTGATAGACAGGCTAGGCCCACCGCGCGGCACATGTGGCAGTACTAGTAAGTTTATAGAGGCACCAGTACCTACTGGTCCGTGTGAAGTCGGTGCCGAGCTACATAGGTACTTGATAGACAGGCTAGGTCCACCGCGCGGCACATGTGGCAGTACTAGTAAGTTTATAAAGGCACCAGGTAACTACTGGTCCGTGTGAAGTCGGTGCCGAGCTACATAGGTACTTGATAGAGAGGCTAGGTCCACCGCGCGGCACATGTGGCAGTACTAGTAAGTTTATAAAGGCACCAGGTACCTACTGGTCCGTGTGAAGTTGGTGTCGAGCTACATAGGTACTTGATAGACAGGCTAGGTCCACCGCGCGGCACATGTGGCAGTACTAGTAAGTTTATAAAGGCACCAGGTACCTACTGGTCCGTGTGAAGTCGGTGCCGAGCTACATAGGTACTTGATAGACAGGCTAGGTCCACCGCGCGGCACATGTGGCAGTACTAGTAAGTTTATAGAGGCACCAGGTACCTACTGGTCCGTGTGAAGTCGGTGCCGAGCTACATAGGTACTTGATAGACAGGCTAGGTCCACCGCGCGGCACATGTGGCAGTACTAGTAAGTTTATAGAGGCACCAGGTACCTACTGGTCCGTGTGAAGTCGGTGCCGAGCTACATAGGTACTTGATAGACAGGCTAGGTCCACCGCGCGGCACATGTGGCAGTACTAGTAAGTTTATAAAGGCACCAGGTACCTACTGGTCCGTGTGAAGTTGGTGTCGAGCCACAGAGGTACTTGATAGACAGGCTAGGTCCACCGCGCGGCACATGTGGCAGTACTAGTAAGTTTATAAAGGCACCAGGTACCTACTGGTCCGTGTGAAGTCGGTGCCGAGCTAGAGAGGTACTTGATAGACAGGCTAGGTCCACCGCGCGGCACATGTGGCAGTACTAGTAAGTTTATAAAGGCACCGGGTACCTACTGGTCCGTGTGAAGTCGGTGCCGAGCTACAGAGGTACTTGCTAGACAGGCTAGGTCCACCGCGCGGCACATGTGGCAGTATTAGTAAGTTTATAAAGGCACCAGGTACCTACTGGTCCGGGTGAAGTCGGTGCCGAGCTATATAGGTACTTGATAGAGAGGCTAGGTCCACCGCGCGGCACATGTGGCAGTACTAGTAAGTTTATAAAGGCACCAGGTACCTACTGGTCCGTGTGAAGTTGGTGTCGAGCTACAGAGGTACTTGATAGACAGGCTAGGTCCACCGCGCGGCACATGTGGCAGTACTAGTAAGTTTATAAAGGCACCAGGTACCTACTGGTCCGTGTGAAGTCGGTGCCGAGCTACATAGGTACTTGATAGACAGGCTAGGTCCACCGCGCGGCACATGTGGCAGTACTAGTAAGTTTATAAAGGCACCGGGTACCTACTGGTCCGTGTGAAGTCGGTGCCGAGCTACAGAGGTACTTGATAGACAGGCTAGGTCCACCGCGCGGCACATGTGGCAGTATTAGTAAGTTTATAAAGGCACCAGGTACCTACTGGTCCGTGTGAAGTCGGTCTCGAGCTACATAGGTACTTGATGGACAGGCTAGGTCCACCGCGCGGCACATGTGGCAGTTCTAGTAAGTTTATAAAGGCACTAAATACCTACTGGTCCGTGTGAAGTCGGCGCCGAGCTACAGAGGTACTTGATAGACAGGCTAGGTCCACCGCGCGGCACATGTGGCAGTTCTAGTAAGTTTATAAAGGCACTAAATACCTACTGGTCCGTGTGAAGTCGGTGCCGAGCTACAGAGGAACTTGATAGACAGGCTAGGTCCACCGCGCGGCATATGTGGCAGTATTAGTAAGTTTATAAAGGCACCAGGTACCTACTGGTCCGTGTGAAGTCGGTGCCGAGCTACATAGGTACTTGATAGACATGCTAGGTCCACCGCGCGGCACATGTGGCAGTATTAGTAAGTTTATAAAGGCACCAGGTACCTACTGGTCCGTGTAAAGTCGGTCCCGAGCTACATAGGTACTTGATAGACAGGCTAGGTCCACCGCGCGGCACATGTGGCAGTTCTAGTAAGTTTATAAAGGCACTAAATACCTACTGGTCCGTGTAAAGTCGGTGCCGAGCTACATAGGTACTTGATAGACAGGCTAGGTCCACCGCGCGGCACATGTGGCAGTACTAGTAAGTTTATAAAGGCACCGGGTACCTACTGGTCCGTGTGAAGTCGGTGCCGAGCTACATAGGTACTTGATAGACAGGCTAGGTCCACCGCGCGGCACATGTGGCAGTACTAGTAAGTTTATAAAGGCACCGGGTACCTACTGGTCCGTGTGAAGTCGGTGCCGAGCTACATAGGTACGTGATAGACAGGCCATGTCCACCGCGCGGCACATGTGGCAGTACTAGTAAGTTTATAAAGGCACCAGGTACCTACTGGTCCGTGTGAAGTTGGTGTCGAGCCACAGAGGTACTTGATAGACAGGCTAGGTCCACCGCGCGGCACATGTGGCAGTACTAGTAAGTTTATAAAGGCACCAGGTACCTACTGGTCCGTGTGAAGTCGGTGCCGAGCTAGAGAGGTACTTGATAGACAGGCTAGGTCCACCGCGCGGCACATGTGGCAGTACTAGTAAGTTTATAAAGGCACCGGGTACCTACTGGTCCGTGTGAAGTCGGTGCCGAGCTACAGAGGTACTTGCTAGACAGGCTAGGTCCACCGCGCGGCACATGTGGCAGTATTAGTAAGTTTATAAAGGCACCAGGTACCTACTGGTCCGGGTGAAGTCGGTGCCGAGCTATATAGGTACTTGATAGAGAGGCTAGGTCCACCGCGCGGCACATGTGGCAGTACTAGTAAGTTTATAAAGGCACCAGGTACCTACTGGTCCGTGTGAAGTTGGTGTCGAGCTACAGAGGTACTTGATAGACAGGCTAGGTCCACCGCGCGGCACATGTGGCAGTACTAGTAAGTTTATAAAGGCACCAGGTACCTACTGGTCCGTGTGAAGTCGGTGCCGAGCTACATAGGTACTTGATAGACAGGCTAGGTCCACCGCGCGGCACATGTGGCAGTACTAGTAAGTTTATAAAGGCACCGGGTACCTACTGGTCCGTGTGAAGTCGGTGCCGAGCTACAGAGGTACTTGATAGACAGGCTAGGTCCACCGCGCGGCACATGTGGCAGTATTAGTAAGTTTATAAAGGCACCAGGTACCTACTGGTCCGTGTGAAGTCGGTCTCGAGCTACATAGGTACTTGATGGACAGGCTAGGTCCACCGCGCGGCACATGTGGCAGTTCTAGTAAGTTTATAAAGGCACTAAATACCTACTGGTCCGTGTGAAGTCGGCGCCGAGCTACAGAGGTACTTGATAGACAGGCTAGGTCCACCGCGCGGCACATGTGGCAGTTCTAGTAAGTTTATAAAGGCACTAAATACCTACTGGTCCGTGTGAAGTCGGTGCCGAGCTACAGAGGAACTTGATAGACAGGCTAGGTCCACCGCGCGGCATATGTGGCAGTATTAGTAAGTTTATAAAGGCACCAGGTACCTACTGGTCCGTGTGAAGTCGGTGCCGAGCTACATAGGTACTTGATAGACATGCTAGGTCCACCGCGCGGCACATGTGGCAGTATTAGTAAGTTTATAAAGGCACCAGGTACCTACTGGTCCGTGTAAAGTCGGTCCCGAGCTACATAGGTACTTGATAGACAGGCTAGGTCCACCGCGCGGCACATGTGGCAGTTCTAGTAAGTTTATAAAGGCACTAAATACCTACTGGTCCGTGTAAAGTCGGTGCCGAGCTACATAGGTACTTGATAGACAGGCTAGGTCCACCGCGCGGCACATGTGGCAGTACTAGTAAGTTTATAAAGGCACCGGGTACCTACTGGTCCGTGTGAAGTCGGTGCCGAGCTACATAGGTACTTGATAGACAGGCTAGGTCCACCGCGCGGCACATGTGGCAGTACTAGTAAGTTTATAAAGGCACCGGGTACCTACTGGTCCGTGTGAAGTCGGTGCCGAGCTACAGAGGTACTTGATAGACAGGCTAGGTCCACCGCGCGGCACATGTGGCAGTATTAGTAAGTTTATAAAGGCACCAGGTACCTACTGGTCCGTGTGAAGTCGGTCTCGAGCTACATAGGTACTTGATGGACAGGCTAGGTCCACCGCGCGGCACATGTGGCAGTTCTAGTAAGTTTATAAAGGCACTAAATACCTACTGGTCCGTGTGAAGTCGGCGCCGAGCTACAGAGGTACTTGATAGACAGGCTAGGTCCACCGCGCGGCACATGTGGCAGTATTAGTAAGTTTATAAAGGCACCAGGTACCTACTGGTCCGTGTGAAGTCGGTCTCGAGCTACATAGGTACTTGATGGACAGGCTAGGTCCACCGCGCGGCACATGTGGCAGTTCTAGTAAGTTTATAAAGGCACCAGGTACCTACTGGTCCGTGTAAAGTCGGTCCCGAGCTACATAGGTACTTGATAGACAGGCTAGGTCCACCGCGCGGCACATGTGGCAGTTCTAGTAAGTTTATAAAGGCACTAAATACCTACTGGTCCGTGTGAAGTCGGTGCCGAGCTACAGAGGTACTTGCTAGACAGGCTAGGTCCACCGCGCGGCACATGTGGCAGTATTAGTAAGTTTATAAAGGCACCAGGTACCTACTGGTCCGTGTGAAGTCGGTGCCGAGCTACAGAGGTACTTGATAGACGGGCTAGGTTCACCGCGCGGCACATGTGGCAGTATTAGTAAGTTTATAAAGGCACCAGGTACCTACTGGTCCGTGTGAAGTCGGTGCCGAGCTACAGAGGTACTTGATAGACGGGCTAGGTCCACCGCGCGGCACATGTGGCAGTACTAGTAAGTTTATAAAGGCACCAGGTACCTACTGGTCCGTGTGAAGTCGGTGCCGAGCTACAGAGGTACTTGATAGACGGGCTAGGTCCACCGCGCGGCACATGTGGCAGTACTAGTAAGTTTATAAAGGCACCAGGTACCTACTGGTCCGTGTGAAGTCGGTGCCGAGCTACAGAGGTACTCGATAGACGGGCTAGGTCCACCGCGCGGCACATGTGGCAGTACTAGTAAGTTTATAAAGGCACCAGGTACCTACTGGTCCGTGTGAAGTCGGTGCCGAGCTAGAGAGGTACTTGATAGACAGGCTAGGTCCACCGCGCGGCACATGTGGCAGTACTAGTAAGTTTATAAAGGCACCAGGTACCTACTGGTCCGTGTGAAGTCGGTGCCGAGCTACAGAGGTACTCGATAGACGGGCTAGGTCCACCGCGCGGCACATGTGGCAGTACTAGTAAGTTTATAAAGGCACCAGGTACCTACTGGTCCGTGTGAAGTCGGTGCCGAGCTAGAGAGGTACTTGATAGACAGGCTAGGTCCACCGCGCGGCACATGTGGCAGTATTAGTAAGTTTATAAAGGCACCAGGTACCTACTGGTCCGTGTAAAGTCGGTCCCGAGCTACATAGGTACTTGATAGACAGGCTAGGTCCACCGCGCGGCACATGTGGCAGTTCTAGTAAGTTTATAAAGGCACTAAATACCTACTGGTCCGTGTGAAGTCGGTGCCGAGCTACAGAGGTACTTGATAGACAGGCTAGGTCCACCGCGCGGCACGCGTGGCAGTACTAGTAAGTTTATAAAGGCACCAGGTACCTACTGGTCCGTGTGAAGTCGGTGCCGAGCTACAGAGGTACTTGATAGACGGGCTAGGTCCACCGCGCGGCACATGTGGCAGTACTAGTTTATCGGTTTATTTTTAATACAAGTAACAAAATAATCAGATATTACATTAGATTTATATTCCGTTCTTAATGAAGCTGTTTAAACACGTATGTATTACTTATTGCGTTACGAGCTTGTATTGCTATTATTTTAAGTGTCACATGTATGTAGTTTTCAATTAAGTTTGAAATTGATTATTTTTCACTTTTAAGTGTATTTTCTTAGTGCTTTTTGAAGTCGGTTAACTTTTTTTTAAAGTGTTTATATTTTAAATTGTTAGTGTAAGGTACGCACTGAGTAGGTACGGTACTTAGCACATTACTTACTGTAATGTCCGAACTGCAGTTCGTTAGATTTTACTAACTTTAGTTTAGTAAGCCTGACACTTTATTTAGATAAGTGGGTACAATGTTTAGTTTGTCTAGCAGTTTGCTGCACTATATTGAATCTATATATATAAAAATTAACCTCCTATTTCTTCTGGTCACGCTATAACTTGAGAACGGCTAAACCGATTTCATTCTTCTTTTTTTTAAATGTTTTCTAATACCTCGTAGAAGGTTCTTACATTAAAAAAAAATAAGAAAATTGCCCAGAAACTTAGAAAATTTAGGAAAACTCAACCTTTATTATAAACTTTTTTAATGTAACCTACGCTGGGGCTAACCAGCGTTATATACTCTTTGCTAAGCACGTTAGAAATAACTGTCAGTTGTTTGACAGTAAGAGACAGATCGCACACCGACAAAATCGTTCTAAAATTTAAATAATTCTCAGTGAGTAGGGATTTATTTGTAGACAAGGGGATGGTTTACATGAACTCAGTTTCACACACAAATTAGTGTATTCTACAAATAGTTGTCCCCAGTCTGGTTGATCTTTGTGTCCGTTGCTGAGTGTTTATAAAGTGTCCGGCGATACGGGAATCACTCTAACTTCGCAATAGGAGAACTGTTTTAAAAAAAAGAAATACATAGCATACATACTTGTCCTGTCTCCGGACTGTTCCTCCTTTATAATAATTAGAAGATCATCGTCTGAGTCTGCAGATTGTATGTTGTCATAGACACTGTTTTCTTCCAGAGCATACTCACCGATGTCTGTAAACAGCATTGAGTGCTAAGTGCGATTTGGTTTGTTTGTAATGTAGGAGAATGTGGAGAGAGGAAGAGAAGAGGTTAAAATATACAGCGTGTAAGTTTCGGCTTTGCGAAAAACTTATCAAAATGTCTTTCTGTATCCATAGTATCATAATATCACAGACAGTTCATCATAAATATGCGAGATTAAGGAACCTTTGGATTCTTTTTATGCTACGCAATGTAAACATAACAAACGTAGGTATTATTTTTGTGCGGTACGGTGATAGACCTTAAACGTTCGGCGCCGTGAAGACCAGCGTGCATAATATGTTCAAATGTTGTTTGGCTGATTACATTGCAGTTTTTGGCCGTATGTGGTATTCATTTATATTTTTTCGGTAAAATGTGTTTACATATTTTGATATCACTTTAAAATAAAAAAAATCAAAATTATATTAAATAAAAATCTTTTTAACAAAAAATTAAACCGATGAAAAGAACTAAAAAGTAATCTAATCTTAAGTATTGAGCATATTTACATAAACTATTAAATTTTATATAAACTTATTTTGAGTTGGCGCCAAACAACAAACTGATTAATTATCAAAATGTTATATGTACCTACGTAGAAATGGACATGTCTCTAGGTAATTAATCATTATATTATTTTATGATTTTTTTTCATCATCAGCTCAGCTACATGTTGTGATGATTTCTAGACGCAAATACCTGATAAAGTAATGAAAAGTAAACAGAAACTCTATTTGTTCCTACAATTTTCGAGGGTTTCTCTCAACTTTACCAGGATCTCATCATCAGATCCTGACTTCCTTGACATGGGGCCACCCTTGAGGTATACCCTATCTAACAAAAAGAGAATAATCAAAATCGGTTCATAAATAACGGAGTAAGGGCTGAACAGACATAAAAAAATTTAAAAAATATATATATTCTACGGTCGAATTGACAACCTCCTTTTTTTTCGTCGGTTAAAAAGTTATGAATTTTCCGCCAAAAAAATCGAATGATTTTCGAGAATGATGATCGGAATACACTATTTCAGTATTCGGAACGGTGTTTCTTACACTCTGTATAGATAAGTTAAAAATTATAATAAAGGTCCTAACTATATAAAGGACATAGAAAATGGAAATAAATTTAAGAAAGCTAAATCTACAGCAATCTAGCTACATTTAAAATAATTATTTAATTTGATACATGAAATATATGGAATATCATTTCTAAATTATTACCCATTCATTAAATTATTATTAGTGTATATAAATATTCAATCATTATTGATCAATATTGATAATAAATGATTTATTCTCTGTCCATTACTAAAACAAATAAGAAATGTGCTAATAATATTAAATTAAATGTAATTAATAAGATTTTAATGCAAACTTGAATAGTTGTATGTAATTTGTAAGTTTTGTTAATGTCCAACTTTGTTGTGCCCAAACAGGCTCCAAAATGAAACATGATTGTAAGTTCTACCACCTAATGTACATAGTGGCATTTCAAGTAACTAATACTGAAGACTGAGGTGTTCACAGATATACTAATGTACTAGATCTGTTCAAGATCTGCCAAAGAGTCACAGACACAGATATCTGGCACCTTACTTGCACATATCTTTAAACTTCCTAATGTTTATGTAACGCACCGCCCCGCCAGGTCTCCAGCTATCTACATACCAAGTTTCATCGCAATTGGTCCAGCAGTTTTTGTGTGAAAACATTACAAACATACTTACATACAAATCTTTCCTCTTTATAATATTAGTATAGATTAAGCAACTACATAAACTAACATAAAATATTACCTTCAGGATCACTTTGTTCAACTTTAATATCATCACACGTCAGTGCCTCCACACCAACATTGTCTGCACACATCTGCAGTTCATGTCTTATGCTTAACTGTATGACATTGTGCACTACGGATAGTCTCTTCTCATTGTCAATTTTTTGCAGTTCCACCGATTCCAACTGTTGGCAAGTTAAACTATTAACATATTATCTATTACTTGACTAATAAATTGTTGTTTTGTATAGAAAACAATAACATATTAGTTAGTTTAAGTGGTGGTCATTATTAGAATAAATACTTTAACCACTGGTATTCATATTAACACTTCTCATCTGTAAACAAGATGCCGTCGGGCTCAAAACCACCTACCAATTAAAGATATGGTTTTACAACCATCTATTTTTAATTAATTCTACAAACTCTCAAACAATACAATTCTTTTTAAAAAAACAGAGACAACATAATGTATGTAAAGTGTAACCCACCTCATCACAACTCAGAAGCTGTGTGAACAGCTCCTCACTCCGGAGACAGCTCCTCCTCAACACGTAGCAGTTCTGTAGCCTTGCACGACATATGTAACAGATTAGTATCGGCCTGCTGTCTTTTCTCTCAAACTGTAAACAAAATTATGACTTTACCTGTTATCAGCAGCAGTGCCTTCATTGCCTTACATTAACTAAAATAAAATAGAGAATCAACTTATGATCAATTGGCTTCGGGTTTGAACCCACCAAAAATAATGTTTTTACCACAAATGTCTAGCTTAGTATAAATATAAACAGGTCTTCTCTCACATGTGTCTTGTATAAAATATAGTAAATTAACCATATTGAAATATCAAGATTTTATTAATATTGTAGTAAAATATAAGCATTTAAGAACAGAGATCTACACCAGACAGAGCCATGGATGCCTTCTGTTGCGGATACAGTCAAATAAGTTAAGACAGATTTACAGGTTTGTCAACAAGCATTAACTTGGGTATTAGAGTTCCGAGAGCGAAAACTGCGTTTGGAATTACTTACCGGTATCAAAACCAAAGACTCGTACATTTCTTGTAGATGAGTTTCGACAATCGAATGCAGTCGAATGTCTTCTCCTAAACAAATTCTGCACATCGAAAGCTTTTCCATTATGTATGATAAGTTTACACTCCTTTCTTACACCACTGTAATCTTGTTCACTTCACTTTATTTTATTAACTTCAACTCCAACTTTTGATTTGTGGCTTTGTGGAGCTACCACAACTTCGCCAATGTCATGTGCTCTTTGGTCATGTGTATCCGGAGGACAAACTGTCAAAGAATTTTATATAGAGCTGTGGTCAGTGTGACCAGATTTAAATTGAATGATATGCTAACTACTATGCTAAAAGCTGCTAGTCTGCAATTTTTTCTTTATTTAATATTTAAATGCCAAAATTCTGTTAATATATATTGTGATAAATATTTGTACTGCTATATTACTTATATATTACTACTATATGCCTGTAAGATATTGCTTTTAGAGATAAGGCCGCCCTTTGTAAAGTTTAGAAGAAACAATAATTCATATTGAAAAAAAAAAACGCAAGCGTAATTGTTACAAATATCTAAGTGCGGCGCAACTTCCCAGCATTACGGCCACGCTCAAACAGAGACGCTTAAGGTAGCTTGCAACATCCCTAGCGATCAGTGAGCAGAGCTATCCAAAGACAGAAGCAAGTGGCGAAGTCTTGTTCATGAAGGCCAGTCGAACCAGAACAAAACCTGGTTTGAATTCTCACGTCACGTCGGTCACGAGCGAGTAAGTCTTGGCTGTCTTAAGTTGGTTTTTTTACACTTTTTTTTTGCTCTTTCAACTGTTCGTAACTGTTCGAGAAATTTTTTATTTTTAATGACGAACAGTTAACGAACAATTAAAATAGCAAAAAAAAAATGTAAAAAAACCGACTTCTCCTCGCCAACTTGAGGGTAATTTTTTATTTTATTTTCTTTAAAAAAAACTAAGATCAAACAAATAAAAATTTTGATCGAACAATGACGAACAGTTAACGAACAGTTGAGATAGCAAAAAAAAAGGTTAAAAAACGACTTCTCCCCGCCAACTTGAGAAAGCAAATTTTTTATTTTATTTATAAAAAAAAACTAAGATCGAACAAATATAAAATTTGATCGAACAATGACAAACAGTTAACGAACATTTGAAATAGCAAAAAAAAATGGTTAAAAACGACTTCTCCCCGCCAACTTAAGAAAGCAAATTTTTTATTTTATTTATAAAAAAAAACTAGGATCGAACAAATAAAAATTTTGATCGAAGAATGACGAACAGTTAACGAACAATTGAAATAGCAAAAAAAAAGGTAAAAAACGACTTCTCCCCGCCAACTTAAGACAGCCCGAGTAAGTGAGGTTTTCAGAGTGTTGCCAGCGAGGCAGGTTGTTGACAAAATTGTTAGAACACTGGCAGCACTGTGTCTTTTAAATTTTCTAGAAGGAAAAATGGTGTCATCGGAGAGCTACCTCCCTTTTGTCTAGCGCTTTCTTAATAGAAGTAACTAATTACAAATTCTGGTCTATTTGCTTCGCTGCCTAACAACAACAGTTTGCCAATCGACTTTTTAAACAGTTACAAACATAGCCAGCGATTAAAAATACCCTTTTAGCTTCTATTCTTGTCGGTTGTGGAGTAAGGTTGGGCACGTGCAGGGTGCAGTAGTGACTATACAAGTAACAATGTGCGTTAAATCCTTCCAAACGTTGGAATCGTTCGTTTCCCCGGATCCGGTAAAATGGTACCGGTTCCGGTTGACTTCTTGATCCGGTTTTCCGAATTGCAATCTCTAATACTGATGAAGCTATAATCATAGGTAGTGACTCATAACCATGGTTTTCAATGCGTGTATGCTTTGTACTTCACCAAAAATCACACTATGGCTGTACAAAACGGTCATACGCCTGATCATCACGTATGGTGCTATTGCCTGGTGGCAGAGAACAGAGCTTAGCACCGTCAGTAACAAGTTGCAGCAATTCCAGAGACTCGCATGTGCTGCCGCAATTGAATGCATGCGCACAACTCCCACAGCTGCCCTGGAAGTAGCTCTAGACCTAGCACCACTAGACCTATTTATACAGCAGGAAGCACCTGTGGCAGCCATCAGACTCAAACACCTGGGTCTGTGGTACAACTGAGAGGGTTCCCATTCCAAACTATGGAATGAACTAGTGGAATACCAACCACTAATAGCTGGCCCATGCGATAGGATCCCCAAACAACATATCTTCGAAAGGAGGTACCGAAGACAGCTATATGAAAATGAACGAGATCAATCTGGCATAAATGAAGTCCGAATATACACAGACGGTTCTAAGATGGAGACAGGGACTGGAGCCGGAATTTTCTCACAAGACTTGAACATAACAATATCACTGGCGTTAGCGCAGCACAGGTCCATATTTCAATGTGAGTGCGTTGCGATAACCTACGCCGGTACCGCGGTCATGTCAAGACGTATAAAGGATTATAACATCCACATACTGTCAGACAGTATGGCCGTCCTAAAGGCCCTGGAGGGCAAAACCATGAACTCCGGCCTTATTTACGAATGCCACCAGACACTGGAACGTCTAGCCTCTGACAACAGGCTAATCCTTCAATGGATCAAGGGGCATAGCGACTCACTCGGGAACGATGTCGCCGATGAGCTGGCTAGGAGGGGATCTGCAGCGCCAGTAGCAGGTCCAACGGTGCTGCTGCCACTCCCCTTTAGTCAACTTCGCTCATGGGTAAGACAACGGACTCGGGAAACGCAAAACAACCGCTGGGCTGACACACCCGGCTGTAGACAATCCAAACTGGTGCTGACGCAAGTCTCACCACGTTTGACTTGCAGACTGCTCAGTCTCAACCGACTTGACATCAGAATAGTGGTAGGAGCTATTACGGGCCATCTAGCCCTAAATCGACACCTATTCACCATCAATGCGACAGACAGTCCTCTATGCAGAGGCTGTCTCAACGCGGAGGAAACGGCCGCCCACATTGTCCTGGAGTGCGAGGGAGTGGCCACACAACGGGCAAGTACCCTCGCGGGAATGAGGTTGCTCCTAGACGTCTGTGAATGCCCCAGGAGGCTTCAGCGCTTCCGAAAGGAGCTAGGCTAGCTCAACTAGTCAGCCTACCTGAACGCATAATGGACCGCTTATGAGTCTAAATGCGGAAACAGATCCCTATACCAATACCAATACCATGCTTTGAACTTTCCTTATTTTGATTGGAAATGCATTCCACAACCGTGTTGCAACAACGGTAAAGGAATTATCTAGAAACAATGTGGAATGTAAAGGCATCAATTTCGTATGTGTATCACGTAGGAACTCAAAACGTCCCAAGATAAGAAGGTGCGGAAGGGTAAAAAATATTTATGCATTAAAGAAAGGATCACTCGAGCTTTTGACGAAAACTCAAGATAAATAAGATTGAGAATAACACTCGGCAACAAAAGTTGAACTTAGTCGTGTCACACGGACCACTTATATTTTTACTTTGATGAGTGACTGGGCTGGCTCGACTCCGCTCGATACCAGGGCCTCACAGAAAACCGGCAGTGAAACAATGCTTGCATTGCTTTTGTGTGGTTACCGGAGGCCCTTACCTTCTGGCAATGAATTCCATAGGCGTGCAACTTGTACTGTAAAGGATGTATCCAAAAACTTTGTAGAATGTGTTGGAATTTCTAACGTAAGATTTTTCGATAATCTCAAGTATTGTACTTTAACATGACCAAATTGACAGCAGTTATAACATTGTATAGTAGGGTAAATACATTAATCCACAGGTAAGGCAGTATAACAAATAAAAATTCTTTTGGGTAAGACCTGTCCATCAAATGTTATAACTACTGTCTCTGTTGGTTTCAGAATCATTTGATCATCCACAATACTTCTCCTTTTCATTCTTCGCACTTTAAGAATTTGACCGCAGCCAACTGGAGTATTAATATTTTTTATTACCTCTTCGTCTGACCATTCCACTGGAACGCCCTTTACAACACCCATGCGGGTGACTGAGAAAGATGGTATAAATTTTTTATAGTTAGCTAATTCAAAAGCCGGATTAGTTAGTATTGCATTGGCATGCTCGTACTTAGCAAAGGCTAATTCAAGCCTGTAACGACCAATGCGTTTCAGACTTCCATTAACGATATTGTGTATTGAGTTATTTTTTAGAAATTTTCCAAAAGTTATGGGGTGTAGGGATACATTGCCATTGGGACTCTGTGACGTTTTTTGAATGTGGACGACATACGGCGCCACGTCGGAAGGATGGTAGCACATTTTGTCAACCGACTGTGGCTGTACAGGAGAGATTTGACTTTGCGATACTGATTGACTGATTGAGATTGAATCCATCGCAACTGATGGTGTCGAGGTATCTTTGGTAATATTTTCTTTTAAACATTGACATTCATCTTTATTATATTCTTTTCTCGGACGGTGTCGTTTACGACTTCTTTTTTTGTTGCAGTGTCTGCAAGTCCTATCTATAGCTAAGCGTTTACGGCTATTAGTTCCCAAACTGATAGATGTATCTGTCTCCATACCAGATTCCTCATTGTTAGAAACAGTAATAGTAAATCCTATGTCTGAAACCGTTCCCCCGGGATCGGGGTCCAGAATGGGCGGCATTATAAAGTTGGAGGGAACTTACCCCAAGCTTCTTGATTTATTTACACAATTTATTATAAATACACAAAATTAATATCTACACTACTATATATACAAACTACGATCACCCTCTGATCCAAATTTATATTAAATATACAAAAAAATAATTTTTAAAATAAAAGGTTTCAAAACCACGTCTTCACGGCGGTAATAGACGAACAGTCCCGTCATTTTCGTGAGACTAAGATTGAAATGTTTCTGTGTGCAAGTTTAATATGTTAAATGTAATACAAAATAATTTTGTGTATATATTCTACGAAAATAAACACTTTGAAAGTAGTATTGAACTTTTGGTATTTAGCTTTCAAACGTTTCTTTCTTTGGATTTTTCCTGTATGTTACACCACAATCTAACAGATAATACGGTACCATTATTGTTTTTTATATTTACCAGTTAAAATATAGAAAGATTACGATGAAAACACCAAAATCAAAACGGGAATTTTTTTGACTTTGAGACTATTTGAAACTAAATGTTTTAAAAACCAGTCTCACTGTCAGATTTATTCTGTCTCTTTCTCACACCTAGGTTTCTGTATAAGGCTAAGTATCTCACTCGCACACTTTGTTCGTCTATTACGTTAGTATATTAAGTTTATGGTTTCCCGCGCTTTTCCAAAATATAGCTTAACATAGGAAAAGAAAACTTGTCCAAATGCTGAATACAGTTGGAACTAATTTCTTTAAATGGCAAGAGTAACTTTAAAATGTCATTAATATGTCATCATTTATTGCTCTTGTCATCATCATTGTTTATTGTTGATTGCTGTCATTTGTCAAATGGTAAGCGTGGTCTAATTTTGATTTAGTGAGATTTATAAGAATTATAAGTTACTCCAAAAAGTTATAAGAAAGCGGCTGGTACCCCTTTGTGTTATAAACTCGCAGAAGTCAAAACGCAGCTAGAAATAAATGCCATTCTATTACAAAAAGTGGAAGTTTCACAAATAATACATACGCCCTACGCAGTTAAATTTAACTTGGTACCTACCTGTCTTGAAAAGTTAAAGTGAAGTGATTACAGTGTACAATATTAATAATGGAAAAGCTTTCGATGTGCAGAGTTTGTTTAGGAGAAGACATTCGACTGCATTCGATTGTCGAAACTCATCTACAAGAGATGTACGAGTCTTTGGTTTTGATGCCGGTAAGTGATTACAAACACACTATACGTAGAACTCGAAGTGTTTTATACAACTGCGAAGTGTTTGTGTGAAGGCCGATATTGGTGATTACTGAGTGGTGTTTCTCCCTCTCGTGACTGTGTGAAGGTCTATAATATTATATATATAAAGTATGGGCTGTTTGTCATTCAATCATGAATGAACGAGATATTTACGCTATTGGGTAAATCTTTTTAAGAACTTTTGAGGATTGTGGAAACAACACACATTCTGTTATACTTAAGTAATGTATGTTGCCAAACCTGGCTAAGGTGTGTTGTATAGTAACTCGAGTATTTATGGTTCAACTCTTGTTTTAATCTGTAACTTGGCAATTCAATATTTTGGTAACTCTTTTTAAATCATCAACAAATGTGTGATGATTATCATCCATCATCCATGGCTCTGTCTAGTGAGTGTTGCTGTTCCCATTTGCTTAAGTTTTACCCCCAAGAAAACTGAAATCCTGATTTTTCTAAATGGTTAAACCAGCATGTGCTGTGTATGAATTTTGAGCACTATTTTATACAGACACATGAGAGAAATCCTGTGAATCTTTATACTAAACATTTTACTTTTATTTTGAGACTGAGTTTACTTTAAATGTTTACTGAGTGGCTTCAAACCCAAAGCCAATAAATTTTTATAGATAATTAGTTCTGCTGGTATGATTAAATGTCATAACTTTGGTTACAGTTTGAGACTAAAGACCGCAGGCCAGTACTGGCCTGTTATATATGTCGTGCAAGACTCCAGAACTGCTACAATTTGAGGAGGAGCTGTCTCCGAAGTGAGGAGCAGTTCACACAGATGCTGAGCTGTGCCGGGGTTGGTCACATTGGTTGGTTACACAAGCCATGAGGAACAGGAACTTGGGGGCTGGTGGTATTACATACCACCATCTAGACCCAAACTAAGCACAGCTTGTCCAATGGGTTCTGGAACACATACTTAGTTCGACACATGTTATTTATAATGCATACATATTACATATACGAGGGTGGCACTAAAAATGTCGGGAATCAAGGAAGTGACACAACATTTCTATTTAAAAATGTATTTATTGCTTTTCGAAGTATTCTCCGCGAAATTTGACACATTTTTCCATACGATGGAACCAATCATTGAAGCAACCATTCCATTCGGAAGTTGGGTCTCCAAAATGGCCGTTTTGAAGGCTTCCACAGCTTTCCTCAGGTGATGAAAATCTCTGACCACGCAATTTATTCTTTATTTTAGGGAAAGTATAGAAATCATTAGGGCTTAGGTCGGGGCTGTACGGCGGATGGTCTAATAATTCTATGTTTTCTTGCTTTAAAAACTCTTTTGTTCTGTGCGCGGTGTGAGAACTCGCATTGTCGTGATGTAGGATGATGCGGCGGTTGCAGTTCTCTTTACGGAGTTCAGAAACGACCTGTGGCAAACATATGCTAGCATACCATTCTGCATTAACCGTTCTTTGTCCCTCAAGAGAAATAGTCGTAACATGGCCGGTTTTGGAGACAAACGTGGCCACCATTTTTTTTGCAACACTCCGTGAACGAACAATTTTTATTGGCTTTAACTCATTTTCGAACACCCAAACTCGTGACTGGTTTTTTGTTTCGGGTTCGTACGCGTATATCCAGGATTTGTCACCTGATACGATGTTGTATACAGCATTTGAGGATCCTGCGTGGAATCTTTCGAGAGTTCTGACGCACCAAGTAACGCGAGCCGCTTTTTGCTCTTCACAGAGCGAATGCGGTATCCATCGGGACAACAACTTTTTACACCTAATTGTTCATGCAAGATTATTTGTATTTGACTCTTCCTCAATCAGCTTACGCACAGCATCAACGTTTTCTTGGGTGACTGCAGTTTTTGGACGACCTTGACGGGGATAATCTTTTTTTAAATAAATTAATAGTATTCGATTTTTAAAACCAAGGTGTTTTCAATTAAAAAGATTTTAATATGACAGAAACAGTGGAAATATTCCATTCCCGATACTTTTAGTGCAGCCCATGTAGAAACACCTGTATCAATGCAAATAGAACAGCTGGAATCGAACACCCTCCGACGTTACAGTGAAATGCATTACTGCCACACCACATAATTATGTGGTTGAGTTCCATTGAAATTATTTTCAATAAAACATACACCTGCATTGAAATGCACCAAGTCCATAGCCAATAATGATTAATTTATTAATGATAAACTGTGTTATCTTCAATTAACTGGTAATTGTATTTCATGGATGCTGACTAGTTTCTGGCTCAACTGGGTCTCTCTATCAAGGAGTGAAGCGCCCTGCTGCTCCGGTCGCAGGTGATTGGTACTAGTGGGGCGTCCATGAAGTACACACCTGAGGGACACTGTATATTTCTTTGACTAATACAAAGTCACCAGACTTGATAAAAATATTGTTCAACTAACAGGTCTGTCAAGTTAACAGTGGTGTCAAATCAGTTCGAGTTTCTGAAACATTATTCAAAGAAGTTTTTTTTTAATCTATGATCAATTTCACTAACCATTCGAATGGCATTTGATGTAAAGTGTTGTAGTAAAATTTGACAGCTCTGCTCTGTTCTTCAGCTCTGTTCAGCGATAATCAAATCAAAGTGCCTAATCTTGATTTCAGCAACTGAATATCTATATGTATGTATATTTGACGAGAAATTAAGTTTCATTAATTTTTGTGTGAGCATTCTTTCATTAACTAGGCGCTAAACTAACTAATATACAGCACTGTATTTTTTCTGTACAAAACAGTAATGTATTAGGCAAGGACCTAATATGTAATATGTTAATAAATAGCAAAAGATTTAACTTGCCAATAGTTGGAACCAGTGACTCTGCAAGAAACTGACAATAATAAGAGACTCACCATGCACCATGTCATACACTTTGAAATGGGACCTGTGCCCCAGATAAGTACAGACAATGTTGGTGTGGAGGCGCTGACGTGTGATGATGTTAAAGTTGAACAAAATGATCCTGAAGGTAATATTTTACGTTTATTTATTTAGTCACTTTATGATCTATAACTTTTCTGGCGGATCTTGAACGGGTCTTTTACTTTAGTATATCTGTCAACACCTCTTCTGTTCCTCTCCACATCCTTCTACATTAGAAACAGACTTACACTTAGAACTCAATACTGTTTACAGATATTGATGAAGATACTCTGCAAGAATACAGTGTCTATGAGAACATACAATCTGCAGACTCAGACAAAGATCGTCTAATTATTGTAAAGGAGGAACAGTTCGGAGACAGGACAAGTATGTATGCTGTGTACTTCTTTCTTTAAATAGACAAATCTCCAAATAGGAGTGATTTATGTGTCACCGGGCACATTTATACAATGGCCACAGAGAATAGACTCGGGACTACAGATGTATATGTAATGTGAGGAGGTCTCTGATAAATAATTACATTTTTTATTTTATTAGTTAACCAAATTTGAAGTGTCGCATGTGCTGCAATGATTGAAACTGAATCTTATTTTGTCTGTCCATCTTATTTTGTGACATTTTTCTAAATTCAAACGCACTAAATTATGGTAAATCACTTTTTATATACCCTAATCAAATCACCGATGTGTGTAACATCGGTAAAACACAGAAAATGACAATATTAACAATTTGCCTTTCTTTTAATTTTTTTCTAGGATCAAATTACGCAAATTTTGACACACAAAAATATTGTGTGTAATGCATTTTTATCTGCCGGCTTTTTATTTTGAGGTTGTGTATTAGGAGTACACACAACCTGATAATAAAAAGCGGGGCAGATTAAAAATATATACAAAATTATATTGTATTAGTTGACCAGCGCAACTTCGTCCGTTTTTGTAAATTTTTACCGTTTTTGCAAAAATTTTTGATGCTCCGCCCCTATTGGTTGTAGCCTATAGCCTTCCGCAATAAATGGGCTATCCAACACTAAAGAATTTGTCAATTCGAACCAGTAGTTCCTGAGACTAGCGCGATCAACCAAACAATAAACTCTTCAGCTTTGTAATATTAGTATAGATTTGCAATTTTTTTTTGTCTAGGTGACCCTACTCCGGATGAATCCAAGCAAGCTGTGCAGAGGAATCCAGAAGATTTAACCTCCAACAACCTCAAAGAACATGAACTCGTACAGGACATGTTCAAAGGACTTCATAAAGTAACTGCTGCAGACAAAACATTCACTCTCAACGATAACAATAAAGAGAGATCTACAAGAGTACCGCACAGCGAACGTGTACAATATACATGTGACACGTGTCAGCCATGTTCTAAGTGTAATCTAGAGAGGCACATTCGTTTGTGCTCTGATGTGTTGAAGAAAGATCTCTCACGTGAGAATAGTAAAAGTAGTCGCACACACACCGGTCAAAAACTACATCAGTGTCGTGTATGTGAGAAAAGTTTCTCATTTATGTGTAATTTAACTCGTCACATTCGTACACACACTGGTGAGAAACCATATCATTGTGATATATGTAAGAAACTATTCTCACAAAAGTATATTTTAAGTAAGCATATGCGTACACACACTGGTGAGAAAACATATCAGTGTAATGTTTGTAAGAACAGTTTCTCATTTATGAGTAATTTAAGTGATCATATGCGTACACACACTGGTGAGAAACCACATCAGTGTCATGTATGTAAGAACAGTTTTTCATATAAGAGTAGTTTAACTCGTCACATTCGTACACACACTGGTGAGAGACCCTATCATTGTGATATATGTAAGAAACAGTTTTTAGAAAAGACTAAATTAAGTGAGCATATGCGTACACACACTGGTGAGAAACCATATCATTGTTATATATGTAAGAAGCAGTTCGCAATAAAGAAAACTTTAACTGCTCATATGTGTACACACACTAGTGAGAAACCATATCATTGTTATATATGTGAGAAACAGTTTTCATTAAAGAGTACTTTATCTAAGCATCTGCTTACACACACTGGTGAGAAACCTCATCAGTGTGAAATATGTAAAAAATGCTTTTCACGAAGGTCTAGCTTAAAAAATCATATTCAAACTCACACTTGTAAGAAACAACTAAAACAAAGTGAGTCTGATCTCGCGCTAACCTAAGTACGTCGTGCGTCAGGGGCAATGACCTCTACGCGCCGCGCCACCAAGATAGCTGATAGCGGGAAGTGGTTCAATGTGCTAATAGTGATTACAGGGCAGGCCGAGCTGCGAGGGGGGGTTATTGGTGGGTGTAGAAATTATCTGGTTACTCGTTATGTTGACATTTTTATAAAAAAAAAATTAAGATTATAAAAATAATGGAATTTAGCCACCAATAAAAACTTAGAACAATTATTTGAATCCACAGCATTCCACTTAAATAGAAAGAAAAAGTGTGTATGTCGCAGTGAGATGGTTATAGCCGTGGTTTCACTATATCAGGTAAGATAGAGGAGCGCGGTCTGTCTAACTATGATGGAGCCAAATTGTATAATATATGGAATCTTTGCAGCTTTGTAGATAAACTATATTTCTTCATGTTTAAGGTTGGCAAAGTTACACAGGCAAGGTAAACCACATTTATAGGGGGCATACGAGCAGACGGGTCATCTGATGGTAAGTGACAACCCAAGAGTCACAAGTGCGTTGCCGGCCTTTGAGATAGGAGTACGGTCTTTTCTTGAGGGTTTGAAGGTCGTATCGGTCTGGAAATACCGCAAGCGACAATTTGTTCCAGAGATTGTTGTTCAAAAAAAATTCCGGAGAACCGCACAGTGGTGGATTGCCAATTATCCAACTGATGGGATGAAAGTTTTGTTGAAAGAAAAAGTGATAGCACACAGCCTTGTGGGACACCAGCATTCACAAACTTGAAGCCGGAGCATGCACCGTCGACAGTGACCTTGATGCTTCTGTCTGCGAGAAAACTGGTGATCCAGTTGCATAATTTCTCGGGAAGCCCATAGGAAGGAAGCCTCGAGAGAAGCTCCGACCGACGACCCAATTGAAGGCCTTCGCCATGCCCAAATTGACTGACAACGCCACCCCCATGGTCTCTATCGCCTGTGCCCAACGGTGAGTCAGGTGTACGAGAAGATCATTCTTTCGTTTGTTGAGACTCAATCTAACCAAATACGTAATACATATAAAATATCTGTAAATGACTTTCCAATTTGAAATTACAAATATACCGTCTTACCTACCCATAACCAGGCCTATGCCACTCGAAGTACTTGTTTGCGATAAATACATACCGGCCGCTGGTCCGCCGGCGGACCTTATACGCAGTCTCGGCAGCCGCAAAAAACTTAATTCGATATCGTATTGATATATTTTTTTTTACTGTAAAATTAATAGTGAAAATTGGCAGTTTGTTTATGTGCAGTATAAGGATATAGATATAGTAAGATAAGAAATGGGCCGGCAGCGCTATTTATGTAATTTTTAAATCGAGCTCTTCCGATCCATCTTGTTTCCCTCAACTTATGCATTAAAACTTTTTGTAAGATTTAGAATATTTCCCACCATACAGTTTAATAATCGAGATTTTAGGAAAGGGAAGAAGTTTATTAATCTTTATTTTTGATTTTTGTATACTGAAATATTGTATATGACAAATAAGCGTAATTTAAATAACAATTGTATTGTTTTTATAAAAAAAAATATTGAAGAGGTAACCCTACACACCCTACAACGGTAGGCATCGATATTTTTGTAGGGAGTGCTTTATCTGTTACGTAATGTGTGCCAGGGGCGGCCCTAGGGCGGTGCGAGCGGTGCGGCCGGGCGCCAAATCAATGAATCGGGGGCGCAACAAAACATTTTTTTAATTTTAATTACATTTTGATTCACTTACGGGGAAAAACAGTTTGATTTACATTTTTTATCCGCAACAGGCCTCAAGTATGGGGTGTCCAAAATATTTTGTTCATGAGGACTAAAAAAAGGTCATCAAATTCTTTTTACGGCGAACAATATAGAAAAATTAAGGTTTTCAATTTCTAGGGGCGCTACTTTTTGCACCACCTAAACATATAGCTAGGGCCGCCACTATTCTGTGCTGTAACTCTAAATGTCGCAGATCAACAACCATTTGGTTATTTATATAATGAATCGTCTAAGTACAGCTATGCAATAACGGTAACAAACACTGTCACTACGGTTTCAAGTATAAATAACTAAAACTGAATTCATTTTCAAAATGTTTTATTTGTTTTATAAAATAAATGTATTTAATGTGACTAAAGTTGAATGAAATTTATTAACAAAATTTTGTTTCATTACTTATTGTAAGGATTTCGATAATGTAGAGTGAATTTTATTTTATGTACAAATTAGGCAAAGATAAAACAATTAAGAACCATATCTTTGCTTTTTTGTTTTAATATGTCGATCTTTATTGGTACTTCGTTTGTCGCATTCTGCCCGTACGGTACCAGCAAAGTACCGTTCTCCATTGGCGCTTACACGCCTTAAAGGAAACCTCGCCTGTATTGAAGAGGTAGAATGTGGTGTCTACTTTCAGTTATAATATACTAAAGAACTCTGTGTGTCTACTGTAGACATATGTAGTTCCGGAGCGTAATAGTTCCTGGAACTATGTCCGCAGTCGGAACTATGTCAGTTCTTTCCGACTGGCTCAACCTAATAGTTCCAGTTCCACAGTTCTTCGGAACGATCACGCGGATTGAAGGAGCGGCCGGAGCGATATTGAATGGTGGAACGAATAACGAACTGTCCGTGTGACGTATGCCGCGAGCGTTGCGCTCCGGGCCGTCAGTGTTACTTCTGTTCCGTGCAAGGGTGTATTTTGAAAAGCAGGATTTACTTTTATGGACAGAAGGCATCAAAGGTGCCTGAGCAACTTTTTATGTTAGCAATTATAAATAAAATACCTATATATAATATATTATGTATTATGATGTACAAATTTAAATATTACTTAATTATGTATATATACTATCAATTGATTTTTAAAGACCAAGCCAATACATTAATTTAAAATATTTTAAGTCTAAATAAACAATATCATTGTTTACAACCATGTATGTCCGAGGAACTGTCTGAAACGAAATAAAACTGTTAACTACAATGTCCAGATAAAACTAAGGAACTAGATAGTTCCTCGGACATGTTTCCTGGAAATAGTTCCGACAAGGAAAGGAACCGTTCCAGGTTCAATCCCATGTCAGACATGGTTTGCGCATGTCTAGTCTACTGCAGCGGTGACCATAGTCTAAAGACCATATAGCGCAGCAAATAAGAATATTCTGTCAAGCAAGACGTTATGTTGCTCCGTTATAATTAGGAACTTAAATAGTGATGTGTGTAAGGTATGCAAAAAATTAAAAGACAATAATAACATTAACATTTAAGATAAAGAATCCATTTTTATTCAAAATACATAGTAATAAAAAAATGGAAACAAAAAGTTACATCACGCGCATACACACACACAATATTATGTGTTCACAGCTCTGAAACCAGTATCGAGCATCTCATTGTAGTTTTAACAATTTTTTTTTGTGCTATGTATGAATGTATAGGGTAACACTGCAAGCCGAGATACAGGTTTATAACCTAGATCGGTGGTTATAATAAAATGATATCCTTAGATTTTAAGTATTAAAACATCTATATATACAACTCGTAAAAGGCTTTGTCAATAAATTATTATTATTTGCATTAGATAACTATAAAATATTTGAAATTTAAGTTTATACTCAGCTTAGTGAAGTAATGGAAGATGAAACACACTAGATTCGTAACTCGAGTCCTTTGTAAGATTAATGATAGTAGATATAGATGATAGATGTAGATAATCTCATTTATTAAAGAACTTCAGCATTTATAGCTTTACTTTGTTCAATTTGATTGAAACTCCCTATTAAATGCAATCGATTGCCATTTTAAATCGACGCGGCAAAATTTTCGGACATCACTAATGGACTATTATCAAACTGTCACAAAGAAAATTATTATGGTCGCACTTCATGCTCGGACGAGGCGCTCGGGCAAGCCACTCGGCGAGTGATGCCGAGTGCGAGGCTGCCATCCACACGCTCGTCACCCCCGCACTTCACGCTCGCTGAGTGGTGGCGAGTGCACACGAGGCGAGCCGAGCGGACCCTCTCCACACCCCGCCTGCACTCGGCGAGCGTGAAGTGCGGCGGTTACACTTGGCTGAATTCAGTCGTTACTGAATACTGAATTTAGTAAAGTGTAATCGCATTTAGCAAGTAAGCATCCTAAATTCAGAAGCCAGGATGGTTTCTGACTGACTAAATCATTTCAGTGGCTGCGTGGGTCTTCGTGCGTAAGGATGTGAATTCCCAAATAAAAAAGTGACGAATATTAAAGAACAATATTCCCGAATATTAAATAACTGAATTTAAAATTATGATATGAGTTTCCCGTTGCAGTAAATCTTAATGTTCCGACCTATCTTTCTTTTGCACTAATACTTTATTTCTTTTTTTTAAGACAACTCTCGCATTATAAATTTAATATTCCTGTGTCCCGGGGGCTTCACAAACATTCAAACAACAGACACATTATTTAGCTTTTAGTACATTATCAACATCATTATTATCTTTATTTTCAATAAAACTTTTAATAAATGTTTAAAAAACAATTTAGTTATTTTATTTCTATTTATTTTGAACCAGCGGCCAAGGCTACAAATTTTTTGGTGTTTTATAATACGGGAGCCATCATCGTACACGCACCACACGTCCAACTTAGTCGCTTGATTGATTCAGAAACTGAATTTAGGACAGTGTGATCAGAAGCTTCTAACTTCTGAATTCAGTAACTACTAAATTCAGACGACTGAATTCAGCTAAGTGTAATAAGCGCTTTATTGTTCTGTACTTTGATTATTTAAAAATATGTCATTAGAGATGGGTTAAAACCGATATTTCTCAGTATTAGCTAATATGAATAGATTCGTCTAGAAAGATTATAATATTTAAACTAATATTTATGTATTAGTAATACCTCAGTTCTGAATGTTAATCGTAAATGATTTTATCGAATGAACTTCAGTTAGATATTGGTATAGAATAATATTAAGTTTTGATTCTAATGAACAATTCGGTGGTATTAAAGTTTAATCAATTTCAAAAAAATTAACAGTGAAAAGTTATTTTTTATGTGTAAAAACATTAATTTATTTACTTTTTCTGGTGATAATTGAGTACGCCGCCATCGGTCGGAACTTCGGAAGTCGCTAGATTTAGTAAATACTTTCTCACATAGAACTGAAGTAGATACGCAATAATGATTTTTAAATATTTTCCTGTCTATAAATTACTACGAATGTACGAGACAGCTTCCTATTAGTTCATGGTTAATGATATTCATATTCACGAATGCGAGCAGAGTGACAATAATCCCCGCCAATCCTAGTAAGATAAATATTATATTTACGATCCCGATCATAGAAACCGGACGGATCTAACTAATACCACAGACTACCGAATGGTTACTACGTAACTAATACCGCTACAATCTGATCATAGATTATACACTAATAATCTGATATCAGAATTCTGTTAAGTATGCGATCCATATTGAATGGTCGGTATTCATATATTAAAGAATATGAAATATTAGTATTTTAGAATACATCGTGTTACTGATACATGAATACCGTCAATATTACTAATATTTTAATGAATACGAATATATTAGTTTCATTCATCTCTATTATGTTTATGTCATACATTACATATATTTATTCAAAGGTTCTGTACTTCTGTGAAGAAAAAAACTGTAAAATAAATTAATAAATTGTCCATTAAAATAATATATATATGTATATATAAAGAACGGAGTGCAATATTATCACAGAACAAGAATACTAAAGTGAAGTGAGGAAGATAACAGTGGTGTAATAAAAGAGTGTAAACTAATAATAAAGGTTATAATGGAAAAGCTGTCGATGTGCAGAGTCTGTTTAGAAGAGGACATTCGACTGGTTTCGATTGTCGAAACTCATCTACAAGAAATGTACGAGTCTTTGGTTTTAATGCCGGTAAGTAGTCTATATACCTACGTAGAGTTCGGAGTGTTAACAACACCGAAGTGTTCGTGAGAAGGCCGGTATAGGCTGTTTACTGTGTGGTGTTTCTCACTCTCGGGACACTGTGTGAGGGTCTTTAATGTTATTTATTATATATTAAGTATGGGATGTTTGTTATTCAATCATGAATGAATGAGATAATCACATCAGATAATCTCTTAGACTGGGGCTATGTATTTCATGTTTGTGGAAACAACACAAACACATTCTGTAATACCTAAGTAATGCTTGTTGCCAAATCTCTAAATCTGTCTTGACTAAGGTGTGTTGTATAGTTACTTAACTATTTATTGTTCAACACTTCTTTAAAGGCCGTTTTCAATAACCTATCTATCTGTAATTCCACCTACAAAAGATAGACAAATCTATCCTTTGGTCCTTACTTGCTTTTCAATATCCTACTGGGGTATAGCATGTTCTATCGAAGTTGTCAATCTATAATCGAGAGGACAGGTAGCCTACTAGAGATAGGAACCCCCATACAAATGGTTCTTACTTTAATCTTATATATAAAATTCTCGTGTCACAATGTTAGTTACCATACTCCTCCGAAACGGCCTGACCGATTCTCATGAAATTTTGTGTGCATATTGGGTAGGTCTGAGAATCGGCTCTTATCTATTTTTCAACCCCCTAAATGTTAAGAGTAGTCCACCCCTAAATTTTTTTTTAATTGTTAGATAAATACTTTTTTTTTTTATGATACAGCATTAGAAAATACATACAACCCTGAATTTTCAACCCTCTACGATCAACCCCTGTTTTTAATAGCGATATTAGTATTTTTACTTTCATTGGTACAATTTTTTTAAAGTATTACCCAGTGAAAATAGAAAGTGAGATTGTTATAATCGATTGTAATAAGTCAAGTGGATGTCAATCTATTTTTTTAAGGAATAGGTAGTTAACGAGCAGACGGGTCAACTGATGGTAAGTGACTACCGCCGCCCATGGGCACCTGCAACTCGAGAGTCACAAGTGCCTTGCCGGCCTTTAAGGTGTGAGTAGGAGAGGAGGGGAGATGAAGTGATGGGGGGAAGATGGAGAGAGGGAAGGGTTAGGGCCACCGATAACCTCACTCGCTCGGCGAAATACAACGTAAGCATTGCTTTATCGATATGCCGATCGAGCCAGCCCATACGTGTCGAAGCATTGCTCTCCCACTGTTAAACTTTAAATATGTCAGTTTAGTTAATGAAGTACTTTGAATTAAGAAAATGAATGGGTGGTGTTTTGTTATTTTTATAGTCATAGACCCCATCCCACAATAAGTTAGTTATTTTTTGACTACCAAAACATTCATTAAAAATAATTAATATGGCAAAACAACGTGTGCCGGGTCAGCTAGTGTCAATATAGAATTTAAGTTACTTTTCGATAGACGGAGCTAACTCAAGTAACATTATTTGCTTATTTCTCAACATCGGCCGTTTTGACAAGGATAACTTTTTAAAAATGAATTGTTGAAGTACACTAATAATACAACTTAATATTGAAGTAGGAGTTATTTAACATTATAATTGTGATGAAGAAATTATATATCTAACTATGAAATAAAATGGCGTGAATAATATGCATAGAGATTTATACTAAGTCTGCTGTAAACCAGGTAAATAAATAATTTAGTACTATCTTATATTACAGATTTAGTGTAATACCAATTTAAAAAGTAAATTCGTTTTAACAGAAAGCATACTACTATAGCTACTTCTATTTTTGTCAATTAGATTTTAATGAAGTTTTATTTTTATTAGAATCAAAAAATCTAAGAAATACAATTATTTGTACAAGCCTGCACTTTGATACTATAATTGCATTAATTGCTTTGTTATTTGAGACGACATTTGCCGCCACATGTTACGCAAACAGCATTGTCTCATATTTTGTCATGGGCCGCTTTCATTGACAAAAAAAAATTAAAATCCGTAAAAACTAGAACGGTTTAAGGGTGATTATTGTTAAGTGGTTAACAAAAAACAAGATGTTTCAAGAGGCGTGGATAGACGAGAGGAAAGGCGCTACCTTTCGTTGGATAAAGATAGATAAGCACTCATCTTTGATTGTGAAACGCAGACTATAGATAGAGATATAGATAGGACCTTTCTGTTTTTTTGGAGATAGCGATCTATCGGTAACTACAGCTTGGTTATTGGAAACGGCCGTAAATCAGTAACTTGGCAATGCAATATTTTTGCAAGTGTTCATGTTATGTTTTACTCTGAGATAAATAAACTCCTGATTTTTGAAATATTTAAACCAAAATGTGCTAAATATTAATTTTAAAAACTATTTTATACAAGAAGAGGAGAGAAATCCTGTTAATCTTAATACTAAGCTAGACATTTGTGTTTAGAATTTTACTTTTAATTTGAGAGTGAGTTTACTTTAGTTGTTTACCAAGTGGGTTCAAATCCTAAGGCATTAATTTAACCATAAGTTTAACTGCTAATTTTAAGATTTTAGAGACACTGCTGGTATCATTAAATGTCATAACTTTGTTTACAGTTGGAGACGAAAGACCGCAGGCCAATACTGGCATGTTACATATGTTGCGCAAGGCTCCAGAACTGCTATGAGTTAAGAAGGCGCTGTATCCGGAGTGAGGAGCTGTTCACACAGATGCTGAGCTGTGATGAGGTTGGTTACAGTCTCAAAGCCATGAATATTTGTGTCATCAGGGGTGTAGAGGGTTGGTGGCATGGGTGATGCAGTAACTGGTTCTGGAGAACAGATAAAGATACTTACATTTCTTTTGTTTATATTGCATACACATGTATTATATACATATGTATTATTAGCGTGACGATCACGAGTTCAGTGCTTTTTCCCCATAGCAAAAGTGCACAACATGCCTAAAGAAGTCGCACTGCTATTACGAGACTGTATCAACACAAGTGAACACTTAGTGTTCACTTCAAAAAGACAACCCTAACGACGCGGCGTTGTTAGAACAGGTAAAAGATACACGATAGAAAGAGAGGCAACTTCTAGGTGAATATAACTGTAGGTAATTAGCGCTGTGCGATCTGAATTGCGACTTTATTGTGTCGGAACAAAAGTCGCTATTTATTTAAATGATTTGGCGGAGTGAGACTTCTGCACTATTATGTATTCTGTGCCAACAGTTGGAACCAGTGAAACTGGAAGCAATTCACATTAAGAACAGCCTCACCGTGCACAATGTCGAACACTTTAGCATGGGACATGAATCCCAGATGAGTGCAGACAATGTTGGTGTGGAGGCACTGACGTTTAATGAAGTTAAAGTTGAAAAAGATGATCCTGAAGGTAATATTTTACTTTTATTTAGTTACTTTATGCTCGTTAACACGAAAGATGTCGACGCAAATAGTGAAAACGCGAATACGGAGCTTTACTGTAATATAACTGTAAACACTTGTTCTCTCCACATCTTCACTCAATGCTGTTTACAGATATCGATGAGGATGCTCTGGAAGATAACAGTGTCTATGACAACATACAATCTGCAGACTCAGATGATGATCCTCTAATTAATGTAAAAGAGGAACAGTCCGGGGACAGGACAAGTATGTATACTGTGTATATTTTTTCTTTTAAAAGACAACTCTTCTATTGCGAAGTAGGAGTGATTCCTGTAGCGCCTGACACTTTATAAACATTCAAACAACAGGCACAAAGAACAAGTGTGTGTACTGTGTATTTTTCATTAAATACACAACTCTCGCAATACTAGCGATTCCTGTATTGCTGGACACTTTTTAACCATTCATACAATGGACCTGGATCGATGTGTATGACGTGTGTTAAAAGAGTGTATATAACTTTTTTTTAAACTGGTCTTTATATTTATGAACATAGATAAGTTTTCATGGATGTACTGACATTCCACCGTCATTAAGTGTATTTCTTTAAATTGTGCCTCATTGAATCACAATTTCTTAAGTTATAATTTGTTTGGATGGCCCTTAATTGCAGCACGAAGATATATTGAATATCGGTGATTCAATTATCCTGCCGTAGAATACGATACGACATTATACTATGAAAATAACTAACAGACTAATCTGGCTGTCTCAATATCAGTCAATTTACGAATTTTTCTAACTGTATATGCTACAGAGCTGCGTCTATTCGATCGAATTTATTAATATGTGGGCTCCACTGAAGCTTAGGATCCAGAGGTAATGCTTTAGAATTTCGTGGTATCCTGGTATCCACTAGTTCTGACTCGTCTTAAAGTGTCAATAAATAAATGATTATTGTTATTATTAACTACTCTTGATATGCCGCTTTGTACGTAGGAACCGTCGATCTGTACGCGTATCCGTAACTATTTCGCGGATCTTGAATAGATCTTTTACATTAGTAGGCATATCTGTGGAAGAGGTGACCACAGATTCTTCCTCTCCCCACATACTACTATATTATAAACCGACTCGACTATATTATAAACCGACTCGCACTTAGGACTCAATGCTGTTTACAGATGTTGATGAGGATGCTCTAGAAGATATCAGTGTCTATGACAACATACAATCTGCAGACTCGGACGATGATCCTCTAATTACAGTAAAGGAGGAACAGCCAGGGGGCAGGGCAAGTATGTATTCTGTGTTTTGGGATAGGAGTGACTTGTCATGCACTTTATAAACATTCAAGCAATGGACACAAAGGTCAACCAGACTGGGGACAACTATTTGTAGAATACACTAATTTGTGTGTGAAACTGAGTTCATGTAAACCATCCCCTTGTCTACAAATGTATCATCCCTACTCACTGAGAAATAATTATATTTTATTTTAAAAATAACAAATACTTACTACATTGTTTTAGTCGCTCAGCAAAAGTGAATTTGTCCTTATAAAAATAATAATAATAAAGATATTCCTTTTAACGAGATGTTCTATCTCACTCAGGTCCATGAAATAAGTTTAATATAACTTTGATAATAATTACATTAAACATCATCAGACGTAGTCATGTCAACCTGTAATTTATGATTTCATAGAAAAAAGCAACTTGTTAACTTTGTTAATCTCTCTTTTAGTAAAAACGTTTTTAAAATTGATAAAATTACAGTTTAATTTATAACACAAACTTTAAGACCTAAAAAATATCTATCCTAATATATCTGTCTTGCTTTTTATTTTGAAGTTGTGTGTATTCCTCATATATAAAATGGCTATTTTTATTATCAAGGTGACCCTACTCCGAAGGAATCTGACCATGCTGCGCAGAGTAATCCAGAAGATTTAACCTACAGCTACCTCAAAGAACATGAACTCGTACAGGACATGTTCCAAGAACGTATTAAAGTAACAGCAGCAAAAATCACAAATGAAGTGACATTCACTCACAACGACACGCACAGCAAACGTGTACATTATACATGTGACACGTGTCAGAAATGTTACAGTTCTAAGTGTAAGTTAGAGAGGCACATTCGTTTGTGCTCTGATGTGTGGAAGAAAGATCTCTCACGTGAGAATAGTACAAGTAGTCACACACACACCGGTCAGAGACCACATCAGTGTCATGTATGTAAGAAAATTTTCCCAAGTATGAGTAAATTAACTCGTCACATGCGTTCACACACTGGTGAGAAACCGTATTGTTGTGATATATGTAAGAAACTATTCTCAGAAAAGAGTCATTTAAGTAATCATATGCGTACACACACTGGTGAGAAACCATATCAGTGTAAGGAATGTAAGAAATATTGCTCCCGAGCCAATGATTTAATTAAACATATGCGTACACACACTGGTGAGAAAATATTTCATTGTGATATATGTAAGAAACTTTTCTCAGAAAAGGGTAATTTAAATACACATATGCGTACACACACTGGTGAGAAACCATATCCATGTAATACATGTAATAAACAATTCTCACTACAGACTTCTTTAATTTATCATATACGCACACACACTGGTGAGAAACCACATCAGTGTAATGTATGTAAAAAATATTTCTCACGAGCCAGTGATTTAATTAGACATATCCGTACACACACTGGTGATAAACCGCATCAGTGTAATTTATGTAAGAAAAGTTTCTTACGTATGAGTCATTTAAGTGTTCATATGGGTACACACACTGGTGAAAAACTTAATCATTGTGATGTATGCAAGAAACAATTCGCACTAAAGAGTACTTTATCTAAACATATGCGTACACACACTGGTGAGAAACCACATCAGTGTCATGTATGTAAGAAATGCTTTTCAGAGAGATCTAATTTAACGAGACATCTTCGAACACACACTTGTAAGAAACATGTAAAACAAAGTAAGTGTCTTTTCGCGCTAACCTAAGTACGTCGTGCGTCAGGGGCAATGACCTCTACGCGCCGCGCCACCAAGATAGCTGATAGCGGGAAGTGGTTCAATGTGCTTCTGGGTCTATGGTTTTTATTTGTGTTTTTTTATAAAGTAATTCGGTCACTCAGCTGAGGGCAAGGTCGTGACCCCGCCAAGACGAGATAAGCGAAGCGCAAGGACACTGCGTACCTTTTATCGAAGCGCTTCGTCGTTTCTTTGAACCCTCATAACTTGGGTTTGGATTATACCAGATACACATAATTCTCGGGATATGATGTCAATAGTGAACTTATTAAACATATAAAACTTCAATTGCCTAGCTCTTATACTTTAGATTTTATTGACATCTAAAAAATTCAGATTTTGTCAATGACTCACTGATGATTATCAAAATTCTTAGGGTACTTTCTGAAGTCCTAGAAAGCTGAAATTTAGTATGTAGGCTAGTATTCGTACACAAACAACACAAATTCTAAAACTTGGAACTTTATTTTTTTTTTACCCCCCAACCCCTTATACTAGGGGATGGAAGTTTGTATGAGACTAGCCCAAGATTAAAGGAGGATTAAGAAGTAGTGTACTATTTGTTTAGATAGTTGTTTATTATGTAAGAGATTTTTATAGAGTTAGGTATGTTAGTTATATGTATGACTAATTAGTTATAGCATTGTTTGTGTTATTTGTGACGTTTGAGTAATAAAAAAGTTATTTCATTGGACTGTTTTATTTAAACTTGAGATCGCCTGGTGGTCGAGTTTTATCAACCGACTTCAAATAAGGAGGTTCTCAATTCGTCGATTTTTTTTTATGTATGTTCACCAATTACTCGAAGATGCTGAACCAATTTGAAAAATTATTTTTTGTTTCAAAGTGTATGCTTCCCAGGTGGTCCCATTTAATTTTTTCGAAATGAGTCGAGTGGTTTTTGAAAAATCAACAAATACCTTGAAATTGTATACGTCGATGATGTAATTGTTTTTAAACTTTCGCGACTTTGATACATATTAGATGTGTAATTCGGGACTTAATCGCGATAATACTTAAAAGGTACAATAGCTCTTGGTTACCCGACGTTTCGATCGAATTGCACCGATCGTGGTCACGAGTGGACTGATGAGAGCTCAGCGACGCCTCCGTGAACTGCTAGTTTCGGCAACTACCCGCACTTGGTCTTCACTATTTTTATTTTTATTACTGTCGGTACTTCGACACACTACACTTACGACGCTTACGACGTCCCTCATTGGAGCAGTGCGTTTAGTTGGCCTACCCATATCATATTTAAAAAAAAATACATCTACTTTCCACTAAAAAGCACATTGAAGTCGGTGATACTTTTTTTAAAAAGATAATAATAATAATAATTTATTTGACATTTCAGTTGGTACACTTGTAATTGAGAATTCCCTGACTCCTGCGCTAGTTAAAACTGTGTTGCAGGAGACAGTGTCTTCCCCTCTTAATATATGGTCACAATGTCATACATAGATACAAGGATACAAAGTACTTAAAAAATAAAAATAAAAAGTAAAACCTAGTTTTACCAGTGCTTGCAGTGTGTGTGTGTGTGTGTGTGTGGTGTGTGTGTGTGTGTGTGTGCGTGCGTGCGTGCGTGCGTGCGTGCGTGTGTGTGTGTGCGTGCGTGCGTGTGTGTGTGTGTGTGTGTCTGTCTGTCTGTCGTGTGTGTGTGCTGGCGTGTGTGGATTTCATGTATGTTTGATTATAATTATAGACTTGCTGTACCATGGCAGGTCAACACATAGACCCCTACGCCTACTTCCGCGCGCTCTTTACGTCACGAACTTCGTAAGTCGCGGTGTGAGTGTCAGAGTGACGTCAGCGACTGACACCGACGCGGAAGGTCGCTTAACTCCTTCAAACTGAAGTCAATGCTAAGACACGCTTACAAAGAGCTTTAAGTAACTGTACGCGACATCCGAAACAATTATATACATCAGTGGTACACTTGGGATTGAGACCAATCAAAACACGGTGTAAGAGAATCAATCGCAGAAAATCCGGCATGAAACGGAAGCATCTCGATAAACTGCTATAATCTTTGTCTTTACTACCAAGTTTTCAGAATATATGTCAATGTGAACGTGGTGTAATTTTTATGTATTTGCGTATAAAATTTATTTTAGTTGTTTTTTTTTATTGATTCATTTTGATTGGTTTCAGCGTGTAGTAACTATGATAATTCTGTAGAAACACTGTGTACCAATGGAACAAATACACAGTGAAATCAATCATGATTACACAGTGTCTCCACTGTGTTTTCACCGTGAAGTCAAGACCGCGAGGGTATACTTATACTACAAATAGATTGAAGTCGGAACTGTAATTCAATTAAAATTTCAATTTAGCAAAATCGCGCGCACTCGTTCGAAAGTTCCATCATTATTTTAGCAGTATATAAATTAAAAAAATCTCAAATGCCTAGGAATTATCGATCTTTGACAAACATTGATGTTTAGCAGGAAAACATCGATGTTAAATACTCCAAAACATCGACACATCGATGGTAAGAGTATAATATCGGAAGTCGATCGGAATTCCTTTGTTCAACTACTTAGGCAATTTATTATAATTTTGGTACATTCTAAAATGCCAAGCAATACAATGTATTAATAAAATACGAACTTATTTAATACGAGATTTCCCTCAACATATATATTCAATCAATTATATAGGACATTGAAAGTATTTTCATAATGTGTCACAGCAGCGTCCTCTGCCAGAGTTTGGCAAGAACACGTTTAATCCTACATTTTATCTTCATATCAAAAGGTAGCACACCACATTAATTACACTAATGACGCTATTCACAATCGTAACTAATGACATAAATGCAAATGTGAGTTTGTTTGTTTGTTATGCTGTCACGCCTTAATTATTCAACCGATCACCATAAAATTTTGCATACAAAGGTACAGAAAAGGACATACTTGAGGGACCTTCCATCTAAGGAACAGAACTGTACCCGAGGCATAGGAAAGTAACATTTACACGAGGAAGGCGAGGACGGAAACTATAAATATTATGCAACCGAAAATTTGTGCGTAAATAAGTAAGTAATTATGCTTGTTACTGCCCACGGCCGAAAGAATTTTAGTGACTATGAGACTATGACCTTGAATACAATGCTTTTTCAAAATTTGTATTCACAACATAACAGTGAAAAGGAAAACTTTTATCTAAGTTACTTATTAGCAGACCATAACAAAAGTACTGGGATTTGTTCGTTTTAATATTTTGCATGATTAATACAAAAATAAAAAGTATTTTCACCCAAAAGATGGACATTTTGCTTTCAATGTTTATTTACACTGATCTCTTAGATTTGATGTTAGAACCTGTGCAGATAGGGTTCTCTATCTGCACAGGTTCTAACATCAAATCTAGTCGTCGTAGAATTTGAGGTCGCAGCAGTGCTAAATTATAGTTGCCGGCACCTATCGCCACAAGATTCGTTATGATGCGATTAGTAGGTAGTTATGCGCAGAAGTCGTTTTTTAGATCTCTTTGGTTATCAAGCGGGACGCGGGAAACGAGGTAACATCGTTCCAAGCGCGTGATTGGACGGCCAGTCGACCCTTGCCTCCCGCAACGTGTTTACGTCCCGTTTGCTCCTGAGTACAATTGCGTGCACTAAATTGTACCGCTTGTTTTTGTTGAATTTGTTACTTGTTATTTTGATAAATTGTCTACTGGTCTGTTTGAAATTTGTTATTAGGTAGATTTCGAAGAAAAGTCTACCTATTGGTTTAGTACCAGAGTAAGAGTTTCCTTTGATAAATCCAGTTTCCATAGTGATAAGATTATTACCGAGTTGTAACTAACTTGGAGATAATTCACGCAATGAGTGACGTTTTCTATTTTAATATCAAACAGTTAATATTATTAGGATACCAACTGACAAGTATCAACTGTCAGTCTCTCGGATAATTACGTAATGGAATCTGATTGGTGTTTTCAGTCACGTGGTCATGGTTACTATTTCAGCCTTTTTTAATCATCTATGATATATTTTTAACAGTCTTTTTATTGAAAAAAACGTTGTTTTAGGTTTTTATATATCACAATGAATCATTTAGTTAAAATGGAATATAAATTTGTGATTAGTGTCAACATCCCTATTCCATGGTGTTACGGAAAAGGTTATTGAAAATTGTGTGAGTTACGCCTATACAAAGTTGTTTTGGCTTGAAAAGTATGAAACGTCAAACGGTACTTCTTAGATTAGATGGACTATAAGGTTTATTTATTTTTTTCTTTTTTAGTTCTTTTCGTCGGTTAATTTTTTTTTTTTATATTTATTTATTTTATGTTTTTTTTTTCATCATCAGCTCAGCTACATGATGTGATGATTGATGAAGTACCTGATAAAGTAATGAAAAGTAAACAGAAACACTATTCGTTCCTACAATTTTCGAGGGTTTCTCTCGATTTTTTCAGGATCCCATCATCAGATCCTGACTTCCTTGACATGGGCCCAGCCTTGAGGTATACCCTATCTAACAAAAAAAGAATAATCAAAATAGGTTCATAAATAACGAAGTGAGGGCTGAACAGACATAAAAAAAAAACTAAAATAAAGAAAAAAAATATAATACGAATTGAGAACCTCTTTTTTTTTTCGTCGGTTAAAAAACAACTGACGAGTGGCCTGTTGGCCTAGTGGTTAGTGACCCTGACTGCTATGCTATAGGTCGTGGGTTCGATTCCCACCCCAGTCTGGGTGTTCTTTGTGTCCGTTGTTTGTATGTTTCTAAAGTCCCCCGCGACACAGGAGTAATTCCTAATGCGGGAGTTGTCTTTATAATAAAAAAAAAAAACTGTTTTGTAAAAATGTATGATGTTATGTGGTGTTTGTATTTTATATTTTTATATGTATATCTTATTGTGTAAATAAACTAACATATGAGATTTATCAATTGTTTTATCTACACTTATAATAAACTGTAACAGATCCAATTCTGTACATTAAAGATATTTTGAAAAAAAAATTTGGGTGGCACTCTATAATCGATACTGAAGCTGAAAGTTTTTTGATTTTTGTACGTCTGTCTGTCTGTATCATGGCCGCGCATCACGCTGAAACTACTGAACGGATTCAAATGAAACTTGGCATGATTTGAGTTCATACTACGAGGTAGGATATGAGAGGGGGGATGAAAGTCAAAATGTGTATTTAGTTGTAATTCATTAACACGTAGTCCGATTGTAATCATTCTTTTTTTTGCTGGAAAGGATATATGATGGAAGTGTCTTTGTTTTATATTTATGTGTATAATAAATCTGTAGACGTGGAGTTTGTCTGTTTGGTTCACGTAAACAGTACAAAATAATCGCGAAAAGGCATTATGCACAAGCATTGTGTGTAATTCGGTGTAACATTTAGTATTTGATTTATCACAATCGGTTCTTTCTATGCATAGAAAAAATTATTCAAAGGTTTCAAGAAAAATGTAAACAATACAACACATAACGACATCTGCTGGTTCCAAGTAATACTAACCACACTATAACGTTAAATGGTCATTTTTTTTTTAACCGACTTCATTAGATATTTGCAGTGGTACTGAAAAGGAGGGTAAACTTGCCGTAGGATTAACAATGGACAAGCTTCAGATGTGCAGAGTTTGTTTAGGAGAAGACATTCGACTGCACTCGATTGTCGAAACTCATTTACAAGAAATGTACGACTCTTTGGTTTTGATGCCGGGGAGTAATTCCCTAATACGAAGCAGCGTAACGCAGCCTTTATACGAAGAGTTGTTTTATACAACACCGAAGTGTTCGTGTGAAGGCCGACATTGGCTGATTGCTGTGTAGTTAGTGTTTCTCGCTCCCGGGACATTGTTTGAGGGTCTTTTAAATTAGATCTAAGTACGAATATTTTTGGACGGATATTATATGTGAGCTTGTAGACAACTCAAACACATCCAGTAATACCCAAGTTAATGCTTGATGCCAAATCTGTAAATCTGTCCGGGCTGCCAGTAAGAACAACTTATTTTAGCTGAGTCTCAAAAATTATACAAAATCACGTACTTTTATACAAAATTGTTACGTTTTGTTGGTACTTGCAGATAATTAAATAAACTTCAAACTTTGTTTTATTAACCTTTCTTCATAATAGATCAAATTACAACCTTTCTCCTAGAAAACTACAAAGCAGAGATACCATGCTATGGCAACTTGGAACATAAAAGAATTGCACTTTTTTTATTGAGTCCAGTGCCATCCCAAGGATAGATACTGGAACTAAAATTACTGTGTTACAATATTTAAATTTATGATTTGTATGAGGGGAAATTTATTACCCTCAAATGTATTACGATTTAAAGAACTGTAGATTTTGAAAGAATTTGTAAATAACAAAATATTGCATATTAAATATCTAAAACCACTTAAAATTTTATACAAACAACAATTTGTTCACCAACACACAATAATATTAATTAAAAATACAATCGTAACAATCAACATTTTTTTTTAAATATTTGGAACTTATTAATATTAGGTTGGCAACACTTCACTTATATTGCAAATGGCTGCGTATGAGTACCGATTGCCGATTTCTTGTGCTTTTCTTTTTGCAATAAAAGTTTTGGTTTGAATATGAAAATCGTAGATTAGTCATAAACATACATTAATTAGTTAAAGTATAAAATTCTCATGTTAGAACCAATAAAACAAGAAACAAGTAACAACAAAACACATACATACACCGTATAAGTAGGTACCTATATATTGTTCAATTGTATATATATATATATATATACCTATAGATATGTATATTATATTAGTTTTCGGTATCTGACCACTAGGCAGAGTTTTGTGTCGTCAATAAAAAGAAGCAGAGCTGCCTGTCTATATCCTATATACTATTGTAGTCTTTGAGAGATACTTAATTTTAGAATAGTGATACCATCTACATATTTCTAAATTACTTACAAATAAAACAATACCATAATAAAAAATGTGGAGTCTGTACCTCTAGTCTATTCTTTAAATATTATTCAACAAAAATCAGTGTTGTACAACTATAGTACGTCACTCTTTGGGGATTTCATTAAAAGGTGTTTTAACTTTAACGTATAAGGATTTAACAGTTTATCACAGACATGATTTGTTTTAAGTATCTCTCTCTATGTGTATGTACTTACTTATCGCTATAACATCAGTAATGACATTGTATCCAATTATATAAATCAATGTATTTTTCAAACAGGATACAAAAGATAACCGTATTGTACGAATTTTGTATCCAATACAATCTGGCAGCCCTGAAATCTGTCTTCAGTAATTTTGACAAAGCAGCATCAAAAATGTGTGATGATCTCAGACTGCTCAGTCCTCATTCACGGCTCTGTCTGGCGTTTATTGCAGTTTCTATTTGTTTATACTATACTCGAAGATAAATGAAATCCTTATAATTCGAAATAGATAAACCAATATGTATGTATTAAATATATATTTAGAATACTATATTAAGTATACTAGGCACATTTGAAAGAAATTATTTTAATCTTTATACTAAGCTAGATATTTGCATTGAGTTTTACATTTAATTTTGATACTGAGTTTATTTTAATTGTTTACTAAGTTTGTTCAAATATTAAGGTAATTGATCTTAAGTGTAGCCGCTACTTTATTTTGGCCAGTTTAAGGCAAGGAAGGCACTGCTGTCGGTAACATGGAATGTGTTGAATGTTGAATAGTTCACTATACGCATTTAACTTCTAATTGTTTTATTTATCACCATAAAATAACATTTTAACAGAGGGATGCAAATTTCACAAGCGAAATATGTTGTAAACAGTGGCAGATGAAAAAAAAGCGGTAATCAGTTTTAGTGTGGCCAGAACAATTAAAATATAAAAGTAATAGCATTGGGATAAATGTCATTGAGCCAAACATTTCATAATATTTTACAGTTGGAGACAAAAGACTGCAGGCCGATACTGATCTGTTAGACATGTCGTGCAAGGCTACAGAACTGCGATGAGTTGAGAAGGAGCTGTCTCCGGAGTGAGCAGCTGTTCACACAGATGCTGAGCGGTGATGAGGCTGGTTGCACTCTATATACATATGTTATTACCTGTCATCTCTTTTTATTTAAAAAGAATAGTTGGAAAAAGTAAATTACTTTTGAAGAATCATATTCTTTAGTGGATATTTATTATAGGATTTGAATGACATAGCTTATATTTTATTGAACTTCAGTGTTCGTATCACCTGTATGCAGACAGTGTAGTATTCGCTAATACTGTTTTGTTTACTTTACTATGAAGAAAAAGTATACTTAATTTTGTCCCAGTTTGAAGATTATATAATTTTGAATACAACATGAGATACTTATTTTTCACGTGACTGTACCTTCCGAGTTCCAAAATTGTGTGATTTGGAGCCACCCCAAGACGTAATGCACTATATCAGTAAAGATTTTACAAGAGCATAGTAAATTGATTTTCTCATCGGTAGATGTCCCGTACTTATATGTGTATGTCTCAGTGAGATAGTTATAGCCGTGATATAAAAAAATGATGTCCCTAGAGATATAATTGTATACCGTGAGATAGAGATACCGTATTATATGAGAGCAGTTCATAAACTATCTCACTAGGGTTATTATTATGACACGGGAACGATCTAATGATATCATTATGTCACTAGACTAATGTAGTGAAGTGATTGTAAAATAGATTGTTAATTTAGAACATTGCTTGTGTTCGTTGCCATGTTTTCGTAACAAAAGCCAAAGATTAAAGGAAGATAAAAGTATTGTACTACTTGATTTTATTGTTGTTTATTATGCACAAGATGTTAGTAATATTTTTTTAATTATTTAAATGTCTACTTATAACGTTGTTTGTGTTGATTGTGACGATAAAGAAATAAAAACAGTGGTTTCATTGGACCGTTTTATTAAACACTAGCAGTGCCTCGCGGTTTCAACCGCGTAAGTCCCGATCCCGTGGGAATGTCGGGATAAAAAGTAGCCTATGCGTTAATCCAGGTGTTCAGTTATCTACCGCCAGGGACGCGGACGATTGTGACTCCCGTATCCCTGGCAGAAGGTGCGAGATGAAAAAAACTGGTGGTTTTAGCCGGTGGGAGTCCGGCACACCCCTCTGCCGCACCCCAGGTAGAGGATAGTCCATGATGGATTTCCCCAGTATAAAAAAAAAAAAAAAAAAAAAAGGTGTTCAGTTATCTACATCCCATCAGTTTTTGTTTGAAAACATTACAAACATACACACAAATGTTTCCTCTTTATAATATTAGTTTAGAATAGAGACAGCCTGGTGGTCGAGTTTCGACCATAATTAATTCAGCCGTGGTAATCAAGATATCAGAAAGTCAGGAAGACGCCTCTTACGGCTTACTGCTAACTCGATTACCACGGCAGAATTTACTTTTTAATGTTTCTTTTTTAACTTTTTAATTAACTTTTTAATTTCATTAACCAGTATAACTCATCACAGATATACATATAGACTGGACCCCTGCAGTTCATTGTAACAGAAAGTCAGACATCTGCTTCGCTGGAAACAGAGTTGCCAACCGAACCGTACGATATAAATCATATTTATACGACATTTTTGGAGCATATACGATGTACGTCCACGTACTCGAAATCGTACGCAAAATACGACCTCAAATTGCTCAATCTAGAACAAAATAGAAAAATGTTCCATCAATTCGCTTTAGACACTGTGCAATCCCCATTCTAATGCACACAATGGAACGAGGATTCGGTCACGTGACATTTCAATATTTAAAAACAAACGTTGGAAACCACTGAACTCTATTATATATGATAGAGGTCAGTGTTGGAAACAAATTGATGACAAAAGCAGTGAATGAGACTTTGTTAAGCACATGGTGGATCGTGTATCGATTACAAGCCATCAGACGAGATGTTTCGCAAGTTACATGTAAGTATACAAGAGCATAAATACATCAGCTCGCTCGTCTACTTCTGGCTCGTCGACTCTGATAGTCTCTAGCTACTATCGGAGTCGGTCTCCTCATCTCATCAGTCAAATAACATTTGTTATAAAGGCACTTTTAGAATCAGATTTTACAAAAAACCATAGATGACACATTGCAATGACCATAAACGGTGGCTTTTATTTATTTATTATTGAATCATCAGTTTCAGTACCCGATTTAGAATATATGGTTATTTACGTATAAAAAGCTGATGCCGAATGAGTCGAAACCACTGGCTCGAAGCTCAATCATTATAGAGAGCCAGTGGTTTCGACTAACGACGGCGACGATAGATAATTAATTACCTATTGGTCCCAATTCTTGTACTTCACTCGCTAAATTCAAATTCACTAAATTTTCTTCATATAAGATGTAAACCTTGTAAACTTCAAAACAAGGTCTTATTTCAAATTGAAAAAAGTAGGTAACATATGTCGCTATCGAAATAAGCAATTTATTTGTCGACTTAAGTCTGATACGCTTAAATAAACTTTAATACCACGTAGCGAGAGCCGTTATTCGTTGAATGCCATCTCTTTTGCTCTGTGTTTTTAGTAAGCGTTTTCGTAGGTGTAGATTAAAAACACGTCATCCTTGTTCGTTATGAACAAGTTTTTATACGGCAATTATACAGCGTTTGAATAAATGGAGACTCTCGCTGCGTGGAAATAAGTTGAGTATACGATGACAGGTTTTACTGAAATTTAGCGGCGCTAAGAAATAGATGCTAGTAACAAATCGACCTTATTACGAAGAACACTAGGTTGATTTCATATGAAGAAATTAAGTCAGGTTTAAGTTTAGTCGAGTGTACAATAGAATTGGCACCATTATCTACCAATTATGTCGAAAAATATTTAGCAAACCAATTCCTTTTTTCACTATCCTCATTAAAATACGTATAATTATAACATACAAATTGATTCAAATCTATAATTTAATAAACTTCAATTTAGAAAAATCGCGCGCACTTGTTTGAGAGCTCCCTCGTTTTTATGACACACGATGACACGACCGACACGACGACGGCGACGTTTAGTATCTGTATACCTATACCTATAGAACAACTGCCTAGGACTTAGGACTGCTCGATCTTTGACAAACATTGATGATTAGCAGGAAAATATTGATTTGCTATCCTGCAAAATATCGATACATCAATGGTAAGATTATAATATCGGAACGGAAGTTGATCGAATCGATATTTCTAACAATACAATGTACTTTATTGTACACCGTAATTATGATAGATAAAAAGAAATAATGGTACAAACGGCGGTCTTATCGCTAGTTGCGATTTTTTACAGACAACCTTTAGATGGTCAGATGCAAAAGCTTTGTATATACGGCATAATTAAATATATATTCCTATATATAATTATATATTCATAGAAACTTATTAAGTAACATATTTACAGACAAACACAAATACATACACATGATATATACATACATACAATAAATACATATTAATATTAGCTATTTTTTTTTTTAACGTCTGAGTGATACCATTTGTTTGTTAATTGTTAATTTATCGATTGAATCCCGAAACTATCGATAGATTATCGCTATTGCACAACGCTACCAAAAATAAATGCGTGACATTAGAAGTTGATTGAACTCATTGAATGTTGTTTCAGTCAAAGGTGGTCAAAGGACGGTCTATAAAGTTATTAAATTTAACCTGCTGCCTTAATACAAAAGAGAAGTGAAGTGATTACTGTGGTATAGATAAGGAGTGTACAGTTTGCAAAGAATTGATAATGGAAAAGCTTTTGATGTGCAGAGTTTGTTTAGAAAAAGACATTCGACAGCATTCGATTGTCGAAACTCATCTACAAGAAATGTACGAGTCTTTGGTTTCGGTGCCGGTAAGCGAAGCGAATCAGCTTTTATACCTACGTAGAGTTGGAAGTGTTTTATACATCAGCTAAGTGTTCGTGTGATGCGTCTTACTTTCGGGATTCTGTGTGAGGGTCTATAACATTATATGTATAAGTATGGGCTGTCATTACATCGTTAATGTATGAGATATTCACATCACGCAACTGGCTACATCTTTTAGAATGAAACAATGCATTGTATTTAATGATAATAACTAAATAATATGATGTGTATTTTAGTGAAAACAACACACAAACACATTCTGTAATACCTATGTAATGCTTGTTGCCAAACCTCTAAATCTGTCTTGACTAATGTGTGTTGTATAGTTACTTAACAATTTATGGTTCAACTCTTGTTTTAATCAGTTATTTGGCAATTCAATGTTTTTGTGTTTTTGACTAATCGTCAACAAATGTGAGATGATTATCATCACTTAGCCATGGCTCAGTCCGGTGTGTATCGCTGTTCTCATTTACATTCCCATGGTTTAATTAAGATGTATTAAATATGAATTTTGAATACCTACTATATTACAAGACACATAAGAGAGAAATCCTGTTAATCTTAATTAGTTAGTCAGTAGTTAAGCTGGACATTTATGTTAAAGAACTTTATTTTCAATGTGAGTTAAGTTTAGTTGTTTACTGAGTGGGTTCAAACCCGAAACCTGATCTTAAATCTTTCTACTTCTTTGTTTTGGATGCTTTAATGCTTATAGACAGTGCTGCTGGTATCATAAAAGTAATAAATTTGTTTACAGTTTGAAACGAAAGACCGCAGGCCAGTAGTGGCCTGTCACACCTGTTGTGCAAGGCTCCAGAACTGCTACGAGTTGAAAAAGCGCTGTCTCGAGAGTGAGGAGTTGTTCACACAGATGCTACACTGTGCTGAGGTTGGTTAGAGTCTTACAATATTGTTCTGTTGTAGAATAATATTATTATATTTGTTTAACACAATCACACAATCCTACTAATATTATAAACATGAAAGTTTGTGAGGATGTATGGATGTGTGGATGTATGGATGTTTGTTACTATTTCACGCAAAAACTACTGAACTGATTGCCATGAAACTTTTTATGTATATAGCTGGAAACCTGGATTAACACAAAGGCTACTTTTTATCCCGATATTCCCACGGCACCGGCCCTTACGCGGGTGAAACCGTGGGGCGCAGCTAGTCATATTATAAAGGCAAAAGTTTGTGAGTGTGTGTGTGTATATGTGTATGTTTGTTACTCTTTCATGTCAAAACTACTAAACCGATTGCAATGAAACTTGGTATGTAGATAGCTGGAGACCTGGATCAACATATAGGCTACTTTTTATCTTGAAATTCCAATGTTGTAGTCAAATGCGTTACTGCTGCACCACTTAGGTGGTCGAGTTCCATTGATAGCACAGCTACTTTAATGAAATGTTAATTGTGTTTAATGGGTGCTCGATGAGATCCAGGCGCGACAGAGGCCTTTTATCAACAAGTGAATGACCTACCGCACCTGTCTCAGGTGCTTGATAAAGGGCCTGAAACTAGTTGGGCATTCATGAAATAGACAAGTGACACCTTATATATCTTTGATTAATATTACCACTCACTTACACCTGTTTTCTGAAAAGCTAAATATTGTTCAACTAACAGTGCTACCACATTAACAGCAGTGTCAAATCATTTAAATTTCCTAAAACATTGATGAAATAAAAGTTTAATAATTTCATTGAACATTCAAATAGCATTATTAAATAGCATGTAAGGTTTTGAATACTTTTGAAGTAAAATTTGAGAGCTCTGTTAACTGATTTGATGATCAAATCAAAGTACGATATCATGCCTTCAGCAACTCAAAATCTGACAAGAGATTTGAATGATTTGACAACATACAATTAGCTAATTTCTGCGTTGATCACCCTTTCAGAAATGAGGCGTTAGACTGACTAATATATAGTACTCTTTTTTCTCAACAAAACAGTAATGTCTCAGATAAGGACCAATATGTTAATAATTTAACTTGCCAACAGCAGACCAGGTTCACTCCGCAGTGTAGGTATAAAGTTACAAGTACTCGGCGGAATTGACTAATCGTGCGTAAATTCAGTGAACTGCCGCACGTTAGTTCGAAGCTTACTTACGCACTGCGCTTCGTTATCCGTTCGTATCTAGACTATCTACTAATTAGTACCTAGCCTAGGTTTATTTCTTCACAAAAATAGAGTAATAGGCACATAACTTACTGACAATTAAATATTCAGATTAATTAATTCTTTAAAAAAAGATAACCCTACGTAGGGGTGTCGTCAGATCAGAACAAATAAGAGTTACGCGATAGAAAGAGAGGCAACTTCTAGGTAAATATAACTCTAGGTAATTAGCACTGTGCGACCAGAATTGCGACTTTATTGTGTTGGAACAAGAGTCGCTATTTATTTAAATGATTTGGCGGAGTGAGACTTCTGTACTTGCACTATTATGTATTCTGTACCAACAGGTGGAACAGGTGAAACTGCAAGAAATTGACAATAAGATGAGGCATGAACCCCAGATGAGTGCAGACAATGTTGGTGTGAAGGCACTTACGTTTTATGAAGTTAAAGTTGAGCAAAGTGATCCTGAAGGTAATATGTTACGTTCATTTATTTAGTCACTTTATGCGCGCATACACGCAGGCACGGACGCACGAACCTTCCGACGCAAATAGTAAAAACGCGGACACAGTAACCGTATATCTGTGAACACCTCTTTCGCTTCTTCTCTCGATATCTTACAACACTACAAACCGACTCGCACTTAGGACTCAATTCTGTTTACAGATATCGATGAGGTTGCTCTAGAAGATAACACTGCCTATGACAACATACAATCTGCAGACTCGGAGGATGCTCCTCTAATTAATGTAAAGGAGGAACAGTTGGGAGACAGGACAAGTATGTATGCTCTGTTTTTTTTTTAAATAGACAACTCTCGCAACACTAGTGATTCATGTATCGCCGGGCACTTTATAAACGTAAACAATTTATATGACGTGTGTTAAAAGAACATCACTTTTTGTTTTAACTGGTCTTTATATTTATGAACTTAAATCAAGTTTTCATAGATATACTGACATGCCGCGGTCATTATGATTATTTCTTGAAATTTCTCATTAATCACAATTGCCTAAGTTATAAATTGCTTCTGCTGCACGAACAAAAATTGAATATCGGTGACGTTCCCCCCCAATAGAATACCATACGACATTGTACTATGAAAATAGTTAAAATAGACTAATCTAACTGTTTTAATATTAGTCAATTTACAAATTTTTCTATTTGCGTATGCTGCAGAGTCGAGTCTATTCAATTTATCAATATGTGTGTGGGGCCCCCCACTGAAGCTCAGAATCAAGAGTAATGTTTAAGAATTTAGTCGTATCCGCTAGTTCTGACTCGTCTCCTTTAACCATTTGTACCATATGGTACGGTGCATCAAAATTTGTAGTCGTACATTATAGTCTAAATAAAACTGAAGAGTCATTTGCAAATAACACTAACTCGTGCGTAATTGTCCTTAACAAAATGAGGTAAATCGTTCATATCAATTAAGAACCAAATGGCCCGAGAATAGAACCATGCGGAACTCCCATGTTTACAATAGACTTGGAGAAAGCTTGCTATTAATATCGACTTTTTGAATCCTATTACGTAGATATAAAATAAGAAGATCCAGTGTCGTGTTTTTGATGCCATATTGATGTAATTTTTTGTGCAAAGTTTTATAACTAACAAAATCAAAAGCCATGGCTAAATCGCCAAAGGTACCTAGGGCATCGTGGGCGTCCTCCCAGGAAGCAAAGTTTTTTTTTTTAAAGACATCTGCCGCATTAGGAATTACTGAACGGACACAAAGAACACCCAGACATTTTTGTCGAGTATTTTAATGATAGACAAAGATCCTAGGGCCGCCAGACTTCAGTTATTTTCTGACTAACAAAATTTGACGTATTGAGTAGTATTAGTAGAGACTCATAGACTATGTTCAGATAACGGGCGGTAACCGCGCTTCGAACGCGCTATGGGTTTTTGCATAGTGTTCGCATGAGTGCGTTTCTCGGGCGTTGAATGCCTGTAGCTTCAGTTCAGCTTGAGTTCTGCATTCGTTAAAAATGAGCGTAAAACAGAAAATTAAAACATTTTTATTTCTCTATCAATTCGGGTTAATTTCTTGTATTTTATACAAAAATAAACTGCATGAAATGTATGAAATGAAGTGCCACCGAACTCAAAAAAATGGTTTACGAACTTTTATTTAAATGGCCGAATCCTTTTATTAAAATCACATATTGTCGCGTTGAAAACGCGCGCTCATGTGAACAATTGTACGGCAAACCAATGATCGAGCGCGCTTCAGATCGAAACACGCGTTAGCATGTAAACGATTTGTTCAAAAAGGCTGTTGAAAAAGCCACGTTCAATGCCTGTCAGCTGAACTATTACGGTTATTTACGCTTGACGCTTTAAAGTTAAAAAAAGTAACGCAAGTTTACTTATAGTTTGAGTCTTGATGTTCATATTTGATGTTCATAGAACTATTTTACTGCTATTTGTAAACAGCCAGACAAAATCCTGGGGGCCAAAAATATCCTGACCCATTTAAAATTAAATATAAAATTCTGACATGTTTTCACACTACATGGGGCCCTTCCTCATCAAAAGTTTTAATAATCATAAACATTTCTCTCCCTAACTGACCTGAACAGCATCGTGTATGTATTACATTCCTTCTGAGTGTTTACTCCGTTTCTTCGTTGGAAACTGTGCTTGTACGTAGGTCGCTACATAAGTTTTAAGTCGTATACAAACATATTGTTACGGAATCCTAAATTCATTTGCGTGCGCCGTCTAGTTACGAGTAGCGTGAACTAAATTATGACGCCATCTTTTGATGAATAACGGAACTAATCTGTCTATCAATAAGAAGGTTTTACTGAGTTCTAGAAGTTCAAACATTGCTCGATTAAAGTAGATTCTACGAGATGTTTATTACGTTAGCCAACAATTATTTCAATAAACATTACCATTATTTATATGATATAAACTCCGCTGTGTAAGTGTAACTTACAGGCTAACACCATATGCTCAATAAATCACGATATAGGTATAGTTAATAGCAAGTTCTTAATAATAACAATAAAATAATCCAAAAATATAACATTAACAACCGAACTTAATGAAATAATAAATAACAACAATAACTCATTAAACATTTAAACTTAAATTAGAATAAGTCATAATACATGATAAGGCTTTTTTTTTTGGCGGTAGGTGCTAAAAAAGTTGACACATATTTAGTAGTTGCAAAATCTATTTTAAATTATCTTTATTTTCTAAAAAACTACAATAAATACTAGCAATATATAGTCTAAATATACACAACTCACGTTTGCAAGAGCCTATGTGATATATTCTATATTTTCTGAGACAGCGCCTACCAGCACATTACACATCACTTTAATATGCCGCAACTCTTGAACATTGAGGCTGCACAAAAGTCCCTGGAGGAGTGCTTTACAAAGAGGATGGAGGAGTTGGAGGCACAATTACAATCTGCGGGCACGGCGAAGGACACAGTGGCCAAGGTAGCAGATGAGTTCCGGACCTTCCGTGAACTTATGTACAATATGCTTGGGCTTTTACGGAGACAAATTAACGAATGCTCGAAGGCCGTTGACACCATGGAGACAAGGCATCGGCGCAAGGCTCTTCTTCTTATGGGTGTTGCCGAGTCCGAAGGCGAGGACTGCTGTAAAGTAGTCCTCGACGTAATTGCAAACAAACTGCAACAGAAGAACCACTCCGCTGAGTCCTTCACTGTCTGCCACAGGCTGGGGACCCCCAACAAAGAGCGTCACCGGCCCATCTTAGTGAGGTTTCGCAGCACCGAGCTCAGGACTGCCGTTTGGAGATCTAAGCCCTTAAGGGCTCATCTATTTCGATGCGAGAATTCCTGACCAAAGTTAGGCAATCGGTGTTCTCCAAGGCGAGGTTTTACTTCGGTACTCGTGCATGTTGGACACAGGACGACGCTATAATTATAAAGTCACCTGAAGGAGACCGGCACAAGATTAATTCTATCGAGGAACTGTTGCCTTTAACATCCAAGTATCCAAAATCTTCTAGTAAAACAGCGCCCCAGGCAAGAAGTGGAGCCAAGAAAATAGTCTCCCCAGGCCCAAACAAGATTGTTTCGGGCAAAGTTTAGTTTATTTGGCATAATATTGACTTCATGATACAACATTTAATCGTAACTCCATATTGTAGTAAAATATTTCGACTGCACGCAACTCGCTGGACGGCAATCAGGTAAACACAACAGTTCATTCTTATTTTGTCACCTTGGTAAATTACCCACAATTTATTAGACTAATCTTAATTTGTCTACCTCAAATAATAACTCGTAAATAAATATGATATGACAAATGACAACATGACATTTCTAAAGTGACGTTTAGTTCAGCGAGTTGCGTTCGGATACGCACTAACACTTTTACTATGTCTACACGCCCACTCTCGTTTTGTATTCCTTTTCTCAATACTTTTTGTTATTTAAATATTTTTTTTGTTTGTGCGTTTTCTGCTTGTGTTGTACTTAATGTGTGGTGTTAGCTGGTGGGTGGTGCAGAGGAACATATTTCAGCAAACTTAGCTAGCGTTGTAATACTTTTAGTTATTGTACATATAATTATCTTATACGTATTTATATTTATATATTTTTCAGTTATATTTCAATTTGTAGTTTATTGGTATTATCTATATATTATTATTCTAAAAAGCGATGATAGCTGATCATGATGACTCTTATAATTCTGCCTACGAATCTGCTATATCTTCTGATAACGACAGTTATGCCTCTTTACCTGACACATTAGGTGACCGCTTGAAGACTACATTTAACCAGCAATCCGAACACCTGGTCAATGTATGTCACGTAAATGCACAGAGCGCACCGAGTCATTTTAGTGACTTAACAGAGGCTTTTACTGACACAAACGTTCACGCCGTTCTGATTTCCGAGAGTTGGCTTAAACTTAACCTCGCTTCCACGTCTTATCCTCTTCCAGGGTACATTCTTGTCCGAAACGATCGTATAGACAAGAGAGGCGGTGGCGTAGCCAATTATATGCACTGTTCTATTCCCTACAAAATTTTAGCTTCCTCTTCTGCCACTTATTCTGCCGACGCAGGGTTCCGCTTCCTCGAGGTATGCGTCAGAGGAGCTGGTTCTAGGTGTTGTCTACTGCCCTCCTTCTATTGACTACTTCTCCAGTCTGGAAACAGTACTGGTATCTTTAGGGTCAGAATATGCACACCATGTCATCATGGGAGATTTCAATACAGATCTTTCCCACCAACCCTTACGTTCCTCCAAACTTCTTCAGATTGTCGAGTCAGCCAGCTTGCACGTCTTGCCCCTACAACCAACACATCATAGCAACCAGGGAAGAGATACGTGGCTTGATTTGATGATTTCCTCTACCCCAACCCTTGTCCGCAACCACGGTCAACTGGATGCATCGGGATTTTCCACCCATGACCTCATTTTCCTCTCTTACATCCTTAAACCTCCTAAACTCCCTCCCAGAGTATTGCACAGGCGTTGTTTTAGTCGAATGGATGTTGACAAGTTACGCAGTGATGTTTCCAAAGTAAACTGGGATGTTGTAACCGTGGCTCCAAACGTGGATGCTAAAGTCGAGGCCTTTAATGATATAGTTCTCACCCTTTACGACACTCATGCTCCTATAAGGAAGGTTAAAATTAAGAGGCCACCTGCACCCTGGATGTCGAAGGAGGTTCTTTTGGCTATGCGGCGAAGAGCTAGAGCGTTCAATAAATTAAAAAAGGACCGCACAGAAGAAAAGTGCAATCTGTACAGAGTTGCAAGAAATCGTTGTAATCAGATGATACGCAACGCTAAACGCCGACACATTCTCGACAACCTCGCTTGTTCTTCCCCCGCCAACACCTGGAAGTTTCTTGGAACTCTGGGTATAGGTAAACAGCGTCCTGCTAACGTGCAGAAGATAGTTGGTTTGGATGATATAAATCGCCATTTCTCTACATCTGCTCATTTGGATCACCAAACCAAATATCGGACTGTTAATTACTTAGCGGGCCTAAACTGTCCCAATATAAACTCTTTCCACTTTTCTCCAGTTGCTCAGGGTGATATAAAAAAGATAATACTTTCTATCAATTCTAACGCTGTAGGATTTAATCAAATCAGTAGACGTATGATCACAACTATCATTGATCAAGTTTTAACTGTAATCTCCCATATTATTAACTTCTCCTTAGATACCGGCATTTTCCCCTCACTTTGGCGTAAAGCCTTCATCATTCCTCTACCCAAGATTGCAAATCCCACACTTCCTAATCAGTTTAGACCCATCTCTATTCTTCCCTTCCTCTCCAAAGTGCTAGAATATTGTGTGCATAAACAGTTATCCGTTTCTATTTACAAGAATAACCTTTTAAGCCCATTTCAATCTGGTTTCAGGCCTAGTTATAGCACTACCACCGTTCTCCTTAAAGTGACTAACGATATTAGGGCGGCTATGGAAGACACAAAAGTGACAGTCTTGGTACTGGTAGATTTCTCGAACGCCTTCAATACTGTCAGTCACGACATACTCCTGTCTATCCTCTCCTATCTTATGATCTCACCTGAAGCACTGGAATGGTTCTCATCTTATCTTCAGGGACGCCAGCAGTCTGTTCGTGTCGACGACCTGTCTTCAAGCAGGTGCGATGTTGGCTCTGGTGTCCCTCAAGGCGGTATTCTTTCTCCTTTGCTATTTTCTGTGTTTATTAATCTCCTAACCCTTGAACTTCAATGTGAGTATCATCTGTATGCCGACGACTTGCAACTGTACTCCCAAGCTAAGGTTGAAGATATAACAATAGCTATTGACATGGTTAATAGAGACCTCGAAGTCATTGAAAATTGGTCTAACAGGTTTGGGTTATCTGTTAACCCGACAAAGTGTCAGGTAATTGTAATTGGCAGTCACCGATCGATAAGTAGAGTCGATCCTGATGCGCTCCCTGCTGTGATTTTTAACGGTACAACTATACCCATTCCTCGCTCGGTGAAAAACCTGGACTTACATCTCGACTCTAAGCTAAACTGGCGCGATCAAGTTACCAACGTATGTCAAAGGGTTACCGGAACCCTCAGAGCCATATATCGCCTAAAAAATTTTCTCCCTGCGAAAACTAAGACCACGCTCGTGCAAACTCTTATCTTTCCTTTAATCGACTATGGAGATATGTGCTGTTATGACCTGAATGCAGATCTTCTCGATAAATTAGACCGTCTTCTTAATAACTGCATTCGATTTATTTTTAATCTTCGTAAATATGAATATATTTCCACCTTCCGTTCTTAACTCAGATGGTTGCCTATTCGTCTCTATTCTCACTACCCTATTCACTATCCTTAATTGCCCATCTCACCCTGCTTATTTAACACCACTCTTCCAACTACTGTGCAATAACCATGACAGAAACCTTAGGTCGTCAAGTAACCTACTTCTACTTTGTCCCTCCCATACCACTGGGTTTATCGGTTCTTCTTTCCCGGTTCAGTCTATTCTACTATGGAATGCGCTTCCTCTCGAGGTCAGAATGGCTACTAATCGTTATTCTTTTAAGGTGAAAGTAAAGGAGCTCTTACTCAAGGAGTTAGCAGATTCAACTCTTCAATATTTACTATTGAATATTGTCAAATCATATACCTACTTATTCGTGGATATATATACTTAGGTGATAGTAAGTTTATGATGATCATGTTTACATTTATGCATGTATGTAAGTTTATGTATGTATATGATATGTGTATATATATATATATGTATTAGGCTACAGGTTACATATATTTGTGTATTATGGGGATGGTTTGGACTCGATTTACTGTACAATGATTTAACATAATTTTTATTTGCACCTACTTCTTTTCTCTGCATCACCCAATGGTTGACTGATAGAGAATGCCTCAGGCATTAAGTCCGCCAATGTACCAAATGTGCATAAAGTTTAAAATAAATAAATAAGGATTGAAATCAGATAGGTATTATTCGAAATTGACATGTGCAAGTTGATTGACAATAGTTTTCAAGTCAAGGTGTAAATCTATCACATCACTACAGCTGTTCAAAATTTTACAAGATCTATATATATTCGAATTAGAACCTGAGACCGTTCTTATGGTGGTACAATGGTATAATGGTGTTACACTATTTAGACGATATCTTGAGAGAGCGCGGAACCTTAAGAGACTCAGCAAATCTGGCGCATCAATCACGTTTCTAACCAGCTACATCTCTAGGTATCGATAGGGTTTGCATCCTAAAGTATTGCAATCGGCTGCGATACGTAGCTAATAAGTTCTATTTACCTGTAGTTTTCGTCAGGTGCCACAAAAACCGTTTTTGTATGCGGTCTATACACAATATAAGTGCCGCGTAGTGAGGTCTCCATACAACACTACAGTATTCTAAGATACTCTTAATAAGCGGCGGAAAGGGAACGGGAGAGAACTAGTACTCTTCCGTGCCGCAGAAGACGCACCAGGCGCCAGAGAGCGCAAAACGATCTGGTTGGCAAAACGAATGGTTAATTTATTGGAGGTGTTTCTTAAGTTATTCCTTTTTTTTAAGTTTTTGAAGTTTAGCAATTGTAATGTTTTATAGTTTAGTATCGGGGTTTACAGGGATTTCCTTTCTAGGGTACACCTGAGGCCCTGGCAAGAAGACCAGTGACGGAACACTGTGTGGTTTTAGTCGGTTCGAGTCCGACATACCACCTTACCGTTGGACCGGTGAGGTGACGACCCGTGGGGGTTTCAGAACAAAAAAAAAAGCTACCTACTGGTCTGTGTGAAGTCGGTGCCAAGCTTAATAGGTACTTGATAGATAGGCTAGGTCCTAGGTAATTTTTCACTTTTCAGTGCCTTTCTTAGTGCTTTTTGAATTCAGTTTAACTTTTTTATAAAAGTGTTTATTGCTTTTTTCTTCATACTATATCTACATATATACCCTAACCCGTATACTAGTTTAGTGGACCTAACACTTCTGGGTAGCAGTGAATTTTTAAATTGGTATGATGTGTGGGTTAAAGTTAAGAAAATAGAAGTATGTTGTATTAAAATCAATATTTATTTAAAAAATTATAATACTGTCTTATGGTTTTGTTTCATATGTTAGCTGCAGCAGCATTAAAAATTTGAAAATATTTCCGCTTGCTTCTGGAGGTTCCAAATTCCTTAGTATTGAGTTTTGTTCCAAAAGTATCTCTTCTATTAACGAGATTAATGTTATTGAGGATATCGTATAAACGTAATGGGCACCTGTGTCGCTGCATAAAACGAAATTATAGACACACTTGCAACGTGGAGGGTACGCGTGCACTGAGTGTAGAAAGCGCGGTGGCTAAGCGGCCGTGGTTTTAATTGAAATATTTAAAATAAGTGTTATGTAATAAGCATAGAACCCAAAGTCGCAATAACCTTTGGCAGAAAACGCCAATGCGCCGAATACGTCTATAACGAGTACTCGACTATCACTCCGGCGCTCGTACCGGGAAGTATCGTAGCGCTCGGGAGAAGAGGCGCTCGTTTGATAACGTCACTCGATTCGGGCGTTTATTTGAAGTCAAACTACTGATTTAGCTTAGACATTTACTGTGTTTCCACTCTCTGTAAAAGCCGCGTCGGCACTTATGTGCAGTACTTAACGCAACAAACGATCCCGAATCATTTTAATGTACCGACTAGATCCTCGAATAAACAATTTTTCTTGCCACGGATACAGAACTTTAGGTCGGAGTCTTTACTGTATTATATCTGTGAACACTTCTTCACTTCCTCTAGCTCCACACCTTGCAACACTACCAACCTACTCGCACTTAGGACTCAATGCTGTTTACAGATATCGATGAGGATGCTCTAGAAGGAAACAGTGTCTATGACAACATACAATATGCAGACTCAGACGATGATCCTCTAATTATTGTAAAGGTGGAACAGTCCAGAGACAGGACAAGTATGTATATTGTGTATTTTCTTCTTTAAATAGACAACTCTCGCAATAAGAGTTATTCCTGTGTCGCCGGGCACTTTATAAACATACGTACAATGGATGCAAAGAACTCCCAGATTGCGGTTTTATTAACTGCTTAATTAACGGATACTAACAAGCTAATATTTAATAATAGTTAATTGATTTTGTTACTACATTGATATTGTGTCTGTCCCATCCCACTATTATTATAAATGTGAAAGTTTGGATGGATGGATGGATGTTTTAACTCTTTCACTCAAAAACCACTGAACCGATTGCGATGAAAATTGGTATGTAGGTAGCTGGAGACCTGGATTAACGCATAGGCTACTTTTTATCCCGATATTACCACGGGATTGTGAGTTACGCGGGTGAAACCGCGGGGTGCTGCTAGTAGATTTATAATATAGTGATAGACCTGACAAAGCTCATAAAAATGTCAACCAAAATTTATTACTACCAGTAACAAGTCATTTTCACTCACTGACGCCTGGTGTGTACATACATTTAATTGATTTTACGCAAATTTTGGTAGAAAAGTGACAAACTGTGTGTTACGTACTGGTTAAATACTAACGGAAAAAATCTGTTTCCTCGAACATTTCCAATTTCGAAATAGGCGCCCTCTGTTTTTGAGTAAAATGTCTACCGAAATATATGACAGCTGGTGGTGTGATATTTTTATCGTTTGTGTTATCGACGTGTTTTAAATGTTACTTAAAATATTTAATTATTAGAACAAAAAAACTATTATAATAGTTTTTATTTTTTGTCTGTAAAAAATCACTATATATTATAAAACAAAGTCTCCCACCGCGTCTGTCTGTCTGTTTGCGATAAACTGAAAAACTACTAAACGGATTTTCATGCGGTTTCACTAATAGACTATAATTTGTAGCCGTGCGAAGCCGGGATGGGTTGCTAGTAATTAATAATTTTAAAATCAAGGAACAGGGACTTTTTTTATTCTCTTTTTAAAAAGTCCTGAACCATACTTTTAGAGCTTGGTTTAGGTTGTTTTGGTATTTAGTGTCTTTTTGGTATTCGTGTTTAGGTGCAAGTCCTACTACCAAACAAGCAAACAAACTTACATTTGCATTAATATTAGTTAGGATTGTGAAGAGCGTGATTAGTGTACCTAGTAATTAGTATGATTTGATTTGGCTTCGCCCGAGGGTCTGCCGGCTTTGCTGTCGATCGTCGCACCACAAAGAGCCTATGTCATTCCATGTTTAAGGCAGTGGTGTAGTTGTGAAAACACAACTAAACAGACCGTCCAGCGTATGACGGTAAAAATAAGGTAGAACGTCCCAATTTTTTTTCAGAAATATGGATTTTCTTGAAAAGTTCTAATTAAGCTCTACTTACCTTCCACTTCAAAATCTAACCTATGCCGATGTGTGCTAATGACTCTTAGGGGAAAACTACCCCTAATTGTCAAAAACTGATAAATTCATAAATTTATATAGAAAAAATTTATATAGCTTTTGATTAAATATAGTTTTATAGTTTTAAACACTATTTGTGAGTTTTCAACTATTATTTTATTCTTTGTAGTCTTTTAAAACATCCATTTTGCCATAAAATTTAAATAAAAACCATATTTTTTATTTCTTGTTTATATAAATTAGTAGATTTAAATCGAAGAAAATTGTTATAATTTGTTTACAAACCCTAAAAACCATCTCTATTAGAGGTGTTTTTAGGGTTAATAGTAGTTAATTAAAATAATTAAAAAAAAAGTGTAGCGGACTTCAAATTGCCGTTGTAATGATGATTATAATTAGAAAATATATAAAAAAACGTAATAAGTGCCTATAAAATTTGAGGGTTGCCCTCGATTTCCCTGGGGGGTCCCAGGGAAATTATTCATCATCATTAGATACTGACTTGGTAATCCACTCTTGGATTCTGCTTGTGCTTTCCATCAGGCGGGGCAGAGTCATTTTGGCAGCTCAAATATAAAAAAAAAATAATTGGAAGTATACCCTAATGAAAAAAATTGTTTTTTTTTTAATTAGTCCAGTTGGTGGAGAAGTCGGCGAAAATACAAAAAAATATATATATATATACCGTGGAACATAGAATCCCCTCCTTTATTGAAGTCGGTTAAAAAAATATCCGAAAAAACATTTGTACAATATATAATGCTTCATTAAAACAAAATATTTTTTTTTTTAGTTCATTATCTCAAAACATTTATTTGCAAATTTTATATAATTTTAATTTTAAAAATAATCATTGTATTTACCAATAGACTATAAATAAAGAAAATAAACACGAGATGTCATACGTGCTTCTTCTTCCACAAACGGAAATAATATAACTTCGGCTTGCTCACGCACAGCTCAGTCGAAAAACACATGGATACGGGTATATACTATAATAATAACTTCCACACATATCACACACAGCCGTCTGATCCCAAACCAGGCAGAGCCTGTACTATGATAACCAGACTGCTGATAAACATACTTATATATTTCTAAATACATACATGTTATAGATAAATTACACCCAGACACAGAACAAATACTACATATATGAATATATATTATACTAGCTGACCCGGCGAACTTCGTACCGCCATATTTTATTTCTCTAATCGCAACTAAGGAAATAAAACCCTTCCGGTAAAATCTAATTAGCTAAATTGAAAATAAAACTAAAGTACTCAATTGAAAAATTCATATTGTTGTACAAAATGACTCGTCCATCAGATGTTAAATCGCAAATAACAGACAAATAATTAGCTGAATTATACGGTATTTCGTTCACTACAAAATAAATTTAATTAATTTTATAGCGTCAACAACACGTGGTAATTATGCTGTTAAAATGTAGCTTATATGACACGTTCGTAGATTTACCATAGCAGCGCCATCTATTGATTACTTACTCAACCCAATCGAAAGGTATCGACATCTGTTAGAATCATTTGGAGTTAACAGATAATTGTGACTGTCAAATAATAACAGACAAATAATTAGCAATAAATTAAAATTGCGACTATAATTTGAGATTTAAACTATCCTATCTCTCAAGTTGGATCGAACTGCACATGGTGTGCGAATTTTATTATAATCGGTTAAGTGGTTTAGGAGTCCATTGAGGACAAAGATTGTGACACGAGATTTATATATATTATAAGATATTATATATTTGGGATTACTTCGGCGAGCCTTTCCGTGGCTCGAGGGATGCCGGAGGTCCCTCGAGCCCCGGAGACTCGTCTATTATTATGAATTACAAACTTTATTCAACTTTGGTATACAGAAAAGATTGTTTTGTTGCTTTGGCTCGCGTAGGCTCCTAGCATCGAGAACGCGTGCTGTCTCGTTTGAGAGCCGAACTCTGTATGAAGAGCGTCACACTAGGTGGCCGCTACCACCAACTTATGGAAGCTCGGCTTTAAGAGGTTGGTCTCGCCGCGCCGCCGGGAGACGCCACATATATATATAATACATACACACACTTACACACACACACGCACACACACACAAAACCCCTTCACCAGGTGACAATGATAAGAACACTATGTATGTGTAAGTTTCATATTTCTCAAAACCCTTCATTTAATAAAGGTCAACGATGAAAGGGCTCAAGGGTGGTACTGATTTCATACTTATGCTAACTTTAACAAGAAAGATATGGCATATCTCGAATAATTTTTGAGCTACAGTAAAAAGAAAATCATTTTTTTTGTGAATGACCATGACTTATTTTTGAAGAAATATATTTTTTATATTATATCAAAAAGACCTATTCCACTTTTTCAAAAATAAGCATTTTATACTGATCAAACTCTTACATCATATATTAAAGTAATTTGTAAATGTGTAACAAATAATTCCAATTATGGTAGTAATGAGAGGGGTTTCATTGTTGATTTATTTCGTAAAAAAATCGAAACCAACTTTATTTTCGCCATAACTCCGTTAGTTTTTATACTAGAGGCCTTTATAAAAACGCATTTTAAAGGGCTTTTAATGTTCTTAAAAAAGATCATGAGCACTTTCATCGTAAAATGTACCGTTTTTTCGTAATTCAATATTGAAATCTTTAAATTTTTGTTTAAAAAAATAAGGCCTACCTTCAATGAGCTATAACTATGTGTGTAGGGCCTACATTAAAAATGGAAACGAATTTTTTTTTTTTATTAACTATAATTTTGATTACTACAAGTAAAAGGCAAAAAGAAATAAATTTTGAGTTATTTCTGAAAACCATTAAAAATGTGTTTTTTTTTCTCGAATACTTTCATCCCCATCACCTGGATAATTGGCAATCCACCACTGTGCGGTTTTTCAGAAATTTTTTGCCTCGCACAACCAATCTTTGGAACAAATTGTCGCCTGCGGTATTTCCGGACCGATGCGACCTTCAAACCTTCAAGAAAAGAGCGTACTCCTATCTCAAAGGCCGGCAACGCACTTGTGACTCTTGAGTTGCAGGTGTCCATGGGCGACGGTAGTCACTTACCATCAGGTGACCCGTCTGCTCGTTTGCCCCTATAATATAAAAAAAAAAGAATAAAATTGACGTTTTCAACCCCGAATATCTCAAAACATCTTGATTTTTCAAAAAACTTCTATATCATTTTTAGCTTAGAATTCATTCTTCTATTCATTCCTGGGTTTTTGAAGTGAAAACTTCTTAAGCGGTGTTGAGCGCTTTGAGATGGGTAAAAAATGTTAAACTCGCGTCAGGACACATGACTCTGATGTCAGACACTGATGTCCGACCCTGATGTCCGTTCATAGAAAATTCATACGACGGAAGCCGAGTTTTGTTATATCTACGAGGGGTGATCAAAAAGTAATGATAAACGGATATTTCTAGTAATAATAAAATTCTAAAAAAATATTTTTTCAACTCCCTAATCCTTCACAACTTCCCTGACAAAAAATGGTATAAATAGGACGTCATTTTTAAAATATACATTCATTTGAATACTAGCAGTCGGAGTGATAACATCAAAATGGAGAAACATGAAGTGCGAAGCGTCATCAAATACCTGTGCTTGAAAAAAATGTCCACCAAAGACATTCATACTGACTTGGTGGAAACATTGGGAGACTCTGCTCCTCCATATTCTACAACTGCACGCTGGTGCAAGGAGTTTAAGATGGGAAGAACATCCACGGAAGACGAACACCGCGAAGGCCGTCCGTCCTCCTCCCTCACTGAAGAAAACGTCAAAAAAGTTCAAGATCTGGTTTTGGCAGACCGAAGATTGACCATTCGTCATTTAGCTGAGAACACAGGCATTTCATTTGGTAGCATTCAAAGGATCTTAACTACCGAGATGAACATGAGAAAGGTCTCTGCACGTTGGGTCCCGAGAATGTTAACCGACGAACAAAAGAAGAAACGATTCGACATTTCAAGGACCAATCTTGAAATGTTCCAGGCGGATCAAGATATTTTTTTGGCTCGATTTGTGACTATGGACGAAACGTGGATTCATCATTTTGATCCCGAAACCAAACAACAGTCAATGACATGGAAAAGGCCATCTTCACCGACTCCCAAGAAATTCAAAGTTTCAAGCTCTGCCGGCAAGGTTATGGCGTCTGTTTTCTGGGATGCTGAGGGAATAATTATGGTTGAATACTCCTACTATGCTGACCAAATCAAAAGATTGCGAGAGGCCATCAAGGAAAAAAGACGGGGTAAACTGCGCGCAAAAGTTCTGTTCCATCAAGACAATGCACCTGCACACAAAGCTGAAGTTGCGATGGCTGCCATTCAAGAAGCTGGCTTCCAGCTGCTTGAACACCCACCCTATTCTCCAGATCTAGCCCCCAGCGACTTTTATTTGTTTCCTCGGCTCAAGGAACACCTCCGGGGCCAGAAATTTGAGGATAACGGCGAAGTGATGGCCGCTGTAGAGGCATTTTGGGAGAGTCAAGATAAAGATTTTTTTTTGAAGGGTATCGTTGGTTTAGAAAAGAGATGGACTAAATGTATTGACCTATTAGGAGACTATGTAGAAAAATAAATTTTATTTTTAAGTATATAGTTATTTTAATGTACCCATTCTCATTACTTTTGGATCACCCCTCGTACATGTACAGCGTGAGAGAGAGCGTATAGAGAGAGCGAAAGAGACAGGGTGAGGGAGAGAGAACTGAACTCGTGACCGTCACGCTAATAATACATATATAGATCCATCAATCCATAATAATACAAATATAGGTCGTCTCGTTTAAGTTTTCACTTCTGTCGGCAGTCCCATGACTGCTTTTTTTTTTCCTGCCTCCTAGGGTGATATTCACCCCTAGCGAAAAAGCACACATCGGCATAGGGTAGATTATACTGTTTGAGGTATTTTGCTGAAATCATGACAGTAGGTTATGGTCAAAATTTCAGCAAAATTCATCTTTCTCGAAAAAATTGGGACCCAAAAACCGTAATACGCTGGACTAAGAGTCGCTTTCGCCTTTGTAATATTAGTACGGATAAATGTATTATATAGATGTATATGTGAATATATATGCAAACGTAATACCTATTACTATGAAATTTCCGGGGATTAATTTGCTCACAAAAACAAATTATTATGACGTCTAGAAACTAGTGCAGTAGGGGGATAAAAATGTTCTTTAGCGCTATCTTTTGATGGGTAGATAAAATTTTGTATTAAATGTGTGTTTACTTACCTCTGACAGAGGGCGAAACTGCCGTGTGCGTTCGCGCAGCGGAATGTTGTTGAATTTAAAGTTTTTAATTATGCAGATATTTAGTGTATGACGTCGTGTAAAGGTGTATGGTAAAAAAAAAATTGTGCATGCAGCCATTGTGGAGAAATTCGCTAAAACTGATTCCGCTGGGCGAACGTTGTCCTGGTGGAACTTTTTTTAATCCATGGACTTACAAGAAAAAAAATGTGTCCAAAAATTAGTGTGTAATTGTGTATGTATGAATAAAATTAGTGCATGCATAAACTTCGGAGCAATTCAAGTTTCCCCTACGCGAACGTTTGGCCATTAGCTAGTTTTTATATAAAGCGCTTATATAGAGAGCTGTAGATTTTTACATACGTTGTTTTGAATTTGTTTATATTTGTTTAAAAAACAGATTTAGAAAAAATCGTAGGGTTTAAAAGATAAAAATATAAACGTAAAATACGCTTATTAGGTCTTAGTTTGTAAAGTATGCACTTTGGGGTCTAGATTTTCACGTTTATACAAACCTTGTAAGTGTCTGCAACATGTTGCCAAGTATCAATGATGTGCCGTTAGTAATTAAAGAGTTTCACGGCCGCTTTTTTGTAGCCATCCGAACTTGATTGGGTTATGTAGATTTTCGATGCTTTGTCAGTATTTTAATTGTTTCTCTTTAATTACTGAATTTAATGGGATGAAATTTTGCATGTGAGTAGTTAAATTAATGCACTAATTATTGGAATACATTTTACTACGCAATTCCTTTAGAACGTCGTGATATTTGACTGCTTTGTAAACAGTGGTCTATTCATGGTACATTGTCATATAACTCTTTAATTGGGTACTAACGGAACATCATTGATACTTGGCAACATGTTGCAGACACTCTTACAAGGTTTGTATAAACGTGAAAATCTAGACCCCAAAGTGCATACTTTACGAACTAAGACCTAATAAGCGTATTTTACGTTTATATTTTTATCTTTTAAACCCTACGATTTTTTCTAAATCTGTTTGTTAAACAAATATAAACAAATTCAAAACAACGTATGTAAAAATCTACAGCTCTCTATATAAGCGCTTTATATGAAAACTAGCTAATGGCCAAACGTTCGCGTAGCGGAAACTTGAATTTCTCCGAAGTTTATGCATGCACTAATTTTATTCATACATACACAATTACACACAAATACACACAAATTTTTGGACACATTTTTTTTTTCCAAGTCCATGGATTAAAAAAAGTTCCGCCAGGACAACGGTCGCCCAGCGGAATCAGGTTTTAGCGAATTTCTCCACAATGGCTGCATGCAAAATTTTTTTTACCATACACAATTACACGACGTCATACACTAAATATCAGCATAATTAAAATCCTTAAATTCAACAACATTCCGCTGCGCGAACGCACACAAACTGCCAAACATACTGAATTTTTTTTCTATGACTTTTTTTTCAATCTATGTAAAATTTAAATATATATATTTAATAAGATGTTTAAAAAAAATGTTAAAATAGCTTATTATAATGAGGTTGTGTGTACCTCTGATATACAAAATTATGTTGTAATCGCCATTTTTATTGTCTAGGTCACCTTACTACGAAGAAATCTGACCAAAATGCACAGAGTAATCCACAAGATTTAACCTCCAGCAACCTCAAAAAACATGAACTTGTACAGGGCATGTTCAAAGAACGTAATGAAGTAACTGTTGCAGACAAAACAGCAGCAAAAAGCACAAATGAAGTGACATTCACTCTCAACGATAACAATAAAGAGAGATCTACAAGTGTACCGCACAGCGAACGTGTACAATATACATGTGACACGTGTCAGCAATGTTACAGTTCTAAGTTTAAGTTAGAGAGGCACATTCGTTTGTGCTCTGATGTGTGGAAGAAAGATCTCTCACGTGAGAATAGTACAAGTAGTCACACACACACCGGTCAGAGACCACATCAGTGTCATGTATGTAAAAAACGTTTCTCATTCATGAGTAGTTTAACTTTTCACATTCGTACACACACCCGTGAGGAACCATATCAGTGTAATGTATGTAGGAAACTTTTCTCTCGTATGGGTCATTTAAGTGATCATATGTGTACACACACTGGTGAGAACCCACATCAGTGTCGTGTATGTAAGAAAAGTTTTTCATATATGAGTCAATTGAGTATTCATATGCGTAAACACACTGGTGAGAAACCATTTGACTGTAATGTATGTAAGAAAAGTTTCTCATTTATGAGTAATTTAAGTGATCATATGCGTACACACACTGGCGACAAACCATATCAGTGTAATGTATGTAAGAAATATTTCACGCAGGCCAGTAATTTAATTAGACATATGCGTACACACACTGGTGAGAAACCATATCAGTGTTATATATGTAACAAAAAATTCTCAGAAAAGCGTGCTTTGAGTAATCATATGCTTACACACACTGGCGAGAAATCATATGAGTGTAATATATGTCAGAAAAGTTTCTCATTTATGAGTAATTTAAGTGATCATATGCGTACACACACTGGTGAAAAAGCTTACCAATGTAATGTATGCCAGAAATATTTCACCCAGGCAAGAAGTTTAATTACGCATATGCGTACACACACTGGTGAGAAACCATATCAATGTAGTATGTGTGTGAAGAGTTTCTCAATACCGAAAAGATTAAATCTTCACATGCGCACACACACTGGTGAGAAACCATATCAGTGTAATGTATGTAAGAAACGTTTCACCCAGGTCAATAATTTAAGTAGACATGTGCGTACTCACACTGGTGAGAAACCATATCATTGTGATATGTGTAAGAAACAATTCACAAAAAAGAGTACTTTACGTGACCATATTCGTACACACACAGGTGAGAAACTATATTATTGTGATATATGTAAGAAACAGTTATCAGGAAAGAGTACTTTGAATAATCATATGCGTATACACACTGGGGAGAAACCATATCAGTGTGAGGTATGTAAAAAATGCTTTCCAATTAGGTCTACTTTAACAAGACATATTCGAACACACAATTGTAAGTAACGTCTAAAGCAAAGCGAGTCTTATCTCGCGCTAATCTAAATACGTCGTGCGTCAGGGGCAATGACCTCTACGCGCCGCCCACCAAGATAGCTGATAATGGGAAATAGTTCAATGTGCTTCTTCATTTTACTACATCGTCTTTTACTAATATGTTGTACTAGCTGATTTTCGGGATTAAAAAAGTACACCAATTTATTACCAAAATAAGCACAATTCATATTAAAAATAGACAAATTACACAATTACGATTAATTTTCACCATTTAAATTAACAACTCCCACTATAACTATTCTATTCACTTGTTCACTCGCTGATTGCTTAACTAGAACTCATTTCATACCGCAAAGCACCGCGTTATATACCCGGAACATTATTTCATAGAAAGATCGTGATATTTCAAGTAAACTCGAAATCACTTTGGAATTTTCTAATACATTATGGGACATTCTATTATAGACTATTAGTTCCGTTCAATGTCAAAAGATGGCGTCCATCTCAATTTTGGTAATATTAACCATCCATAACTTCCTTAACTCGACTTCCGTAAAAATATCATCATAACATATACATCTAAAAACGTGGTTGATGCATTTATTTATTTTGGGACCGTGCCCAACCTAAATATCACCAATGGCACAGATAAAATGATAGTTGCTAGGTCCAATACCAACAAGCAGATTGACAGTTGACAGACTTGTCATTAACCAACAAGGGACTGGTTTTTTCAAACAAAAAGGGAGGTACTAACATTAAAACGGTGGCTGTCAAATAATATCGACTATCATAATATAATCTATTATCTCGAATTGTAAATATAGTATATAATAAAATATGATATACTTTATATCTCATATTATAGTAAACCGCATGAGGTCACTAATATACCATTCAAACCAAAATAAGGGGCCATCAGTGCTCTTTAGTGAATTGAAAGTAACTGATGAGTAGAATTAAATTAATATTAGTCTCGTGGATCTCTTTCATGCTGGTGTTAGTGTTCTTAATTTGAAAAGTACTGGCCATCATGAAAAAAAAAAAATTATATTGGATATTGTTTTATGCCGCGTTCCAATAAACAAGGAACAAGAAACGATTCGTTTTGCTAAAATTTGGTTGAATTTTCAACGAAAAGTTTACCGTCCGTAAGCAAAACGAATCGTTTTTTGTTTATTGGAACGGCATTAATGTTTTGCTTTAATTTTCTCTTAGCGCGTGTCGCTTGTTTAAGGAAAAAAGGTTCATTTTTAAGTTTTGATTGATTAATTAACATCTTGCGTTACATGCTTCGGCACGTATGGGCCGGCTCGACCATAGTGGTGCCACGGCCTCACAGAAAACCGGCCGTGAACCAATGAGTGATTGTGTTTCGCCAAGTAAGGTTACCGAAAGCCTCAATCCGAGGGGGATCCTTCCCCTACTCGCACCTTCAACCACCGTGGGAGAGCCATGCTTCGGCACGTATGGACCGGCTCGACCGGAGTGATACCACGGCCTCACAGACAACTGGAAGCAATGCTTGTGTTGTTTCGAAGACGTTTCGAAGATTCTCCCGTTAGTATTTGAACAGGGGAATTAGTGAGTGGGGCATTTTACTTATTACACCCGAGTGCAAAGTATTGTTTTTTAATGATAATCAGCGTATTAGGGTGTAGAGACTACGTGGCGAGCGGTTTTCGGAGTCCTGCATCCACGCAGTTGACCGTTTCGGCGGTCCCAACGTAATGATTTGGGGTGGGATTAGCTTATACTGTAAAACTGAATTCACCATTTCAAATACGGGTACCGTAACATATATATCGAGGACGTCATCAGGCGTCAATTAGTGATTCCTGACCCACAGTGAGTGGGTACTTCCTGGATTAATTCTGATGCATGAGAATGCCCGTGCACATAGCTCGAACGCCCCAAGCTGTACTGGAAGAATCGCATATTGAGGTATTTCCATGGCCAGCTAACAGTCGAACTTAAATTAATTTGAGCACATGTGGTACCAATTTAAACGAAGGGTTTGAGAGAATGAAAGAGGGGTCCACAACCAGCAGCAGCTGACTTACGTTTTAAAACGTGCTTGGGAAGAGATTCAAGATGAAAACTTGAGAATTCGATCCAGAGTATGCAAGCGAGGCTTCAGGAGTGCATTCCTAAGAGAGGAGGACACAAAAAAGTGATAAGAACAGTACTTATCATTTTACATTGATTTTCTTTTGTTCGTGTTTTCCACTTAAAATGGTTGATCTCATTGTAAGATTAAAAAAAAACTAAATTGTAAGCAACAACATTAACTTTACTGTATTCGAGATACAGCAAAAAAACTTAGTGGCCCTTATTTTGTTTTGAGTAATCTAAAATAAATGTATTCGTGTACAATCCGGTAACATTTTGGCGGATCTCCTTTAAAGGAGGATACAAGTATTGTACTAGTTGATTAGATAGTTGTTTATTATTATTAAAACACGTTGGATGTTCGCAGCAGACTATTCTTTATATAAAATAACGCTTTACGTTTAATACACTAAATGACTCTTAAACTGTTATTCTTAGCTTTATAAACTCTTATTAAGACAAGGGCCTGTTTCACAATCAGATCATCAAGAGGTTGTGAATTGGCCAGATGTTCGTCGTTTGCAATACTGATTATTTTAATTATAAGTTTAGTATATTATAAGTTTATCTACTTTAGGCTGTTATAATATTTTTTATTTATTTGTAAAATTCACCCAAAACGTTATTAGGTTTATTTACCGAAGATAATTAATAAAAAATACTGAATTGTTACTTATTATTTGTTTCCTATTTTTTGTACCGGAATATCCCGTTTTTTTCATAGTTCTCATAAATATTAATTGTGAGAAATTCTGATGTGGTAGAAAATAATTAATTTCAGATTCGTGTTTAGGGTATCCCAAAACCCAATAAATCGTCACTGTAGTCAAAAAGAAGAAAATAAATTCAAATTTGTAGGTCTGTGTAATTATATGAATAAAAAACGGAATAGTATAAATGAAATATTAAGTTTCAAAAACTGTATACTATAGGTATTCCTAGTTTTTTAAACTTAATTTTTATATTTATAGTAGGTATTGTATAATCCCACTAATATTATAAATGTGAAAGTTTGGATGTATAGATTAATGGATGTTTGTTACTCTTTCACGCCAAAACTACTGAACTGATTGCGATAAAACTTGGTATGTAGATAGCTGGAGACCTGGATTAACATATACTTTTTTATCCCGATATTCCCTCGGGTTTGGGACTTACGCGGGTGAAACCGCCGGGCGCTGCTAGTATTAATATATATTAAAGTCCAAAAAACGTAATACAACATTGTATTGATATATTCTTTAAATGTTTTAAAATTCATAGTGAAAATTGACTTGGTTGTTTATGTGCAGTCTATGAATATAGATAAAGTTTATGCATGCACTCATTTTATTCATACATACACAATTACACACAAATACACACTAATTTTTGGACACATTTTTTTTCTTCTAAGTCCATGGATTAAAAAAAGTTCCGCCAGGACAACGTTCGCCCAGCGGAATCGGTTTTTATCGAATTTCTCCACAATGGCTGCATGCACAAATTTTTCTTTACCATACACAGTTACACGACGTCATACACTAAATATCTGCATAATTAAAATCTTTAAATTCAACAACATTCCACTGCGCGAACGCTCACGACGTTGTATTGCGGCGTTACTTAAGTTTTCAATTCGAGTAACGAGCAAGTAAAGTGCGAAGTGCGATAAGTGAATTTAATTAATTAATTAATTGTAATTGTGTTGTTGTTTGTTGCTCTGTGTATTTTGTGATTTATTAAAATAATAATTGCTTTTCGCTGCGTGAGTGTGGTTGCCGGAGGCCCTAACCTTTCCCTCTCCCCTATTCCCATCCTTCCCCTCTCCCCTCTTCCCCCCTCCCCCTCCTACTCCTCTACCCTACTCTACCTTGAAGGGCGACGCACTTGTGACTCTTGAGTTACAGGTGCCGATGGGCGGCGGTAGTCATTTACCATCAGGTGACCCGTCTGCTCGTTTGCCATACCTTAAAAAAAATAAGTAAATAGTGTCTATTTCGGTAATAAATTGCTGTAATTTTCTAATACCGAACCTCAGCTCGTAACAATATTTATATCGGATGTTATAGAACTGTGTGGTCAAATTTTAGAAGCGTTATGTGTAGCCAGTCCAATAGTTAGTAAGCTTGAAAAATATAAATACTAGTTTTATGCAGACATTTTCAATCAAAAACTTTGAAATAAAAACAGCTTTAAAATGTATACTTGCGATTGAATGTGTTAAGTGATGTATACACCTAGGCTAAGATTGTTATTTGTTTGTATGTGCTTAAACTATCTCATCTAAGTGAATTGTTGTAAATTCTTATGAGAAATAAAGATATCTCAAACCACAAAAATCTGAACATCCCATCAACATTCTTGATACTAAATACCCATAGTTCCGTTCATGTCAGCTCTACCCATAGTTCCGTTCATGTCAGCTCTACCCATAGTTCCGTTCATGTCAGCTCTACCCATAGTTCCGTTCATGTCAGCTCTACCCATAGTTCCGTTCTTGTCAGCTCTACCCATAGTTCCGTTCATGTCAGCTCTACCCATAGTTCCGTTCCTGTCAGCTCTACCCATAGTTCCGTTCATGTCAGCTCTACCCATAGTTCCGTTCATGTCAGCTCTACCCATAGTTCCGTTCATGTCAGCTCTACCCATAGTTCCGTTCATGTCAGCTCTACCCATAGTTCCGTTCATGTCAGCTCTACCCATAGTTCCGTTCATGTCAGCTCTACCCATAGTTCCGTTCCTGTCAGCTCTACCCATAGTTCCGTTCATGTCAGCTCTACCCATAGTTCCGTTCCTGTCAACTCTACCCATAGTTCCGTTCATGTCAGCTCTACCGATAGTTCCGTTCATGTCAGCTCTACCCATAGTTCCGTTCATGTCAGCTCTACCCATAGTTCCGTTCATGTCAGCTCTACCCATAGTTCCGTTCATGTCAGCTCTACCCATAGTTCCGTTCCTGTCAGCTCTACCCATAGTTCCGTTCATGTCAGCTCTACCCATAGTTCCGTTCCTGTCAGCTCTACCCATAGTTCCGTTCATGTCAGCTCTACCCATAGTTCCGTTCCTGTCAGCTCTACCCATAGTTCCGTTCCTGTCAGCTCTACCCATAGTTCCGTTCCTGTCAGCTCTCGTTTGCCAAATATTAGTTCTATCGGTAAATTCAATTTGTTAGTTTCTAAATAAAATAAAATACAACACATGTAGGATTTTGTACTGAACAGAAAAGGTTAAAGAGAGTACAGGGTCCAAAAGCAAGCCGGGGTCGTCATGAGAAGAATTATTAAAATCCATTTTGAATAGAATATCCAAAAATAAACAGAAATGGTAATGCCGTGCGCGCCTAAGCGAATGCTAGACATTGACATGACATTAATCAAATGTTGCTAGAGTAAGAAAAAAAATATCCATGTGCTTTACTATTTTTTAACCGACTTCAAAAATGAGGAGGTTCTCAATTCGTTTTCGTTTTTTTTTATGTATGTACACCGATTACGCTGAGATTTATGATTTATAATATGATATATTTACGTGATTCTTCTTTAGTTTGATGCGGAATAGTTGCCATTTGGTCCCAAAAAATTTAACGTAGTTTGGCCCAGTAGTTTTAATTTTATGAACATTTTTTTTCATTACAATTTATTTTAAGACATATATTTTTGTCTCAAATAAAAGACATAGTCATAAAGTCAATAAACAATAATTATATCTCGTAGGTATTACAGACTTTAAAATACTTTGTAAATGAGACTTATTATTTATTGGTGTGTTGTTTTTGGATCACTTTTTCCACTCCTTTTTTAGTTTGCAACACTTACGAGCCGTTTCGCTCTCAAACTGAACGCATTGTACGCCATAAATAAATCAATATAAATATTTTGAAACACATTTTTAACACAAAAAATTGTACCCAAAATTATTTATTATAAAAATCTTTTTACACAAAATAATTAAGCCGACGAAAAGAACTAAAAAGCAAAAAAAAAAATAAATTTTAAGACTTAAGTATTGACCTTATTTACTATAAACTATCAAATTTTATATAAACTAATTTTGAGTCGGCGCCAAACAACAAACAAATAAAATTTGATATTTTATGTAAATAAGGTCAATACTTAAGACTTACAATTTATTTATTTTTTTGCTTTTTAGTTCTTTTCGTCGGTTTAATTTTTTGTTCAAAAGATTTTTATTTCATGATTTTTTTTCATCATTAGCTCAGCTACATGTTGTGATGATTTCTAAACGCAAATACCTGATAAAGTAATGAAAAGTAAACAGAAACACTATTCGTTCCTACAATTTTCGAGGGTTTCTCTCAATTTTATCAGGATCCCATCATCAGATCCTAACTTCCTTGACATGGGACCACCCTTGAGGTATACCCTATCTAAAAAAAAAGAATAATCAAAATCGGTTCATAAATAACGGAGTGAGGGCTGAACATAAATATAAATATATAATATTTAAGAACCTCCTTTTTTTTTCGTCGGTTAATAAAAGAAAAGTATGGCCATTTTCATTTGTTTTTAAATTGTTGCCCGCTCCTTGGGCGACTTCTCAGCCTCCTTTGAATTGAAAATGAAACCTTAACAACTTCATTTACATAGCATTATTTTATATATTAAAGAGGTGACCCTACACACACGGCACCGTGCGCTATTGCAAGGCAATAATAACCTTGCTTACGAACATTTAAGTTAATTTCCACAAGCAGCGATCGGCGCCCGGAAATAGTAGGCAATTAAAACGGTAGGTTTAATTGACCATCACATAGACAAGACGTGCTAGCTTAATATTAAGGTAGCATGTCTATGCGTAATTACGGATGTGGGAGCTCTACAAAATTATTAAGTTCACTACAAATTCCTCATGTAATTTGGTTACGGGGTCCGGAAGTTCGCAAGTCGGAAAATCGGACACGTGAGACTTGAATGCTTAATGCTTGTTTTTCAGATTTGTTGTAAAAACATTCAGCTGTCAATTTAGAAGTGAAAATAATAATAATAATAATAACTCCACACATCTCACACACGGCGGTCTGATCCCAAACTAGGCAGAGCCTGTACTATGGAAACCAGACTGCTGATGAACATACTTATATATTTCTAAATACATACATATTATAGATAAATTACATCCAGACACAGAACAAATTGTCGTGCTCATCACACAATTATTTGTCCTGGGCGGGAATCGAACCCACGACCTCTGGCTTAGCAGTCAAGGTTACTAACCACTAGACCAACAGGCCAGTCAAATGATGGATATTTATAAATGTATTGTAACACCTTTACAAACTACTCGTACCTCCGTTAAATATTACATATCAGCAATTAAAAATAACGACTTTGGATATTTCATTCTGTACCTAGGGACCGTCGATCTGTATCCGTAACTTTTTGGTGGATGTCGAATGGATTCTTAACATTGACATTAGTATATCTGTGAACACCTCTTCCCTTCCTCTCCCCACATTTGACTACATTACGAACCGACTCGCACTTAGGACTCAATGCCGTTTACAGATATCGATGAGGTCACTCTAGAAGAATACAGTGTCTATGACAACATACAACCTGCAGACTCAGATGATGATCCTCTAATTATTGTCAAGAAGGAACAGTCCAGGCACAGGACAAGTATGTATACTATGTATTAATTTTTCTTTCAATTGACAACTCTCCTATTGCGGAGTAGGAGTAACCCCTGCAACATTCAAACAATCTCATTCCCGTCCATGAAAGTGTGCGTTCGCGCAGCGGAATGTTGTTGAATTTAAAGATTTTAATTATGCAGATATTTAGTGTATGACGTCGTGTAATTGTTATAGTAAAAAAAAATTTGTGCATACAGCCATTGTGGAGAAATTCGCTAAAAACTGATTCCGCTGGGCGAATGTTGTCCTGGCGGAACTTTTTTTAATCCATGGACTTAGAAGAAAAAAATTTGCCCAAAATTAGTTTGTATTTGTGTGTAATTGTGTATGTATGAATAAAATTAGTGCATGCATGAACTTCGGAGAAATTCAAGTTTCCGCTACGCGAACGTTTGGCCATTAGCTAGTTTTCATATAAAGCGCTTATATAGAGAGCTGTAGATTTTTACATACGTTGTTTTGAATTTGTTTATATTTGTTTAAAAACAGATTAAGAAAAAATCATAAGGTTTAAAAGATAAAAATATAAACGTAAAATACGCTTATTAGGTCTTAGTTCGTAAAGTATGCACTTTGGGGTCTAGATTTTCACGTTTATACAAACCTTGTAAGAGTGTGCAACATGTTGCCAAGTATCAATGATGTTCCGTTAGTAATTAAACAGTTATAGGACAATTTACCATGAATAGACCACTGTTTACAAAGCAATCAAATATCACGACGTTCTAAAGGAATTACATAGTAAAATGTGTTTCAATAATTAGTGTATTAATTCAACTACTCACATGCAAAATTTCATCTCATTAAATTCAGTAATTAAAGAGAAACAATTAAAATACTGACAAAGCATCGAAAACCTACATAACCCGACCAAGTTCGGATGGCTACAAAAAAGCGGCCGTGCCATATATCTAAGTAACGTTCTTAACCTTCCAGTATAGTATTTATTAATATGGTACAGTTGGGTAAACAAGCGTTAGGGAAAAAAAACAATTGTATTTCTTGAATGAAAAATATTTTTTTTTTATGGTATAGGGGGCAAACGAGCAGACGGGTCACATGATGGTAAATGACTACCGCCGCCCATGGGCATATGTAACTGAAGAGTCACAAGTGCGTTGCCGCCCTTTGAGGTGGGAGTAGGAGCAGAGGGGGAGGGTGGGGGGTTGAGAGGGGAAGGACGGGAATAAGGGAGAGGGAAGGGTTAGGGCCTCCGGTAACCTCACTCACGCGGCGAAATGCAATGCAAGCATTGCTTCACTACCGGTTTTCTGTGAGGCCTTGGTATCGAGCGGAGTCGAGCCGGCCCATACGTGCCGAAGCATGGCTCTCCCACGTCTAATAATAACGCCAATATTTTTTTTAATAATAACGCCACTATCTACGATAAAAATAAATCTTCAATTAACAAGTACTTCTCTAATTAAACATCCCTTGTACTAAAATATTTTTAATTACATGTAATAATTATGTATTTATTATTTATTTCTCGCCACCTGTTACGTAGAAATCCAAAAATTGGCGAAATGTGGGTGTCACAGATATGTCACACCTCTGCCTACCCCTTCTGGGACAACAGCCGTGAGCATATGAAGAATGAAAATACAGAAACTAACCTCAAAATTTCTAACCCTCTTAGGGACTAGTCATGACAATCCCTGGGGCGCGCGCCCCAGTAACGGCAGAACTTGGCATACAACTCATGTGCGCGCACAGGCGCGTGTATTTTGAGCGTATCGGGAGCGCAGCTGAGGCGCTTGTCATGACTAGTCTCTTGTTCATAAAAACTTAACGTTAACAAACGCTTGCTAAACATGCTCTGTCATTGGTTAGAGACAGCAATAGACTTAAAATGCATACATACATAAGTCACTACCAGTAAAACGGTAATATCATATACTGACGCAAGTCTCAAGCGCATACTTAAATAAAGTACCTACGTAAATAGTACTTACTGTCATAGTCAAATACATTTAAAAAAGCAGGTGTAGAAAAATAAATGACCTATAAATTATATCGAAACAACAATTGTGTTGTCACCTGTACCAATTCAATACCGGTATTATACTGTCAATTTTAGAATGTTACCTAAATATTTTGCACGGCCGCTTTTTTGTAGCCATCCGAACTTGGTCGGGTTATGTAGGTTTTCGATGCTTTGTCAGTATTTTAATTGTTTCTCTTTAATTATTGAATTTAATGAGATGAAATTTTGCATGTGAGTAGTTGAATTAATACACTAATTATTGGAATACATTTTACTATGCAATTCCTTTAGAACGTCGTGATATTTGACTGCTTTGTAAACAGTGGTCTATTCATGGTAAATTGTCCTATAACTCTTTAATTAGTAACGGAACATCATTGATACTTGGCAACATGTTGCAGACACTTACAAGGTTTATATAAACGTGAAAATCTAGACCCCAAAGTGCATACTTTACGAACTAAGACCTAATAAGCGTATTTTACGTTTATATTTTTTTCTTTTAAACCCTACGATTTTTTCTAAATCTGTTTTTTAAACAAATATAAACAAATTCAAAACAACGTATGTAAAAATCTACAGCTCTCTATATAAGCGCTTTATATGAAAACTAGCTAATGGCCAAACGTTCGCGTAGCGGAAACTTGAATTTCTCCGAAGTTTATGCATGCACTAATTTTATTCATACATACACAATTACACATTTTTTTTCTTCTAAGTCCACGTTTTAAAAAAGTTCCGCCAGGACAACGTTCGCCCAGCGGAATCAGTTTTTAGAGAATTTCTCCACAAAACTTTTTTACCATACACAATTACACGACGTCATACACTAAATATTTGCATAATTAAAGTCTTTAAATTCAACAACATTCCGCTGCGCGAACGCACACCCATGAAATGAGTTACATATAACGTTCGTAACAATTATATTAAAAACAATCGGGTGTAGTCATGTCAACATGTATTTTTTCTCTTAGTAAAAACGTTTTTAAGATTGGTAAACATTTACAGTTTAATTTATAACAAACTCGTAAGACCTTAAAAGTATTATGTTTAATACATTTTTATCGGCTGATATAAAAAATTATATTAAAATTGCTATTTTTATTATCTAGGTGACTCTACTCCGAAGGAATCTGTCCAAACTGTGAAGAGGAATCTAGAAAATGTAACCTCCAACAATCTCAATAAACATGAACTCGTGCAGGACATGTTCAAAGAAATTAAAAAAGGAACTTCTACAGATAAAACTGCAGCAAAAACCGCCAATGAAGTGACATTCACTCTCAATGATACCAATAAAGAGAGATCTACAAGTGTACCGCACAGCGAACGTGTACAATATACATGTGACTCGTGTCAGCAATGTTACAGTTCTAAGTGTAAGTTAGAGAGGCACATTCGTTTGTGCTCTGATGTGTGGAAGAAAGATCTCTCACGTGAGAATAGTACAAATAGTCACACACGGATCGGCCTTAAACCCCATCAGTGTCATGCATGTGGGAAAAGTTTCTCATTCATGAGTAATTTAATTAGTCACATTCGTACACATACCGGTGAGAAACCATATCAGTGTAATGTATGTACGAAACAATTCTCACTAAAGAGTACTTTAACTAATCATATGCATACACATATTGGGGAGAAACCATATCATTGTAATAAATGTAAGAAACAGTTTTCAGTAAAGAGTTACTTAAGTCAGCATATGCGTACACACACTGGTGAGAAACCATATCTTTGTGATATATGTAAAAAACAATTCTCACAAAAGAGTTCTTTAAGTTATCATATTCGTACACACACTGGTGAGCAACGACATCATTCTGTTACACGTAAGAAAAAAATCGCCGAAAAGAGTACTTTAACCAATCATATGTGTACACACACTGGTGAGAAACCATATCTTTGTGATATGTGTGAAAAACGATTCACATCAGAGAGTTCTTTAACTTATCATAGGCGTACACACACTGGTGAGAAACCATATCATTGTGAAGTATGTAAGAAACAATTCTCACTAAAGAGTAACTTATCTATGCATATGCGTACACACACTGGTGAGAAACCATATCAGTGTAATGTATGTCAGAAATATTACTCACAGGCCGGTAACTTAAATACACACATGCGTACACACACTGGTGTGAAACCATATCATTGTGATATATGTAAGAAACAATTCACTTCAAAGGGTACTTTAAATTGTCATATGTGTACACACACTGGTAAGGAACCACATCTGTGTGATGCATGAAATAAATCCTTGTTGTTAAGGAACAAGTTAACGAAACATTTTCGAACACACACTTGTAAGAAACATCTGAAACAAAGTAAGTCTCGTCTCACTCTAACCTAAGTACGTCGTGCGTCAGGGGCAATGACCTCTGCGGCCGCGCCACCAAGATAGCTGATAGCGGGAAGTGGTTCAATGTGCTAATAGTGATTACAAGGCAGGGCGAGCTGCGGGTTGGGGTTATTGGTGGATTTAGAAATGATTCGGTTACTTGTTATGTTGACACTTTTATTCAGAAAAAAAATTCAAATTATAAAAAAGTTGATTTCTCCTAGCAACGATTTTGAACTGAGAATAATTATTTGTTTCCACTTTTCTGGTTATCGGTACGCTGCGCGCTGTGCCGTACTTACGTGGGTCACACTGAAAGGTTTTAGAATAGGCCAGTAAGAAAAGTAGCCGATGAAATTTCGAATTAGGAACTCTTTGGGAATCTGTAGAAGTTTAATGATATTTTCATATGTCATTTGTTTTTACAAATTGGCGGAAATTTAAAAAGTGTCTGTTGTATATGGCGAAAATAGATTTGACTGGAGGAAATTTTTGCTAAATGATTTATGACGACTTTCGTTGCGGTCTTACTCAACAACAATGTTACGATAGACTTCGGTTGGCATTTCATTACGAAGCCCCATCTCGTGCCACTGTTAACAACTGGTTTAATGAGTTTAAACGTGGTCGAAGCAAACTCACTGATAATTCTCGAGAAAGACGTCCTACGGCGACTACTGAAGATAACGTGAGTTACGGCGACTACTGAAGATAACGTGAGTGCTGTGCGGCTAATGCTAGTGACGTGCATTAAACATATATTGATTATTTCATATTAATATTGAGTTTTGAAGTACATATATTACATTACAAGCTTTGAGGCAGAATAAACACAGAAGTATGCTTAAAATAAAAAATATGTTTATCTATCTTTAAAATTCGGTTAATTTCTTGTATTTCACATCTATATTTTATACATAAAATATTCCGCGTGAAATGGATAACATCAAGTGTCGCAGGACTCACGCCACGTGGTATAGGTAGTTGTTTATATTATATAGAAGATGTTTATAAACTACATACTTTTGTTGATTCTGTGCCTAAATTTAAAGTTTATTTGTTTTTTTTAATGTTAATTATTTCAATAACTGACGACTTAAAACATTGTTTGCTATAATTTCGTTACCAAAGCTAAAGATAGAAGTGTACGATACTTCTATATACTTGTTTAGATAGTTGTTAAATAGTTAGGTATGTTAGTTATTTGAATGACTACTCATAACATAACATTGTTTGTGTTGGTTGTGACGATTGAGCAATAAAAACAGTTATTTCATTGGACCGTTTTATTTAAGACTAGAGATCGCCCGGTGGTTGAATATTTTGTTTTATTTAATTAACCAGTATAACTTGAATTGCCGTTGTATAGACTTGCCGTACACAGGTCAACACTTAGACTGGTCTCCTGTAGCTTTTTGTAGCCCTTTTTACATATTTTTTAACTTTGTAACACTTATTAATTTTAAATTTAGCTTTCTAAACCTCTACGTATAATAAATTGTACTCCAAATATCACACTCCTCCGTGCCCGAAATTGCTTAAAAATTGATATGTAAATTACAATATTTATATTACAGTAACTAGATCAATGCTTATTTCTTCCTTAATTAATTAGAATCTACAATAATTTATTGATATAGGTAATAGAAGAAAGTCAACTTTTGCATTAGAAATTGTCCATCGGAATCCCGCTGAATGAACAGTTGCGAATCGAACGAAATATTTATTCGGCTGTATTGTTATTGAATACGATATGCACTTGACAACCTGCATTTAGCGGTATAATTGGGAGCTTCTGCATCGCTCAGCTTGAGCACAGCGAGAGCAAATGATGCAGAACCCCCAATTATACCCTACTTGTATGGTTTTCTCCAGGATCTATCTTATAGAACAACAAGACGATAAGCTCTTTAACAGAGCTGTGCTGCACAACATAGGTGCGAAGCAAGCCGTCAATGACAAGTGTCCGTGTTTAATACTTCATGATGTGGACTTACTGCCATTAGACGCAAGCAATCTCTACACCTGTACAAATGATCCTCGCCACACGCTAGTATCGACAAGCTGAGATATTATGTCCTCCTTTACGACTCCTTAGTTGGAGGAGTGTTGGCTATTAGAGCAGACCAGTATGTGGCAGTCAATGGGTTTTCAAACAGGTATGAGGGATGGGGCGGTGAGGATGATGACTTTGCTTCCAGGATGTCTTCACATGAACTTAATGTAGTCAGGTAATAAAGTTTGATATCACACTTGAGACACTATTTATCAGAATTGTTTTTTAACACTTAATAAACCGTCCCACCGCTGATATACCATCTCAATGAACTGGCATGACAGTTGACCATCTCAAACTATACCTACTACTGGCTCAAACGATACAACATTCTAGAGCTGCAAAGTCATTGAAAATCTAATAGCCATTAGATAACCACTCTGCATGTGGATATCTAATTGCTGAAACACCGTATCTGCTCAGTTTTGGGACTGATTACCAGGATTGCCTTGGGACATTTTATTTTTCAATCATACAACAGATGACCTACTTTTTACACACATAGTATATAAGTTAGTTACAGCCCCAATTAATGTCTCTAGAGCATATTAGTTACTGCCAATACCTAAAAGAGATAAAAAGTTGAAATAATTTTGAGTTACTTTTTTTTTTCGTTTTACCATAAGTATATAGTCTATGGTTTTTACCCTAAGGTAGACTGGCAAAGAATGCCTTTGGCATTAAGTCCGCCTCTGTACACATTGTGCATTAAGTTTAAAAAAAAAAAGACAGCGCGTGAGGGACACCTGCTAGAAACGGAGTTCCTTTCACTATAAATAAATACTAGCAGCGCCCCGCGATTTCACCCGCGTAAGTCCCGATCCCGTGGGAATATCGGGATAAAAAGCCTATATGTTAATCCAGGTCTCCAGCTATCTACATACCAAGTTTCATCGCAATCGGTTCAGTAGTTTTGGCGTGAAAGAGTAACACACATCCATCCATCCATCCATCCAAACTTTCACATTTATAATATTAGTGGGATATATAATTTAATAGATTCATCAAATTGTATCAAAATTAAGTAAGGTAAATATTGTAAAAAATCGAAATTAAAGTTGCACCATCTGTGAAAGAAAGGCCAGTAGCTGTACTTGTACTAGTAGCCTCTCCAACCACAGGATGTGTGCACATACGGGTACGCGAGCCCGGCTTCTTCGAGCTGCTGCAATCTCAATCCCGCTCCTCACCTGAGACTTGCGGTATCCCCTACCCTAGCTACCTTCCCCTACCCAGTTTTCCTATACCAATATAGTTTCTTTTCCCGTCTTAAAACGATAATATTCCCATGGAGGGTTGGCGTCAGGCAGGCGGCCGACCATAAAAAGAATCGGCCAAAACCTTGTGTAGTATGAGAAGTATAACGAGTGAGTGCGACAGAGCTAAGGCGTACCCCGTAGGCGACGCGCGGCAGCAGCACCCGGCTACGCGACAAGTGGACAAAGGTTGCACCGCTCAGGGCGAGTGTAACGTAAGAAGCAAGCCCGAGAGATAGGGCTGAGGTATGTAACTATGCCATCTGAGGCAATTCATTTATACATTTTGTAATTAGTGCCTGCTGTTCAGGGCCTTTGGTGCTCGGTGCCCTCTCGAGCCGTAGGTCCGTGGCATTTTGCAAGGATAGGCAGATCATGACCATCTGTGAAAGTTGCCCGAACTAATATATGGATAATTAATATACAACTAACATCAAATTACAGTATCAAACAAATCAACTCGCAGTAAGCATGTTTTGTTGCTATAACACTTTGTTAAGTCTAAGTCTAAGTGAAGTGTGACAGAGAACTTGGTTCCAAAACTGCCACACTAGGAATGATTCTTGTATCGAGGAGACTTTACAAACATTGTAACAACGAGCATAAAGAACACACAAAATTGGGACAACTATTTGTTGATCACTCAACAACTAACCACAGCTCTCGGCGTGGTTTAGTGGCAAGGTGACCACTTTAACCATTGCGCCATGCGTGTAATCTTTACTTTTCAATGTGTATAGCGACTGTGTAAATATATGTAGTCATTTATCATTTATGAATGAACTATTACGTAATCTGTGCTTTAAGATAACACTCTTGCAGATTCCCACGCGAGATGTCACGGTACACGATGCTAGTGCATGCACCGCAGCCCAAGAACTCGCGACGCTTCAACATTATTACCGAGGATAAAAAAACAGTTGGCATAGACGGACTCAGCACTATTCCCTACCATCACACCAGGTTAAAGAACCACAAAACCTTTACACTCATCCAAGTTAAGTTGTGATTGCAGTGGTTATTATAACCTTGGATGGTACATTAAAATATAATGAAAGTATGTGAAGCAATGCTTGCATTGCTTTTCGCCACAAGAGTGAGGTTACCGGAGGCCCTAACCCTTCCCTCTCCCCTATTCCCGTCCTTCCCCTCTCCTCCTCTCTAACCCTCTTCCCCTACTCCCACCATGAAGGGCGGCAACGCGCTTGTGACTCTTGAGTTGCGGGTGCCCATGGGCAGCGGTAGTCTTTTACCATCAGGTGACCCGTCTGCTCGTTTTCCCCCTATACCATAAAAAAAATTGACAATGCACTTTTCACAATACAATCACAGTATCTCTTTTAGTGAAAATAGTTTTAATAAAATAGAAGCCCTGCAATTTAAACCCTAAATGTCAACTGAAGAATTTCATGCTTTTTTTCACAAGTAATTTATTTTTTCAACTAATTTTTAAACTAAAAAGTGATGATACGTAATAATATAATGTATATAGAGTGCAACCAACCTCATCACTACTCAGCATCTGTGTGAACAGCTCTTCACTCCGGAGACAGCTTCTCCTCAAGTTGTAGCAGTTCTGTAGCCTTGCGCAACATAAGTAAGAGGCCAGTATCGGCCTGCGGTCTTTGGTCTCAAACTGTAAGCAAAATATCTCACATTTTGTATTACCGGCAACAGTGTTATATATAATGTATAAAGTGGAGATTAGACTTACGATCAATTAGCTTTGGTTTTAAACCCACATAGTAAAAAACCAAAGTAAACTCAGTCTCAAATTAAAAGTAATATTCTTAACAAAAATGTCTAGCTGAGTATAAATATAAACAGGTCTTGTCTCACATGTGTTGTGTACAAAATAGTAGTCAAAATACATATTTAGAAGATTAACCTTATTGAAATATCAATAATATTTATCTTGAAATAAAACATTAGCAAACAGGAACAGAGATCCACACCAGACAGCCATGAAGGAGGGCTGATATCTGGCACTAGACTGTCAAGTCCAATCAGTTCCTCTTTGTAAAACATCAAAACGGTACAGTCTGTAGAAGTTTGTATGAAATAGTGAATTAGGATGTCCTACCTAACTATTGCCACATTATCTACTTTTAATATTTGGTTTAGTACGATTTTCCACTAACGTCTGTCGATTTGAGCCCCCCCCCCCTCCACCTTTTTGAGATTTTTTGATTTTAATTCTGAGAAAATTTTAATCATTTTAGGGATTAAAATTAATAATAAGTGTAAAAAAACAAGGGGAGACCCCTTGGAGGGGTCTCCGGCGCTGCGGGACGAGCAGCCTCTACGCCTATGCAGGTTCGGCGTGTTGGTCCACCAGCCTCAGCCACTCCGGCTCGTCCGATGCCTACGATTTGTTACGCAAGGGCGTAAAGGCTGCTCTCCCTACGCGCCTCCGGTTCTATAAAAACACTCTAGGGGTGAGATAGACTCATACCAGGTGGAGTCGGGATCAATCAATTCGGTTATTTGACCTAAGTTGAACCTAACCTATTTTATTTGTTAACTCATCTCGTCAGTTTTACGTTTCGTTCTACGAGCCGGCAAGACGGTAACAATTTTAATAGCTCGTAACGAAAATAATGCTGTAAATTAATATATATAAACTGTTAAATATATGTGTGCATGAAAACTATTGAAATGAGTACAAAATATAATTATTTACGTAAATTTATATAAAATAAAATGTTACCGTGTTACACCACCTGTTGCTGATAAGTCTAAATAACTTAAAACATTATGGAGTTGTCAAGTTACATACTGTTGGGTATGCGTGATTATTATTTTATAGATGTACCTACAAAGTACTCAATAAACCAGTTATGAACCGACGTTTGTCTTTCATTACACGAATACTTAACTGGCGACGAGAAAATTATTTTTTTGTGTATTTCTCGAGGTTTGCCTTATTCAAAGTGCTCTTTAGTCACGATGCCTTTCGGGAAAATTAAAAGTTTTGATTTATCTTCGCGAAAGTGGACGATGTACGTAAATCGAGTGAAACAATTTATCGGCTTAAATGAAATAAAGGAAGCGTTACACGTAGCTACTTTAATAACCGTGGTCGGTGAGGCGACGTACGACCTTATGTGTGACCTATGTGCACCTCACAAGCCCGAAGATAAATCGTTCAATGAATTGATTGACATTGTTAAAAAGCACTTCGAGCCCAGGCGCTCTGATATCGCTGAAAGGCACATTTACCGTCAACGGCGGCAGAATAAGGGTGAAGACCTGAGTACATACTTACAAGCACTCAAACATCTGGCAAGCACGTGTAATTTTGGGGATAAATTAGAAGAGAACCTCAGAGATCAATTCGTGTCGGGTCTCGCGTGTGACGAAATGCGAAGTCGGCTTTTTGCGGAGACCGATTTGGACTACAAGCGATCGGTGGAGCTAGCGCTGGCGTTGGAGGCCGCTGAACGTCATGCGGAGACAAGCAGCGCGGGCGCAGCGGGCGCTCACAGCTCGAGCGCAGCAGGCGCTGAGCTGGCGGCGGTGCACCGGCTAGGGAGCGGCGGCACGAGGGCCGGCCGCGCGCCGCCGAGTGGCGGCAGCGGCGGCGGCGGCGTTAACCTGTGCTGGCGGTGCGGCAGGCCGCATGCATCGGACAGGTGTCGATACAGAAATTTCTCATGTGATCAGTGTGATGTAAAAGGCCATCTCAAGGCAATGTGTAAGACAGTGAGCGTAAGCGACGCCCGGAGGATGGTAAGAGATTTACGGACAAAAAACTGTTATGTAATATTATAGACAGTAGTGATTCTGAGTATGACGATTTTTTCAAGATTTGTGTTAACGGCTCAGGCGATAAGCCTTATGTTATAAAAATGTTAGTAGATACGGTGCCGGTCGCATTTGAAGTAGACACCGGTAGAAAAATTTCTGCAATCAACAGCGATTTTTATCGTAAATATTTTTTTAAAAACAAAATTTCGGGCACTAAACTGAGGCTACGTTCATTTACGGGAGGCACCATAGAACCGCTAGGGTTTATTTTAGTGTCTGTGCAGTGCAAGGACGCGGGCGGCGAGGCGCGTGCGGCGCCTGCGCTCCCACTGTACGTGATACCAGGCGGGAGCCCGCCGCTGTTGGGCCGGGCGTGGTTACATTGTTTACATCTCGATAATATCAATATCGAACTTAACAATATACAATCTTCTAATGAATCAGAGCACGTTATACAAAAGCTGAGTCACGAGTTTTCGGATGTGTTCGCACCGGGGCTAGGGACTTGTACTAAACAACTTTCACTTAGGTTGCGAGATGATAAGCCTATTTTTTTTAAAGCACGAAATTTACCTTTAGCGCTTAAGAAACCTGTTGAATTGGAATTACGCAGATTAGTTAAAGAGGGGACAATAGTTCAAATTGAGAACTCTGATTATGGCACACCGATTGTACCGGTAATTAAAAAGAACGGCGTTATCCGTATATGTGGTGACTACAAGGTTACAATTAATTCTAAGATTATTCGTGAACCGTACCCTTTACCGCGTATTGAGGAGCTGTACGCCGCGCTCAGCGGAGCTAAGGTGTTTTCAAAAATCGATTTAGCACACGCTTACGAACAAATTTTATTAAATGAGGATTCTCAAGCGTGTACTGCTATTAGTACACACGTTGGTGCTTTTAAATATATACGTACACCTTATGGATTGTCATGTATACCGGAAAAGTTCCAGAAGTTGATGGAAGAGGTGATGAGGGGGGTGCCTATGACGGTCACATTTATTAATGATATTTGCGTAGGAGGGCTCTCATACAATAATAATTTGTGTAATTTGAGAGAGGTGTTTTCTAGATTACAAAGGGTAGGATTAAGAATTAAATTAGAAAAACGTAAATTTTTTAAAGATAAAGTATGCTATTTAGGGCACGTTACTGACAATGATGGCTTACATCCAGATAAAAAAAAGGTAAAAGCAATATTGAAAGCACCTCGGCCAGAAGACGTGACGCAGCTGAAGGCTTTTCTAGGTCTTGTTAACTATTATGGTAGGTTTATTCCCCAATTGAGTACTATTTTATACCCATTTTACAACTTGTTAAAGAAAGAGGTACCTTGGTGTTGGGACAATCTGTGTGATGAAACGTTCGCGGAAATAAAGCACTTGCTGAGCACAGACAGGGTGCTGGCTCATTATGACCCGAATGCTGCGTTGGTCTTAAGTGTAGACAGCAGTGCATATGGCATATGGCAGATGGCTCCGCAAAACCTATTTGTTATTCCTCACGAACTTTATCGGCAGCTGAGCGATCATATAGTCAATAGGACAAAGAAGCCTTAGCCATTTATTTTGGGGTGATTAAAAATCATCAATATCTTTATGGTAGGGGATTTATAATCCGTACCGACCATAAGCCTTTATCGCACATATTTGGGGAGAAGGTAGGCATCCCACAGACTGCTGCGAGCAGGTTACAAAGATATGCAGCTCGATTGGCAGCGGATGACTTTAGCATCGAATGGGTCACCTCGGGGGCTAACGGTCCGGCAGACTGTTTGTCTCGTCTCCCACTACCGTGCATAGCTAGTCACGAAGACGACGATTGTATGCCTTACCTATTTCACATGGAAAATGAATTTCCCTTAAATCATAAAGATATAGCAAAATCTACCGAAAGGGACCCGGTACTACGTAATATTTATAACTATATAACATTCGGTTGGCCTAATAGCTTGACTGATACTCCAGAAAGATGTTATTTTGATAGAAAATATGATTTGTTTGTAGAAAATGGTTGTATTGTTTACAAATATCGCATTGTTATTCCGACAGTGCACCGTAAAACGGTATTAGCGGTATTACACGAAGGTCATTTAGGCGTAGTAAAAATGAAAAGCATTGCACGTAGCTATGTATACTGGCCCGATATAGACGCGGAGATAGAATCACTGTGTAGATCATGCGATGCGTGTTGCCAGCAGCGCGACGCGCCCCCACACGCGCCCCTTACACCCTGGCATTTCCCGGCGCGCCCGTGGCAGAGGCTGCACGCGGACTTCGCTGAGTATAAAGGTAAACATTACCTAGTTATCATCGACGCACATAGTAAGTGGATCGAAGTAGGCCAATTAAATAGTACGACAGCCTCGTCAGTTATAAATATATTTAGAGAGTTGTTTGCGCGGTTTGGGTTGCCCACACAAATCGTGAGTGATAACGGGCCACCCTTCACATGAAGTGAATTAAAGTTATATCTAAACAGAAACGGTATTGTTCATAAACTCACGAGCCCTTACAGACCAAAGGGAAATGGCGCGGCCGAAAACGCGGTAAAAACGGTAAAAAAATGCATAAAAAAAGCGTATTGTAAGGGGCTGGACGTAGGACAAGCCATTAATACAATGTTGTTTCAGTATAGAAACTGTGAGCATGCGACGACAGGGATAGCTCCGGCCGTAGCTCTTATCGGGAGGAAACTACGTAGTCGATTAGATCTATTGCGGGTGGACGTCGGGGAGCGCGTGAGAGCTAAACAGACACAACAAGTGGAGCGGCGATCGCGTATTGATTAGGGACTACTCTAAGAATAATAATAAGTGGGTCGAGGGGCAAGTTAGTGAACGGGTTGGGCCCGCTTCCTTCGCAGTCAGTTTACCTACAGGTACGGCTAGACGGCATACGGATCAAATACTCGATTCCAAGCACAATCGCTATTCGCTGACTCGCACCTCAAACGATAACGAAAGTGTTTTAAGCGATGTAAATGAGAGTGGAGTGGAAGCAGTAGCGACATGTGAAGGAACGAGGGCGGAGCAAAACGCGTGCTCAGCACTGAGCGCAGTCGGAGAGGATAACGCGCCCTCTCCAGCCCCACAGGCGGACATGCAACCACCGGTAAAAAAAACATATAACTTGCGACCCCGTCGCGGAGTATCGCGCAAACAGTAGTACTGGTAGTGTCATAATAAGTATATTGTATTATTAAGTTGTACGGATTTTGGACCGATATCATATATATAGCTACTGATTTCTTGTAAACTTAGTTAATTTAGATAAGGAGATGTTGGATATGCGTGATTATTATTTTATAGATGTACCTACAAAGTACTCAATAAACCAGTTATGAACCGACGTTTGTCTTTCATTACACGAATACTTAACTCATACAATGGTCTGGCTTGTTGGTGTAGTGGTTAGTGATCCTGACTGCTGAGCCAGAGGTTGTGGGTTACTTATTTTGTCGGTGTCAACTGTTCGTTAACTGTTCGTCATTGTAGGATCAAAATTTTCATTTGTTCGATCTTCCTTTTTTTTTAAATAAAATAAAAAATTAAGCTCAAGTTGGCGGGGAGAAGTCGTTTTTTTACATTTGTTTTTGCTATTTCAACTGTTCGTGATTGTTCGATTTTTTTGTTCGATCCCAGTTTTAAAAAAAAATGGCCCTCAAGTTTGTGGTTTGACCAAGTACTTCGTTTGTCATAAAATTCAGTTCTAAATCTCGGCTCGTGCGTTATGGTCACAGTTCTAACCTAACCTTTACTTTTGTACGTGTAGAAACCCCCTCGGGCCGTCACCCCCCCCCCCCCCCGGGGTTTTCATAGGGGCGGTTTGTCGGAATCTAACCGACTAAAACCACATGGTGTGCCGTACTGCTCCTAAAATAGGAGGAATACGGTGACGATGACCGGCTGGAGCGCCTCCACGGTGGCAAAGCCAGCACGTGTAGCCTCCAGCCGGGACGACCAACGAGCTAAAAAAAAAGTAAAAAAACTACTTCTCCACGCTAACTTGAGACCGTATGTTCGTGGAATTTTTTCGCGGGAATTTTTTTTGCGTGGAAATGATACATCATTGTTCAATCATTGGATTGTTACTCAGCAATTCAAAAAATGTTAAAGTAAGGAGGAATTACGACAAATTGTAGTAGTCTGATGTGCCGGCCACCGTACATTCTCATTTAAACTCAATCAATAGTTAAATATGATGAACTGGAATTTACCAGACAAGTTAAAAAAATAGAAAATAATACAAAATGCTCATACAATAATATTTTTTATTTAGAAAAACGGTATGTTTTTGTTTAAAAAATATCACCATTTCATTTGTTTAATTAAAAATGTTTAAGTCAACAAATGTCTGATAATTTAGACTCATTTAATATGTCTTATTTTTAGATTTTAAATGCTTGAGGAATGTACGAGGTTTTAAAGCCAAAGTACGAGATTTTAGAGTTATTTATTATGTTCAAGAAAAAAGTTCTTTGGTTGGCAACCCTGCTGTACTCATACTCTGTGACGGCTGTCTTATGTTGGCGGGGAGAAGACGTTTTTTTACACTTTTTTTTGCTCTTTCAACTGTTCGTTAACTGTTCGTAACTGTTCGATCAAAATTTTTATTTGTTCGATCTTAGTTTTTATATTAAAAATAAAATAAAAAATGACCCTCAAGTTGGCGGGGAGAAGTCGTTTTTTTACATTTTTTTTTTGCTATTTCAACTGTTCGTTAACCGTTCGTCATTGATCGATAATAAAATTCGGTTCTGACCATTTCTGTCGCTTACTTAGTAATTCAGTCGCAAGCCTAAAATTTTAATATCCAAAATGAATTATACGCATCACGCGAGAGCGGGCGACATTAGAGAGGATTAATTTATTTTTGTACATTGATTGGAACATAGTTTTTAAGCGGTTGTTTTAGAGCATAATTTAGCATGGGATACAAATATTACATACGATGATGCGAGCGGGTGAAGTGAAATTTGACCTTGAATGGCCGGCCCGCGTTTACGTTGCAGGTGTGATCGTAGGTATGAATTTGTAATGGTGGGTTTACACGCTGGCGTTCAAACCGACATTCAACGAGCACAGGCACGGCACACGCATGTGAACAGGCTGTTTGTGCATGCCTGCGTGAATGTGATCGCGCTTGCCGCCGATCGAGACGACTAGCGGCTGCGTTCACACGCTCGCGTTCAAACCGACATTCAACGACGCAAGCATGTGAACAGACTGTTTGTGCATGCTTGCGTGAATGTGCACGCGCTTGGCGCCGATCGGGACGACTATCGGTTTTTTGACACACTTCAAAGGGTGAATGTGCTTGTGTGCCTGTTTACACACACACACGCGCTCGGCCGCGTTAGTATAGTTTTCATCTTCGTGGCGTACAGACGTAACGATCGAAATTAATTTTTGACGACACCAAATATATCGGAATGGTCTGAACCTTTATCATGCACGAATCTAAAGCAAAAGAAGACTTCAGAAAGATGTTTCTGAACTATTCTTTTAGTAAAAATTAATATTGTTTATCAGGACCAAAAAAATATGAAACAAAATAGTGCCAATTCTTAGGATTAAAGTTAGTTTTGATTGATTGATTGACGATTAGAGAATTGTAACTAATCGCATATCAATGATGTGCAGTAAATAAAATAGATTTATGAATGCCTTAAAACAGTTACGAAACACAGTTAATGAAGAAGCCGCCCCCAATGCTTATCATGGTTATTTATGTTCATGTTTATTAGAAATAATAAAAAATTCTATTAAAAAAAAACAACCTTATTACGTTGTAACAAGTGTCAAATCGGGCCTATTAAACCCCAGGAAATGTAAGCATTTTGTAAGAGTGCGAGTGAGACTGCAAATTATACTTGCTTGTGCGCAAGTAGCGACGCGACAATATAACTGCATTCGTAAATAAAAATATACTTGAAGCCGCTTCCATAGTTTGTTATCCAAAAAATAACTTTAGGTAAATATGCATCCGATTATCCGATCTCTAGTTATAACGCATGTCAAATAAAAAAATCAAAATGTTTTGGCTACTTGAAAAGTGTTTTTACACCATAAATGATTTTTTAGTTGTAAAACCTAATAGTTTTAAGTAAAGTTTCGCATGCATAATTATGTTGGGCTGTTTTTTTTTTCAATAAAAATAGATCAAGCCCAAAGCAGTAGCTCCCACGGGATCTACGTCTACATCGTCTCCCATGTTTCCACTGACTACCATGTCCACAATAACGGACCATGCCTGCAAGTGTGTGAAACAGGGCTGCCAGATTGCAAAACTGGATGCAAAATTGGTATAATATCGGTTATCTTTTGAATCCTGTTTGTATAGGAGATTGCATTGTATAATTGGATACAATGTCATTGCTGATGTTATAGCGTAAAAGTACGTACATACACATTAATTACACATTACATTACACTTAAAACAAATCATGTCTGTAATAAACTGTTAAATCCTTATACGTTAAAGTTAAAATACCTTTTACTAAAATCCCCAAAGAGTGACGTTCTATAGTTGTACAACACTGATTTTGTATAATAGTACATGGTTTTGTATAATTTCCGAGTCTTAGCGGTATAAAATAAGTTGTCCTTACTGGCAGCCCTGGTGTGAAAAGCTTGCTTGGCACGCTGCGTGGCAGGCTGCGCGCCGAGCTGCGTGCCGTGCTGCTTGCCAGGCTGCACGGCGTGCGTGTAAACGTACCATAACAAATAAAAGCGCTCAATTTAAATAACTCTTGCCTGCTATAATAAATAATAAGCTGTTTGGTTATTTATAAATATTAAGTTATTTTATCGGTTATCTAATTTAGCGAACACTCATAATTAGTACTGGTTAGTACATATTTTTATCTATGGTGAAAGGTGACTGTTTTCCGGTTTTCCGTTTGGTTTGGTATACTAATTGGTATTGAATATTGAATCAGAAGATTGTAGAATAACGTAATACGACGAACGGTTTTTTAAATTAACCTGGTGCCTTATTACGAAAGTGGAGTGAAGTGATTACAGTGGTACAAAAGAGGGGTGTACACTTGCCATAGAAGTAATAATGGAAAAGCTTTTAATGTGCAGAATTTGTTTAGTAGAAGACATTCGAATGCGTTCGATTGTCGAAACTCATCTACAAGAAATGTACGAGTCTTTGGTTTTAATGCCGGTAAGTAATTCCTAACGCAAGCTTTGTGCGTAGAATTCGGAGTATTTTATACAACACCGAAGTGTTCGTGAGAAGGCCGGTATTGGTTGATTACTGTGTGAGGGTCTATAATATTATAAATAAAGTATGGGCTATTTGTTATTCAATCATAAATGAATGAGATATTTATATCACACAAGTGGGTATATCACTTAAAAAGATAATATGTGTTTCATGAATGTGGGTGGATTGTGGTTGAACACATTCTGTAATGCTTGTTGCCAAACCTCTAAATCTGTCTTGACTATGGTGTGTTGTAGAGTTACTTGACTAATTATGGTGAACTCTTGTTTTTAACTAATAACATGGCAATTAAGTATTGTTGTTAGTGTTTGACTAATCATCAACACATGTGTAATGATTATCAGCCCTTATCCATGGTTCTGTAGGCAGTGTATTGCTGTTAACATTTGCTTATGATATACTCCAAGATAAATAAAATCCTGATTTTTCAAAATGGTTAAACTAACATGTGTTAAATATTTATTTTGAATACTTCTTCATACAAGATGCATATGTGAGTAATCCTGTTTATTGTAATACATAAGTTAGATATTTGTGTATGTCACATATGAGTTTATTATTGTATACAGAGTGGGTTCAAACCCAAAGCCATTTAATTGATCTTACATAAGTTTAACGGCTACTTTATTTTGGATGCTTTACTTACCATTAATATTATATACATACTTATCATTAAATGTCATTATGTTGTTTACAGTTTGAGACAAAAGACCGCAGGCCAATACTGGTTTGTTACATATGTTGCGCTAGGCTCGAGAACTGCTATGAGTTGAGGAGGAGCTGTCTCCGGAGTGAGGAGCTGTTCACACAGATGCTGAGCAGTGCTGAGGTTCGTTACAGTCTTAAACCTATGCTTTCTTGTAGGCTATTATTATAATGTTTGTTTAACATAAAAAGTTGTCCAAGTGATGAGAAACAGAAGAGCCCATGAATACTTGTGTCATCAGGGACATAGAGGGTTGGTGGCGCAGATGATGCAGGAAACACAAATAGCTTATAGGAAGAAAAGGAACCCTTAGAAGTTCACTTTATTGTCCATCTGTCTGTATTTCAAGATCATTTTTCTAAGAAACCCAACTGACACATCAAGTTGAAATTAATATCTAATATGTATGTCTGTGGTCCCTTAAGGCTGTAAAGATTTATTGTGGGAGCGCATTCCGCAGAGGTTTACAGCTTGAACAGTGAAAGAAGAATAAACTAAACTTTTGTTATGAGGGAGACAGAGAACAAGAAGATTATTAGAAGAGTGCAGATTTCTGGCATGATTAGAGCACAGATATTGGAAATTAGATGTTAAATAGTAAGGGGAATTAGGAGAGTAGAGAAGAGTGTAAGGCGTAGACGCTCTTCTCTACTCTCCTACACATTACACATAGAAACACCCATACAGTTTTTGTTGTTTAAAATACTTTTTTTATTTAAAAGACTTTTTCTCCAGTGCAGTGATGTGGACACATCAGCAAGTTTGCTGCTTGTCCATAATTCAATAATAATAATAAATATTGGTCAACTAACAGAGCGTGTTTACTAAGCTATGATCAATTCCATTGAATATTTGAATGGCATTTTACATAAGGTTTTGCACTAAAATTTGACAGCTCTGTTAACTGATATGATGATCAAATCAAAGTGCCTAATAAGAGATTTGTTTTAGTTAATTTCTGCTTTGATCACCCTTTGAGGAACCAGTCCTTAGATTAACTAGTTACACTGTTGTAACTTACAGTACTGTTTTTTTTTCTGTACAAAACATTTTATTAGGCAAGGACTAATATATAATACGTTAATAATTCAACTTGCCAACAGTTGGAGTCAGTGCAACTGCATGAAACTGACAATAAGAAGAGACTCACCATGCACCATGTCGTACACTTCAGCATGGGACACATTTTGCAGATGAATGCAGACAATGTTGGTGTGGAGGCACTGACGTGTGATGACGTTAAAGTTGAACAAAGTGATCCTGAAGGTAATATTTTACGTTTATTTATTTAGTCTCTTGCGTGAAATATAATCCTATGGTTCAAAGATAAGTGCTAGTGTGTGGCAGACATCTTGACCGTCCCTATGTAGACATGTAACATTATGGCCAAAGTTGCTATTATTTTTATTTCATATTTGACTTATGTTACTATTATTCTCTTTATTTATTTAATATACATATAAATTACATTTTTGAATACATTCACTATAAAAAAAACAAATATATTTAAAAATATAAAAAATAGTGTCCCACCGGTATCGGTTACAGGGACCAAGCTACCGGTGGTTAGGGATCCAGAGACAGAATCCTCCTCACTATGCGTGCAAGGAGGACTGCCTTCTGCATCAGGCTCTTAATCCTACCTGCCTGACGTGAGCCTCTAAAGGTGTTGGTCGAGGCTCTTAGTAATTAACCCATGGGCCGAAATGACTCGGCACAATGGTTGCTGAATCCACATCCGACATGTCGGCAATCTCGTGGGTTAGGTCTAAATATTTCATTTCTTTATCTTTTTTTTTCTTTGTTATTACTATAATTTACAGAATTTTTATATTTAGTTTTTTCAAAAAATAGTACTACATGTGAGCGTAATGATTAGTTTTCGCGCTAGAACATTTGGCATAGCAATCGCTATCCTCGTCTGACTAGTGATGTTACGCGCTAACTCTCTTTCACTCTACCTTAAATATTTACCATCTTTAATAGCCAGCAGCCCTTGTTTGCGGCCAAATTTAATTAGTCAGCCGTATATCATAATAAACAGAAAAAAAATTGCTTTAATTTGATATATAAATAATAAGTGTACGTTATGAACGTATCAATGTGTCAGAATCATACCTGTTTAAGTGCGCAACGGCATCTGTGATTTTCAGGGTCTTTATACATATTGTCGTAAAATGGACGATATTTTATATAAAAAACAAGTGAATGAAATTTTTTCCCAAAAATCATTTAACAATAATTTCATTAAAAATACTATCGGCCACATTTTGATAGGCAGCCTGGTAGATATATATTCTCCTAATCATAAACATACGTAAAAAAATGGTTTTTAGCAAATACTCGATGAGCGCACTAGTTCTACAGCCGGATCTCGTACTAATAGTGAATGTGACATCTTATTTAGAAAAGAAAAGTTAGACTTTGTAAATGAAACTCTTTTCTTAGGGATATCAATAGATTCGAGATTACAATGAGGCCCTCACTTAACATCCCTTTCCAAGCGGCTAAGTTCTGCAGCATATGCTGTAGGGCAAGTCCGCCAATTCACAGACATAGATACTGCGCGACTAGTTTACTATAGTTATTTGCAGTGCATGTCCTACGGTATTTTATTATGGGGGCGTGCTGCAGATATAGAATCGATATTAATTCTGCAAAAAAGAGCTATCAGAGCCATTTATAATCTACGTATTCGCGAATCGCTTGAGGATCTAATTAAGGAAATTAATATTTATAAAAATATCATGTATGTTAGAAATAATCTGCATCTCTTTACAAAACATCGTGAAAAACATAATTATGTTACTAGAGATGAACATAAACTAGTTCAACCAAAATTGCAAAAGTGCAACTGGAAATTTTACAAGAGAACCATGTATAATATTTTTTTTTTCGATGTAAATTGGGCGACCAGTAATTGGTTAACTAATGTTAAAATTCACGCTGCGTCAGCCGTGTACTGCTGAAAGTAAGCCCGCACGAGCGCGCGCGCCACTGAAAAGAAACTGTAACTTTTTATTGACAAAAGTAAATGACATAAAACCAAAAGGATATTAGAAATGGTCATTTTTGTACATTGTTATATAAGTTTAAATATTTTTTTACATATTTTTTATATTTTGTATAATACATCAGCTGGAAGTTGAGTATTATACGAATTTTCGATAATTTCATGAAATTCGATGACACTCGTACAAAATAGACACAAAAAATAAACAATAGGTCGGTTATATTTAAAGGGATTATCTAAACTACGTATGTTGTCGAACAAAATAGATTTTTTTAATGAAAATCGGGCCTTCAAACTTGGTCGATTTACGAAAAACGCTTTTTTGACTTTCAGTTTCTAACTTTGATCGTAAATAAAAAAATTCTTGGAAAAAGATATCGGTATTCTATACGTAGTCAATTTAAAGCTTATGATGTGTACTTTAAGCGAAAGAAATGTTTTAATGATACTGATTTTGTATTTTTTTAAAAGTAAAAAAAAAAAATCACTTAAAAAATGTGGCATAAATAAACTGCTGTAACTAAAAAAAAATATGCTATGATCACATGGAGGTAGTAGTTGACATATAATTCTTGAAGAATAAGCTTTATAATATTTTTTTTTCGACATTAAAACAAAAAAATAAAATTAAGAGGTAAAATGTCCATGTTTTCAGTACGACTATAGCACGTACGGGGTATTTCAATGCAAATTGACCTGACACGTGAATGTAGGATGTATACTAACGTTTGATGTATATTCTGAGAAGGGATATAGCCATCTGTTAAATTTCCCTAAGGGCTACGTACACGGTTATCCGTCCGTCCGTGTTAGAGAACAGAAGCAGGCCCGAGAAGGCGGAATTAGAGGGGGAAAGCCCCATAGCACACCATAGTGGGGTCGCCTATTGTTCAACAGGCGGCCAAGTCTGCCGGAGTTCTCAGGGATTTCCTTTCTAGGGTAAACCTGAGGCCCTGGCAATAAGACTACAGAACGGAACATCGTGTGGTTTTAGTCTGTTCGAGTCCGACATACCACCTTACCGTTTGGCCCCGGTGAGGTTATGAACCGAGGGGGTTTCCCCACGTCAAGAAAAAATAGAAATATGTTTGTGATTTTTTAATATAAAAGTTGTGTGCGTAATATAGATTCATAAAACAAAAGGTACGTAAACATAATATTTTAAGTAATTGCAAAGTAAGTAATTATTTAATTTCACTTTAAATTAACACGTATTGTGTACAAATTAGAATTAGCAGAAATAGCAGAATATATATATATATAAATATATAGCGCATGCTATACGCATGCAGTAGCGGGGGGTTAACCGTGGTGACACACGCGCGCTCGCGCAGTGTTAACCTGCGCCGCCATTATGCTTAGACGCGTATGGTAGGAGCGCGTTGGCGCACGTACCTTGTAAACATTATCTTTCTCCCACGGCTCTCGCTCGCTCGATCTCCATTCTATGTTAATGTGTTTTAGTATAAGCGTAAGAAGTCTCTCACTTAAGACTCAATGTTGTTTACAGATATCGATGAGGATGCTCTAGAAGGAAACAGTGTCTATGACAACATACAACATGCAGACTCAGACGATGATCCTCTAATTATTGTAAAGGAGGAACAGGTCGGAGACAGGTCAAGTATGTATGCTGTGCATTTCTTTTGCTTTAAGAAGACAACGCTCCTATTGCGAAGTAGGAGAGATTTTTGTATCGCCGGGCACTTTATAAACATTCAAACAACGGACAACCAAACTCGGGACAACTATTTGTGAATCACACAAATATTTTTAGTGTGCGTGTGGTGTGAGGGCCACTTTGTTAAAACTCTTTGAAAATGTGCTTAGGATTAAGTGAACATTCCCAAATAATTGTGAAAGTTGGAATCAGAATTTGCGAAAGTCAAATAAGTGAGTTATGGACTGTAAAGTTGGGTCCTCAGTTCTCACATAGAGGATTGAGGACCCACCTGCACCGCATAAACTATCTCTGCAATGAAATAGTAATTTTCATTGATCTGGCATTTGTATTACCCCACATTTTTGTTTTTCCATGTAATCGTTGAAACATTTTTACTTAAATTCTCTTTTACTGTTTGTAAAGATGTTCCCTGCTGAGTATTTTCGATGGCATTCTTCTTAGCAGAGTCTTCTTTTAATAATAAATCATATTCTTGTAGATGTTTCCTCTGAAGGTGATTTTTTTAACGAAGTTTTACCTTTGCCTTAACGAGAAAACTTCACAAATTTTGCATTTCACACGTTCGTCGTAACTATCGCGAAATGTTTCCTACCACACTACTAAACTTTAGTTTCTTTGTAGACATTATTTTTATCTTATTAACTTTTCATAAAACACAAATACAATCTATTCGATCATGTAAATTTTACACTAAACTATAAAATAAGCAACACATGCGCAGTGGAAATAAAAAATACGTTCGCGTTACTATCGCCGAGCGTCAACTGTAGGTCAACTGTAGGTCAACTGTAGGTCAACTGTAGGTCAACTGTAGGTCAACTGTAGGTCAAAGCTGTCAAAGTTAACATTCGTATTCATATCCGCGGCGTTACATTGTTAACGATCCGGCTCTTCTCTAGTCTATATTAATAATTCGGTCAAGGGGTAGACTCGATTGAAACCTTACCTGAATAATAAAACATAAAAAAATAATGATTTCTAGTCGACACCATATATCCGCAAAATACGCATTGTCGAGTATTTTGTTAAATTCGAATGGTGCAAATGGCAGTCGCCATATTGGCCACTCGGATGCCATCTTGAGTTCGTTAAGGCCGATTCACACTTATATCTATCTACCTACATTTTGTAAAACATTGTGTATTATGATTGTGAGTCACATTTCACCCGAGCGAAGCCGGGTTTTCATCTAGTTCTTAATATTGAGCGTCCTAAAATTGTTGATATACAATTATATATTTATTAGTAGAATTACTAAATTAATATTTGAGATTTAGTTTCAATCTTCTTTTAGTACGGTAAAAGAATACCTAATTAATCTCAGTATTTAATCGTAAAAAAATTGTAGCGGTTTGTTAATTATAATAAGCAAGTAAATGAATATTAATATAATAATAAAAAGGAATAAATATTTAATAAAAGAAAAGTATATTGTGAAATTATTTATAATTTCACAGAATCTTTGAGAAACATTTGGATTCAAGTCACGTGACGATATTTCCTATCTACTATTCTTTTTTTATCTATGACATAATAGGAGTGTGACGTCACTCGTGTTTCTTGAAGCTGATTGGTGTATTAAATACGTTTATCATTTATATGTTCATAATATTTGAACAACACAGTTTTCATTTGCATCTTCTCTATTGTAAAACTTTAGTGTTTGAGACCAGTATTCTAGTCAAAGTCGAGCGCGAATTCTCCGTCTAAACCACTTAAAACTAACACAAGTGTAAACCTAATAAAACAACACTATTTAACAAAGTTGAAAGTACTTACGATTCATATCTGCACTCAGTGTTTTATCATCGATGTGATTTTCTGCATGTGGCGTTTCCCTAGCGCCGCACACTGCCAAACTCTGCCTCAATTATCTTCCCTCGTACGCCTCTCGTCCGGGTTTGCTTCCACACACAGCAACAACAACAATCGCATTTCATAGACATCGACATAAGAAAATATTGGTTTTGTTATGCTTGAAATCGGTGGCGACGAGGGGGGGGGGGCTTTAGTTTAAGGAATATAAGGCCATAATTAACAGTTATTAAATTAAATCGAAATAATTTTATGGAGAAAAAAATAAAAAAAAATATTATCTCTGGAGGGAGTGTCCCTAATATCCTATGGTGAGATGACTCTATATCTTTTTTTCTACATATCACATATAAGAGGCATGCATTCCATTGCTAGGGAAAAAAATACATAAATATTTTGATATTTTTTTTTAATTTCAATTTTGGTACATAATACGATGACTATAAGTACAATACAAAAATATCAACAATATCTACATGAAAACCACTATTCGTTCATTATTTACATCTTAAACATTCTACATCTTATAACTATTTCATTTAATAATATCAAAGAAAAGATAAACAGAAATATTTATATATCTAAACATATAAATGGGCAAAATACTTAAACAGATATCACAAACCAATATTCTCGAATGTCAATTCCTAAATCTATGAAACTAGACTTTCAGCCCACTGTGCGATGCCTCACTTAGCGCCCGGCTGTAGTATTGGTTAATCTGAACAGCGATCCACGGTTCAGTAGTGACTTCGGGGTAGTAGCCACTACCTCTGTCGATTACCACCGAAGACACGTCCAGCTATCCGTCTCGAAGGACCATGAACGTTAGCCGAGGTCCGTAGGCGAGGAACATACCACCCAAATACGTATGGGCCGGCTCGACTCCGCTCGATACCACGGCCTCACAGAAAACCGGCCGTGAAGCAATGCTTGCATTGCATTTCGCCGCGTGAGTAAGGTTACCGAAGGCCCTAACCCTTCCCTCTTTCTCTTCCTCTGTCCCCTCTTCCCACTCTTCCCCCGTCCCCCTTTTCTCCTACTCCCACCTTAAAGGGCGGCAACGCTTTTGTGATTCTTGAGTTACATTGGCCCATGGGCGGCGGTAGTCATTTACCATCAGGTGACCCGTCTGCTCGTTTGCCCCCTATGCCATAAAAAAAAATATTAGCGTATATTCTCAGAATACTATTCACACTACCATTTCTTAAAACTACTCGTACTTACATGTTCTCAAGTAACCAAAGAATAGCTCAATTTAGAAAAATCGATCAACGTCATCTATGTATTACAACCTAAACTAAACTTAGTTTTAAGTGTGGATGTTTTATCTGGGCAATTTTCTTTATATTTTTGTCAATTTTGTCTCTATCTCTTTAAATAAAAACAGTTTTATGATTCATAAAAGTACAGTTTAATTAATACACAAGATCTCACGTTTTTGTGTTAAAAGCATTTTTATGTGCATTTGCTTTTTATTCCTGATATACAAAATTATATTGTAATTGATTTTTGTTATCTAGGTGACCCTACTCCGAAGGAATCTGAGCAACCTGCTCAGAGGAAGCCAGAAGATTTAACACAACAGAAACATTTAAGTTATAATATGCGTAAACACACTGACGAGAAACCATATCAGTGTAATGTATGTAAGAATTACTACTCACGGCCCAGTTATTTAATTATACACAAGCGTACACACACTGGTGAGAAACCATATCATTGTGGTATATGTAAGAAACAATTCGCACTAAAGTTAACTTTAACTTATCATATGCGTTCACATACTGGTGAGAAACCATATCATTGTGATATATGTAAAAAAAAATCTCACAAAAGAGTACTTTGAGTAGTCATATACGTACACACACTGGTGAGAAACCACATCAGTGTAATGTATGTAAGAAATACTTCGCACGGGTCAGTTATTTAATTGGACATATGCGTACACACACTGGCGAGAAACCATATCATTGTGGTATATGTAAAAAACAGTTCGCACTAAAGTTAACTTTAACTTATCATATGCGTTCACATGCCCTTGAGAAACCATATCATTGTGGTATATGTAAGAAACGATTCTCACAAAAGAGTGCCTTAAATTATCATATGCGTTCACACACTGGTGAGAAACCATATCATTGTGATGTATGTAAGAAACAATTATCACAAAAGGGTTCCTTAAGTTATCATATGCGTAAACACACTGGTGAGAAACCATATCATTGTGATGTATGTAAGAAACAATTCTCACAAAAGATTACCTTAAGTGATCATATGTGTACACACACTGGTGAGAAACCATATCATTGTGATGTATGTAAGAAACAATTCTCACAAAAGATTACCGTAAGTGATCATATGTGTACACACACTGGTGAGAAACCATATCATTGTGATCTATGTAAGAAACAATTCTCACAAAAGATTACCTTAAGTGATCATATGTGTACACACACTGGTGAGAAACCATATCATTGTGATGTATGTAAGAAACAATTCTCACAACAGATTACCTTGAGTGATCATATGTGTACACTAGGGCCGCCAGTAAAGACAAATTATTTTATAACGCCGAGTCTCAGAACTTATTCAAAATCACGTCAATAGTGACATTGTATCCAATTATAAAATGCATTCTACTATACAAACAAAATACATAAGATAGTGTAGTAATTTTGTGCAGTGAAAGTGAAAATTAGTTTAGTACTAAACTAAACTAACTTAAATTTTACAATATTATTAGATTAATATATAAAAAAAAACGGATGAGAAAGGCAGAAATTGTGTAAATAAGGATATAATATCAAATTGTTAAGAAAATTTGTCTTCAAGTATTCATTAATTGTATAGTAAGTTTCTTTTGGAAGTACTTCTTCATATAAATGTCTGCGAAATTGTGTTAAAGGCAGCATTCTCATATTTTCTAGTAAGTGGTGATATAGTTTCATGGCCATCCAATATGAATTTCTTCTAAATACCTCTAAGTTAATTTTAGGCATTATTAGTCTTGTTTCTTTCCAGTTCGACTATTTTCCATATCTCCGTATCTCTTAAATAATTCTGGATGTCTTTTAACATATATACAACATTAGTGCCCCGCGGTTTCACCAGCGTAAGTCCCGATCCCGTGGGAATATCGGGATTTAAAATAGCGATGCGTTAATCCAGGTCTCCAGCTATCTAAATACCAAGTTTCATCGCAATCGCAATTTTATCAATAATCTATATACAGTGTTGACTTTTTATAATCTCAAACAGGAAGCGAGTAATCAGTTTTCTGTCGTTGCTGAAAAAAGCTTCATTTTTAGTTGATACACTCTTGTAATAGCAGTGCGATATATAAGCATGGTAATGGAAGGAATTTATATTTTCTGAATAACGGCTTACGGCTACCAGAGTAATCGGCTTCAAACATAGCTCAAACGTAATTCCTTTGTCCTGTGAAGTAATTTCTACTGAATTGCCCCATACAATAATACCACAACTGAGAGTGGAAGCCACATATGCGTGGTACGTAATTATTGCAGTCTGTATATTTACTGTTTTTCTCATCTTTTTCATTACGAATATAAATCTATCTATTTTTTCAAGAGTTTTGTTGATATGTGGCTTCCAGTTACAGAATTTGTCCACGGTTATGCCTAGAAAAGGACACTCATTAACATCATTTGTATCGTAGTTATTGTATTTTATAACTAAATTTGTTAAGTTCGCTCTAGCCAAGTTATGGATTTATCAATAGCTATGTTAACGTCGGTTTCTAGTGTTATTACGTCTTTGCTTTTAATTATTAGTGTCGTGTCGTCAGCAAATGAGATGCATTCTTGATTAACTGCTTCTGGAAGGTCGTTAATATAAAGTAGAAATGGAAGGTGACCTAGAATAGTCCCCTGTGGGACGCCGTAATTGTTTTGCTGGTATGAAGATCTGAATTGTTTTTCTTGATGCTGATCAATTGTTGAATGCAGTGCCACGTGGTCCATACCTGTATACGTAAATAATACTTATTTATTTTTACGAAAAACTAAAGATAGTAAAATAATATAAAAATCTGTTTTTTTTTTTCATTTATTATAACGCCATCTATTATGGCACTATACCTTACCTGTATTTATAATTTATTACCTTTGCAGTTATAAGTATTTTTCTTATTTCGTTTATTGTTTTAAATATTAAATTATTTTTTACCCTGTAAAACAAGGGGTAAAGTTATTATTTTTTACTATCTTGCAATATTTTTTTCACAAAATTCTGAAATTTACAGTCGTGAAATTATACACTTGTATATAGTAGTATAGTTTCTTATAACGCCATCTATTATGAAAGTCTTATATTTTAACGCCATGTACCTCACTTGTCGCATGTTGTCGTCTTGACTTCTATTGTCAACTTGAACCAAGCAAACACATGTTCCTATATTAACTTTGCCACCCCTTTTCATTCCCTTAGGGGTAGAATTTCGAAAAATTCTTATCGAATGCCCACGTCGTACAAATAAAACACCCTCCAAGTTTCAGGTCTCTACTATCAGCGGTTTAGGCTTGGCGTTGATCCGTCAGTCGTCAGTCATTCAGGACAAAGCATTTTATACGTATAGCTAAAAGTACAGTTTGATTAATAATAGAAACTTCAAGATCTCACGTTTTTGTGTTAAAAGCATTTTTATGTTCCTTTGCTTTTTATTCCTGATATACAAAATTATATTGTAATTGATTTTTGTTATCTAGGTGACCCTTCTCCGAAGGAATCTGAGCAACCTGCTCAGAGGAAGCCAGAAGATTTAACCTCCAATAACCCCAAAGATCATAAACTCGCACAGGATAAATTTGAAGAACTTAATAAAGTAACTGCTGCGGACAAAACAGCGGCAAAAAGCACATATGAAGTTACATTCACTCTCAACGATGACAATAAAGAGAGATCTACAAGTGTACCGCACAGCGAACGTGTACAATATACATGTGACACGTGTCAGCAATGTTACAGTTCTAAGTGTAAGTTAGAGAGGCACATTTGTTTGAGCTCTGATGTGTGGAGGAAAGATCTCCCACGTGAGAGTAGTACAAGTAGTCACACACACACTGGTCAGAGACCACATCAGTGTCATGTATGTGGGAAACAATTCTCAGAAAGTAGTGCTTTGTGTAAGCATATGCGTACACACACTGGTGAGAAAACACATCAGTGTAATATATGTAAGAAAATGTTTTTATTTATGAGTAATTTAACATGTCATTTTCGTTCACACACTGGTGAGAAACCATATCATTGTGATATATGTAAGAAACAATTCTCACTAAAGAAATCCTTAACTTATCATATGCGTACACACACTGGTGAGAAACCATATCAGTGTAATGTATGTAAGAAATACTACTCGCAGGCCACGTATTTAATTATACATATGCGTACACACACTGGTGAGAAACCATATCATTGTGATGTATGTAAGAAACAATTCTCACAAAAGGGTACTTTAAGATATCATATGCGTTCACATACTGGTGAGAAACCATATCATTGTGATATATGTAAGAAACGATTCTCACAAAAGGGTGCCTTAAGTTATCATATGCGTACACACACTGGTGAGAAACCATATCATTGTGATGTATGTAAGAAACAATTCTCACAAAAGATTACCTTAAGTGATCATATGTGTACACACACTGGTGAGAAACCATATCATTGTGATATATGTAAGAAACAATTCTCACAAAAGAGCTCTTTAAGTTATCATCTCCGTACACACACTGGTGAGAGACCACATCAGTGCGACATTTGTAAAAAATGCTTTTCAGTAAGAGTTAACTTAACAAGACATATTCGAACACACACTTGTAAGAAACATGTGAAACAAAGTAAGTCTCGTCTCGCTCTAACCTAAGTACGTCGTGCGTCAGGGGCAATGACCTCTACGCGCCGCGCCACCAAGATAGCTGATAGCGGGAAGTGGTTCAATGTGCTAATAGTGATTACAGGGCAGCTGCGAGGTGAAGTTTATTGGTGGTTTAGAAATTGGTTTTTCGTTATGTGACCATTTACCAATAGAAAAATTTAAGATTATAAAAAAAGTAATTTACCGACCAACGATTTCGAACTGAGAATAATAATTTGAATCTACTATTTTGGTTATCGGTACTCTGTCCCGTACTTATATGTGTGTCGCAGTGAGATAGATCACTATCTATATAATATATAGCCGTGATCATAAACTTAGTATACCGTAATAGACGAACATAGTGTGCGAGTAAGATACTTAGCCTTATACAGAAACCTAGGTGTGAGGAATAGACAGAATAAACGTGAGACCGTTTCTGAAAAATTTTGTCTCTAATAGTCTCCTGTCAAAAGAAATCCCGTTTTAATTTTGATGTTTTCGTCGTAATCTTTCTATATTTTAACGGGTAATTAAAAAATAATAACGGTGTCGTATTCTGTTAGATTGTGACTGAAAGCAAAACACAATATCGATATGTCGATATATTTTATGAGAGAGTAAAGTTTTTTATTAAATATTATTGTACCGATATTGAACATATAACATGAATTTTAATGTTTCATTTTGAAAATATAGAATTGTACATGAAAACTGTGTGGCCAATATTATTAAGTTATATTTTTAAAATAGTGAGATGGGTCAAGTTATTATTACAGGCAATAGCTTGACAGTTCTGAGTATGTCATGCTCGCAATGGTGGCATGTGTCAGGTTGTACAGCTCCCTTCAATATGGTTGACTTGGATGATGGCTGATGCGTGCGTTATGTTGCAATGGGTGCCGTTAGTTTGGGCTAACCAGGGCTACTATTACTTAATATGACTAGAGTATTAATTAGCGGGAAAGTTTATATGTTTCAACATTATATAACCATACAATTGTAAAAAAAACGTCTTGAAAAAGAGTGTCAAGTGTCCTAGAGACTAATTCTGACTCTCTCCTACTCCTGACAATCCAAAAATACCTGTAATTGGTTTTATTGAAATAAATTATTTTGATTTGATTTGATTTTGATATGATTATGTAAGGTTTGTCATGTAAGAAACAGTCTCAAAACCACTGATATAAACTATGAAAATCACTAACTAACAGCAACTGCCAAGTTGTTCGTACCTCTGTTTGCACTCAAGTCAATCGTTCTAAACATATTCCTACCCTTTTATAATCCCAAAATTTGTTAATATTTATCTATCGACCAATAGTATTGCGTTACCGGTATAACCAGTCAAAATAATATCTATTAACTTATTTTTATTAAATAATGAACTGTGTTATCATCTATTATAGTTTGGCCCTATTCTTAATAAAATAAATAAGAGTTTTTGATGTGGCGACAACAGTCTTAACATTAAAAATATTTTGATTTTGTTTGATGTTTTATTTATTATCTAGGTACCCCCACTGCCTTTCTTTATGATATTATATATCTTTTGTAGCAAACCTTTTTTTTTAATTCAAAATCGTTTTAAATGTAATAAAGAGTTAATGGTGCCGATTCTATTGTACACTCGACTAAACTAAAACCTGACTTAATTTCTTCATATGAAATCAACCTAGTGTTCTACGTAATAAGGTCTATTTGTTACTAGCATCTATTTCTCAGCATCGCTAAATTTCATTGAAACCTGTCAACGTATGCTCAACTTTATTTCCACGCAGTTAGAGTCTTCATTTATTCAAACGCTGTATAATTGCCGTATAAAAACTTGTTCAAAACGAACAAGGATGACGTGTTTTTAATCTACACCTGAGATCACCACCAGAGGTTGAAAAGGAAGGGTTAGTTAGTTGGTCTCCGGTAGCCACACTCAATCGGCGAAAAGCAATGTAATCATTGCTTCACTGCCGGCTTTCTGTGAGGTCGTGGTATCACTCCGGTCGAGCCGGCCCATACGTGCTAAAGCATTGCTCTACCACTGTTTTAGAATAATTTGCATTAGTAGATAGAACAAAAATTCGTTCGTGTCCCCACAACTCGCCTCCCGAGTAGAGCCTATACGTAGCTATAGTTGACGTATGGCCCTGCCCAGCACCCGCCTACCGGGTGCAAATCGAATCACGTTAGTAAACAATCACACATAATGTAATAAGCATTTGCTTATGTTTAAAATACTACTAATCTTACACTTGATTACATCGTTTTCCTGACTTGGCGCTATCCTTACATACATTTTTGACTTCATCCACCATTGTTCTTCTATTTTAGCTTTAGCTACAGCTGCGCACAATGCAGAGAAGCTCATTTTGCCCATCTAGCAGCAAGTCGTAAATTACTCTACTTTCACATGGGTAGTCTTGCCATGCACACTCTTGTGGGATGTGAAATAGATCCCACAGGTTGCACATATTCTGTTCTTGAGGTCGGATTGTACTGATGGGCAAAATCAATCTTTTGTTTAACTGACTTGGTACTACGAGCTTGCTTGGGGTTTGAAGGATTGTGCAGGGTGGCGGGACGAAATTATCCGGAAAGACAGATTTCAATGCATTCCTCGAGCGGCACAGCAGGATTCGTCCGCGCATTTAATCACTTGCAAGAAGTATTGCGATTCACGGACATGAGCCCTATACCACGCCAGATTAGGTTCTGCTGGATCCTGCAAGCTATCTTCGGGGCTTTTTATATTCCGCCGAAACATCGTAGTTGTTAATTTTCTTTTCTGCAGACCTCAGCAAGTGTCTCCCCAGCATGCGTGTTCGTCATTGTTCGATCAAAATTAAAAACAAATGAATAAAATGACTTCACCCCGCCAACTCAACACAGCCCCGGAGGACGGCTGTCTTGAGTTGGCGGGGAGAAGTCGTTTTTTTACATTTTTTTTTGCTTTTTCAACTGTTTGTTAACTGTTCTTAACTGTTCGATCAAAATTTTCTATTGTTCGATCTTAGTTTTTTTTTTACATAAAATAAAAAATGACCCTCAAGTTGGCGGGGAGAAGTCGTTTTTTTTTCATTTTGTTTTTTGCTATTTCAATTGTTTGTTAACTGTTCGTCATTGTTCGATCAAAGTTTTTATTTGTTCGGTCTTAGTTTTTTTTATAAATAAAATCAAAAAATTACTTTCTAAGTTGGCGGGGAGAAGTAATGTTTTAACCTTTTTTTTAACTGTTCGTCATTGTTCGACCACAATTTTTTTTGTTCGATCTTAGTTTCTTATTTTAAATAAAATAAAAACATTACCCTCAAGTTGGCGGGGAGAAGTCGTTTTTTTATATATTATTTTGGCTATTTCCACTGTTCGGCATTGTTCGACCAAAATTTTTTTTTGTTCGATTTTAGTTTTTTTTTTAAATAAATAAATAATTACCCGCGAGTTGGCGGGGAGAAGTCGTTTTTTTATAGTGTTTTTGTTATTTCAACTGTTCGTAAATGGTCGTCGTCATTGTTCGATCAAAATTTTTTTTTTGTTCGATCATAGTTTTTTTTTAAATAAAAAATTACCCTCAAGTTGACGGGAGAAGTCGTTTTTTACATTTTTTTTTTGCTTCTTCAACTGTTCGTTAACTCGTCATTGTTCCATCAAAATTTTTATTTGTTCGATCTTAGTTTTTTTGGCTTTTTGACCAAGTACTTCGTTTGTCATAAAATTTAGTTCTGGCAGGTTTAGGTTACGTTAGAACTGTGACCATAACGTACGAGCCGAGCGAGCGAAGCTTTACATTTCATCGACCAAAAGGCTCGTAAATACTTTGATTCTTAGCTTTGTAAACTTTTATTAAGCTAAGGGCCTGTTTCACAGTCAGATCATCAAGAGGTTGTGAATTGGTCAGATGTTCGTCATTTGTAATGTCTTGACTCTTTCAAGTGATGTTTCTAAACTGTGATACTGATTATTTGAAGGTATATAGTAAATTGGACAGGTTTAGAGAGTGTTAAATTTCTTTTAGTTTATTCGTAAAAAACGAGTTAAGAACCTGACTATAAGTGATGTCCACCTCAAACACAAATAACATAGAGATTTGTCACTTGTCGTTTTGTAGAGTTGCTCGGGATATTCTACTCTAATAGTTAGGTTACGGATAAATTAAAACATTTGGTTTTAATGTTTGCGGAATTGACACCAGGATGTTGATTAATAAATATAACTAAAAAATATATATTTATTTTTACTTAAACCTATTTACCTTATATCACTTGGCATAGGCCCAATGCACATTCCCTATGGTCGATGTCTATACATCCAAAATCAGTGGCGTAACTATACCATCGTGAGGCCCGTGGCTAATTCATCGGATGAGGCCGTCCCTTAGGGTGCCAATACACATCGATCGATCGTTTTCGGCGATCGTCAGTGGTTACCACATCAATCTAGGGACTCACTCGGGCCCGAGGCCCGTGGCATTTTGCTTGCGCTGCCACCCTAACAATAGGGTACCACTAGCCACTGTATCCAAAATAAAACAAAACGAGGTGCTTACATACATACTCAATAAAACATAGATACTTACTACTGAGAGGATAGGTACTCGTGACATAAATGATAAGTACGTAATTCATGACGGAACATGGCGAAACAAAGATATTAAAAATATCGAAAATGTGCAGGTGGATGAAGAACCGTCTACCACAAGGACTCGACGGCGGAGGGCGCCTATAAACATACATGTATTAATGAGGTTATCAACATTTTCATTACGAAAAGAAACAACTCTTAGAAAAGTAGAACGTTAATACTGAATAATAATCAAAAAATTAAAGTGCTCGGCAAAGTTCTTCTAAATCTTTATTGTAAGCTAGTATTACACTAAGAGCAGAAGTAGATGGTGTAAGCCACCATCGACTTCAAGGTTTTTTATATATTTGCTTGTTTGCCTAATAAATGTTAATAGTGTTACGAGCTGAGGTTCGGGATTAGAGAATTATACCAGATTGTTATCGAAATAGACACAATTTATTTTAATAGATCACAAAATACACAAGGAAACTAGCAACAACACAATTACAATAATTTATTATCTCTATTACACTAAACTTCTTAATTCACTTACTGTTAATTCACTTGAAACTAACTCACTTGACACTCACTCGACACTCACTTGACACTCACTTGAAAACTAAACCCAAACTCCGCAATGCCACGCTTTATATAGCAAAAAGGTATTTCTAGAAACATTGCGACACCTCTGGTTAATTCTACAAAACAATAGAACAGTCTAATACATACTAGGACAACTTCCATTAATGGATAACTACTTAGTTCCGTTTTGTCTCAACAGATGGCGTGAATCTTTATTTTGTAGCTCTCTACGCCTTCCTACAGTCGCCAATAGATGGCGGGTTATTAGTAACAATAGTATAATTAAGTTTTCAGATTGGGCTTCCTTTTGGTAATAATTGAATGAAAGCGTCGTCATCATTATCAGTAAGCACTTTTTAATGATATAATGTATGAAACAGTCTTACAACCACTAACAATCACTAACTAACAGTAACTGCCACGTTGTTCGTACCTCTATTCGCACTCAAATCAAGAGTTCCCCACTTATTCCTACCCTTTTATAATCCCACTATTCGTTAATATATATCAATCGACCAATAGTATTGCGTTGCCGGTATAACCAGTCAAAATTATGTCTATCAACTTATTTTTGTTAAATAGTGAACTGTGTTATCATCTGTTATAGTTAGTCCCTATTATTAATAAAATAAATAAGAGTTTTTGATGTGGCGACAACAATTAAATATGTGTGTATATGTGACGTAAAGTGAACTGCGAGTTATTCCGGAAAATGCGTTAAAATGTTATGCAAATAAGGTTAGGGTAGTAGTAAGTGTACGTGGTAAGGAGTAAGTGTATTATTTCGGAATGGGCCTACTTTGAAGGTGAAACAATACGTAACGTAAAAGGGGGCAAACCTATTGCCATAAACTAGTCTCTTTAGGAAATATCTAAGAAAATTGGGGAGTAAAAGCAATTGCTCGAGATGTTCAGCGCCGCATACCTGTAAATCCGTGTCTAAAGCCGTGAAGTCCGAGCCCTCTCACTCGTAATACAAGAAATTTGGATGCATAATACATATTTTGTGTATTATTGACCAACGTCCGGTACTTTCTTAACATAGTAGTATAGGCTAATGCCTATTTCATTAAAGACAATCTAACATGTTTAACGACTTAGACATTAAAATAAAAGGAAAGAGTGTGTCAAAATTGATACTAGTTGTGATTCGTTTTATTCGTATCATCCGAATAGTAGTATGTAGGTTATCCGGATATTAAATTTTGAGGATATCCGGATAATTCGGTTATCCGGATAGCATGCCCTAAGTATAATAGTTGTATAAACTATAATACTTGACGCCTTTAGCTTTTTGGCGTCAGCTGTTAGGGGTAGTTGACCCGATGAGTTGCTGTGTATATACTTACCCTAATGTCTGTGCCAGCTGGCTGATCAAAAGTCAGGGTACATGCTTAACCGGCCCGGCTGATATCAGCCTTCGTACCGTAGTTAAGTGGATAGCTAGGGAGGCAGGAGTGGTATGTACTATTAACTAGTTCGGCCAAACTATGAGCTTTTGATCCGTAGCTAGTATGAAGTGAAACACCAGGGAAGGTTGGAATCGAACTTATATTTGTTAAAATCTATGCTAATTATATTACAATTGTTAGAAGTACGCGGTATGCGTACGCCACAGCTTTTTGTAGTTGTTTTCAAATAATTTAAATAGAATAGCATATCAACTCCAATTTTTCATGTATTTTTTTGAATAAATTTATTATTAAAAAAATATCTGTTTTGCTCATGCCACCTAATTAGGTGGCATGAGCAAAACAGATATTTTTATTGTTTAAACTTTAAAACTTTAATAATTATTGTTTAAACCATAAACTTACATGCTATGTTTATGGTTTAAACAGCTATGACATCACAATATGTCATTGATCACAAAGTCATTCCTATTCTTATTTGAATCCCAGAGTACCGTCCATACTTTACTCTTTGGTACCGTCGATGTATTCATGTGTCGTGTCTCGTGTTCATAGTGTATTTCTAGTCTTAGAAAATGATAGGATAAACGTGGTGTAAAAAAAACAATATGTATAATTTTGGGTCTTTTATAGTATTTTATATTTTTTCTATCTTCTATCTAAATAAAAATCAATGTAAGTATGTTTGTCCAATGCATTCCTCAACTATTGATCAGATTGTGATGAAAATTTTGAAGGATCTTCTGAAAACGCAAGGGTTTTTGGCCCAAAAAATCAATATAAAAAAAGCTTTTACATCAAATTTTTATAAAAAATAAACTGCGTGAAATGAATGAAATCAAGTGTTAACGAAATCATGGAATATGGAAAATGAGATATTTTTTATAACATTTTTCACTCTATGTTCAAATTAAAAAACAAATACTTTAGATATGTAATTTTTTGTAAATAAGCTTTTAATTATTGTATATTTATATTGTAAAAATAAGGGATGCATATCACTGTATAGAAATACATTGATGAAGTGTATCAAATACTATAATATTTATACTAAATTAAACAATGCAAGTAACTTTTTAAAAAGTTTAAAAAAAATAGTGTTTGCATCTGTGTTTGTGACTAAAAGACTATCTACTATCTACGCAGCTACGGTATTAAATTGTCAAAAGCCTAATGTCAGAATATGACATAGTCACATAGATGATACTTACACAATTTCTTTGTAAATGTTTTTATACAAGTTGCAAGTTTTTTAATATAATTTAATTACTACTAAAATATATAACAGTTCATTGAATACGTAATACAAATGTTAAAAAATACAAAAGTCCGTACTAAGGACAGTAAAAGGAAGTGAAGTGTTTGCAGTGGTACAGAAACGAAGTGTAAACTTGCCGTAGGAGTAACAATGGACAAGCTTAAGATGTGCAGAGTTTGTTTAGGAGAAGACATTCGACTGCACTCGATTGTCGAAACTCGTCTTAAAGAATTGTACGAGTCTTTGGTATTGATGCCGGTGAGTAATTCCTTTATAGGAAGCAGCGAAACGCAGCCTTTATACGAAGAGTTCCGAGTGTTTTATACAACACCGAAGTGTTCGTGTGAAGGCCGATATTGTCTGATTACTGTGTTAATTTTTCTTTCACAAGGGACAGGGGTCTTTAATATTATATGTATATCGTTTTCTTTCTAGAAAGATATTGTGTGTTTTGTGTACCAATGTATTTCATGCCTTGTAGAAACAACTCAAACACATCCAGTAATACCCAAGTTAATGCTTGATGCTTAATCTGTAAATCTGTCTTGAGTGAGAGAGTCAGCAGTAAATGAGTGATGATCTCAGACTGCTCATTCCTCATCCATGGCTCTTTCCAGTGTGTATCTCAGTTACTATTTGTTTATAAAATACTCCAAGATAATTACAATTCTTATATTACCAAATGGTTAACCCAACATGTGTTTATAACACTATTTTATACAAAACATATTTGAGAGAAATCCTTTTAATCCTTACTTAACTTTTTTAATTTGAGACAGGCTTTATATAAGTTGTTTATTAAGTGGGTTCAAATATAAAGGTAATTGATCTTAAGTCTAGCCGCTACTTTATTTATGTCAGTTGAATGCAAGGAACACACTGCTGTTGGTAACATGGAGTGTCATTTACAGTTGGAGACAAAAGACCGCAGGCCAAAACTGATCTGTTACATATGTTGTGCAAGGCTACAGAACTGCTATGCGTTGAGGAGGAGCTGTCTCCGGAGTGAGGAACTGTTAACAGAGATGCTGAGCGGTGATGAGGTTGGTTGCACTCTATATACATTATGTTATTACATGTCATCTCTTATATTTAAAAATAATAGTTGAAAAAATAAATTACTTGTGAAGAAATGCATCAAATTTTTTAGGGTTTGAATTGCATGGCTTCCATTTTATCAAAACTCTTTTCCATAAAAGAGACACCTTCATTGAATTGTGAAAAGTACATTGTCAATATAAACTAATTATTTAAAGTTAGATGGTAGTAAAACCATATCTTTAATTAGTTGGTAGTTTTGGGCCCGACGAGGCCTTGTATACAGATGAGAAGTGTTAATATGACCACCACTGATGAAAGTATTAATTTAAAAAATTACCACCACTTAAACAAACTAATATAATAATAGGTATATTATTTGTCTATACAGAGCAACCATTTACTAGGCAAGTACCTAGGTAATAGGTTATATCATAATAATTTAACTTGCCAACAGTTGGAACCAGTGGAACTGCAAGAAATTGACAATGAGAAGAGACTCTCCGTAGTGTACAATGTCGTACACTTCAGCATTGGACATGTACTGCAGATGAGTGCAGACAATGTTGGTGTGGAGGCATTGACGTGTGATGATGTTAAAGTTGAACAAAATGATCCTGAAGGTAATATTTTACGTTTGTTTATTTAGTCACTTAATGTTACATAAATATCTGGTATAGTGGAGTAAATAAAGACAAAAAACGACTCAACTCAACAAATTCGAAAAACAGCAATGCCTGCTAAGCAAGTAGAAAGGTGACTAGACACTGATGCGGACACCCATCTGTAGGCCTGGGTAGACCTGCACATGATTGTAGATCGGGAAGTGCCCACAACCCCGGTACCAGCTGGAAACTCGTAGTTAGCTTCTCTGACGAACCTGGCGGTGTTACCGCGAGCATATGCAAATATGCGGGACGTGAGCATGCCTTACAGCTCCGGTACCTATCGGCACAATAGGGAGTGTGCCGGTAGCAAACGGAGGTCACGTTTCACGAGTAGCGATTCCCTGTGACCGATAGGCATACGGGTAACTAGCCTTAATTAGTACGGGCGCCATGGCGTTTGAGGTAAGACCTGCCGTAGAAAGGTTCCTGCGTCTCGGGACCTTGGTTTGGGGAACGGAATCCAGGTATACTAACCCTATTTTTATAACGTTGATGGGGTGGGGGCAGTGTAAACAAATACGTAGTTGAAGAGAGGAGAGGGGCCTGGTCTTTCAGCTTCACTTGTTGTATAAATCTCCTTCTATGCCTCCCTCGTCTTGTCTTTACCTCTATTTTGCGTTCCAATATTGGTTTGAAGAAGTTGTCGGTTTTAAGAGGCCAACCATTTTTCCCCTTCTGTTATCTATAGTTTCCAACCGTCTTCCTTCATTTATTCTTACTAGAACATCCTTGTTGGTCCAATCTGTCTGTGACTCTATGGGTGGGCGTTCACGTTTCGCAGCCACAAATTGCAATGCTCCATATGTTCGTTTTAATGAACCGTTTCCATATTTTGATGTTGATTTTAGCTTTGAATAGATGTTTTTGCGGTTAAAGGCTTGTTTGGCTATTGGGAGTCCTTCTGTGATATCAGAAGAACAACTTGAGACATGCGTTATTCGGCTACCTAAACATTTAGAACTGTTTATTGTTGTTCTTTATTGTCGTCTCCAATTTTTTTTATCGTTTGTTAGTTTACATACAGTTATTAAATAATTCTCCTGTCTCTGTATTCCCTTTAAAATTTTCCATAATTTTCATCCAGTTTACCTTATGGAATCCTTCTCTAAGTCTATAAAGGCTATGAATATCGGAAGGTCGGAAGGCTTAAATCCATGCGTCTGTCCATAATTAGCCAGGGGGCTAATATAACATCTCTTGTACCTTTATTTTGTTTGAAACCATATGGATCGGGGCCTAAGTAGTTCTCCAAATGTGGTCTCTTTCTTTGTTGTAGTATTTTAGATCCTTGAGAGAATAAGCCAAGTGTTCTGTTTTCTTCACAATTAAGGTGTTTTGTTCTATCGGTAGGGCGATTGTTTTACTAATTTGAAAATCTTGCGCAACGGTACCAGTTTTGTACATCTTCTTGATCAGGTAGTAAATTTCGTCAAACAATGACTCACAAATTGAATATTTAATTAATTCTATGTATAAGAGCTCATCACCCGGAGCTTTTCAATTTTGGATAGAAATCAGAGCTTTGTTGAATTCCTCCTCTGATATTATAGGACCTAATTTGTCCTAATTTACATGATCTTCTTTTTCTACATCATCTTCTTTTAAATTTGTCCTCTATGCAGTTCTTCTGTGTACCTTTCCAAAGATCAACTAAGTATGTCTTTGCTATTAATTAATATGTTACCGTTTTCATTTGAAATTGCGACGTCGCCTCTCGGCTTGAAGCGAAGGCCTCACCGCCATCTAGCAAGCGAGCGGCGAGCATCGTTTCAATTCATCGTTGATCAACTATAATAATATATTTTGACAATTGCGGTTTGCTTGATTTTTTTACTGATTTAATTTTCTTAGTCAAGTGATTGCTGCGCGTACCCCTTGATGCGACCTCGCGTACCCCTAGGGGTACGCGTACCACTAATTGGGAAACACTGCATTAGTATAACTGTGAACAACTCATCTCTTCCTCTCGTCACATCTACATAACAAACCAACTCGTTCTTAAGACTCAATGCTGTTTACAGATATTGGTGAGGAAACTCTGGAAAAATACAGTGTCTATGACAACATACAATCTGCAGACTCAGATGATGATCCTCTAATTATTGTTAAGGAGGAACAGTCCAAGAAACGTATGTATACTGTATGAGTATATAGAGAGAGTAGTAGAGATATACTGTGTGTGAGATGTGTGAAGTTATTATTATTCTCTTTATTCATTTAAATATACATATAAATTACATTTTTAAATACATTCAGATTATATCAAAAATACATTTAAAAATATAAAAAATAGTGCCCCACCGGTATCGGGTACAGGGACCAAGCTACCGGTGGTTAGGGTTCCAGAGACAGAAACCTCCTCACAATACGTGCCGTATCAAGAAGGACCGCCTTCTGCATCAGGCCGTTAGTCCAGCTGCCTAACGAGAGCCTCTGAAGGTGTTGGTCGAGGCTCTTTGCAATCAACCCATGGGCTGATATGACTATCGGTACAATGATTGCTGAATTCACATCCCACATGTCGACCACCTCGTGGGCCAAATCCAAATATTTCATTTATAATTATAATTACTATCCATACGCTACGTTTTGGTACTTAACACTTCAATAAAATACAATTTCTATGGCAAGTCCAAAAATTGTGCAGGTGGCACTAAATCTGGTTGAACCTTACCCAGCTAAGGTACCATATCATGGACATTATATGACAACAGCAACCTACAGTTCGTCTTCCTACTAAACAATTACAATAATGTTCAATTATTGCTTCCCTACCTATTAGAGCACTGTCCACTAAAATATATGTACAATAAGTTTTGCTATGGATGCGTCTTGACTTAATAGCCATGAAGTGCTGGATGACGCCAGTGCTCTCTGTACATACATCTATAATATATTTTCCATCATCCCACTGTATATAATATATATCCTACTATCCTACTAATATTATAAACGTGAAAGTTTGTGAGGATGTATGGATGTGTGGATGTATGGATGTATGGATGTTTGTTACTCTTTCACACAAAAACTACTGATTGGATTTTAATGAAACTTTACAATAATATAGCTTATATATCAGAATAATAATTTATGAAGCCATTGTGTATATTGGCCAAAATTTAACGATAAGTGTTAAGGAAGTAGGAAAAAATCTGTCATCTGCGAGCTATTCTGGCGTGCGGTGGGAAAACTGTAAGAGTTGCACGAATATAATGTACGGTGGGATTGTTTCTCCTTAATAGTTCTACAAAAAAGTCCGCGACAGTATATATCTATATTTTATGTGTAAGCCATTATTTCCAAAATAGTGAACCATAAATTCAATAAAATTAGATTTTTTATTTCCAATTCACATTTAGCAGTAACAAATTGATTTTTACCAAACTAAATACTTTTATCGCTTCTGAAATTCAAATTAGATAAACTTTGTCTTTTTAAGTACGTAATTTGGTCGAATATTTTAAAAGTTACGACTATAACATAAAACTGCGGGCGATACATCGCTCACCCGAACGCGGAAATTTGAAATTTTGTGAGGATGTATGGATGTTTGTAACTCTTTCGCGCAAAAACTACTGAACCGATTGCGATGATACTTCGTAGATAGCTGGAGACCTAGATTAACACAGGCTACTTTTTATCCCGATATTCCCATGGCACCTGAGTTACGAGGGTGAAACCGAGGGGTACAGCTAGTAATATTATAAATCTGAAGGTTTGAATGAATGGATGTATGTTTGTTACGCTTACACGCCAAAACTACTGAACCGATTGCTATGAAACTTGGTATGTAGAAAGCTGGAGACCTGGATTAACATATGGGCTACTTTTTATCCCGATATTGTAACGACATCTGGACTTACGCGGGTAAAACCGCGTGGCGCTGCTAGTTTCTAATATGTTCTTCATAATAGGACCTTGCCTGTTTGATTTGGTACGAACCTAAGGAAAATAAATGCATATAGCTACAAGTGAACCGAGGAGAATTAATTAAAGTGTCACCATCTACTACCATTTGTATAAAGTTAGCTCTGTGTCTATTTAAATTATTTGTTATAATATAACGTAGTCAGCAAGTTGATTTTCAACATACATTTTTTCATTTATAATTCTCAATATATCATTAGCATCTCATAATTTCTGCATCTGAAGTTGTTGCTAGATAAGGGCCAAGTACTCAACAACATAACCATTAATCCCACTTCGGCCGCTATGGCAACTAAGTTTCGCAACCAGTTGTGAAAGAGGATTTTATCTTCTTCCTTGGCAACTAGTTGCGATAGAAGTTTTTGTTTCCTTCTTACGCTACCGGTTGCCTGCCAGGAATAATTTTCTCGCAATCGCAACCGAGTTTCGCAACCAGGTGCCACTAAGGAGATTTTATTCTTTGTATGTAACCTTCGATATTCACAACTTCATTTTATTAATCTGAATAGTCTGTCTGAAATTACGTCTGCCATGATATTATATATATGTCATTGAGAAGTAAAGCAGTCTCAAAAAGGATTAGCATCGGCAACATGTCAACTTTACATGTTCCAGGAAGGAAAAAAAATCTTCTATCGCAAGCAGTTGCTAAAGAAGAAGATAAAATCCTCTTTCGCAACTGGTTGCGTAAGCTAGTTGCCATAGCGGCCGAAAGGTCAGTACACCCTATTAATTAATAATGGCTTAATTAAGTTTAGATACCTATGTAAACTATATGTTCTTTATTGATATAAGTAGTTGGAGCTCTTCTGCACAAAACAATAAGTGCCATTAGCAATTATCACAGATTTTTCTTCTCCATCATGATTACAGAAAAGTTCTTTAGGTATCAGTAATGTTCTGTCAATTATTTGTTGTCTATTTATGTGGTTGAGACCAATGTGGTGTGGAACAAAATAATGTGTACGTTCGCGCAGCGGAATGTTGTTGAATTTAAAGATTTTAATTATGCAGATATTTAGTGTATGACGTCGTGTAATTGTGTATGGTAAAAAAAAAATTGTGCATGCAGCCATTGTGGAGAAATTCGCTAAAAACTGATTCCGCTGGGCGAACGTTGTCCTGGCGGAACTTTTTTTAAATCCATGGACTTAGAAGAAGAAAAATGTGTCCAAAAATTAGTGTGTATTTGTGTATGTATGAATAAAATTAGTGCATGCATAAACTTCGGAGAAATTCAAGTTTCCGCTACGCGAACGTTTGGCCATTAGCTAGTTTTCATATAAAGCGCTTATATAGAGAGCTGTAGATTTTTACATACGTTGTTTTGAATTTGTTTATAAAACAGATTTAGATAAAATCGTAGGGTTTAAAAGATAAAAATATAAACGTAAAATACGCTTATTAGGTCTTAGTTCGTAAAGTATGCACTTTGGGGTCTAGATTTTCACGTTTATACAAACCCTGTAAGTGTCTGCAACATGTTGCCAAGTATCAATGATGTTCCGTTAGTAATTAAAGAGTTATAGGACAATTTACCATGAATAGACCACTGTTTACAAAGCAGTCAAATATCACGACGTTCTAAAGGAATTGCATAGTAAAATGTATTCCAATAATTAGTGTATTAATTCAACTACTCACATGCAAAATTTCATCTCATTAAATTCAGTAATTAAAAAGAAACAATTAAAATACTGACAAAGCATCGAAAACTTACATAACCCGACCAAGTTCGGATGGCTACAAAAAAGCGGCCGTGCCATATATCTAAGTAACGTCATAACCTTCCAGTATAGTATTTATTAATATGGTACAATTGCGTACAGAAGCGTTAGGAAAAAATAAAACAATTGTATTTCTTGAATTAAAATTTTTTTTTTATGGTATAGAGGGCAAACGAGCAGATGGGTCACCTGATGGTAAATGACTACCGCCGCCCATGGGCACCTGTAACTGAAGAGTCACAAGTGCGTTGACACCCTTTAAGGTGGGAGTAGGAGAAGAGGGAGAGGGTGGGGGGTTGAGAGCAAGCATTGCTTCACTACCGGTTATCTGTGAGGCCGTGGTATCGAGCGGAGTCGAGCCGGCCCATACGTGCCGAAGCATGGCTCTGCCACGTTTAATAATAACGCCAATATTTTTTTAATAATATAATATATAACGCCACTATCTACGATAAAAATAAATCTTCAATTAATAAGTACTTCTGTAATTAAACATCCGTGTACAAAAATATTTTTAATTACATGTAATAATTATGTATTTATTATTTATTTCTTGCCACCTGTTACGTAGAAACCCAACAATTGGCGAAATGTGGGTGTCACAGAAATGTCACACCTCTGCCTAACCCTTCTGGGACAACAGCCGTGAGCATATGAATGAATGAATGAAAATACAGAAACTAACCTCAAAATTTCTAACCCTCTTAGGGACTAGTTATGACAATCCCTGTTGCGCGCGCCCCCGTAATGGCAGAACTTGGCATACAACTCATGTGCGCGCACAGGCGCGTGTATTTTTTGTTGATTTTGTACCAATTCAATACCGGTATTATACTGAAATTTTTTTTTAATCATAATAATCATAATCATAGTTTATTTGCGAATACAATTACAGTAAGATATTACACAGATTTGTAAGTTTGTTCATTCCATATTCCACCCAATTGGTATGCAAATTTTCAAAGAAATTAAAAAATAAATAAATAAAATAGAAGTCAATAAAATTAAATTACTCAAACTGATTTACAAAATACGAAATAAATGAAATTAATTATGTCAAAACTATAGAACAATGTCAATATCAAAATCGTAAGCAACCATCAATGTTTGTAAAATTAAATTTAATATAGTAATGAAATTTATTTTTAATACATTTTTGAATTATAAGATGTCTGTCAGATATTCATCAACACTGTAATATGCCTTCGTTAAAAGTAAGTGAAGAACATTTTTCTTAAATACATTTGGTTTGTCAAGTTCTAAAATACGTCTTGGCAATTTATTATATAAGCGAGGAGCCATACAGAAAACACTCTTGTCGTATTGCGCTGTTCTATGTTGAGGGATACATATTCTATAGCGATTTCGGACACTATTATACGCAGTGAACGGCTTATATTATTTTTTACAAAATTTACAGTTTCATATATATACAGACAAGGTAAAGTTAGTATTTTTAATTTAATATATTTTAGAATGTTACCTAAATATATTGCACGGCCGCTTTTTTGTAGCCATCCGAACTTGGTCGGGTTATGTAGGTTTTCGATGCTTTGTCACTATTTTAATTGTTTCCCTTTAATTACTGAATTTAATGAAATGAAATTTTGCATGTGAGTAGTTGAATTAATACACTAATTATTGGAATACATTTTACTATGCAATTCCTTTAGAACATCGTGATATTTGACTGCTTTGTAAACAGTGGTCTATTCATGGTAAATTGTCCTATAACTCTTTAATTACTAACAGAACATCATTGATACTTGGCAACATGTTGCAGACACTTACAAGGTTTGTATAAACGTGAAAATCTAGACCCCAAAGTGCTTACTTTACGAACTAAGACCTAATAAGCGTATTTTACGATTATATTTTTATCTTTTAAACTCTAGGATTTTTTCTAAATCTGTTTTTTAAACAAATATAAACAAATTAGTAAAAATCTACAGCTCTCTATATAAGCGCTTTATATGAAAACTAGCTAATGGCCAAACGTTCGCGTAGCGGAAACTTGAATTTCTCCGAAGTTTATGCATGCACTAATTTTATTCATACATACACAATTACACACAAATACACACTAATTTTTGGACACATTTTTTTTCTTCTAAGTCCATGGATTAAAAAAAGTTCCGCCAGGACAACGTTCGCCCAGCGGAATCAGTTTTTAGCGAATTTCTCCACAATGGCTGCATGCACAATTTTTTTTTTAAAATACACAATTACACGACGTCATACACTAAATATCTGCATAATTAAAATCTTTAAATTAAACAACATTCCGCTGCGCGAACGCACACCAAAATAATCATAGAGCAAATCCTTGCTTTATTCATATAACATTTTATGTTCTTCTTGGAATTTTAAATAACAAAGATATTCTGCCATTGTACCTACTAATTTATGGAAGCACTTCTGAAATAAAATGTATTATTATTATTCTCTTTATTCACTTAAATATACATATAAATTAAATTTTTAAATACATTTACTATAAAGAAAAACAAAATATATTTAAAAATATAAAAAATAGTGTCCCACCGGTATCAGGTACAGGGACCAAGCTACGGGTTAGGGTTCCAGAGATAGAAACCTCCTCACAATGCGTGCCGTATCAAGGAGGACTGCCTTCTGCATCAGGCTCTTAATCCAGCTGCCTAACTTGAGCCTCTGAAGGTGTTGGTCGAGGCTCTTAGCAATTAACCCGTGGGCCGAAATGACTATCGGCACAATGATTGCTGAATCCACATCCCACATGTCGACAATCTCGTGGGCTAGCTCCAAATATTTTAATTCTTTATCTTTTTCGGCTTTTAAGAGATTGTCGTCATGGGGAATGGTGATTTCAATAATCATTGCTCGGCGCTCTAATCGGTCAATCACCACTATATCAGGCTTATTGGCAACAATAGTCCTGTCAGTGATGATAGATCGATCCCAGTACAATGTTGCATGACCATTTTCGAGAACTGGGTCGGGCACATACCTGTAGTATGGTAACTCGACAGCCACAAGATTATATTTAACAGCAAGTTGCTGATGGACTATCCTGGCCACTTGGTTATGTCTATGCAAGTACTCGCCGTTGGCAAGACGAGAACAACCAGAAATTATATGCCTGAGGGTTTCTCCGGGATTATTATTATTATTAATACAGTCCCCTGTTCTTAGGTTTAGAAGATAAATTGCTAAAGAAATTGTTCCTTTGTTCACTTGGTGAAATTGTGGTACCTCATTTAATAAAAATTAAATTGGTCTTTACTTAGGCCAAACCAGTGATGGGTATACCCCGGTCCTCCTGCAATAGACCCACTTGTGACGGAACACCGTGTGGTTTTAGTCGGTTCGATGCCGACATACCATCTTACCATTAGCTCCAGTGAGGTGATGACCCGTGGGGGTTTCCACTCGATAAAAAAAAACAAAAAAATCCAAACCAGTAATGAAAAAAAATATCTGTCATATTAAATATATTATCAAATTCGTTAGAAGAGTTATAATGCCAACATATCCTCAATATGAGCAGCACTGAAAACATTCATATAATTACCAAGAATTCTGTTAGTAAAATCCCATGTCTCCGTCTTTAAATGATAATCACATAGCCTATTATTTATTGGTACATAATAGTTGTACGTACTTAGTAAATATTTCCTTACACTAGTAGGAATTCGATTTCTTTCTCTACCCCTGCATCCTTTGACAAAACAATGAGATTCCGTTTCCATAGGCCTTATGTAGTTTGGCAATGTTATTGTTTCATTAGATCTTACAAATACAGAAGCAGGTACATCTTGGTTTTGATCCGAAGATGTTGATGGGTTCGATACTAAATGGGGTGCAGCCCTATCTGCTCTCACCCAACATGAATGGCACAGGTATGTCATTCTATTACCAATCTGTAAAATAATAATTAATATTACTTTTATTACTAAACAAATACATTTTATTAAATCATTGTGCTAACACAAAACAAAGTATATGATACTTTTGACCACTTCAAACTTGGTAAGCACTATAAACGGTGTTTACTACTGAATATTATTTTGTCAGTTACAAAAAAGTCAAGCAACTTACTACCCATGTGTATATTTTAAAAGGAAACACTGTTTTACATATTAGTAACTTATTTATAACTCTACTGATGTTAGAAGCCATCACAATAAACAATAACTCACTCTACGGGGAATAATCCACTCTTCTATTACTTGATGAATCTTCTGTTCACGTTCAGAGTCAGTTCTTAGTATATGGGACCGTATGCGCAAGACAGAACGACCACAATAAATGCATACACGTTGATGACCAAGAGTAGTAAGATCATCTCCAAGATTGTCATTTTTCAAAGAATCATTTGCAAGATCCAAGCATGCATCACACAGATGATCAGAATGACTGACCTATAAAAGAAACATAACTATTAGAACATTTGCATTAGAAATGATTTTCTCTTGTCTAAAATCAACACTAACCGTAAGAGGGGCAGTCCACTGTTGTATAACAGAACGAATTGCTTCGTCTTCTAACAAATGCATAGCTATAGCATTGCTACGAGCAGAACTAATACCACAGTTTATGCAGTTCATGTTAGAAAAAGTCCAATCAGAGGCAAAAATCGGAATCGGGTACTTATGTCCCTTGTGCAAGCGCAGGTTGTTCCTAATAGCAGAGATCGTCAGTGTCCGTAATACGTAGCGAATGTTGTTTAAATAACTCCAACATCAACATGAAAGCACAAGTAACGCGATAGAAACGATCAGAATCCGACAGCACAGATGCTATGGCAACTTGGAACATAAAAGAATTGCACTTTTTTTATTGAGTCCAGTGCCATCCCAAGGATAGATACCGGAACTAAAATTACTGTGTTACAATATTTAAATTTATAATATGTATGAGGGGAAATTTATTACCCACAAATGTATTACGATATAAAATTCGCATTTGTAAATAATAATAATAATAATAATAAAATTCTTTATTGTAACAAAAGGTGCATACAATTCAAGTGCAAGCCCTGATTCCCAAACTAGCGTTAGCTGTATAATGGGAATCAGTTCCTTCCCATAAAACAATGATACAAAAATTTGTTACTATAAACATGTGGAACATACATAGTTTGAAACAACCTTAACAGTAGAGTTAGTTAACTTTGCGCGTGCATGTGTTAATGTGTGTGCGTGTGTGTGCGTTCGTGTGTGTACGTTTGTGTATTGAAAGTATGTTTTAAATTTAAGTTACGTCGTTACAAGCAATAGACTCTCCACTTCATCGTATCCAAAACGCTTAAGCCATATTGTAATTATGTTTTTAATTTGGTAGTTTGATAGGTGTTTGGTTTTGTACAATAAATTAAGTTTATTGTATAATCTAGGTGCAATGTTCCTGTATTGCTGTTTCGCAAAATTGCTTTTCACTCTTGGGATGGGACATCTCTCTTTTCTTTTATCCGAAGGTTGAAGAAGGGGTACAGTATGCTTATGATATTTACGAATACATCGATATACAAACAAGTTTCGTACACTTAAAACTTCAGCTTTTTCATACACTAAATGAGTAGGGTGGCGGAATGGTAAGTAAAGGAGTACTTTAAGTACAGCCCGTTGAGCTCTTTCAACCTCAATTAAGTGTGTCTTTGCTGCTGAGCCCCACGAACATACACAGTAGGTGATTAGACATTCGGCTAAGGCTTTGTATGTCTGTATTAAAAGTGTGGTATCTGGTATAATTCTTAAATCCTTAAAAATATAAATGAGCTTCCTTAATCGACCACTAACTATATTTATGTGTTTCTTCCAGTTTAGTTTGTCATCGATATTCACCCCTAAATATTTGATGTCAGTTGTTCTTGATAGCTCAGGACAACTACAACGTGCAGAGAATTCGATAATTGATCGGTTACAGGGATGGCAATGTATGCGAAGTTGGAGTGTTTTTGGAGAAGACGCCATAGTTTTGCTGAAGCATAGATATTTTGTTTTATCGACATTAAGTGATAATAGGCTATCTTCAAGCCATGCTGTAATACGGGACATTCCTTTTTCAGCTTTTTGTCGCACATTCTCCCATGTATTACTATAGAACAATACTACTGTGTCATCGGCGAACATTTGTATGTAAGTTTGAAATTCAGCTCCCTGAATTTCAAACTTACATAGGTCATTCACATACGCAAGAAATAGCGTAGGACCCAGGGTGCTGCCTTGTGGCACCCCATATGACCCCACACAGAAGTTACTGGTATAGTTTTCAACTCTAACACATTGATTTCTTTCTGTAAGATAATCTTTTAACCATAAAAGCGCGTTTCCCCTAATTCCTAGATTCTCAAGGCGAGTCAAGAGGATCGGAATAGAAACGGTGTCGAACGCCTTTTGTAGGTCAAGGAATACCCCTAGACATTTATCACCCCTGTCAATGTGAGACGTGATATTAGATGTAAGTTGTAATACAGCGTCGTCAGTAGAATGATTGGCTCTAAACCCGTATTGTTTCAACCCAAGAAGTTTATGGGTCTCCATATAATTCATTAAACGTTTGTTCATGATTTTCTCAATTACTTTAGAGACTGTACTCAACAGTGAAATAGGCCTATAGTTTGTGGGAAGGTACTTGTTTCCTGATTTATAGATGGGAGCGATAATAGCGTCTTTAAATATTGTGGGGAAGATGCCTCGTTCAAAGCTTAAGTTGGTCAAGTATGAAATAGGTTTGGCAAGGTAGAAACGAAACGTTTTTAAAATGGAGGCTGTAATTTTGTCTATACCTGGAGCACTATGAGACTTGAGGCTACTAATTATATCCATGACTTCAGCAGGATCCGTTAGGTATAGCGCCATGGAGTGCAGTGGTGCATTCGTAATTTTAGCATTTTGAGCTAGGGTTGCCTCATCCGTGTTTAAGTTTTGTAAGATTCGATTAGCAAGATTTGAACCAACCGAAGCAAAAAACTCATTAACATCATCTAGCGATCTAGTTACATTTATGTTTATGTTAAGCAATTCTGTGGGTATTGCCTTATTCTGTTTCATATTACATAATTCTTTAATCGTGTTCCAAGTTTCTTTTATGTTACCTTTGTTTTTGTTAAGTTTGTCCGCGTAGTAATTTGTTTTCAGCGTTTTATTACCTTTTTTAATGTATTTCTGTAAACTACGTATTTGTCTTTTATGTCTAGATTATTAGAATTTAATTTTAATTTCTTATGCATTCTATCTCGTCTACGTATAGATTTTATTACACCTAAAGTTATCCAAGGTTTTAAAGGTTTGTTACGCTTAGGAATTCTTATACCTGAGGTGTTACTGTTTATAAAGCTTTCTAATTTTTCTGTTAATATTACTGCAGCTTGATTTACATCTGTCATTGAGTACAAATCGTCCCAGGACTCATCCTTCAAGCATTTATTTATACCACAGAGATCAATTTTAATTTTATTAATGTAGGTATTTTGCTTAGAAGTGGGCGTATAATCAATATGCAGTAGAATGGGTGAGTGATCGGTTAATTCGTCAAAAACAAAAGTTTGTACTTTTGCAGTCGCTTTTACCATAAAATGGTCAAGGCACGTATTTTGTCTAGTGGGACAGTTAATTCCCTGCTTTAGGCCGTGGCTTGCCATCAGATTTAAATATATTGCAGAATTTTTAGTAAGATTATCTGACATAATATCCAAATTTAAATCACCAGTCAAAATAACCACTTTGTTCGTGCCATATGTTTTTACAATAGTATCTAGTGAATTTATATAACTAAGCGGATTTTTAAAGCAAGGTGGACGGTAGGTGCAAATAATACAATTGTCTTCTGCAATATTCACCACAATGCAGTTTCCTTCAGAACATTGGGGCTCAAATGAATACGCCTCAAACACTTCCCTAACATAGACTACAACGCCATCGTTTTTGTTTAACGATATATTTGATCTCAACATTTTGTAGTTATTTATGTTTGGTGGCAAAAAGTGTTCGTTCGTCCAACATTCCGTTAAAACAATTACGTCAATTGGCTTAGAAAATACCAAAATATTGCATATTAAATATCTAAAACCACTTCAAATTCTTTACAAACAACAATTTGTTCACCAAAACACAATAATATTAATTAAAAATACAATCGTAACAATCAACATTTTTTTTTAATATTTGGAACTTATTAATATTAGGGTGGCAGCACTTCACTTATATTGCAAATGGCTGCGTATGAGTACCGATTGCCGGTTTCTTGTGCTTTTCTTTTTGCAATAAAAGTTTTGGTTTGAATATAAAAATCGAAGATTAGTCATAAACATACATTAATTAGCTAAAGTATAAAATTCTCATGTTAGAACCAATAAAACAAGAAACAGGCAACAACAAAACATTCATACACCGTATAAGTAGGTACCTATATATTGTTCAATTGTATATATATATATATATATATATACCTATAGATATGTATATTATATTAGTTTTCGGTATCTGACCACTAGGCAGAGTTTTGTGTTGTCAATAAAAAGAAGCAGAGTTGCCTGTCTATATCCTATATACTATTGTAGTCTTTGGATCACACACACAGAAGTGACTCTAGTGACATTATAATTGTAGTGCTGCCAGTATTAAAATGTGTACTCTACTTAATATCGATTAAAAAGTTATGTGTACCTACGTAGTTCAGGACTGGTCCTTTTATTATATATAAACTACGTTCGTCGTCCGTACGTAGTTAATATTTCAATAATAACTTATTGATATATTAACTACGTATCATTGAAATAGTTGTAGGTAGATTTCGAAGAAAAGTCTACCTGTTAGTTTTGTACCAGTTGTCGAGTTTTCCAAAAAATTCTTAACAGGTGGTCTAGTTATGATCCCTAGACCCCAAAACAACCGTAAGTTAAAAAGTTTATATATATATATATATATATATGTATGTACCTCAATTTCACCGGCAAGATAGAGGTCGCAATTATGCACCGATTGCTTTCAAACTTGGATGACAAATGAACAGGGCAAAAATGGAGGAGACTGGGGGGCAGATTTTCAAAAAAAATAAAAAAACACGAAATGTACCTCAGCGGGCCTGCTGCGGGCCCGAATGTTTTTTATATTAGCCGTAGATGCCCGTTACTGGTCAAAGACCTCCCCATTCCGTTTTCATCCATCTAGATCTTTAGCGAGTTGCCACCAGTCCTCATGATAGGCATTGAGGTCCCTCACGACGTTTTCCGTCCTGTGGGCGCCACGGCGTGACAACTCTAACCCACCGCATCGGATTCACACGCCTAACGTGTTCGGCTCAGTTCTAGTTTAATGTGGATTTTATCTAGGTCGTGTCTGCTAGGTACTCTTGTCATGGCACGCAAAGCCACATTTCTCACATGAACCAGACGCTTATCTTTGGCTTGTTACCAGGGATGCTTCATTCCGTAGCCCTCTGACAAAGCCCGAGTCTGGACTTTTGACTAGCAGTAAGGGACCACATTTGGGCTCTGTAGGTCAGGGCAGGTAATATATACGCGTTGGTGAGTTTTTTTTAATATATTGGTAAGTCACTCTTCATAAAGTGTTTGTAGGCCAAGCAGGTCTACCACGTGTTATCAATGTGACCATCGGTTTCTTTTTCTTGCCTGTTATCGAAGGATACAAGTTGGTCCAGGTAAATGTATTCATCGACATAGTGCATCTCCGACTCACTTTAATGACTATTTATAACACATGTTAACAAAGAAGTTATTTATTTGTGAATATAAACAATAATCTATCATCCTAATCAATACAACCGATTTTTTACTACTGGCAACTTTTTCTTATGATTTGGTGTCCTTTCCTTGTTTGTAAACAGGGAGTCAATATTATGATATTTTATGAAATAAATTATTTCCTAGTAAAATCGTTACTAACTATTTTGGAGAACTTCTGTTATAGTCCGCTTCCTGTAACGGTTAAGCCCAACTACGCCAAAACTCCATTGCAGTTTTATTTCATACTTTTGATTGAAAAGAGGACAACAATTACGAGAATTGTAATTCGAGATTGTCAAACTCCTTACTATTACAGTGAGGAAGAATACTGTACTTGTACAGTTTATTAATTGAAATCTAATAAAATTAACTAAAATGAGCTTTTCAATACCGGCTTTTTGTCAATTACTTGTGGCCTTAAGATGTTATTTTTGTAAATGATGAAGTTCTTTTCAATATTCTAACATATTGTTCCCCCTTTCTATAAATATTTGCTCCCTCAGCATTCTAATAGGATGTTCAAACTACACTGATTTTTCTTTAGCACACACGATTATAGCACGAGAGCTCACGACCAAGACCATGTCCATTAGACAGATGCAATAAAACAGTTAGGTAAAGGTTTTTAAAAATTTGAAAATGCGGTCAGGTCAGACGTTTCAGACGAAATTTTATATTGTTTTGACCGTAAATCGACGAGGCAAAAATTTTGATCATGGGCTCTCGTACTTTGTGTTGTATTTATGTCATACACACATCTGTCAATCAAATACCACAGAGATCTTAGAAACGGAAATGGAGCAATCACAGATCAGTGTTCGATGCACAGCGTAACTTGAGTATTGTTTGTGAATGACTAGGCTGGTCATAGTGGTGTTACTCAACTGACCATCTCACTCAGGTCCATGAAATAGGTTTAATATAAGTTTGGTAACAATTACATTTATCTCATATTACATCTTCGGACGTACTTATGCCAACATTTAATTTATGATTAAATAGGAACAAACACTTTTTGTCAATCTCTTTTTTAGTAAAAACTTTTTTAAGATTGATAAAATTATAATTTATAACGCATATTTTAAGACCTAAATATGTTGTATTTAAAGCATTTATATCCGTCATGCTTTTTATTTTGAGCTTGTGTGGCCTCCTGATATATAAGATTTATATTATAATTGCTATTTTTATTGTCTAGGTGCCCTTACCCCGAAGGAATCTGACCGAGCTATGCAGAGGAATACAAAAGATTTAACCTCCAGTAACCTCAAAGAACATGATCTCGTACAGCACATGTTCAAAGCACGTAACAAAGTAACTGTTGCAGTCAAAACAGCCGCCAAAAGCACAAATGGAGTGACATTCACTCTCAACAATAACAATAAAGAGAGATCTACAAGTGTACAGCACAGCAAACGTGTAAAATATACATGTGACACGTGTCAGCGATGGTACACTTCTAAGTGTAAGTTAGAGAGGCACATTCGTTTGTGCTCTGATGTGTGGAAGAAAGATCTCTCACGTGAGAGTAGTACAAGTAGTCACACATACACCGGTCAGAGACCACACCAGTGTCATGTATGTGAGAAACGTTTTACACGTAAGAGTCATTTAACTTGTCATATGCGTACACACACGCGTGAGAAACCACATCATTGTGATATATGTAAAAAACAGTTCACACAAAAGATTCATTTATGTTATCATATGCGTACACACAATGGTGAGAAACCACATCATTGTGATATATGTAGGAAACAATTCTCAACAAGCAGTACTTTGACTAAACATATGCGTACACACTATGGTAAGAAACCATGTCTTTGTGATATATGTAAAAAACAGTTCACACAAACGAGTTCTTTAACTACTCATATGCGTATACACACTGGTGAGAAATCATATCATTGTGATGTATGTGAGAAACAATTCTCACTAAAGAATAGTTTAGCTATGCATATGCGTACACACACTGGTAAGAAACCATATCGTTGTGATGTATGTGAGAAACTATTCTCACTAAAGAATGGTTTAGCTGTACATATGCGTACACACTCTGGTAAGAAACCATTTCAGTGTAATATATGTAAAAAATGTTTCTCGCAGGGCGGCCATTTAAATAGACATATGCGTACACACACTGGTGAGAAACCATATCATTGTTATACATGTAAGAAAAAATTCTCCCAAGACAGTACTTTAACTAAACATATGCGCACACATACTGGTGAGAAACCATATCATTGTTATATATGTGAGAAAAAATTCTCCCAAGACAGTTCTTTAACTCAACATATGCGTACACACACTGGTGGGAGACCATATCATTGTCATACATGTAAGAAACAATTCTCCTTAAACAGTACTTTAACTCAACATATGCGTACACACACTGGTGAGAAACCATATCATTGTAATATTTGTGAAAAATGCTTTTCAGTAAGGGCTAAGTTAGCAAGACATATTCGAACTCACACTTGTTAGAAATACCTGAAACAAAACTAACACTCGTATTCACAAACAATGCTATGAGGACTCATAATGAGTCTATATTATTGGCAATTTCAATTCTTAAACAATACTTGAGCGATGGACAATGCTATGCGTTCATTAAAAGGAAGGTAATGTAGGTCGACAGCTTATAAGCAACGCATAGTGTTGGTGGGAGTGACTGTTAATGAAAACTGCTGTGTAATTTCATATTTTTGATGGGACAGAGAACAATAATTACGAGCATAGTAATTCAAGATTGTCAATTCAATTCATTTATTTGTTTAACATAGGTGGTGACAGATGTTTAATATATAAAGGAACAAGCTATGTTTCGCCCCAAAGCATACAAATATTATTAATAAAATGTAGAAAAAGAAAATGTCACTAGTATTTAATGTCAATTATGGTAATTAATTGGTAATTGAAAAATATGTGATGTAACAAGAACAAAGAATTATAAACAATTTAGGTAAATGTGTCTTCTAAATATTCCTTAACAATATAACATGGTTTGTCATTTAATAGGTCAAAAGGTTTCGCTTTAAATTCATTTATATTGCTAACTTAATTTTTTTTAGGTAATTTGTTAACAACAAATTATCTATTATTAATTTATTACATACTAAACTGTGTTAAACACAATCTATCGATATGTCGATATATTTTCTGTCGCTTAAAAGAATAAAAACTATCAAGCTGCGGTAATTTCACAACGTCAATATTTTTAACCGACTTCAAAGAAAGGGGCAGTTTTTAGTTCGTCTTCATCTTCTTATATATATATATATATATATATATATATATATATATATATATTACCTCATTACTCGAAGGTGGCTGCTGCAATATGAAACCGGTGTACCGGGTACCGGAACCAATCAATAGTAAGTATTTCACAAATGGCGATACGATTACTTTAATGTGGTTGCTAAACAATTTATGCTCATGAGAATGCATTTGGTGAAGTTGAGCTGAGAGTGAAGTACCAGGAGATCTACTCAACAATTAATGTTCCTGCATCGGGGAAAGTTATATTTTGTAAAAGGTGATGAGCAATTGATATTAAGCTATTGCAACAGATAAATTAAAACCGAACCACTCAAAATCATAAAATGAAAGATTTTGTTTGTCCATTGTGAACCGATTTCAATCATTATTTTTTCATTGAATTGGTGAAAACTTAAGCTTGGTCTCATTTAAATTTAAAGAAAATATTCCCCCTCTAGGGGATGAAAATTGAATTGAAGAATACCGTTCATTATGATATAGGCGCATTGAAGTCGGTAATCCTTTTTTTTTAAGATAATTATGTTATTATTGTATTTTCCTGCGAACACTTATATAATAGTTTCATAATTATGTATGTATTTATGGATTGAATTACATAAATTTCATGTCTTCTGTGACTGTCCTTGTTAAACAAAAAACTATTTTAATGAAATAGAAATGACTGGGAGGGAGCCTCACAAAAATTCTATGGTTTGCAGTACACATTTTTGTTTCTTTTTTTAAAAGACAACTCCCGCATTAGGTATTACTCTTGCGTCGCGGGGGACTTTACAAACATACAAACAACGGACACAAAGAACACCTTATACATGTATAATGGGATATAATGAGATACCATTAATATAATGATAATTGTAACCGATTATTTTCTACAGAAATTTGCCAATCTATTTATTAAATTTTCCGCTCCCATTTAATTTGTGTATAGATCACGGAGTTTTCCGTGATCTCATTGAACAAAGTAAAATCATGACACTTTTTAATTTCTTAAACTGTGAAAATTAAATTATTTAACGGCTGTAAACGAGCTTATGTAGTTAGGAATCTCTAGTTATTAGTGTAAACTGTGAGCTTATTATAAATATACGCTGGATGTTTATGTAGCTGATAAAAATGCTTAGAAAAAAATATTAGAAGAAAATAAAATGTTCGTCATGGTCTTTAGATTCTGCTTCTCCCCTTTAATTTTCACATATGTACTAGCTTTAGTTTTCTTCTGACATAATATATTCTTTACTGTAAGAAACAGTCGCGAAACCACTGATATAAACTATGAAAATCACTAACTAACAGTAACTGCCAAGTTGTCCGTACCTCTGTTCGCACTTAAGTCAATCGTTCTAAACATATTCCTACCCTTTTATAATCCCAAAATTTGTTAATATTTATCCATCGACCAATAGTATTGCGTTACCGGTATAACCAGTCACAATAATATCTATTAACTTATTTTTATTAAATAGTGAACTGTGTTATCATCTATTATAGTTTGGCCCTATTTTTAATAAAATAAATAAGAGTTTTTGATGTGGCGACAACATTACGTAGATTTTTTTTAAATGTTATTAGGTACTGATATTGATGAAATGATATGAATTTTAATGTTTCATTTTGAAAATATGGAATCGCACATGAAAACTGTGTAGTCAATATTATTAAAGTATTTTTTTTAAATATAACTTAATGATGGTAACTTAATGATAACTTTGAGATCAAGTTATTATTATAGGCAATAGCCTGTCAGTTATGAATATGTCATGCTCGCCTAGAAGTCCTGCTAATGGTGGCATGTGTCAGGTCGTATTGCTCCCTTCAATATGGTTGACTTGGATGATGGCTGATGCGTGCCTCATGTTGCAATACGTGCCGTAATATGGCCTAACCAGTACTATTACTTAAACTGACTGAGTATTCATTAGTGGGAGTGTTTATATGTTTCAACATCTTTTTATCATACATATATTTTTCACATATTAGCAATATTCCCTTGAAATAAAAAAAAAAGCAAGTTGGAAAAGACGGTCGAGTGTCCTTCTAGAGACTTATTCTGACTCAACACTCCTATAATTGGTTTTATTGAAATAAAATATTTTGATGATTCTGATGTGACTATATGTACGGTAAGTTTGTCATAAAATTAAAAATATTTTGATTTTGTTTTTATGTTTTATTTATTGCAGTGGGGTACCTATCCCCACTACATTTCTATGTGACATTATGTCAATTTTGTAGCAAACATTTTATATTAATTCGAAATAATTTTAAATGTCACAGTTTTAATGAGGTCAGTTAAGAAGTCCCCGAAACCGATTTACTTGCATAAAATGTTTATGATAGTAGTCGAAGCGTGGGTGTGTAAGAGCAGCAAATGACTTTCATCTGTACTTACACTAGAGACAGTACATCGTGAGCTTACTTTACGTACTTAATCAACATTAAACCTGGCAATTATAATGGAAATTATATCAATCATTATTGTACTTTCTTCACTTCCGTCATTTAAAATTTACAAACAAAAGCACAGCAACTCATAGCAACAAAACATACAAAATACTACCAATCGATAATGATACAAATATTGCCGATTTTTTATATCGATATTGAGGTGACGTCAATGTGCCGACACTAAAAGTTAGTCACACGTTTGTAAAACTCGCACACAGAAACATTTCAATTTCGGTCTCAAGAAAATGAGGAGACTGTTCGTCTATTACATACTAAGTTTATGAGTGAAAGATAGTTAGCGCGTAACATCACTAGTCTGACGAGGATAGCGATTGCTAGGGCTGTCTTAAGTTGGCGGGGAGAAATCGTTTTTTTACACTTTTTTTTGCTCTTTCAACTGTTCGTAACTGTTCGATCAAAATTTTTATTTGTTCGATCTTAGTTTTTTTATTAAAAATAAAATAAAAAATTACCCTCAAGTTGACGGGGAGAAGTCGTTTTTTTACATTTTTTTTTTGCTATTTCAATTGTTCGTTAACTGTTCGTCATTGTTCGATCAAAATTTTTATTTGTTCGATCTTAGTTTTTTTTTATAAATAAAATAAAAAAATTGCTTTCTTAAGTTGGCGGGGAGATGTCGTTTTTTTACACTTTTTTTTGCTCTTTCAACTGTTCGTTAACTGTTCGTAACTGTTCGATCAAAATTTTTATTTGTTCGATCTTAATTTTTTTATTAAAAATAAAATAAAAAATTACCCTCAAGTTGGCGGGGAGAAGTCGTTTTTTTACATTTTCTTTTTGCTATTTCAATTGTTCGATAACTGTTCGTCATTGTTCGATCAAAATTTTTATTTGTTCAATCTTAGTTTTTTTTATAAATAAAATAAAAAAATTGCTTTCTTAAGTTGGCGGGGAGATGTCGTTTTTTTACACTTTTTTTTGCCTTTAGTTGTGTCTTTTGCGTTAATATAATTAAAATGAAAAGAAAATATGAGCAGAGCTACCGTTCCGAGTGGGAGAAGGATCCACTGTTTTCCTCTAGGCTGTTAAGATCCATTAATTACAACAATACCGTACTCATCGCAACAATTTACGCCATCACAAAACATGTTAAAGTTAGCACAAAGATCGATAGCTCTGTATAAAAATATTAACACCACAGATGCCACAGAAAGTTAGAAGTTTGTTTAATTCTATAATACACACATATTTAATAGTTATTTTAATTTTATTAGATATTTGTGACAATTACGCTTGCGTTTTTTTTTTTTATATGAATTGTTCGTATGAAATTTAGAATAGAATTAACTTTATTGTACACCAAAATAATTATTTTGTTAGTTCATCTAGTGAATATGTACAAAGGGCGGCCTTTTCGCGTAAAAACAAACTCTATAGGCATATAGTAGTAATATAATAGTACAAATATATATTAGCAGAATTTTGGCATTTAAAACAAAAACAAATAGCAGACCTTAACACATTTTAGCATAGTAGTTAGCATATCATTCAATTTAAATCTGGTCACACTGCGCAATGTGATTGGGTGTCAGCGAAGGACTACTTTTTGAACTGTCATAAATCTCTGACTAGTATATAGTTATCTGTGGTCATAATGAAAAAAAAAAAAGAGCAGTTTTGTATAAAATTTAGAATATTATTATCCTAGAGGAAAATAATTAGTATTGTATTCCTGGGTTGTGTTGATTTTACACTTGGGATAGATAGAATCCATAAAAATTATATACATAAAAAATATACTAAGTGTACGAGACCCTGAATTTTTATTACTATAGGTGGTCTATTCTATGCAATTTTATTTTTATTTGTTGACTTAAATACAAAAGAAATTTGGAGTGAAGTTATTACAGCGGTATAGAAAAAGAGTGTAAAAATGGAAAAGCTTTCGATGTGCAGAGTTTGTTTAGAAGAAGGCTTTGGACTGCATTCCATTGTCGAAACTCATTTACAAGAAATGTACGAGTCTTTAGTTTTGGTGCCGGTGAGTGATTCACAATGCAGTATTTGTACGTAGAGTTCCGAGTGTTTTCTACAACACCGAAGTGTTCGTGAGAAGGCCGATGTTGGCTAATTGCTGTGAAATTTGTCTCGCTCTTGGGACTCCTGGGGCGGGTCTTTAACATAAAGAACTAATAAGTATAAAAGTATGGACTGTTTGTTGTTCAATCATCAAGGTCATGAGATATTCACATCACATGTGAATTAAGAAAATATGTTGTGGAACAACACAAACACAGTCAGTGACACCCAAGTTAATGCTTGTTGACAAACCTCCTAATTCACTATTTCATATACATTTCTATAGACTGTACCATTTTGATGTTTAACAAAGAGGAACTAATTGGACTTGACAGTCTAGTGCCAGATATCAGCCCTCCTCCATGGCTCTGTCTGGTGTGGGGCTCGGTGCCTATTTGCTTATGTTTTACTTTAAATAAATGAAGTCCTGATATTTCTAAATGGTTAACAGATGTACTAAATATGTACTTTGACTACTATTTTATACACAACACATGTGAGATCAGTCCTGTTTATATTTATACTAAGTTAGACATTTGTGATAAGAATATCACTTTTAATTTGAGACTGAGTTTAGTTTGGTTGTTTACTAAGTGGGCTCAAAACCAAAGCTAATTGATCTTCTATTCTCTACTTTATTTAAGTCAGTGTAAGGCAATGAATATATCGAATATGTTTATATAACTGAATATATATAATTAGGGAAACAGGTATAATTTAGAACATAGTAATGAAGAACAGATCGAAAGGAATATAAATATTACAAGGTCAAAATATTGGTCACTAAAGAAAATATTAAAAGGGATGTTTAAATTATCACTAAAAAAGACAATAATAGACTCATGCCCACTCCCAATTGTACTATATGGATGTCAAACATGGATCTATACTAATAAAATAAAAAACAAAATCACCACATGCCAAACAGGGATAGAAAGAAGCATTTTGAACATAAAGAAAAGTGACAAAATAAGAAGCGATGAGATCAGATCAAAAACAAAATTAACTGATGCTTTACAACAAGCACTGACATTATAATAGCAGTGACCAGGCCATTTGGCAGATGAACCTTAAAAGCCAAATGGACAGAACACACATAGCAAAAGAAGAATAGGTAGGCCAAATAAACAATAGTCTGATTATATTGTGTGCGTTGCCGGTGTTCAAATGTCACAAAATGTCAATGACAATGACACCTGTCAATGTGCTGGCATGTCACCCTGTTTTACCACCATACTTTTTTCTACAAGCTGTTGCAATCGACAGACCTAATATAATAAGATTCATAAATTTGTGATTAAGTTCACAAATTAATTTATAAAATACAGTCCACGTTTGAACAAATATCCAGATCTAAGTTATTTTCACCAGCCCAACATATAGGGGAAAAAGCACTGAACTCGTGAGTGCCACGCTAATAATACTTATATAGGTCCACTAGAGGGCGCTAATCTATACATTGAGTTCTGTCAGCTCCTTATTAATTACTGTCACCAACCTGCTAATATGATGTTTTAAGTTTGTAGTTTCATTTAAGTTTTCTCTTCTGTCGGCAGTCCCATAACTGCTTTTTTTTAAATTTATTTATAAGGCAATGGAAGCACTTCTGCTGGTAATATGAAATGTCACAACTTTGTTTACAGTTTGAGACAAAAGACAGCAGGCCGGTACTGGCCTGTTATATATGTCGTGCAAGGCTACAGAATTGCTATGAGTTGAGGAGGAGCTGTCTCCAGAGTGAGGAGCTGTTCACACAGATGTTGAGGTGTAAAGAGGTTGGCTACAGACTAAACGTTTTGTTCTTACCTATGACATTTCTTATTGTGTTAAAAATTTATTAAAAAATATAGATTATTGTGGAGAAATCTAATTTGTTAGGTTAGTAGGTAATATATACTATGTTAATAGTTTCATTTGCCAACAGGTGGGACCAGTGATCCTGCCAGAAATTGACAATAAGAAGAGACTCACCATTCACCATGTTGCACGCTTTAGCTTGGGACATGTACTGCAAATGAGTGTAGACAATGATAGTGTGGAGGAACTGACGTCTGATGATAACGATGACGTAAAAGTTGAACAAAGTGATTCTGAAGGTATTATTTTACGTTTATTTATGTACTATTGAAGTGTAGTTGTTTTGGTGAATTTTGAACAAATCTTTTACATTAGTATAGATATTCTATTTCGCGAAGCTCACTTGGCTCTGTTTGTAGTAGTGGCATGTACCGATAAGCGCGCTTGTGTGTGTAAACGTGGGGAGCATTAACAAAGACATGTTATACACATTAAATATTATATTATTAAATTTTAATATAAAAAATACAATAATTAGCAACAAAAAAAAATGCAAGAAACAAAATTAGGTACTACAGGGTGGACACAAAACAAATAGGATACAATACAGCAATTTTAATCGATCCGCTATCATCGGAACTGTCTTGCATTTTGGCATGATCACAGGCTTTTTTGCCACGATTCACTGCTCACTCATTCCACGCTTTCATTGATCAGTCTTTCCATGTTTGTCGCGTATCGTCGATACTCTATTTTTTACAATTCTAAGAATATTTTCTCTACCATTTTTTTTTTATGGTGGTTTAGGGGGAAAATGAGCGGACGGGTCTTTTTTTGTTTTTTCCATGAAAGGTTAACCACCCCCATGGGAGTTTATTGCGATGTGATACGCTCTGCTATTTGATACAGAATTTTTGTGCTTACTCGAGTATCTATTACAATTATTATTTACATATTTATAAAAATATATTTCATAAAGTCAAGCAAATGTTGCAAAATATATAGTTTCCTATTTACAATGTTTACATTATTTTCAATTATTTACTATGTTGAAGTACATCAATATGTACTATTTTACTGCTATTTACATGTTATTTATGAGGTTGTGAGTATGGTGCGGTTGTAAATGTAGTGCTAAGTGTTGTTAAACTTTTTTAGAGTGTTCACTGTATGTGTGCTGTGTGTCATGAATGTTGTGGTTGTGTCTTCTTTGGTTATTATTTGCATAATGTTGTTTGGGTTTATGTTGTTTATGAGGCAAATCTGTTCATGTCTATATCTAGTTGTGTGATATTGTGGGCAGTCATTTAGAATGTTGTGTATTGTTTGCGTGGAGGTGTCATCGCATAGGCAGGAGTCATTGTCAGTAATTTTAAACCTGTGTAGATATTGTTTGTAGTATTCGTGTCCTGTAAGTAGGCAACTAGTTCAGCCTGGAAGATGGTGCAGGATGAGTGTAACTTAAACTTTTTGGTTAAGGTTTGATTGTGTGGCGTGGAGACGTCGAAAGCAGCACCAAATAAATCGTATGCTTACTTCGTATATATCGTAAATCGTTATGCTTACTTCCATCTGTGTAGATGTGATGAATGTGAGTGTACGGTTTTAAGAGTGTGTGTACGTCATCGGGGGTGTCAGCTGTACCGTAATGTTGGGTTTGAATGATAGTCGCCAGCTGTTGAGTTGGCCTTTGATCCTTTGTTCCCGCGTGCTCTAATATTTTAGCGTCTAATATTTTAGTGCTTTAATATTAAAGCGGGAGTGTGGCAATTTTTTTTTTGCTGTATTGCAAATTGCTGTGCTTTCTTTTTGTCGTGGCCAGATGTTGTTTCGCACGTGTGTCGAACTTTCATCGGGGTAGACAGGTTTTGTAGAAGCACCTGGAGGCTACAGGCTGTAAGCCTCGGCAGTCTCTCGTAAATGAGACCAATCACAGTTTGGTTCATACTCTTCTCGCAGAAAATTATAAACTCTAGCTATCATGCTTTGACCCTTAAACAAAACCACATCAAAATAAGTAATAAATTTTTCAATACAATACTGAAAACACATAACAAAAATATTACAGAAAAAATAAACGGACATACATACTGATACAATTAGGTGGTATTTTATAAATTTATTATTGAACAAATATTTATTTTAAGGGCAATAATAAGTAAATTAGTGTGAATGTTATTGTTATGCTGGCACTTCACGCTCGGGCGAGGCGCTCGGGTGAGCCACTCGGCGAGTATGCCGAGCGCGAGGCTATCATCCACACGCTCGTGTAGTTCAGTCGCCAGTGTTGCCACTAAACCTTTGAGGACGCAGTAAAAAAATCCGTTCCAGTAGTGGCATGCGATTGTGAAACATACAAATGGAATAATATAAACCAGACTTCCAACTACTGTGTAATAACCATGACAGAAACCTTCGGTCGTCAAGTAACCTACTTCTACTTTGTCTCTCTCATACCACTGGGTTTATCGGTTCTTCTTTCGCGGTTCAGTCTATTCTACTATGGAGTGCGGTTCCTCTCGAGGTCAGGATGGCTACTAATCGTTATTCTTTTAAAGTGAAAGTAAAAGAGCTCTTACTCAAAGAGTTAGCAGATTCAACTCTTCAATAGTTAACCATTGAATATTGTTAAAACATACACTTATTCATGGATATATATACTTAGGTACGTGATAGGAATTTTATGATGATCATGTCTTCATTTATGCATGTATGTATGTTTATGTATGTATATGATATGTATTTATATAATTATAATATAAATGGAGTACAAACTAACATTTATCCCCATAATACGTAACTTGTAGCGTAATATATATATATATATATATATATATATATATATATATATATATATATATATATATATATATATATATATATATTAGGCTACAAGTTACGTATAATTTGTTACGGATTATTTACTGTACAATTATTTAACATAATTTTATTTGCACCTACTTCTTCTTTTCTCTGCATCATCCAATGGTTGACTGGTAGAGAATGCCTCAGGCATTAAGTCCGCCAATGTACCAAATGTGCATGAAGTTTAAAATAAATAAATAAAATAATACGATTATGAAGATGTCTCGAGATATTTTAACTTTTTCATTGGATTTAGTATTTCATTGAGGAATTATTAATTAAATTTATGTAACACTACAGTGCAGTAAACGCAGGTAAATTGAGTGCTTACTTTTTCAAAAGTGAAAATTTTGCTGTGAAAATTTTTATGCAGTTACTAAGTATATTGTATCCTTAAATTTAAAGGCACCGACAAAATATTAGAATTACGGTCGACACGCACGTCCTCCACCTAAGTATTAGAGAACAGAATCAAATTCAATATCTCTATTTCATAAAATTTATCATCAATTATTATAAGATGGAGAGGGAAGGGTTAGGGCCTCTGATAACCTCACTCACTCGGCGAAAAGCAATGAAAACATTGCTTCACTGCCAGTGTTCTGTGAGGCCGTGGTATCGCTCCGGTCGAGCCGGCCCATACGTGCCGAGGCATGACTCTCCCACGAACAAAGTTATGTACTAGCTAAACCTATTTGATAAATTTTCTTCTATGTAAACGTATATTTTTTTTTATTCGCTGAATGTTACTTTTAACACATAACCTCCAAGTCCGACATTCTGACATTAAATAGCCGTTCGATATTATATATAATGCAACATTATCTTGAACTTGTATATAGAAATAAGGCAAACTTGTTTTTTTTTTTTTACCGAAAACATATAATTGTACACGTATAAAAAGGCTTAGATGCTAAAACATACTTACATATATACATATAACATATATGTATACAAAATATGTAAGTTATATATATTACATATAACTTACATATTTTGAAAACACTAAATTATGAGATATTATTATACTAATGCAATAATTTAATTATGCAGATGTCTCGATATATTTTGATAAAACCCTGCAATAATTATACTAATTCGATCGTGTCCATCGCAGGGAAGAGATGGAATATGGTAGGATGCAAAAAAACTCGCCCCCACAGCACGAAGCGCTTACAGCAGCAGTATACATGAATCCTGAGCGAGCGAGCGGTGCCGAGTGGTGGCGAGTGCGCACGAGGCGAGCTGTGCGGGCACTCTTCACATGCGCGCTCGCCGCCACTCGTCTCCACTCGGCGAGCGTGAAGAGCTGAGGTTAAAAGTTACAAAAAAAATGTTACATTCATCTACATTAAAACAATGTGCATGCGCACGCCTGACAACTAGTGATGGGTTTTCAACCGGATGAATACTCAAAACGGATAAATACTTCATATTTATCCATTTATACTCGAGTATTTATCCAAAATTGCGGAAAAATAATTTTTTTGCGACAATAATGAATCTTTCCGTTTTTAATAAGACATTAGAAGGGTCTTTGGGTAAACATTTGATTATGATTTTGATTTCTAATAAGTTTGCTAGATGTTGAGATAAATAAATAATGTAATTTTTTTATTTTATTTATTTGGGACAAAAAACAGTTACATGATATAGGTTACAAAAAAAAAAACGAAATATACATATGCTTGGTTTGTTCAACATATAACCCACATCATTGTCCACGAGTTAACATTAGATTAAATTAAGCTAAATAGAAGCGAGATGCGGACATTATCGCTACATACATAATAAAAAATTCTATATATATATATACACAACTTTCAGCAGAATCATATACATATAATATATAGTTATAATAATGAAGAAAGTATATAATCTATTATAGTGTTAGAGAAAGGTGTGGTCAGATTTTAGTAGCTTTATGTGTAGCCCACAAATAGTTAATAACTTCATAATAATAATAACAACTTCACACATCTCACACACGGCCGTCTGACCCCAAACTAGGCAGAGCCTGTGCTATGGTAACCAGACTGCTGATAAACATACACATATATTTCTAAATACATACATATTATAGATAAATTACACCCAGACACAGAACAAACGATCGTGCTCATCACACAATTATTTGTCCTGGGTGGGAATCGAACCCACGACCTCTGGCTTAGCAGTCAGGGTCACTAACCACTAGACCAACAGGTCAATCGGTTATAGTTGATTTACCTTTTAAAAAATGGATTCAGTTTCAAGTAAATTTGAATAATTTTGTTTCTTAATTTTTTTTTATGCAGACATTTTCAGTAAAATCTGGACATTCCACCAACATCGTTTGTATTAAATACTCATAGTTTCATTCATATCAGCCCTCTCTCATACGAAATATTAGCTTTATCGGTCCATTTACAAGTTTGATTTTTCAGTTTCAAATTAACATTTCGGTATTCAAAGTCACAAATTTTCATAAAACTGTTAGCGCTCTACGTTATTCACAGGGTCTACTATACGACCTTAAAATATGACTACACCTTTTTGTATCAGCCTGTATAAAAGCGAAAGAATACTCACTCATCTACTGACTAATCACGAAATCTAGAAAACTACTTGACCCATGAAAATGAAATTTGTGTTTGTTCTTAGACTTCTTTAATCCAGCCCTGTCACACAGCTGACGTGTACTACTCATAAACTACCTCCCTGCTAAATTTCAGTTTTTTCTTAAAAAACTGTAAGAGCCGTCTTAGTTCGGCCCTGTCGCCGATCTGTTCTACGATCTACGAAATCCGTTCTACGCTGATGTGTCCTCCCTATAAACTACCTCACCTCTAAATTTAAGCTGTCCTTTCCATTCTCAATCCGGTCGAAAAATTCGTTCTTAACTGAAGTCTACGCGTGCCTGTACTGATCTCATAATGGTGATATGGGCACGACACGGCTTTTCAAGTGCCTCGAAAAAAAACCCCTTCTCCTTTTGATCTCGCTCGATCCAAGCGGGTATGTTTTCGCAAAGGGATGTCTGGCGGAGTTCCTGTCTCTAAATGTTTACAAGTAGAGGGGGCCGGACAGCATACCAGCGGTTGTGCCTCCACTGCCAAAAAAGGCGACAAATCAAACCCATCTAATTACAGGCCTATAGCTATCACCTCCCTTCTCTCCAAGGCGATGGAGCGTGTAATTCACAACGAAGCTCCAAAGATACCTTGGAGAACACGTTTGATCAGTGACCGTCAGTATGATTTTCGCCACGATTTGACGATTGCTCGACTGGTGATCTTCTAGTGTATCTCGCACACCGGTGGGCTTCAAACTTTGAGAGTCAAACTGATGCTTTAGTGGTCAGCTTGGACATAGGGAAGGCGTTCGATCGGGTCTAGCATCGCGGCCTTCTGTCGAAACTGCCATCCTACGGATCGCCCGAGGGCTTGTGCAGATAGATTGCCAGCTGGTACAGCCATAGTAGACGGCAGCTGCTCTGGAAGCATGGACATTAACGCTAGCGTCCTACACAGTTCTGTGCTATCTCCATCGCTGTTTTTCCTGCATATCAATGACTTCACGCTTTCTCATGACTTCTGGTTTCCCATTTGGTTTATTATAGTTTCTTTTTGATTTGTTTGTTAGACTGTTAGAACTTTATGTAGTTTCATTTAGGTTAACTGCGGGAGGGCTCTGGTGAGCTGTATTACAGGTTGTGCAACTGCACAAACCTACATCAGGCTCCAGTGTCTTACAAAGTGAAATATATATCCATCTGTCTACTCTTGCAAATAATAGTTTAAGATAAAAGAAATGTTGTCTATTGATGACATCCATTGCCATGCAGATGACAAGCCCCGGGGATACTTATTACATGGGCCGTGCCAACGTTCCTCGTTCAATGGTGTTAGAGAGGGTCTCACTCTAGTCAGGGTCTCTGAGTGGGGTCAGAAAAATCTGGTCTGGTTCAACCCCACCAAAATAAAAGCCTATGCGTTTACCGCCAAAAAAAAAAAAACCATTCACTGTGACCCCTAAGTTCCAAAACATAGCCTTTACAATCTCTGAGAGTATTGGGATTTTTGGTGTTCACAATTCCAGGGACGTCCAGTTTAGTAATCACTTGGAAGGCAAAGACAAGCGGGCATCCAAAAAGCTTGGAGCATTTACTAGAGCGAAGTGGTATTTAACCCCGGGGCAAAGACTTTTATTACACAAGTCTTAAGTCCGTCCCATAAGGAGTACTGCTGTCGTCTCTGGGCGGGGGTCCTTGTATGCGAGCTTCGGCCTTTAACTCGGTTCTAAGATGACTACCATGACTCACAAACTACCTTCAAAGTTCATCTTCATAGATCAAGTGGTTTTCTAGATTTCGGGATTAGTTAGTATACGAGTGAGTGAGTGCGTGAGTAATCTTTTGCTTTTATATATACAAATATATATTATTATAATATAAAAGAGATAAATTATATTTATATCATTGTCTAAATTGAAATGTTCGAAAAGATATTTATCCATTTTAGATAAAAACTGAAGTATTTATCCTTCGAGTATTTATCCATCGCCCATCTCAACTGACAACATTTATAATCAAACCGACTTCGCCAAATAGAATATCTATTTATCTGTGAACACCTCTTCTCTTCTGCTTCCTACATACTACATTAAGAACCGACTCGCGCTTAGAACTTAATTCTGGTTACAGATATTGATGAGGATGCTCTGGAAGAAAACAGTGTCTATGACAACATACAATATGCAGACTCAGACTCAGACGACGATCCTGTAATTATTATAAAGGTGGAACAGTCCAGATACAGAATAAGTATGTATACTGTGTATTTATTTTTTCTTTAAATAGACAACGCCCGCACTAGAAGTGATCCCTGTGTCGCAGGGATACCAATACCAATTCACATTAAAAGTATCGTTAAGTAACGGTATTTTGTAAATATACCTGCTATATCGATACGATTTGGTATAGCGATACTTAGGGCCCTATTTCATTAAGACACCACGGTGGCGCGACCAGACGCGCCACCAACAAAATGTGTATAGTTGTATGGAGGGTATCTCACTTGGTATCAACTTGAATCACCCGCTGGTGGCGCAACCATTAATATGTATCAAGCTATTTGCCACCTCACTCACTCTGCCACCAGTTGTGCTACCAGGGATGCCCCTCACTCCCACTCGTCGTACGTATAGCAAAAGAACTGTTAATTGTTCGACGTCCATTTTGAAACTGACAATCCTAGTGTTTGTTTTGGTGTTTTTCGCTTGGTAGCTCTAGACCGTGTCCTAAGGAAATAGGTTGACGCTATGACGTTAAAAGGTAACGGTAACAATTATCTGTTTTTAACGTTACCTTATTCAAGGGTCGCGACCACGGAGCAGATACAAAGAGGAGGTGTTGTAATTAGATTTCCCTATGAAACAACGCGTGACAATTTGCGGGGCGAGGGCGTGTTAAGCTCCACCCACTTCACTTTTTTCCATCTACCAAACAATAGTAAAACTACTCGCATCGTTTTATGTCGATGTAGCTATGTACTTTAGCGCTCTCACGTTAGTTATAGGATGTAAGGGACCGTACTCAGAATTTACTTACCAGGTAGTAGTTTTTTCAAGATCAATTATTAAACCATCTTGATACAAAAGCGAAAGTTTGTGAGTTCTTTCTTTCTCCTAGCCTTGACCTTATCCCACAGTTGGACGGATTTGGATAAAATTTGGTATACAGATAGATTGCGACCTGGCTTAACATGTGGGCATTGGGCATTGCTAGTGTGAGAATAAAGAAGTTTGTGGTAAATCACGAATGACGATTCAAATTTTTTTACTTATTTATTCTTATCTTATCTTTCTTTATTCGTATCTGTACCGCAGCTGCAGTTTATTTTGTAGATCTAAATTAATGAGCTTAAAATACCTTTCAAATCATCAGTCTAACAATTTATTTCATTTTAATATTTAAAGGACTTTCAAGATAAATACTCGTATGGTCGTGGGTTGCTAGTTAAAATAATTGGGTTCTAATTAGGGCCCTGTCTTTTTGTTCTGTTTATAAATGTTCTTCTAGTTGAAGATAGATGACAGTCTATTCAAAAAATGATTACAAAAAATATAAAAATAATACTTTGACGGCTAAACATTCTTTAGGACTGGATGTAGAACACATGTCAGTATCTTCGTATGATTTATTTTACTAATACTTAGCTCTACGTACCTTTGTTTTTTTAGTTCCTATTACACAAAGTTCTACCATCTGACGAATAGATTTAATTATATTTCAAAAAACACTCCAGAGATTTTTCTAGAACTATTTTAATAAATTAAATAAAAAAAATAGTTACAAATGAATTGTGATGCCATACATGGCATCAGAGCGTCTATCCGAATAGTTTTTACATGACAAAATACAACACTTCATCTTTTGCTTCCTAATACCACGAAAATTTACTGATTTGCGATTTTTCCATACAAGACGAACGCTGACAGTGTACTAACTATAAGCCACGCCCACTGTGATGACGTCAGGACCTAGTTATAATCACAGTGCACAGTTGCTTAGGCCCTCTCCTCTTTGTATCTGCTCCGTGGTCGCGACGTTGCTGTTCATAACATTTATATTATAATTGCTACATTTATTATCTAGGTGATCCTACTTCGAAGGAATCCGATCATGCTGCTCAGAGGGATTCAGAAGATCTACCCTCCAGCAACCTCAAAGAACGTGACGCTGCAGACAAAACAGCAGCAAAAAGCACAAATGAAGTGACATTCACTCTCAACGATAACAATAAAGAGAGATCTACAAGTGTACCGCACAGCGATGTACAATATACATGTGACACGTGTCAGCGATGTTACACTTCTAAGTGTAAGTTAGAGAGGCACATTTGTTTGTGCTCTGATGTGTGGAAGAAAGATCTCTCACGTGAGAATAGTACAAGTAGTCACACACACACCGGTGAGAAAGCACATCAGTGTCATGTGTGTGAGAAAATTTTATCACGTAAAAGTCAATTAACTATTCATATGCGTACACACACGGGTGAGAAACCACATCATTGTGATATATGTAAAAAACAGTTCACACAAAAGACTCATTTAAGGTATCATATGCGTACACACACTGGTGAGAAACCATATCATTGTCAGGTATGTGAGAAACAATTCTCACTAAAGAATGGTTTAGCTATGCATATGCGTACACACACTGGCGAGAAACCATATCGTTGTGATGTATGTGAGAAACAATTCTCACTAAAGAGTGGTTTAGTTGTACATATGCGTACACACTCTGGTAAGAAACCATATCAGTGTAATATATGTAAAAAATGTTTCTCACAGGGTGTCCAATTAAATAGTCATATGCGTACACACACTGGTGAGAAACCATATCATTGTTATACATGTAAGAAACAATTCACCCAAGGCAGTTCTTTAACTCAACATATGCGTACACACACTGGTGAGAAACCATATGATTGTTATATATGTAAGAAAAAATTCTCCAAAAAAAGTTCTTTAACTCAACATATGCGTACACACACTGGTGAGAAACCATACCATTGTTATATATGTAAGAAACGATTCTCAAGCAAGGGTAATTTAAATGATCATATGCCTACACACACCGGTGAGAAACCGTATCAGTGTAATATTTGTGAAAAATGCTATTCAGTAAAGGGTAAGTTAGCAAGACATATTCAAACTCACACTTCGACGGCCGCTACGAACAGTATCGAAACACATACATATAGCTTATTTTACAGGAGAGCAATTTAAAGTTTTATTTTGACTTCAATTTATCGTAAGTGGTAGATTCGATACAATCATCGAAGTTGGTAGTTTCAATAGTATTCGTAGTTCACAAAATTTAAACTAATATCGAAACTGCTTGTTTTGACTAATCTTTTATCAAATTTTATTGAAATATAATGAAATTTGCACTTACGGGGCTCGTGGCTAAGTGGTAACCGAGTAGGTTAGCACATTACAAAGTTAAGTAATACTAGCCTGGCTAGTCAGTGTTAAGATGGGTGCTCATTCTTAACACATTGAAACCCCTCCGTGCCTCGGAGAGCACGTTAAGCCGTCGGTCCCAGTTGCCATACGAATATCTGTGGTAGTTACGGGTGGTTGGAGCCCTAAAAGTTCGACAGCCTCGTCAAACTACAGAACTTCGATATCGATTAGTACTTGGCTTGTAGAGGTCTGATGGCAGTCGTAAAATATCGAATTTCTTCTGTATTGCAGGTAGACTGAAATCCGACCCCAACTTAGTTGGGAAAAGGCGCGGAAGCTGATGATACGTTTTGGTTAGGTAGTTAATTTTAAATTTAATATATTTGCTTTTTTCTGACTAAAAATATACCTACTTCTAATCAAAATAATACCACATTAGTTCTATTTACGCATTTATTTATTCAGTTACAAAAAAAATACTTGTTAGATATTAGGCTTGTTCTTGCTCGGTCACTGAATAGAGCGCTCCCATCTAGTACAGTCGCTCACATGTACTAGTTCGGACTTCTAGTTCTATTAGTTCAGTAGTACATTGCTGCATTGAATGAATATTTGGATCTTTCTTCATACTTTACCTTTGGCGGTAAACGCATGCATAGGACTGTCATTCATATACCCGTAAAATCACCATACTAATTTACATATTTACATTTATATTACAAAAAATTATAACTAGTAAGTCAATGCATTTTTTTTCGATACTTTTTATAAATACTAAAATAAAATATGTGCAGACAGCATGCATCTCATTCTTATTCGTTCGTTCGCCGCCGTGTCGCGCGGGCGCGAGGACGTAACGTACGACATTTCAGTTGACGATTCAGTCGTTCCCTGTATCTTGACAGTACTAATTAATGTACTAAATGAACTAAGTCCTATTATCTATCTATCCTATTAGCTCACAGAATAGTTCGTTCTAGATCCATGTCAGGAATGAATTCCTAATAGTACTTAGTTCGTGAACTACACAAGCCTATTAGATATGTTGTTAACAATAACAGGTACTTTAAAACTAAATAACTCATTTTTTCTACTATAATTAAAGTAGTTGTTATCATGATTTTATAAATATTTTTATTTGTGTTTAGTGTTTTCCCCTATGGTCACTGGCAGTGATACCACATTATTATCTACGCTGTTGTTTGCTGTACAACAAATTGCTTGGTCCGATATAGATAGAGTACCACAAAACATCTTTAAACAAACTTGATGGCTTTCGTAGGTAAGGGTAAGTAATATTTGGTGGAAAATTTCGTCTAGGTGAACATTCGATATCATTTTTTTTTTTTCAGACCTTTTATTGAATCTATTTTTATACTCCTATTGGTTATAATGATCGGATAATAACCAGAACTCATTAAATATCTTCTTTCGGAGGATGTCTGCGCATTTCAGCTTGCAGGACATGCAGGTTTTATAGATTTTGCTTTTCGACTGGCTTGTTGGCCTAGTGGTTAGTGACCCTGACTGCTATGCTACAGGTCGTTGGTTCGATTCCCACTTGAGTCTGGGTGTTCTTTGTGTCCGTTGTTTGTATGTTTGTAAAGTCCCCCGCGACACAAGAGTAATTCCTAATGCGGGAGTTGGTATTTTTTTTAACAAAAAAATTGTTTTAAAATCTCTTTTGGAAAGGTATTGTTTCCCGGAATTTGTCAGTAATTTTCTACGAATATTGGCCCATTCGTTGTCCTGGATCAGTTTTGTATATTGCTTTGCGTTTACGTATGGATGAAATGAGGGTAGTTACGTTTTCGCTGTTAGTTTGTCGGATGTCGAAATACACTTGGAATGTTTAATAAATCTTCAGTAACAGTCGGTGCGTTTTGAAAATCAATATTTTCCACGGAGGAGGAAGGTCATAGAATCGAGTATTGTCTTCGGATTATAGTTGGTAGTGTTTAAATGGTAAATTCTGGTCCAAAGGAAAGTGTAGTGGGAAATGCATCTTTGAAAATTTCATTCAGAAACTTAAATCTTTTACTATTTTAAGTACTCTTTATATGGCACATAAATATATATATATATATATAAAAATAGTAAAAAATAATTATGTTGTTTGTCATAGGTACCAAGTAGTAACTTGAAGTAAGAATAATAACAACAACTCTTATTTTACGTTTTGAATAGCCCCTGACATTCAGAAATCATAGAAAAACATGGTGACTATTAATTACTCTTATTAATGAAAAAACTTAAAAGTTGTTTTTAATTAAAAGTATCACATTTCAAAGTCTTAAAAATCGAAACTGTCACTTTCAATATCTTGCAAATGTTTGTATAGTTTATTAACCCAGTATGCTATCGAAACTAGCACTTCCGATATTTGTTAAAATTTTGTTAACCCAGTCAGGGCTACATGACTCGCTCGAGGTCGCGTTTTATATACCTACGAATTTAGCTTGCCGTTCACGGCATTACTGTCAGTAGGGGCGACAAAGCGCACGGTTCCTAAATTAAAGCCTAAAATAAATGTAGTCTATTAAACCGTCAAATAAACCCTTGACATCTAGGAATAGTGATGAACTGGGTAGGTGTGGACTGATATATAGGTAAGGCGAATTGTCGGTTGCTTCTCTCATACAATATGTTTGACATGGTACCCGTACCTATAGGATTTTCTGAAAAACGTGAAATTAAATGAAGATCGTCTATACTGAGGCTAAAAAATAATATAGTAAGAGCTACTGAAATGTAAAATATATAGAGCGGCCGCTGGAGGACCGGTTGGAGGTACTTATTTGAGTCGGTACCTAGTTATTTGTCATTTAATACTTTTGTATAACATATGGTGCGCATAATCATAAAACCCGTTGCCGAATATACGGGTGGAGGGACGCGCGTCCGCGCGGTAACGCTCTCATACGGTACAAACAATGACAGGTAGCAGTCTGGTAGCTAAATACCTATTGTCTTTAGTGCTACTGTTTACGCAAATATTTTTTTGGTATTTCAAAATATCAATTTGACTAACCTGTTGTTCTAGTGGTAAGTGATCCTGACTTGTTAATAATGTAATATTACAATTATGTAATAGGTTAATTGTAGACTTTCGTTGTAATCTTAAATATATAAAAATCTTGTGTCACGATGTATGTTGCCAATAAACTCCAAAACTACTGAACCGATTTCAATCGAATTTCACATGTACCCGTATTTTGGTCTAACTTACTGGATAGGATAGTTATCATCTCAATTATTCGCTTATGTCGTGAATGTAAACGAATAAAATGTATCAATTAATTGTTTCTTAAGCAAGTGTTTATTTACTGTTTAGTTTTATGAAGTTCTCATAGATGGCGGTGCACGTTGATTCATCGATAAAATTTATAAATGACATCTAGGTTGCAAATACATCCAATAGATGGCGCTGTGTTCTGTTTCTTAGAATATAAATTCTATTACTTTATTTCACGTAATATTTATTTATGTTCACGATATAACCGTATTATTTTAATGGTTTGTGACTGATATTTTTATAATTATACTGCGTATTATGTTACAATATTATTACCATTAATAACAAAAAAAAAAATTGTACTATTTTTGTTAGAGAATTATTAAAGTTTAAAAAATGTATTAAGGACAAGAACTGCGCGACAACAGAATATAGCCAGATTTAGAGAACTCGAAAGAACGAGGTAACAAACCAGTCGCGCATTAACACGTGCATCATTCTTTCGCCTTGCGTTCGAGTATGAACCAGACATTAATTACTCTGCACATTCGAAGATTACAATTGGTGCGATGGATAAAATATGCCAATATTGCCACGCGTTGAAATTCCGAAATGAAACAACCGGTATGTGTTGTGCATCAGGAAAAACTGTACGGCCACCTCTTCCTACTCCACCGGAATCTTTGAAATCACTTCTTGCTGGCGAATCAGACGATTCAAAATTATTTTTACGTAAGACACGTAAATTTAATTCTTGCTTTCAAATGACATCTTTTGGTGCAACTGAAATTTGCGATTTAACATCTGATGGACGAGTCATTTTGTACAACAATATGAATTTTTCAATTGAGTACTCCAGTTTTATTTTCAATTTAGCTAATTCGATTTTACCGAAAGGGTTTTATTTCCTTAGTTGCGATTAGAGAAATAAAATATGGCGGTACGAAGTTCGCCGGGTCAGCTAGTAGTAAAATATGTTCAAAATTTTATATATCTACATTAAACAGACGGTAGCGTAATGGCGGACTTGCGATCGAGTGGTTGCGGGTAATATTTATTAAAGTTATTTACCCAATTTAGAATATTTGCAATAATTAAGTTTAGTAATAGAGAATTCAGAGAAGGAACTAAAGCGATTCATCATTTTATAAAACTGAAACATATTTCATTACCAAATAAATAATTGTGTAAATATTTCTTCTGATTCTAGTTCGGATTAGTATATATGTTATGGACCAAGTAACTGAAATAGCATTATTGATAATGCCCAGACCGTATTAAAATACCCAATATGAGTAGTCAATATTATAATAAATTATCAAATTGGCCGGGCTGTATGAATAATGTGCCCCACTTGATTTTTGAATGTTAGATTTATGAACCATTCGCTATTAAGAACGTTCGAGTATTTAGACGTTCGATTTATAGTGGTCGGTCACTTGATATTTGATTATTAGGCATTGGATTTGGCATAGTACACCTCATTAGAATATATGTAAATGTGTTACTATCAAAAGGTTTAAGAATATTTTAATTACTTATAAAAATTAAAGATATAAATTTCATAGGGAGATTTGATTGTATTTATCACTATATAAAACTCAATAAATGTGAAACAAAGAATTATAAACAATTTAAGTGAATGTGTCTTCTAAATATTCCTTAACAATATAATAACATGTACTTCTATAACTCTCAACATCTATCAAACTCTATCAACATATACTTTTGTGGACACAAGCAGTCTAACGCCGCGTTCCAATAAACAAAAAACTATTCGTTTTGCTTAGGGACGATAAAATTTTCGTTGAAAATTCACGGAAATGTTACCGTCGATGCACGAACGCGGCATTAGTAGGTAACAAGTGCAGTGTTTTTGAGCGTCGTTGACTTTCCATGAATCTAAATAAAAAAGTGTTACATTTTACAAAATTTATTGTCTCATAGGTATATATGGCGACGGTAAGGTCAAGATTTTAAGATTCCTAACATATGGCTTGCACGTTTCTGAGTGTTACAAACTACAAATTGCCCGAATACATTTCTTTTGAGCTAGTAACACATCTGAAACGTTGCTAGCGTTACCCCAAAAATTAAATATGAGACCATATCTGAGATTGGAAGCAACGTAGCCGTGGTGTGCAGTGCAGTCCTATTGGCAAATTTACGAAGCATGTGAAGAGCATAATAGAATTGACTAAATTTAATGCAAAAGTTACAAATATGGCTCTTCCATGACATGTCATTATTAATATACTAGCAGCGCCCCGCGGTTTCACCCGCATAAGTCCCGATCCCGTTTGAATATCGGGATAAAAAGTAGCCTATGTGTTATTCCAGGTCTTCAGCTATCGACATACCAAGTTTCGTCGCAATCGGTCAGTTTTTGCGTGAAAGAGTAACAAACATCCATACATGCATACATCCACACATCCATTCATCCTCACAAACTTTCACGCTTATAATATTAGTAGGATAGACCTAAGAATTGAGTCACGTCTATTTCATGTATTAAGTGTCCTTTATAATTAATTTCCAGTTGTGGTTCATGTTTTTTTGTTAGACTTAAATTCATAATTTTAGTTTTCTCAAAAATTATTTTCAGGTTGTTGGCATTTAACCAATCAATTATAGAAATTACAATTTCTTTGTAATTACCAGTATTGTACAATACCGTACATCTGGCGTTTTGTGGCTTTAGGAAGGCCATTTATGTAACAAATAAATAGCAACGGTCCTAAGACAGATCCCTGTGGAACACCATACTTGAGTATTCTAGTGCTAGATGAGTAAACTATCTCCGTTTTGGACTTACTATTCACTTGACTTATCTGAGTAATATGTTCTCTATTTTCTAAATAAGATTTTATGAGATCAAGCACGTTTCCTCTAATACCATATAGATGTACTAAGTTTATTTAATAATATTTTATGGTCAATACAGTAAAATGCCCTGGTCAGTGGTCATATTCATATACAACGCAATCACTGGTAGCCTGTGATCGTTTGACAGAAGATTGTTTTTCTAAATAGCTGTTCAGATTATTAAATCTTATAATAAATATATATATATATATACTAATTACTCATTTTTGTTCATCTTCTTTTCCAAACCTCGACAAAAAATGTGAAGATTAGATCTAACTAGGGAAATTTGCGTTGCGGCTGAGTTCCAACCACGAATTAATAGTTTTAGAAAAAAAATGAGGTAATGAGGTAGATAAATAATTGATTAATTAATTAGAAGAGATTGGTATGAGAAAAGGTGGGTGGAAGCACTTTTTGATTTGCCAACTTTACTTTTTTGACATCCACTCACAGCACATGGAAGCAATCGGTTCTCACTTATTTCATTTAGAAAACTTCCCATTCGGAGTGGTAAATACCGTGGTAAAAACCATATTACATTGTAATATGATAACAGTCGTAGTATAATTAAAATTAAACAATCACAAAATAGTCATAATTTTAATGGGATTATCAATATTTGGCTTCAGTTTTGTTAGGAATAACCGCTAATCTCCCCGTTCCGTGATTTTTAATCTGCTCCTTTTTTGTTAAAAGGTTTGTAACGACACTAAAACTTTTTTCGACAAGATATGACGAGGGAATCGCTATCAAAAGCTTTCTCGCAATTCCCTACAGTCCAGGATATTTTTAGGGTATTTCTGCCTGCAGCCTAAATGCTTGATACCCTCTTATAAATTTCACCTTCAACTCATTAGTGCTAAGCGCGAGTAACTCCTCTTGTAATATCACATTCTCCACTTCCGTTTCATCAAATGGATTCATAATCCATGGTGGTATTTCCATCGTCAGAATATCTTCAAATCTGATTTTGAAGCCATCGTGCAGGGCAATTAAATGTTGAACGTATGTATGAATATCCACATCAAGCATCGAGATTATATTAGTATCTCGATGTCATCAAGGCATATTACCTGTGACAAGTTTCAAAACTGGGAAAATTCGTTCCGACTAATATTTTGCTTCATAAATTTAAATTTTTCAAGAAAAGCTGATATTACACCCTTTGTTTTTAATAAATTGAGAATCATTAGTCATTAATATATTTTTTAATCTGTCAAATACGCGATGTCTGCTTTTAAATTGAACAGGTTTTCTTTTAAATCTGGATCTTTACTTTCCACAAACTCTAAAACTGATTCAAAAAGAGTAAAATCTTGTTAAACATGCCCCATTCGACCACCAGCGTACTTCAGTATGTAAGAGCAATCGGTCTTCATCATTTTCATCGCACAAATGGTGTAAATAAACGCGTATTCAACGCATTGCTTCTTATTTTGTTAACTGCATTAATCGTAAATTGAACCGATTGGTGCAATCAATACTCTATGTCAGGAGCTCCATCTGTTGCCACGAAAATAACGTTTGTGAAAAATCACTCAGGACATTAAATATTGATTCGCCTTTAGTGCCCGTCTCCAACATTTTCTTAAATAATAGCTCTTCATGAATTTCGTTCGATCTGTTTTTTTTAGATAAAATAAAAAATTACACTATAGTTGGCGGTGCGTTAACTGTTCGTCATTGCTCGATCAAAATTTTTATTTGTTCGATCTTAGTTTTTTTTTTAAATAAAATAAAAAAAATATATAAAAAACGACCTTTCCGCGCCAACTTGAGGGTTGGCGCGGAGAGGTCGTTTTTTTATATTTTTTTTTGCTATTTCAACTATTCGTTAACTGTTCGTCATTGTTCAATCAAATAAAATTTGGTTCTGGCACTAGCCGGCCGCTGCCGCGGCACGCTCGCTTCGCTCGCTCTGCTCGTGCGTTATGGTCACAGTTCTAACCTAACCTAAACCTAGCCATTTCTGTCGCTCACTTAGTAATTCAGTCGCACGCCTAAAATTTTAATATCCAAAATGGATTATACGCATCACGCGAGAGCGAGCGACATCAGAGAGGGGACTTTAATATTAAGTTAGAGACGATTTAACATTAGTAGGATTGGTCAATTCATAAGAAATGGCTAGGTTTAGGTTAGGCTAGAACTGTGACCATAACGCACGAGCCGAGCGAGCGAAGCGAGCGTGCCGCGGCAGCAGCCGGCGAGTGCCAGAACTGAATTTTATGACGAAGTACTTGTTCAAACCGCCTACTTGACGGCAATTTTTTTTTTTGATAACTAGGATCGAACAATAAAAAAGTTGATCGAACAATGACGAACAGTTGAAATAGCAAAAACAAATGTAATAAAACGACTTCTCCCCACCAACCTGAGGGTAATATTTTATTTTATAAAGAAAAAACTAAGATCGAATTATTAAAAAATTTGATCGAACAATGACGAACAGTTAACGAACAGTTGAAATAGCAAAAACAAATAAACAAAAAAAATTACTTTTCTCCGCCAAATTGAGGATTATTTTTTAAATTATCTTTTAAAAAAAACTAAGATCGAAAAAATAAAAATTTAGATCGAACAATAACGAACAGTCGAAATAGCAAAAACAAAATGTAAAACACCGACTTCTCCCCGCCAACTAGATGGTAATTTTTTGTTATTTTTAATAAAAAAACTAAGATCGAACAAATAAAAATTTTGATCGAACAGTTACGAAAAGTTGAAAGAGCAAAAAGAAAGTGTAAAAAAACGACTTCTCCCTGCCAACTTAATGGTACGTTTACACGCACGCCGTGCAGTCTGGCAAGCAGACCGGCACGCAACTCTGCGCGCAGCCTGCCACGCAGCGTGCCAAGCAAGCTTTTCACACCAGGGCTGCCAGTAAGGACAACTTATTTTATACCGCTAAGACTCGGAAATTATACAAAATCACGTACGTCTACTAGAACGTCACTCTTTGGGGATTTTAGTAAAAGGTGTTGTAACTTTATAAGGATTTAACGTTTTATCACAGACATGATTTGTTTTAAGTATCTCTATGTGTATGTACGTACTTTTTACTCTATAACATCAGCAATGACATTGTATTCAATTATACAATGCAATCTACTATACAAACAGGATACAAAAGATAGCCGATATTATACCAATTTTGTATCCAATTTTACAATCTGGCAGCCCTGATTCACACACTTGCAGGCATGCTATGGCAACTTGGAACATAAAAGAATTGCACTTTTTTTATTGAGTCCAGTGCCATCCCAAGGATAGATACCGGAACTAAAATGACTGTGCTACAATATTTAAATTTATAATTTGTATGAGGGGAAATTTATTACCCTCAAATATATTACGATTTAAAATTCGCATTTGTAAATACCAAAATATTGCATATTAAATATCTAAAACCACTTCAAATTCTTTACAAACAACAATTTGTTCACCAACACACAATAATATTAATTAAAAATACAATCGTAACAATCAACAACAATTTTTTTTAAATATTTGGAACTTATTAATATTAGGTTGGCAACACTTCACTTATATTGCAAATGGCTGCGTATGAGTACCGATTGCCGGTTTCTTGTGCTTTTCTTTTTGCAATAAAAGTTTTGGTTTGAATATAAAAATCGGAGATTAGTCATAAACATACATTAATTAGCTAAAGTATAAAATTCTCATGTTAGAACCAATAAAACAAGAAATAGGTAACAACAAAACACATTCATACACCGTATAAGTAGGTACTTATATATTGTTCAATTATATATATATATATACCTATAGATATGTATATTATATTAGTTTTCGGTATCTGACCACTAGGCAGAGTTTTGTGTTGTCAATAAAAAGAAGCAGAGTTGCCTGTCTATATCCTATATACTCTTTGCTTGCAGGCATGGTCCGTAGACGTAGTGTTTGTATACTCGTAGATCCCGTGGGAGCTACTGCTTTGGGCTTGATCTATTTTTATTGAAAAAAAAACAGCCCGACATAATTATGCATGCGAAATTTTACTTAAAACTATTAGGTTTTACAACTAAAAAATCAATTATGGTGTAAAAGCACTTTTCAAGTAGCCAAAACTTTAAATTTGATTTTTTTATTTGACATGCGTTATAACGTTATATTTTTACATCGAAGAGTGTTTTTACATAATTCTTTTCTTATTTTAGTTGGACCTCTTTTAATGAATTTACTATCCTCGCTAACTTTTGAATATAATTTTTTATTATTTCTAATGAACATGAACATAAATAACCATGATAAGCATTCGGTCAATTCGGCAACATTCGGGCGGCTTCTTCATTAACTGTGTTTCGTAACTGTTTTAAGGCATACATAAATCTATTTTATTTACTGCACATCATTGATATGCGATTAGTTACAATTTTCTAATCGTCAATCAATCAATCAATACTAACTTTAATCCTAAGAATTGGCACTGATAAAGAATATTAATTTTTACTAAAAGAATAGTTCAGAAACATATTTCTGAAGTCTTCTTTTGCTTTCGATTCGTGCATGATAAAGGTTCAGACCATTCCGATATATTTGGTGTCGTCAAAAATTAATTTCGATCGTTGCGTCGTCTGTTGTCGCCACGAAGATGCCAACTATACTAACTTGTGTAGTTCCGGAGCGTAATAGTTCCTGGAACTATGTCAGTTCTTTCCGACTTGCTCAACCTAATAGTTCCAGTTCCACAGTTCTTCGGAACGATCACGCGGATTGAAGGAGCGGCCGGAGCGGTATCGAATGGTGGAACGAATAACGAACTGTCCGTGTGACGTATGCCGCGAGCGTTGCGCTCCGGACCGTCATCTCCTACTTCTGTTCCGTGCAAGAGTGTATTTTGAAAAGCAGGACTTACTTTTATGAACAGAAGGCAACGATTAAAGGTATCAAAGGGGCCTGAGCTACTTTTTATGTTAGCAATTATTATAAATAAAATACCTATATATAATATATTATGTATTATGATGTACATATTTAAATATTACTTATTATCAATTGATTTATAAAGACCAAGCCAAACCATTAATTTAAAATATTTTAAGTATTAATTAGTTGATATTGTTTACAACCACCATGTATGTCCGAGGAACTGTCTAAACCGAAATAAAACTGTTAACTACAATGTCCGGATAAAACTAAGGAACTAGATAGTTCCTCGGACATGTTTCCTGGAACTAGTTCCGACAAGGAAAGGAACCGTTCCAGGTTCAATCCCATGTCGGACATGGTTTGCGCATGTCTAATACACGAGTGTGTCAACAGGCACACAAGCACAAGTACATTTACCCTTTGATGTGTGTCAAAAAACCGACAGTCGTCCCCATCGGCGGCAAGCGAAAGCACATTCCATAGATAATATACTATATAGTTATTATAGTAATTATATACTATGGCACATTCACGCAAGCATGCACAAACAGCCTGTTCAAGTGAGTGTGCCCGTGCTTGTGCCGTTGAATGTCGGTTTGAACGCGAGCGTGTGAATGCACTCGTTAGTCATCCCGATCAGCGACAAGCGCGAGCACATTCACGCAGGCATGCACAAACAGCCTGTTCACATGCGTGTGCCCGTGCAAGTGCTCGTTGAATGTCGGTTTGAACGCCAGCGTGTATACCCACCTTAAGACAGCCGTAGATTATGATACTTTTACTTTACTCTGTGGTATGAGCACAGGTAAGATAATAGTTATGGTATGAGTCCTTGAAGGTAATGATATGGGTAGCATTCTTTTTGCAGTTTTATTTTTACTTGGTGACTAAATACAATAGAAGATTGAAGTGAAATTAATACAGTGGTATACAAAAGGAGTGTAAAAATGGACAAGCTTTCTATGTGCAGAGTTTGTTTAAGAAAAGACTTTCGACTTCATTCGATTGTCGAAACTTATCTACAAGAAATGTACGAGTCTTTAGTTATGGTGCCGGTAAGTTACTCTAAACGCAGTCTTTTAACTTAGAGCTCGGAGTGTTTTATACAACACCGAAGTGTTTGTGTGAAGGCCGATATTGGCTGATTACTGTGTGATTTTTCTCGCTCTCGGGAGTTTATGCGAGGGTCTCTAGCATGTAAACTTAAAGGTTTAAAAGTATGGACTGTTTGTTTTTCAATCATGTATCATATATTCACATCACATGTGAATTTTATTATGAAAATATGTTGTGGAAACAATACAAACACATTCAAGTAATACCCAAGTGAATGCTTGTTGACCAACCTGTAAATCTGTCTCGTCTAAGATGTCAGAAGTAGTGTGCCCACATATAACTCTTGCTGCAACTACATATCGTTTAGTTTACAGAACTATTTATGGATTAATTCTTGTAGCAACAAGTGTTGTGTGGTGGCTTCCTACGGTTAAAGTAAATTGTTTAACATTCTCATGAAACAAAATGACATAAGACAGTGACAAACTATATTCATTACTGTTTTCAAGCTTCTTATTATTCTTTAATTGTTAAACCAAATATTAAAAGTAAATAATGTGGCAAAAGTTAGGTACAATATCCTAATTCACTATTTTATACAAATATCTACAGACTTTACCGTTTTAATGTTTAATAAGAGGAACTAATTGGACTTGACAGTCTAGTGCCAGATGTCAGCCCTCCTCCATGGCTCTGTCTGTTCCTGTTTGCTAATGTTTAACTTCATGATAAATATTATTGAAATTTCAATATGGTTAATGTTCTAAATATGTATTTTGACTACAATTTGAAACACAACACATGTGAGAGAACTCCTATTAATATTTATACTAACTAGACATAGTTAAGAATATTACTTTTGATTTGAGAGTGAGTTTACTTTGGTTGTTTATTAAGTGGGTTCAAACCAAAGCTACTATATAGGCTATTCTCTACTCTATACATTACAGATTACCCTGCTGCCGGTAACATGAAATGTCACGACTTTGTTTACAGTTTGATACAAAAGACAGCAGGCCGATACTGATCTGTTACATATGTTGTGCAAGGCTACAGAACTGCTACAAGTTGAGGAGGAGCTGTCGCCAAAGTGAGGAGCTATTCACACAGATGCTGAACTGTGATGAGGTTGGTTGCCCTCTATGTACATTATGTTGTTACCTGTCACCTCTTTTACTTCAAAAAAGAAAATAATTGATTTAATAAATTACTTTTGAAGAAATGCATTGCATTATTCAGTGGACATTTTATAATGGTTTGAAATGCATGGCTTCTATGTTATTGAAACTATTTTCTATAAAAGAAACATTGAATTGTGAAAAGTGCTCAAAAATTAACAATCCTACTAATATTATAAACTTGAAAGTTTGTGAGGATGTGTGGATGTTTGTTACTCTTTCACGCCATAACTACTGAACCGATTGCAATGAAACTTGGTATGTAGATAGCTGGAGACCTGGATTAACATATAGGCTACTTTTTATCCAATATTCCCACAGGATCGGGACTTACGCAGGGGAAACCGTGGGGCGCTGCTAGTTAATTATAAATAAATGGTTGTTAAACCATATTTTTAATTATTAGGTGGTTTGGGACCCGACGGGGGCTTGTATCCACATGAGAATTGTTAATATGAATACCACTGAAAAGCATTAATTCTAATAATTACCACTGCTTCAACTAACTAATAAATGTTATTTTCCTACACATAACAACAATTTATTAGGCAAGTACCTAGGTAATCCCACTAACATTATAAATGTGAAAGTTTAAATGGATGGATGGATGTTTGTTACTCTTTCATGCAAAATCAATTGCGATGAAACTTGGTATGTAAATAGCTGGAGACCTGGATTAACAAATAAGCTACTTCTTATCCTGATATTCCCACGGGATTGTGACTTATGCGGGTAACATCGCGGGGCGCTGCTAGTATGTTAATAATGGTACTTGCCAACAGTTGGAACCAGTGAAACTGCAAGATATTGACAATGAGATGAGACTCTCCGTAGTGCACAATGTCGTGCACTTAAGCATGGGACATGAACTCCAGATGAGGGCAGACAATGTTGGTGTGGAGGCACTGACGTGTGATGATGTTAAAGTTGAACAAAGTAATGCTAAAGGTAATATTTTATGTTTGTTTATGTAGTTGCTTAATGTTACATAAACATTAGGTAGTTCAAATATATGTGCAAGTGAGGTGCCAGATATCTGTGTCTGTGACTCTTTGTCGGATCTTGGACAGATCTTGTAAATTAGTATATCTGTGAACACCTCAGTCTTCAGTATTCGCTACTTGCAATGCCACAATGTACATTAGGTGGTAGAACTTACAATCGTATTTCATTGTAGAGCCTGTTTGGGCACAGCAAAGTTGGACATTAGCAAAACTTATAAATTACACTACACACAGCTATTCAAGTTTACATCAATATCTTATTAATTACATTTAATTTAATATAATTAGAACATTTCCTATTGGTTTTAGTAATGGACAGATAATAAATAATTTACTATCAATATTGATCAATAATAATTTAATATTTATGTTCACTTAATATAAGATTAAGATTAGATTCCTAGCCAGTTTCGGCTACGGCGACTAAGCTACTGTGGGATCCTTTTTTTACGAGCTTGGATGTTTTGCTCTAAGATGGCTAATGTACCCAATTTTTGCGGTAAATAGCCGTGAACACTGCGGACACGTAAGCACCATTGACGTTATTAAATGTTATTTTTGAAGGTGGTCGTGTTTTCAGTTGGTCTCGTTTCGTATCTAGCTCACACCTTCTTCCTTCTTCAAACACGTGTACATTATTTTGAACAATACGTCGCCATTCTGGACGATTGGCAGCATGAATCTCCCAACGAGAGGGACCTATCTGGCATTTCTTCATGTGTCTCTTCTGAATATCTTTGAAGCGAAGGAACTGGCCACCGCGTTTCCGCTTACCATGTTCCAGTTCAGAAAAGAACACACGTTTCGCTTCCCTCTCTTCTGACATTCTGGAAAGATGTCCGCACCAACGCAATTGATGGCGCATCAAATAGGCCTCTATGCCACCGACATTGGCTCGTCGAAGTACCTCGGTGTTCCATACACGATCTGACCATTTTATATTCATAATGTCTCGTAGACAATTTAGATGGAACCTGTCAAGAACGCGTATGTGTCTTCGATACAAACACCATGTCTCGCAAGAATATAAAATTATAGGCAAGATAATGGCCATGTACACCCTAATCTTGGTTCCCAATTTGATATGATGGGAGTGAAAAACTCTGTCTCTCGGAGTCTACCAAAGGCCGCCATAGCAGCACCGAGCCCGCTGTTAATTTCAGAGTCGAGATCACCACTTGCTGTTATAGTGCTACCCAGATATTTAAATTTCTCCACCTGATTTAAATTACTTCCCTGAAGTTGTAGATTTAGAGGAATTTGGTGTTGAGCATCCATTGACATCACTTCAGTTTTTTATTATATTAATTTTAAGACCAAATTGGCTGCAAGATTCGCTCAGATTGATTATAAATTTTTCTGAGTCCCTCAGCAGTTTCAGCTACAAAGCATAAATCATCGGCAAACATAAGACCCGTAATTTGATCGTAAGATACCTTGGTGTGAGCTTTTAGTCTTGCTAGGTTAAAGAGACCACCATCTGAAAGAAATCGTAATCTTTTATAGCTTCGTCATTGTTACGCTGAGCCTCTCTCACGACTACAAAAAAAATACAAGGCAAAGAGCGTAGGAGCTAGGACGCATCCCTGCTAAACACCGCATGTGACAGGAAAATATTCGGACTGTACACCTTTTACAGTGATACAGCACGTCATTTCGAGCCTCAACATCCTTAAAAATTTATCGGTACACCCCAGTTTTTTCAAAATTACCCATTGCATCACGAGGGACACTGTCAAATGCTTTCTCCAGGTTGACAAAACACAAGAAAAGAGGTTGCCTTTGCTCTCTGCTTTTTTCCTTTAGTTGTCGCAAACAGAATACAGCTTCACATGTGCCTCTATTAGGACGAAAGCCAAATTGGGTTTCAGGCAAGATTGTCTCTGATATTATTAAATGACGATTCAGAATCACTCTGGCCAAAGCTTTTCCAGGAGCTGACAGCAACGAGATGCCCCTGTACGAGTTACAGTCCGCTCGATCGCCTTTGTTCGTGTACAAGGTACAAATGCGTGAAATTTTGAAATCTGAGGGAACTGTCTCATTTTCCCACATTGCAGTGAAGAATTCCCAGATTTTGATATGCAGTTCCTCTCCACCATACTTAAGTAACTCACCCGGCATGTTATCAACCCCAACGGCCTTTTTATTTTTTTGGGTCTTAATAGCGGCTACCACCTCTTCGAGGGTTGTCAAGTCCATTAGCTTGTGGATATTCTGGAATAGATGTTAAGAAATCCATATCAACAGAGCGGTTAACGTTTAAAAGATTGTTAAAATGTTGTGCCCATCGATTAATGATGTCTCCTTTATTAACCAAAATATTTCCATCCGCCGATCTTATAGGCACATTAGCTCGTCGGGGACCTCCGGTAAGTTTACGGACTTCACAAAAAAAATCACCAAATTGGTTTGTGTCACACAAGCACTGGACATATTCAACTTTTTTTTGCCACCATGCGTCTTTAGATAAGCGAGTGAGTTTCCTTATTTCATTAGAGCTATCTTTGATCTTAACAGAATCAGTTGTCTGCTTTTCCTTACGAAGGAGAACCCGATGTTTTGCAAGTGCCTCTCTGATCATGTTGTCGTTATCATCAAACCAGTCATTATAGTGTTTTTAGGCCCAAGGTTTTTGTGGCCGCATCGAAAATTTGAGTTTTAAACCGTTCCATTTTTCATTGAGAGTTGCACCCGTACAATCATTCGCTACGGCAGTTCTAACAGCAGCTCTGTACTCGGCCTGTTTTTCATTTGATTGGAGCTTTCCTAATCTAAATAGCTAGGTGCACATTTGGAAAATCGGTGACATGGTTTGAGTTGCAGTCGGACTCTTGTAATTACGAGTCTATGATCTGACCAGCAATTGGCCCCGCGCATCACACGAGTCAGATGAAATAGTGAGATATCTTCTTGGCGGGTGATCACATAGTCAATTAAATGCCAATGTTTTGATCGCGGATGCATCCACGTGGTCTTATGTTCTGTTGGTAGCCGAAACATGGTGTAGGTAATTGCCAGACCGAATTGGGAGCAAACCAACACCATGTCGTCCCAACACCAGCGGCCAAGCATCGAAACCACGGCCGACGCGAGCGTTAAAGTCACCTAATAGTATGATTTTCTCTGTTTTAGGTATCTTGGTCAGAGTTTGTGACAGGTCTTCATAAAATTCATCTTTGATGTTATCGCTTCTGTCAAGTGTTGGCGAGTAAGCACTTATCAGATTAAGATACTTGTTATTTTCCAAGTGTAGCCGTAGAGACATAACCCGGTCTGATATTCCTACGGGATGTTCTACCAGTTTAGAAGCTATTCTATTATTTATAGCGAACCCTACCCCTGATCGTCGGGGTTCTGAAGCTGGTGTGCTAATCCAATAAAAGGTATAACCGCCACCATGTTCAGTCAACTCACCTGTACCGGCAAGATGAGTTTCAGTCAACGCAGCAATATCCACTTTATAGCGTCTGAGTTCACGAGCTACAATAGCTGTCTTGCGCTCTGGGCATTGATTTGATGGTCTATCTAAAAGGGTTAAAGAATATGACATTTGGTACGTTCCACGTACCAAATGTCATATTCTTGGTTATGGTTTTATGTTTCCTATTCTGTGACTTTCGACCGCGATGTTTGGGATGCACAGGCAACCGCGGTAGTTACCTCCCAGTATGTATTGGGGAAAGCATTTGTTTGGGGCACCTTTTCTAGCCCCCTCCTCGGCTATGCGAGGAAAGCAGTGCTTCTCTGAAAAGAGCTGCTTTGTCACTGAGGGTGCTGCCGAACCACACTGTTACCCCGTTTTCAGTGTTAGAGCGACCACTCTCCCTCCATCGCCTGCGTGCAGGCATCAGACACAATCCGGTAAGCATCTTTACCAGACCGCTCTACCTCTGCCCTTCGCCACAGGGCTTTTTTTCTCGGAATCCTTGTATAGAAGCCTAGTAGATATATTATGGTGCATGAGTGTACGCGCAAACACAAATGCACCCTCTCGTCTAAACTCACCTATGTCCAATGGAACAGAGAACTGCTACGATCGGAGGAAAGTTAGATGCAGTGTCTAGCCGACGTTGTGCGACTTTTGACCCCTATCGTCGCCTTGGGCCTTCCACAATGCCTTGCTGTATCGCTAAATCCGCCAAAGCCTATTGCTTATCAGCGTTGGTTTGCCTTCATTACCGTACCGTGACTACAGGTTTCCCTCAGCCAGGTTTAGCCCACGAGCCGACGTGGTTACCGCGGTGTGGCCGATACAAAATGTATCTTCTAGGAGCCACTGGCGAGAGATCGCGAAACGACTACGATTTTAGCTACACTTCACCACTTTGCAAACGAAAGTCGGCTGGCAAAATAATAAAACACTTAAAAATAATTTAATGAATGGGTAATAATTTGAAAATTATATTTAAAGGTAAATTAAATTAACTAATTTATTCCATATATTTCATTATCAATTTAAATAATTATTTTAAATGTATATTACATATTTATATTATTATTTATTTAGACATTTTATTAACAACAACAGTTATTATTTTTCAGTTAGGTGTTCATTCTGCAATGTTATTATAACATTTATGCCTGAAGTATTATTGCAGTGCATTATTAAACTTATTTTAATTTTCTGTATCCTTTATATAGTTTGGAACTGTATTTTAATTATAAATGCACCTATATCTACAGAGTGTAGGAACACTGTGCCGAATACTGAATTCAGAACATCACTCTGAGTCAAAAATCATAAATTTGCATTTTTTGTTTAAAAGTGATATCAAAATAAGTAAACAGAACATTTTACTGAAAAAATATTAATAAATACCACATATGGCAAAAAAAATTAGAATCATTTAAACAACATTCGAACATTTTGTGCAAGCCGTACCGCACAAAAATAATACCTACGTTTGTTACGTTTACATTGCGTAGCACAAACTGATGACTTTGTAAGGCAGGGTATACTGTAGCTGTAGAGGTCCAGAGATGCAGAGTAAAACTTCCGATTGGTTGTAGAATATCAATATATTTATAATAAACCCGCTCAGCGCGGCGGTGTGCGGACGTCTGTGATGCTTTATGTATTGCAGCTACAACTTTAAATCCTTAATCTCGCTTTTTTATGATGAACTGACTTTTATATTATTATAAGTATCCACACATATACGTTTTTGTAAGTTTGTCGCAAAGCCGAAACTTATAGTCCACGAGCCAGGTACAAATTTTGTCAGTCATTTCCTCTCGAGCGATACTTCGTAAAATGCTTTTGAAAATTGTTTCATGAATCCTCGTGAACGTCAGCTGGGGCTCCGTCGGTGGGTTGAGGTGCAGCAGCCTCCCGCGCACGTAGAAAAAAATATTATTTTTAGTCATTTCCTTCCGATTGAGAATTGTATCAAATTATAGCTAACCCAATATTTTAAAGAAAAAGAAAAGTCAGCTGACTATAGAGTGGTGGTATATACATCAGCTGGTCACATGAATGTCAAAGAAAAATGTACTTATACGTTCAGTGATTTATTCTCAATTGAAAATTTATAAGATGACAGTTTATATGCTACTGCGATAAATAAAAATGTCAGCTGGCTGTATCCAGGTGGAAAGATCATCAGCTGATACCCTGAAAGGTGTCACGTAACGTAGGAGCCAGACGGGAGCATCTCTCGCCTATTTAAATGCACCAGCTGACGAGTTTTCCCTCGGCTTATTGCCAGCTCTTGTAAGTTATAAAAAAAATCAGCTGGTGCGTCTAAATAGGCGATAGATACTGTCTGGCTCCTGCGTTACACTTGGGGATCAGCTGACAACCTTTCCACGAGATACATCCAGCTGACATTTTTATTTATTCACAATAGCATATAAACTGTCATCTGATAAATTTTCAATTGAGAGGAAATCAGTGAACGTATAAGTATATTATTTATTTCACGTTCATGTGACCAGCTGACGTATCATCCACCACTCTATAGTCAGCTGACTTTTCTTTTTCTTCAAGATATTGGTTAGCTATGATTTGATACAATTTTCAATTGGGAGGAAATGACTAAAAATAATATGTTATTCTACGTGCGCGGGAGGCTGCTGCTCCACAACCCTCTGACGGAACTGTAGCTGACTTTCACGAGGCTTCATGATACAACTCTCTGTAGCATTTTACGAGTTTTCACCAGAGAGGGAATTGGTCATGCAAATCTGTTGCTGGCTCGCGGGCCATTACACGCTGTATATTTTAACGTCTACTTTCTTCTCTCCACATCCTACTACATAACAAACCAAATCGCACTTAGCACTCAATGCTGTTTACAGATATTGATGAGGATGCTCTTGAAGAAAACAGTGTCTATGACAACATACAATATTCCGACTCAGACGATGATCCTCTAATTATTGTGAAGGAGGCACAGTCCAGATACAGGACAAGTATGTATGCTATGTATTTCTTTATTCTTTAAAAAAACTTCTCCTATTGCGAAGTAGGAGTGATTCCTCTATCGCCGGACACTTTATAAACACTCAGCAACAGCCTGGGGACAACTATTTGTAGAATACACAAATTTGTGTGTGAAACTGAGTTCATGTAAACCCATAAACTTAGTATACTATCGTAATAGACGAACAGTTTCCTCATTTTCGCGAGACCGAAATTGAAATGTTTGTGTGTGCTAGTTTTACAGATGTGTGACTGACTTTAAGTGTCGGGACATTGAAGTCACCGCAATATCGATATAAAGAAACGGCAATATTTATATCACTATGGATTGGTTGTATTTTATATGTTTTGTTGCTATGAGTTTATTTATATTATGAGTTATGTTTTTGTATGTAATTTTGAAATGACAGAAGTGAAGTAATAACAATAGAATAATGATAGAAATAATTTTCAGCCTAATATTTTTTTAACACTTTCTAGCGTTAATTGGTTTAATGTAGATTAAGTGCATGTGCTCACGATGTACGGTCTGTGGTGTTAGTACAGACAAAAGTCCGCCATTTGCTGCTCTTACACTCCCCACCCCGCTTCGACTATTATCATTAAACATTTTACGCAAGTAAATCGGTTTCGGGGATTTTTTAACTGACCTCTTTAAAACTATTTTGAATTAATAAAAAAACGTTTGCTACAAAAGAGATATAATGTTACAAATAAAAATATATATATATATATACATATATATATCGGATCGCCAAATGGAATACTATTTTGCTTTTGCTATTTTGCTTCGTTGATATCATCGGCCATTTTGTGTGTATGTAATTTCCACCAAAATAAATATGAAGAATAACGTTGTTCAATAATACGAATGTTTCAACGAGTTACATGTAATAATCAAATACACAATTAAATATTACATGATTACAAAGAATTAAGGGAGGCGATGAGTTTCGATGTCTCTATCAATTTCGCCATTACCAGAAACTGACTTTTTGAAAGATGACATCTATTCAAGCCGAAGCCGCTTCAAAGACAATATTGACAATCATAATATAAAAAGTTTGCAATTATATTTTTCATAAACAAAATATTAAACACCATGTCCAGACTCAACTAGCCCGAACAGCACGCGCCGACATATATATATAAAAATAAATTGCCCCAAAACATAACGCCGTATCTCAATATTGAGCCTGTCATACCATGTTAAGCTGTGATTAAAGCATCCACTCTGACGACCGATTTCCGAGAAAGTTAGACGTTTCTTCTTCATATTTTGTAAAGTCACGATGTTTAAGGAACAAGATGTTTCTATAACTCAAACCCAAAAGAGCAGTTAGAAGCGGCTATCAGAGAGACAAGAAGATGAAAATTAACCATAGGTATCGCACGACTATGCTATTCACAAGACTTGAGTAGCGTTGGCTGCTTTGCGTAATGCGGTATTCGATATCATTGATCACCCACCTTATAGCACACACTTGGCTCCCCGCGATTATAATCCCTTTCTAAATTTGAAGAAAGAGCTTCCAGGAAAGAAATTTTCTACCGATAAAGCAGTTTCAGCGTATTTTTCAGAGAAGGATAAATCATTTTTTGATGAAGGTGTAAGTTAATTCATAGATCTGAGAAATGTATAAGGGTTGCAGGTGAATATATTGAAAAAGAAAAATAATTTGGTAATGTTATTTCATCTCCTTTTCCCCTGGTACATAGATTACAATAGTGTTGATCTGAATTAATTCTATAGCACAACATTAAAATTTACTACATATTGCTAACTGATTAAGTTCAGGCCCACCTGTTTTCTGACGTTCTTTTTTTTACTACGATCCATACTCCACCGCTTTTTGCATACCTTTTGGTATAACATGTAGCCAATTCATAATTAGGTAATAGCAGATACTTCTCATATCCTTCCATCATGTAATGTTCACAGATACAAACTATGGCGATATCTTTTTTATTATAAGTTCTTCTAAGCAAATGACAAGCTTCGGATTTATTCAGCAACCCGCCTATATTTTCATAAAATTCATCAATCATTCATGTTTTTCAGAAAAAAAATATATTTTTAGATTGATGATTCGTAGTTACAGTGTTTGTTTCAGTATATAAGAAGTTCTAATTTAAAATACCAGAAATAAACTCTTCAATATCTTGCCAGATAGTTTACATACCCCTATTATTGATTTGTCCGGTGCGTTTGTTAAAACATAGCATAGTCTCATGCAAGACTCTTGTTTGAGTCCAAAATCCATATTCATTCGTTAGTATATAAAGGTATAACAAATGGTTAAAATGTTCTTCCCTCCAGTTATATATATTGTTGTAGTCGCTGTATTTATATGTCAGTGCACAGACAATCACATTGGTATGCTTCACTTTTAGAAGTGTTGTTCGTATGTTTATATTATCAATTGGAAATATTCATTTGTGGTTTTAAAATCTCCTATCAAAATAATACAAAAGTCCTTCATTGCAAAAGATTTTAGTTTGGTTTCAAGGTCATGCAGAAGTTTTAATGTAGTGAGAAATATTCGTAGAGTGATTTTGATGGGTACCTATTTACGGCGATGTCTGTGATTTTATTTATTTGATTGGTACTCAGAATGTAGTTTGGGAGCTGCCTGTTTGTTATTGAGTGAATGATCGTCTTACACGTTAGTTGTTTTTGTATGAGCTATTTTTTGTTCAGGGTTACTTAGTTGTTCGAATTGGGATTGTTTGTTATTTTTTTAATGGATCTTTACTGTTCTCCCTATTTCCTTTTTGCGAGGCTGCGTGTAATTATTTTTAGTTTATCATTATTCCTTTGTAAACTAATGTTCAATTCACTTAAATTATTATGTTCTTATGATAATTGTTCGATTTCAGATCTTTTACATTAGTTTAACACCTCATCTGTTCCTCTCTCCTCATCTTCATTACAAACCAACTTGCACTTAGGAATCAATGCTGTTTACAGATATCGATGAGGATGCTGTGGAAGACTACAGCGTCTGTAACATACAATTTGCAGACTCGGAAGATGATCCTCTGATTATTGTAAAGGAGGAACAATCCGGAGACAGGACCGGTATGTATACTGTGTATTTCTTTTTTTTTAAGGCGATTCTCTTATTGAGATGTATTAATAATTCCTGGACTTTATATACATTCAAACAACGGACACAAAGAACAACCAGACTCGGGACAACTGTTAGTAAAATAGAATACAACATTTTTGTATGTGTATGTGTGAAACTGAGCTCATATCAATAATCCCCTTGTCTACAAATGTATTCCTACTTACTGAGAAATAGTTATATTTTGTTATATTCTGTTATATTGTTTAGTCAACTCAGCAAAATTCCTGAATTAGTCCTTTATATTAAAGTTATTCCTTTTCACGAGATGACCATTTCACCCGGGTCCATAAAATAAGTCTGATACAAGTTTTGTAACAATTACATTAAACACCATCGGACTAGGGCTGTCATCCCGGGATTTTCACTCTCGAAAATCCTTATCGAAATCTCGACATTTTTTTCGTATTTGCGAGACTCGAGACTGCTACCTCCAGTCTCGGGAATAACGAGACTTTTAAAACTTAAGTAAAATTATTACCATAATTGAAAAATCTACTAAACTCAGTATTTTTTATTAGTTTTATTAGGTAAGTGAGTTGGAGATTGCAACCTTTTTTCTTTGTGTCCCGGCTAACGCACACCGCCTCGGTCGACACGTTGCAGTATCCGAGAATGACTCTTATTACAATGACGGCCTAGAGGCTATTCTGGGCCCCATATTCCCTACACTGTGTTGTTGCGTTGACAACACAGTGTTGTGACTTGTACTCATGTAAGGATTGGCCCTACCGGGGTCTGGCCAATGCATTTGGAAAAAAGAAAATAAGAGTTTATTATATTCTGGTCGGTCAGAGCCTCCACCACGTAGGGTTTACAGGCCCTCTGTAAAAATGACAAATCTCATAAATACTTGTTAACTTTACTTGTATATTAATTTGTAACAGTTACGAGGGCTGATTGATAAGTTTCCGGAACGACAAAAAAAAACTTTAATAATCCATTTAAAATAAATTTATTTCTCAACGTAATTTCCTTCTACCTCGATGCATTTAGTCTAGCGGTTCTTCAATGCCGTTACACCAGTTTGATAAAATGTTTTCTCCAACCCCACAAAATACTCGTCTACGGCAACAATGACTTTATCATTTGATAAAAATATCTGTCCACCTAACCATTTGTTCAGGTTTGGGAATAATTGGAAGTCGCACGGGGCCAGATCTGGGGAATTAGGGTGGATGCAGTAGCAGTTCGAACCACAATTCATTGAGTTGGCGACTGCAATCATTGACGTGTGTACAGGCGCGTTGTCATGGTGGAAGAAAACTTACTGCAATCATCGACGTGTGTACAGGCGCGTTGTCATGGTGGAAGAAAACTTACTGCAATCATTGACGTGTGTACAGGCGCGTTGTCATGGTGGAAGGAAACGTACTGCAATCATTGACGTGTGTACAGGCGCGTTGTCATGTTGGAAGAAAACTTACTGCAATCATTGACGTGTGTACAGGCGCGTTGTCATGGTGGAAGAAAACTTACTGCAATCATTGACGTGTGTACAGGCGCCTTGTCATGGTGGAAGAAAACTTTTTTCAAATAAGGTCGTTTCTTTCGGATTTTTTACTCTCCATTTATTTTTTTTCCTTTTGGCAGATAATCCACGAAAATAATCCCTCGAGCATCCCAAAAACAGTCGCCATTACATTGTCGGAAGACAAAATCGATTTGCTTTCTCCGGCGCAGGTTTTCGGCTCTCAGTCCACTGCTTAATTGTTTATTTGTTTTAGGAGTATAATGATGTATCTAGGTTTCATCTACTGTAACATACCGCAAAAACTCGTTAGGATCTCGCTGAAACAGCGCTAAAAATACCATGAATCGTCCACTCGACGTTGCTTTTGGTCAACAGTGAGCAAACGCGGCACCCATCGCGCGCAAACCTTTTTTCATTAGCAATATTTTGTATAAAATATTAAAAACGCGTTCAGACGAAATGCTCACCATCTCTATCTCTCGCAACTCAAGCGCCGATCTTTAATAAAATTTTGTGATTTTTTTTTATCATGTCCGGATTCGTGACTTCATTTGGACGGGCAAATTTTTGCAGCTTTTGCTGTCTTCCACGTTGAAAATCAGTTAACCAGGTGTGAATTGTACTCAATGCAGGATCAAAATAACCTAAAACACTGGCGTGGCTTTAATCTGGGTTGCTGTTTTCTCTTCATCATCGAATGAATTTCGTTTCTTCGCAATGTTAAAAAAATTCACGACAGATAAACTTCTAGGTAGAAATTCCATCAGTTCGATTAAATTAAAATTTGGCGTTCCATTTTGTAAAAGATGTCCGAATATAATGTAATATTTTTTTTGTATATTTTTTTTAAGTTCGTCAAATTCAAATTCAATATCTTTATTTCATAAAATTGATCATTAATTATTCAAAATCGACAATTTGAAACATAATTATAATAATTTTAAATTATAGATCAACACCACACATGTCACCACAACAATGGTTTGCTTTGTCAAATGTAAAATTGTAAAAAAGAAATGGATAACATAATATCATATCTGCCTGTGGCGATCTATAACCGCCCGTTTCTAAATGGTTGAGCCTTGTGAGAAGAAATCGGGCAAACAAACACACGGCCATTCTTTTAAAAAACCAGATAGTTTTAACAATATTCAGTAAATTTTATTAGTACATCATTTTTTTGTGTGCTATTATGTTATTAAAAGTAAATAAACAAAAAAAGGATATGACTATAGGAAAACTGAAAACAAACTAAAAAAAAAAAAGACTACATGTCGATTAAGTATATAAAATAGCCTGTCAATCCAATACAATTCAATCCCAAGCGTTTTTATCCTGTATATACTCCACTACTAAGTAATATTCAAATTCAAATTCAAAATCATTTATTCAATTAAGACACTAAAAGCTAGACTTAAAATCATAGATCGGCGCAAACATACGCCACAGCATGTACTGGATTGTCGAGGTAAATTAGGTGAAAACACCAAAATCTACTGCCTGTTTGTGTCGATCTATAACTTCCAGTTTCCAAAATGCGTAGAGCCTTAGAATACTGGCAAAGAAACTCATGGCCACTCTTTTTAAAAGTCAGATCTTCAGGTACAATAGTGTTAGTGTTACACGAGAGGTAAACAGGATGCAAGCTGATGCCACCTGAATTTCATTTTATTGAAATGCTCCAAAAGCTAACGTACTAAAAAATAAAAATCACTCAGTGATACCGTTGAAGGTTTGAACTTATTAAACATAGAAATCATTCAAGGTGCACATCTACCTTCATTCAGTTCCAAAATATACTGTTAAAAATAATTCGTGACTGGATTAAGAGGATAGAGTTGCAGTTGATCGAACCAAAATAATAGTATAGGCTAAAGCATCGCTGACTAGGCCGACCAGTCACCCCAACACCCCAAGCAGCCCTTGAGGCATAGTCGTCGTTTTACGACTTGAACTTGTTTACGACTTAACGTTTAAATATTATCTGGGATTATGTTATAATATCGCACACATTGATCTCGAAACGACTTGGTAATTTTTTGGAGCCTAAAGGCAGGTACAACAAGTTTATGTTTATTACGCGTGTTAAAATAATGTAAGTATATCACTTTTTTTTTCAAAATGTATATTTATATTAATTTCTTTAAATTTCTGCCTCAGTTAATCACGATTGCCTAAGTTATAAATTGCTCCGGGATAAATTTTCGTTTCGGCCAGTTATCAATCAGCTCAGGTATTAATAAAGTATTTTAGTAAAATATCTTGCATTGTCTGCCCAAATGCCAAGTCTGTGAGTATAAAACCTATATTTGATATAGTCTCGAAAATCTCGTTTTTCCCGGGAATTGACTGGCCTGAATCTCGATTTTTTTCCCCAGGACTTGTAAATATTTTGAGACTGAATGCCTTACATCGGGCTTAGTCATGTCAACATTTATGATTTCCTAGAAAAAAGCACATTTATCAATCTCTCTTTTAGTAAAAACGTTTTTAAAATTGATAAAATTACAGTTTAATTTATAACACAAACTTTAAGACCTCAAAATATTGTGTTTAAAGCATTTTTTATGTCTTTTTTTTTATTTTGAAGTTCTGGTACTTCCGGTGGCGGATTTACCAGCAGGCTGAGTAGGCTGAAGCCTGGGGCGGCAGATTTTAGGGGCGGCAAATTTGGGGCCTAAATTATTATTTTATGTCTTGTCCTGGGGTATCGAATTAGATAGACCGACCGGTAGGGGCGGCAAAATTTTAATAGCCTACTGCAAATGTGTAATTCCGTCGCATGGTACTTCTGATATATGAAATTATATTGTAATTGCTATTTTAATTATCTAGGTGCCCCTACTCCAAAGGAATCTGAACGAGCTGTGCAGAGGAATCCAGAAGATTTAACCTCCAAAAAACTCAAAAAACATGTTCTCGTACAGGACATGTTTAAAACACATAACAAAGTAACTGCGGCAGACAAAACAGCAGCCAAAAGCAAAAATAAAGTGACATTCAGTCTCAAAGAGAGATCTACAAGTGTACCGCACAGCGAACGTGTACAATATACATGTGACACGTGTCAGAAATGTTACAGTTTCAAGTGTAAGTTAAAGAGGCACATTCGTTTGTGCTCTGATGTGTGGAAGAAAGATCTCTCACGTGAGAATAATACAAGTAGTCACACACACACCGGTCAGAAACCGCAACAATGTCATGTATGTAAGAAAATTTTATCACGTAAAAGTCATTTAACTACTCATATGCGTACACACACTGGTGAGAAACCACATCATTGTCATACATGTAAGAAACAATTCTCAACAAGCAGTACTTTGATTAAACATATGCGTACACACACTGGTGAGAAACCATATCTTTGTGATATATGTAAAAAACAATTCACACAAAAGATTCATTTGAGTGATCATATGCGTACACACACTGGTGAGAAACCACATCATTGTGATATATGTAAGAAACAATTCTCATTAAAGAGTACTTTAACTACTCATATGCGTACACACACTGGTGAGAAACCACATCATTGTGATGTATGTAAAAAACAATTCTCACTAAAGAGTTATTTAGCCATACATATACGTACACACACTGGTAAGAAACCATTTCAGTGTAAAATATGTAAGAAATATTACTCGCAGGTCAGCCATGTAAAAAGTCATATGCGTACACACACTGGTGAGAAACCATATCATTGTTATACATGTAACAAACAATTCTCTCTAAACAGTTCTTTAACTCAACATATGCGTACACACACTGGTGAGAAACCATATCATTGTTATGCATGTAACAAACAATTCTCCCAACACAGTTCTTTAACTCAACATATACGTAAACATACTGGTGAGAAACCATATCATTGCTATAGGTGTAAGAAACAATTCTCCCTAAAAAGTTCTTTAACTCAACATATGCGTAGACACACTTGTGAGAAACCATATGTCTGTTATATATGTAAGAAAAAATTCTCCCTAAACAGTTCTTTAACTCAACATATGCGTACACACACTGGTGAGAAACCATAGCATTGTGATATTTGTAAAAAAATGCTTTTACAAGACATATTCGAACTCACACTTGTAAGAAACATCTAAAACTAAACAATACTTGAGCGATGGATAACGCTATGCGTTCATTATAGGAACCCACAGGTAAAGTAGCGCGACAGCCTATTTAAGTAACGAATAGTGTCGGTGGAAGTGACAGTTGATGAAAATTTCTGTTTTATTTCATACTTTTCAAGGAACAGAGAACAATAATTATAAGAATAATAATTCGAGATTGTGAACTCCTTCCAATTCCTACAGCGAGAAAAAAATTAGAGAAGACGCTATAGATTTGTAAAGAATACTGTTCATAGTTGTTAAAAAAACTAGAAATCGCCTATTGGTCGCTATTCCACCGTAATTTTTTAATGTTTTAACTTTTAATGTTTGTTTTAATTTCATTGACCGGTATAACTTGAACTGTCATTGTGTTGACTTTCTGTACATGAGATATCAACCTGTATGTGTACTGTACGGCTTTAACATTTTGTAGTCGTTTTCAAATAATTTTACTAGAAAAGCATATCTGCTCCAATTTTTCATGTTTTTTTTAAATAAATTGCGAGCGGTGGCGAGTGCACACGAGACGAGCCGAGCGGACCCACTTCACATGCGCACTCGCCGCCACTCGCCTGCACTCGGCGAGCGTGAAGTGCGGCGGTTACATCTATAATCCTTTAGTTCGTACCTAATTAGGCGCAAAGTCATTCCTATTCTTATTTGAATCCCAGAGTACGGTCTATGTCTCGTGTTCATAGTGTAGTTCTAGTCTTAGAAAATGATAGGATAAACAAGGTATAAAAAATAAATGTATGTTTTGAAATAAAAATAACAGATTTTGTTTATTATTGATTTACTTAACATTGCTAATTATCAATTTTTGTCCCATTCTAGTATTTCATATTATTATCTATCTTCTATCTAAATAAAAATCAATGTACCTAAGTATGTTTGTCTTGAATGCATTCCTGAACCATTGATCAGATTGTGATGAAAATTTGCAGAGTCTTCTGAGAACGCCCGCGAGGGTTTTTGGCCCAAAAATCTATATAAAAAAAACGGGTACAGCTAGTTAGCAGCTCCAAGTTGGAGGGTAATTAGAAATAAATTGTGAGTGAATGTGAAAGTGGAAGTGGATGTCGTAAATATTGTCAAACTGTACCCCGCAACGTTCTGGAAATAGGTGAGTGTGGTGTGTGACGGTGATGCCCAGAAGCTATAGCGATAGTCGGTAATCGGTAAGGATACATGTTGAAAAAAATTCAAAGATCTTTATATAACTAAAAGTTAGTCTGCATGTTTTTATACGTCGCCTAATTTTAATGTGTCGTTTCTAATAGAAGGGCGATCTAACGATCCACGATGCTAAATGTGTGTTTACTCCAGCGTCGTTGGGACCTATTGGATTTTGAAGATTAGATGGTAGAAAGAAAAAGAGTCCATGCGATGTATCCGTTTCATTGGTGGGGGGAGCTTCTACAGGTTTTCAAAGATGTAAACAAAAATTGTAAAACGGACTTACTCTAGCGTGTCACATATTAAAACGTTAACAGTCCTCATACAAGCGTGCCGAAACACGCCATATGTCCATGTGTTTGGCCATTATTCGATGTTCACTTATCGACTTATGCGTAAAAATAACAAAATATAGGTCGTTGACCTCGGATATACCCGTGTGCACCGGGCGGAATTAAAATTACCGTTTACCCTTAGCGTGTACCACGTATTTATGAGTGTGCCAGTATATATGTATGTTTAGTTTATTGACCATAGGCAATGAATTAGCCAACATAATGCATACTGTGGCAGAAAAATATCGCCCTACCCTCAATAATAAGAATTGTTGTATGAATAAAAGGTAGACTCACAATATTTAGTGACAATCGTCACGTTCTGGATTTTTTACTCGCGTAAAAGTGTTTTTCCTTTTTTTTCTGGATATTTGTAAAGTGTTAGGATGCCAAGACAGACAAAGATACAAGTAGAATCTTAGAAGATTTTGATGGCGAAGATGAGGTCGAGAATTCATTGGATCAGGAAGAAGACCAAGACAACGAAAAACTTTGTTTATTTTGCGTTGTTATAGCAACAATTTAAAAAAAATATATGACATGTTTGTGACTTTTCTATTTATTAGATCCTTGGCCACAAGCCCACAAAGATAACACTAACCAACCAAGTTGAGTAACTTAACCAATTTTAGTGCTGTTAAACTAAAATTAGTTTAATTCTACGTTTTCAGAATACAAACGTCATTTGGCAAGACTAAACTAAATTTTTGTGATTTTTAGTCTAGTTTACGGGTTTTGTAACAGCAGTATTGGCACCATTGTTTACTTTTTACGGCCTGGTCACGACTTCGGTCTTAGCGGGGCGGCGACGGTGAGCGGTGCGTTTTGCACGCCACGTACCCTCAGTAGCGGTTAGTTGCAGCTATTTAAGTAGTCAAAACGTGTTCAAACAAAATCATGGCGTTATCAAAATTATCCCTTCTCTGTTAAGACAGCAGTACATTTTTAAAACAAGATATTCTTAATATGGAAGAAGGAGTGCACGAACTAAATAAAGATCGGTATTTAAATGGCGAATTTCGTGACCTATACGATTACAGAAAATATCCAGATAAGTTTCACGAGTACACAAGGTGTGAAAACTTTTCATTATATTCTGCAGCACATAGAAGTAGGTATATTTAAAACAGTACATCAGATCCAAAAGGGTAGTCACCAATCCAGAAAAATTGTTTCTCACTTTGAGGTAAGTGTAAATAAGATACAGAAAATTATCATGTAATCACGCAGATATTATTTATTTATTATTCTTATACCTAATAAGTATTTTTAATAATACAATTATAACTAATCACAGATTGAGTTTTATTTAGGTACTAGGTATTATTTATTTATTTATAATAATTAGCCTTAACTTATAATTATCAAAAGTAGTTGAATAATCAGCCTTCAGTATTTTACTATCTACATATTAAGACTATAATCAATGCCGATGTTAGTAGCGGGAGGCGGTTGTGTGTAGTAACCGCGTGATGTATAGTTATCTCCATATATGTTCGAAACCAATTCATCCATCAGAACTTGATTTATTTTATTTCGCACTCTCAATTTCTGAATGGAACTCAGTTTTTGCATTTCAGGCACAATGCTCGTAAGATAATGATAATCCTCTGTTTTTTCAACATCTGGTGTATTTTGATCCTTATTGACTATTTCTAAATATTCGGCCCGAATATAAGTTACTTTTCTATCTTATCTACGCGAAAGCGTAGATTGGAATTCAGATCGAGAAGAAGCATCTAAATCTTGATACTCATTTTAAGTAAGATTGGACTCGTTTTCTGCTGGCATAAATTTTTCTTTTAAAAATGACATTAAGCTGAAATATTTCCACTGCGACATAGAATTATCGTCATCGGGGCCGGGGTCCCCGGAGCGTGAAGTCGGAATTTTCCTCAATTCTTTTCTATAGGCATCCTTAAGATTTTTCCATTTTTTCTTCAATTGTGCAACTGAAATAAAAGTTATCCTTAACAGAGAAACTATAGAATTTATAATTTTTTTTTCAGCTACCTTGCACATGGGACATCTTTCAAGTTACTGTCGCATTCATATCGCCTTGGTCCAAGTACAGTTGGAAAAATCATTTATCAAACAAAAGTACAGAAATTATGTCGTAAATAATCCAATAGGCATATAAGTAACACTAAATTCAAAACTTGTCCACTATATAGGTACATTATTTAAATATATTAGTAACTTTGTCTATTGTCTCTGTAAGTACCTACTTACTGAGATAAACTTTAAAAACTTGTCAACTACTCACATAGCGTATAAGACATACTAGTAGTTTCGTGTGTAGTTACATATCTACAGACGAAACTACTGATATGTTTACTAAGTGTTTTGCTAATTAGGTATCTACCTACTGACAGAGAAAAAAATAAACCTTAAAAAACTAGTCAACTATCTTCCTACATTACGTAAACATACCAGTAGTTTTGTCAACATATTAGTAGCTTCGTTTGGTAGGTACCTAGGTGCTATGTTTTTGTGTTATCAATTTAAATTAAACTTACCATTAAGTTCCGGAAAACATTGTTTAATTTCTTCCCACAACCTTTTTATAACGTTTTTATATTAATGTTGGGAATGTTTTGACATTCAATTGACTTGAGCTGAGCTGTTCCTATATTTATTCCTCATGATCCTAACATATTTGTTCTCTGTACCCTGATTAATAAGTGCTTGCGAAATATGTTGATGTTCTAGAGAGTCAAAAGCTTTTTTATAGTCAATGAAGGCCAGGTATAGGGGGTATCCATATTCTTGACACTTTTCAATTGTGTGTATATAGACCATATGGCCTATGGTGGAGAATCCAGATCTGAACCCTGCTTGTTCCTGTGGTTGCTGTTCATCTAGCTTTTTGGTAATGCGGTTAAGAATAATTTTTGCAAAGACGTTGTATACATTGGACATTAGGCTGATCGGTCGATAGTTCCCTAGATCGTTTTGTCTTCTTTTTTGTGGATAAGAATTATTGTGCTTGTTGTCCACTGTGTAGGTAAGCCCAGAATGCAGTTGAATAGGTTTGTTAGTGTTGAAAGATTGCTTTTATTGTTTCATTTACTAAAGTATTGGGACCTGCCTTTAATATTGACCTGACCTAGCCTTTGTAGGTAATTTTTTTGTGATCGAATTGCATGCTCAACTTCACCTTTTAGAATAGGGGGAATCTCTTCCACTACATCCTTGTTCAATTTAGTAATGGGTTGCTCTGTGTTCTTACTTGAATATAGCTCTCTGTAGAACGTTGTTGCAGCATCTAAAATTGATAGCCTGTTTGTGACTTGGTTTTTATCTTTGTTCGTCATTTCTTTGAAGGCTCTATTTATATGTTTATAGACACAAATTGCAATTAAAAACACAGACCGTATGTCACACACTTCGTTTGACAGATGCCAAACCGGAAAACCCTTTGTTTGCTTGCTTTGTTATTTATTAATCATCTAATGAGCAATCAACATAAATAATAATTTGTGGAGGAACGGGTGTTATGTCCCTCCAAACCAAAGGGAGGATCCTCCGACCAGGCGAGGTGACCATGCCTCAGGCCGCGGCCCAACCGTTGATGTTGGGAAGTTGTATATATACTAATCGGTGCCAGAACTCTCATAGCCGAATTAGTAGTTACTTCGTAGTTCAGCTCGTCTTCGCTAGATGAAGTTGGAGTATGTTTTTGCTGTATGTGGAAGTCGCCACAAATTTAAATTAATAGCATAAAATAAACAAAAAGTAATACGACAACAAAACATTATGTATTGGGCAAGGTATCAAACGAGCTCTGCGGTGATGCTTGCAAGAAGCAGTAGCAGTTTACAAGATATAAAACACACAACATAAATCAACAATAAAGTTACCAACTTTATTGGTTTATGTTATTTCTATTTTGGCAGCAGCAATATCCTCAGGACATGCCATGTGCTGAGGATATTGCTGCTGCCAAAATCTCAGCGGCACGCAATGTAGCATCACTGCTTTCTCTCAAAGCAGCAGCAATCTCCTGAGCACTTTCTAGGATTGTATCTTGCAATCTGCTATTGCTTTCTTCCATAGCATGCACTAAATTGCTATAAGGCCTCCTGGGACGAGGAGGCCTAGTCAGGCTGCGGCGTCTTGGCACTATTCTCCGACGGATTGGGCCAGCTTCTGCCAAGACCCTAGCTTGAGGCTGCAGTGGCTTCTGTACCTCCTGGACAGACTGTACAGAGGGCAGCAATTTAGGTGCAGGTGGTGGTGGTGAAGGTGTGATTCCCTAAAATTAATAATTATAATTAGGTACTCATAGTGGGCTATAAGATATAGATGATAGTTTGACTTGAAATTTCAAAATATCTTACCCTTTGAAGATTTGCAAATCTTTTAATAGAGGCAGTCCCTATTACATCTAAAACCTTTTGCTCCATGTCTGTTAGCTCAAATCCAGCTGGCGCTTTTCCTGTTGCCTGTATTGCTTTACGGATCTTATGTGCCTTTGTTTTCACCTTTCCCACCCATACACTCCAAATCTAGACGAAAATAAATTTAAAAGTATTTATTTATTATTATTACATTTACATTATTACATTGATTACATTTATAACATTACTCTTTTCAGATGGGCGTTTGTGTCTGAACTAGATAACTTAATATCTGTGCTTCAGACAGCAGCGCCTTCCATAGCAATTTTATTATACATTATACTAACTATGATCGTAAAATTGTATGTCAGTTATACCAAAATTAAACATAAGATTATTAATAAAATACAATCAGTTCTCCTTGTGTGTAGTGTGAAGGTGATTGTATGTGTGTAGGGGGTTGAGTTTGATTCTATTACATTTATTTTGAGGGAATGAGTAAGTATTCAGTTTCATCATAATTGAGTTTATTTAAATAATTAACTAGTTCAATCTTACATTGTTTACGATTTAAGCTTTGTATGTCAATAATTTTGCAAATTTTTTATAGAGGTACGGACCTAAGACGGGGAAGAATTTATTTGCAAATTGGGGTTTAAATCTTGGTCTATCAAGAAATCTTTGCGTCTCTTGGAACCACGGAGCAGATACAAAGAGAAGGTGTTGTAATAAGATTTCCCTATGAAACAACGCGTGACAATTTGCGGGGTGAGGGGGCGCTAAGCTCCGCTCACTTCCCTTTTTTCCATCTACCAAACAATAGTAAAAATACTCGCATCGTTCTATGTTCGATGTTGCTATGTAGTTTAGCTATCTCACACTAGTTATAGGATGCAAGGGACCTTACTCAGAATTTACTTACCAGGTAGTAGTTTTTTCAAGATTAATTTTGTAAACAGTTTGTGAGTTCTTTCTTTCTCCTAGCCTTGACCTTATCCTACAGCTGGATGGATTTGGATAACATTTGGTATACAGATAGATTGCGACCTGGCTTAACACATGGGCATTGGGCATTGCTATTGTGCGAATAAAAAAGTTTGTGGTAAATCACGAATGACGATTCAAATTTGTTTACTTAATTATTCTTATCTTATCTTTCTTTATTCGTATCTGTACCGCAGCTACAGTTTATTTTGTATATCTAAATTAATGAGCTTAAAATACATTTCAAATCATCAGCCTAAATATAATTTATTTCATTTTAATATTTAAAGTACTTTCAAGATAAATACTCGTATAGTCGTGGATTGCTAGGTAAATAATTGGGTTCTAATTACGGCCCTGTCTTTTTCTTCTGTTTATATATTATGTTCTTCTAGTTGAAAATAGATGACAGTCTATTCAAAAAATTATAACAAAAACATAAAAATAATACTTTGACGGCTAAAAATTCTTTAGAACTGGCTGTAGAACACATTTCAGTATCTTCGTATGATTTATTTTAATAATACCTACTGAGCTCTACGTACCTTTGTTTTTTTAATTCCCATTACACAAAGTTTTGCCATCTAGTGACGAATAGATTTAATTATATTTCAAAAAACACTCCGAGATTTTTCTAGAACTATTTTAATAAATTAAATTAAAAAAATAGTTACAAATGAATTGTGATGCCATACATGGCATCAGAGCGTCTATGCGAATAGTTTTTACATGACAAAATACAACACTTCATCTTTTACTTCTTAATACCACTAAAATTTACTGATTTGCGATTTCTCGATACAAGCGTACAAGACGAACGCTGACAGTGTACTAACTATAAACCACGCCCCCTGTGATGACGTCACGACCTAGTTATAATCACAGTGCACAGTTGCTTAGGCCCTCTCCTCTTTGTATCTGCTCCGTGCTTGGAACTAATGCTAGCTAAAGCTTGAGTGTTGTTTCATGAGAGTAAGAAGAATAAATAATTGGCGCTTTCTTTTCTTTTTCTTTTTTTAAGACAACTCCAGCATTAGAAATTACTCCTGTGTCGCGGGGGACTTTACAAACATACAAACAACGGACACAAAGAACACCCAGACTCAGGTGAGAATCGAACCCACGACCTGTAACATTGCAGTCAGGGTCACTAACCACTAGGCCAACAAGCCAGTCAAGAATTGAGAGGACTTCCCAAAAGTGGAATAGAAGATCGGTAGGATATAAATAAGGGCGGAAGGGCTAACTTTCAGTATAGAGAGTAAGTATTATGATATGAGAATACTAGAGTTATGCCTTTCACAGTACAAATGTACCAGACTAATTGGGGGAACTCTCATAATATTGGCTTTAAATAGCAGTATGATATGATTAGTAAAAAAATTGAGTGGAAAATGGTCTTATGCCTTCTTCTATAGAATTTTGCAAGCTTTCATAGTGATGGTAACTGCTTATCATCAAAGAGATTGTGTACTTGTTTGTTATATCAGTCTTATAAATATTAATACTTACTTCTACATCTTATAAATACTTATGAGACCTTCCACATACTTGAAGGACACATATAAATTCTAGTTACCGGTTTTAATATTTCCTTATGAATTTGTGAACGTGAAATACACCTCAGACGCTCTTCACGACATTTAGAGTTACAAGAAGTGATGAAACAACAGAATTAACAAACAACACTTACATGCTGCCACTGCTGTACAGTCCTATTGCAGCCTAAGACGTTGAGCTCGTTTGATAAAACTGCCCAAAAATCCATAATCTTTGGATCTGCCTGATTACCTGATAAAACAACATTGAAATGGTGAAAAATGCAATTAAAACTAAATTGTCTAAATTAATAAAACAATAAAAGTGAGAACATTTTTTTTTTTTTAATAATATGACTGGGTAAATAAACAATAAATAATTTCTTACCTCTCGCCATTTTCAAGTTATTGTAGAGGCGTTCCACAAGTAACTCTTGTTGCTTCCTGTTGGCCCTCTTTTTTCTATGATCTTCTTCCATTTAATATATACAGCGAGACTTATTTTGAAAAGTAACTTTACTAGAATATTGTTTATTTTGGATATATTATTTCAGCTTGATTTTCACAGTGTCAGACTCTATCCTATTCTATTTTAAAATCTTATTATTTTATTATTATATTTATCATCTATTTTGATGATGCTGATGTCGACAATTCTGCCAATGTCAGTAGTGCGCTGAAGTGTGTGTTGTGAGAGAACAAACATTAATTCTGTCAAAATTGGACTCGTCACGAATCTTGTTTTGGAGTTAGTACCCTGAAACAAACGTTCACAAATACAACACACTTTCTTACATACTAATAATAATAAATATAAATAATAATATATGTATGTATGTATGTGTATATATATATATATATATATATATATAAATACCACACCAGTATTAACTTACAAGGATTCAGATCAGAGTCTGATAGTATGGCGACGGATGAACGACATAAGGATAAAAAGCAGTGGTCGGGAAAAATATGTTAGAAGGGAAGCAAAGTTTATAGGAAGAGGGATGTTCAATTTTGATAATTAACTATACAAGTTGGGGGACGAATTATTTTGGGGGCAACTGAAAAATATATGTTCTAGGGTATCTTCGTCAAGGCTACACTCACATAAGGAAGAGTCCCGTACACCAATTTTTTGTGAGAAAACTGGAGAACAAAAAATGGCCCAAGCGAAGTCGGCAGACAACAAAATATATAACCGGTTTTTATGTTGGTAATACCAAGGTTTAGAAGTATATATATGTTTGGTTGCACTGCATAGTAGTGTTTGCCCTTCTTCTTGCTGGAATCATTCCAATTTGATTGCCAAGAAGACAGCAGAATCTTTCTGGGTACTGTCAGTAAGTCATAGCCTTGATAATTGTAATGCCTAAGGTCTGCAGATGGTGGTTCTTTATATTCAAAATAAAAGAGTTATGTAGTCTGCTCTTGTAGGGGTTCTGTTCTAAGGCCTTAAGACAGCTCAAGGAGTCAGTAAAAATTACTGCCTTATTGATATTATGTGAGTGTATTTATATATATACAGGTTTCCAGTATTGCTACATGAATGTGTGTGTACAACAGGAACATGAATTCACAGTCCTCTGTATTCACAGGTATTCACCTGTGAATTTGTTTGAAACTCCAGAATAATTCTTAAGTTTAAGTGTCCCAAGGAGTCCTCTGTATTCAAAGGTGAATACCTGTGAATACAGAGGACTCCTTGGGACACTTAAACTTAAGAATTATTCTGGAGTTTTGGTAGTGTACTGCAGCACCTGTGTCAGTCTTCTGTGACAACTGTGTCAGTCTTCTGTGACAATTTTGAGGCATTAGTGAAAATTGTGTGATAGTCATGCCGTTCTGTATTTACCAGGGCATTAAAGGCTGCTCCCGCAGAAGCACTCTCTTTGGAAATGCCAATTTTAAGAAGTATATTCGGTTTGTAGCATAATATTTTAAATTTATAATTAAATAATGGAAGCTCCCGCTCTTTTTTGCATTTATCTGTTTATAAGACAATAAATTATGGGTGTTTGTTTCTGTTGTATCTTTTCTCCGCCTCATTCCTTTCCTTTCTATATGGGTGTTCATGTTCCTGTTGTATCTTTTCCCCGTCTCTCTCCTTTCCTTTCTAGAGCAGTCTTAATCCCCCAAGGCAGTGATGGTATTTTACCCCGAGTCAAATTATTTAAGAGGAATACTTTGCACATGAGTTATTGGCACCAATGATATTGCTCAAACTACTCTGTACATGGCAGTGATCAATTAAGTTTAAGTCCTCAGAATCTGAATTTATCTGGATTATGTAAGTTGAGTTTTAACAGTGGAGGTGAAAAATGTTTTGCCTGAAAAAGATACTAGAATAGGATAATGATCACTGCCATTTAACAGGTTTGTACAATTCCAATGGGCAGAGGCGGCTAAGTCCACTGAGCAGAATGTTAGGTCTACACAGCTTCTGAGCTGTCCAGGTAGAGATAGGCGGGTGGGGCAACCTTTATTAATTAACCATTATTAAACATATACCATTAACTATAAAGTTGAGGTCATCCATGACCTCTGCCAGGCCTTCCCCAAACGCATCACACCCTTTAGAGTCCCATCTGTAATGATGACTGTTAAAGTCTCCCATTACAAGCACTGGACCATTGATGTTTTGGAACGTGTTCCTCAAAGTTGGTAAATGATTTTGATCAGGGTGTGCAATATATATTATAGTGTGGTATTCGGAAGTTAAGACTTGGTAGTAACCAAGTCTCTGTGAGATAACAAGCAATAGGCGTGTATCTATTTATGAGGAATGTGAGGTCTGCTTCTTATGAAACATGCTCCTCGCATTCCACTGAAGCTGCGATTTGTGGAGCCATTTTTAGAATTAAGTAAAAGTATTATAAGAATATTTATAAGAAGTATATTTTGGGACATAAAAAACTTTACAATTTCAATAAGGAACTCTATGACAGGTTATGATACATTGGAAAAGGATTGGAAAGACCATAACCTTTGGCCATAACTTGGCTGTGAGAATAGGGGGGTGCTGGTGATATTTTTGTGGGCAGTTTTGTCATAGAATGGTGAGAGAGAGGTGTGGGACCTGGGTTTAAGGTATACTGTTTTGCAATGTGATTCAGTAGGTTAGGTAGGCTTTTTTCTGTTACTGGAACCCCACTAATAACACCCATATGTGTGATGTTGAATGATGGTATGGAAGTAGTAAGTTAAGTTTTAGGCAGGATGGGAATATTTAAAAAGGAATTAGCATCTTGGGGGGACAAAAACTCAATACATACACAATTATGACCAACTCTATTAACTCCATCTTTGACAATATTGCTAATATTATTTTTGTGAAGGAATATCCCTAATGTAACTGGGTGAAGAGTTGTGACCAAGTTGGGTTGTGTTTCTATCCCCAAGACACGAACGATGAATGCTGCCTTATCACCTGCTGTATAATATTCTCGGGCAACTTGACTCTTAGGTTGCTTAGTAGGACTACGAGACGTTTCTTCTTCAACAAGGCGTTTTCTATTTTGAGCGTCAGGAACACTGCAGACTACTTCTGCAAATTGAGTCAGGGGATTTGCAGAGGTAAGTGACGAAGAAGGGAAGATAAGGAAAGAGGAGAGGAAGAAGAAGGATCATCGGGAGGATCGGGGGGTTTTGTCTTACCCATTGCTAATGTATGGATTCATATAAATATATACAATAATAAAACGGCACAATAGCTTAAACTAGCTAGTAAACTATAAATACACACATAAGAAGTCACAAATTTGCCCTAATACTCACAAAAACACTCAATATCCGTAGACTTTCACTAAAATTCACACGTGCTTTCCAAACAGACGCTAACTATAGACGCAGTTTAGCTTGACGACTATATTTTAGTGCTTTTTAGTTGATGACGACAGTCCTTGCACAGACTTTTTATAGACGCTACTAACACAGGTAAAAAAAAAGGTTAAACGGTGGTTTGCCAGCTACGTGAAATCAGTAAAACAGTATTTACTCAGCCATGAGCGGGAAATATGGTACTTTGTTTAGTACATAATTTTTAATGTGAGTAAACAAACATTTACAAGCATTCATAAATCCTAAAAATGTTGTTTCAGAGGATTTTATTGTTTCACTCGTTGTCATTATTTCTTTATTAATTAGTATCGGCAACACTCGTACGTAACTTTTAGTAATGTCAGAATAAAATTTAGTGCTGTCATAGTGAGAACTAAACAGAACAGCATGTTCGAAATCACTTGACTAAACTAAGAGAATATTAGTGAATTTTTAGTTTACTGAAGTAAGCAATAGAATGAATCTTGATGTTAAATACAATAAAAGCAAGAATAAAACAATTTTACAAATAATATTACTTGGTAACTAAAACAATGAATAATTTCTTACCTCTCGCCATTTCTATATTATCATGGATGCGTTTCACAAGTTAGTTGGCCCTCTTTTTTCTATTCTTTTCCTTCATTTTATTATTCTTATTATTTCCTTCATGACTAATTTATTACATTTAATTTCCTGATATGCTGCCATCTTTTGACTGTGCGAATATCCATGCTATTTGTGTCTCTGAGACTAGGTTAAAACCCTGTTTCCCGTCCCGTCAGAATCCTATTCATTCCCTTCCGGGATTTCAACTAGGGATACCTATTCATTTAACATCGATATATCAAATTTATTCAATGTTTGTTAATTATATCGGATTGAATCGATGCTTTGACAAATATTTATTCTATTCGATAAATCGATATATTCATTTATAGAAACATCGAGTATTTGCTGATTTGTCGAAGCCATCAAGAAAACTAATTCTGACTAATAATAACAGAAAAAAACACTAGGTAGGTACCTGATGATTTCAATTTTAAATAAATTTATTAACAGGTAGTGACATCAACAAAGAAATAGATTGTATGGGGTTATATATGTCCCATGGATCGTAAATGAAACGTACATACTATAGAATTATTTTATATAGTACTTTATATGTTAACAGATTTTTAGAATAAATATATTCGTAAGTACAAAAGCACGACAAGTAACAAGTGTCAAGTTTTTTTAAAAGATAAATACCAAAGAGTATACAAACACTTACCAAGGAGTTTATTGCTACACATAATTATATACAACCTACCTAATTTCAACAGAGTGAAAGATAAAAGATTTAGTATAAATCTTTATTTTTGCAAAGTTTGTATAAAGAGCATATGGCATAAATGCCATACTCAGTCCATTGGTTTATTTTCTTTTTGACAGTTGCTTGAGAACGTAACTGTGCCATTGCCAGAGTTTGTAAAATGAAACTAAAAACGGGCAGTTAAAAAAATCTAGTTTTATTAGATTTAGTTACATAATGTAGGTAATCTTTTTTTTATAATTTTTTTTTGGTTTTAGCAATATAAAGAGTTACGTTCTATTGTACGTAGTGATGAAAACAATTTCTTGTTCTGCACATTTATTAATCAATTTTAACGATTTACGAATTATTTAAAGTTCGAGTAATGAACAAATAAAAGATTCGTCACTTCAGTCCTCATCCTCAGTAGTTTTAAATATTCAATTCTTATGTATAACATATTAGTCGTGGATAGTATAAATTATTCAACGATTTCAATATTTTACCTAAAAACATTAATTATCTTCTTTTAAATCGATTAAAACTTCCTCTGAAAGATAAATGATTTTTATAATAGGATCGACTACATCTTCGGTCATCACTAATGGACTACTCTTCAAACTGTCAAAATAAAACGAAGTTTGTTTTAAAGTTAGTTATAAAGATAGAGTCCAAATATAAATAAAAAAAAACAATCTCTACACGCGAGATAGAGTCCATAAAAAAAAACAATACGAACGGTCTAGACGCAGTTATTAAATTTAACCTGGTGCCTTAATACAAAAGTGAAGTAAAACGATTACAGTGCGTGTAAAAAAAACTTAACATAGAATTAAAAATGGAAAAGCTTTCGATGTGCAGAGTTTGTTTAGAAGGAGACATTCAACTGCGTTCGATTGTCGAAACTCATCTACAAGAGATGTACGAGTCTTTGGTTTTGATGCCGGTAAGTTATTCCAAACAGCCTTTAAACCTACGTACAGTTTCGAGTGTTTTATACATGACCGAAGTGTTTATGCATAGTCTATATTTAAACTTATATATACATACTAGCCGTCCCCGTAGTTTCCCCAGCGTTTATGGTCACTGCTCCGTTCCTATTGGTCACAGCGAACAAAATTGTTCAAATATAACAAGCATGAATAAAATTCTATGTTATGTTATTGTTGTGTAGAAATTGGTCACCCGTTTCGGAGATTGGACAGAGCAAACAGACAGACAGATAGACAAAAATCTGAAAGGCTGAACTTTGGGTATAGGTGTCATGCGGCATGAGCCTGGTAGTAGGACTATTGTTTTGACATTGCAAACGGACACTTCGATTTTATTAATTGTATTGAGTATCGATTATGTCTGTAAAATTAAGATTAGGTATTATTGTTAAAATTTGTTCTGTTATTGTAATATATTTCTACCTCTAAATGAATTTACAAACTCACTGTTATTTATTGTTGACATTTTTAATTAGTACGCCTTCGTAGGCAAAACATGCAGGTTCTTCTATATTTATAAACATATTGCATGCTTAAATTGTGTGTAAACGCATGTTTGACAAATAAATTATCTTTATCTTTAGCGTGATGATTTACAGCCCATAACCTTCCTAACAAACTCTTCAGATTTATTTCAATTTCAAAGCCTTTATTTACTAAAACTACTACACAATTTGAAACTTAAAATAAATTAAAACTATAGTTGCTTGTCCGTTAGACACGAAGGCCTCCTCTAGCACTTTAAACCTGTCTCTCTCTTTTGCAATTACTTGCTATACTGGGCTAGCAGTTTTCTTTATCTCGTCTGATCAACTTCTGATCTGTCTGCCTCTCTTGCTCTTGGTATTATATTGGGTAGTCCACTCTGTCACTTTTTTGGTCCATTTGATTCTTTGCTCCCTAAGCATGTGGCCTGTTCACCTCCATTTCAGAGTCTTCATTTTTGTTTCCACATCCTCCCACTTCGTTACTTTCCTAAGCTCAACAGCTTGTTTTCTATCACTTTTTGTATAACCCAGAACACTTCTCGCCATGCTTCTTTGGCACGACATAAGTTTTTGAATAGCATTTTTAGTGGTTGCCCAAGTTTTGCATCCGTAAGTCAATATTGATGATTACTAAGCATCCTAAAAAGTAAACAATATCCCCTCACAACAAAAAAGAAACTTCAGCTTTATATATTAGTATAAACGATTAGACAATTCAGTGCTCAAAAAAGTGGTGGACATTTAAATCTAAAAATAAAGAGACTATACTACATTTATCACTTTTTTTTTTTTATCGTGTGGAAACCCCCACGGGTCTTCACTTCACCGAGGGTGAAGTGGTATGTCGGACTCGAACCAACTAAAACCTCACGGTGTTCCGTCACAAGTGAGTCTATTGCAGGGGACCCGGGATACCCTAGGAAGGAAGCTTCCGGGAACCCCTGCAGACTATGGCCTCCTGATCAGCAGGCGACAACACCGTGCGATAGGGGGGGCCTTACCTCCCCTCCAGATGGGAAAGGCGCGTGCGGAACCCGCCGCGCCACCGTCTTAGGCCTGCTTCTGCTGGGGTAACAGTCAGCCCAACCCGCTACCCCCAGGCCAGCGCTCATGCGTGTTCTGCGGGATGGGAGAGTGCTTGTCCTCTCCCGTTCCCGTTCCGCCGCCTTTTTGGCCAACATACTACATTTATCACTAGATGTGAACATATCAGCTAGCTGCTTGTTCATAATCTAATAAATAAATAAATAAATAGAAACATTGCATAATAACTTTATTATTTGTTTGTTTGTTTTTAGCCGTAAGTGAATGATATATTCCCACCACACAAGTCTTTAAGAACGATATTATGGAACATACCCATACTACGTGACCCGTTTTGGGGGGGGTCTTCAAAATACCACACTTGGTCACGGGGGGATAGTAAAATGATTAATTATCTACATAGAGCCATGTCCATTGCTACGTAGGTACATATAAAATTTAGATAATTAATCAGTTTGTTGTTTGGCGCCGACTCAAAATTAGTTTATATAAAATTTTATAGTTTATGTAAATAAGCTCAATACTTAAAACTTAAAAGGTTTATTTATTTTATGCATTTTAGTTCTTTTCGTCGGTTAAATTTTTTGTTAAAAAAACATTTATTTCCTGTACAAAATAATAATGTAAAATACGAAAACAATTGTGTAAATTAATGAGAAGAGATGAAGTATCTTCAATATCGTGTTTATATTGTTGTGAAGATCACTTTAATGTAAGCATATTACAATTAATTTGCTAGTATATTGTGAATTAGTCAGCAGTAATTTATGTTTGTTTTAAATATCAAGCAGAACTTGTTTATCTACTTAAACTAGGTAACAACATCCATTAAAACTTCATGAATATAACTAACTATACATATTTTACCTATCCCTTAGATTATAATATAACAAGTATTATAATAATTACCTTGCGGCGTTTACTTCTTTGACCTCAGCAGATGTAAAATCTGGATTTGATGCAAAACATATAGTCATCATGAATGTGGTAGAATTTTAAGCTTACTGTACCAAGTACTGAAATTAAACCTTGAATAACTTTTAAACGAGCTGACTTAGCCAACAATCATATCCGACCTTTTTCGTAGATCGTTTAATTTCCTACAAGAATATGTATTGATTTTTACAACTTGTCAATTAGTTGGAACGTGACGAAATTTCAAACAAAAAAAATATATCACATTATTTAAATGGGAAATCAAAAATCACGAAACGGCACCTCTTAATAATAATATTAAGAGGTGCTGTTTTCACAGGCTTATTTTTACGTCATCTTGAACAATATTTTCATGGTAACTAATGAAAAAATAACTCAAAAGTTTTTTTGGCCCACCCTAATATACCAATATATTGTATATATTTTTTTTTATGAACTATCAAGAAACTAGCAAAATTTTACAGGTTCTAAGTGCTCTATAGCTGTGTTCGTTAGGAGTAGTAATAATAAGTTATAATACGAGTACAATCCTATAGCCAAAGTATCGTTTGACGGACACATTGAACTCCGGGCGCTAGAGCTTAGAAATTAAGAATATTTTAAAGATTCAGTAAGCATATTTCTCGTCTTTCTATAAATAAAAAGTTTGGCAAAAAAAATTGTACACATTGTTAGAATGCGTTATGGGTAAATGAAATTCACGTCCCTGGCAACATCTCTAATAATGGCGTTCGCAATTTTATTAATTTGAAATTTTGTTCTATTGTTTATAAATTACATTAGGAAATAGAATACTTACAAGTGAAATGTGTTATTATGTTATATTTCTAACGTTACTATTAATTATTTAGTAAGTAAAATTAAAAGACTATTAGCACAGATAAGATAATAGTTACTTTGTAACAGGTACATCACTCCCATACAAAACTCAAAATACCTATGTTATAATAGCCTACAAAATTTAAATAATAATACCTGGCGTTAGCTGCGGCCAGAAATATATCTTATTAACGCCTTTCGAAAGTTGAGAACGCCTTGCCCACCGCGCAACCTTCGTCTGTGCGTGTAGCCAAACTGCCGGACACTCTAGGGTTGTACAAAGTACACAAATAATGAAATAAATTATTTATTTTGGGGTATGTCCCGATATACACTGCGAGCACTATTCAGTGCTCTTACTGGGGATAATTCGTTCCGTTATGGATTGACAGTATACTGCCGCAGTACCCTAGGGAAGTATATGACGTCATAAATCATCGCCCTTTTTTGTACTGTGAGCACTGGCGTTTTCGATTAAAGGTGCTCTCAGTGCTTTGATCATGTGATCAACTACAATTTTTTTCCAGTTAAATATTAAACAATTATTTGTCGAAATATATGTTCATCACTTTTACTGTACATAGTCCCATTTAAATAATTCGGTTATAAAGTTATAATGCATTTGGTTACTTGAAAAACAATATTTTCTTTTAATAAAAAGTAAACTTACTTTTATTATGCGAGTAATTGTCAATTGACAATTGACTAGAATATTAAATTTTTAAATGACCTGCCTGTTGGTCTAGTGGTTAGTGACCCTGACTGCTAAGCCAAAGGTCATGGGTTCGATGGCCCAGGACAAATAATTGTGTGATGAGCACGATAATTTGTTCTGTGTCTGGGTGTAATTTATTTATAATATGTTTGTATTTAGAAATATATAAGTCTGTTTATCAGCAGTCTGGTTACCATAGTACAGGCTCTGCCTAGTTTGGGATCAGACGGCCATGTGTGAGATGTGTTTAGTTATTATTATTATAAATATAACTACATTCAAACAATTTTTTTTCTTGTTGAACAGATAACTTGTACATATATATGATAATTATTTTCACGTCAAAGCAGCGCCAAAAAACAAATGGCAGTATACTAGAATGTGTTCCGTATTAAACAGTAACCAGTAAAGCTAATTATAAAGGAACGGCTTCGCAGTATACTAAATTGACGTCAGTTCTTATAGTGCTCGCAGTGCATATCGGAACACACACTAGATAATAAAATTTATGGGTGTTGAGTTTTATATAATGATAAATAAAATTAATTAATAAATTTTTATAGGTAATTAAAATATCCTTAAACCTTCGATAGTAACATAAAATGTTGATGCTGTAGACATATACATCACTATCACTAAATCACTACATTTTACACCGCCGCGTTTGTCTGTCTATCTGTTCACGATAAACTCAAAAACTGCTTAACGGATTTTCATGCTGTTTTCTTGAATAGATAAAGCTATTTATGAGGAAGGTTTAGGTATGTAATTTGTTAAGGTTTTGTGTAAATTGGTTGAAATATGATTACGATTGTTGAAGATGTCTCTGCTACCCGTGCGAAGCTGGGGCGGGTTGCTAGTAATGGCTGTTGCCTAGAAAGATACTCTTATAATTTAATACTTTTGTATTACATATTATGTTACACAAAAGTATTAAATAACAAAAAACTACCTACTCAAATAAAAACCTCAATCCGTGCCGATCTCAATATGTTTTACATTTCAGTAGCTCTTATTATTTTCACTATATTTCTAACTATATTACATACTAGCTGTGCCCGCGACTTCGTTCGTGTTTTTTTCGGAAAACAGCAATTTGTCGCTTATTGCATAGTACCCCTTTCTCCAGGCAGGATTTTTTATACTGTATTGGCGGTGAAACAACCTGGAGCGTACAAAAAAGGTTGTTTTGGTTGCTTATACGTGAAATAACGACATAATTTGGCCGTGGTAACATTACTCATTTGTTTTTCGTGTGGAAGCTCACCTCACCGGGCTATTGGTGAGGCCGTATATCAGGCTTAAACCAACTAAAACCACACGGTGTGCCTCACAGCACCGTTTATGAGTTGACCGTCGGTACGGCAACGTTTTGACTCCAATGATCCACCCAGCGCTGGCTAGCGGACAACTGGGCGATGGCCAGACACCTCTTCACGGGAGACTCTGCTTCGGGTGAAGAACATAAAACTCGTCTCATACACACACGGCCACTCTCAGCATAAGCACGAGAGCGCAAGTGAAAAGGTTCCACCTGGAAGTTTTTCTACCGAATCCACACCGTCACTTCCTCCTTGCGCAAGATGTTCTCCTCGCAGAAAATCGTCATGAAACTACTGTGACGACCTAACATCTCGATTCGTCCGACCAATTGGGAGACTCTTGCTGTAGTCAGTGTTTGCTTTTGAGCTTTGTTTAGTCACGGTGTAACATAAGATTTTACACTACTGTAACGGAACGGAAAATAAATGGTCTGAAAGTGTAAAAAAAACTTCACCGGTTACATGTCAATATTTCAGCTTAGTTGTAATTTTTTTGGCGATAGTGCCTGCCATGCATTTAATATAGTAAAATAATGGTGCCGATTCTATTGTACACTCGACTAAACTAAAACCTGACTTAATTTCTTCATATGAAATCAACCTAGTGTTCTTCGTAATAAGGTATATTTGTTACTAGCATCTATTTCTCAGCGCGGCTAAATTTCACTAAAACCGGTCAACATATACTCAACTTTATTTCCACGCAGCGAGAGTCTCCATTTATTCAAACGCTGTATAATTACCGTATAAAAACTTGTTCAAAACGAACAAGGATGACGTGTTTTTAATCGACACCTACGAAGACGCTTACTAAAAACACAGAGCAAAAGAGATGGCATTCAACGGATAGCGGCTCTCGCTACGTGGTATTAAAGTTTATTTAAGCGTATCAGACTTTAGTCGACAAATAAATTGCTTATTTCGATAGCGACATAGGTTACCTACTTGTTTCAATTCGAAATAAGATATTGTTTTAAAGTGTACAAGGTTTACATCTTAAATGAAGAAAATTTAGTGAATTTTAATTTAGCGTGTGAAGTAACAGAATTGGGACCACTGTAATACTAACAAAGTGTTAAGTTAAACTAACAACTTTTTTTAAGTCATATATTATATGCTTTAAATAAAAATTCTAATATAGTCATGTTGACGGGAATCAACGCGATCACATATTTAAAACCTTTGCTTTGCCGTGGTCGTGGTCGTGATCACAGGCCTGTAGGTACTGTAATACTTTTTAAATACGTGATCGCGTGAACTCCCGTCAACATAATTATATTATCATGGAACGCAAAAGTTTGGATCTTCTTTTTCTATAACTCTATTTATAAATATATGAATATTTACTGGACTAGCCTGATGGTCTAGTGGTTAGTGACCCTGACTGCTGAGCCAGAGGTCGTGTGTTCGATTTCCACCCAGGACAAATTATTCTCTGTCTAGGTGTAATTTATTTATAATATGTATGTATTTAGAAATATATAAGTATATTTATCAGCAGTCTGGTTACCATAGTACAGGCTCTGCCTAGTTTAGGATCAGACGGCCGTGTATGAGGTGTGTGAAGTTGTTACTATTATTAATGCTCTGAAACATGTTTATGAATTTAATGGCTGCGAGAGGCAAAATAGCTCGTTGGCATAGTCAAGAACCAGCTATCGATTACTCTGGGATCACCAAACAAAGAAAAAAAAAATCCTGCTGCTTCAGCAATCACCACAGAAAAGCACGATGATATCCTACGATTGAAAATATACATTCACTATAACCTGCGCAGGCACTCAAACTATTATACTAAGTTAGCAATCCCTTCTGTAACTTCTGAGTTTATCGTGAACATACAAACAGACAGACAGACAGACAAAAATTGTTTGAATCGCATATTCGGCATCAGTATCGATATCTTAATACCCCTCAGTCGTTTTTTTTTAAATATATTCAATGTACAGAATTCATCCCGCTACAGATTTATTATTGTGAATCTATATAATATAAATCTATACTTATCTTCTATCTATCTATACTTATAGATTGATAGAAGATAAGTATAGATGAACATACATAAAAAAAAAGAAATATGTATATAAACGGTCGAATTAAGAACCACCTTTTTTTCGTCAGTTAAAAACGATACCATATAAAATTTTAAAAAGTTAATTAGTTTTTATAAAAAAATATCAAAGAGGGATTCGATCCGGCACCCAATCTGGTAGTAATCGTACTCTACACCAGATAAGCTAAACGCTCGCTGGAATGTAGTTCCAAATAAGTATACGAGTATAAATTCTACTGACGTTACAATGTTATTACAGCTTTCATTGATTTTCCTGTGGGAACCAAAGTTTAACCCGGGATAAAAAGTAGCCTATAACCTGCGCAGGCATTCAAACTATTATCATACTAAGTTTCAAGCATATCCCTTGAGTAACTTCTGAGTTTATCGTGAACATACAAACAGACAGACAGACAGACAAAAATTGTTTGAATCGCATATTCGGCATCAGTATCGATATCTTAATACCCCTCAGTCGTTTTTTTTTAAATATATTCAATGTACAGAATTCATCCCGCTACAGATTTATTATAAGTATAGATTGTGTGAGAGAAGCAGCCGTCAGTTCGCCTTGCCTACAAGTTACAACAAATGAATACGCTGGCAGTCCACACCCACTAAGTTCGTCACCTTTCGTAGAAATTATGGGTTTATTATTGACGGTTTAATAGACTACATTTATTACAACATCACTCTGGCCAATCACTTAAAACCTGATTTAATACAACATTGTATAGAATATATATATATATATAAGTAACATTTATTTTTTTGTTGAGAAGATAACTATTATTTATTATTAGTATAGCCACGCGGCAATGGCGAGTAAAGAATAAACACCTAAAGTATTTTTATATTATATTGACAAAAAAGTAATAGCTAAAATCATTTTTGCAACTTATTTTTAAAGGATTTCACAGATCACTAACGTCTAACAATAACGCAATTTAACATAATAAATACATTTAGCAATAATAATAATAATAACTCTCAGATTCCACACACCTTAGATGTCTTTCCGCCAACGAAACTTACAAGTATCTAGGTATGACACAGGCGTTAGGTGTAAATGAATTGACTATGAAGCAATCGTTACAGGAACGTTTCTTTGGCCGCCTGAAAAAGTATTGAAAAGTCTTTTGTCAAGTGGTAATAAGGTGCGGGCCTATAATGATTGGGTCATACCAGTCCTAACCTACTCCTTTGGCATACTTAGATGGACTCAGACTGAACTAGATGCCCTGGATAGAAGAGTTCGTACACTGCTTACCGTCATCCACGTTCATCGGTCATGAGATTGTATATCCCGCGGAAATGTGGGGGTCGTGGTTTTTAAATGCCAAGACCCTCCATAACCGCGAGGTATGCAACCTTAGAGATTACTTCCTCTCCGTTGACCTGGATGTGTATCGGGATGTGGTGGCAGTTGACAACGGACTCACTCCGCTTGCTCTAGGAAAAGAGAACTGGCGCAAACCAGCAGTACTTACTATTACAGACCGCAGGGAGATATGGAAGAGCAAGGCGTTGCATGGACGTTTTTATCGGGCCTTAAATGGGCCCGATATAGATTTATTAGCATCAGTATCCTGGCTACGGTTCGGTGACCTCTTAGGAGAAACTGAAGGTTTTGTCTGTGCAATTACAGATGAAGTTGTTATGACGAATAACTATCGGAGATATATCCTGAAGGACGGCACAATTGACGTTTGTCGGGCGTGTCATCGTCCCGGAGAAACCCTCAGGCATATAACTTCTGGTTGTTCTCGTCTTGCCAACGGCGAGTACTTGCATAGACATAACCAAGTGGCCAGGATAGTCCATCAGCAACTTGCTGTTAAATATAATCTTGTGGCTGTCGAGTTACCGTACTACAGGTATGTGCCCGACCCAGTTCTCGAAAATGGTCGTGCAACATTGTACTGGGATCGATCTATCATCACTGACAGGACTATTGTTGCCAATAAGCCTGATATAGTGGTGATAGACCGATTAGAGCGCCGAGCGATGATTATTGACATCACCATTCCCCATGACGACAATCTCTTGAAAGCCGAAAAAGATAAAGAAATAAAATATTTGGACCTAGCCCACGAGATTGTCGACATGTGGGATGTGGATTCATCAATCATTGTGCCGATAGTCATTTTGGCCCATGGGTTAATTGCTAAGACCCTCGACCAACACCTTCAGAGGCTCACGTTAGGCAGCTGGATTAAGACCCTGATGCAGAAGGCAGTCCTCCTTGATACGGCACGCATAGTGAGGAGGTTTCTATCTCTGGAACCCTAACCACCGGTAGCTTGGTCCCTGTACCCGATACCGGTGGGACACTATTTTTTATATTTTTAAATATATTTGTTTTTATTTTTTTATAATGAATGTATTTAAAAATGTAATTTATATGTATATTAAGTAAATAAAGAGAATAATAATTATTTATTTATTTAACTCAATCAACAGTACAAATCGATATTGGGATTCCCTGATTCCTGCGCGAGTAAAACTGTGTTGCAAGAGCCAGTATCTTCCCCATCATTCATAGTAACAACATAAGTTAAAAAAAAACAAAAAAAGAGGGAAAGAAAAAAAAAACACAACATTACATTAAAGGATACAAAAACAGGAACATAAGTTTACAATAGAGTCCTATTAGCGTGAGTGTGTGTGTGGGTGTGGGTGTGTGTGTGTTTGTGTTGTTTGTTTGTATTGTGTGTCTGTGTGTATGTGTGTGTGGTCCACTCACTATATAAGAATCGTTAGAAGGTTTTCCACTTCAGTATACTGCAATTTTTTCAGATAGGGAATTATACGTTTTTTTAAATTGTAATTAGACAGTTTACTTATATATAATTGTTTATTACATTTGTTATACACATGCGGTGCTACAAAATTAAAATGTCGCTGTCCAAGAGTTGATCTACAACGGGGCACTGGGAAACGTTCAATTCTTCTTGCTGTTGCGGGTAATTTCGGTACGACCTTACTATGATACCTTTTGAGTATTTCACATATGTATGTTTTCCTAACCGTTAAGACATCAGTAATTTCATAAACTGCCCGTGTAGGGTGCCTAAATGGAAGTGACATAAGTACCTTTAATACCGACATTTTGTTTTTATTTACGTAGAATACCGTTCTGCCGTGCGTGCGTGCTCTTACCGTGAACGGTAAGCTAAATTGGTAGGTATATAAAACGCGACCTCGACGGAGTGATGTAGCCCTGCTATTAGTAAACAAATTCACATATCGTCGGTCGAAAACAGTACCGAAACATTTCCAAATGGGATGTTTTGACAAAATGCAGTTTAAAGATTTTCGGCACATTGAAATGGAAATGTTGTTAGCTAAATTTTTGTTCTAAATGGGGATTGAGATGCCTGCTTGTCATAAATATATCAATATTTAACATGGTTTTGTTTCTAATTAGGCATTGTTTACGGTTTTGAGCTGGAACTTTTCGAAATGTACTACTACTACTAGGGCTGTAGTTGTAAAATGTATAATTTCTAAACCGGTATAATGTGGTTTATGTCAGTTGTATAGTGATTAGGACTTATGCCATTACTGATTCGGAAAGAGCGTAAGTTTTTTAATCATACTGCATACTAAACTCAAAACACGTATTTTTGGAGATGTTCCTATACAGTTTTGGACCGACGATATGCTGACACCGCACTAATTTTTCATAGCTATTTTTGGGATGATGCTTGTGTATCCGCACAGTTGGGCTTTAATAAGGAGACCACATGGCTTAAATGAAATGGACTCACTCTTAACGTTGGAAAAACAAATATTATTCCGTTCACAATAAAGAGCAAATCATCACCAATAAATGACAGCCATGGTATAATTTATCATACATGCTCACTCAGTCATCCCTGCTCTTGTACTCATCTTAACGTAGCCTCCAACGTTAAGTACCTGGGAGTCAGTAGCGGATCTAAGGGGGGGGGGGGGGGCTAAGGGGCTCAAGCCAAAAGCATCTGAGTTCTTCCATGACAAATCTTCAACTGAACTTGGTATTATTCTATTTGATTTTCTTTACAAGTATTACACTATCTAAGGTACAGTTGTCATCAATTGTCTTTACCTTAATAAGTATTATGTTTAATTTTTTTTTATTGCTGTAAGATATTTTGATTGCGTGACGAATTTGAATCCGCGCACTACTCGACTTTTATTTAAATCCCTTCAAAGATTATTGGTTGGCTATTTATTACAGTACAGTAATTACAGTACAGACATGTGTAAATATTTGATGAAATCACCAGAACCACCTGCCCTGTTGGTCTAGTGGTTAGTGATCCTGACTGCTGAGCCAGAGGTCGTGGGTTCGATTCCCACCCAGGACAAATATTTGTGTAATGAGCACGATTATTTGTTCTGTGTCTGGGTGTAATTTATCTATTATATGTATGTATTTAGTAATATATAAGTATATACCATAGTACAGGCTCTGCCTAGTTTGGGATCAGACGGCCAATAATTAAAATTATTAAGAGCAGACGAAGGGTGGAAAAAAAGATAGTTCCGATCTGATTGGCTGAAGGAATATCTACTCTTTAACCAAGAGTCTATAGCCAACAACAGAACGGTGAATTTTTTTTATATTTTTTGCCTCTCGATTCTCGACAATGCCAAAGAAGCTAAATATTATGCTGTCCTTGCCGATGAAACAACTGATGCCAGTGGTACAGAACTACTCAGTATATGTATCAGGTATTTGGATATACAGAAGAGCATTATACAGAAAGAGTACTTATGCTTCCTGTCTGCAACTGACGACTTGACAGGTGATGCATGATCGTTTGTCAAATCATTCAACACTTTAATCGATACGGCCCAAAAATTGGCCCTGGCCCTCGACCACATGTCGGACCGCTTCAGGGAGGTGTTTGATGCTAGCTTGGCGTCTGCTTCCCTGACTGCTGGAAGAGCGGGAAGTTGGTGCTGTTAAGGAAGCCGAGACGGCCTACCGACTCGGTTACGGGCTACAGGCCCATCGTGTTGCTGGACGAGGCGGGTATACTGTTTGAGAGGGTCTTCTCTGCCCGCATCATCCAGCACCTTGGTGAGGTCGGTCCCGATTTGTCGGGACGCCCAATTCAGTTTTCGGGAGGGGAGTTCGCCAGTCGGTGCAGTGTTGAGCCTAAGGGCCGTGACCGAAGAGGGAGTGAGTGGTGGTGGCGTGCTGTTAAAAAAAGAGGTGCTAACATATCTGAAAAGTTTAGTGGTGTACACGCACAGTTTTGTGCGTGAGTCAGCAAAAAGGTTGGAACTTTTCAAGCAAGCTATCTTTGAAAAACACCTAGAGGCGGAAAGAGTCAAGTTACAAAGTCTTAGTGATACACGCTGGGTTGAAAGGCATGATGCATCTCCTTCTCTTTAAAGAGATCTTCGAATCTATCGTACAGTTCCTTGTAGAAAACGAGAGAACTTCCCCGTCATTGAAAATGGCAAGTTTTCTGGCTTCTATTCAACGATTAAACTTTGTCTATTTGAAATTACGGTTTTAGTTTCACGTCTCTTGTATTAGATCTTAACCTTTGTTATCAGATTGATAGAAAGTGTAGTAAGTACGCTAGAAAGGTAGAAACTAAATATGTAGAAATTTCGATAGTGGCAGCTGCACGCGTTTACAGTGACTGTTAAAGGTCTCGGTGTTGGTAGACAAATAAAAAGCGGACTGTATTTGACGCTGGATGTAATTGTCGACAAGTATCCCGATGAAGTTTATAAGGCGAGTGCCCTGTGTAATCGCGATGGTAGTGGGAGCCGTTCCGCCCGCCGCCCGCGCCTCTCCTTGCCTGCGCCGCGCCGTTCGCTAGTTTTTCAGCTGGTTGAAAGCTCCGGCCTACGTCGAGGATCGAGGTTTGATTCTCGACATTGACAATGAGCTCATCCTCTCTCATTATCAGAAATAACTCTTTGGACGAAGCTTTGGAGCGATGGGGAACGTCTCCTCCAAGCAACAGCTGAAGCATCAAGGCAAATGAGTTTTTTCTAAATTAACAAATTCTTGCTACATTACCAGTAACCACTGGAGTGCAGCTTCTCTTCGCTTAAACTAATAGAATAGTACGTACGACAATGACCGAAGACTGGTTAACTGGTTTGGCTGCCATGTATATTCACCGAGATATCTATGGTAGTTTTCAACCTAACGAAGTCTTTGAGGAATTTGCAAAAAGTTATTCAAGGAGTCTCTAATGCGTGAAGCAAAATAAAGGGTTGTGTGCCTTTTAAGTATTTGCTAAAATCTACCCTCATCGGGGTTAAGCCCCTCCCAAATGTCAATCCTGGATCCACCACTGCTGGGAGTGGTATTAGACAATTCGCTGAATTTCAGTCTCCACTTGGACCTACTTTCCTGCTAAACGCGGAAATAAATGTTAATTTTTAAAAACTTGCAACACATAGCGGACGCACAGGTCATCAAAAAGATTTACTGTTCGGTTTCACTCGCGTAAGTCCCGATCCCGATAAGGATAAAAAGCTATCTACATACCTTTCATCGCAATGGGTTCAGTGGTTTTTCCGTGAAAGAGTAACAAACATGAATCCATCCATTCAAAACTTCACATTACAAATATTAGTGGGATTTGGCCCTGTGCCAATCAGTTATAAGTTATTGCATTACTGTGGGGGGCAGAGCACTTACTTTTGACTACTACTTTTTCACGCACACACACACACACACACACACAGGGGGAGAAGGAGAGTGAGAAAGAGGAGGTGGCCCACTGAGATATTCACCTAACATACTGTACTGCACGAGTCCAGTGCCTGGAGAGGCTGGTAATCTGTCATACAGGTCTCCCGAGTACAGATACCAGTCTCTCACATAGTAGCAAATACATGTCTTGATTAAATTTCATAAATGCAATTTTGTATTTTGTAGCCATGTGAGAGAGAAACAATAAACTATTATTATTATGAATCTTAATACTAAGCTAGACATTTGTGTTAATAATTTCACTTTTCATTGAAGACAGTGTTTACTTTAGTAGTTTACTGAGTTTCAAACCTTTACTCAATCAATTAATCTCTAGTCTAACTGCTACTTTATTTTGGTCAGTTTAAGGCTTTACAAACACTGCTGCTGGTCTCATTAGATGTAACAATTTTGTTTACAGTTTGAAACAAAATACCGCAGACCGATACTGGTGTGTTACATATGTTGCGCCAGGCTGAAGAACTGCTACAACTTGCGGAGGAGCTGTCGGCTGAGTGAGGAGCTATTCACACAGATGCATAACTGTACTAAGGTTGGTTTAAGTCTCAAAATGTTATGTTCTCTTGTATAGTCTACAACAGGGGTTCGGAACACCCACCAAATACCTTTTATTTTATGGAACCCCATATCAAATGATTTTTTACAACAGTGACAAATCACTGTAATTTAAATAAGAACAAAAACTTTTATTAGAAATATTTTAAAGTGAAACACTTTTCTTTATTTAACTTTTAATGTGAAGAATAAAATTGTGTCGTGTTTTATCAATAATTTCTTTTTAAAGAAATCTACCTAAAAATGTTTGAGCCTCTTTATACTTATTTTATTAAAAAATAAATGTTTCAGAAAATTACATTTACTTTATTTGAAGACATTTTAATATCGTTTAATAAATAAAAATGAACTATTTGATTTTTTTTATTTATATTAGCAGCAGCTAAATGGTTAAGAAATTTTTAAAACTCAAAAAGTCGAAGGTTCGTGATGATTAGTCGACTTCGAAAGTCAAAGTGAATAAAGTCGATCATAAAGTGAAAAATCGATTTTTTGTTCCACCTTTCCATCCCTATGAGAAATTGAATTATAATCTTAAAATTCAACTTGAAATTTAAATGAAAAGAATACCGATCATGAGACAGATTTTTTTTAAAACATCCTTTTTCCTTGACCACAACCCTATTAAATCATAAGTATCAGTATACTCACTAAAAGTTAATAAAAATACAAAACAAATCAAATAAATGTTGCCGAACAACCAGCAACAATATTCTCGGGTATATATTCTTCATTATCAGTAACTGCGTTTGAGCTTGAATCATCCGATCTCTGTCCAGTTTTTAGCCAGTTTTACATGATAACTAACTGTTAAAATAATATAATATTAAATATGTTCTAATACGAATACAACATATACAAATAAATACAAACAATACAACAAATAGAATAAGTTTTGTACTTGCACCTTATTTCAAAGTTTTTTTCAAATAGTCAGTTCCCAATTTCAAAATAATATTTGTACCTACTTACTTAATAACTGTGGTACTAAATAATTTCGCGGAACCCTGTTGACTTTTCTATGGAACCCCTAGGTTCCGCGGAACCCACTTTGAAAATCGCTGGTCTACAAGGGGAACAGCTTATTATGTTTGTTTACTACAAAAAGTTGCCCAAGTGATGGGACACAGAATAGCCCATCATCCATGTCATCAGGGACATATAAGGTTAGTTGCACAGGTAACAGAGAGAACAGATAGTTTCTTTTTTGACATATTACACAGCACAACCTAGACAAGAAACACTACAACACATGAAACATACTTTTTGATATAGATACTTTTTGTGTATAATGCATATGCGTTGTACACAATATGTATATATTATACAAAGAAACGCCCATCACAGTGCAAATAGACACTCATGCGTTGGCACTGAGGAAACGACTGCTCTCTGACGTTGTAGTCAAATGTGTTACTGCTGCACCTCTTAGGTTAGTCGAGTTCCATTGATAGCACATCTTCTTGCTGTAGACATTTCTTAAGGGTTTGAATTGCTTGATTTATATTTTATTGAAATTATTAAAAAAGTAACAAACACTTAAAAATACAAAGTGCACAGACAATAATGAGCAATGAGTCAAAGATAAACCATGTGTTTTTAACTAGTTGATTATTGTATATCATAGAGGCCTGAGCAGTTTTAGGCTCGACGGGGCCTTTTACCTAGGAGTGAAGCGACCTGTCGCCGGTCACAGGTGCTTGACAAAGGGCCCAAACCTTGGGCATTCATGAAATATACGTGTGTGTGTAACCGTAAGATATCTTTAAAACTGCCACACACAAGTTAGTTTTTATTCAAATAATGACCAATACTCTCCAGTCCGGTATTCGCCCTGGCAATAGTACCACAACAGCCGTAGTCCATATTACGGAGGATATCAGGTCGGGCATGGAAGAAAGAAAGCTGACGGTCCTTGCTTTACTGGATTTTAGTCATGCTTTCAACACCGTGGATTTTGACGTCTTGCTAGGTACATTATGCTCTCTTAACATATCTCCATCATCAATTGATTTGTTTCGTAGTTACCTGTATGGACGCGAGCAGCGTGCTTGTATTGAAAACGTTTACTCCTCTTGGTGCACTACATCTGCGGGCGTACCTCAGGGCGGCGTGTTACCCCCATTACTTTTCGCAGTCTTTATTAACTCCATTAATATATATATATATATATATATATCTCATATATGTATATGACGGCGCCGCCTGTTTTTAAAGCAACACGTGCAACAGGCTACCCCCACTACTAAAACCCTATAAAAGGCAGCGCTCGACAAAGCGGAGATTCATTCGTTCGAGAGCAGTCAGCCGGTGCACATGTTGCATTGAATTATAATAAAGTATTGTAATTGTGTAAGTGTGTGGTAATTAAAGTGAGTAATAAATTATTATAATAATCAAACTTTATTACTACGAATAAACTCTGTGCTTTGGAAGTTTGCTGTTTTTTTATAAATAAAATGTTGGGCCCTACTCCTATATATATATATATATAGGTACATATTTATATATTTATGTATGTATGTAGTATGTTTATGGTAATATAAGTATAGTATACTAAGTATATATTAAAATCTACATTAACCTATCTCAGTACACCACAGATTACCCTGAAATATATTTGTTAATATCCGTACAAAGGTGGTCTGGAAGAGATTGCCGTGAGCGATAAGACCGCCAATTGATATGCCTGAATGTTTGCATTGTTTTTTGATTGTATCTTACATTAAAGGTGTACAATAAAGAGATAAATAAATAAAATACTTACACCCGGTTTTTGAAAGGCTGATCAAAATATTGTACAACAAACAGAACTGTCAAGTTTACTAATCTGTGATCAATTTCACTGAATAGTATAGCATTTGACGTAAGGTTTTGCAGTAAAATTTGACAGCTCTGTTAAAACTCAAGTGCCTCATCATCCTTTCAGCAACTCATGACAAGAGATTTGATTTAGTACATTTCTGCGTTAATCACCCTTACAGAAACTGGGCGTTAAACTAACACATTAATGTATTAGGTAAGGACCCAGTATGAGATATTATTATAATAATTTAACTTGCCCACAGTTGGAATCAGTGCAACAGCAAGTAATTGACAATAAGAAGAGACTCACAGTGCACCATGTCGTACACTTCAGCGTGGCGCATGTACTCCAGATGAGTGCAGACAATGTCGGTGTGGAGGCACTGACGTTTGATGATGTTAAAGTTGAAAAAGATGATCCTGAAGGTAATATTTGCTGGTTATGTATGTAGTCTCTTTATCATCTGTATCCATACCTATAACTTTTGGATGGCTTTTCTATGGATCTCTTACATTAGAATATCTGTGAACACCCCTTCTCTCTCTGGAGAGAGCTCCACATTCTCCTACATTACAAACCGACTCCCACTTAACACTCAATGCTGTTTACAGATATCAATGAGGATGCTCTGGAAGAATACAGTGTCTATGACAACATACAACCTGCAGACTCGGACAATGATCCTCTAACTATTGTAAAGGAGGAACAGTCCGGAGTCAGGACAAGTATGTGTACCGTGTATTTTTTCTTTAAATAGACAACTCTCGCAAACAGGAGTGATTCCTGTGTCGCACATTCATACAATGAACACAGATAACAGACTCGAGACAACCATTTGTGGATCACATAAATGTTTGTATGTGTGTGAAACTGGGTTGATAAAAACTTTGGTAACAATTTGATTTACAAACAAGGTGATGTGGTCATGTCGAAATGTTCATTTCTTAATTTATAGAAAAGTACTTTCTTCGTGTTTTTGGCAACTTCGCCAATCGCTCTTATACTAAAAGACATTTTGAATGTATATAAAAGTACAGTTTGATTTATTACACAACCTTTAAGAGTTTAAAGCAATTTCATCTACCCTGCATTTTATTTTGAGGTTGTGTTTACTCCTCATATACAACATTATATTCTATTTGCTATTTTTGTTATGTAGGTGACTCTACTCCGATGGAATCTGAGCAGGCTGTGCAGAGGAGTCCAGAAAATTTAACCTCCAGCAACCTCAAAGAACGTGAACTCGAACAGGACATGTTCGAAGCACTCAATAAAGTAACTGCTGCAGACATAACAGCAGCAAAAAACACAAATGAAGTGACATTCACTCTCAACGATAACAATAAAGAGAGATCTACAAGTGTACCGCACAGCGAACGTGTACAATATACATGTGACACGTGTCAGCAATGTTACAGTTCTAAGTGTAAGTTAGAGAGGCACATTCGTTTGTACTCTGATGTGTGGAAGAAAGATCTCTCACGTGAGAGTAGTACAAGTCACACACACACCGGTCAGAGACCACATCAGTGTCATGTATGTGAGAAAAGGTTTCTATTTATGAGTGCTTTAACTCGTCACACACGTACACACACTGGCGAGAAATCATATCATTGTGATATATGTAAGAAACAATTCTCAGCAAGTACTAATTTAACTAATCATATACGTACACACACTGGTGAGAAACCATATCATTGTGATAAATGTAAGAAATGCTTTTCAGAAAGGTCTAGTTTAACAAGACATATGCGTACACACACTGGTGAAAAACCTTATCAGTGTCATGTATGTAAGAAACAATTCGCAGAAAGTGGTACTTTATGTAAGCACATGCGTACACACACTGGTGAGAAACCACATCAGTGTAATATATGTAAGAAAAGGTTTCCATTTATGAGTGATTTAACTCGTCACAATCACACACACACCGGTCAGAAACCACATCAGTGTCATGCATGTAAGAAAAGTTTCTCACGTAAGGGTGATTTAACTCTTCATATGCGTACACACACTGGCGAGAAACCATATTATTGTGATATATGTAAGAAACAATTCTCAACAAGTAGTAATTTAACTAATCATATGCGTACACACACTGGTGAGAAACCATATTATTGTGATATATGTAAGAAAAAATTCTCAGCAAGTACTAGTTTAACTATTCATATGCGTACACACACTGGTGAGAAACCATATCATTGTGATATATGTAAGAAACAATTCTCCACAAATGGTATTTTAAATATTCATATGCGCACACACACTGGCGAGAAATCATATCATTGTGATATGTGTGAGAAACAATTCTCAGAAAAGGGTACATTAAATACACATATGCGTACACACACTGGTGAGAAACCATATCATTGTGATATATGTAAGAAACAATTCTCAGGAAGTACTAGTTTAACTAATCATATGCGTAAACACACTGGTGAGAAACCATATCTTTGTGATATATGTATAAAACAATTCTCAGAAAAGCCTTATTTAATTAATCATATGCGTACACACACTGGTGAGAAACCATATCATTGTAATAAATGTCAGAAAAGCTTTTCAGAAAGGTCTAGTTTAACAAGACATATGCGTACACACACTGGTGAAAAACCATATCAGTGTTATACATGTAAGAAACAATTCTCAGAAAAAGGTTCATTAAATACACATATGCGTATACACACCGGTGAGAAACCATATCATTGTGATATATGTATAGAACAATTCTCAGCAAAGTATACTTTAACTATTCATATGCGTACACACACTGGTGAAAAACCATATCAGTGTTATACATGTAAGAAAGAATTCTCAGAAAAGGGTAGATTAAATATACATATGCGTACACACACTGGTGAGAAACCATATCATTGCGATATATGCAAGAAATGCTTTTCAGATAGGTCTGGTTTCACAAAACATATTCGAATACACACTGGTAAGAAACGTGTAAAACAAAGTAAGACTGGTCTCGCGCTGACCTAAGTACGTCGTGCGTCAGTGGCAATGACCCCTACGCGCCGCGCCACCAAGATAGCTGATAGCGGGAAGTGAAAAAAATTTATATTATAGAAAATAATGATTAATACTTTCAGTGCCACCCCAATTAACACTATATCCTGTACGATGCCGCGAACAAACTGCATTAAACACGCTAGGCGTGTCGCCGGCACTGGAAGCATTGTACAAAGGCAAATTGTTAATTCTATATTTTACCTATGTGTGTAAAACCTATAATTTGTTTAAAGTATATAAAAAGTAATTTACCATTACCTTAGTGCTTTTTAATTTAAACAAATGTCACAAAATAAGATATAAGGTAAACAAGTTTCGTAATTATGGCAGAAATTGTCAACATTTTTCTAACATTAATAGCACCTCTTATTTATTCGGAGAGAGGTCATAAAACACGTGCGGTAGCTTCTTACTGTCGATCTTTTGCGTATTTTTTTTTTGTTTCAACAAAACTTTTTTTTTAAATATGGCTATTTTGCAAGATCAACACTAATATAAAAAAGAATATCATGTTATATATTACGAACAAACCATGTCAACATTCAAAAATTCTTGCATCAAATAGTTCAAGACTTTTTTTACCCATTTGTTCTTTCTATCGCAACATTAAATTTATCGCCATAAATGCTATATTTTGGTTGTCAGCCTGTGCATAGAAATTTATTTTACAATGGTCCCAATTCTGTTACTTCACTCGCTGAATTAAAATTCACTAAATTTTCTTCATATAAGAAGTAAGCCTTGTACACTTAGAAACAAGGTCTTATTTCAAATTGAAACAAGTAGGTAACATATGTCGCTATCGAAATAAGCAATTTATTTGTCGACCTAAGTCACAGAATACATAATAGTACTAGTACAGAAGGACCTCTTCGCAATACCATTTAAATAAATAGCGACTCTTGCTCCGACACAATAAGGTGCAATTCAGATCGCACACCGCCAATTCCAAATGGCTTATATTAACCTAAAACTTGCCTCTCTTTCTATCGCATAACTCTTATCTGTTCTGATGCCGTTAAGGTTGTCTTCTGTAAGAAGAATTAATCTAAATATTTAATAACCAGTTATGTGCCTATTACTTTACTTCTGTGAACAAATGAAGTTTTAAATAAACCTATACTAGGTATTTACCTACTTAGTAGTACCTACGTAGATGTAACTTATATTAAAGAAAATTATTTTATTTCACAATCTCTGCATAGATACTTTAATCTCTAAGAAGAAAGGCATTTGCCATACCGTTAGTGTGTACCTTGGAATGAAACTATATCTTTTAGGTGTTTAACTAGGTAGGTATATGCAAATCAAATCGCGGAACCCTACTCCTTATAACACCAGCTATTTGCCAGTGAAAATCATATGGAAATCGGTCCACCCGTTGCGGAGATTAGCCGAACAAATAGACAGACAGACAGACAAAATTGTTGTAGTCCTAAACTTATCAAAGCTAAACTTGACTAAGTTACTCCTAATAACACCAGCTATCTGTCAGTGAAGGTCCCGTGGAAATCGGTATACCCGTTCAGTAAATTAGCGGGAACAAACAGACAGACAAAAATGTGAAAATATTTTTTTGGTATAAGTACCGTGTAAACATTCAGATGCATTTAGTAAAAAACTGTCATTATGTCATTACAAACGGACACTTCAAATCTATTTATTTACTAGCAGTTCCCGCGCGGCTTCGCTCGCGTGTACATATTTATATATTTTGAGCGGAACCTTAATCCTTTTTTCAAAATCACAGTAGCATAAGTTACTCCTTTTAACATCAGCTATCTGACAGTGAAGGCCCCTTGGAAATCGGTCCACCTGTTCCGGGGATTAGCCGAAACAAACAAACAGACAGACAGACAAAAATTGTAAAACATGTTGTTTTGGTATATGTACCGTTTATATATACATCCAAATGCACTTAGTAAAAAGCGGTTATTTTAATATTACAAACAGACACTCCAATTTTATTTATTTCTATAGAGTATAATAGATAGAAGATGTGTATCAGTTGTTGTGGTCCTAATAAATAAATATACTTATCATAGCTAAACTTGACCTTGTGAACAGAACTTGTAAATATCTAACTATACTGATTATCATTAATAATATAATCTAACTACGTAAATACGGGAATCGTAATTCGTAAGCGACGAACGGACGAAGCGATGTAGCGCGGGAGTGAGTATCGAAGTAACGTGCTACCCGGCCGGCGCGTGGTAGCCCACTGAATTTCGCTCGACTCGCCGCTGCTAAGTACCTGTAACTTCATACCTACTGACCGGAGTGGGCCTAGCCTGCTAAAGTCTGATACGCTTAAATAATCTTTAATACCACGTAGCAAGAGCCGCTATCCGTTGAATGCCATCTCTTTTGCTCTGTGTTTTTAGTGAGCGTCTTCGTAGGTGTCGATTAAAAACACGTCATCCTTATTCGTTTTGAACAAGTTTTTATACGGCAATTATACAGCGTTTGAATAAATGAAGACTCTCGCTGCGCGGAAATAAAGTGGAGTATACGTTGACAGGTTTTATTGAAATTTAGCGGCGCTGAGAAATAGATGCTAGTACACTAGGTTGATTTCATATGAAGAAATTAAGTCATGTTTTAGTTTAGTCGAGTGTACAATAGAATCGGCACCATTGTCATCAACGTTTCTGTTTTAATTTTGTAACGTCTATTCTAAGTGTATAAGTTAGCGCTTTATTTTTAAAGATAACACACATACATTTTCTAGAATACCAACGAAGTTAGATAAGCAATTGACATTGGCAGAATATTGTCGACATCGGCAAAGTTTGCCATATATAAAAAATTGAACTGCTGGCTGATCAACCGAACATCAATCTGTCAATTTATCTCTCACAGTCTTCTGTCTCATTCACTTACTTATCATATTATAACATTTATGGTACGTTTACACGCACGCCGTGCAGCCTGGCAAGCAGCATGGCACGCAGCTCGGCGCGCAGCCTGCCACGCAGCGTGCCACGCAAGTTTTTCACACCAGGGCTGCCAGTAAAGACAACTTATTTTATACCGCTAAGACTCGGAAATCATACAAAATCATGTACTATTATACAAAATCAGTGTTGTACAACTTTAGAACGTCACTCTTTGGGGATTTTAGTAAAAGGTGTTTTAACTTTAACGTATAAGGATTTAACAGTTTATCACAGACATGATTTGTTTTAAGTATCTCTATGTGTATGTACGTACTTTTTACGCTATAACATCAGCAATGACATTGTATCCAATTATGCAATGCAATCTACTATACAAACAGGATACAAAAGATAACCGATATTATACCAATTTTGTATCCAATTTACAATCTGGCAGCCCTGTTTCACACACTTGCAGGCATGGTCCGTAGGGTATTAGTGTTCTGTGGACATGGTAGTCAGTGCAAACATGGGAGACGATGTAGACGTAGATCTCGTGGGAGCTACTGCTTTGGCCTTGATCTATATTTATTGAAAAAAAAAACAGCCCGACATAATTATGCATGCGAAATTTTACTTAAAACTATTAGGTTTTACAATTAAAAAATCATTTATGGTGTAAAAACACTTTTCAAGTAGCCAAAACTTTAAATTTGATTTTTTTATTTGACATGCGTTATAACTATTTTTACATCGAAGAGTGCTTTTACATAATTCGTTTCTTACTTTAGTGGGATCTCTTTGAATGAATTTAGTATCCTCGCTAACTTTTGAATATAATTTTTTATTATTTCTAATAAACATGAACATAATTAACCATGATAAGCATTGGGGGCGGCTTCTTCATTAAATGTGTTTCGTAACTGTTTTAAGGCATACATAAATCTATTTTATTTACTGCACATCATTGATATGCGATTAGTTACAATTCTCTAATCGTCAATCAATCAATACTAACTTTAATCCTATGAATTGGCACTATTTTGTTTCATATTGTTTTTTGCCCTGATAAACAATATTTATTTTTACTAAAAGAATAGTTCAGAAACATCTTTCTGAAGTCTTCTTTTGCTTTCGATTCATGCATGATAAAGGTTCAGACCACTCCGATATATTTGGTGTCGTCAAAAATTAATTTCGATCGTTACGTCGTCTGTATGCCACGAAGATGAAAACTATACTAACGCGGCCGAGAGCGTGTGTGTGTGTGTGTGTAAACAGGCACACAAGCACATTCACCCTTTGAAGTGTGTCAAAAAACCGACAGTCGTCCCGATCGGCGCCAAGCGCGTGCACATTCACGCAAGCATGCACAAACAGCCTGTTCACATGCTTGCGTCGTTGAATGTCGGTTTGAACGCGAGCGTGTGAACGCAGGCGTTAGTCGTCCCGATCGGCGCCAAGCGCGATCACATTCACGCAGGCATGCACAAACAGCCTGTTCACACGCTTGCGTCGTTGAATGTGCTCGTTGAATGTCGGTTTGAACGCCAGCGTGTAAACGCGCCATTAAAAAACATCTGTTGTACTTTTTTTTATTTTCTTCTGTACAAACCTTGTCCTGGCAATAACGAACACAAAAAAAAAAAAAAAGAAATAAATAAAAGGCTGTCTTATGTGGCTGTCTTCAGTTAGCGGGGAGAAGTCGTTTTTTTACACTTTTATTTTTGCTCTTTCAACTGTTCGATCAAAATTTTTATTTGTTCGATCTTAGTTTTTTTTTATAAATAAAAAAAAAATTTGCTTTCTTAAGTTGGCAGGGACAAGTCGTTTTTAACCTTTTTTTTTTTGCTATTTCAACTGTTCGTTAACTGTTTTTCATTGTTCGATAAAAAAAATTATTTGTTCGATCTTAGTTTTTTTATTTTTAAATAAAATAAAAAATTACCCTCAAGTGGGCGGAGAGAAGTCGGTTTTTTACATTATTTTTTTTGCTATTTCAACTGTTCGTCATTGTTCGATCAAAATTTTTATTTGTTCGATATTAGTTTTTTTTAAATAAAATAAAAAATTACCCTCAAGTTGGCGAGGAGAAGTCGGTTTTTTACACTTTTTTTGCTATTTCAACTGTTCGTCATTGTTCGATAAAAATTTATATTTGTTCGATCTTAGTTTTTTTTTTATAAATAAAATAAAAAATTAACTTTCTCAAGTTGGCGGGGAGAAGTCGTTTTTCAAAGCTTTTAGTTTTTTTTAATAAATAAAATAAAAAAATTTGCTTTCTTAAGTTGGCAGGGAGAAGTCGTTTTTTTACTTTTTTTTTGCTATTTCAACTGTTCGTTAACTGTTCGTCATTGTTTGTTCAAGTTTTTTATTTGTTCGATCTTAGTGTTGTTTCTTATAAATAAAATAAAAAATTAGGTTAGTGGCCGGCGAGTGCCAGAACCGAATGTCAACCGAAGTCGACTTGCTCGAACCGCCAAAAAAAACTAAAACCGATCAAAAAAAAAATTTGATCGAACAGTGAAGAACAGTTATCAAACAGTTGATTTAATCTGCGATAAGCTTTGTATGACTCATCGGAACCTTTTAATAAATATATTTTCCACAAATGCTTTTTTTTATCTATCATATCTAACACAGGCTGAGTAATCCATGGTTTATATAAGTTTCGATTCAAGTGTCTGGTTGTTAGAGGTACATGGGCATTAATAGCATCATGGGTTAGCCTGGTGAAGTTACTCCAAGCTTGATCAACATCAGGGCAATTTAGATCCATAATGTTGTTTTTTAATAAGTCATTTCTTCATAATTGGTCTTGAAGAAGTTCCGTCGTGCTGAGCGTCTGAGGTGCCTGCCATCACTTAAATTATCGACGCCGGACAATCTCTTCAAAAATCCCGGACACATGTGTGAAATCAAGATTCTTTCCCGGACACTTTAAAGAAAAGCTTGTTCATCTAATAATTATAATGGTTTTACCTGGACTTTTTTGAAAACCCCTCCTGGACGCTCCCCGGATGCCCTCTAAACTAAGACAAATCCGGGAAAACCCGGACAGATGGCAGCCCTAGTTAATGCTTGTTGACAAACCTCTAAATATGTCTTGACTAATATGTCAGAAGTAGTATGTTCACACAAAACCTCTGCTGCTACTACATACTGTATGTTTTACCGAACTATTTATGGTTCAACTCGTGTTTTTTATATATATTTTTAAATCAGTAACTCGGCAACTCCATAATGTTTTAAGTGATCAGCAACAAGTTGTGTTTGAGTAGGGTAACAATCCTCATGTAACTAGGTATGACATAAGACTGTGACAAACCATATTCATTACTGTTTTCAATTATTCTATAATTGTTAAACCAAATATTAAATGTATATAATGTGGCAATAGTTAGGTATGACATCCTAATTCACTATTTCTACAGAATGTACGGTTTTAATGTTTAACAAAGAGCAACTGATATGAGTAGTCTAGTGCCATATATCAGCCCCCCTCCATGGCTCTGTCTTGTGTGGATTTCTGTGCCTATTCGCTAATGTTTTATTTCAAGATAAATAATATTAGTATTTCAATATGGTTAATGTACTAAATATATATTTTGACTGCTATTTTATACACAACACATGTGAGAAATGTTAATATTTATACTAAGCTAGGCATTGTGTTAAGAATATTACTTTTAATTTCAAGATTCAGACCAAAGCTAATTAATCGATCTTAAATCTATTCTTTACTTTATTTTATCGGTGTAAGGCAATGAAGTCGATGCAACTTTGTTTACAGTTTGAGACAAAAGACAGCATGCCGATACTCATCTGTTACATATGTAGTGCAAGACTACAGAACTGCTATGAGTTGAGAAGGAGCTGTCTCCAGAGTGAGGAGCAGGTCACACAGATATTGAGGTGTGAAGAGGTTGGTTACAGACTGAAAACATTTAGTTCTGATCTATGACATTTCTTATTTTGTAAATTATTGAAATACATTAAATTGTCTTGTTGTAATTTGTTAGGTTAGTAGGTAATATATACTATGTTAATAGTTTAATTTGCCAACAGGTGGGACCAGTGATCCTGCCAGAAATTAACAGTAAGAAGAGACTCACCATGCACCATGTCGCAAACTTTAGCGTGGGACATGTACCGCAGATGAGTGCAGATAATGTTGGTGTGGAGATACTGATGTCTGATGATGTTAAAGTTGAACAAAGTGATCCTGAAGTGATACTGAATTACGAACTGTGTACTTTTTGATCTTGCACGGATCTTTTACATTAGTATAGATATTTAATTTCATGAAGCCCATTTGGCTCTGTTTGTAGTATCGGCATGTAAACGTGGGGAGCGTTAGCAAAGAAATCTTATATATATATTAAATATTATATTATTAAGTTTTAATATAAAATTCAAAACAAAACAAATAAATGTAGGTAATTAAACATATTTATACTTAGGTACTACAGAGTACAGGAAACAAAACAAATAAGATATGATACAGCATTTCTCATCACCCTCAGATAATCATTCAAATTCCGATTCTGATTCGCTATCATCGGAATTATCTTGCAAATCAATTGTGAACTCAAAATCCAGGTAGATTGAAGTATTTCAAGTCCTCTTGTTAAATTTTTTTAACATGATTACTCGTTTTTAGCCACGTTTCTACGATCTTTTAATGTATGTCGCGTTTTGCTCGATATTCTCTGATGGCATAATTTTTTTTATGATTCCTTAAATATTGTCTATTGCATTTAATTCTGGGTGATGTATATATATATAGGTAGTCTCTCAGGCCGTGCATTGTGATATGAACCATTGTTTAAGACAATGAGGGTGAAGGTAAATTGGGTAAAAGTTTTTCATTTAACCATTTAACTTTATTATCATAGCTCATATTAGAATGATAGTCGCCAGCTGTTGAGTTGGCCTTATAAACCAAAGATGCATATTCAATAAGGCCATATTTTGTTCCCGCGTTCACTAAAATAAAGCGAGAGCTTGTGGCAATTTAAAAAAACAAAAGTGTGGGTCTGTGTGCAATTCACATACGGCAGAAGTGAAACTTCAAGAAAGTAGTCTACGAGAGAATGAGAAATAATAAAAAGTAAAATCAACACAAATAATTTACTAATGTTTATAAATTTGATTTTAGATAATTTCCATAAAAGTTATTGGTCAAATTATTTTATGTAATAGGTACAAATACAGACAACAGGTCAAGATATACAAAGAATGGCCTTAATAAAAAACAGTAAGCAAACCTGAAGTCCAGTTACAACTGTACACAACTTTCAAAACAAACAATACTTCGTGTTCAATACAGGCTAAGGTTGGATTTAAATGTAATTTGTAAAGAATCAATTAAGTATAAGTTAAATATGGAGAAAGAGCAACTAAATTAAATTTAATACGCAAATGCACAAAAATTACACCACGTTGACATTGACATATTTTCTGAAGGCTTGGTAGTGCGCAGGCGCAAAGAGAAAGATTGCTAGTACGCAGGCGCAAAGACAAAGATTATAGGAACTTTATCGTGATGCTTCCGTTTCATCACATTTGATTCGATTATAGAGAAGTTTCACTTCAAAATGCTGTGCTTTCTTTTTGTTGTGGCCAGGTGTTGTTTCGCACGTGTGTCAAAAGGACAAAAGTCGGACAGTTTTTGTAGAAACACCTGTAGCCTCGGTAGCCTCTCGTAAATGAGACAAATCACAGTTTGGTTCCATAAATAACTTTGTATTAGTGAAAACCGTATGAAAATCCGTTTAGTAGTTTTTCAGTTTATCGCGAACAGACAGACAGACGCGGCGGGGGACTTTGTTTTATTGTATGTAGTGAAGTTATTGAATGTAAAAAAAAAATTAAGTTTGTGAGGATGTATGGATGTTTGTTACTCTTTCGCGCAAAAACTACTGAACCGATTGCCATGATACTTCGTATGTAGACAGCTGGAGACCTGGATTAACACATAGGCTACTTTTATCCCGATATTCCCATGGCATCTGAGTTACGCGGGTAAAACCGCGGGGCACAGCTAGTGATGAATATTGCCCTACAAATATTTACATATAGCTATTATGTAATGTTTATATTAAAATGTATAACGCCTAATGCAAGTATTGTATGCTAATAATAAATATCTCAAAAAAAAAAAAGATCACTCATCGTTATAGTTTTGTATAGTTAGTATTACTTGAGCCCAACAGATGTCGTTACGCGTTGTATTATACATAATGATAAAAAAAAATTCTAAATAACTTCAATGTACAGAATTGGACTTGTTACAGTTGTATTATAAGTGTAGATAAAGGACCGTACACAATGCGATAGTCACTCTTAATAAGCAAACATACTTAAAGTTTATACATTTTTGTGTGCATGAAACTAAGTTCATATAAACCATCCCCTTGTCTCTACAAATGTACTCCTACTTACTAGTACATATTTATATTTTATTTCAAAAATATAAATTCCATTGTTTTAGTGATTTCAGCAAAATTAGGGAATGGTTATTTTATATTAAAGTTTTTCTTTTCAACGAAGTATACAATGTCAAGGCCATCAAATGAGTTGAATAACCTTTCAATTTACTGAAAAAGAAAACTTAATTTCCTTCATATTTTTGACAACTTTGTCAATCTCTCTTTTAGTAAAAACATTTCGGAAGGTACAAATATAATGTACACATTAGAAGTACAGCTTGATTTATAACACATACTCTAAGACTGTACGGTCCGTACACCAGGGTTTTAGGTTATAGGATAAATCAGTAAACTCAGAAATAAATTTAACTGACTATATTGATAGATAAAAATGATATTAATGATAATGATATAGGTGAGTCGCGACACGTCAATTGATATTCGAATATGAACGCGAACTAATTTTAAGTATGATTAAAGCAATGAATAAAGTAGGTTGCTGACACGGCTCAAAGTATAACTACATGATACGAGAAGCGTTTAACGTGGCTCGTACAAAGACCTTAAAAATATTATGTGTTAAGTATTTTGATCTGTCCTGCTCTTTATTTTGGGATTGTGTATACTCCTGATATACAAAATTATATTGTAATTGTTATTTTAATTATCTAGATGACCCTACTTCGAAGGAATCAGAGCAAGCTGTGCAGAGGAATACAGAAGATTGAACCTCCAGCAACCTCAAAGAACATGAACTCGTACAGGACATGTTCAAAGAACTTAAAGTTGCTGCAGACAAAACACCAGCAAAAATAAAAAAATGAAGTGAAATTCACTCTCAACGATAGTACTCACACACACACACACCGGTCAGAAACCATATCAGTGTGGTATATGTAAGAAACAATTATCACGAAAGCTTATTTTAAGTAATCATATGTGTACACACACTGGTGAGAAACCATTTGATTGTTATTTTTGCAAGAAACAATTTTCACAAAAGAGTACTTTAAGTACTCATATGCGTACACACACTGATGAGAAACCATATCAGTGTGGTATATGTAAGAAACAATTCTCACGAAAGCTCATTTTAAGTACTCATATGCGTACACACACTGTTGAGAAACCACATCTATGTAAGAAAAGTTCTTAAAATATGAGTAGCTTAAGTAATCATATGCGTACACACACTGGTGAAAACCCACATCAGTGTGATATATGTAATAAATGCTGTTCAGTGAAGGGTAATTTAACGAATCATATCCGAACATACACAGGGAAGAAACATCTAAACAAAAGTATCGCTCTCGGAGCGCACTAACCTAAGTACGGGCAATGACCTCTACGCGTGACCGTGTTTAATATGCTTCTAGTGATTACAGGGCAGTTGTTCAGCAGAATGTGTTATGCCCTGATGTTTTCAGAAAATAATCTTGTTACTATCATAATATTGTTAAGCCTAGTACATACGTACATAGGTAACACGGGACCCTATATAGACCCCGTGCTTCACCCAGCTGGAGAAACTAGGTGAAGCACCGGTCCGCCCCCAACATTATTTGTTTTTTTTTAATCTATAATTAAGTATAGGTCCTAAATAAGTAGCTATTTGAATTGTATTTCAATGTTTAGGTAGGTATGTAGTTAGATTTTGACGATGTAGTCAACTGATATGTTTTTATTTACCGATTTACGTAGGTAAATAATGATAATTAATGGAGACTAAGCATTTTAAAATATTAAAAATATAATAGACCAAGAGCTGAGGCAATGTTTTTGTAAGCTTGTTTATGACCGTAGTAGGTACAATAGGTTTCCCTTTAACATTATTTTGCTACGAAATCCAGTAGGTATTTGTAAGTCGATGTGGTATAAGGAATAGATTATTTTGTAGTAAGATGGTTAGTACTCAATCTGTGATTATGCCAACGTTAAATTTTTTTTTTATTATGATTAACCACTTTTCTACTCATCTGTACGAAGAAATAATTGGAATCCTTAAATTTTTGATACGAATAGAATAGAATAGATTTATTTACGTTTAAACACGGTTACAAATGAAGATCTTATAACTATGTAACAGTTCAGCATGTTTAACCATAGCAATGCTGCTAGTGCAGTAGATTTGCCCTTTATAAAACCATGCTGTTCCTAGTCTAATATGTTGTGTTTACTTATAATGGGTTAATCGACTCAGCATTACTTTTTCATAGATTTTAGAGAATATTGATATTAATGTTATGGGTCTGTAATTAGATTTATTTAATGTATCTTTATTCTTGTGTAGAGGCTTGACTATGGATAGTTTCAATTTATCAGGGAACACTTTCTGATAAGGATACGTTGATTGTATGAGTTAAAATAGGGGTTTGTCCCCAGACTTTGTAGGCTTCACAACCTATATCTGTAAATCTGTGAATGTTGTGTTTGCGTTTGTATATTGTGCAATAGGAAAGTATGTGAGCATGTATATATATATTATGAACATGTATGTAAATCTAATAATTGTAGGTAAACCAATAAATAACTAAGTATCTGCCTGTGTTGATCTCTAACCCCCCGTTTGAACCTTGGGAGAAGAAATCGGGCAAACTAACTCACGGCCACTCTTTTAAATGGTATACCTACTCATCGACCGTTTGTTGTCTACTTACGAGAAGTCCGAGAAATAAAAGTTATAGTTGAACGTAGGCACGACAAATTTATTCTACAAGCACAGAAGCACAAGAAACAGTTTAGCACAAGGGATAGATTAGAGACAGAAAGCACAAGTATTATAGACGTAATTCAAAAACAGTATTACACTGGCGCAGAACGAAAGCGATCGATAAAGGAGGAAACGACACAGGTTTCGCGAGCGAGGGCTATAGTCCTGTTTATTAGACATGTGTAGTTCCGGAGCGTCATAGTTCCTGGAACTATGTCAGTTCTTTCCGACTTGCTCAACCTAATAGTTCCAGTTCCACAGTTCTTCGGAACGATCACGCGGATTGAAGGAGCGGCCGAAGCGGTATTGAATGGTGGAACGAATAACGAACTGTCCGTGTGACGTATGCCGCGAGCGTTGCGCTCCGGGCCGACATGACATCCCCTACTTCTGTTTTGTGCAAGGGTGTATTTTGAAAAGCAGGACTTACTTTTATGGACAGAAGGCAACGATTGAAGGCGTCAAAGGTGCCTGAGCTAAATAAAATACCTATATATAATATATTATGTATTATGATGTACAAATTTAAATATTACTTAATTATGTATATATACTATCAATTGATTTTTAAAGACCAAGCCAATACATTAATTTAAAATATTTTAAGTCTAAATAAACAATATCATTGTTTATAACCATGTATGTCCGAGGAACTGTCTGAACCGAAATAAAACTGTTAACTACAATGTCCGGATAAAACTAAGGAACTAGATAGTTCCTCGGACATGTTTCCTGGAACTAGTTCCGACAAGGAAAGGAACCGTTCCAGGTACAATCCCATGTCGGACATGGTTTGCGCATGTCTACTGTTTATGGGTGTAAAACAACCGATTTAAAACGTTTTAAATGAAATGTTGCCATTTTAAACCCCAAATAAATCGTTTTAAACGTACTTAAAGGTGGCTGTCTTAAGTTGGCGGGGAGGAGTCGTTTTTTTTTTGTTTTTTTTTTCGTTTGTCTTTGCTATTGCAATTGTTCGAGTCGTTTTTAAACTTTTTTTTTTTGCTATTTCAACTGTTCGTTAACTGTTCCTCATTGTTCGATCAAAATTTTTATTTTTTCGATCCTAGTTTTTTTTATAAATAAAATATAAAAATTGCTTTCTTAAGTTGGCGGGGAGAAACAGTTTTTTAACCTTATTTTTTTGCTATTTCACCTGTTCGTCATTGTTCGATCAAAATTTTTATTAACGAACAGTTGAAACAGCAAAAAAAAAGGGTAAAAAAAGGTTCGACCCCGCCAACTTAAGAAAGCAATTTTTTTATTTTATTTATAAAAAAAAAGTAAGATCGAACAAATGAAAATTTTGATCGTACAATGACGAACAGTTAACGAACAGTTGAAATAGCAAAAAAAAAGTCTAAAAAAACGACTTCTCCCCGCCAACTTAGGACACCCTAAAATTATCGTCCGTAAACCGACTTTACAGACAACAAATTTTTTTTTTTAAGTTTTTATTGTAAGTTGTCATGAGAACTAAACGATGAAATACTGATTGCAAAATTCCAGGACATACATTTACGTGAAGTTAAATAAAAGCTTTTAACTTTTAACATGAAAGATAATACGAATAAAATTCACCACTTGAGTCTTCAGTAACTGTGATGAATCTAATAATAAAGAAAATATAAACATAATATATCAAAAGTGATTATATATTAGTCATAGGTAAACTGTGTATTTAGTAAATGGGTTCGGTATTTGGGTAGCTAAAATTATCAAGTTTTTAAATTGATTAAAACTTATTTAAATATAATCGATTGTTGTGTTTAATCGAGTTGCTGCCAGTTATAGCATTACTATTTGAGTAACTGCCTATCTATCGACTCGAAATTAATATATTGTCAATTTTGTCAAAAAGAAAATATTACGGGAGGAATGGTCTTATGAATATTCGAATTCCTGTGTTGCGTTCGTACAAAAGATTGAAGTGAAGTTATTACACTGGTATAGAGAAGGTAAAAATGGAAAAGCTTTCGATGTGCAGAGTTTGTCTAGAAGAAGACATTCGACTGCATTCCATTGTCGAAACTCATCTACAAGAAATGTACGAGTCTCTGGTTTTGATGCCGGTAAGTAGGTAATTCATATCGCAGTTTTATACGGAGTGTTTCCTACAACACCGAAGTGTACGTGAGAACACCGATGTTGGCTTATTATTGTGTGATTTTTCTCGCTCTCGGAACTTAAAGTAAATGTACATAATAAACTACTAGAAATAAAAGTATGGACTGTTTGATGTTCAATCATGAGATATTCACATCTCATGTGAATTAAGAACATATATCTTCCGGAATCAACAGAACTTCCAGTAATACCCAAGTTAATACTTGTTGATAAACCTGCTAGTCCAGTCAACGAGTTCAAATAAATGTTAATTCTTGATAAAGCTCTTAATAATATGTGCCATAACTCATTGGATTGAGAATGATATCTTGAAAATTGTATCCCTAGGATTTATTGGCACATAAAATATTGCAATTGTTATTAAGTTTTAAGTGAATAATTCAAAAAGTTTAGTATAATATTTGAGGATTTTAAAAAGAAATCCTTAAAGAGGAGGAAATGTCCATTAAATTATCTCCCGGAACTCTTTTCTGCGTTTTGTATAATTTTTATTTAACACTGAAAAGCAACCGTCACAACATGGGTGCAGTCACAACATGGGCGCAGTCACAACATGGGCGCACCACCACTCAAGTAGTAAAGTATTCAATATTAATTTAAATATTATGGTATCATCAGAACACTTGAAATGATAAAGCTCCATTATTAAAAAAAATCTTGATTATTCAAAAAGTTATATGATTTTTACTTAACTAATTTTTTTTCAATGACAAAATTAAAGCAGTGGTGATCACTAGCCGGAGAAAGAGAAAAATGGAGTCTGCTGGAGTTGACCTTTGCTATAACAAAGTACATAGATATTACAACCAATGAAACAACTAGAGAACCTGTGAAATATCTTACAGAAGGCTTATAATAATCATCACTACATATTATAAAACAAACTCCGCTGCCGCATCTGTCTGTCTGTTCGCGATTAATAAAAAAACTAAAAGGATTTTCGTGTGGTTTTCACCAATAGTTAAAACGGTTCATGAGGAAGGTTTAGGTGTAAAATTTGTTAAGATTTTGTGTAAATTGATTGAAATATGTTGATGATTGTTGAAGATGTCTCTGCTACCAGTGCGTGGCTGGGGCTGCTTGCTAGTATTTTTTTTTTTATTATTATTATAATAATAATAATAATAAAAAAAATTTTTTTTTTAATCTAAGTAAATTTATACTAAGCTAGACATTTGTGTTAAGAATATTACTTTTAATTTGAGATTGAGTTGTCTTTACTTCTTTAATAAGTGGATTCAAAACCAAAGCTGATTGATCTTAAGTCTATTCTCTACTTTAGTCAGTGTAAGGCAATGAAGTCACTGCTGCTGGGAACATGAAATGTCAAATCATTATTTACAGTTTGAGACAAAAGACCGAAGGCCGATACTGATCTGTTACACATGCCGTGCAAGGCTACAGAACTGCTACGAGTTGAGGAAGAGCTGTCTCCAGAGTGAGGAGCTGTTCACACAGATGCTGAGCGGTGATGAGGTTGGTTGCACTCTATGTACATTATGTTCTTACTTGTCACCTCTTTTTCAGTGGAGTTTGAATTGCATGGCTTTTACTTTATTGAAACTTTTCAAATAAAAGTAATTTTCAATAAAAGAGACACCCCCATTGAATTGTGGAAAGTGCATGGTTAATATTAACAAATTAATTAAAGATTACTAGGATGCAGTGAGTCTGACTCCCACTAGCCCGTTTTTTTCTTTTTTAAAGATGTGTTAAAATAGTGATTATTAATTTATATAACTGGTGTATTTTTATATTTAATAAATATAAGTTAAATTAGATATAACTTATATTTATTAAATACAAAATTATTATTTTTTAAATACATTTTTTAATAAGTGCCTCCTGTGTTTAGGGCCTTTGATGCCTGGGGCCCCCACATTTTACCCGTTCTACCACCCTATTGTTACGCCACTATTAGGTTGTTAAAACCATATCTTTAATTACTTGGTAGTTTTGGGCCTGTATACAGATGAGAAGTGTTTATATGAATACCACTGATTAACTTACCAAATATATTATTTTATTCTATACAGAACAACAATTTATTAGGCAAGTACCTAGGTAATAGGTAATATGTCAATAATTTAACTTGCCAACAGTTGGAATCTGTGGAACTACAAGAAGTTGACAATGAGAAGAAACTCTCCGTAGCATACAATGTCGAACACTTGAGCATGGGACATGTGCTGCAGCTGAGTGCAGACAACGTTGGTGTGGAGGTACAGACGTTTGATGATGTTAAAGTTGAACATGATACTGAAGGTAATATTTTTTATGTTTAAAATATCTGTAACTTACTATATCTGTGAACACCTCTTCTCTTCCTCTCTCCACATCCTACTACATTACAGACCGATTCGCACTTAGAACTCAATACTGTTTACAGGTATCATTGAGGATGCTCTAGAAGATTACAGTGTCTATGACAACATAAAATTCACAGACTCAGACGATGATACTCTAATTATTGTAAAGGTGGAAGAGTCTGGAGACACGATGAGTATGTATGCGGTGTATTACTTTTTTCTTAAAGACGACTCTCCTATTGCGAAAACGTGAAAAGCCAACATTCAAAGTATGAAAAAAAATAGTGCTGCCCAGAAAAATAATTCTAAACATTTTTACTATTATGCCCAATTTATTAAGGACCTAAGTATTTATTAAGCGTACATGCAATATATATATTTATTTATTATTACAAACCATCATTACAGGTTAATACACATTTCAATAGTCGGGCCAGACAATATAAACAATAACTTACATACCTTGTTATGAATATTAACATTAAAGATTATAAATAAAAGAAAATAACAAATAAGCAAAAATTAAAATTTCATATGCAAATAGTATATAGAACTACTTTTGTGAGTTCACTCAAATTGCACGAGCGTATATCTACCTTATCATGCACCTCATTTACTACCCGAACTGCCCGCGTAAGCGGCGTTGCTTCCAGTAGGTTGGTCCTGGCAGAGGTACCGCCAGCAGCCGCGGTCGCAGTCTCCACATATACCTGTCCGGCGCACATATGTATAGCCGTTGCAGTATGCCCGGATTGTGTTCCCTACCCCTTAGCAGTTTCACCATGTATAGGACGAGTGTAGCGTCATTATGTATTAAGTAGATAAATAGGTATTATTATCGCCACACGGTAACGGCGAACAAATCAGTAGCTAAAGCATTTCTTATAATATTAATTAGTAGTCGTTTGACGAATCAAACAATAATGACAATAAATTTTAATACATGTTTAGTGTACGTTACCCCAGCAGGAAAGTGCTCCTAGAGTAATTGAGTGGAACGTATAATTAGTGAGTAATCTGCTGTAAATGTGCGCCGCATAAAAATGTTGTGCATGTTGTGGTTTTAGAAGAAAACGAAAAAAAACGATTTCTACTGGAGTAACGTTCCAGCAGAAAAATTCTAAACTAACTATCGCAGAGAGAAATATTGTGCATGAGCAGGGAGTTTATATTTGTACAAAAATGTGAGCCGTTTGTGCGGTTTCAGGTTATCGCGATATTGCATTTCCTGCTGGGGTAACGTTTTGCAGAATTGTGTATCTCAAAAACCATTGTATGTGCGCCTGTAGCATAAACTTACACGAGTAGCTCTTAATTTGTGCGAATTTGTGACAGAATAATATTTAAGAAAATATTTATAATTTTCAAGTAATCGCGCTTTTTTGAAAACTCAAAAAAATATATCGCAGCGCCTAAATAAGAAAACGTAGAAGCTCGCTGAAAACGGTATTCAGTCCTTCTTGACGCCTATAATCACCAGAATAAGTTTCAAAAGTGTACATACATGCGTTATTGAATAATATTACTAAAAGTCAAAACGACGACGTCACAACTTTGACGTCAACATACAAAAAACTGGCTGAACCCAAGATGTGTAGGTTTAAACCAAAAAGTAGTGCGCTTAGTCAATAATATATAATGAAAATATCCAGCTTGTATGTTTCGCATATAAGTAGATATAAACATAAATCAAAACACTTAAACAACGGCTGGTTATCCGACCAAATTGTAAATGACTACAAAAAAGCAATGGATTCTTACATATCGATCATTTCATGACCTGGCTGGTTTCTCCCATATACCAGTAGATACCCATAAGGAAATTTACCCGGGTGTTAACCCCCTACCGCCACTTGTGAATCCGGCGGAACGCTAACCGGTAGGTATTTATAACGCGATCTTGAGCGAATGATATAACCCTGGTGAAACTGATTTCACTTAAACCATCCCCTTGTCAACAAATATATCCCTACTCACTGAGAAATATAAATTTTATATCCAAAATATCAACCATAACATTGTTTAGTCAACTCAGCACAATTCCTGAATTTGTTCTTTATATTAAAGTTTTTCTTAGTCCATTAAATGATTTTAAAAATAACTTTGGTAACAAAAGCCTTTTAATCTGCCCTTGCTTCATATTTTTGATATACAAATACTGTACTTGCTATTTTTATGATCTAGGTGACTCTTCTCCGAAAGAATGTGACCATGCTGCGCAGAGAAATTCTGAAGATTTAACCCCCAGCAACCTCGAAGAACATCAACTAGGACAGGACATGTTCAAAGAACTAAATATAGTAACTGCTGCAGACAAAACAGTATCAAAAAGCACAAATGAAGTGACATTTACTTTCAACGATAACAATAAAGAGAGATCTACAAGTGTACCGCACAGCGAACGTGTACAATATACATGTGACACGTGTCAGCAATGTTACAGTTCTAAGTGTAAGTTAGAGAGGCACATTCGTTTGTGCTCTGATGTGTGGAAGAAAGATCTCTCACGTAAGAATAGTACAAGTAGTCCCACACACACCGATCAGAAACTACATCAGTGTCATGTATGTGAGAAAAGTTTCTCATATATGAGTCAATTAACTCGTCACATTCGTACACACACTGGTGAGAAATTATATCAGTGTACTAAATGTCAGAAACAGTTCTCAAGACAATACCATTTAAATCGTCATGTTCGTACACACACTGGTGAGAAACCAGATCATTGTAATATATTGGTAAAACGACTCTCGACAGAGAGTTCTTTAAGTTGCCATATTCGTACACACGCTGGTGAGAAACCGTATCGTTGTGATATATGTAAGAAACACTTCACCCAAAAAAGTTCTTTAACTGATCATATGCGTACCCACACTGGTGAGAAACCATTTCAGTGTAATGTATGTAAGAAATACTTCTCCCATGCCGGTAATTTAATGAAACATTCGCGTACACACACTGGTGAGAAACCATATCATTGTAATATATGTAAGAAACAATTCTCACTAAAGTGTAACTTAAGTGAGCATATGCGTACACACATTGGTGAGAAACCATAATCATTGTGATACATGTAAGAAACAATTCTCAGAGAAGTTTAATTTATAAGAGCATATGTGTACAGTGTACACACTGGTGAGAAACTGTGTTTATTTTATTTGGTCACCTGACATTATACATGTATAAGTACAATAATCACTAACGGCTAACACCACATGTACAATGAATAATGGTTATAAAAGTTGAAAATAAAATTGGAGATTGATAAACGACTAATTTGACATAATTAAAAAGAAGAATAACAGTAAAATAGGTTGGTATTAAAAGTCCAATAAATTGTTTACAATTAATTTTAAGTGATTTCTTTTTAGTGTTTTAAATGAGCATTACAAAATAATGTATAAATAAATTAAAAAAATATGTTTTTTATCATAAAACGTACGAAAAGTTTAATTGTTAAATTTAAAAATTCGGGTCCGCTGCAGGCCCGCTGAGGTAGATTTCGTTTTTTTTAAATTTTATTGAAACCTCCCAGTCTTCCCCTTTGGGGAAATATTCACGAACTTAACCTTCATTTTTGCCCTGTTGATTTGTCGTCCAAGTTTGAAAGCAATCGGTGCATAATTGCGACCTCGCGGTTGATTTGGGGTCTAGGGATCATAGCTAGACCTCCTGTGAAGAAATTTTTGGAAAACTCGACAACTGGTACAAAACCAATACGTAGACTTTTCTTCGAAATCTACCTAACATAGATATAAAACCAAATAATAATTATGTTACAAGTAAATTAGCACCGGGCGTTAAATCAATAGATCGGGGCCGCAACAAAACAACATTTTTCATTTTCACATTTTATCTACATAAAAAAGGTCATCCAATTACTTTTACGGTGAACAACAGTTTTATTCACATTTTTATCCGCAACAGGCCTCAAGTATGGGGTATCCAAAATATTTTGTACATGAATATTAAAAAAATCATCATCCTCCGCGCCTTTTCCCAACTAAGTTGGGGTCGGCTTTCAATCTAACTACGATACGGCCGAACTTTGATATTTTACGTGAAGCGACTGCCATCAGACCTCCACAACCTAAGTACTAGACGATATCGAAGTTCTGTAGTTAGACCAGGTTGTCGGATTTTTAGGGCTCCAACTACCCGTAACGAATGCCACAGATGTTTGTATGGCACCCGGGACCGACGGTTTAACGTGCTCTCCGAGGCACGGAGGAGTCTCAATGTGTTAAGAATGGTCACCCATCCTAGACTGACCTGGCTAGCATTACTTAACTTTGTAATGTGTTAACCTACTCGGTTACCACTTAGCCACGAGCCCCTCTGAATGAATATTAAAAAAAAAGTTATCGAATTCTTTTTACGGTAAACAACATAGAAAAATTGAGGTTTTGAATTTATAGGGACGCCACTTTGGGGTCTTGCACCACCTAAAAATGTAGCTAGGGCCGCCACTGGGCGTATATTTTATATACTTGGCAACAATAATACAGCGTTTAAGCAGGCACTACACTAGTAAATAAACCCTGAGACCAAGTAGGAAGAAAGGGCAGTATTTGACACTTTAAGAAGTCCCAAGTGAGTATGAAACCAATATATTCGTGTTCATTTAAACATTAGTAATATTGAACGTATTCATATATCAGTGGGAGAGCCATGCTTCGGCACGTATTGGCCGGCTCGACCGGAGTGATACCACGGCCTCACACAAAACCGGCAGTGAAGCAATGCTTGCATTGCTTTTCGCCGAGTGAGTGAGGTTACCGGAGGCCCTAACCCTTCCCTGCTGGACGAGGCGGGTAAATTGTTTGAGAGGGTCCTCTCTGCCCGCATCGTTCGGCACCTTGGCGAGGTCGGCCCCTATTTGTCGGACGCCCAATTCGGTTTTCGAGCGGGTCGTTCGACGGTCGGTGCTGTGTTGCGCCCGAGGGCTGTGACCGAAGACGTAGTGAGCTGTGGCGGCGTGCTGTTGGCGGTGTCGTTGGACATCGCCAACGCATTCAATAGTCTGCCATTCAGCTGCATCAGGGAAGCACTCCTCTATCATGGGGTGCCACAGTACCTGAGGCGGCTAGTGGCAGACTATTTAGAGGAGCGTACCGTCATGTACGAGGACCGAGATGGAGTTTTGAGTAGTCGGCCCATGTCGTGCGGTGTTCCGCAGGGGTCTGTCCTTGGACCACTCCTGTGGAACATGGGGTACGACTGGGCCCTTCGAGGTGACTTCCCCCCCGGGCTGGGCGTAATCTGTTACGCCGACGACACTTAAGTCACAGCCCGGGGGGTGAACTTTCAAGAGGCGGCGCGTTTGGCCACCAGGGGAGTCTCGCTGGTGGTCGGGCGCATCGAGGCGCTGGGCTTGCGGGTGGCCCTGGATAAGACGGAGGCCCTTTTATTCCATGGGCCCCGCCGTGGTCCACCCCCTGGCGCCTCTATCGTGGTCAACTCGGTCCTCGTACCGGTTCGGGCCCATATAAGGTATCTAGGCCTGATCCTCGACGGCAGGTGGCTCTTCGACGAGCACTTCCGACAGCTTGCTCCGAAGCTGGTTGGCGCTGCGTCCGCCCTTGGGCGACTCTTGCCCAATTTGGGTGGGCCCAGCGTCGCTACAAAACGGCTGTACACGGGGGTTGTCCGGTCAATGGCACTGTACGGTGCACCGGTGTGGGCGGGAGCTCTGACCGCCCAGAATAGGGCGCGCCTCTGGCGCCCTCAGAGGGTCATGGCGGTTAGAGCCATACGCGGATACCGCACCGTGTCGACGGAGGCGGCGTGCGCGTTGGCCGGGACTCCCCCGTGGGATTTGGAGGCGGAAGTGCTCGCCGAAGTTTATCGGCGGACGACTGAGTTCCGGGCGGGAAGCGGCAGTCGGCCCCCGCCCGAAGACGTACGCGAGTGGCGTGAGGCCGCTCGCCGAGCCACGATGGCTCGTTGGTCGTCCCGGCTGGAGGCTCCACGTGCTGGCTTTGCCGCCGTGGAGGCGCTTCAGCCTGTCATCGTCGAGTGGGCAGGGCGGCAGCACGGGACCCTTTCCTTCCGACTGACGCAGGTTCTTTCCGGGCACGGCTGCTTCGGGAAGTACCTGCACTCGGTCGCTAGGAGGGAACTGAGTCCCGCCTGTCACCACTGCGATTGTAGTGAGGACTCAGCTCAGCACACGCTGGCGGTTTGCTCCGCCTGGGCGACGCAGCGTCGGGCCCTCACTGCAGTCATCGGAGGGGATCTCTCGCTACCGGCCGTCATACGCTCCATGGCCGGTAACGACAGGAATTTTACCGCGGTCGCGACCTTCTGTGAGGACGTCATCTCGCAGAAGGAGGCGGTGGAAAGGGTCCGGGAGGACGATCTCCACTCGGACCTAATTCGCCGCCGGCGAACCGGGCGGCGGAGGCGCGCTTACCAGCGCCTCATGCCGCCCTGAGTGTGGCCGCGGGTGGACGGGACGGGTTTTTCCCCTCCACCCGCTATAGTGGCCCCCCGCGAGGAGCCGGCGTCCGCGTGTGCCTGGACGTCGCCTAATTGAGAGGTTTTTACCCGAAGGTGGTGCCCGCGCTTTTGCGGGCAGGCGCTAGGGGGGGGTCTGGATGTCTTAATAAAAGCTGTTCCCGGATCCCTCCTACTTAAGGCGCAGTACGGCACACCGTGTGGTTTTAGTCGGTTCGATTCCGACACACCGCCCCACCGAAAACCCCGGTGGGGTGACGGCCCGAGGGGGTTTCCACACGCACAAAAAAAAAAAAAAAAAGGCTCTAACCCTTCCCTCTTCCTCTCTCCCTTCCCCTACTCCCACCTTAAAGGCCGGCAACGCACTTGTGGGTCTTGAGTTGCAGGTGCCCAGTTATTAACCATCCGGTACCGTCTGCTCGTTTGCCTCCTATATCATGAAAAAAAAGTAATACGACGAATCCTAGAATGCTAATACTGAATATTTATTAATATGTTAATATCGACCATTCAACATGGATCGCTTTATAGAATTCTGATATCAGATTGTAGTGTTTTTAGTTACGTAGTAACTACTTCCTAATCTGTGGGTATTCAGATCAGTCAGTTTTTTATGATCAAGATCCATACTAATATTCTAAAAAGGAAAGATTTGTTTGTTCACATTGGATAGGCTCCGAAACTACTGAACCGATTTGAAAAACTCTTTCACTGTTGGGCAGTTACACTGTTCCCGGGTGAAACAGGCTATATTATATTTTCAAAAAAATTAGGGATCCTTACTAAAACTCCAATCATGTAACCCAAGGTGTAAAAAAAAGTACTTAAAATGTCTCTGCTGCCCTTGCGAAGTGGGAGCGGGTTGCTACGCGTAAATATAATATTTATCTTACCAGGATTGACGGGGATTGTTATTACTCTGTTCTCCTTCGTTAATTAAATTAACCTTGTTCTAATGGGAAGCTATCTCATACATTCGTATTTATTTATAGACACGAAAATATTTAAAAGTCATTGTTGCGTGTTAGCGACTTGAGTTTTATGTGAGATTGTATTTTCTAAACCTGGCGAGCTGATTTCCGAACGTACTCGATTATCATCAGAAAAAGTAAAGAAATTAATGTTCTTACACGTAAATGAAAAGTGATTTTTACTGTTAATATTTTTTAATTTCTGCCAAAAAACTTAAAATGGATTAAACTTTCATACATTAACGCGTAATCCAATTGCAATCATTTTTTTTTTAACAAAAAAAAATTATGATTGCAAAGGAGACCAACGGACACTTGTGACAACAACTGTAAGTGGGTATTAAAATATTTTTTGTCCCGTGTGGGAATCGAACCACGCGACCTCTAAAACCATTGCGCTATCCGTGTATAATATAAATATAATATACAGTATACCTTATCAGCGAGTAACATAGTTTATATTTTATTCCAGTAATTATAAGATTTTCAGCCTGAAAAATATTATTCGTGATGCCAGCCAGAAGATTAAGCGCTACCGAGCTGCTTTATCCGCGTGCGCTGACTAAATGGTCAGTCATACACACAAAATATGTATTACAAAAGTGTTGCTGTTTAGTAGGTCTAAAAAAAACAAAAAGGTCCGCGGTACGTATCTCTTATAAATAAGGCATAATAACGCATTTTCGTGATTTTCAAAATCGTCATTCTTAGGCATAGCGTATTAACCCTTACAAAAAATATATTTTAACATCAAGATAATCTTATGTAGATAATCTTTGTCATTTACAGCAACTTCTTTCCACAAAAAGTTAATTTTAGTGCTACATTTACGTTAAAGAGTTCTCATCAAAACTACAACTTGCACATACGAAATTATTCAATTTAAAAAGTTCTTTTGATTGTAAGAACCTACATAAAATCCTAATATTAGAGTCGTGGTTAAAACCATGCCTTCCTTCCGCCACATACTCCCTTCCTGGATTTCAGCTTATAAGAAACGATCGCACGGTTGGCGGTGGTGGCAGTGTTGCCATATATCTTCGCTCAAATATTCCTTTTAAAATAATTGATATGTCAACGCCGGTGAGCATCTCTTTCTGGAAGTTGAGCTTTGCCACACAAATATCCTACTCTGTGTTAATTACTGCCCCTCCCTTCATATTAATTTCTTTTCCTCGTTCGAATATCTCCTTGAAAAACTAATCCCATCTTATTCTCACACTATTGTTATGGGTGATTTTAACACCTGCCTTCTGAAGCATGATTCTCGTTCTGCCGCATTTCACGCCCTTTCAGACTCCTGCAACCTATCTATTCTTCCTCTTAGCTCCACACATCACTTTCCCAACTCAGCTCCCTCGCTTTTGGACCTTATATTGGTTTCTTCCAGAGAGCGTGTCGCTAAGCATGGTCAGTGCTCTGCTGATGCGTTTTCTCATCACGATCTGGTCTATATCTCTTATAAAATTCGCCCTCCTAAGGCCAAGCCCAAAACGCTATTCTTACGCAATTTTGGTGGCATAAACGTTGATGATCTGCGAAGAGACGCAAAGAATATTGATTGGTCGCCACTTTACACCTCTCACTCAATCGATGAGCAAGTGCATTTTCTTACAGTCAAACTCATTGAGCTGTATGATAAGCATGCACCTAAGCGACCTGTGAAATTGAAACATGCTCCATCTCCGTGGCTTACAGAGGATATCCGGAAATTACTAGCTAAGAAAGCTACAGCCAAGCTTAAATTGAAAAGGAATCAGAACTCCGAGAACCGTGAAAAGTATATAACTATACGTAATCATTGCAATAAGGTGTGTAGGGACGCGCAACGCCAATACATCCATAACTCAATTTAAAACGGTGAACCAGCAAAAGTCTGGAAATTTCTTAGATCACTAGGGGTTGGCAAATCCATACATGATGTAATTTCCAAAGATTTAAACATTGATTTACTTAATCAACATTTCTCAGCCGTGTCCAACTTTGATAGGACTATAAAGGCAAATACTTTAAATTATCTTTCATCCTTGTCAACTCCTAACTTTCCACAATTTGTATTTAATCAGTTATCGGCTTGTGATGTTAAGAAGAGTATACTATCGATTACTTCTAATGCTGTCGGAAGTAATTTTATCAGCCGTAAAATGATCATCCCTATCCTTGACGAAATCCTACCTACTATCACTTTTATAATAAACTAGTCCCTCTCTAGCGGCACATTTCCATCAACATGGAAAGAAGCCCAAATAATTCCTTTACCCAAGAAATCCAATCCTACGTCCTTTTCTGACTATAGACCGATATCAATCCTACCGTTCCTATCCAAAGTTGTGGAGCGTCTTGTTCATACCCAGCTTCATTCTTTTCTGTGCAAACATGACCTCCTCAATCCATATCAATCTGGCTTTCGACCTGGCCTTAGTACAGTAACAGCCTTAGTTAACATTACCGATGAAATCAGATTTCAAATGGAAAGTGGCAGTCTCACTGTGCTCGCGCGCTTTTGGATTTTTCCAATGCGTTCAACACAGTGGATTACGATGTTCTGCTCAGTATACTTACCTCACTTAACATATCTCCAACGGTGATTGATTGGCTTCGTAATTACCTGTGTCAAACAACGTATTTGCATTGACAACACTCTATCTACTTGGTGTAATACATTTGCTGGTGTGCCCCAGACAAAACGCCAGTTTTGTCTCCTTTACTTTTCGCAATTTTTATCAATTCTATCTCAAACCAATTACTTTCTTCCTACCACCTCTATGCTGATGATCTGCAGATATATACTCATACACCACTGATAAATTTACCTAAAGCTGTTGACATCATCAACAAAGATTTGGACCAGATTAGTTACTGGAGTAGGTCACATGGTCTTCAGGTAAACCCATCGAAGACCCAAATTATTATTGTCGGTAGTTCTAGAAAAATCGCACAGATTGAGTGGTCACTACTTCCACCAGTTCTATTCGAAGGCACCGTGATACCTTTTAGTAAAGTAGTAAAAAACCTGGGTATACAGATAGACACTGACTTATCTTGGGCCCCACAGATGCAGGAAATAAGTCGCAGAATGTTTGCCTCTGCAGGATCCTTAAAACGTTTACGGAACTTTCTTCCAACCGCTACCAAAATTGCCCTTGCTAACTCCCTTCTACTTCCAATCCTCGATTATGCAGATGCCAGCTATCCTGATCTCACCGAGAACCAACTAGACAAACTTGAGCGACTTCAAAATGTTTGCATAAGATTCATATTTGGTTTGCGTAAATACGATCATATCTCTGAATTTCGGAAAGAACTCAAGTGGTTACCTATACGCCTTCGCCGGAATACTCACATTCTTTCGCTTCTATACAATATACTGGTCAACCCTTCGGTACCTTCCTATCTCAAGGAACGATTCGAGTTCCTACATTGTACACATCCGCGATCTCTAAGGTCATCAGAAAATTTGCAACTAAAAATGCCTCCACACTCCACGGCATTTTATGATAAATCTTTTACAGTCACTGCAATCCGTTTATGGAATGCATTACCTGTAAAGATTAGACGAGCTCAAACCTTAACCTCTTTTAAGGCTCTTGTAAAGGAATACTATCTAACACTATAAGTGGTGTACAACTCTCTCGCGTTGTGCAATAGACTTCATAATAAGTAACTCCACTAAAATGTCTTACTAATTATTATAGTTCACTAGTATCACTATATATGTGTATGTGTGTATATGTATATATATGTATGTGTTTATATGTACGTATGTGTAGAAGATACTTCACATATTCCTTTTCACCTAATTTCCTTTATTATTATTTGATTGTTACAGTTCTAAATATTTTTGGTACGCCACCAGCTACCGATTATCTTCCTCTGTTGTTTCCATACAAAGGTTGTCTGGAAGACATCACTTTTAGCGATAAGACCGCCCATTGTACTTGCCGCTTAGTATGTTGCTACTAAACTGTGTTAATTTCTGTCTTACTGTGGTGTACAATAAAGAATGTTCTATCTATCTATCTTTTGAGGGCTAGTAAATATTTTGTTCGTTGCCGGGTCGTTCGGTTCCCTTCAATATGGTTGATCTGTACGATGGCTGGCTTGTGCGTCATGCTCGTGAACGGGTGCCGTTGGTCGGGTAGTAATTAGCGCGTCTATTTATATTTTAGAATAATAGGTATGTTACATTGTCCTCACATTTCATTTACGCTTTTAAGCAATGTAACCAGAAATTTGTAAAAAACATTTTGAAAAAGAGTGTCCTTGGAGTTTCTTGCCTGTTCTTCTCCATAGGATCTACTTATTGGAACAGGCAACTAGCTTCACGACTGACTTGTCTGACTGACTCCTACTGCTGAAAATTAAAAAAATACCTATTGCTAGTTTAATTGAAATAAATGGTTTTGATTTGATTTGAAAAGTTATTTTTATTGCTATATTTATGCTAAAAAGTTCTCAGAATTACTACTTTAACTTATTACCTCATTACAATAAAGTTACATTAGAACCTATTCAATTCTTATCTATAATCTGTATATACCTGCCTACATTTACAAAACGATTTACCACTTGATTTTACCTAATTTAATCGTTACAATAGATACCTACTTATATGCATAGAAGAAGGTTACTACCTTCTAAACAGAGGTCCCAGTGTAGGTCAGCCAAAATCGTTGTATTACGAGAGTCTTCCTCTGAGAGAGAGGATCATCTTACAAGACAGAGAGAGTATGCGTCGCAGTCGGGGATATAGAGTCTGGCGTCGAACCATTAAACATTGAGCGCTCGCAACGTATGTGTATTGATCTAGCGGGGCCACTCGAGCTAGACCGAAAAAACTAGTGGCAAAACTTTGTTCAATGGACCTAACGAATTCACTAAGAAGATCAAATGTACCTCAAATATTTTGATAGAAATTACAATAAATCGCCTGATCGATCCATCCAGCGGGGCCCGCGGTTATACAGAACAGGTTGTGTTAACAGAACAGGAAAATTTAACAAACATTTTATCTGCCCAGGGCCCTTTGTAACTTGAATTCACACGTGCAGAAAAAGCACACCATTGTTGTGTATTACCAATGTACCTTAAAGTTCTTCACTATTACCAAACTTTTCGCGGTTGCTCCACATCCCACTAATATTATAAATGTGAAAGTTTGGAAGAATGGATGGATGCATGTTTGTTACACTTTCACACCAAAACTACTGAACCGATTGCGATGAAACTTGGTATGTAGATAGCTGGAGACCTGGATTAACATATAGGCTACTTTTTATCCCGATATTACCACGGGATCGGGACTTACGCGGGTGAAACCGCGTGGCGCTGCTAGTTTTATTATAAATGTGAAAGTTTGAATGGATGGATGCTTGTTACTCTTTCACTCCAAAACTACTGAACCGATTGCGATGAAACTTGGTATGTAGATAGCTAGAGACCTGGATTAACATATAGGCTTTTTATCCCGATATTCTCACGGGATCGGGAATTACGCGTGTAAAACCGCGGGGCGCTATTCAACATAATAGGTAGTAGGCGCTGGGTAAGGTAAGATCAAAAAATAAAAATTTCCCGCAAAAGGGTAGGTATAGTAAACTATTGCTATTACGTGATTGACCGGACAACTCAACAGAACTGTACTACGGGTAAAAGATGGAATGAAACACTGCAATATATAGTTTGTTAATAAATGTTGTGGTTTGCTATTATTAAACTATTATATTATTAAACTATAACTAATATACTATATATTATATAACTATACTATATATGTTCCATATATGAACACAAAGGCTCAGTCTTTGATATGTTAAAATATACCTTATTCGGAGTACATAGGTCACACAAAAACTCAACATTTTCGAGGTTATGGATTGGATAATTTTTGCTTAAATCGTTCTAATTATCAGTCAGAAGAATTTGTTTTATTAATAGATTCGTTAAAAAAAACAAAGATTAGATATTTCTATAAATAAGTATATCGATATATCATGAAATATAATAAATACTTGTCAAAATATCGATTCCATCCGATATATCGCATGGTAAACATTGAGTTAGTTCGATATACCTATCGATGTTAAGTGAATATCCGTTATATCCCTAGTCCAATGGTTTATTTATTTTGTTTTTGACAATTGCTTGAAAACGTAACTGTGCGAGAGTTTGTAAAATTAACTTTAAAATGAGCAGTTAGAAAAATATTGTATTATGTTATCTTTTTTCATTTTTTAATACGATTTATTAACATCCGTATTTATTAATCAATATTTACTAGTTCTAAATTGGTATAAAAGCCGTTTGTTTAAGAAAATTAAGTACGACTTAATTTTCACAATAAATAACATCAAAATTTTAAATTCAAGTTTATACTTTAAGTAATGAACAAAATTGAAAGGTGATATACTAGTTGAGTCCTTGAAGGTTAATTTGATAAAAGCATTCTTTTATAAGCAGTTTTATTTTTACTTTGTGACTAAATAACTACACAACTAAATTGGACTGAAGTTATTACAATGGTGTAGAAAAGGAGTGTAAAAATGGACAAGTTTTCGATGTGCAGAGTGTGTTTAGAAGAAGACATTCGACTGCATTCGATTGTTGAAACTCATCTACAAGAAATGTACGAGTCTTTGGTTTTGGTGCCGGTAAGTGATTCCAAACGCACTTTTATAGCAGATTTTGGAGCATTTTATACAACACCGACGTGTTTGTGAGAAGGTCGAAATTGGTTGATTACTGTGTGATTTTTCTCGCTCTCGGGAGTTTATGCGAGGGTCTCTAGCATGTAAACTTATAGGTATATAAGTATGGACTGTTTGTTATTCAATCATGAAGTCATGAGATATTTACATTAAACAACATCACATTCAGTAACACCCAAGTTAATGCTTGTCGACAAACCTGTAAATCTGTCTTGACTAAGGTGTCAGAAGTGTGCACACACATAACTTCTGCTGCAACTGCAACTCGTGTGTTTTTTATACATTATAAATAAATAACTTACCAACTAAGTTTATTACAAAAAGAATAACAATATAATAAAATAAATATACTCAATAATGTTTTGCGTGATTTAGATTTATCCCTTTATTTATTAGACCCTGTGTTTTCGCGACTTGCAATAGAGGAATCAGAATTCTCTAAAAACATGTAATAAGATTAATCTTTTGATTTTTTTAGATCACCTTCAATATTGCCTAAAGCCCAGTGGCGGATTTACACATTTGCCGCCTGTAGGCTAGTTAAACTTTTTTTTGTCAATGATTTGTGCACTAACTACTGGTGTAATTAGTACACATCATTTTTTCCATAATTAGTATGATCGCGTTTAACCAAATGCGACTATGAAAATTGTGCGGGCGTGAAAATTGTAGAGACATTTATATAGGTGGTGAAACATTTTACATGTTGAATTGTTTGTGTACCTGTTGACATTAAGGTAGTTAAGTATATATGTAAATATAAATCTTTTTAATTTTTGTAAGACAAAAAAATACTTTCCCAAATTCGCCGCCCCTAAAATCTGCAGCCCTAGGCTTCAGCCTACTCAGCCTATTGGTAAAGCCGCCACTGCTAAAGCCTCTGATGTTTGTTATTCAGATTGATTAATTTTTCGTGTTTCAGTAAGGATAAGTTCTTGTACACGTTCTTTCTTCGCTTTTGGTACCCATTTCATTTCAAAGGATGTGACACGGGTCAGAGGGAGCCTTCATAGACATTTGATTTGTATTCATCCATCCAATCCATCAATTTGGTCGCTGACTAAAGTTTCAACGGCACGTTCAGTTTTATCTATGGTGACATTGACATTTAAAATTAATGTCACCATAAAATCTTATGACATTTTTTTAATAACTGCATAGAAAACTATAAATAAAAGTATTTTAGCAAACTTAGTATTTACAAAATACTAAGATACCAAACAAAAGGTATTTAAATATAAGATACAAAATGAATTTTAAAAAGTATTTTAGATACAAGATAGAAATACGTATTTTGTATCTTGTATCTGTATTTCAGATACTTGTATCTTAAATAAGTCACATGTCTGCTTAAAGGAGATAATGTGGCAAAGTTAGGTATGACATCCTCATTCACAATTTCATACAAATTTGTATGAAACATATTGTTTTGCCATTATAAAGAGGAACTCGAGGATTTTACTTGACAGACTATTGTCATCCCTCATCCATGGCTCTGTCTGTTGTGGATCTCTGCTTCTTTTTTATTGGATAGGGGGACAAACAAGCAGAGGGGTAGCCTGATGGTAAGCTACTACTGCCGCCCATGGGCACCTGCAACTCAAGAGTCACAAGTGTGCTGACGGCCTTTAAGGTGGGAGTAGGGGAAAGGGAAGAGGAGGGTTCGGGTAGGGGGAAAAGAGGGGGAGAGGGACCTCACTCACTCGGCGAAAAGCAATGCAAGCATTATTTTCTGTGAGGCTGTCTTATCACTCCGGTCGAGCCGGCCCATACATGCCGAAGCATGGCTCTCCCACAGTCTGTTCCTATTTTCTTAGATTTTGCTTTAAGATATATGTTAAATATGCATTTTGACTGCTATTTTATACACAACACATGTGAGAGAAGTCCTGTTAACCTTTATACTGAGCTAGACATTTGTGTTAAAAGTTTTTCTATTAATTTGAGACTGGGGTTTCTTTGGTTGTTTACTGTGGGCTGAAAACCAGAGCTCTTATAAAAAGTTTCTCTACTTTGTTTTAGTCTGTGTAAGGCAATGAAGGCACTGCTGCGGGTAACATGAAATGTCACAACTTTGTTTACAGTTTGAGACAAAAGACAGTAGGCCGATACTGATCTGTTACATATGTCGTGCAAGGCTACAGAACTGCTACGAGTTGAGGAAGAGCTGTCTCCGGAGTGAGGAGCTGTTCACGCAGATGCTGAACTGTGAAGAGGTTGGTGACAGTATCAAAACATTGTTCTTACCTTTGACATTTATTTTTGTGATTGAAATGTCATTAATAAGGCTAGTAGGTAATAGGTAATATGTTAATAATTTAACTTTCCAACAGTTGGAACCAGTGAATCTGCAAGAATATGATAATAAGAAGAGACTGAAAGTATTTCACAATGTGGTACAGTTAACCATGGGACATGAACTGCAGATGAGTGCAGACAATGTTGGTGTGGAGGCACTGACATTTGATGACGTTAAAGTTGAAAAAAAATATCCTAAAGGTAATATTGTATGTTTATTTATTTAGTATGTAGTAGTGACGTGCAGTACTTTTTAGTGGATCTTGCACGGATCTTTTACATTAGTATAGTATCTGCGAACACCTCTTCACTTCCTCTCTCCACATCCTACTACATCACAAACCGACTCGCACTTAGGACTCAATGCTGTTTACAGATATTGATGAGGATGCTCAGGAAGAAAACAGAGTCTATAACAACATACAATCTGCAGACTCAGACGACGGTCTTCTAATTATTGTAAAGGAGGAACAGTCTGAAGACAAGACAAGTAATGTATACTGTATTTTTTTTTTCTTTCTTTAAATAGGAATAATCCCGCATTAGGAATGATACCAGTGTCGCAGGGATTCTAGATGCTTTACATATTCTTACAACAATGCTAACCAATGTTTCTCTCAAGTACATGAAATGGGTCAATAATATATTGACTAAGACTGCAAAATGACTTAATCGCTATGTACACTAAATCTCAGCATTACCACGTTTGTAAATAGTCAAGATAACACTTAGATAATAAAAGAAAAATCTTGAGCGGACCACATCGCAAAATGAACAGGAAGCAAAATGATCAAATCGCTAAATATCAGTGTATTTGATATACTTGTTGATATACTGATACTATTTATTTCTAAAAAAGATAGATTTCTTTTAGAAAAAAAAAAAAAAATAAAAAAAATATTAATATTGCTCACTTGTAAAATAGCGATTGAAAAGGTCAAAAATCTTGCGCCATTGCAGTACCCCACCAACGAAGGCACAGTTCTACCATCTTTTTCTGGAACCTATTCAGGACGTTTGCGACCCTCCTGTGACTTCGTTCTGGATAAAACTAGAAGCCTGAGTTTTAAATTGGCTATAGCCAGGCGTAACAAGGTATATTCCCAAATTTCATTCAGTTTGAACCTTTACTTTAAAAACTATTGCATGTTAGTTTCTTGATTTGGTCACTGACTCAGTCATGAAATATTCTGAGAGTGGTCAGATCTGACTGTTAACTAATCATAGCCCAAGAGCTCTTTACGAAGTTTGAAAAGGTACTTTAGGGCGTTAGGTATTTTTAACAGTTAAACTTGAATACCATATAAGTAAGAAACGGAATGTGTGGCAAACCAAATCGGCTCTCATTGGTACTGCGCATGACGTCATTACCGCAAAATATTTCATGTCTAATAGTAGCACTCTGAGCGCTTTATTGAAACGAAAAAGCATCACCATAAAGAAACAAACATAATATTAATAAATAGGATTTAGCCTGCGAGAGAATGAGATAGAATACAAGTTTACAGTATTTCCTGTAGTCTTTGAAAAGAGACAAACATATTTCCTTCCCTCCGGACCTCGATATCGAGCAGACCTTTGCTAAATTCACGCAGTTTTAATCTAACGTTATTTAAATAAAATTAACTAAAAAATATCATCTAAAATAATAGGAGTGCATAAATAGCGAACAATTGTTTCTGCAAGCACCGCCCGGCCGGTCACCATCATCGCTTGCACAAGCTCCTGTAAGGCACCGCCCCTTCAGGTGGGAGAGACAAACATATTTTATTCTAACAAAATGTACAAAGTACCAGAACAATAGAACAATCAGGAGGTTAATAACCAGAGTATCTACAGTACAGAAGCGTTAATTCGACATCACTCTTAACTGTAACAGTGGCGCAATACGCAGAAATAACAATCGCCTGGGATCGTGAGGCTCAAGTTCAAATCTAAGTGATCACTTCTCTTTTTGCCGACGTATAATAACATTTTCACTACTTAGTACTTTGATATAATAAAATGTTGTATCTAGTATTGAATTATAAATCAAATATTTTATAAATCAATTTTAAAGAAAAATTATGCCGATTAACCGCCTTCTGCCTTTAACTCTACAATCTTCATCTGCTTTTTTGTTACCCATTCCGCCTAATGAAATCACTGTTACGCAAGAATCGGACACTGCCTCTGACATAATTCACATAATGGAATCCGATATTGAACAAGGATATTCTTATATCTCAAGGAGACCAAAGCGTTAACACGATGATTTAGCCAATAATAATAATAACTCCATACATCTCACACACGGCCGTCTGATCCCAAACTAGGCAAAGCCTGTACTATGGTAACCAGACTGCTGATAAACTTATATATTTCTAAATACATACATATTATAGATAAATTACACCAAGACATAGAACAAATTATCGTGCTCATCACACAATTATTTTGTCCTGGGTGGGAATCAAACCCACGACCTCTGGCTTAGTAGTCAGGGTCACTAACCACTAGACCAACAGGCCAGTCATGCTGAACTTAGAGAGCTCCTTTGTACTATATAGAGGAAACAAGAAGTGAAAGTCTTATGTATTCAACAGGACATGGCAACTATTAAGAAACAAAACGTTGAGACTCGAGAAATCGTTGGAATTCCTGTCAAGCATGTATTACCCTCTTACAAAAGTTTGAAACTGTCCCGAAAGAAAATTTATCGCATAAAAACCGCATAAATTCATTAGAATCAAAGGTAGATTAATTGGAACGGTGCCTTAAGTCATCAGGTATTGAAATACGCAACATCCCCTTGGCTTAGCCAGAGACAAAACAGGACCTCAAAACTCATGTTTTACACCTAAGCCAAGCTGTCAACCACCCGATTTCAAAAAGTGAAATTCGAGATATTTTCCGTATTAAAACTAAGAAGGAGCCAGGACCTATAATAGTAGAGTTCACTACAACCTTTCAAAAAGAAAATCTGATGAAATCCGTGATTAACTTCATTAAAGTGAAGGCAAAAGAAGAAAAGATTAATGCTGGGCATCTCAAAATGCAAGGAAACTGTACACCGGTTAATGTGACAGATAATCTAACTACTAAAACTAGACGTCTATTTTATTCACGAAATCTCACCACCAAGCCAGCTGCTGGACTGCTTTCGGAAAAGGTTTTTATCCGACTCGAGGAAGGACATCCAGCCATTCGCATAGATCGCGAGGATGACTTCACTAAAATAGATTCACAAAAATTACTAGAATATAAATTTACTTTTTTATCCTGTTTCTACAATCTTTTTTTTTAAATCTTGTTACAGAACTAACTCTGAACATATTGGCTTTTCTGGCACTTTATACTTTGTTATACCAATATGTTTTAACTCACTAATTTTAATTTTTATATAAACCTTTTACCAATAACACGCACAATGCATAAACTATTATACACATACTCGAACACATATAAAGTCCGCTTAATCCGTAAACAATATCTTAATAAAACTACATTACACTATAACTACGTAAATCTAGGGATAAAGGGATATTAAGGTGTATAAGAAATAGGGACAAATTATATCATAAAACAAAAAAAGATCCGTGAAACGATATTCATAAGTTAATCTATACTCGTTATCGCAATTTCACTAATTCATTAATCAAAAATGCTAAAAGAGAATGCTAAACAACTTTGGAAGGTCATTAAAAATATCACGTATATTTCACGTGGGAGAGCCATGCTTCGGCACGTATTGGCCGGCTAGACTCCGCTCGATACCACGGCCTAACAGAAAACCGGCAGTGAAACAATGATTGCATTGCTTTTCGCCGCGTGAGTGAGGTTACCGGAGGCCCTAACCCTTCCCTCTCCCCTATTCCCGTCCTTCCCCTCTCCCCCTCCCCTCCCCTTTAATCCCTCTTTCCCGTCTTCCTGCTCTTCCCCCCTCTCCCCCTCTTGCCCTATTCCCACCTTAAAGGGCTTCAACGCACTTGTGACTCTTGTGTTATAGGTGCCTATGGGCGGCGGTAGTCATTTACCATCAGGTGACTCGTCTGCTCGTTTGCCCCCTATACCATAAAAAAAAAAACATAGATGTATTAACTTCAAGAACTAATTTTCATCTTTAAAAACTTACTTAAAATAACGTATCTCGCATTATGTCAATCAATACTGATGTACTGCATCACATCTTGGGGAGGTGCTTCTAAAACTATTTTGATAAAATTGGAACGTGCCCAAAGGGCAGTATTAAAGGTGGCACTTTACCTACCCTTCTTGTATCCCACAAGAGACTTATACCAAAAGATTAATGTTTATACAGTTCGGCAACTTTTTGTATTTTGTTTAATTCTTAAGTCTCACTCACTAACCAACTACGATCCTTTAATGAATGCAGCAAAAAGACGGAAACATACAATCTATCAAACTTACATAATTTATAAAACAACTTTATCACATAGGTCCATACGGGCCTAAAAAGCAATAGAACCTATGTGATAAAGTTGTTTTATAAATTATGATATATAATATAATGAATCTATATAATATAATTAATCTATATAATATAATTAATTCAATCCTTAGCATGTACTCCCTTAATAAATTTAAATTAATTTAACGACATGGCTACAAAACCTAAATTATTATGATACAGAAAACCTACTTGTGCCACCAAGATAATATAGCTTATTTAATTCGAACTATACTGATGGGTACCGTGCACACTCACCCGCACACGCACATGCACACGCACACGCACTCACACATGCACACCCACGCCCACACATTTACATTTATTGTAAACTGGTACATGCAATACAATTAATGTAACTATGGTTCGTCCAGGAGATGAGAGCCTGGTGATCTGTAACACAGGTTTTTCCTACCACAGACACCAGTCTCTCACAAAGGAATAATAGTTTGACTGATCTGTTTTTGTATTTCCTAAGTTGTACCTACCTTTGTGATGAGAGAAATAAATACAATTTTATTATTTACTAGCTGAGCCCCGCGGTTTCACCCGCCCTGTACCGTGGGAATATCGGGACAAAAAGTAGCCTATGTGTTAATCCAGGTCTCCAGCTATTTAAATACCAAATTTCATCACAATCCGTTTAGTAGTTTTTGCGTGAGAGTAACAAACATCTATACATCCATACATCCACACATTCACACATCCATACATCCATACATCGTCACAAACTTTTACGTTTATAATATTAGTAGGATTATATTCATAAATAGGATTTAGCCTGTGAGAAGATGAGATAGAATACAAGTATTAATGTTTCCTATAATCTTTGTCTTTGCGCCTGCGTACTACCAAGCCTTCAGAAAATATTTCAATGTCAACGTGGTGTAATTTTTGTGGCGTAGCCTATTAAATATTTCGTTGGTTAATTATGTTAATTATTTAACACATCTCTGACCAATAAATTTAATGTAAATTATCTAAAATTAAATTTATTAACATTAGTGAATTATTTGTTGTTTTTATATTTTATGAAGATTCACTTCTGTCGTGTGTGAATTGCACACATCTACACGTTTTTTTTATACGTGTGTCTGCATAAATTTGTTTCGCTAGCGCTGTGTTCAATTAGGACTATTTAATAAATATTGCATTAAGAATTTTTGTCTCCTATTTTTTTTTTTTATTTCTGATGTACGGAATAATATTGTAATATCTATTTTCTATTCTATTGTCTAGGTGACCATACTCGAAAGGAATTTGAGCAAGCTGTGCCAAGGAATCCAGAAAATTTAACCTCCATCTACCTCAAAGAACGAAAGAGCACAAATGAAGTGACATTCACTCTCAACGATAACAATAAAGAGAGATCTACAAGTGTACCGCACAGCGAATGTGTACAATATACATGTGACACGTGTCAGCAATGTTACAGTTCTAAGTGTAAGTTAGAGAGGCACATTCGTTTGTGCTCTGATGTGTGGAACAAAGATCTCTCACGTGAGAATAGTACAAGTAGTCACACACACACCGGTCAGATACCACATCAGTGTCATGTATGTGGGAAAAGTTTCTCATATAAGAGTAGTTTCGCTGGTCACATGCGTACACACACTGGTGAGAAACCGTATCATTGTGATATATGTAAGAAAGAATTCTCACAAAGGGGCATTTTAATTAATCATATGCGTACACACACCGGTCAGAAACCACATCAGTGTCATGTATGTGGGAATAGTTTTTCACGTATGATGAATTTAACTAGTCACATTCATACACACACTGGTGAGAAACCTCGTCGTTGTGATGTATGTCACAAACAATTCTCACGAAATCGTTATTTAACTACTCACATGCGTTTACACACTGGTGAGAAACCATATCAGTGTACTGTATGTAAGAAATATTTTTCACAGGTCGGTAATTTAACTATTCATATGCGTACACACACCGGTGAGAAACCACATCGGTGTAGTATATGTAAGAAATATTTCTCACAGTCTAACCATTTAATTAAACATATGCGTACGCACACCGGTGAGAAACCATATCAGTGTAATATATGTAACAAATGTTTTTCACAGCTGTGTAATTTAAAAACCCATATGCGTACACACAATAAGAGGTAGGGCACAGCGGATGTCATCTCGCTCGAATTTGGAGCCGCGCCCGACTGGGAAACACCTCCTCCATACAGAAGTGCGCAGCCATAATAACATTACTTACTTTGTATTGTAGTGTTATGGTTCTGGCGGCGAGCAAGGGCTCCAGAGATCCCAGAGGGGGCTCTGTGTTGCTTGACCGACGGGACAACAACACGCCCTTCGATCTGTGCAGGCAGGGATCACGGACACCAGGAGAATCGGCCAGGTTAGCAAGGTTCCCGAACCCAGGGTTCACTTAATCGTCATTCTGGTAGGCTGAACCTCCAACTTTGTCTCGTAGTTGGAGACCGGAGTGGACTCGGCTGCTACTTCAGTACCCACTTCCTCCACACGAGTGGTCTTTTACAACATCAGGCCTGCCCTGCTACCACATTACACTTTCTTTATCCCAGATACACGCTCGAGCGTAAGTACTTGAAACGTGTCGCCCCCTCCTCGCCTACGAGGACGAGACCTGTCAGTGTTGTGACCTTCTGCTGACCTCACATCCGCGTGGGTATTCCATCTCAGTGAAAGCACCACTGGGCTTGTGACGCAGGTACCATGCGCGAGGCCCAACCCTACATAGCCGACATGCATATTGGCATGTATTGCGTGGATTTTACGCATCGTACCCGGGGAGACATCTTTGTTTCACATCAGAAGATCTTGACTCCTGCGACTCCTCCTGTTAGGCCGATGCACACGCCTGAGACGTCTTACACGTGTAAGATTGGTGTGCACATAAAACCGACGCAACGCGTGTCATTCAAGAATTCTTCTCTTCTTCTTCAAGAATTCTTCTCTTCTTCTTCAAGAATTCTTCTCTTCTTATTAGCGAGAGCTATTGTATTATTATAATTTATTAGCGCGAATTAAAAAAAACCGGCTAAGTGCGCGTCGCATTCGCCCATGATGGGTTCCGTGCCATTACCTATACAACATTAGACACTATAATATTCTGTGAATATTTCAAGCAAAAAAGAACACGTTTATTGTATGGGAGCCTCCTTAAATATTTATTTTATTCTGTTTTTTAGTATTTGTTGTTATAGCGGCAACATAAATACATCATCTGTGAAAATTTTAACTGTCTAACTATCACGGTTCATGAGATACAGCCTGGTGACAGACGGACGGACAGCAGAGTCTTAGTAACAGGGTCCCGTTTTACCCTTTGGGTACGGAACCCTAAAAATAGCGCTAATAGAGGTCGCATCAAGTCGTCAAGCGCGATGTTACTGTACAAATAAAACAAAATGGTTTCCCACAAGTATGTGTACGCATATAAGTACATAAGTACTCTTTTGTATGAATTGTTTCACCAGTGTTTACGAGTGAGAGTAATTTTTCCCTCAGTGAAGGGTAATTTATTAACCCAACATATTCGGACACAGGCTAGTGAGAAAACATCAAAAAAAGTTGGCTCTTATGGTTTGAAAGACAGAAATGACGATATTACACAGAAATTTCGATTTTCCTGATTAATTTTATTTAATGCAAATAAATATCTTTAAGAACAGTAATTCGTTTTATTTCTTCAAAATCTAAAAAACAATTTATTGAAATGAAATGAAGCAGGTTTACCTGTGGATGATACAATTGGCACAAATTATAGGAAAACACGGCGACTACAATATCTGTGGGTACTGTACTGAGCGGGGGTGTACTGTACTGTGTAATAAACGACGACTACAATATCTGTGGGTAGGTACCTACTGTACTGAGCGGGGTGTACTGTACTGTGTAATACATGACGACTACAATGTCTGTAGGTAGGTACTGTACTGTGTAATACACGACGACTACAATATCTGTGGGTAGGTACTGTACTGAGCAGGGTTGTAATGTACTATGTAATACATGACTACAATATCTGTGAGCACTGTACTGAGCGGGGGTGTACTGTACTGTGTAATACACGACGACTACAATATCTGTGGGTAGGTACTGTACTGAGCAGGGTTGTAATGTACTATGTAATACATGACTACAATATCTGTGAGCACTGTACTGAGCGGGGGTGTACTGTACTGTGTAATACACGACGACTACAATATCTGTGGGTAGGTACTGTACTGAGCGGGGGTGTACTGTACTATGTAATACATGACGACTACAATATCTGGGTACTGTACTGAGCGGGGGTGTACTGTACTGTGTAATACACGACGACTACAATATCTGTAGGTAGGTACTTTACTGAACAGGGGTGTACTTTACTATGTAATACATGACTACATCTGTGGGTACTGTACTGAGCGGGGGTGTACTGTACTATGTAATACATGACGACTACAATATCTGGGTACTGTACTGAGCGGGGGTGTACTGTACTGTGTAATACACGACGACTACAATATCTGTGGGTAGGTACCTACTGTACTGAGCAGGGGTGTACTGTACTATGTAATACACGACGACTACAATATCTGTGGGTAGGTACTGTACTGAGCAGGGTTGTAATGTACTATGTAATACATGACAACAATATCTGTGAGCACTGTACTGAGCGGGGGTGTACTGTACTGTGTAATACACGACGACTACAATATCTGTAGGTAGGTACTTTACTGAACAGGGGTGTACTTTACTATGTAATACATGACTACATCTGTGGGTACTGTACTGAGCGGGGGTGTACTGTACTATGTAATACATGACGACTACAATATCTGGGTACTGTACTGAGCGGGGGTGTACTGTACTGTGTAATACACGACGACTACAATATCTGTGGGTAGGTACCTACTGTACTGAGCAGGGGTGTACTGTACTATGTAATACATGACGACTACAATATCTGTGGGTACTGTACTGAGCGGGGGTGTATTGTACTATGTAATACATGACGACTACGATATCTGTGGGTAGGTACTGTACTGTGTAATACACGACGACTACAATATCTGTGGGTAAGTACTGCACTGAGCAGGGTTGTAATGTACTATGTAATACATGACTACAATATCTGTGGGCACTGTACTGAGCGGGGGTGTACTGTACTGTGTAATAAACGACGACTACAATATCTGTGGGTACTTACTGTACTGTGTAATACACGACGACTACAATATCTGTGGGTAGGTACTGTACTGAGCAGGGTTGTAATGTACTATGTAATACATGACTACAATATCTGTGGGCACTGTACTGAGCGGGGGTGTACTGTACTGTGTAATAAACGACGACTACAATATCTGTGGGTACTTACTGTACTGTGTAATACACGACGACTACAATATCTGTGGGTAGGTACTGTACTGAGCAGGGTTGTAATGTACTATGTAATACATGACTACAATATCTGTGGGTACTGTACTGAGCGGGGGTGTACTGTACTGTGTAATAAACGACGACTACAATATCCGTGGGTAGGTACCTACTGTACTGAGCAGGGGTGTACTGTACTATGTAATACATGACGACTACAATGTCTGTGGGTAGGTACTGTACTGTGTAATAAACGACGACTACAATATCTGTGGGTAGGTACCTATTGTACTGAGCAGGGGTGTACTGTACTATGTAATACATGACGACTACAATATCTGTGGGTAGGTACTGTACTGAGCAGGGTTGTACTGTACTATGTAATACATGACGACTACAATTTTTGTGGGTACTGTACTGAGCGGGGGTGTACTGTACTGTGTAATACACAACGACTACAATATCTGTGGGTAGGTACTGTACTGAGCACGGGTGTACTGTACTATGTAATACATGACTACAATATCTGTGGGTACTGTACTGAGCGGGGGTTTACTGTACTGTGTAATACACAACGACTACAATATCTGTGGGTAGGTACTGTACTGAGCAGGGTTGTACTGTACTATCTAATATATGACGACTACAATTTTTGTGGGTACTGTACTGAGCAGGGGTGTACTGAACGAGTGCGTTCGCGCAGCGGAATGTTGTTGAATTTAAAGATTTTAATTATGCAAATATTTAGTGTATGACGTCGTGTAATTGTGTATGGTAAAAAAAAATTGTGCATGCAGCCATTGTAGAGAAATTCGCTAAAACTGATTCCGCTGTGCGAACGTTGTCCTGGCGGAACTTTTTTCAATCCATGGACTTAGAAGAAAAAAAATGTGTCCAAAAACTTGTGTGTAATTGTGTATGTATGAATAAAATTAGTGCATGCATAAACTTCAGAGAAATTCAAGTTTCCGCTACGCGAACGTTTGGCCATTAGCTAGTTTTCATATAAAGCGCTTATATAGAGAGCTGTAGATTTTTACATACGTTGTTTTGAATTTGTTTATATTTGTTTAAAAAACAGATTTAGAAAAAATCGTAGGGTTTAAAAGATAAAAATATAAACGTAAAATACGCTTATTAGGTCTTAGTTTGTAAAGTATGCACTTTGGGGTCTAGATTTTCACGTTTATACAAACCTTGTAAGAGTGTCTGCAACATGTTGCCAAGTATCAATGATGTTCCGTTAGTAATTAAAGAGTTATAGGACAATTTACCATGAATAGACCACTGTTTACAAAGCAGTCAAATATCACGACGTTGTAAAGGAATTACATAGTAAAAGGTATTCCAATAATTAGTGTATTAATTCAACTACTCACATGCAAAATTTCATCTCATTAAATTCAGTAATTAAAGATTAACAATAAAATACTGACAAAGCATCGAAAACCTACATAACCCGACCAAGTTCGGATGGCTACAAAAAAGCTACCGTGCAATATATTTAGGTAACATTCTAAAATTTACAGTATAATACTACTTAGTAATCTGTGCCGATACCCTGTAAGTTTGACATAAGAATACATATTTATTTACAAATTTTACAATACAATATTTATAACCTCATTCCAATGAAAATAATATTTTTTCTTTGTTTAGACCTTAAAATTTGATTTACAGAGCGGTCTATTCAGTCCGCATTTATTTTTACCTGGTGACTAAACACAAAAGAAGATTTAAGTGAAGTTATTACTCTTATTACAGTGGTATAGAAAAGAAGTGTAAAAATGGAAAAGCTTTCGATGTGCAGAGTGTGTTTAGAAGAAGACATTCGACTGCATTCGATTGTTGAAACTCATCTACAAGAAATGTACGAATCTTTGGTTTTAGTGCCGGTAAGTAATTCTAAACGCAGTGAGAAGAACGATATTGGCTAATTATTGTGTGATTTTTCTCGTGTTCGGGACTTTGCGTGAGGGTCTTTAACATATTAAACTTATAGGTTTAAAAGTATGGACTTTTGTTATTCATGAGATATTCACATCACATGTGGATGAAGAAAATATGTTGTATAAACACCACTAACACATTCAATCATAATAATAATAAGTAAATTGTTTCTTGATTATAGGAACCGGGTATTAGTCAAGACTGTTTTAGAGGTCTGTCAACAAGCATTAACTTATTATTATTATTGAATCTTTTTTTTTTTGTAAAATTGCATTTTTACAGGAAATGCAACTATGCAGTTGAACTTAAAATGCAAAACTCTATCTGTATACAAAATTTCATCAAAATCGTTCGAGCCATTTCCTAGATTCAGATTATATATATATACATAAATACAAGAATGCCTTGTTTAAAGGTATTAGATATATTACACTGTTGCCGGTAATATGAAATGTCACAACTGTTGTTCACAGTTTGAGACAAAAGACAGCAGGCCAATAGTGATCTGTTACATATGTCGTGCAAGACTACAGAACTGCTACATGTTGAAGAGGAGCTGTCTCCGGAGTGAGGTGCTGTTTTCACAGATGCTGAGCTGTGATGAGGTTGGTTGTACTCTATATGTATGCATTATGTTGTTATTTGTCATTTCTTTTTATTTAAAAGGAATAGTTGAAGACGCCATTGTGGGGTACGTAACTAGTATATAAGTAATTGCATCATTCCACGTGTAACCTCATTATTATTTTATTTAATCAATGTTTATTATAATAAATTGATCAGTCTTTCTTATAACTTTGTTGTTTCCATTTGTCTCCTAAAAGTTCCGTACACCATTGAATTGTGAAAAGTGTATGGTCAATAATATAATCTAAAAGCATAATATGTTTAATTAGTTGGTAGTTTTGGGCCCGATGAGGCCTTGTATCCAGATAGGCAGTGTTAAACAAGTGTTGTATCCAACTGATGAAAGTATTCATTCTAAAAATGCCCACCACTTAACATGTTCATTGCCCAACCAAAAACGTAAGGTTTTATCGGATGGCCCACATATTTTTTTTTTATTAATTGACTATCAAGTGTACCAGGTATGTTAAGTTATAATATAATAATAAAACACGTGTGATGGGCCATCGTAATGCAAAAACAATCATGTGGAATCACACACATACACTGCCCGATAGTTCAATCCTTTCCCTAGAGGCAAGAAACACATTTGCGAGAACGCAATGAGTCACATAATACTCTTCATACAAAATACTATGGACGCTTCCTGCGACGACGAGTGGTGAACCAGATGGAAGCGCACTACAAACACGCGACGTCGCGTGATTGGCACGTGTTAAACTAACTAATATATGTTATTTTTATCTAAACAGTACAACAATTTATTAGGCAAGTACCTAGGTAATCACTACACTACATATTATAAAACAAAGTGCCTCTGTCTATCTGTTCGCGATAAACTCGAAAACTACTGAACGAATTTTCATGCGGTTTTCACCAATAGATAAAGCGATTCATGAGGAAGGTTTAAGTTTATAATTTGTTATGGTTTTGTGTGAATTGGTTGAAATATGATGATGATTGTTGAAGATCTCTCTGCTACCCGTGCGAAGCCGAGGCGGGCTGCTAGTAGGTAATATGTTAATAAGTTACTTTGCCAACAGTTGGACCCAGTGGAACTGCAAGCAATTGACAATGAGAAGAGACTCACCGTAGTGTATAATGTCGTACATCTAAGCATGGGACAAGTACTGCAGATGAGTGCAGACAATGTTGATGTGGAGGCGCTGACGTTTGATGATGTTAAAGTTGAACAAAATGATTCTGGAGGTAATATTTTATGTGTGCAAGTGAGGTGCCAGATATCTGTATTCATCTATAACTTAGATGGATCTTGAATAGATCTTTTACATTGAAATATCCGTGAACAACTGAGGGTATGCATAAATCATCTATATCAATATTGACTTTTATTTTTTTATTGTATAGGGCGTCATAGACGGGTCACCTGATGGTAAATGACTACCGCCGTCCATGAGCACCTGTAACTCGAGAGTCACTAGTGCGTTGCCGCCCTTTAAGGTGTGAATATGGGAAAAGGGGGAGAGGGGGGAAGAGCTGGAAAACGGGGGAGAGGGGGATTAGAGGGGAGGAAAAGAGGAAGAGGGAAGGACCGGAATAGGGAAGAAGGAAGGGTTAGGGTCTCCGGTTACCTCACTCACGCGGCGAAAAGCAATGGAAGCATTGTTTCACTGCCGGTTTTCTGTGAGGCCGTGGTATCGAGCGGAGTCGAGCCGGCCCATACGTGCCGAAGCATGGCTCTCCCACGTGAAACGTAATAATTGAACATTTACATACACTTAGTAATAATATAATGATTGGGTAATAATATTGAAATGGTAATTATAAGTACATGTTTTAAATAATTTATTTAATAAATTAAATAATTATTTATTTAGACATTTTATTAACAACAATTATTATTATTTTTCGGTTAGGTAGCACGCCACATTAGTGGCGGTAAGACCCACCCACCATGTAGGATTAGCGGGGAGATAGCTCGGTAGCCTCTCCCACCGGTTGACGCAGGTGCTGACCGGCAGCTGAAGTGGACGATATCTTATTTAAAAAACAAGTGAATGAAATTTTTTCCCAAAAATCATTTAACAATCATTTAATTAAAAATACTATCGGCCACATTTTGACAGGCAGCCTGGTAGATATATATTCTCCTAATCATAAATATACGTAAAAAATTGGTTTTTAGCAAATACTCGATGAACGCACTAGTTCTACAGCCGGATCTCGTACTACAACGTCTGCGTGCCATCACTGCGGAGGCTGTCGCGAGTATACTGCACTCCACACTGTAGTGGAGTGCTTAGCATGGACGCAAAAGCGCCGCGACCTCTTGATGGCTATTGGTGTGGGAAGCCTCTCGCTGCAGACCATTGGTTCTGTCCATGGTCGAAAGTGAGAGTGCGTGGGAATCTGCCGCCTCTTTTTGTGAGGAAATGATGTCCGCTAAAGAGGCGGTGGAAAGAGATCGGGAGAGGGTTAGTTCTCTCCCGTTCCCAAGGAGAGGCAACAGGCACTGGAGAATCCTGAATGATCACCGGCCTGTCCGTTACTTTAGCATAAGGCCTGAGATGGTGGCACCATGTGTTCCGCGCGCGCCTCTCTAAACTGGGAGGGAGGCAAGGGTATGGCTGCCTTTTGTTTACGAGGCGGCCAAGGTCTGCCCGGCCTCTAGGGGACTTCCTACCTAAGGCATACCCAACTCCCTTGTAATAGACTTGTTTGCGATGGAACACTGTGGTTTTAGTCGGTTCGATTCCGACATACCACTTCACCAGTAGCCCCGGTGAGGTGATGACCAGTAGGTAGTAATAAAAAAAAAGGTTTTCATTTGTGCTATATTAACATTTCTCTATTAAGTATTATTTCAGTGCATTCTTAAATTTATTTTACTTTATTACTTATTTTAATGCACCTATATATTTTAAACTCTTCTGTTCCTTCTTCCATATGTTACTACATTACAAACCAAATCGCTCTAAGGACTTGGTTTGTAATGTGCAAACTGTTTACAGATATTGGTGAGGATACTCTGGAAAAAAACAGTATCTACGACGACATACAATCTGCAGACTCTGACGATGATCCTCTAATTATTGTAAAGGAGGAACCGTTCGGGGAAAGGGCAAGTATGTATTTCTTTTTCTTAAAAAAAAAGATATTGCAAAGGAGTAATTTCTGTATCGCCGGGCATTTTACAAACATTCAAGCAACGGACATGAAGAACAACCTCGGAACAACTATTTGTAGAATATACTAATTTGTGTGTGGTGTGTGACCCGTAAGGTGAACGTAACGTAGTAAAAACGATTTTTAACATTGATAAAATTACAGTTTAATTTGTAACACAAACTTTTCCGAACAAAAAATATTGTGTTTAAAGCATTTTTATCTGTCTTGCTATTTTGAAGTTGTGTGTACTCCTTATATATAAAATTATATTGTAATTGCTATTTCTATTATCTAGGTGACTCTACCCGGAAGGAATCTGACCATGCTGAACAGAGTAATCCAGAAGATTTAACCTCCACCAATCCCAAAGAACATGAACTTGTACAGGACATGTTCAAAGAACTTAATAAAGTAACTGAAGGAAACAAAACAGATGCAAAAAGCACAAATGAATTGACATTCACTTTCAACGATAATAATAAAGAGAGATCTACAAGTGTACCGCACAGCGAACGTGTACAATATACATGTGACACGTGTCAGCAATGTTACAGTTCTAAGTGTAAGTTAGAGAGGCACATTCGTTTGTGCTCTGATGTGTGGAAGAAAGATCTCTCACGTGAGAATAGTACAAGTAGTCACACACACACCGGTCAGAGACCACATCAGTGTCATGTGTGTGAGAAAAGTTTCTCACGTACGAGTCATTTATCTGGTCACATGCATACACACACTGGTGAGAAACCATATCATTGTTATATATGTAAGAAACAGTTTTCAATAAAAAGTAATTTAACTAAGCATATGCGTACACACACTGGTGAGAAACCACATCAATGTAGGATGTGTGAGAAGAATTTCTCAATGAAGAAACATTTAGATCGTCATATGCGTACACACACTGGTGAGAAACCATTTCTGTGTTATGTATGTAAGACACAATTTTCACAAAAGAGTACTTTAAATAATCATATGCGTACTCACACTGGTGAGAAACCATATCTTTGTGATATATGTATAAAACAATTCTCACGAAAGCTACATTTAAGTAATCATATGCGTACACACACTGGTGAGAAACCACATCGTTGTGATATATGTAAAAAATGCTTTTCAGTAAGGAGTAGCTTAATAAGACATGTTCGAACTCACACTTGTAAGAAACGTGTAAACCAAAGTCTGGCGCTAACCTAAGTACGTCGTGCGTCAGGGGCAATGACCTCTACGCGCCGCGCCACCAAGATAGCTGATAGCGGGAAGTGGTGCAATGGGCAAATAGTGATTACAGGGCAGGCCGAGCTGCGAGGTGGGGGTTATTGGTCGTTTTAGAAATGATTCGGTTAGTTGTTATGTTGCCTTTTTATACAGAAAGTGTGAGATTATAATAAAGTGGAAGTTACCGACAAACGATTTTAACTAAGAAACTTTTAAATAAGATTTGTTTCCATGATTTTGGTTATCGGTACGCTGTCCCGTATTTATACGTGTATGTCCCAGTGAGATAGTTATAGCCGAGATTTAATTATGTATGTAATAGTTATATAAGAGCTATTCAGAAACTATCTAACTAGGGTTATATTTATGACTCGGCTTCGCCCGCATGGAAATCAGTTTGTGACTATAACTTTGATTGGGGGAAAAGACTGCTGACTGCCTATGAGGCGGTAAACCTGCTCTTCCGACTTTAAAAGTGGGCATGAGGTTTCCTTCCTTAATTTCTTAATATATTTTGTCCTCAAACGAAGTCATCTGAAAGAGACTATTGCACCTACGAACATTTAAAAAAAAAATGCGCTTACAATGAACGAATGTCCATCAAAAGATTTTGTATCGGTTGTTATAGTTCCTAAATATTGGGAACAGCACACACCGCTCGCTTCATCTATTCATGTTGTGTATGGCACTTGGGGCAAATCTTACTCATTTCTCCAAATTTACAGTAGTTTGGATCGTAACTGAAAGCCAACATATTACTTTAAGCGAAAATTCCACTGCGCGCTCTAAGATATCATGACTTGTTGTCAACGTCCTAAAATGATGTGCAGTGGATCGTTGTGACCGCTCAATGCGCGATTGCCTCACGCGTTTTTGCGAGGTATTAACATTTTGTGCAGGGAGACGTTACAAGCGCTCAATGCTCGATTTCTCACGCGAACCTGTGACGTTCTAATATTTTGTTCGCTTATTCGCTGCGAACGTTCCACACTAGACTCTCTATCACGCTACTGCGATGCGTAGGTACTCTCTCTGACTTGTAAGACTATTTCAGATAGTTTTAGCTCCCTAAATCTCTCTTCCTTTCAATCGAATGTTCAATTATTCTTACGAAAAATTACTATTTGGCTCTGGTGCGATGTCTAAGGAGCAGACCGCGAGAATGAGCCGCGCGACTATCTTATTATTATTAAGGATAGTTCTTTATTATGTAGAAGATGTTTATAAAGTAGAGAGGTATGTTAATTATTTGAATGACTACTTATAACATCGTTTGTGTTGTTTGTGGCGATTGAGTAATAAAAAAAGTTGTTTAATTTGGCCGTTTTATTTAAAACTAGAGATCGCCTGGTGTTCGAGGTTCGAGTTCGACCATAAATGGTTAACTTTTGAATGTTTTGTTTTATTTCATTGACTAGTATAACTTGAATTGTCATTTTATAGTCTTGCCGAGCCATCACAGGTCAACATAGACTGGACCCTGTAGCTCACAGAAACTCGGACGTCTGCTTCGCTGGAAACAGTGTTGCCAACCGTATGATGTAAATCGTATTTATACGACCCGTTGGAGTTGGAGCTGATACTATGTACGAACACGTTTCCAAGTCTTTCAAACTTCAACACAAAAAAAAAAATGAGTCGAAGTCAATGAATTGAGCTTGAGTTACACTTAATTATTTCTAGATAAGGAGCTATCACAATTCGCTTTAGACAGTTTGTGCATGTCCCATTCTAAAGCGTAGGCTACACCGCCAGCTGGCGGGCGAGCGAGCGGGTGGGCGGGCAAAGTCCCCCGCCGCCTCTGTCTATCTGTCTGTTTGCGATAAACTGAAAAACTACTAAACTGTATTTCATGCTGTTTTCACTTATAGACAGAGTGATTCATGAGGAAGGTTTAGGTGTATAATTTGTACCCGTGCGAAGCCGGGGCGGGTTGCTAGTAACACTATAAAACAAAGTCCCCCGCCGCGTCTGTGTGTCTGTCTGTTCGCAAACAGACACGCGTAGTATTTACTACTGAACGGACTTTCATGTTGTGGTTTTCACCAATATATAGAGCGATACATGAGAAAGGTTTAGGCATATAATTTGCAAGGTTTTGTGTAAATTGGTTGAAGTACCTATGATGATGCTTGTTGAAAATGTCTCTGCTACCCGTGCGAAGCCGGGGCGGGTTGCTAGTATGATATAAAATGCAAGCAATGCCATTATGCAGTCAAAAAGATGCAGCACCTTGAAGAATTGTGCAGGAATGAATTAAACAACCAGCCAACCAACACCAGCTAGCGAGTCGGGAGAGCATCGTTATATCTCTTTTCATACTCCTCTAGCCTCGCTCGCTCGCTAGCTGGCGGTGGCCTGCGCTTAACGCACGATGTGAACGAGTATTCAGTCACGAGTGAATGGTACTTTGTTTAATGGGTGTAGTGCAAATGACATGTGATTATGTACAAGAGCAAAATACATCAGCTCGCTCATCTACTGCTGGCTCATTGACTTTGATAGTCTAGTCATTATCAGAGTCAATATTCTCATCTCATCAGTCAGATAACATTTGTTATAGACACTTTCATGGTCACAGTTAACAACAAAAAAATAGATGGCACAGACAGTCGCACAGTGCAATGACCATTTAACAGTGACTTTTAGTGGTTATCAGTTTCAGTTCCCGATTTAGAATATATATCTAGTTATTTATACTAACTCATTTTGATTAAATAGTGAACTGTTTTCCCCTTATAGTTTGCCCCTATTTTCTTTTTGATGTGGCGATAACACATCATTGTTTTAATTGAAGTGAAACTTTTTTAGAATCGTGATTTTAAATTCGTTGAAACGAAAAAGCATCACGATAAAGTTCTAATAATATTTGTCTTTGCGCCTGCGTACTACCAAGCCTTCAGAAAATATGTCAATGTCAACGTAGTATAAGTTTTGTGCATTTGCGTATTAAATTTATTTTAGTTGTTTTCTCTCTATATTTCACTTATACTTAATTGTTCTTTACAAATTTACATTTAAATCCAACCTAAAACTAAATTGAAACGAAGTATTGTTTGTTTTGAAAGTTGTGTACAGTTGTAACTGGACTTGGATGTTTGCTTATTGTTTATTATTAAGGCCATTCTTTGTATATGTTGATCTGTTGTCTGTATACACTTGACACTGTATACTACTTTACCTATTGAATAAAATAAAAATAAAATTATTTGACCCATAACTTTTATAGAAACTATCTAAAATTAAATTATTTAATAATTAAGCTACTTTTCTGAAGTTTCACTTCTGCCGTGTGTGAATTGCACACATACACACACTTTTTTTATTTAAATTTTACTCTTGAATTTCTTTTGTCAAATGAGCCATAACTTGCGAGTTCTATCGTCACATATTTTCTGCCAAAAAGAAAGTGCATGGCTTAAAGGTCTTGCAACCAAGTTATTAATACCCAAAATAGAAAGTTTCTCAACAAGAACTTGAATTTTAAAATGTTAAAAATATTTATTTATTTACTACTATTTATAACATTATTCGTCGATATTGTCGTATTATACATGTAGTATTTCTATTTAAATAAATGATTTTTGTTACACGCTATAAAAAAGAGTTACTTTCTAAAGTACGTACATCGGTATTAATTATTTGTAATCCGTACAAAGAACCTTTAGTTGATAGTTTATGAATAGTTATATTTGATTATATTTGCAATAAATAACTTCAAAATAATTGAAATTCATGTTAAAACAGACCAATTAAGAAATTTTATATGATAACACATGTGATTCGTCACTCAAGTCTTTAATAATATTAATGATAAATTCCTATGTGTAAATAATATATTAAACGTAGGTAATCTAATTTATTAAACAAATTCAGCATATTTGGCTAAAATTAACTTTTACTTATTCAAATCGATATAAATCTCTTTAACTGAATCGATTGTTATTTTAAAGTCTTAAACCGAAACGGCAACCATGTCGGACATCACTCACAATCAAGGACTATTCAATTTTAAATGTCATTTTATTTTATTAAAATGAAAAATCAGACCAATAAAATGTATCAAGGTGTTAAAAATAAAAATGAATGGAGATTGTTAAATAATTGTTCTGTTTCTTTGATGGTTTCTGTCTCTGCAGTAATATTTAACTTGGTACTCAAGTGAAGTGAGGCAATTAACAGTGGTGTAAAAAAAGAGTATGAACTTATACTAAATAAAAATGGAAAAGCTTTCGATGTGCAGAGTTTGTTTAGAAGAAGACATTCGACTGCTCTCGACTGTCGAAACTCATCTACAAGAACTGTACGAGTCTTTGGTTTTAATGCCGGTAAGGAATTCCAAACGTAGTGTTTTATTTATACAACACCGAAGTGTTTGTGTGAAGGCCGATATTGACTGATTACTGAGTTGTGTTTCTCGCGCTCAGGACTCTGTGTGATATCTTTAATCCCCCTAATATCCTACTAATATTATAAACGTGAAAGTTTGTGAGGATGTATGGATGTGTGGATGTATGGATGTTTGTTACTCTTTCACTCAAAAACTACTGAACCGATTGCGATAAAACTTGGTATGTAGATAGTTGGAGATCCAGATTAACACATAGGCTACTTTTTATCCCGATATTCCCCTGTCATCGGGACTTACGCGGGTGAAACCGCGGGGCGCAGCTAGTTAAAAATATGAATGTTAGGATGGATGGATGTTTGTTACTCTTTCTACTTTTTATCCCGATACTTTTTATCGCGGTTCCACCCGCGTAAGTCTCCAGCTATCTACATACCAAGTTTCATCACAATTGATCCAGGAGTTTTTGTGTGCAAACGTTACAAACATACACACAAATGTTTCCTCTTTATAATATTAGTTTAGATGAATGAGATATTTACATCACACTAGTACTAGGTATATCTTTTAGAACAATTTATTATACTCATATAATAAATTTATGCACATTCTGTAATACCTAAGTAATGCTTGTTGCCAAACCTCTAAATCTGTCTTGACTCAGGTGTGTTAATCAGGTGGTTTAACCTGTGTTTACTGTTATAAGTAAATGTAATGTGTATTTGACTAATCAGCAACAAATGTGTGATGATTAGTACAAGTCCCGTGGCTCAGTCCGGCGTCTATCACTGTTCCTATTTGCTTATTCTTTATTCCAAGTTAAATAAAATTTTATTTTTTATAAATATTGAGGTTAGGTTTACACGGGCAATTTTCTGCAACTCCACGACAAAGCGCTTATTTCGCGTTAAATTCTAAATGGTTAGAACAACATATCCTGGTTTTCTGTAATTGCTAAATGAATTTTAGAATGCTTGTTATACAAGACACATATGAGCGAAATCTTGTTAATCTTAATACTAAGCTATACTTCAGTCAAATTGGATATGGAATCTTTGTAAACAGACCATATGTCATCATATTTAGGGTTGTCATAATTTGAATACAGAAATATTGTAATTTTATCTCTATTTCTTAGCTTGCGTTTCCATTGCGTAGCTCAAAATCAAACTAAGGACTATAAATCCTTAACATATTTATGATGAACTGACTTTTGCATTGTGAGTTGTTCATTTTGAGGTGAAGTTATTCGCAACAGTGATACTTGTAAGCTGTATATCATATATCCTGAATATAAATATGTACATATTTTTATATAATTATGTAAGTAGTAGGTATTTATATAAGACCGCCAATTGTAAAATATAACATGTCTGTATTACATTTACTGCTAATGGTGTACAATAAAGTAATATAAAAAAATTCTCTTCAAATTCTCCGATGAGCTCAGGTCCTTGCAATGTGTCTTGTCTAAGATTTCGAAACATTCTTTAAGATAAGAGGTAGTATGTAGATAGAACAGCGTATTGTACAGAACAGAAAGAATATGAACATTCTGGCAAAGGTGTATAAGAAGCCACTTCAGCTCAGTACAGTACTCTGAGATATGATCATATTTACGTACTCCAAATATGAATCTAGTGCAGACGTTTTTTGTGTTAATAATTTCACTTTTAATTTAAGACTGTGTTTACTTTAGTTGTTTACTGAGTAGGTTAAAACCCAAAGTCAATTAATATTAATCTCAAGTCTAAATGCTACTTTATTTTGGTCAGTTTAAGGCTTTAAACACACTGCTGCTGGTCTGATTAGATGTTATAACTTTGTTTACAGTTTGAGACAAAAGACCGCAGACCGATACTGGTCTGTTACATATGTTGCGCCAGGCTGAAGAACTGCTACAACTTACGGAGGGGATGCCTCCAGAGTGAGGAGCTATTCAGTGCGGAGGTTAGTTTCTAGTCTCAAAATGTTATGTTCTCTTGTATAGTCTTCAAGACGATGTTTGCTTAATACAAAAAGTTGCCCTAGTGATGGGATACAGAATAGCCATGAATACTTGTGTCATCAGGGGCTTAGAGGGTTGGTTGCATGGGTGACACAGGGAACAGATAGTTTCTTTTTTGACCTATTACACAGTACTATCTGAGATCCTAACTAAGCACTTCTGGAACTCAGATAAACTTACTTAGAAACATTTTGTGTTTAATGCATACATATTATACAAACAAATACCCATAACAGTGCAAATAGACACTCATGCGTTGGCACTGAGCAGGAAACGACTGCTCTCTGATGTTGTATTCAAATGCGTTACTGCTGCATCTCTTAAATGGTCGAGTTCCATTAATAGCACAGCATCTCCTTGCTGTAGACGTTTCTGAGGGTTTGATTTGCTTGATTTCTATTTTATTGAAATGATTCAAAAAAACTCCTACATTTAAATAGGCAAAGTGCATAGACAATAATGACCTATGAGTCAAAGATAAACCATGTGTCTTTAACTAATTGGTTATTGTATATCATGGAGGCCTGAGTAGTTTCAGGCCCGACGGGGCCCTTTACCAAGGAGGGAAGCGACCTGTCGCCGGTCTCAGGTTCTAAACATTGGGTATCCATGCAATACACATGTGAGTGCACCATATATATCTTTGATAAAAATTACTATACACGCAAGTATGAAGGGTTCCATACTTGGGACGGATATTATAAGTAACTTCTAACATATTATTATGAACAATGCAGAATTTTTATGAGTTTTAAGGAACGAAAATCAACCGATGTTTTAATTATAAAGCCTAAAGCTTTTTAAGTTTTCTTAACAATGTGTTCTATATCTTAATCCTACAGAAGTTCACTATCTTGGATGACACCCAAATCTCTAATACTGTTCACCTTTGTGATAGTTTGATGTTGCACAGTATAAACCGAGTTTGAATGATTTTTGACAGCTGAAAGTAATATGAAAACACTTTGAGGCATTTAGTGGAAGTCTGTTGCACTTACAGTATTCCTCAAACCTATTGAGATCCGATTGCAACTTTTGTGTGTCAAAGATACTGCGAACTATTTTATGAATTTTTATATCATCAGCATAAAGTAGAATATATGAGTAATGGAAAAAAGATTTAATATCAGCAATAAAAAGAGTGAACAGTAGATAACCCAAAATAGATCCGTGAGGTTGATGTTTAATAGGTTCAAACCTTCAATGGTATCACTGAGTGATTTTTATTTTTTAGTACGTTAGCTTTTGGAGCATTTCAATAAAATGAAATTCAGGTGGCATCAGCTTGCATCCTGTTTACCTCTCGTGTAACACTAACACTATTGTACCTGAAGATCTGACTTTTAAAAAGAGTGGCCATGAGTTTCTTTGCCAGTATTCTTCTCATAAGGCCCTACGCATTTTGGAAACTGGAAGTTATAGATCGACACAAACAGGCAGTAGATTTTGGTGTTTTTCACCTAATTTACCTTGACAATCCAGTACATGCTGTGGCGTCTGTTTGTGCCGATCTATGATTTTAACTCTAGCTTCAATTTAACGTTCATAAATGTCACTTAGTGTATTAATTGAATAAATGATTTTGAATTGAATTGAATTGAGGATAACCGGAAGCGGCATTATACCAATGTGAGGAGTACCCCTTAAGGACCACAGTTTGTGTACGATTTTCTATATATGAACTGAACCACCGATGTAAGTCGATAGTCATGAATACCAACTGATTGCAATTTCATTAAAAGCACCTAATGGCCAATGCGATTAAACAAATGCTTAATCGCATTGACCATCAGGTGCTTCATCAGGACAGCAAATGCTGTAATCAGTATAATATAAATATAGTATAAATAATAGTCATTATACTGTTTTTTTTTCTGTAGAAAACAAGGCAAGGACCTAATATATAATATGTTAATAGTTTAACTTGCCAACAGTTGGAACCAGTGGAACTGCAAAGAATTTACAATAAGAAGAGACTCACAGTGCACCATGTCGTACACTTCAGCATGGGACATGTACTGCAGATGAGTGCAGACAATGTTGGTGTGGAGGCACTGACATTTGATTACGTTAAAGTTGAAAAAGCTGATCCTGAAGGTAATATTTTATGATTATTTATGTAGTAACTTTCTGTGACATCTGTAACAGTACCTATAACTATTTCGTGGATCTTGAACGGATCTTTTTCATTAGTATATCTGTGAACTGTCTTCTGTTCTTCTCTCCACATCCTTCTACATTACAAACCAACTCGCACTCAATGCTTTCCAGATATTGATGAGGATACTCTGGAAGAAAACAGTGTCTATGACAACATACAATCTGCAGACTCGGACGATGACCCTCTAATTATTGTAAAGGAGGAACAGTCCGGAGACAGGACAAGTATGTATACTGTGTATTTATTGTTCTTTAACTAGACAACTCTAGCACTAGGAGTGATTCCTGTATCATCGGGAGACTCTGGACAACTATTTGTGGATCACATACACTTTCGTCTGTGTGTGAAACTGAGTTCATGTAAACCATCCTCTTGTCCACAAATGTATCCCTACTTACTGAGAAATTAGTAAATTTTATTTCAAAACTATCAATTATTTCATTGTTTTAGTCAACTCACCAAAATTAGCGAATGAGTTTTTTATATTAAAGTTTATCGTTCCGACGAAGTGTACAATGTCAAGTCAATGAAATGAGTTGAGTATAACTATGATAACAATATTATTTAAAGACAAGGTGATGTGCTCATGGCGAAATATAATTTATTAATTTATAGAAAAAAGTATTTCCAATATTCTTCAACCCCCGGCAGCTTTGTCCATCTCTCTTCTAGTTAATACATTTTTATTCCTTTGGGGTCATCCATTAATCACGTGAGGCTCAGAAAAAACGAAATATCACAAGGCGGAGGGGGTTTTAGTGAGATATCACGTGTATTTATTTTTTCGTTAAACGCGCGATTTCTAAACCGAAAAGCGGCGCGTGACCGTGACTCGCAGTTGGCAGGCAATGATTTCCTCGTCCGCCGCGTGTCAATCGCCAGTAAGTCTGTAATTTTCACCGGATAACAGTTTTGCTTTATTATGTTCATGCCAGTCAGAAACAATCTTCAACCGTAATGTAACCGTAACCGAAATCAACATTATTATCACGGTGCTTAATTTTCCAGCACTAGTTTATATCCTTATTTCAATATCCTATTTTTTTAAGATACTTTGTACTAAAAAAATACACGTGATTTTGGGTTAGAATAAATCCTCGACGCGTATCACCGGGGGTGACGGGAGGTCCAAATAGATCGTAAAAAACATCACATAATTAATGGACAACCCCTTTCCGTTTTCATTGGTATTCTGATTTGTATTTTATAGTTTTTTATTTCTTTTATATATTTTTTAAATTTGCATTCTTTATTTAAAAGCAGGATGTACTCCACTTCATACTCAATGTATCATCTAGCTATGTACTTACCTACATTCAACGCAAATAAATAATTTCAATTTATTTGATTTAAGATATATAAAAATTTAAAACACCCTTGACTCGAAAACCCCTTCAACGATTACAAAAGAGCCGATGATCTTCAAACGGCTGAACAGATTTTCTTGAATTATATCTAAGAACACTCCCGACTAATTCACCCTTCAAACAAAAAAAAAAAAATCAAAATCGTTTCATCCTTTTGGGAGCTACGAAGCCAAACACACACACACATAGACACGATAAACTTTTAACACCCCGTCGGGGGTTAAAAATACAGTTTGAACACAAATTTTAAGATTTCAAGAAATATTGTTTTGAAAGCATTTTTATCTCGCTTGCTTTTTATTTTGAGGTTGTGTGTACGCCTGATATACAAAATTATATTGTAATTGCTATTTTTATTATCTAGGTGTCCTTACTACGAAGGAATCTGAGCAAGGTGTACAGAGAAATACAGAAAATTTAACATCCAGCAACCTCAAAAAACATGAACTCGAACAGGACATGTTCAAAGAACTTAACAAAGTAACTGCAGCAGACAAAACAGCAGCAAAAAGCACATATAAAGTGACTTTCACTCTCAACGATACCAATAAAGAGAGATCTACAAGTGTACCGCACAGCGAACGTGTACAATATACATGTGACACGTGTCAGCAATGTTACAGTTCTAAGTGTAAGTTAGAGAGGCACATTTGTTTGTGCTCTGATGTGTGGAAGAAAGAGCTCTCACGTGAGAATAGTACAAGTAGTCACACACACACCGGTCAGAGACCACATCAGTGTCATGTTTGTGAGAAAAGTTTCTCATATAAGAGTGAATTAACTCGTCACATTTGTACACACACTGGTGAGAAACCATATCCTTGTGATATATGTGAGAAACAGTTTTCACGAAAGAGTCACTTAAGTGACCATATGCGTACACACACAGGTGAGCAACCATATCATTGTGATATATGTGAGAAAAGTTTCTTATTTATAAGTGAATTATCTCGTCACATTCGCACACACACAGGTGAGAAACCATATCATTGTGATATATGTGAAAAACAGTTTTCACGAAAGAGTACCTTAAGTGACCATATACGTACACACACAGGTGAGAAACCATATCATTGTGATATATGTGAGAAACAATTTTCACGAAAGAGTCACTTAAGTGAGCATATGCCTACACACACTGGTGAGAAACCATATCATTGTAATATATGTAAGAAAAGTTTCACATTTAGGAGTGAATTAACTCGTCACATTCGTTCACACGCAGGTGAGAAACCATATCATTGTGATATATGTGAGAAACAGTTTTCACGAAAGAGTAACTTAAGGCAGCATATGCGTACACACACTGGTGAGAAACCATATCATTGTGATATATGTGAGAAACAATTTTCACGAAAGAGTCACTTAAGTGAGCATATGCTTACACACATTAGTGAGAAATCACATGAGTGTCATGTATGTAAGAAAAGTTTCTCATATATGAGTCATTTAACTCGTCACATTCATACACACATTGGTGAGAAACCTCATCAGTGTCATGTATGTAAGAAAAGTTTCTTATATACGAGTTATTTAAATCGTCACATTCGTACACACACTGGTGAGAAACCATATCATTGTCATATATGTAACAAACAATTCACACAAATTAGTAATTTAAATTATCACATGTGTAGACACACTGGTGAGAAACCACATCAGTGTAATTTATGTAAAAAATGCTTTTCAGACAGGAGTAGTCTAAAAAAACATTTTGGAACACACAACACACAACAAGTATAAATTACAAATTTAAAATACCGCCGACTTAAAAGTTTCTTCAGGGATTAGCAAAGAGTTGGTGATATTTGAACGGCTTAAAACCCTCGATCAAGTACCTTAAGAGGCCGTATACAAAATCGGAACGAGCAAAATTAGGTATTCAACACTCAGACGCAAATCCGCGGGTGCGCTCGGTCGCGAGTGTGCGCGAGTCCGAAGTCGTCGATGGCCAGTACGGAGATTAAAAGTTTTTGATCCTTTGATATTTTTTACGTGTAATATTGAAATAAAAAGTCTGGTAGTATAAAATTAAGCATTTGACGGCGCACCGATTAGTTGGCAACATTATTAATGAAGTTTCAGAAGTTAGGGCACTGACGCAACACTGAGCGTTGGTGCGCGACGGATGACAGTTACGGTAGGGATAGGCCGCTGGAAAGGCTGACTCGATTTGCATCTCGTAGGCGCACCACGTGTTCTTTGGAGTGTCGTGATTTAAAGCTTGATTGAAGATGTCTAATGATTATTCAGAGTATATTTTTGTGTTTTAATAGGTGTAGTAAAATTACTGTGTGAAAATCACGTTTTTATTCTCCTCGCCCGCCAACTCACGTCTACCCGCAACACTAAACATGAACACGCCCAATGTTTCCGATAGACGAGGAGTTTCTACATTTATTAACTTGTTTATATTAATTAATATAAACAAGTTCTGGGTTCCATAGAACGGCATTTTCGAGGGTTAATAATTTCTGAGAGCATACACTTGAAGTAACAAGCATCTACACGCCAATTTTTTATTTTTGTTTCCCAGAAATGGTCGTCCATCTTGATGATCGCAGTATTTAATGGAAAGTCTGGGCCAGTCTGTGTGGACTGTGCAAACAAACAAATATCTTTTTTGGTAATATGTATCTGCCTGAGCTTGGGATCACAATTGGTATTACACCAATTGTGATCCCTGTTCAATTTTATTTTCTCTTCTTTACCAAGCTTCCAATTTTTTGAAGTGAAAACTATGTTAGGCACGTTTGTGCACTTTTGCTATGGAGAAAAAGCATCGAACTCGTCACCGTCACGCTAATAATACATATTTAGATCCACTAGAGGGCGCTAATCTAAACATTGAGTTCTGTCAGCTCCTTATTAATTAATGTCACCAACCTGCTAATGTGACGTTTTAAGTTCGTCGTTTCGTTTAAGTTTTCACTTCTGTCGGCAGTCCCATGACTGCCTATTTTTTTTTTTTACAAATTACCTCGTCCGCGCTAATACCAATTGCTGTTATAGGGCATTTTATTTCGGTGATTTCATAGATACTATCGGGGGTAGCACCTAAAAAAAAAAGTATTCTTCGTCTATCTAAAACAGACCGAACTTGTTTAAAGTAATGTTGTCCTGCTCTGCACGTCACAAAAGTGCAGTTGCTTTATTCTTTTTTTTTGTATGTGTTTTTTTTCCGTATGATATAGTGGGTACATGGTCTAAATAGAACGTGTATAACATAGATTTAATTAGAGCTGCTGAAGGGCATATGACGATGATTATTGAAGATGTCGGACAAAAAGATGGATGCTGGTAGAAGATTTAACAGTCACTGCATCAAATTTTGGCAAGCTGTTCAAAAAGCGAGAACTAACTCAACTAAATCGTGGGAGAGGGGAGGAGCCATGTTCGGCAAGTATGAGCCGGCTAGACTCCGCTCGATGCCACGGCCCTCACAGAAAACCGGCTGTGAAGCAATCCTCGCATCGCTTTTCGCCACGTGAGTGAGGTTACCGGAGGCCCTAACCCTTCCCTCTCCCCTATTCCCGTCCTTCCCCTCTCCCCTCTTCTCCTACTCCCACCTTAAGGGCGGCTACGCACTTGTGACTCTTGAGTTACAGGTGCCCATGGGCGGCGGTAGTCATTTACCATCAGGTGACCCGTCTGCTCGTTTGCCCCCTATACCATAAAAAAAAGGAAGTGTTTAGATAGTTGTTTATTGAGTACAAGATGTTTCTAAAGTAGTTAGGTATGTTCATTAATTGAATGACTAATTATAACATTGTATGTGTTGTTTGTGTGTAAAAGAAGTTGTTTCATTGGACCGTTTTATTTAACACTAGAGATCGCCCGGTGGTCGAGATTCGACCATGATAAATTAACTTTTGAATGTTTGTTTTATTTCATAAACCGGTATAACATGAACAGTCATTGTATAGACTGTACGCACCATGACAGGTCAACACATAGACTGGTCCTCTGTAGCTTTTTAATCGTAAAACTTATTGAATTTTTATCAAACAGCTTATTGAACTTCGTCCACATACAAACTTTACGTTGTGTTCTAAATATCACACTCCTCTGTGCCCGAAATGGCTTTAAAAATGGGTACAAAGAATCTATACTAATATTATAAATCTGAAGAGATTGTTTGTTTGATCGTGCTAATCTCAAAGACTACCGGTTCGAATTGAAATAATTTTATTGTTGGATAGCTCATTTATCGCGGAAGGCTACCACTAATAGGAGCGTAGCAATTGAAACAGTAAACGCAGGTGAAACTGCGGAGACGGCTAGACTGAGGGGAACTACTAGTAAACGGAAAGACTACTAGTAACATGGGTCACACATTACTATTATTCTTGTTAACCCCTCGAACTAAGCTAAATGCTTGTGTTAGGAGTGGGTTCACGTCGGTAGTGCACTGGGTGGAGTTCGAACACGCAACCACTGGATCGCAAGTCCGACGCCTTAGCCATTACGCTACCGCCGCTTGTTCTTGATAAACGATGATTCCTTCCGTTATGAGAGCCTGCTGTCTATAGTAGGTTCTAATATATAGACAGTCACGCAAATTACTACTATGTTTGACGCACGCGGCAGCCATTACAAAAAATTAACTTAATATGTAAGTGATTACATATCAAGTTAATTTGTAGTGAGATGACAATAATAGTGATGAAAAATATCAATAAATATATATATCTCACCTAAGTAATATACCTACAAGGAAAAATTCAGGAGAAGCTTCTGCTTCTCAAGGTTGCCACTCATTTGCTAGGATAATTATCCTAGCAGAAGCAGGCGTGAGAAGGCGGCGCGACGTGTTCCGCGTGCGCCTCTCTAAACCGGAGGCGTGGCGTGGTGTGGCCCCCTCCTGACCAAGAGGCGGCCAAGGTCTGCAGGGGTTCCCGGAGGTTTCCTTCTTAGGGTATTCCCGGGTCCCCTGCAATAGACCCACTTGTGACGGAACACCGTGTGGTTTTAGTCTGTTCGATTCCGACATACCACTTCACCATTAGCTCAGGTGAGGTGATGACCCGTGGGGGTTTCCACAAGAAAAGAAAAAAAAGGTCGCCACTCATTTACACGAATACTAAAGTTAGCCGACTTTTTATTAATTAGAACTAAAAAAGATTTAAAAAAAAACGCACCTATAGTTTCACAAATGAAATGTATTTTTTATTGTTTGTAACATTTTTTTTTTTAAAAATTAATAATAAAAAAATTCTATGTCGGCTAACTTAATTTTCATTTTTTTTTAATAATTTTTAGAATTAATTTAATTGTTAAATAAAATTAAAAATATAATGGCTTCTCCATCAAATTGGAATCAAACTGTAAGAAAGAGAGAGAGAAACATGTCAATATATGCTAATACATGTCTCACTCAGTCTCATGCGCGTGGATAATGCTCTCGCGCTCCTAGAGGAATTAACATTGAGTTTAGGGGATGATTGGCCCCTTGGATCGGTCTGTCTTCTTGGATAAGGTTTTAAAATAGTGGTCTGGCGAACATATCGCACTGCTATTACAAGAGTATATCAACTCAAAATAAAGCTTTTTTCAGAAACGACAGAAAACTGATTACTCGCTTCCTGTTAAAGATAATAAAAAGTGAACACTGTATATAGATTATTGATAAAATTAAGGGATTTCTGTATTAATTAATTATTTATAATATTGCAGGTTATCAAGTTATTTCCAATTTTTGAGTTAATACTCTATTGTCTGAACAAGTTTAAAATAAATATAAATTATTTTTAGTTGTTTTGTTGAAAAATTTGGCTTATTACATATTATTATTTTATATTTATTGACGAGTAGGGAATTGATATTTACGTATGAAAAATTAATTATCTCAAGTTTACCCTATTTTAAGTTGATACAGTCTCGTAATAGCAGTGCGCGATATATGAAAATGGAGCATCAGAATTTACGTGAAGTAATTATTTTGGGAGCTTTAAAGCGTCTGCAAAGCAATACGGCCGATGGTATGTGTCTGGGGGTATTGTCGAGTTATTTTTAACGATATTGTCTAAAATATACGTGGAAATCAGCTTGGAGAATTTACGTGAGGTAAGTTAAGAAATTGGCCGTCTAACCAAGCCAGCAGGTAAGCATGCGATCATTGTACATACTAACACTACTCAATCGTCTACATTTCGTTCGTCAGAAATTACATGACGTCTGGTGGCCCTGGGATTTTGGACTTTTTTTAAATAATATGTTAAACAGTAGCACCGCTCGGCATTGGCGTATCTAGGGCTTTTGTCCAGGGGGAGCCTAGCCCCTAACCTGAAATGCGACGACCAATATGCAGCCGGTTAACAAAATTTTATTGTATTTGTATTTAATTTTTTATTGTAAACGGATAGGATGTCAAACGTAGGTATGCATAAAAGTAATTTAACTTGATTTTTTTTAGTTTCATTGATTAAGATTTGTAGATTAGATTATTTTATTTTAATTAATTTACAATTAAATTAACTTTAATTTACGTTTCGTCTCCGTAAAAATACCTATATAAAACTTTTTCTGTTGTGACATTTTCCTTGACGTACCTACTTCTTTTCTATGAGAAGAAGGGTAGTGCTTGAAAACCTCTCTTATCCCATAGTAGACCTCAACCACGTCTTAATTATTCGCATTGCTGAAAAGCTCCACTCGCATCCAGCTGAGCTGACTGGAATGACTATTGTGGTGTGCGTAATATGAAACATAAACGTAATGCATAAACTTTTTAAATAAATTAATGCATAAATTTCATCTCATTAAATTCAGTAATTAAAGAGAAACAATTAAAATACTGACAAAGCATCGAAAACCTACATAACCCGACCAAGTTCGGATGGCTACAAAAAAGCGGCTATTCAAAAGTAGTTATGAATACTGAAGAATAATATTCGCTTCGCAGCGCTGTAAAACCTTAAATAATAAATAAATTTAAAAATGTTTATAATAAAAATTGTTCCTTAAAATACCGTCTATAAAAATGGTTTAATATATTTTTTGTAAAATGATTAGAAAAAAAGTTTTATCGACAAATAGATTTTTTTTTCTCAAACTTTTATGGATTTTCGCTTATAACTTATTATTTATGATTCTACGACTAAAATTTACTGAACAAAAGTTGTAGATAATTTTATTTGCAACAAAAAATGGTAAGTAATTTTTTGTAAGACCTATAGTTTGGCAGAAAACCAGTTGAACCTCTTTTTCCAAGATGGCAGCCGTGGGACAAGGGTTGCAACCCCACAAACTTGGATTTAACTTTACACTAACCCCCCCTTCATATCTAAAAAATAAAATTGCGTCCTCTGACAAACGCAACCCCAAATGTAACTTTTCAGTGGACTAATGACCTATATAATCTCTTTGATATATTGACTCGGGTTTAGAATATTAAAGTATTGCAACATGCGATATAATATTATGTATACATTAAAATTGGATAGATTGATATATCTGACTGTTGAATATCGACATGACTGTACATAACTAATAGTAGGTGTTCTGATAATGTAGTAGAAATGAATGGATATCTATTTTCCCTGGGGGAAATACTTTGGTAGAAATAGGGGGAAACACCGTTGAGAACACTAGCATTCGACGCATGCGCAATGGTTATAAAGTGTCGAACAGCTAGCAATCGCTATCCTCGTCTGACTACTGATGTTAAGCGCTAACTCTCTTTCACTCTACCTTAAATATTTACCATCTATAATAGCCAGCAGCCCAGGTGCGCAACGGAACTATTATCTTATCTGTGGCAACGGCATCTGTGATTTTTCAGGGTCTTTATACATATTGCCGTGTAGACATGCGCAAACCATGTCCGACATGGGATTGAACCTGGAACGGTTCCTTTCCTTGTCGGAACTAGTTCCAGGAAACATGTCCGAGGAACTATCTAGTTCCTTAGTTTTATCCGGACATTGTAGTTAACAGTTTTATTTCGGTTCAGACAGTTCCTCGGACAAACATGGTTGTAAACAATGATATTGTTTATTTAGACTTAAAATATTTTAAATTAATGTATCGGCTTGGTCTTTAAAAATTAATTGATAGTATATATACATAATTAAGTAATATTTAAATTTGTACATCATATTATATTATATACAGGTATTTTATTTATAATTGCTAACATAAAAAGTACCTTAGGCACCTTTGATGCCTTCAATCGTTGCCTTCTGTCCAAAAAAGTAAGTCCTGCTTTTCAAAATACACCCGGACAGTTCGTTATTCGTTCCACCATTCAATACCGCTCCGGCCGCTCCTTCAATCCGCGTGATCGTTCCGAAGAACTGTGGAACTGGAACTATTAGGTTGAGCATGTCGGAAAGAACTGACATAGTTCCGACTGCGGACATAGTTCCAGGAACTATTACGCTCCGGAACTACACATGTCTATTGCCGTGAAGTGGACGATATATTATTTAAAAAACAAGTGAATGAATTTTTTTCCTAAAAATTATTAACCAATAATTTAATTAAAAATACTAGCGGCCACATTTTGATAGGCAGCCTGGTAGATATATATTCTCCTAATCATAAATATACGTAAAAAAAAATGGTTTTTTAGCAAATACTCGATGAGCGCACTAATTCTACAGCCGGATCTCGTACTATTGCAACTTAGTTCACTTGAAAGAGATTTTGACAAAATTGTTCTCTGGCATCTCCTGTTCTTTTAGCACGTTTTCATCATTAAACATTCTACTCCTAAAAGAGTCTCATCAAATTTGAGAATATCCTTATAATTGTCAACAAAATGCTTTTCACCTTCGCGATCTAAATTTAAAAACTTTTAAACCTGTTATTCATATTAGCTTCTTCATATTTATTCATATTTACTGCCCTGCCATATTTACTAAGTGTGGATTCAATATAACAGTCTATCTCTGTTTCCTCCAACGGCCCGATTATGTTTTCGTTTGCTCACTCGTGTAGATTCCAGACAAAGCTTGCTTGCTTTTCTACAAACTCTTCTATCTCCTTCCAACGTTCATCAAATTGTTCCGATTTGGTGCGACACTAGTTATAATGCTAGTTATCATTTTATAGTACCACCTTGTTGTCAGAGAGTTGCAGTTTTAATCTACATAGATTACTAATAATACCTACCGAATGGAACACGTATAAACAACCAATGGTTTCTTTGATTTGGCGCCGTATTTCCTGAATCATGCTGCCCTGGTTTGCTAACCCAGCTATCTGAGTCAGTATTTTCATCCTCTTCATCTGGAAGGATGGCTGAGATGAGTCTTTGATTTGTTTGATTAGAGCAAGGCTTACACTTCCAGTCCACGGACTCCACAGCAGTTAGGGTACCGCGCTGCAGTCCGGCTGTTTTTTTAGTAATTACTTTGCTGCACTTAGCACACTTTGCCATTTAATAGAAATAGAAACGATTACTAAAATATTACTAAGAAATAATATTTACAGATTTACAAAAATATATTTGCGGGTATTCGCTCGACGCCTGTGATAACGACGCGAAGAACTGTGAGTCCATAAAATGTTGAACTTTACAATATAGGTTTTACTACGGCATTAAGTTCGCCATGGTACATATTTTTGTGCATAGTGTAAATAAAAAAAAAACTAGGTAAAATATTTGTTTTAACAATTTCTTACTAGCTTATATAATTGGCTTTTTTATTAATACTAATATATCATTAGGTACTTTGAATGAACAGTAGCACAATAAACCAAAACAAACAACCCATTCATTCATCAATCTGTAATGGTCTCCGATTACAAAATGACGGCAAGACGGCCGACCGTTAAGGGTTTTTACTATAAACTTAGTATTTATTAGACGAACAGTCTCGTGAATTTCGTGAGACCAAAATTGAAATGTTTCTGTATGCGAGTTTTACAGACGTGTAACCTCTTTGCGTGTGACTGACTTTTAGTGTCGGCACATTGACGTCACCGCAATATCGATATAAAAAATCGGCAATATTTATAGCATTATGGATTGGTAGTATTTTGTATGTTTTGTTGTGCTTTTGTTTGTAATTTTTTAATGACGGAAGTGAAGAAAGTACAATAGAATAATGATTGATATAATTTTCATCCTAATGTTTTTTTAATATTTTCTAGCGTTAATTGCCAGATTTAATGTTGATTAAGTACGTAAAGTAAGCTCACAATGTACTGTCTCTAGTGTAAGTACAGATAAAAGTCCGCCATTTGCTGCTCTCACATTTTATGCAAATAAATCGGTTTTGGGGACTTCTTAACCGACCTCATTAAAACTGTTACATTTAAAATTATTTTGAAATAATAAAAAGGTTTCCTACAAAAAGGATATAATGTCACATAGAAATGCAGTGGACCCAGGTACCCCCGCTGCAATAAATAAAACATAAAAACAAAATTTAAAATATTTTTAATGTTATGAAAAACCTTCCATACAGTCACTTAAAAATCAAATCAAAATATTTTATTTTAATAAAACCAATTACAGGAGCGTAGAGTCAGAATTAGTCTCTAGAAGGACCTCTCATTTTGAACATGTTTTTGAACATGTTCAAAATGCTCTGCTTTTCAACATGTTTTTTTTTTTAAATTTCATGGGAATATTGCTTATATGTGAAAAATATACGTAAGATAATGTAATGTTGAAACATATAAACACTCCCGCTAATGAATACTCTAGTTAGTAGTCCTAGTTAGGCCAAACTTACGGCACCCATTGCAACATGACGCACGCATCAGCCATCATCCAAGTCAACCAGTTGTTGGAGTTGAAGGGAGCTATATGACCAGACACATTTGCAGGACTTCAAGGCGAGCATGACATATTCAGAACTGTCAGGCTATTGCCTATAATATTAACTTGACCCATCTTACATATTTTAAAAATATAACTTAATAATATTGACTTCACAGTTTTCAAGTACAATTCCATATTTTCAAAATGAAACATTAAAATTCATATCATATCATCAATATCAGTAACTAATTACATTTATAAAAAAATCTACGTAAAGAATATATTAAGTATGTCAGAAGAAAACTAAAACTAGCACATATGTGAAAATTAAAAAAGAGAAGCAGAATCTAAAGACCATGACGAACATTTTATTTTCTTCTAATATTTTTTTCTAAGCATTTTTATCAGCTACATAAACATCCAGCGTATATTTATAATAAGCTCACAGTTTACACTAATAACTAGAGATTCCTAACTACATAAGCTCGTTTACAGCCATTAAATAATTTAATTTTCACAGTGTCATGATTTTACTTTGTTCAATGAGATCATGGAAAACTCCGTGATCTATTCACAAATTAAATGGGAGCGGAAAGTTTAATAGATTAGCAAATTTCTGTAAAAAATAATCATATTAATGGTATCCCATTATATTAGGTGTTCTTTGTGTCCGTTGTTTGTGTGTTTATAAAGTCCCCCACCACCAGGAGTAATACCTAATATAATGGGATATAATAACCAGAGTAATACCAACCTTTCAGTTCAACCTCTTTCTACAAAAATGTGTAGTGCAAACCAGAAATCTAAATGAGGTTACCTTTTTAGATTTGTGTGGTTTTCACCAATTCAATGAAAACATAATGATTGAAATCGGTTCACAATGGACGAACAAAATCTTTCATTTTTAGATTTTGAGTGGTTCGGTTTTAATTTATTTGTTGCAATAGCTTAATATCAATTGCTCATCACCTTTTACAAAATATAACTTTCCCCGATGCAGGAACATTAAGTGTTGCGAAGATCTCCTGTTACTTCACTTTCAGCTCAAGTTCACCAAATGCATTCTCATGAACATAAATTGTTTAGCAACCACATTAAAGTAATCGTATCGCCACTTGTGAAATACTTACTATTGATTGGTTTCGGTACCCGGTACACCGGTTTCATATTGCAGCAGCCATCTTCGAGTAATGACGTAATATATTATTCCTTCCTTTCCCTCTTCAATTTCTTTTTTAACCTTGTTTTCAACTTTCCATTTACCTTCAATTTTTTTTTTATAATATTGCGTCTGAGTGTTTGACCCGTTTCTTCATTTCTCACAAACACATCTCCGCCCTCTGTTCTTTCCACGACATGTGGAGTTAATTTAAAATTTGCTGACAATTTATTTCCTTTTTTCCATTTCCTTCACGTATACTTTGTCATCTTCTGTGATTTCTTGAGCCCGTCGCTTCCTACCCCCTACTATTTTCCACTTTCTTTATGTATTGCATCTTTGTCTCTAACTTCTGAATCGTCCAGCCCATGTTCATTAAATAATAATGAAGGATTGTTGTCTTTATTAATTCTCCTGAAAAATTGTTCGGCAGGTGTTTTTCCCGTTACAGTGTGTGGTGTTCTTTTAAATAAATTTTTTGTACTTGGCTAATCTTTAACCTTTTTAGAATATCTCGGTTTTGTCTTTCCACTTCGCCCTTCATTTGAAGCCAGTAAGGAATGGTGTTGAATAGTCTTATATTACATTGTCTACAATATTCTTTGAATTCCTCGCTTTTAAATTGACGACCGTTGTCTGCTGTGATAGAGGTGGGATAGCCAAGGCGACTGAATATTTCTTTTAATAATTTTATAATCTGAGCTTGTTATTATTTTGGTAAATTTTATTTCCTTGTACCTACTGTAATAATCAATAACAACTAACAAGTAGTCATTATTTGGCAAAGGTCCAAGTAGATCCATCGCAATGTCTACCCAGGGAGCTACAGAGAGCTCTCGTCGCTACATGGGTACTGGAGGAGTAGGCAAACTGACAACTGTGCATCCTTTACATTTTTTAATAATAATCTCAACGTCTTTGTCAATGCGTGGCTACCAAACCTTTGACCTTAGACGACTTTTCATGGCAACTATGCCTGGATGGCCTTCATGGGCTGCTCCTAAAACACATTTCCTTAATTCTTTTGGTATAACAATCCGACTACCTCTCAATAAGATTTTATCATAGAAGCAAAGTTCTTATTCAAAAATTTTATATTATTTTATAGTCATCCCAATCATTATTATAAATTCCTTTTTTAACATGTTTTATTTCTGGATCGTTTTCGGAGCTCTTAATAATATCTCGCATAGGAACTGCACAAGGGCGGGCTTGTTCTACTATATTTTGAACGTAATCTTCTATGATTATTGTTTCTTGAGCCCGTCGCTTCCTACCCCTTTTTTTATAATCTTAGCTCGCCACGTCACCAGCAGCTAGGGTCAACACATCCGCTCTCGCTAACGGCTCGCACGTGACTGTTGCCCTACTGCCCGTGAACCCGAGACAAGAATGCAAACACTACATGCCCCTTTCTTTGAAGTCGGTTAAAAATAATGACATCGGATAAAATATATCGACATATCGATAGATTGTGTTTTGCGTTTAGTCAATCACTGTATCAAAAGCGGTCATATTCACGTATATAATATTTTTTTATCTAACACATAATTTTTTAAACTATTACAATACCTCAAAAATAGACTATGCACTAGTAATGGAAATAAATGCTAATTCACTTTAATTTCATGATCATGCGAATTCTCATGTCTTAGCATGCTATTTGCTAATACTAATGCTATTTGCTAATTCGGTATGTTAAATATAGATATAACTTAATGAATAGTAAATCGTTGAAACTATATTATATATAAAGACAGCACAATAAAAAACAGACAAGTTAAAAAAGTAAAGAATACGTAAACAAACCTCCCACGGTCAATTGCTAAACCGTACTAAAGATCAACAAAACAATCGGATATACATCAAGTCCCATAACTATTAACTACCAAAATTAATAAACAATAATAATTAGGAAATGATACGCATTCATGCAAAATGCATCTCTAAATACGGGCATTTCTTTTAAGAAACGGCACGACGATTTATTTAATTTCATTTAGTTAGCACGCGGATGCGAAGGAGAGCGCACGCTGTGTGAATGTGAAGCGTTAACGAACGAAGTGCAATGAATGAATACGTTCACAAAATTTCACAAGTTCAATTAATTTGCTAATTGCTAAATCAGAATTCAGAAATTTAATATGAATGTGAATGCTAATTATTCCATATCTATTATTCACTGCATATGTTAAGCGTAATACAAAATAATATTGTGCATATATTCTACGAAAATAAACACTTTGAAAGTAGTATTGAACTTTTGGTATTTAGCTTTCAAACGTTTCTTTCTTTGGATTTTTCCTGTATGTTACACCACAATCTAACAGATAATACGGCACCATTATTGTTTTTTTATATTTACCCGTTAAAATATAGAAAGATTACGACGAAAACACCAAAATTAAAACGGGAAATTTTTTGACATTGAGACTATTTGAAACTAAATGTTTCAAAACCGGTCTCACTGTGAGATTTATTCTGTCTCTTTCTCACACCTAGGTTTCTGTATAAGGCCTAGTATCTCACTCGCACACTATGTTCGTCTCTTACATACTATGTTTATGGTTTTTACACTTACAGTATTATAGGTTGACATTTTTTAAATAATTATATTTAAATGATAGGCAATTATTGTTGTGTATATCATATATTTGACATTAAAAACCAAAATCATATAAAAAATAAAAACGCGTCAAGTCAGTCAGTATCAGTCAGTCGTGAAGCTAGTTGCTTGTTCCAATACGTAGATCCTATGGAGAATAACTGCAGGCAAGAAACTCCACCGACACTCTTTTCCAACATTTTTTTTTTACAATTTACAAGATGCCATAAAATTTGTAATGGTACATAATACTGTCCTAAAATAAAAAAAAAAATCACTTCACACAAATATTATGGCTTGTGATACGCCTTAAAGCACCCTTCGATGCACAGGTTGACATCGCATTCCTCGCATTTCCAGCTCGTCCTGGTCTTTTTGGGGCACATCCAGCAACAGGTGTTACGAGACCCGGTGCGAATGGGAAAGTGGTTGGCGTCAACCGTCGGTCTAGCTTGCGTCTTGGGTCGTACGTTACGGCTTGGCACTGTCGTCGTCGTCGTTGCCTTTCCAGTCGCGCTAGACCTGTAGTTCAAGCGTCGGTATTCTGTCGTTAAGTCAATTTGTCTGTGTCGTTTAAGCAAATCTTCCGCTAATACAATGCGGAACTGACGATGTGATATTTTCCGGTTGAAACTGGAAAATATCACAAAGCAATTGAAAATTGCCGTATTGTACAATCGGCGGAAGAGTTTCTTATACCACACTCTATTTCTTAGTCGTTCCACAGGTTGAGATGACAGGAATTGGTCTTTCCTATCAACTCCTCCCATGCTCTTGTTATAGTCGAGTACTATGCTTGGTTTGTAAGTCAGTCTGTTGTACTTGTCCTGAGTCCCAATTTCGAGATTATGGTATGTTGAGATCAAGCTAACTATGTTAGCGTCTCGCCATACCAGAATTGCTAAATCAGAACAATACGTGGCCACTACTTCACCTTGTCGAAGTTCTGTCTTTGTCAAACTCCTGACTGAATCAGGAACGAATTCTCGATTCAGTCTGAGTGTTCCATAACAGTCTGTCTTTTGTTTTTTCAGGCTTCTTAATAATAATGGACTATTATAAAAATTGTCCATTATTACCGTATGCCCACGGTGAAGCAGCGGCTCGATCAAGTCGTAAACAACTTTGGCAGTAACGCTCGTGGGACGGTCTCCGCTTTCAGCAGTCATAAGTCTGTCATTTGAATCGTCATCAACAAAACTATCAATGGCCTCTTCCCCGACTGGTCTGCAATTTGTCTCTGTAGTCTGTCTGTCAGTAGTCGAGGTTGGTGTATCTTTTCCAGTGTATACAAAAAACTTCCAGAGATAGCCACTAGAGGATTCGCACAACTCGTAAGTCTTGACTCCGACTTGTGCGGCCTTTGACGAAATCTTCTGTGCGAAACTCAACCACCCCTTCCATTTCAGAAGAGATTCGTCAATGACTATCTCTTGTGAAGGCATGTATAGACTGGAAAATTTAACGTTAAAGTAGTCAATCACGGGTCGTATTTTACAAAGTCTAGTCGTGTCCTGGCAAGTTTGACTGTCGACGAAATCGAGAAAGTTTTTTATCAACAAAAATCGGTTGTATGACATAATTTTGGCGAAGTATGGCATTGTACCAAAACCATTATAAGTAAAATAGGCCGCTTCCTCTGGTAAGGGGTAGAGGCCTTGTAAAATAATGATTGCTAAAAAACTTACCATTTCGTTCCTGTCTGTGGGAGACCAACGGTGAAATCGGGAATGCGGAGCTAGCTTGTTTTGCTCTCGCAGCAAAGCAATCTTTTGCTCCGCATTCCTATTGGTTTCCCTACAAAGTAAGTCGATAAAATCAACGTCAATTGTTCTGTCGAAAACGTCAATGGCTCGAGTCTTGTCAGTTACATCAAAAGTCGGTCCCGATGTACCCGTAAATGTCTCACGTTGTCCAAGAAAAGTAGTCCTGTCCTTATTCCAAACGAAAGTGTAACAGTCCTCCGGCATAATGTCACGTATAGCTCGGTCATTAGCGTCATCCTCCCTACGTAAAACTTCCGCTTGAAATTCTGTCAAGTCACTGTCACATGACGGTTCAGTCGCAGCGTTACGTTCTTGAATGTCGTCGTCAATGTTTAAGTTGTCATCGTTGTCATAGCTGTCAGAAATCTCAGTCAGTTGCATCCACTCGTTCATGACGCCCCCATAATCGTCGTCGTGAACACCTGGAATAAAAAAAATATATTTGATTGATTGTGTGACGGAATGAAAGCTTGTCTTTCATTCCGTCACACTAAGTATTGTCTTTCATTACTGTGTGAAGTTTTCTGTATACCAGTCATGCATAATTACCAATTTCGGATGGCCCCAAAATGACGTGACCTGGCCAGGAAGACGTCCCGACGACAACCTCTGCAGCAATGTCTAAAAAAAATAACATTAAAAAAATGCAATACTACTCTGAATTGGAAGAGCTGTTAAAGTATATTCTGTTGGCCTCGACATAACGTGTACTGTAGGGCGAATTAGTAACAGTATCTGCCTCTGGTGTACCTGTTCTGTCCAGAAGGCTTGGCGCAGCTTCGTCAACTGTAACAAACACACTTGTATTATTATAATATTTTTTTTAAAGTCGATAAGATTTTAAAAAAATACAGCGAGATAACCATAACTTACCATATTCAATAACGACATCTAGAGGCCAGCATTCTGTAACAAACAAGATAAACTGTATTCTACATTTATCAGCAAATAAAAGACGACACTCAAATCACTATCTTACCGGAAGAATGGGCACCTCCGGACGTCGAAGCAACATCCTCGGCGGGTCCTGCAGTGTTAAGTTCTGTTAAAACCGATATATGATACGATATATATATAATCTACATGATTGATGAATGAGTGATTAGGCTTTTGTTGTTAAAACAAAGGACTAATCACTCATTTGCAATAACTGTCTTACCGGAAGAATGGGGCACTCCGGACGTGGACGCCTCAGCCTCAACCTCTACGGGGTTAAAATCTGTAAAAAACATGATATACCATAGATTTTACAACAAAGTACTAGTATCGATTCTATGAAATAACCATCTTACCGACACATCGTTCACCAACCATGATGCAGGCCTGCCGTTCCGGAGATATCCTTCTGAAAAAATAAATACGCTAATAATCACCACACTTCTAAGTTCTTACAAATAACATAGTGAAATTTTTTTTTAACTTGGAGATAAACTGACTTGCAGTTGCAGCCTGAACATTAGACTTCAAAGAATTATGGCAAGATGAATTGTTAAGTTCGAAAAACAAAAAAAAATGTTAAAGGAAAAAATTACTTTGTTTGTCGTTTGCGTCGTGGTGCGTCTGGTAACAGCATGCGCTCCAGATGAGCTTCGCGCTTCCGGGCGACAAGCTCCCGGCGCGCATCTGTTGACAGAGCGGCCATCCGGCGTTGCGTCGCCTGCCTCTCTACCCGAATTTGGTAGAGAGTGTCTTCCATAGGGACCCTGCAAAATGTATAGTTGTAAAACATTGATTGTCTAGTGGTTGGTGAGCTAGAGGTCATGGGTTCGATTCCCACCCAGGACGAATAATTGTGAGATGTGCATGATCATTTGTTCAGTGTCTGGGTGTAATTTATCCATAGTATGTATGTATTAAGAAATATATAAAAAGTATGTTTACCAGTAGTCTGATCACCATAGTAGTACAGGCTCTGCATAGTTTGGGATCAGACGGGCTGATCAGACGGATGTGTGGAGTTGTTATTATTATTAATTTGTTAAGAATGATAAAAGACACATACGCTTGTTCATCTCTCCCTCTCTCACGTCCACGTCCTCGTCCTCGTCCTCGCCCTCTCCCACGCCCTCGTCCTTGTCCTCTACCTACGGTAGCCTCGCCTACTCCTTGAACGCTTGTACTTCTAAAATAAATTGTAGCCAAAATAAATTCACTTTTACCACTCGGTTTTCAATGGATAATATATTACTATTGCATACTCACGGTTGGCCCAGCAGCGCCACGCCACTGCGGCTACCACTCGGAGTATTTAGACTCTCAGACCTAGAATGTAATCGTGATTTAGATTCCCCACTTAGTTTTTCTGAGAGCATGCGAAAGCTATAACATTTTGCAGAAAAACATATACACAACCAAACAAAAACCATTATTTTCTTAAATTTTTACCAAAACCGTTGATTAAAATGGGTTACATCACTAAATTATACCTATAAAACCACTACCATAATTATATGTTGAAAAGGTGCAGTACCAAATAAAATAGATAACAGTAACGAAAACTCATATTAAACCATCGATATAAATGTACTAAGTACTAGATAGGGCGTTCGGAACACAAAATTTGTCAAACTTAGTTGTGGTTCCGGAGCTACAACGAGCTCATACGCACTTCAACTGTGGTTCAGTGTACACTGGTGCATGTGTAGCTAGCAGCGAGCGTTTCGTATTTGTTAGAAAACGTAAAAATATACTTGCGAGTTATTTTTTCATCATTATATTACATTCGGGTAATTAAAAACAAAAATTAGTACTCATTATAACATGATTTTGTAGCAGATTGCAGTAAAATAAGAGAAATATTAAAATTCTTGTACATGTTTTTCGCCATTAAAACAATAACTCTATCTCACTTCTATCAATGAATAGCACCTCGCGCTGTTTCGCTTTCACTAAGGAAGAACTGTAAGCAGGAACTAATTATCAGAGATTAAAACGTTGCAGAACTGGAATTCGGCGTTGTTCGCCTAGAAGTGCTGCCGATGGTGGCGTGTGTGTTGGGTCGTTCGGCTCTGTTTAATATAGTTGAGATAGACGATGGCTGGCGCTTCCATCATGCTCGTGATCGAATGCCGCTGGTCGGAACTGGTCATTTCGTTATTTACTTGCTATTACTGACGTATAGTAGTAGTTCGCGCGACTGATTATATTTTTAAAACAATACGTTACATTGTCTTCACATTTCATTTGCGCTTATAAGCAATGTAACCAGAGATTTGAAAAAAGAGTGTCCTTGGAGTTTCTTGCCTGTTTTTCTCCACACACTCTCTACTTATTGGAACATGCGACTAGCTGCACGACTGACTTAGTCACTGATAATTCAAAAATACCTATAATTGGTTCAATGGAAATAAATTTTTTGATTTAATTTGTAACATTACATTAGTAAAGACCAGTCAAAGTTAAACACTTATTTATTTAATGTCGTTTTTTTTAAGTTTTAAATTAATAAACAAATTCAATATATTTTTTGTTTATTTTAACACGAGTTCTTATTTAAGTTAAATGTCCGTTCTGTTTTTTAATTTAGTCTATATTAGCTCATCCAGCATAGGTTCGATGAACGAAACGCATAAGCGCCATGAAAATCACGGCGCTTGCGACCTTTTAATCGTGAAAAATTTCACGCCCCAGTGCGCTGCAGCGCTGCCCATTCCTAGTGTTTGGTTAGACAAATAATGATTGTTTCAGCGCTGTAGCGTTGATTAGTTTTGAGTTTTAACAAAACCGAACAAAATTTCTAGTGATAGCAACTCCTTATATTTATCTCAATGTATTAAACACACTCGTAATTCCTAGTTCGTACGAACCCTTATTTAGATTATTGATTTATTTTGACGTAAGCAATAAGGGCGGCGGAGTAAAATTACAAAAACGTAAAATCCTAACTATTTTCAATTTATATATCAATAATAACCAGTCTATATACCATACAAAAGCTTTACGATAAACCGGCAAACAATGGCGAAGTTTTGTCATGCCAACTTTATCACATATAAAAACATCCTATCAGATTTAGGATTCATAAAACTTATAGATATACTAAAATAATGAATTTTAAGGATTATCTTAATATATAATACCAAGACAGAAGAATAATAAATAAACGATTACTTACATAATAAACGCAGAGCTCTCAGCCAGAGAACACACAACTTCAAAAGACTTGAGCAGAGCACAGAACACAGATATGTTTTGATTGTTTGGAATACTAGCGTCATGCGTCCAGGGCTGCCAACCTTAGAACTTTTCTCGTATAATAAACAACAAGAAATCTCGTACTTTGGTCTTAAAACCTCGTACATTTATTAAGCATTTAAAATGTTATACAACCAAAATTATAATATATTAAATAAGTGTAAATTTAGCAGACACTTGTTAACTAAAAACATTTTGAATTAAACAAATAAAATGTTGAAATTTTTAAAACCAAAAAATACCGATTTTAAAAATAAAAAAAACATCTTAATTTTTTTTTATTTTAACATTTTTGTTAAATTCACGCTTATCATATTTAACTATTGATTGAAGTTATACAAGAATGTGCGGTGGCCTGGCACATCAGACTACTACAATCTGTCAAATTTCCTCATTATATTTAAAAAAAAATTATAGCTGAGTAACAATCTGTCACGCATGTATCATTTCCACGCAAATTAGAAGCATATTATATGCCTGCGGTAATATTAAAATGAAAAATATCTACGAACATACCCAATATATCTACTTTTCATTTAGCAGACCCAATGTAGACAAAGTGTAAAAATGCATGAATGTAGACAAAGTGTAAAAATTAATGAATGAATGACCCATTAAAACCATTCATAATTAAGTAATAATCTATACTAATGTTATATAAGCGTTAGTAATTCTCTCTCTGTTACGTTTTTACGACTTACTGTTGAGTACGGTTGAGAACAACCAATCATCATGAAATGTTACGTACACGTTGTAAGGGTTACTACTAGTACATATTTGTAAACTTTAAAATGATTTGAGACAATAAACATTATTGTTATATTCCCAATGATCTTATACAGGTACTTTATAATTTCACGGTATATTTAAGCGTTGTTCGAATTACAAAAAGTAGTTACAATGACATAAAAATAAATAATAGTTTACAAAAACTTAAAAAAAGCGTAGGGTGCATGCATAGTGTCAATAGCTATAAACATTTTATTGACACTATATGCACCCCACGCTTTTTTCCAATAATATACATTTATTTCTTATTTACACTATTCTTAATCCAAATTTATTAGAATTTATTTTTTATTTTTTAGTTGGATTTTCTATAAAAGCTTGTTTTTTTAAACTATAATTTTTTTTTATCGAATTATTGCATTGTCATCAGTCTTTGACAGGTGTGCAAAATTTGAATGAAATCTGGCGGTTTATAGTGGGTCAAAATCGCGCCCTAAGGTGTCGGTTACAAACAAACATACAAGTGAAGCTAATATAAAGCGTGTAATAAAGATGTCTCATTAGGTTCCAGATAAACGATATTTTATGGTCACTCTAGTCGGATTACGTAAGTGTGAAAGAGTAATAAAGAGATTTGTACGAAAGAGATGCAATTCCAATTCATTAAGGTCATTCAAACCGATTGCATGAAAATGTTCCAGTATTATTATAGCTTCATGGCAATGATCGATGTTTGATAAACATTGACTTATATCAGGAAAATATCGATATTGAAGCTTTTAAAACATACTAGATAGGACAAAAAAGAATTTTCATAATGTGTAACAGCGCCCTCAGTCAGAGTTTGACAAAAACACCTTAAAAACTACATTTTAAAACATTTTTTCTACTCTTCAAAAGGTAGCGCTTAAGCTTTTTAAACCCCCTACTGCACAAGTTTATAGACGTCACACACGTGACACACGTAATGTTCATCTATACCACACATTTATCTATACTAAATTACTAATATTATAAATGCAAAAACAACTCTGTTTCGTTTTGTTTCTACAGTTAAACCACTGCTTGAAGTTTGGAATGACATAATATACTATAAATCGATAGCAAATAATTCTAGTCCTAGTCAACAAATAACTCCATTCACAATCCTAATTCCTAACTAATGTCACAAATGCGAATGCGAGTTTGTTTGTTATGCTTTCAAGCCTTAATTACTCAACTGTTCACCATCAAATTTTGCTTACACGTTGTCAAGGGTACAGAAGAGGACATAGGGACATTTCATCCTAGTAAAGAGGTCCTCAAATAAAACTGTTCTGTTGTGTAAACTGTTGATATAATTACGACGTTCTTTCGACGTTATAACGGCTAGTGCAACCTGGTCAAACGTCAGGCAATTCAGAGGTATGTAATAAACATTTTGTGATCACGTTAATTCCTGTGTAAAAACATAATTATAAAATAATGGTTTTTGTTAGTGATTTTGCTTTGCATGATTAATAAAAAAATATTGAATATTTGCACCAGAAACTTTTGTTTTAAATTCAATGTTAACCTACCCCATGACTTTTTAAAATCGATCATAGCTACTGATGAGCCACTATGATTGCAACAACACTCTCAACACTGTCTTAAATAAATGCGTGACAGTGACATTAGATTAGTAAGATTTAGAATAGTTAAGAAGTTGATTGAAGTGTCAGTAATAGGAATGGTATACGAAGTTATAAAATTTAATCTGGTGCCATATTACCACAGACTACTTTTGCATATTACAAAAGTGAAGTGAAGTGATTGCTGTGGTACAGACAAGCAGTGTTAACTTGCCAAAGAATTAATAATGGAAAAGCTTTCGATGTGTAGAGTTTGTTTAGAAGAAGACATTCGACAGCATACGATTGTCGAAACTCATCTACAAGAAATGTACGAGTCTTTGGTTTTAATGCCGGTAAGCCAATCGAAATAGCCTTTACACATAGAGTTCAAAGTCTTTTAGACATCAGCTAAGTGTTCTTGAGAAGGCGAATATTGGCTGAATACTGTGAGGGTCTTTAACATTATAAATATAAAGTATGGGCTGTCATTAGATTCTGAATGTACTGATTATTCTAAATGGGTTAACTAAGACATACTAAATATGAATTTTAAAATATTAATATATATTTGATTATAATAAGTGGTTAAGCTAGACATTTGTGTTAGGAATTCTATTTTTAATTTGAGTTAAGTTTAGTTGTTTACTGAGTGGGTTCAAACCCAAAGCCAATTAACTGATCTTAAGTTTTACTGCTACTTTATTTTAGATGCTTTAATGCTTATAGATACCGCTGCTGGTATAATCAAATGTCATAACTTTGTTTACAGTTTGAGACAAAAGACCGCAGGCCGATAGTGGCCTGTCACACATGTGGTGCATTGCTCCAGAACTGCTACGAGTTGAAGAAGCGATGTCTCCAGAGTGAGGAGCTGTTCACACAGATGCTGAGCTGTGCTGAGGTTGATTTCAGTCTTAAAACTTTGCTTTTTGCCAAGGTGTAATGAGTGGTGGCAGGGGTGTCACTGGGAACACAGATAGCTTAATTTTGTACATACTACACAGCTTTTTCTAGACCCAAACTAAGCACAGCTTGTACACTGGGTTCTTTACACTGACATTGAACAAGAATTGATCATGGGTCGCTGATGTTACAAACGAATGCGTAACTGCAGCACCACATAGTGGTCGAGTTCCACTGATACCATAGCATCTCTTTTGCTGTAGACATTTTTGAGGGTTTGAATTGCATGATTTCTATTTTATTGAACTTATTTTCAATAAAACAAACACCTCCATTGAAATGTACAAAATGCACAGACAATAGTGACCAACTAGAGATGGTGGTCAAATGTCGACCATGGTATTTTCATTGACCAGTATAACTTGAGCTGTCAAAATATAGACTTACATACCATGGTGACAGGTAATCACATATACTGGATGCGTATAATTTCAAAAAGCCGTTTTCACATAATTTTTAAAGTTTTAAGACATATTCTTTAAAAATTTTAGCTTTCTGCACTTCTTTTATATATAAACTGTGAATATTCCAAAAATCACGTTACTATGTTCATGAAATTTTCTTAAAAAGAAATACAAAGAATTCTCTTCTCATATTAATATAATGGTTAATTAAAAATAAATGGCATATCTTTAATTAAAAGTTCATTGTGTTTAATAATTGCTACGCGTTACAGGCGCGACAGGAGCCTTTTATCAAGGAGTGATGCAACCTACTGCATGGGTCTCAGGTGCTAGTTAAAGGGACTGAAACTAGTTGGGCATCCATGAAATACACACGGGAGTGACACCGTATATATCTTTGATTAACATTACCACTCACCAAAGTTTTTATTCTGATAATGACCAATACTTAAAGCCGGTTTCCAAAAGGCTGAATATTGTTCAACTTACAGAGCTGACAAGTTAACAGTGGTGTCAAATCAGTTAAGTTTCTAAAACATTGATCAAAGAAATCTCCTATAATCTACGATCAATTTCATTAAACATTCAAACGGCATCTAAGGTTTAATGTAAAATTTGAGAGCTCTGTTTACTGATTCAATGACTGTAGGTAATTAGCGCTGTGCTACCTGAATTTCGACTTTATTGTGTTGGAACAAAAGTCGCTATTTATTTAAATGATTTGGCAGAGTGGGAATTCTGTACCTGTACTATTATGTATTCTGTGCCAACAGTTGGAACCAGTGGACTTGCAAGAAATTGACAATAAGATGGGACATGAATCCCAGACGAGTGCAAAAAATGTTGGTGGGGAGGCAGTGATGTTTTATGAAGTTAAAGTTGAGAAAAGTGATCCTGGAGGTAATATTTTACATTTATATATTTAATCACTATGCTCACTATAGTCACTATATATATGCACGCACGCATGAACCATGCCGACGCGAGTACAGGAACTGTATATAATATCTGTGAACATCTCTTCTCTTCCTCTCTCCACATCCTTCTACATTACAAACCGACTCGCACTTACACTCAATGCTGTTTACAGATATTGATCGTGCTCTGGAAGAAAGCAGTGTCTATGACTACATACAATCTGCAGACTCAGACGATGCTCCTCCAATTATTGTAAAGGAAGAACAGTTCGGAGACAGTACAAGTATGTGTACTGTGTATTTATTTTCTCTGTGTCGCAGGGACCCTACATACTTTACATATTTTTACAACAAGTTTAACCTATATTTCAATATATTATTAGAAAACACAATACATTTTTCGGTTATTCGTGAAACTGAGTTCATATAAACCAATACTCAATCATTGTTTCCAATGATATCTGTCGCATTAAAGGTGTTAATAACACAGTTCCACAAAAAAAAGAGTATTCACCGTTCTAGACCATGTCTACGGTTTATATTTTTTGGGTCGCTGAATCCGAATATGTGGTCTGTTTGACCGCGATGTCCGCGAATGGCACACACGTTTCATTAAACACGTTTGAAAGGTCGTTAATGTATATTAAACACAGGATACATCCTAATGCAGTTCCTTGAGGGATTGAATTACAAGTGTAGGTGTGAGTGTTCGTGAATCTGGCCTTGTGTACGATTTTCTACCATATGACCAAACTATTGACTGTAATTCCTTAATCTCGGAATTTTATGATGAACTGACTTTTGCAGTGTGATAAGTATCCAAAGAAAGATGTTTTTGTAATTTATTCGCGACGGTGATACTTACACGTTGTATACATATGAGGTGTTGACTTCGCAGACATGTTAGTCTCATTATATTGATAAAATTTTAAGACTATACAGTGGTGCATGGCTATATTTTCTCAATCCTTCGATATTGTGGCTATTGTATCGGAGAGATTCAGGGGCAAACATAAAGACGTTATTACTAAAAAACTTTAGGATCCAGACTATAAAGAACTGTCACAGAGATAAGAGCAAGTCAGACCTGTGAATGTTACTGGTTTTAAAATAAAAACCCCAGTTGCTCCTAGGCCTCCTGAATCAGTCTGGTACGACATCATTGGACATTTTCCCATTTGTATACCTTATTCACCCGCGTAAGTCCCGATCCCGTTTGAATATCAGGATAAAAAGTAGCCTATGCGTTAATCCAGGTCTCCAGCTATTTACATACCCAGTTTCATCGCAATCGATTGTGGTTTTTGTGTGAAAGAATCATCAGAAGAATCGTCAGAACAAACATCCATCCATCTAAAATTTACATTTATAATATTAATGGGGTGGTAGGTGCAAACATTACAAAAATGGATTTGCAAACATAAAATGTGCAAAATGTCATTAAGGATTGTGCCTAGTCGCTAAGAGAAACGGTTTTCATGATAATAATGTCCTGAAATTAACATTTTCCTTTTTATTCCGATTTTATTTCTATTTCCTTTATCTTCATCGACTGGATAGTGTTGAAAATATTTAATGTATAGGTATGTGAGTATTATACTGTTGCGTTATGTTGAGTATTTTTAACATATTATCAGTAAATAAACATTTTTTTTTTCTTATTTTTTAAAGTCATAAACACTTAGTTAAGCCTTCTCTAAATGTAAAGAAATCTTCAGCAAAAAGCAAAATTTTTTTTCTTGCCCATTAAAGGGTTAATACCCAAAACATAAAGACTTTAAAAATATTGCGTTTAATTGTTTTTTGTTTGTCTGCTGTTTTTATTTTGTACTTACAGTTGATGTTGTGTGTACTTCGAATGTACAGAAATTGTTTCTAATTGCTATTTTGATTATCTAGGTGACCTCACTTCAAATGGATCTAAAGAAGCTGCACAGAGGAATCTGGAAGATTTAACCTCTAACAAACCGAAAGAAAGCGAACTCGTACAGGACATGTTCAAAGAATTAACTACTGCAGAAAATACCCCAGCCAAAAAAACAATTGAGAGGCACATTCGTTTGTGCTCTGGTGTGGGGAAGAAAGATCTCTCACGTGAGAATAGTACAAGTAGTCACACACACACCGGTCAGAAACCATATCAGTGTCATGTATGTGAGAAAAGTTTCTCATTTATGAGTCATTTAACTATTCATATGCGTATACACACAGGCGAGAAACCGTATTATTGTGATATATGTAAGAAAAACTTCTCAAAAAAGGGTACTTTAAGTGATCATATGCGTACACACACTGGTGAAAAACCATTTCAGTGTAATATATGTAAGAAATATTACTCACAGGCTAGTCATTTAACTACACATATGCGTACACACACTGGTGAGAAACCATATCATTGTGATACATGTAAGAAACAATTCTCTCTAAAGAGTACTTTATGTAAACATATGCGTACACATAGATATGAGAAACCACATCAGTATGATACATGTAAGAAATACAGCTCGCAGGTCGGCCATTTAAATAGACATATGCCTACGCACAGTGGTGAGAAACCATTTCATTGTGATATATGTAAAAAGCAATTCTCACATAAGAGTAATTTCAGTGATCATATGCGTACACACACTGGTGAGAAACCATTTCATTGTGATATATGTAAAAAACAATTCTCACGAAAGAATCATTTCAGTGATCATATGCGTACACACACTGGTGAGAAACCATTTCAGTGTAATATATGTAAGAAATATTATTCACGGGCCAGTCATTTAATTACACATATGCGTACACACACTGGTGAGAAACCATATCATTGTGACGTTTGTATGAAACATTTCTCATTAAAGTGTACTTTATCTAAACATATGCGTACACACACTTGTGAGAAACCTCATCAGTGTGATATATGTAAGAAATGCTTTTCAGAAAGGGGTAATTTAACAAGACATATTCGAACACAAACTTGTAAGAGACATGTAAACCAAAGTAAGTCTGGTCTGGCGCTAACCTAAGTACTTCGTGCGTCAGGGGCAATGACCTCTACGCTCCGCGCCACCAACATAGCTGATAGCGGGAAGTGGTGCAATGTGCTAATAGTGATTACAGGGCAGTTGCTTGGCACGAGCTGAGATTTATTGATGGTTTCAGAAAATAACCTGGTTACATTATGTTGCTCATTACTTTTATCAAAAAAATAATTAATAGGTAGTGTGAATTACACTACACCGACACGATTTTGAACTGAAACTGTACCTAAATGTGTATGTCGCAGTGAGATAGTAGCCCATATAATTATGACCCTAGAGATATAATTATATACCGTGGGGTAGTTATAGCCTTATAGATATATATATAAAATATATAGAGATGATTGACTACTTTGAACATTGTTAATTCCATTTCTTTAGATTATCATTACTGCACGAGTATACCGACCAAGAACAAATACCATATATAATCATGAGTATAATAAACAGGATTATGCTAGCCCTCGGTGTTTTAATACCTCTCCAATATCCCGCCTTACATGGCGACCCTGCAAAGCTGCCAATGCTTTTGCAAGGTCGCTGAACTCCGCCGTTGTTAATAATTTTTAATACGTATATGGATGAGGACTGGTCCGACGGTGATCTGTACGAATATGCTGGCTCTCAATCACTCGTGTTGTGTGCTACGTGCAAGTTCAGTGATGGTAAAAAGCTAAGATGGGGATTAGATGTGTAATTCGGGACTTAAACGTGACCACGATCGGTGCAATTCGATCGAAACGTCGGTTAACCAAGAGGTATTGTACCTTTTAAATATTATCGCGATTAAGTCCTGAATTACACATCTAATATGTATCAAAGTCGCGAAAGTTTAAAAACAATTAAAGATGGGGAACGACCTGAGAAGTCGTGGCAGTCCAACAAATTTTATTTGTCATGCTGACTGATGTTACTGGCTGTGTGGTCTCCACTGAATAGATCAACAAATCCACCACCACGGGCTACGACGTTCATTCCAGCGTGGACCTCCAAAAGGGCCCACAGACGGTATACATGTGTGATCGGAATCAGTGGAATAATTAGAATAAAAATCTTTTTAACAAAAAATTTAACCGACGAAAAGAACTAAAAAGCAAAAAATAAATAAAAGTTGTCTTTAGTATTGAGTGTATTTACATAAACTATCAAATTTGATATAAACTTATTTTTAGACTTAAGGTTTTAAGACTTAATGTGGGAGAGCCATGCTTCGGCACGTAAGGGCCGGCTCGACTCCGCTCGATACCACAGCCTTACAGAAAACCGGCCATGAAGTTATGCTTGCATTGCATTTCGCCGCGTGAGTGAGGTTACCAGAGGCCCTAACCCTTCCGTCTCCCCTATTCCCGTCCTTCCCCTCCCCTCTTCTCCTACTCCCACCTTAAAGGGCGGCAACGCACTTGTGACTCTTGAGTTACAGGTGCCCATGGGCGGCGGTAGTCATTTACCATCAGGTGACCCGTCTGTTCGTTTGCCCCCTATACCATAAAAAAAGATTTTTTTTGCTTTTTAGTTCTTTTCGTCGGTTTAGTTTTTTGTTAAAAGATTTTTATTTTATGTTTTTTTTTCATCATCAGCTCAGCTACATGATGTGATGACTTCTAAACGCAATTATGAAAGATTTTAGGGCGATGATTTTCAAAGTTCATTGACTCCGCAAGACTGCACTGTTCGTCTTCAAAATACTTTTGGGAGGAAAGCACCTCGTCTGAGCACCGTAAGGCGTTGCTACACAGAATTTGATCGTGGCCGTGTTTCTCTTCATGGTGAAATTCGTGAAGGTCGGCCTTCAACTGCGATCACTGAGGAAAATGTGGCTAGTGTCAGACAACTAATTGAAGGAAACCGGCGTATTCACCTATGAGGAGATTCGAGAGCATTGGTATGAGCTAAATTCAAAAAATCTTACATCAACATTTAAAAGTTAGAAAACTTTGTTGCCGCTGGATTTTTTATGAACTCACCCCAGAGCAAAAAGGGACACGTGTTGATTGGTGTAAAAAAATGTTGTTAAAGTACTGACGTGGCCTGGCATGGTCGTTGGGCAAACGGGCCCTAGAGTTGAGACCGTGAACTGGTAAAAGGAAGGTAGGATGCCCCCCAGCCAGGACTGACGAACTGAGATAGGTAGCTGGGATTGATTATTGCGAAAGATCCTTCTTTCGCATACAATCAATGCCAGCTACCTGCTCCTGAACCGGGTGCTTTGGCGCACGTTAGGAGAATAGTGGACTGCTATAGGCTGATGGATTGAACGTTTATTGAATGTACAAGTGTAAGTAGTATTAAGGCATACTTTACCCCATCTTATCAGTATCACATGATTCGAGCTTTTTTATTAGTTCAGGAATAAAGGTACCATAAAAAAAAACAATCAATCTTAGCTAAATCTTTGGGTTGTAAAAAAAATCTAGAAACTGAGACATCGATCTCCTAGTTCTCAATCATACTAATTAGGGAAAAAATTATTTGTGCACTAATTACACCAGTAATTAGTGCACAAATCATTGACAAAAAAAAGTTGTAATCGAAGAGGAGGTAGGGGCGGCAAAATTTAATTAGCCTACAGGCGGCAAATGTGTAAATCCGCCACTGGTTATCCCACTGTTCGTGATTTAATAAGTGATATGAAAAATAAATTGCTGCTTCAAAAATCAGCAGCTGCCATTCATCTATGCGCCAGAATCATGTCTGTACAAGATTACGGCAAGGAAGTAACTGAACTTTTGTTCAACTTATGCTTTCACAGGCCAACGGAAATTCTGACAATTACACTGTACATATGTACTAACCTATAAATAATTATCTTTTAAAAAAAAGTATCACCGACTTCAGTGTGCTTTTTAGTGGAAAGTACATGTATTTTGTTTAAATATAATATGGGTAGGCGAACTAAACGCACTGCTCCAGCTCCAATGAGATAGCGATGTTTCGGAACAAACGAAAACATCATCGATGTATACAATTTTTAGATATTTGTTGATTTTTAAGAAACCGCTCGACTGATTTCGATAAAATTTAAATGGGACCACCTGGAAAGTATTACCCTTTGAAACCAAAAAAGAATTTTCAAAATTGGTTCAGGCGTCTTCGAGTAATCAGTAAACATACGTAAAACAAAAAATCCGACGAATTAAGAACCTCCTCCTTTTTGGAAGTCGGTTAATGAACAATATGCTGTTAAGAAATTCGCCGATGGTCTACGAAACCGTAGGTTAAGCACAATAATTGCTGCTCCAAATTTCAGCTTGCGATACAAGCAGCGCGAATAATAGATTTCCAAGGGTTTCTAGGCAAACTTTGGCGCAATTCCGATATTCGCAGCGAGGGTCGCACCGTGGGATATATCGCAGTTTTTGAAATGAAACTTCTTTAGAATCGTGATTTGAAAATTCGATGAAACGAAAAAGTCACACTAAAGAGACAACAAATTCATAAATAGAATTTAACCTGCGAGATAATGAGATAGTTTACAAGTATACAGTGTTTCCTATTATCTTTGAAAAGAGACAAACATATTCATAAATAGGATTTAACTTGCGAGAGAATGTGATAGAATATGCGCCATAGTCAACGCGGTGTATAATTTTAGTACATTTGCGTATTAAAATTCGTTGGTTAATTTAACTTATGTTAATTATTTAACACATCTGTGTTAATTTGACAGTAACTTTTATAAATTATCTAAAATTTAATTTATTAACATTAGTAAATAAACACAAATAGTGTTTATATTACTTTTTATCTCTCATGCTCTCGTAGGCTACTTTTCTGAAGTTTCACTTCTGTCGTGTGTGAAATTGCATACACACACTTTTTTTATAGCATAGGTGGTAATCGAGCAGATGGGTCACTTGATGGTAAGTGACAGCCGCCGTCAATTGGCACCTGCAACTCAAGAGCCACAAGTGCGTTGCTGCCTTTAAGGTGGTTGTTGGGGAAGGGGGAAGAGAGAGAAAGTCCGGTAACCTCACTCATTCGGCAAAACACACCGCAAGTGTTGCTTTACTGCTAGTTTTCTGTGAGGCCGTGATATCACATCGGTCGAGCTGGCCCATACGTGCCGAAGCACGACTGTCGCGGTATCGATTCACCTTTCAGAATTATCACTTTATGTATAAAAATCCATGTTTGTTTGTTTATCCTCTATGTGTTCTAAAACCATTGATCAGACTGTGATGATACTTTGCGAGGGTGTTCTGGGGACGCCCGCGAGGATTTTTTGCCCAAAAAAGGTGTACCTATGTTTATAAAAAAAATATGGCATTGCAACGCATGCCGGTTGCAGCTAGTAGTCCATAAAACATAGCTTGATTATAGAGATCGATAGTATTACTTACTTCTAAAGTTGTTAATCGATATAATATATGGTATTATTGAAGTCGGTCATTAATAGTCATTATTCTTTGATACGAGGGCGGTACTGAAAATTTCGGGAATCAAGGAAGTGACACAACATTACTATTTAAAAATGTATTTATTGCTTTTCGAAGTATTCTCTGCGAAATTTGACACATTTTTCCATACGATGGAACCAACCATTGAAGCAACCATTCCATTCGGAAGTTGGGGTCTCCAAAATGGCCGTTTTGTAGGCGTCTACAGGTTCTTCAGGTGATGAAAATCTCTGACCACGCAATTTATTCTTTATTTTAGGGAAAGTATAGAAATCATTAGGGCTTAGGTCGGGGCTGTACGGCGGATGGTCTAATAATTCTATGTTTTCTTGCTTTAAAAACTCTTTTGTTTTGTGCGCGGTGTGAGAACTCGCATTGTCGTGATGGAGGATGATGCGGTGGTTGCAGTTCTCTTTACGGAGTTCAGAAACGACCTGTGGCAAACAAACGCTAGCATACCATTCTGCATTAACCGTTCTTTGTCCCTCAACCGACAAACGTGGCCACCATTTTTTTTGCAACACTCCGTGAACGAACAATTTTTGTTGGCTTTAACTCATTTTCGTACACCCAAACTCGTGACTGGTTTTTTGTTTCGGGTTCGTACGCGTATATCCAGGATTCGTCACCTGATACGATGTTGTATACAGCATTTGAGGATCCTGCGTGGAATCTTTCGAGAGTTCTGACGCACCAAGTAACGCGACCCGCTTTTTGCTCTTCACAGAGCGAATGCGGTATCCATCGGGAAAACAACTTTTTGCACCTAATTGTTCATGCAAGATTATTTGTATTTGACTCATGCCAATGTCTAAAGTTGCCTGAATTTCGCGGTATGTTACATGTCGATCTTCCTCCATCAGCTTACGCACAGCATCAACGTCTTCTTGGGTGACTGCAGTTTTTGGACGACCTTGACGGGGATCATCATTGAGCTTGACACGTCCACGTTGAAATTCAGCAAACCAGCGATAAATTGTGGTTTTGAATGGGGCTTCATCACCAAATGCAGAAATCATCCGGTCAACACACTGTTTTTGCGTTAAACCACTTCGAAAGTCCTAATAAATCATCGCTCTTGAATTGTCTCGAGGCAATTCCATTTTCTCAACGACTAAACAAGTTTGACAAAACCTTGTGATAAGACCGAGAATCTTTTTTTAAATAAATAAATGGTATTCGATTTTTAAAACCAAAGAGTTTTCAATTAAAAAGATTTTAATATGACAGAAAAAGTGGAAATATTCCATTCCCGATACTTTTGTGCAGCCTATGTAGGACTAATGATAGCAAAGAGTATACAAACGACCATAGCTCATTGACATATATACCTACCTTTTGATTTTTCGAAAGAAACAAAAATTTGGCGTATAAAATGGCTGCCCTTAGGGTTACACTTTTATAGAACGTTTTGCAATTGTCGATGTCGATATTTAACTGAAACATAGAACTATGCACGACAATGAAATGACAGTACTATTTGTCCTTGTTTCCCTCAAATTATTTATTAAAACTTTTTGTAAGATTTAGAATATTTTCCATCACATATAGTTTAATTATCAAGATTTTAGAAAAGGGAAGAAGTTTATTAACCTTCAAATAAAAATTAAACGAATGTAGAATTGTTATATACTTAAACATTTGAAATGAAAAATAGGTATTAGGTAAGAACTTAATTTAGACAACATTTTTTTTACTAAAAAAATCTGCCGAATACGAAAAATGGCTGATAACTGTGTGTTAGTATGTAGGATAAACTCTAACCCTACATACACTTATCGGCCATGCCACCGCCATGTGCTATTGCGAGGCAATATTGCATGAACATTTAAATAAAATTCATTTTCAGTAATCTGAGGAATAGTAAGTAGGGCATCTCCATATATTTACTTCCTCATTGTTATCGCTATAGCAACAGCGCAGCACTACCAACAGCTGGCATCTACCATTACCATAGATAATAAAATAATAAATGCCATTGCCCTTGCCCCACAGAACACTTATGCCTTGCCCATTATAAGGTGAAATTTGAGATGAAGGGACGGTGTATGTAGTTATTAAATTAAACTTGAAAAATATGCCTTAATATAAGAGCACCTGCTCCACTAAGGCGTTAATCTAAAGTTGAAGTAGAAGAATACTTTTATAATACTGAAAACTTATAGTGTTCTGAGATGGACCCTGTCGCTGTTCTCTGCAGTGACATTACACGTCTTGGTGCTTAATTTAAAGGCTTAATTAACTAAGGCACTATTTATTGTGAAGAGAAATGATCACAGTGCAGTGGTGTAGCTAAGAAGTGTAAACTTGCCATGGAATTTAAAATGGAAAAGCTTTCGATGTGCAGAGTTTGTTTAGAGGGAGACGTTCGACTACATTCGATTGTTGAAACTCATCTACAACAAGTATACGAGTCATTGGTGTTGATGCCGGTAAGTAATTTCATAACGCAGGCTTTATACGTAGAGTCACAGAGTACGTTATTATAACTGAAATGGAGAGTTCGGAGTGTTTTATGCACACACTTTGGTGAGTGTTATAGTCTTGCGCCTAACTGGACATCTGCAGGTTCGCACCGTACTAGTACAATTCGTACATCGTACTAGTACACTGTAGTAGTACTATTAGTACAGTTTTAGTAGAACATAATAACATGAATAGTACATGAAAACTTAAGCGTTTAACTTTTAAGTGTCAATTTTTAGATTATTGCACATTTAACTTTTAAGCATAGTATTTGATTTTCCTTCATACTTTAACAGGCTTAGGACTGGCATTCTAGATTAAAAAATACGAGGTGATAATAAGATTAGTTATGATCAAATTTGTGTAAATGCTCCCTATGGATTAATGACTACTTAGAAATTAGAAATTTACACCAGAGAGTTATAACTACACAAAATTACATTTCGTTTTAACATAATAAACAAAAGAATAAACTAGGGAAAGAGAAAAAATATAACATAGTCATAAGTCTTAAATAATTTACGTGAAAAAATTAAAAATGAAAACTTATTTTAAATGAATATCAACCGTCGATATCTATACTTCAATATTATGAAGATGCCTTTGCTTTGACACTTAACATTCAACTATGTATAAGTGTAAAAAATTGAGGCAAAACGAAGTTCCAATATGTAAATATTGGGTATGTATAAGGTCAGCTCACAATTCCACTAAGCATAGCATCAGGTGTTTCGGATGCACTTTTAAAAATAATAAATGTGAGCTTCAAGCAACAAGCGTAAACCTAACTTGTCAAATAAGTAATCAAGGGCCCAAGCAGCAAAAATTAATTGATCAGAAAAATCTTCTGTTCATGTAGAATTATTTGCACCTGATAGAACATATAATATAGTATACAGTAGCATCCGAGAATAATATTCTGTTTTGATCTATTTTAAAGAGAAATAATTTATAAAACGTAGATATTTTCATCTTTTTAAAATATTGATAGTTTAAATTATTGTTTTTTTTTACTTAATTATGTATCTATATGGAATTAACCCTATCATGATTATGTAATACCTATTTCGTGATCGCGTTAATTCCCGTATAAATACATAATTAATTATGTAATGAAATGCAATAGTTTAAACACAAAAAAATACACAAAAAAAATTCAATACTAACTAGTATTGAATTTTTTTTGTGTTTTCCGTTTTTTAAACTAAGTTCAATTTTAAAGTTTTAACGGTCCCAGTCAAACAATAAAAAAAACTTACTTTCTAATGATGATGATTATGACTTTGATAGTTATTTAAAGACATCAACGCGAGCGAAGCCGCGATTCAAAGCTAGTTAATATATCTAATATCTCAGCCATACCATGTTAGTAATAATGATAATAAATTAATTAGTACTGATAATTTTTATTATAATTTAATTTTCGTTATAATGTTAATATTATTATAAACATGATTCACCAAAATATTAGAGGGCTGATGGGCAAAGACCTAGAAATTAAATTCTTCATGTACTGTAATGCCACTTACAGCTTACAGAACATTTGATAAAAAAGTGAACAAAATGATGATATTGGTATACATATAGGGCTCTGTTTCCGCATTTAGACTCCTAGAGAGTATTATGCGTCCAGATAAAGCTGCCTAGTTCCTTCCAGAAGGACAGACGCTTTTTGTCGGGAACATCAGGCTAGGCCCACTCCGGTCACGAGGTATGAAGCTACAGGTACCTAGCAGCGTCGATGAGTCGTGCGAAATTCAGTGGGCTGCCATGCGCCGGCCGGGTAGCACGTTACTTCGATACTCACTCACGCGCTACGTCGCTTACGAATTACCTACGTTTCCCGTATTTACGTAGTTAGATTATATTATTAATTATAATCAGTATAGTTCGATACTTATAAGTTCTGTTTATAAGGTCAAGTTTAGCTTTGATAAGTATATTTACTTATTAGGACCACAACAGTTGATACACATCTTCTATCTATACATCTATACTCTATAGAAATAAATAAAATTGGAGTGTCTGTTTGTAATATTAAAATAACCGCTTTTTACTAAGTGCATTAGAATGTATATACGGTACATATACCAAAACAAAATGTTTTACAATTTTTGTTTGTCTGTCTGTTTGTTCCGGCTAATCTACGGAACGGATGGACCGATTTCCACGGTACTTTCACTGCCAAAGAGCTGGTGTTATAAGGAGAAGGGTTCCGCGATTTGATTTGCATTTAGCTAAACACCTAAAATAAGTTTAATTCCAAGGTACACACTAACGTATGGCAAATGCCTATCTTCTTAGAGATTAAAGTATCTATGCAGAGATTGTGAAATAAAATAGTTTTTTTTAATATAAGTTACATCTACGTAGATACTGCTAAGCAAATACCTAGCCTAGGTTTATTTAAAACTTCATTTGTTCACAGATGTAAAGTAATAGGCACATAACTGGTTATTAAATATTTAGATTAATTCTTCTTACAGAAGACAACCTTAACGGCATCAGAACAGACAAGAGTTATGCGATAGAAAGAGAGACAAATTTTAGGTTAATATAACCTCTTTGGAATTAGCGGTGTGCGATCTGAATTGCACCTTATTGTGTCGGAGCAAGAGTCGCTATTTATTTAAACGGTATTGCGAAGAGATCCTTCTGTACTGGTACTATTATGTATTCTGTGGTAACATAGAGTGTCGTAACATTGTTTACAGTTTGAGACAAAAGACCACAGGCCGATACTGGCATGTTACCTATGTCGTGCGAGGCTCAAGAACTGCTACGAGTTGAGAAGGAGCTGTCTCCGCAGTGAGGAGCTGTTCACACAGATGTCAAGCTGTGATGAGGTTGGTTAATCTCAAAATGTTACAGTCAGACCGGCTGTTAGCGTGGCGACGCGTTTTTAATAAATTAATCTAAATGTTTATTTAATAAACAATCATCATTTTCTTAAAAAAAAAAAATATTTCATCAACTATCCATTTACGCAATAATTTCGATGTTTCACATCTGCCAGGCGTCCCGCGACGTCTCACTTTTGTTTTAACAAAAAATTAAATCAACGAAAAAGAACTAAAAAGCAAAAATAAATAAACCTTGTAAGTAAGTCTTGAGCATTGAGCGTGAGAAATTTTAAGTCGGCGCAAAATAATAAATTATTACTTACCTAAATTTAAATTTGATCAGTTTGTTATTTGGCGCCTACTCAAAATTATTTTATATAACATTTTAAACAGAGTTACTAAATAGATAATGTAAGTACTCAAGATCTTTTTTAGCTTTTTAGTTCTTTTGCGTCGGTTTAATTTTTTGATAAAAAGTTTTTTTTCTTAATAATGTATTAGGCAATAACCTAATATGTAATATTCTAATAATTTAACTTGTCAACAGTTGGAACCAGTGCAACTGCAAGAATTTGACAATAAGAAGAGACTCACCGTGCACCATGTCGTACACTTCAGCATGGGACATGTACTGCAGATGAGTGCAGACAATGTGGGTGTGGAGGCACTCACGTTTGATGATGTTAAAGTTGAACAAAATGATCCTGAAGGTACGTTTATTAAAGACTAGCAGCGGTTTCACCCGATTAAGTCCCGATCACGTGGGAATCTCGGGATAAAAAGTAGCCTATGCGTTAATACAGGTCTCCAGCTATCTACACTAAACTAAACTACTGGACCGATTGCGATGAAACTTGGTGTCCAGTAGTTTTTGTGTGAAAACATTACAAACATACACACAAATGTTTTCTCTTTATAATGTTAGTTTAGATACATAATTTTACTCACACGTGTATTTTGGGTATACGCAACTAGTTTCACTTCTTGAAAAACAGCCCCCGTAGGCTCCGAAACTTGTCGTGCCACTATAAAGTACACAACTGAGTAAAACCCTTTAATTACAGCCTGACCAGGAAAATAAAAAACCTCGTCTTGTTGCAGTAAACAAATGGCAACTACATCAGGTGGTTCAATGGTATCCATATCAAAACATTTTCCTCTTCCCTTGCTCTCTCCACATCTTACTACATTGTAAACCAACTCGCACTTAGGGCTCAATGCCGTTTACAGATATCGATGAGAATGCATTGGAAGAAAATAGCGTCTATGTCAACATACAACCTGCAGACTCGGACGATGATCCTCTAATTATTGTAAAGGAGGAACAGTCCATAGACAGGACAAGTATGTATACTGTGTATTTCTTTATTTAAGAGAAAAGTGATCCCCGTGTCACCTAAATACTTCACATATTGTTACAACAATGTTAACCTACGTTTAACGGAATGTAACAGAAAAAAGATTTTTGTACTTTTCGGGTTTATCTGTATAACTGAGTTCATGTAACCCATCCCCTTACCTAGAAATTTATCTCTAATCTGTGAGAAATAATTCGATTTTGTGTCAAACATTTCGATTGTCGACTCAGCAAAAGAGTGAATGGGTCCTTCATGTTAAAGTTTTTCTTTTTGACGATCTCAAGCACATTCTTACGTGGGAGAGCTATGCTTCGGCAAGTATGGGCCGGCTCGACTCCGCTCGATACCACGGGCTCACAGAAAACCGGCAATTAAACAATGCTTGCATTGCTTTTCGCCGCGTGAGGGAGGTTACCGGAGGCCCTAACCCTTCCTTCTCCCCTATTTCCGTCCTTCCCTTCTCCCCTATTCTCGTCCTTCCCCTCTCCCCCTCTTCTGCCCTCTAATCTCCCGTCTTCCCGCTCTTCCCCCTCTCCCTTTTATTCCCACCTTAAAGGCAAGCAGCAACGCAATTGTGACTCTTGAGTTACAGGTGCCAATGGGCGGCAGTAGTCACTTACCATCACGTGACCCGTCTGCTCGTTTGCCCCCTATACCATAAAATAAAAAAAAACAAAAAACGAGATGAGTTGAGTATAACTTTGATAACAATTATATTAAAAAGAAGCTGACCATACAGATATTGCTATGTTAGTTAAAATAGGCAGTCACGGGACTGCCGGCAGAAGTGAACACTTAAACAAAACGACGAACTTAAAACGTCACATTAGCAGGTTGGTGACATTCATTAATAAGGGGCTGACAGAACTCAATGTTTACATTAGCGCCCTCTTCTAGTGGATGTATATATGTATTATTAGCGTGACGGTCACGAGTTCAGGGCTTTTTTCCACACGGCAAAAGTGCACGACGTACCTAAATAAGTTTTCTCTTCAAAAAATATGATTCTAAACTAAGAGAAAAGCACTTACGATTGTATACGAAATACCAAAAACATTAAAACTTGATAAATATTGCGTTTAAAGTTTTATATTTGCCATTGATATTGTGTGTGTGTAGGTACTTGTGATTATATAATTATATTTTAACGGCTAATTTTATCATTTATCTAGATGACCAAACTCTGAAGAAATCTGAGCAAGCTGTGCAGAGGAACCCAGAAGATTTAACCTCCAGCAACCTCAAAGAACGAAAAAGCACAAATGAAGTGACATTTATTCTCAACGATAACAATAAAGAGAGATCTACAAGTGTACCGCACAGCGAATGTGTACAATATACATGTGACACGTGTCAGCAATGTTACAGTTCTAAGTGTAAGTTAGAGAGGCACATTCGTTTGTGCTCTGATGTGTGGAAGAAAGATCTCTCACGTGAGAATAGTACAAGTAGTCACACACACACCGGTCAGAAACCACATCAGTGCCATGTATGTAAGAAAAGTTTCTCTCGCAGGAGTCATTTATCTGGTCACATTCGTACACACACTGGTGAGAAACCATATCATTGTAATATATGTAACAAACAGTTCTCATTAAATAGTAACCTAAATGAGCACATGAGTACACACACTGGTGAGAAACCATTTCAATGTAATGGATGTAAGAAATATTTCTCAACAAGGGGTAATTTATCGAAACATATTGGTAGACACACCGGTAAGAAACCATATCTGTGTTGTATATGTAAGAAACGGTTCTCAGGAAAGACTGCTTTAAGTTATCACATTCGTACACACACTGGTGAGAAACCTTATAGTTGTGATATATGTAAAAAACAATTCTCACAAAAGAGTACTTTAAGTTATCACATTCGTACACACACCGGTGAGAAACCATATCCGTGTGATGTATGTAGAAAACAATTCTCAGCAAAAAAACTGGTAAGATATCATATGCGTACACACACTGGTGAGAAACCACATCATTGTGATATATGTAAGAAACAATTCTCAGTAAAGAGTTATTTAAATGATCATATGCGTACACACACTGGTGAGAAACCATTTCAGTGTAATGTATGTAAGAAATTTTTCTCAGAAAGGGGTAATTTAACAATACATATTAGGACACACAGTTCTGAGAAACCATATCAGTGTTATATATGTAACGGAAAATTTTCAGGAAAGACTGCTTTAACTTATCATATTCGTACTCACACTGGTGAGAAACCATATCAGTGTCATATATGTAAGAAACAATTCTCAGGAAAGAGTACTTTAAATTATCACATTCGTACACACACTGGTGAGAAACAACATCAGTGTAAAATATGTAATAAACAGTTTGCAATAAAGAGTACTTTAAATTTTCACATTCGTACACATACTGGTGAGAAACCATTTCAGTGTTCTAAATGTCAGAGGAATTTCTCTAGAAATGACGTTTTAAAACGTCATATTCTTACACACACTGTTGAATAATGGAGAGGCAACCGGGATCAAGTTCGATAACGGAATGATGCAAAAAGCGTCATCTGATATCACATCTCATTCACAGGACGGTATTTAATGAAAATCTAGGTAGTAATCAGCTCAATGCAAATAACAATGATTTTTTTAAGAACACTCGGAGGATACTGAAAATCAGTACCTACTGAGGTGGCATTTGTCCATCGTAGTGTATACTGAGGGTCCACCTATTTTCTAGGGCACGGCGTACAACACAACACACGTAGTAACATAAAAAGTTATTTTTTTGTAATTTAACATTCAAAGAAACGTGGTCGGTTCGTGGCATTGACGCGTCATATAACATGTCAGTGTCATCATCAAAAATGACACGTCAAAAATGTTACATGTTATTAAATTTTTTATTGTTTTTTGTATTCTTTTGTATGTTATTATTTTTATTTGTTGTACGCTGTGCTTTAACAAAATAAATCATTTTTTCTTTCTTTTCTATACACAGAGACGGGATTTCAGACCGATACGACCTTTTGATATAACAAGTTAATTTGTAATCATAATCATAGTTTATTTGTGTGCATAGATATACGAGACCTGATCAAAACATTTACAGGATCGCTATGATCCGCCATGTTGATGGCGTACAAATATAACAAATATTCATCAAAATTTAGTTTATAATAACTATACTTTAATGCCGCGTTCCTATAATCAAGAAACGATTCGTTTTGCTAACGGACCGTAAAATTCCCTTGAATATCAACGAAATTTTACCGTCCGTAAGCAAAACGAATCGTTTCTTGTTTATAGGAACGCGGTATAAGTAATTACACTCACACATTATAAATTATTAATTTAAAATATTTCTGTTTTATTATTATTAGATCATTATTACATAAAATTTTATTAAAAAACGTTAAAGATTATTAAATATTTGCTTTTTTTTTAATACAGGAATCATTCAAAAAAAATTGTATTGAATAATATGCATGTTACACCTCTTAGTTAGTCTTACATTTTGTCGTAGTTTGTTGTAGTCTTAAATCTGTCCGTAAATGCCGTCCATGATAGCACCTAAGCTGAATGTTGTGAAATATAGCTTGTATCCAATGTTCTACAAAAATATTGGTCCGTAGTACATCCAAAAAAAGTCCGGGATACCATATACATTTCTCTTATATATAAGTCACAATATCTATTTTGAGACAAAAAAAAAAATGAAAATTAAAAAGTGGTAATAAAAAATATATAAATGGAAAATTGTTAATCATTACGAACAAAAGGTACTTCAAAGTCGAAACGATTGTATGAAAATAAACTTTGCCCTTTACAGCATGTTATTTGGACGCATGGCCTAGGAGGTAATGGAAAATTAAAATAATTCAATCTTCGTAGCAGACGTAGCAGTGGCGTGAACGAGATGTCGCCGATCGCAATCGGTTCAGTGGTTTTTGCGTGAAAGAGTAACAAAAATCCATCCAAACTTTCACATTTATAATATTAGTGGGATAGTGGGAAGTATGTTGATGATGTACATGATGACATTGAGGATTGTCTCCCTGATTCACCACCAATAAACATGGAATCCCGAAGCCACATAGAAATCAAATCACTACCTACGTATCACCAGTACGTCTGGCCTCTTAACAATTTTGTTTTTGTGACCGTATTTCTGAAATTGATGATGATACTTAAACTGCGTAGTATCTAAGTGATTGACTTCTATGTTTTGCTACCTTGTGCTAAGTGCTACTAATAGTAAACACATGTTCATCCTCCACTATTAAATATATTGAAATACCCATTATCACCCAGTAAAATGGGTAATAACTGGATTAAAACCCAAATTACCCGGTTTTAACCCAAATGTTGTTTTTACCCACTATCCCATCTTTAGTAACAAGGATTTTGCTAATGCAAAATATTGATGTTGATAACGTCGTGGATAAATTATTTTTTAAATTAAACATTTTTAAAATACCCACAAAGTTGTTTTGTTATTCTTGTCTTCCTAAAAATACTTTTTACCCGTGTAAAAAGGTCCCCGCATCAAGCTTCTCAAGTCTTTTAAATGTTCCCAATTAAAATTGAACTTTGTAAGTTTGACATGAGGTCGAAATTAGAATGAAGACATTTTACATGCTTTATGCCAGGCCCAATGTACATATTGTTTCCTGACATCATTTAAAATTTTATTATATTCAATCTATTCTATTCTATATACACATCATGATATCCAAAACCGTAAAATTTCTTCAATCGATTTTCAATTTAATCTCCAAAGTTTAATAGGTAATCATTTTTAAAATTTAACAGTTTGTGGTAACTTGATGTGCTAGCTGATTAGAGGGCGCGAGGGTAATGATTGCACACGGCCTACGGGCGCTATAAAGGTAAGAGACGCCTCTGCAATATCTGCTATGATACCGTTTCCAAAAAGTAATTTGTTACAATCTTCGAGTACTGGTTCACTCCTTTCTTGTGAACAATCTTGGGTGAAACTTGGAAAAAATTCTAATAGTAATAGTAGTGATTCTAACTTGCATTAAAATAAAAAAATATTACTAGTTTCAGTAAATCTCTGTTGTGTATACCGATGTTGATTCAGATTGCGATATTTTCACAGATAAGACTAACTCAGGTTAAGTACATTTAAGAAAACCGTACCAAAGAAACAGATTGATAAAGAAAATTGTATTAGCAATTTTGAAAACAAACCAAGGTGTTAAAGATGAAGGAGGTTGTGTAAATCCTTTGGGAATAGTGTAAAAATACAATGCTAACATTTACTGTGATGATTATTAATGAATAGAACATGTTAAGAAAATTAGATTTTATGTTAGTATATTTGCCGCGTGGAAGTCGGTATTTCTCAGTATTTTTTTGAGGTGCCTCGGTATTTTCATAAAATTTAATCTGGTCACACTGTCCTTATGTCAATTAATATCAGGACGCTCGGATCAGACGTCCAGGCGACTAGAGCAGCCTCGTTCTTTTGTACGCTCTAATCGTGTTTCTTAGTTTATGGTTTTTATCCATATCAGCATGCGACATCTATAATGGCCGCACTTCATGCTCGGACGAGGCGCTCGGGCGTATCTGTGAGGGAGCCACTCGGCGAGTGATGCCGAGTGCGAGGGTACCATCCACACGCTCGTCACCGCTCGTGTAGTTCAGTCGCCAGTGTTGCCACGAAACTTTGGAGAACGCAGTAAAAGATCACCGCTCCAATAGTGGAGGGCGATTACATGAAACAATATACTAATGGAATAATACGATTATGAAGATGTCTCGAGATATTTCGAACTAAATAATTCGATCGTGTCCGTCACGGGGATGCGATGAAATATGAACAAACACGTGCCCCATACAGCAATAGTACATGCCCTAGATAAATAAAATTTTCTTTCAAATACATTTCTTAATTACGTTATAAAATATTTAAAAAAAATACAGTTTTATATCTAATACTTCAATGTAACGTAATCTTTTAATTTATATAACGGGTTTAGTTAAATATTGTATTGTTAAGTAAAATAAAATATTTCATAACAAACAACAAACAACATTATTCTCATTTTTCCTAAAATAGGTACTTACGGGCAGTTTAATTCAGGATATTAGTGTGTGTTCAGTCTGTGGTTCAGTTTCATTTACCACCGAACTGTCGAGGATGCAGGTTGATGAAAAAAAATCGCCGATGCAACAGCTTTGTGAGCACTTGCACATTATAATTTATTTATTTATTTAAACTAATGCACAATTTGCACAAAGGCGGACTTAATGCCCAGGGCATTCTCTGCGTGTCAACCTTGGGGTGATGTACAAATATTAAATGGTAGATGCACAAATAGAATTTAACATTTGGAGTTGTTTTTAATACTTAGATAGCCATAACAAAGTAGATACACATATTACATGAAATAAATAGGTTGCCTGTAAGAGATTGCTTTTAGCGATAAGGCCGCCCTTTGTACATATACATTAGATGAACTATTCCTTGTAAAATAATTTACATATTTTGGTGTACAATAAAGTTTATTCTATTCTATTCTAAATACTATGACTTACATAAATAGCTTGCTATATGTCATTACTACATAAAATATATAATACATACAGAACCTATAAAAGAAGGAGCATAAGTAACTTAAGTAGGGAGCTAGGTAAGCAGGTAAAGACGGAGAGTTGAGAAACGAGAAAAGAAAAGTTGGGAGCCATCTTAGTTGGGAACGTAAGGCAGACACATATATATTATGTGCGGACATACTACAAAAAGAAGATTCTTAAAACTTGGAGGAAAAAGAGTGCTGTGCACAAAAAAAGAACTGTTTAAGTACCTAATGTACCAAAACTTTTTTTTTTTTACAAGTTATTAGTTAAGACAGGAAATTTTTATAATCAATATTATAATAATATTGTTTATATGCGTTAATCTCTGGAAATATCAATCACATTTGAATCATCAATTACAATACAACAGTTGTATACATCCTTTATAGATTAAGTTTCAAAATCAATTTCTTTGTTTCGTTATAATTGTATTTAACAATACAATATACATTTATATCTAATACTTTATTGTGACGTAAGGTAATTTATAACGGATTTGAGTTAAATGTAGAAGTATTAAGTAAAATAATATCTTTATGAAAATAGAATCAATAATCGATGAATAAATCAGTACTAGTAATTAGTAAATATTTCGACTATATCAGTAATTCATGATCGCACTCCACTACGAATAAACAACACGAGCGTGTGGACACTTTGAACTTCGCCAAAATACCGACAAGAACGCGAGCGGTGCCGAGTGGTGGCGAGTGCACACTCGCCTGCACTCGGCGAGCGTGAAGTGCGGCGGTTAGAATGTTATTCAAGGTTGTTCTATAAAAAAATCCGCGTCAATTGTCTGTGGTAGGTAACGCTATAAACTTAACAAAAATTCTTTTCTAGCGTCATCTCAAGTAGTTTGAAGTTCGTTACAAGTGGCTGATCTGAACGTTTAAAATGTAAGTAATAATTTATTTACTAGTCTTCTGTATTAGTATTATATATTAAAATGATCATTAGGATTCATTCTCCTAGTATATCTATATGTTTTAAGAATCTAAAGTCTGATGATGTTTTTCTATGTGATACATTTTTTTTTTGCAAAAATTCGCCATCGTTTGCCGGTTTAACATAAGTTTGTGTATGGTATATTATATATTTTACTATACTATATCTTGTAGGAAGACTGGTTAATTTTAATGTTTAAATATACAGAAGCATAAAGAAAATAGTTAGGATTTTACGTTTTTGTAATTTGACTCCGCCGCCCGCCATGATTACGTCACAATAAATCAAGTACATAATCAAAATATGGGTTCGTACAAACTAGGAGTTAAGAGTGTATTTAATATGATTTTTCGTTACCGCTATCTATTTTATTTGGTACTGCACCCGTTAAACATATAATTTTGGTAGAGGTTTTATGGGTATAATTTTGATATTTTTTAAATTTTTTTTTATTCAACGGTTTTAGTAAAAAATTAAGAAAATAATGGTTTTTCTTTGGTGTGGTGGTTGTGTATATGTTTTTCTGCAAAATTTTATAGTTTTCGCCAGCTCTCAGAAAACAAAATGCGGAATCTAAATCACGATTACATTCTAGGTCTGATACATTCGCAGCGAGAGGACGAGGACGAGGGCGTGGGAGAGGCAGAGGTCAACAACCGTACGTGTCTTTTTATCATTCCTAACAAATGAATAATAATAACAACTTCACACATCTCACATGGCCGTCTGATCCCAAACTAGGCAGAGCCTGTACTATGGTAGCCAGACTGCTGATAAACATACATATATAAATACATACATATTATGGATAAATTACACCCAGACACTGAACAAATGATCATGTTCTTAACACAATTATTTGTCCTGGGTGGGAATCGAACCCATGACCTCTACCTCACCAACCACTATACTAACAAATTGGTACTATATTCAATATTCTACTTTATAAAAAAACGTGTGCGTCTCGGGACCCCCGACAGAAGTGATAACTTAAACTAATCTAAGTTCACGCGTTACGTAACGAAGCGGTTTACCCTCCCAAAAGAAGTTATCACTTCAAAAATATCAATCAATGTTTTACAACAGTATATTTTTTTGCAGTGGCACAAGCGACACTCTCTCGCAGTTTAGAGCTGAGAGGCAGGCCACGCAACGCCGGATTGCCGCTCTGGCAACAGATGCGCGCCAGGAACATATCGCGCGGAAGCGCGAAGATCATCTGGAGAGCATGCTGATGCCAGATGCACCACCGCGCAAACGACAAACAAAGTAATTTTTTCCTTTAACATTTTTTTTTTCTCGAACATCTTAAAAATTCACCTTGCCGTAATTCTTTGAAGTTCTACCGTTCAGTCTGTAACTGCACGTCAGTTTATCTGCAAGTATATGATTTTTTTTCCTATTTTATTTATAAGAACATGGAAGTGTGGTGATTATTAGTGTATTTTTTTTTCAGAAAGACATCTCCAGAACGGCAGGCCTGCATAATGGCTTCGACGTCCAGAATGCGCCAGTCTGGACCAGCCGCCGCCGTAGCCTCGACGTCCGGAGGCGCCCGTTCTTCTGGTAAGATAGTGATTTGAGTGTCGACTTTTATTTGCTGATAAATGTAGACTACATCTTATCTTCCTTTATGACAGCTCTTCCAATTCAGAGTAGTATTGCATTTTTTTAATCTTCTTTTTTTTTAGACATTGCTGCAAAGGTTGTCGCTGGGACGTCTTCCTCGCCACTCATTTTGGGGCCATCCGAAATAGGTAATTATGAATGACTAGTATACAGAAAACTTAATACAAGAATGAAAGACAATACTTACTGTATTGTATTTCATTCCGTCAAACAATACACAATACACACGCACGCACACGCGGAAGTGTCATTGTGACGGCAAAACACTAGCTCCCAAGTCACAGGAACACCTAGTTTGGGAGCTAGGGTTACTGTATTGGTGTGACCTTAACAACAAAAATATTATATACTAGTTTCTAAGCAAAATGTTAAAGGTTTTTTCATATGAATAAAGATTATTATTATTATATCTTACACACGGCTGTCTCATCCCAAACTAGGCAAAGCCAGACTGCTGATAAACATACTTACTATACATACTTGCTGATACAATAAATGAAATATGATTTTTTTTTCATTCCAGGTGTTCTTGACGAAGACTACGGAGGCTTCATGAGGGAGTGGTTGCAAATGATTGACTTCAGCAGTGATGACGACGACCTAAACGACGACTTTGACCTCGTCCCGACTGTTCATGAGCATAACGCTGAGACTGAACCATCATGTATCATTGACATGACAGAAATCCAAGCGGAAGTGTTACGTAAGGAGGATGAAGCCAATGACGAGGCAATACGTGACTTACTGACTGACGACTGTCACACTTTCGTATGGAATAAGGACAGAACTACCTTTGTTGGAAAACGGGAGACATTTACGGGTACCTCGGGACCGACTTTCGACTTAACTGACCAGACTCGGGGTATTGACGTTTTCGATAAGGTAATTGACGTTGACTTTATAGACTTACTGTGTAGGGAGACCAATAGGTATGCGGAGCAAGATATTGCTTTGCTCCGAGAGCGAAACAAGCTAGCTCCGCATTCCCGACTTCACCGCTGGACTCCGACAGACAGGAACGAAATGGTAAGCTTTTTAACAATAATCATTCTACAAGGCCTCTACCCTCTACCGGAGGAAGAGGACTATTTTACGTATAATGGTTTTGGCACTATGAAATATTTTGCCAAAATCATGTCATACAATAGATTTTTATTGTTAAAACGTTTTCTCCATTTCGTAGACAATGAGACTTGCACGGACACGACTAGACTTGGTAAAATCAAACCCGTGATTGACTACTTGAACGTTAAGTTTTCCAGTCTATACATGCCTTCACAAGAGGTAGTCATTGACGAATCTCTTCTGAAGTGGCAGGGGAGGTTGAGTTTCGCTAAGAAGATTTCGTTGAAGGCCGCACAAGTCGGAGTCAAGACTTACGAGTTGTGCGAATCTTCTAGTGGCTATCTCTGGAAGTTTTTTGTATCTACTGGGAAAGATAACCCGACGACTACTACTGATGACATGAATGGCACGAATGACGGACCAGTCGGGGACGAGGCCATTGACAGACTTGACTTGACTGCTGACCGACCCACAAGCGCTACTGTCAAAGTTGTTTACGACTTGATCGAGCCGCTGCTTCACCGTGGGCATACGGTAATAATGGACAATTTTTATAATAGTCCATTACTACTAAGAAGCCTGAAAAATCAAAAGACTGACGTTTACGGGACACTCAGACTGAATCGGGAATTCGTTCCTGATTCATTAAAGACTTTGACAAAGACAGAACTGCGACAAGGTGAAGTAGGGGCCATGTATTGTTCCGATTTAGCTATTCTGGTATGGCGAGACGCTAAAATAGTTAGCTTGATCTCTACATACCATAATCTCGAAATCGGGACTCAGGACAAGTACAACAGACTGAGTTTTAAACCAAACGTAGTTCTCGACTATAACAAGTCCATGGGAGGAGTTGACAAGAAAGACCAATTTTTGTCAGCTCAACCTGTAGAACTAAAGAGAAACAGAGTGTGGTATAAGAAACTCTTCCACCAATTATACAATGCGGCAATTTTCAATTGCTTTGTGATATTTTCCAGTTTCGACCGGAAAATATCAACTCGTCGGTTCCGCAATGTATTGGCGGAAGAATTGCTTATACGACACAGACAAATTGACTTGACGACAGAATACCGACGCTTGAACTACAGGTCTAGCACGACTGGAGAGGCAACAACGACGACGACAGTGCCAAGGCGTAACGTACGATACAAGACGCAAGCTAGACCTATAGTTGACACCAACCACTTCCCCATTCGCACCGGGTCTCGTCACACCTGTTGCGCGGTGTGCCCCAAAAAGACCACGACCATCTGGAAGTGCGAGGAATGCGACGTCAACCTGTGCCTCGACGGCTGCTTCAAGGCGTATCACAAGCGAGCGGTAATATTTGTGTGAAGTGATTTTTATTTTAGAACCATATTATGTACCATACTGTTCTAAAATGAAAATAAAAATAATTCATCACACAAATATTATGGCATTTTGAAGAAAATTGTAAAAAAACATGTTGAAAAAGAGTGTCTTTGGAGTTTCTTGCCTGTTCTTCTCCATAGGATCTACGTATTGGAATAGGCGACTAGCTTCACGACAGACTTATACCGACTGACTTTTAATTTTAAATATTTTTTTTTCAAATATACACATACACAACAATTGCCTTTCATTTACATATAATTATTTAATACCTACTAATAAAAAAAATGTCAACCTAAATGTAAGTGTGTAAAAACCCGTTACACGGTCGGCCATCTTGCCGCCATACTGTAATCGGAGACGAGAACAGATTGATGATGAATGGGTTGTTTGTTTTGGCTTTGTGTGCTACAGTGCTACACTGTTCATTCCAAGCAATGATATATTAGTATAAAAAAAAAGATTATTTAATCTAGTTTATAAGCAAATAATATTGAGAACCAAGAAGGTTCGTACGAACTTGTTAAAACAAATATTTTACCCTAGATTTAACCTATACTGTAAAGTTCCACATTTTAAAAATATATTTTGGATTAATTGTTGTACTTTAATTTTTACATGTTCTGCGATGTTCTTTAGAGTCAGCTTTATACAAATGTTTTTACTTTGCCATAACTGCAGTAGTTTGCTAGGAAATGGGAAATACACTTTAAATTAGCAATGGCATGGGGCGCTCGACGCATTAAATACAGGTGGCGCGAGTGGACGTTCCGTGTCAAAGAGTATACAAACACTATTCCGTGTGTTGATATAGGTGTGACAGGCGGATGTTTCAGCGGTCCAAACCAAGTACATTTTAGTTTATGGTCCAAACCGTATTATCCCGACCTCTTTTTGTTATTGTTAACGATGTGTAACTCATCAAATTTATGTGAGCTGCAACTCAGCTCACGGTTCAAGTACTTGAGTCAGACAGAGTTGCGAACCGGCTCACAGATCAGCTCAATTGAGCAATACAGTCGACTCATATGCCGCACTTTTTATGTGATTCATATTCATATTAAGTAAATGGGATATTTGCGTCAAATCTAATTTCACTAACAAAAATGTTACAAAAAGAGTTAAAATATAATATATTAATGAACACATCTTAATGTGTTTTTATACAAACTGTTTTAATTACACATTAAAGTAATAGATATTATTTTATTTTTATTTTAAACTTTATGCACATTTGGTACATTGGCGGACTTAATGCCTAAGGCATTCTCTTCAAGTCAACCATTGGGTGATGCAGAGAAAAGAAGAAGTAGGTGAAATAAAAATTATGTTAAATAATTACTTTATTTAATTTCCAAAACCTATCGATCGAACCAAACCTATCATATTTCATTACACATACATATAATTTACGATCTATTTACCAAATTTATCAAAATTATTTACGATTAAGTCGTTATACATTCATAAAAAATAATAGTATAGTGAGTTGAGTCAGTAATGTAATGTCATAAAATAGTCACGGCTCCGCTTGAACTGATATTGAATAAATGACCACTCTAAACATATATCAATGAACAGTCTGTGACTCAGAGCACAAAGTATTCATCTAAAGCTTATACGTGCATGATAACATACACGATCTGTAGAGCCGTGAGCTGAGCTGCGAGCTGTCAATTGAGCAACTGAGTCGCAGCTCAGCAGCTCAAGTCAGTGTGATCTGTATATTTGAACCGGTTCAGAGCCGAGTTACACACTGTGGTTACACACCTCTAGTTATTGTCATAAAACACTTGACATTGGCGGAATTTCTGCGCTAAATCTTCGCGCGGTATAGAATCTTATATAATATATATCAAAGACTATCATAAACTCCGATAAATTGATAAAGAGAAGAAAATAATTATGTTTACATACGGAAACAATATTTATGAAAACTTTCGATTTAATACAAATTCGAAAAAAAATATAAAAGTGAAGTATTTCCAGTGGTACTACAAAGGAGTGTAAACTTTGCCATAGAATTGATCATGGAACAGCTTTCGATGTGCAGAGTTTGTTTAGGAGAAGACATTCGACTGCATTCTACTGTCAAAACTCATCTACAAGAAATGTACGAGTCTTTGGTTTTGATGCCGGTGAGTAATGTAATTCCAAACACAGTCTTTGTACGAAGAGTTCGAAGTGTTTTATACAATATATATTATTGGCTGATTGTGATCATTTGTGGGTAGTGTTTCTCGCTCCTGGGACACTGTGTGAGGGTCTGTGAGGGTCTTTAATATTATATGTAAATAGTACAAATATCTTTATAAGGTGTGTTTCGTATGCGTTTCATGCCTTGTGAAAATAACACCAACACATTCAGTATGTAATACCCAAGTTAATGCTTTTTGCCAAACCTGTAAATCAGTCTTGATCAATTTTGACTACTCAGTAACAAATACATGATGATTAGTCTTCATCCATGGCTCTGTCTGGCATGTATCGCAGTTTCTATTTGCTCATATGTTACTTCAAATTTAAATGAATTTCTTTCTGCTACTCTCCGTCCATGTACATCAGTAGGTGTTAGCAAAATACCAGCGCTACTTCCTCGAAGTGGCAATATGCTGAGCTAACAACCATTTTTTTACCGACGAAAAAAAAAGGAGGTTCTCATTTTGACAGTATATATATATTTTTTTTATGTACGTTCAGCCCTCACTTCATTGTTTATGAACGATTTTGATAACTCTTTTTTTGTTGGATAGGTTATACCTCAAGGGTGGTCCCATGTCAAGGAAGTCAGGATCTGATGATGGGATCCTGATTAAATTGAGAGAAACCCTCGAAAATTGTAGGAACGAATAGTGTTTATGTTTACTTTTTATTACTTAATCAGGTATTTGCCTTTAGAAATCACCACATCATGTAGCTGAGCTGATGATGAAAAAAAACCATAAAATAAAAATCTTTTTAACAAAAAAATTTTATATAAACTTATTTTGAGTCGGCGCCAAACAACAAAGTGATTAATTATCAAAATTTTATATGTACCTATGTGGGCTCTATGTAGGTAATTAATCATTTTATTATTTGGCGCCGATTCAAAATAAGTTTATATAAAATTTGATAGTTTATGTAAATAAGCTCAATATTTAAGACTTAAAGGTTATTTATTTTTTGCTTTTTAGTTCTTTTCGTCGGTTAAATTTTTTGTTAAAAAGATTTTTATGGCTCATGCAGAGGTATTTTTTAAAATTGTAGATGTGTAATCTCTATTTAATGACAATTCTATTGTATGATCTTTTTTTATAATATATGTGTGCATACACAGGTATCAATACAGTACAGGTCAAAATAAATTTGATTCTTTCTTTCTATTTTTCAAAATGGTCAACATGTACTTAATATGTATTTTGATTTCTATTTTATACAAGACCAAAATGTGAGAAATTATGTTAATCTTTATACTAAGCTAGACACTTGAGATAAGAATTTAACACTGAATTTGAGACCTGTTTTAATTTGATACTTTGGTTGTTTACCGAGTGGTTTTAAATACAAAGGTAATTGATTGTCTTGTTGCTTGTTTATTTTGGTAGGATTAAGGCAATGAAGGCCTACTATGCCTAACGTAGAATGTCATAACTTTGTTTGGCCTGCGGTCTTTTGTCTTAAACTGTAAGTTTAAGACAAAAGACCGCAGGCCAATAGTGGCCTGTTACAGATGTTGTTCAATGCTCCAGAACTGTTACGAGTTGAGGAAGAGTTGTCTCCGGAGTGAGGAGTTGTTAAGACAGATGCTGAGCTGTGATGAGGTTGGTGGCAGTGTCAAAACATTGTTGTTATCTGTCATTTCTTTTAATTTAAAGAAAAATAATTAAAAAAATAAATTAATAGTCAATAATAACTATTTAATTAAAGATAGATGGTTGTAAAAACATATATTTAATTAGTTTGTAATTGTGTGTATTTCATGGATGCCTGTTTAGGTTTGTCCCCAATGGAGGCCTTGTAACAAGAAGAGAAGTGTTAATATGAATACCACGGATGTATGTATTTATTTCAATGCCACCCCAATTCACACCATATCCTCTATAATGCCGCTAACAAGTTGAACGCGCTAGACGTGGCACCAGTGGAAGCTGAAATAACTAGACATGCTAGGCGTTCACCGGCATTGTACAAAGCCAAATTGTTAATATTGTAATTTTCTCTGTTTTACCGATGTTACATACATCTATAATTCGATTAGGTTATATAAAACGTGAGTTATCATAGTTTAGTGCATTTGAATTTGGAACCATGCCACAAAATAAGATAAAAAAGGTAATAAAAAATTTCGGAATTATGGTAGGAATTCTTGCATCACATAGTTCGCGTCAACATCAAGCATATCAAAATTTTTACTGAAGTAAAAATTGCCATGGTTGACCATCATTCAAATTCAACAGTTAATAGTTTAGTTTAGTTAGTACAACTGCAAGAAATTTACAATAAGAAGAGACTCACCATGCACCATGTCGTACACTTCAGCATGGGACAAGTACTGCAGCTGAATGCAGACAAAGTTGGTGTTGAGGCACAGATGTGTGATGATGTTAAAGTTAAAGAAAATGATCCTGAAGGTAATATTTTACAGCACTACATATCGTAAAAAAAAGTCCCCCGGCACGTCTGTCTGTCCGCGATAATCTAAAAAATTACTGAACGGATTTTACTAGTAGACAGAGTGATTCATGAGGAAGGTTTAGGTGTATAATTTGTTAAGATTTTGTGTAAATTGATTGAAATATGTTGATGATTGTTAAAGATTTCTCTGCTAATCGTGCGAAGCCGGTGCGGGTTGCTAGTTTACTTATAAAGTGACACCTGTATCCGTAACGGATCTTTAATATTAATACTAGCATGGGTTGCAAAACATATATTGTTTTTTTTCGACATCTTGAACAATCTTCGTCAAATTTCAGCCATTTTACACAAAATCTTAATTGATTATACACCGAAACCTTCCTCATGAATCACTCCGTCTATTGGTGAAAACCGTATGAAAATCCGTTTGGTAGTTGTTGAGTTTATCGCGAACAGACAGACAGACACAGCAGGGACTTTATTTTATAATATGTAGTGATATCTGTGAACACCTCTTCTCTTCCTCTCTCCAAATCCTTCTAGGACTTAGGATTCAATACTGGTTACAGATAGTGATGATAATGCTCTGGAAGAAAACAGTGTCTATGACAACATACAATCTGCAGACTCAGACGATGATCCACTAATTATTGTAAAGCAGGAACAGTCCGGGGACAGAATAGGTATGTATACTCTGTTTTTTTTTATATACAACTCTCACTATGGGCAATTACTGTAACACTGGGCACAGTCATACAACATAGACAAATAACACCCAGGCTTGGGACAACTATTTATGGATCACACAAATGTTAGTGTGTGTGAAATGGAGTTCATTTGAACCTGATTTGACTGGCCTGTTGGTCTAGTGGTTAGTGATCCTGATTGCTGAGCCAGAGGTCATAGGTTCGATTCCACCCTGGACGAATAATTGTGTGATGAGCGTGATCATTTGTTCTGTGTCTGGGTGTAATTTATCTATAACTAGCAGTGCCTCGCGGTTTCACCCGCGTAAATCCCTATCCCGTGTTAATATCGGGATAAAAAGTAGCCTATGCGTTAATCCAGGTCTCCCGTTATCTACATACCAAGTTTCATCGCAATCGGTTCAGTGGTTTTTGCATGAAAGAGTAACAAACATCCATCCATCCATCCAAACTTTCTCATTTATAATATAAGTGGGATATGTATGTATTTAGAAATACACAGGTATGTTTATCAGCAGTCTGGTTGCCCTAATACCGGCTCTGTCTAGTTTGGGATCAGAGGGCCATGTGTAAGATGTGCTAAGTTATTATTATTATTATAAAACCATCAACTTGTTCACAAGTGTACAAACTCAAAGCTATCTGTTTTTAAAGCTAAAATACTCAATAGACTTGTGAAAATTAAGCCAGAAAATGTTATCCCAAATTACACTTTCATTCACAAACATAGTTACTATAGAAATATATACAAAAAATGTATAACATGTCAAAGATAAAAAACAAGGGATTACAGAATATTGTGTTATAAATACGCTTCAATCTCAGAAGATCATTGGCCAGATCCATATATCCTATTTATGACAAAAAAAAAATAATGGATCTAATGAGAATTTTTGATGTGAAAAAAAATGAATGCTACACAAACAAATGAATATCACTAAAACAAGTGCAAACTAATGACTATCCTGACACCTGCCCTAGGGAAAAAGATTCTTCGCAAAAAAGTGAATATGAGGCAATGAGGGAAGGGAGGAAATGTCGAAAACATTTAACCACAAACAAAAATAGGCTTATTAATTATCACTTATTTAAAAAAAAACAAATATTCCTGAGTGGAAAATATAAAACAAACAAAATTGTTTGAGAAACAGCCAAAAGGGACGTCTTCTGAAAATCACTGAAAAGATTTGCAAATACACAGAACTCAAAGATAGTCACTAGGATCTGTAAACAAGAAAAAATATATGCAGTACCTATAGTCCATCCCATCTTAAGAACTGGTGTCATCCTAAACCACCTCCTCCATATCCTAAAACAACTTGATCTTAAAGAAACCCTTCACATAACCCTACAAAAAGCCGCAATCTCAAATACGTGTGGAATAGTTGGAATATTTATGCAGACAGAAAACGACCGGTCTTCTTGGAAGTCATTAAGGGAGACCTATGTCCAACAGTGGACGTCCTATGGCTGAAATGATGATGATGATCATGCTTCACAACAACACAACTTAATAAAAAAACCATCACACACCACATTAACTTGGTTCCCACCCGTAAATGCGGTTAAAACCAGCCAAAGTGCTGAGAAAAATTAAAATACACGATAATAATAACAATAATCATTTCTTTCAGGCTGCATACCCACATAGATAAATACCTTTATCTAAATATACATATTAAAATATTCTGTGTTATTAAATGTAACTTATAAAAACTTTTTGACAAAAAATGAAACCGTCGAAAGTAGAAAGGAACTGAAAAGTGAACAATAAACTCGTTAGCCTACACTAATGTAAATATCTAAATCACTTTTGAGTCAGCGCCAAACAAATAAACAAGCAAATTGGCCGGCAACGCACTTGTGACTCCTGAGTTGCAGGTGTCCATGGGCGACGGTAGTTACTTACCATCAGGTGATGCGTCTGCTCGTTTGCTCCCTATAATATAAAAAAAATATATAAAATGTTATATACACAAATACATAGAGACTCGACTGAGTCCACAGTCAAACTGTTTAAAGCAGTTTTGTGGACCTTTGTACTAAAATAAGGCAGAAAAAAAATGTTAAAATAAATAAATAAATATTACAAAAAAGTTATTAAGTAATATTATGGCAGCGGCGATATTATCTTTTTGGGTGTTTTCGAGGTAAATTTTTTGTTTGTATGTTTGGCGCTGACTCAAAAATATTTAGGTATTTACATTAGTGTAGGAATTTAGTTAGACTAACAAGTTTATTTTTTTTTTACTGTTTATTCCTTTCTTCTTTCGTCGGATTAATTTTTTTGTAAAAAGTTTTTATTTTTTAGTTTTTTTGTTGCTAAATAATCAACTACAGATCCTAGTCATGTTGTAGCGTCATTAGAACTACATATGTGTCTAAGTTTCAACAAAATCGGTTCACAGGTGTAAAGTCAATGGGTGAACAATCATTAGTCTCCTATTTTTCTACCCTTAGGGTTGAAACTTTTATTTGAAATTAAATGAGACCAAATTCGAACCATACCCTATACAATAAAAAAAGAATTATGGAGATCGGACTACCCTCTAAAAAGTAATATGTGGTCATACATAAAAAAAAATTATACCAGTTGACCTCCTCCGTTTTTTCGTCGGTTAAAAACTTAGTTGTAACACTTAACTTGCACTAAGTCTTAGTGCGGTCTATAGGTAAAAATTTGCTATTTATATTTTATATTATATTTGCTATTTTTATCTGTCTAGGTAACCCTGACGTCAAAGCTGAAGCTGTCAAAGAATCTGAGCAAGCTGTGCAGGGGAATCCAGGAGACTTCATCAGAATCACCAGAATGAGAAGCAACCTCAGAGAACATGAACTCGTACAGGACATGTTCAAAGAACTTAACGAAGTAACTGCAGCTGACAGAACAGCAGCAAAAAGCACAAATGAAGTGACATTCACTCTCAACGATATCAATAAAGAGAGATCTACAAGTGTACCGCACAGCGAACGTGTACAATATACATGTGACACGTGTCAGCAATGTTACAGTTCTAAGTGTAAGTTAGAGAGGCACATTCGTTTGTGCTCTGATGTGTGGAAAAAAGATCTCTCACGTGAGAGTAGTACAAGTAGTCACACACACACCGGTCAGAGACCACATCAGTGTCATGTGTGTGAGAAAAGTTTCCCAAGTATGAGTGAATTAACTCGTCACATCCGTACACACACTGGTGAGAAACCATATCAGTGTAATATTACATATATTTACATATATTTTTTTAGAAACAATTTTCACTAAAGAGAGCTTTAAGTTATCATATACGCACACATACTGTTGAGAAGCCATATCATTGTGATATATGTAAAAAATATTTCTCATTAAAAAGTGCTTTAAGTTATCATTTACGTGCACACACTGGGGAAAAACCATATCAGTGTAACATATGTGGGAAATATTACTCACAGACCAGCAATTTAATTACTCATATGCGTACACACACTGGTGAGAAACCATTTCATTGTGATATATGTAAGAAACAATTCCCACTGAAGAATACTTTAACTAATCATATGCGTACACACACTGGTGAGAAACCACATCAGTGTAGTGTATGTAAGAAATATTACTTACAGTCTAGTTATTTAATTAGACATATGCGTACCCACACTGGTGAGAAACCCTATCAGTGTGATATATGTAAGAAGCAATTTTCACTAAAGAATACCCTAACTAATCATAGGCGTACACACACTGGTGAGAAACCATACCAGTGTGATGTATGTAAGAAATATCACTCACGGTCCAGTCATTTAATTAGACATATGCGTACACACACTGGTGAAAAACCATACCAGTGTGATGTATGTAAGAATCTATTTTCACTAAAGAATACCTTAACGAATCAAATGCGTACACACACTGGTGAAAAACTGTATCAGTGTAATTTATGTAAAAAATATTACTTACACTCCAGTTGTTTAATTAGACATATGCGTACATACAATAGGAAGTAGGGCGCAGCGGAATTGAAGCAACGCCAGACTGGGAAACGTCTTCGCCGTACACAAGTTCGCAGCTTTAAAAACATTACTGACTTTGTATTGTGGTCTTATGTTCCTGACGGTGGCGGCTCCGGAGATGGTGCTCTGTTGGTGACAAGACCGACGGGACGACAAAATTGCCTTAGGTTCGTGTAGGCGTGGGATCCGGGATACCCGTCCAAACAGCCAGGTTACTAAGGTTCCCTAAACCACGTGTCACTTAATCTCTATCTTGGGGGCTGAACCGCCACGCTTGCGCAAAATCTAGGGATTTTTGGATCTAGATCTGGAGGATCTGGGAATTTGTCGTAGTCGTTCCGGGAAAGGAAACCGGAGTGGGCTTTTGTTTGTACCCTAGTCATCCCAACGAATCCTCTTCAAAAAAACATACCTTAAAAATACTTTGTTCGCTTAATTTTAGGAACGACTTTTGAGTTCGACCGGGACTACCTCCTGTAAGACAATAAGTAGTTGCACTCAGAGAATTACTTTACATTATACCCATAACTACCATATTTTGCGGTAAAACGAAATGTTTCAAAGCATAACAAAACAATTAGAGTTAATGGAATTAGGGTATCACCTACCTATAGGGGTTCCCGGAGGCTTCCTTCTTAGGGTATCCCGGGTCCCTTGCAATTGTGACGGAACACCGTGTGGTTTTAGTCGGTTCGATTCCGACATACCACTTCACCGTTAGCTCCGGTGAGGTGATGACCCGTGGGGGTTTACACACGAAAAAAAAAAGTATCACCTACCTACAGGGGTTCCCGGAGGCTTCCTTCTTAGGGTATCCCGGGTCCCTTGCAATTGTGACGGAACACCGTGTGGTTTTAGTCGGTTCGATTCCGACATACCACTTCACCGTAAGCTCCGGTGAGGTGATGACCCGTGGGGGTTTACACACGAAAAAAAAAAGTGTATCACCTACCTACAGGGGTTCCCGGAGGCTTCCTTCTTAGGGTATCCCGGGTCCCTTGCAATTGTGACGGAACACCGTGTGGTTTTAGTCGGTTCGATTCCGACATACCACTTCACCGTTATTTGATGATCCGTTAGGTGATGATCCGTGGTGGTTTCCACACGAAAAAAAAAAAAGGGTAACCTACCTGCTTTGGGTAGCGATATGCCTCCATTAAGCCACTCGGCATTGTTTTTTAGGAAGCAAGCAGCTGACCATTTTTGTTTTAATTGGTGTCTGCTGATACACAGTTTTTGATTTACATTCGCAATATTTTGGTAATTTTCTGCATATTGACGGAGCAGTTCCCGTTCCATAAATTGCATCTTTTCATTAAAAGTTGGAGCTGGAGCGCTAGTTTGGAGCGGTTGTGTTAGTTTTTGGAGACAATGGCTCAGAGAGAAGAATTAATATTAAAACAAATGATTTTGGCCATCTTTTAGGACCAAATACCAGTCTGTGCGATAGCCTGATGATGGAGCTAGGAACTCTTATTTTTCTTTTTAATTTGGTTCGTTTATTCTCTATAATATATTTAAATAAAAAAAAAAATCCTTCCCATATTTGTGGCGTACGGGTCCCTGGAGTTCATAGTTTATCGCAAAGGTTTAAATGATCTTCCAATTGTATGGCAGAAATGTATACCAACGAGGGTAAATACTTTGACAAATTTGTTTTTTTTTTTCATAACATATCCGTACAAAATGGCAGTTGTATTTAAACCTTAATACTTCGTAATAAATATATACTTAGAAATCAATTATTTGTGTGGTTTAATTGTTGGCTTTCAAATTTTTGTTTGCCGGGGCAATCTCTTCTCTGGCTTTTGTACTGATCAGCGCCCAACAGGGTCTATAGTGATTTACTCTACAACTAAACGCTTACAAATTATAACTTACGGATGACAAAATAAACGTATTGAGAACCGAGTAAATTAAGGGTCCCTCGATAGAATATGCTACGGGCCCCGCGCTAGCTTAATCCGACATTGGGTATCTAAAGTCCATGCATTTAATAGTATGCGTTGTCTGTTGGTAATAAGGTTTATAGTACAATTCTGAGGAACCCTAACCAATGTAGTTTTGTTAAGGATGGCAGGAGTACCTCATCACGCTGTGGGGAATTGAAGGTTATAGTATAATTTTGCAGAACCATAATCAATGTAGATTACATGATTATATTTTAGACGGTTCGATTCCGACACACCAATTTACCGGCGGTCCCGGTGGGGTGATGACCCGGGGGGGGTTTCCGCACGAAAAAGAGGATTACATGTACCTACCTCATCACGCTGTGGAGAATTGAAGGTCATAGTATAGTTGTGCAGAACCATTATCATTGTAATTTTGTTAAGGATGGCAGGATTACATGAACCTCATCACAGTGTGGGAAATCGTTTATTATGAATTTTAAACTTGGAGAAGGGGTCGCTTTTAAAATGTGTTAAAAAGGTTTAATGTGAAACGTGTGACCAATGTATTTCTTGTCTGACAGGTAAACATTATAGACAGCCATTCCATAGTAGTGATTACAGTCATTACAGGGCCTCAATCCCTGGAAAACTCGTTCATATGGATTTGGGTGGTCTTATCAAGGAGAATTCCCTTGGTGGTTCACGTTCCTTTCTGATTTGAGTTTGAAATTGAGAGTTTTATTAGTAAATTTTAAAATGAAACAGATCAGATAATTGAACAGAGTTTGTTGATAGAAGATGTTACTAATTTATTCAATAGGACTCACCAAACATCTGTAAAATACACTCCAGAACAAAATGATAGGGTTTCTGCCCTTCTGGGAGATTAGAACACTTGTAGAGGCAGGCATAACTGTGTTAGACTCAGAGTTAAGAAACAGCAGCATTTATTTTTAAAAGAAATAGACCTACCAAAAAAGATAACAGCACTATTTTAGATACTATATAAAAAGTATTGTAAGATTTGGCATTTCAGTAGTATAGATACCTACTGAAAAAATGGTACCATTGAAACTCGAATACTATCGACACTAATCCCAATTCTGTTACTTCACTCGCTAAATTAAAATTCACTAAATTTTCTTCATATAAGATGTAAACCTTGTACACTTCGAAACAAGGTCTTATTTCAAATTGAAACAAGTAAGTAACATATGGCGCTATCGAAATAAGCAATTTATTTGTCGACTAAAGTCTGATACGCTTAAATAAACTTTAATACCACGTAGCGAGAGCCGCTATCCGTTGAATGCCATCTCTTGTTTTTAGTAAGCGTCTTCGTAGGTGTCAGTTAAAATAACGTCATCTTAGTTCGTATTGAACAAGTTTTTATACGGCATTTGAATACATGGGGACTCTTGCTGCGTGGAAATAAAGTTGAGTATACGTTGACAGGTTTTAGTGAAATTTAGTGGCGCTGAGAAATAGATGTCAGTAACAAATAGACCTTATTACGAAAAACACAAGGTTGATTTCATATGAAGAAATTAAGTCAGGTTTTAGTTTAGTCCAGAGTACAATAGAATCGGCAACCGATAATATCTATAATCTATCTACTAATGACTTCGAAACTATTGAAATGAGGTATAAAGAACTATTGCGTAAGAAATAGTGAGAACTTGAAAATATTTCTTTCATTTACCAAACTTCAACGTAGTGTATTATAGATTGGATATATAGATAGATTGTAAACTTGCGATAATAGTAATAATGGAAAAGCTTTTAATGAAGCAAACAGGGATGTGCTGTAGGTGAGATAGGTGCTTCGAGATGTGGTGTTTTAGTTTTTTTATGGTATAGGGGCAAACGAGCAGACGGGTCACCTGATGGTAAATGACTACCGCCGCCCATGGGCACCTGTAACTCAAGAGTCACAAGTGCGTAGCCGCCCTTAAGGTGGGAGTAGGAGAAGAGGGGAGAGGGGAAGGACGGGAATATAGGGGAGAGGGAAGGGTTAGGGCCTCCGGTAACCTCACTCACGCGGCGAAATGCAATGCAAGCATTGCTTCACTGCCGGTTTTCTGTGTTGCCGGTGTTCTGTGTATCGAGCGGTGTATGTGCCGAAACATGACTCTCCCACGTTACTATGAATGCTATGATTTTGGATTTGCAGACGTTCAGTGAGAAAAGATTGGCACTTAGCCAGTTCATGATAAGTTTAAACACTCCTGTACAGATCTAAAAGCTTCATCCCAAAAATAAACTCGATAAATTTGTGCAGTGTCGCAAAGGTGACTCCCATTTTTCACGTTTAATTGACAAAGATCGTTTTTAAAAATCGAAAATGAAGTCGGACCAAGATATTCCCTTGCGGCACACTTTGTCGATTGGAAGATCATCACCGCGTATGTCATCAAGCTAAACACACTGAGCGCGGTTTGCGAGATAGCTTGCGAAAAATTGCCATTGGATGCTACGAATACCCAACCGTTCCCTTTTATCGAGTATTAGTGTGACAGAGACCGTGTCAAAAGCTTAAGTACAGAAATACCGAAATAACTCGATGGTGGTAACTACATCGTTTTTTTTTTAGTTCATGAACTGTGTCATCGGTTGTCCTATTTCTGCGGCGACCGAATTGCCACGCAGATTTTTCGTGGTCGACGTCTTTTTTTGTCAATTTTTTTCAATGACTAGCTGACGCGAAAGACGTTGTTGAATTCGAATATTGGTGTAATCAATTAAAAAAAAACATGTTTTCAAAAAACATAGTTCCGACCATGAACTTAGTATACCATCGTAATAGACGAACAGTCTCCTCATTTCCACGAAACCGAAATTGAAATGTTTGTGTGTGCGAGTTTTACAGACGTGTTACTGACTTATAGTGTCGGCACATTGACGACACCGCAATATCGATATAAAAAGCGGCAAAATTAAAAAAAAAGGTACTTTTATAACATCACTCTCTTGTCCGTATGTCTGTCTGTCTGTCTGTCCGTATGTCACCACGGATTTTATCAGGAACGGGTGGACTTAGCAAGTTGAAATTTATACCAGATACTGAGGTATCTAGTCTCTATTAGGTGTATAAAAATCAAGGTCCTGAGTCAACACGATAAAAACATAGATTTTCTCGAAAACTTGTAAGTACCAAAAGTTACCTTAATTTTCAAATTTTTTTTTTCGGAATTTTCCCTTTACTTGTGCTGTAAGACCTTGCTTTTAACCAAAATTGATAATTCTAGGTCAACCGGAAGTGCCCTATAGGTTTTGAGTCGAAAACCTATAGGGTACTTCCCATTTACCTAGAATCATGAAATTTGGTAACAAGCAAGGGCTGACGGCACAAGTGAAGAATAAAGTCCGAAAGTCGTTAATTTGTTGTTATATCACATAAAAAAAAGTTTTTGTGATTACAAGCTTACATTTTGCCGTTAGATTGTTCACTTTGTCGTACATCGCAACCGCAAAGTTAAGTTTGTCTTTCGAAAAAGACGGGCAAAAGTCTAGAATTGATTCCCGATATGGACGTATACAAGTTTGTTTGCCTACGGAACTCTCCGCCGCACCACACTTGTCCGGTTTTTCAATATTTTCTAGCGTTAATTGCCAGGTTATTTACCAAGCCAGGTACGTAAAATAAGCTCACGATGTACTGTCTCTAGTGTACGTACAAGACAAAAGTTCGCCATTTACTGTTCTTACACACCCCCGCTTCGACTATTATCATTAAACATTTTACGCAAGTAAATCGGTTTCGGTTACTTCGTAACTGACCTCATTAAAACTGACAATACTGTATTCTAAGTTTTGCTACAAAAGATATATAATATCACAAAGAAAGGCAGTGGGGGTAAATATATAATAAATAAAACATCAAAACAAAATCAAAATATTTTTAATTTTATGACAAACCTTACATTAAAATTAAATCAAAATCATTTATTTCAATTAAACCCATTAAAGATATTATATAGTCAATCAGACTAAGTCAGTCGTGAAGCTAGTTGCCTGTTCCAATAATTGGATCCTGTGGAGAAGAACAGGCAAGAAACTCCAAGGACACTCTTTTTCAACATCTTTTTTACAACTGTTTGGTTACATTGCTATCTAGAGGGACACTCGACACTCTTTTTCAACATTTTTTTTTTTTACAACTTTATGGTTATATTACTTATATGTGGAAAATATATGTAAGATAATAATATAATGTATGTATAAGCACTCCCGCTAATGAATACTCTAGTCAGTTTAAGTAATAGTAGTCCTGGTCAGGCCTAACTTACGGCACCCATTGTACGGTATTGGAATCAGTTTGACGCAGATATTTAAAATGCCATAATTCTACACGAAATAATTTTGTGTTTCAGCATGCCAAAGAAAAAGTCAAAGACTCAAGAAGAGTATTTAGAGAAGAAAAGGATTGCAGAGAGGAAGAGAAAAGAAAAAAATAGGAATGATCCTGTAAAACTAGATGAATTACGAAGAAAATTACAAAAGCCGAAATCAGAAATGTTACCAAGCATGGGCAAATGCAGTGACGGTACGGGACGTAAAAACTAGCATTTTAACAGACAAGTTCAACTTTGCCTTCAAAAGAGATATTGCCCGGGCGAAGTCGGAGAACATCGGTAGAATTGGTGAGTCTCACTTCTGAAACTCATGCATTTTGGTCTCTTGCCAAAGCTGTCCAGGGGAATTTCTGTAGACCATTTCTTCCATACCTGCACATGGGCGAGAATTCGTTGGCCCATGACCCTAAGGAGAAAGCCGATCTTCTGGGAAAACTCTTTGCGTCGAACTCGACTTTGGATGATGGCACCGGTTTTAACGCGTCTAGAGAGTAGCAGAGCCAATAAGGTTCTTCTAGTCTCTAGACGTCGGAATCGCCCCGAACTCATGGAAGACAGTTTTAGTGCACCCGATTCCTAAAAAGTAGACCGCTCTGATCCGTCCAACTATAAACCTATATAGTCATAACCTCCTTGTTCTCCAAGACAATGCAATCCATTATCAACTGCCAGCTCCAAACCAGACTTAGAAGACCACTAACTACTCAATGATTAACAATACGGTTTCCGTGGAGTTTGCTCAGCTAGTGATCTTCTCGTTTACCTGACTCACGGGGGGGCGAGTAGGCGATCGAGATCAAGGGGGAGGCGTTGGCGGTTAGTTACGACATAGTGAAGGCCTTCGATTGTGTTACCAATGTTAAATACCGACTGTGGTATTTGTACTGTTGAACTCAACTGGGTGTAAATACTAGGAGTTTTGAAAATAAAACTACTGTATTTTGTTCTAAAAGCTGGGTGAATTTATTAAAATTAATTTGGCCATAAGTACTGAACTCGGTAACGTAACCATACCGCGATTCAGAAAACCGGTACAACGCCCTCTTTCGAGGTTGACCTCAAACATTTAGCATACCATGTTTTGATACTTGACATACCACCACCCAAGGACATTATTGACAGAATGTCCTTTGAAGTACTTGACCTTAAAATTTGTTCTTACTTAGTTACGAAGTTGTCTTACAACAACACAGTACACAATTACATTTCTAAAACATCACCTTAAACTGGAACAGAGAAATACATTGTTAAAAACAAACAGATGTATATAATAAAGTGTATATAAAATATGTATATAAGAAAGTTAATCTCTCTTTAAACTAGGCATATAAGTTAAAATAATTCTAATAGTAATAAAAGTTCATCGAAAATTAACTGTTGTATAAGATGATTTAAAATAACAATAAATGATTAAAAAAATACAAAACAAGATTTACAATGCAGTTGCCAAAAATACAACTAATTAACCTAAATCATTCAGCTGCAACCGGCAATACACATAATTTGGATGTTGGGCGTTTAATTACCGAACATTTTGTGCGTACTGCTCGAGTAATATTGTCATCACCAGGATGTTTTTCAACAACCAACGACACGGCGGCAAGTCGTCTTCCTTTATTAGTACTATGTCACCTACATTAGGTTCTGGGACACGGGAAGACCACTTGTAACGGTTCATAAGATTGGATAAGTACTCATGAGACCAACGACCCCAAAAGGATTGCAACATTCTCTGGATCAATTGCCAACGCGACAAGTAACTCATATTTGCACTGTCATATTTATTGTCTGGAACACTAACTATTGGCTCTCCAATCAAGAAATGTCCAGGTGTTAATGGAAGAGGTTCACCCGGATCCATTACGTTGATAACACTTATTGGCCTGGAGTTTAAGCAGGCTTCAACTTGACTCAATAGTGTACTCATTTCTTCATAAGTGTCGCGTCACCAATCACTCGCTTAAGGTGAAATTTGGTAGATTTCACTCCTGCTTCCCAAAGTCCGCCAAAGTTGGGACTGTGAGGAGGAATGAAATGCCATTCAGTACCCTGCATTTCTAGGTTTTCCGCAATTGCTGTCTGTATGTTGGACAACTGCTTTAGTTCTCTAGAAGCGCCAACGAATGTGGTGCCATTGTCACTCCAAATTTTGGCGCAGTGACCTCGTCTAGATACGAAGCGTCGAAAAGCCGCCAAAAATGCTTGTGTGCTCATGTCGCTTACCACCTCTAAGTGGAGAGCGCGTGTAGCCATGCATACAAATAAACAAATGTAGCCTTTATAGGAGTTATGGCCGCGTCCTTTAGTAGTCCTAATGTTTATCGGTCCAGCATAATCAACGCCGCTATTTAAAAATGGTCTGGCTGGAGTACAGCGTACGGATGGAAGAGAACCCATGAGCTGATTTCTGGTAACGGCCTTTTGTCTGGCACAAGTTACGCACTTATTAACATAATGTTTTATCAGGCGTCTAGCTCCTAAAATCCAATAGGCTGACCTGAGATAGTTAGTCATCAGCTGAAGACATCCATGCAGCGTTCGAATATGCGAATCAGCTACAATAAGATGTGTGAGATGACTAGAATGTGGGAGAACTATTGGGTGTTTTGTGTCCTGGCTCATTTGTGACTTCTCAAGTCTACCTCGAGCTCTAATTATTCCCTTGTCGTCAAGGTAAACACAGAGTGATTTTAGTTTACTGCTTTTTGTTTGTATATAGCCCTTGTCCTTTAGTTGTTTGTATTATACGGTAAATATTTCGGTCTCGCACAAAGCGTTTCTCTCGAAGCCTGATTCCTATGGGCTTCCCGAGAAACTGTGCAACTGGGTAAGCAGCTTTCTGACAGACAGAAGCATCAAGGATGTTGTCCTCGGTGCACGCTCCGATTTCAAGTCTGTCAATGATAGTGTGATGATAGATAGCACTTTTTACACTTTTATACTGGCCGTGCCAAATATGAACGTCATTGAGAAATCAAACTTGCACCCTGAATATCGGCGTCGCGGCGCACAGAGTACCGGCGTCGCGACTTCCATAACTTCGCCGCGGCGCCCAGAATTATAGGAGTCACGGCGACTAGAGTATCGGCGTAGCGGTGCCCGTGCACGGGCGCAGCGGCAACTATGTATGGGCGTCGCGGCGCCCAGAGATATAGGCGTCGCGGCCACTGGAGGTTCGGCGTCGCGGCGCTCAGAGTATTGGCGTCGCAGCGCCCTGACCATCGGCGCCTAGTAACCGCGCCGCGTCGGCTAGGGCTCGCGCCGCGGCGCCCTGTATCCGAGTTTCGGCGCCCCCTGAACTTCATTTTTGCTACGGACGACGAAATTCAACTTGTGAAAAAAAAACTATTGACACGATTTTAAGAAATACAGTTATTTGGTAAAGGATATTAATTATTTCCCGAAACACTTACAGCATACGAATCTTGCGCTCTCATCATGTTCTCCATAATAAGAACGTGCCTGTGTCAATTGATAAATGCCACATGAAAATTAATATTTCTTATTGTAGGTGAGTTGGGGAAACTTGGCAATATTTTCTGCACTTACATTATTTTATATTGACAAATTGTTTTTGACATTTTAAAAACCGTCTAAGCCCTATTATTAAATGAATATCTGCACGGGCTCTTTGACGAGTGTGAAACCGATTGATGATAGAAGCGGTTATGGCAAAATCGTTTTGCTTCTTACTTCTCCACACTCATTTTGCTGATTTTACTAAAAATATATATATCTAAAAAGGATTACATTTATAAGAGAAGTTATCATGGTCATATTCATGATCTTTAATATAATCCTCATTATATTTAAACTATAAATGTTTTTTACGTTTTTCCCTGACGAAGACATCAACCATTTTATATCTTCCCCTAAATATCTGAACTATTAATCGAACACGCTGGCATCGTCAGGTTTCATAAAATGTTTCTTCAAATGGGGCTTCATATTCGGAATGATTGTCTCCCTAATTTTTTGAATGTGCCTATCCCTTTCGTTTGGTTTCATCTCTTTCAACCTTTTTGCATAATCTTTATTGTATTTAAAGCTATTTATACTTATAAAGTCTTTCTCTGACGAAGCCATTAAGCGCATATATTGTTTGCGGGACCATGGCCGGTCAAAGTAGAAAAGTTCTCGATACCAATCTGACAAGAATGGTAGCTGGGTTTCGATATGAGTAATAATATCATCTAGTTTTTTATTCAGTTTTCTTTTACCATAGATCCAAGTAAGAATACCCTCATAGCCGTACGAACAAATTAGTGAACAGTACAATAATATTTTATCAGTTATTTCAAATATTTTGTTTTCAAATACGTCACACAGGAACTCCGAGGCAAAATATTCGGTAAATGTCATATGTATATATACAGGTAAATTGTCTGGGGTCAGGTGAGATATAAGACCTGTTCTTTCTTTACCTGTTTTTATTGTCTCTACTATTTCACGGCGTTCAATAACTTTACCTCTTTCGATGAATGGATCGATTTTTTCAAATTCTTCTAAACCTAATGAAATTCTAAATACTGGACTCCCAAGAAGAAGACTCGCAGCTAATTTCTTATGCAGTGTTATACAGTCTGCTAGGTCTTTTTCGTATCTGTTCATTATATCTGGATTGTATACATCCATTTTATTTTTCTCTTCAAAAAGTATTTTCTTTAATTTAGTTTCTATAAACATTCTGTAAATTTCATGAACATTAATGTATGGGTCCCATTTATAAGATTTTGTTTTGTTACAAATTAGATTTACAAAATAATCAGCTATTATGTATATAAGTAACGGAGATCTTAACAAAGTTTCATCTTGCAAACGAACTTTGCTTGGCGGCGATGCTTTATCAAATTCTTTATTTTTTTCTTTCTCTGAATCTAATATATCTTCACTGACGACCCTTGATGTCTTGTATGAATTATACTGATCAAAATATAACGGAGAATCTATATCAACTAGTGGCATATTTGAAAGAATATAATCATAAAACAGATAATAGATTTCACGAAATTTAAGTTGTAATGAATCGGAAGTTACATTGCGGAACTTATTTTCTGACATAAAATTTAAAAAAGACAAAACATTATTTCTCTGAGTGTTACTCAGTTGATCTAATTTTAACTTTGTTTGCCAGATTTTTTTCAAATACATTTCTTGCTCTGTATCAGTTATATATTCTATACTAAAAGATTTACCTATAATCATTTTAAGATCTGGTAAAATATCACAGTACGGTCTGCTCGTAACCCACATCCTATTTTTCTGAGAATAGTTTTTGACTATATGGAAAAACTTGATCACGCAGTCTTTATAATTTGGACAAATTTCGTCGAAACCATCGAATAGAAATATTAATTTATTGTTATTATAAGAATGCAGAAACAGTTTTAATACAAAAGTAGACCACTCATCGCTAGTGCAGCCATCTAAATACATTTTATTATCTTTTTCTTTTAGATTAATTTCCAACTCATAATTTTTTAAAATATATTGACATATAAATGTCATAGTCTCTATAGAATCCATATCTGTTTCATCTACTTGCCAATTATAGAACTGTTTAGAATGATCCAATAAATTGATACGTACTATCCAAAGTGTTTTATCGAGTTCTTTTGTTTTTAACGATAAATGGGTTAGTAGAGTAGACTTGCCCATCCCTGGTGGAGCTGTTACTAGTACAGCAGTGTCTTTAATATCATGTAATGTTTCTAAAGGAAGATTCCTTACAAGATCATCATAATTTTCATTAGAATAAATACGAAAAAACTCCTTATGAGCGTCAAAGAAAACGGGATCTATATTATCATCGAGAACAGTCGTCTGACTGACCTTTCTATTAACGTACACATACTTTATTTCTTCGTAATTAAAACTACTTAGAGATCCTCCTATATTGAGAGTTTTCCCACGAATCATCTTATTCAAAACTGTTCCAGTGATAAACTCTACTGACACGTCATCTAGTAGCAAATTGCAATCTATTTTTTGATCTTGAAATACTACTTTAGCATTTTTTAGTATGTCATTTCTTGAGTTCGGTGTCAAATCACTTAAGCTTTGCTTTTCATCATAAATTATTTCAGGGGTTATAAAAAACTTCTTCACAATTTCAGTCAATGCGTTTTGTGTAACTAAAATAACTTTTAATTTTTCAATTGCTTTCCCAAGTTCTTGTAATCTATCACAATCTTGTTTGCTGTTGTATACCAAGATGATAAGTTTCTCCGTTTTGCTCAATTCTTCTATTAGCTTGCTGAAATGTGTTGTTATTAGAGTCATTACATATTCTAAATCTATAATTGTGAAATTGCTAACTTTCTTATTTCTTAAGAATTGAATAACTTTCATGGTCATTAGAAAAGTTATGTCTGTAATTATAACTGTTCTAGATAAAATATTCATTGAATTTAGCGACTGTAAGCCATCGTCAGTGAATGTGTAATCTATATTTTTTATTCTATGAATGTAGAAAGTTCTTTGGAGTGCACTCATTTGTGGTTCTTTTATGATATTATCTATAGCTAATTGAAACTTATTATTCTCTTTACAAAGATAGGACTCTGTTGTAGTTGATAACCACCAGTTTTGAATTACATGATGGTAATGTATAAATATTGCTTCGGAGTCGTCCGAGGCACACTTTGGGTTAGTGATCAGATAATCTTTGATTTCGTTTTTTAATTTTTCTTCCACTTCGGCATGATTCGATTGTTTCTCGTAGATAAGTAGTTTGTTTAAAAAATCTCTCGCTACGTTGCTATAATCGAGAGAAAGTTTTGGAAACTTCATAGTTTTCACGTCAAATCTGTATTCGTTCAGATTATTAAACCTTTCTTTTAGCTTCAAATATAGAAATTTGGCGTTATTCTGAAGTGATCCATAGTCACTTGTAAATTTTAATAGTTTTGTATAACTATCGTATTCTAAAATGTTACCGACTCCACCGCCAATACCACCGTTTGAACTCAAAAGTCCTTCTTCAATATTATCATCAATAGTGACAATTTTGTAGTATTCGGTTTGAATGACATTTTCGAGTAATTCGACGACGATATTCGTCAGATGAATCAGTCTCTGTTCAATTTTTGCTGGATTACCTCGGATCGCCAAGTCTATGTTACCGAATGCGATTGGTACTGGTAATTCTAGACTTGATAGTATACTTTTTGCAGTAACAGTTTTTGTATTATATATCGTGTCCACAGAAATATTAATTTGCTCTAATCGCTCTATCTCACACCGCGGTCTCTTCATAAGAAATTCCAATTTCTCATTTTTGTAAGCAATATGATTTTCAATAAGAGGGCTTAATGTAGCCACGCTTGGTTCAGCTAAGAATGATGATATCAATGCATCCAATGTTTTTTTATTTTTTATCTTATCTCGATTTTTGAGGACATGTTTGCACAAATGTTTTCTAAAGAGTGCAATATAGTTTTCGTTATTTTCAAAGAAGTCTTCTTGAAATGACAACATTCGGCATTTCGATCCACGTTTTTCTTGGATTTCAGACACATTTACAACTTCTTCTTTTAATATGACATGATACCTTATGATATACTCATTATTCATGATATTTACCGACTGATTATCATGAAGATATTTTTCAAAACGTTCCGCCAGTGTTGGGATCTCTTCATTTAAAATTATTAAATTGTAATCTTCTACATCTCTGTCGGTATAATTCGGCTGTAAGCCTACAGAACCGGTTGATATCAAATCATTTAAATTGGTAGCGTAACGACTCTCAAATACTCTACTTGAAACCGTTCTACCAAAATCGTATTTAGCGTTTGTGTATACAATGAATAGGCTATCTATATCGTTAAACTGTCCACTAAAATACTTATCTATGTTTTTGTTGCAACTAAATTTTTCCCTGATTTTTATAATGCTCTCACACCATTTGGCTAGCTCGTTTCTATCATCAAGTGTTGCTGCGTCTTTTTCTTTGTGCTTCGCTTGAACAAACACTAGCAAATGTCGATCGTGGCCTTTTAGTTTTACTTTAAGACAAACATCATCGAATGCCCCGATTTCATCCATATTGGAAGCCAGAAGGAAGTCTTCTACATTTTTATTATGTAACAGTCTAAACAGTATCAAACTTATAAGTTTAGTCTCATATAGTTGTCCACTGATGCCAGACGTGCCTGGGCGCTTTTTGTACTGATCCATTATGTCAATATTATGACTCCGGAGACAATCTTGAAGAAACAGTTACTTCTACTTCCTCGTTAAACTCCAGTCAGTCTGCAAGGAAATTACAAATTTTGGTATTAAATTAAATAAGTCCATTTGGACGAAAAAGACAGGTCAACTTCAAGTGCAGTAAAATAACTTATGTCTTATCACTAAAGATCGGATATACGGATGCATATTTACCTAAAGTTGAGATGTTGGCTATTATGGAAAGCACTTTTTTATTGAAAGAATTTCAGCGATTCCGGGAAATTCAAATTTAAGTGTACCTATACTCCGTGAGATGTAATAAACCCTAGTTTGACACAAAAGACACTTCCTCTGTTACAACGTATAATGGTTGCTTTTCCCTACTATTATTGTCAGTGATTTTTGACGAAGTGATCGAGTGTTGTAACTTTATTGGATAGCAACGAAGCCATATCTATTAGAAATGCTAGGGAAGTACTAACTAAACCTAATTTGAAGAATGATTTAGAGTATATATATGAGTATTTCGAAATTTTACGTATTGCAATAGTAAAATTAGAAAAATGTGACCTGTCGATAATAGAAACATTCGAAATATTTGACGACGTAAGATTCATTTTAAACAAGACATCAAACAATACGTTTATCAACAAAATGGAGCAACTTATGGATAGAAACCCTGATTTTGATGTTCTTAGGGAAATAAGTGAAACATGTAATAAAGAAAATGACTCTAGTATTTGCAAATTTGCGCCACTTACTTCTGTAGACGTGGAGAGATCTTTTTCAACCTACAAGTGGATCCTTAATATGAATAGAAATAGACTAACAAATGATAACCTCGAGAAAATTATTATCGTACACTACAATTCTCTAAATAATCCTTAATTAAGAACTTTTGAACAGTCAGTAGAACCAGACGTAACACCATCATGTTCAACGCAAACAGATACAGAAATGACAGATTTCAGTGACCGAACCATAGTCATAGATAGTGATTAAAAATATTGTCACTGGGGTAATCTTTCTTCTTCAATCTTTAGCCACCCAATGCTGAGCATATATATAGGCCTCTTTCAAATCTCTCCACATTTATCTCGCTGCCACTTTAAAAGTGAAATATAAAATGTGCTAGGCTAGTTTTAAGTTTTTATTTTCTTCATATTAGCTATGTAAGAAGTGCATGTCATGGCTACTTGTAAAGAAAACAACACAATAACTTGAGCAACATTAATTCTTGAATGACAATTATTTATGTATATTGCCCAAAGTGCCCATGTACAACTTTTCTATCTTTCATTTCTCTTCTATGTAGTTTCTGTGTGTACAACATAAAAATATTATGTGATGTAATGAATAAATAAGTTTATATTAATTTATGTTTTCTTATTTACCACACCACCATTTCTCTTACACCTTACATACGTGCATACTCGAATGGGAAACACCTTAACTTAAAAAGAATTAACTTAAAGTAAATATACATCCGATTAGTTATGCGATCCCGGAATCCCGGGATTTTATTTTAAATAAAAATATACTTAGAAGCCGCTTCCATAATTTGTTATCCAAAAAATAACTTTATGTAAATATGCATTCGATTATCCGATCTCTACTTATCACTCATCACTGACAGAACTATTGTAGCCATTAAGCCTGTTATAGTGATAGATTTTTTTAAAGAGACTGGTAGTACCTAACACGGGTCACGCATTGCTAGTATTTATTTTTAATTTTTTTTTTATGGTATAGGGGGCAAACGAGCAGACGGGTCACCTGATGATAAATGGCTACCGGCGCCCATGGGCAAACTCAAGAGTCACAAGTACCTTGTCGCCCTTTAAGGTGTGAATAGGGGAAGAGGGGGAGAGGAGGGAAGAGCAGGAAGACGGGAGAGGGGGGCTTGAGGGGACGAGAAGGGGATAGGAAAAGGATTTCTTATTTATGCATATAAAGCACAGAGGCGGACTTAATGCTTAAACCAAGCTCTGCCAGTAACCCTTCGGGTGATGCAGAGAAAACAGGAAGTAGATTCATTGATTTTTTTTTAGAATTTAGATTTTTTAAAGAAAACTATCTTATAATATATGTACTAACAGATTAGATAGATCAATATGCGGAATTTTACACATTCTACCTGCTTTTATGAGAAACAGATGTGTCAATACCTGGAAATTCAAACGGTCATAACTTTTAAACGGATTGTTTTTTTCTTCTTCCTGTTTTCTATGCATCACGCAAAAGTTCTGTTATTGGCTTAGGAATGTAATAAAGAAAACGCAGAGTATTATATATAACATTTAAATTAATAATAATAAATTATGTAGGTATATAGACGGAATAAACGCGATCACGAAGATCACTGAATCGCCTGACGTTTCGACCAGGTTGCACTGGCCGTGCTTGCAGGCTGACTCAGTGTGAGTCACGTGGTCACAGGCTGACTCACACTGAGTGAGCCTGTGTCTTTCTCGTATACGAGTATATACATAATTATATATATTATATCATGGAACGCGAAATTTTAAAAGTTAATATAATAACTAGCAACCCGCCCCGAATTCGCATGGCTACAAATTATACATCTAAACCTTCCCAAGAATCACTCTGTCTATTAGTGAAAGCCGTATGAAAATCATATAATAATAATATTAACTTCACACATCTTTCACACCGCCGTCTGATCCCAAACTAGGCAGAGCCTGTACTATGATAACCAGACTGCTGATAAACATACTTATAAATTTCTAAATACATACATATTATAGGTAAATTACACCCAGACACACAACAAATTATCGTGCTCATCACACAATTATTTGTCCTGGGTGGGAATCGAACCCACGACCTCTGGCTTAGCAGTCAGGGTCACTAACCACTAGACCAACAGGCCAGTCAAGTATAATTATATCTTATCTATTCACTAGTGAGTGTATTCGCGACTTGCTTCCGATATGAATCCTTAGGTATTTTTAATACATCTATCTAACTATGGAGTACCCACTTAATGGTAAATCTATTTATTATTACTATGTTCTCATGTTTTTAAACAAAACCTACTTACCTGTTAAAACAAATTGATCTTAATTAAAGTTTAAAAAAAAACGGGCCAAGTGCGAGTTAAACTCGCGTAGAGAGAGTTCCGTATTCGTGCGATAAATATGTATCTGCCATATCCCAAGAACAAACTTAACATTGTAGTTGAAAGGCATGTTCTCCCAGACATTCGAACTGAAATGTAAGTTTGTACGCAGAATATTGTGAGATTTACTCGTTTTAGGGTTCCGTACCTCAAAAGTTAAAAAAGGAACCTTTATAAGATCACTCTCTTGTCCGTCTGTCTGTCCGTGTGTCACCACCGATTTTCTCAGAAACGTTTAGACCTAGCAAGTTGAAATTATAACCAGATACTGAGGTCTATAGTCCGTATTAGGTGTATAGTCAACAAGGTCTTGAGTCAACACGATAAAAAGATATGGGCAAATTTAGATTTCCTCCAAAACATGTAAGTGCCAAAATTTACCTTCAATTTCTACTTTTTTAATTTTTCGGAATTTTCTCTTCACTTGTACTGTAAGACTTTGCTTTTAACCAAAATTTCATGATTCTAGGTCAACCGGAAGTACCCTATAGGTTTTGGGTCGAAAACCTATAGGGTACTTCCCATTTACCTAGAATCATGAAATTTTGATAAGAAGCAAGGTCTGACAGCACAAGTGAAGAAAAATACCCGAAAGTCGTTAATTTGTTGTTATATCACAAAAAAAAGGGTTTTGTGATTACAAATTTATATTTTGCGGTTGGATTGTTCACTTTGTCGTACATCGCAACCGCAAAGTTAAGTTTGTAATTCGAAAAAGACTGGCAAACGTCTTTGAGAATTGATTCCGGACATGGATGTATACAAGTTTGTTTCCTTACGGAACCCTCGGTGCGTGAGTCAGACTCGCTGTTGTCTGGTTTTTTTTTACAATAGACTTCTTGAAGGTTTTCCTGTAATCTTTCTAGATTAATAATACCTACAGAAAATAGTTATTTACTTCTGTAAATAACTATTTTCTGTATTTTTTATTTTAGGCAATTATCATATTATATATCAATCAATATAAAAACTTGTAAACGGCCGATATAAGGCAGGGGCCAATACTAGGGGCCTCTACCCTAGGTAAGTATGGCGCGACTTTTTTAAGCAGAAGTTTTAATAATACATTTTAAAATTACTGTACGCAGATTAATTTCACACCTTCGTTCATAAATACGATTATTTTAACATCATGTTTTATGTCTATACACTTGCTACATATGTATGTATTTGTATTTAATCTACGTAATACTGATAAACACTCAATTATAGAAATGATTCAATATGGAAACAAACAAGCATACATATCTAGGTATACTTATTTACCTAGATATGTAGCTATGCTAGAGATGTCATCCTGAGCGAATCCTAAATACGTAGGTATCTATTTTTATCAAATATTGTAGAAAGAGTTCTAGGTACTATGAATCTTATGTAAAATATATATGGTAATATTTACGTACCTGTAAACAATTTAAACATACTCGTATAAAAATATAAACACGTATTAAGTAGAATATCACTAATTTTGAAGTGGTTGTATTGTTTCTTACACATTAAATTAATATTCCTGTTATATGTTGTCACTTTCTTCCAAATTAAAGCGTAATATTAGGAAACAAATTAGAAATACTAGTGAACTATCAATATGTGCCTTGAAGTAATATAAACATTTTATCATTCAGTGCCTGACTTCAGACTGACCTTGTCGCGCCAAGATTAGGATGCACACTTAGGTTAGAGCGAGAGAGCGGATCCTCCCGCCTAAAATATATACCAATGGCGACAATCTCAATTGAATGGAATTTGGAAGCGGGAGTTTGGAAATCAAAATATTATTTAATGAAATGTTTTTATTTTTAGGTTCATATTAATAAAACTAAGCAGATTTGTGTGTATAACAATTTGAAGACGTTCCAATAGCAATTTTTGAAACGTAATATAATTATCTATGCACTTTTCAGATCGCCTGCTAAAATGGGAAGAGCAAAATGCAAAAAAGTTAGCCGTAATGCTTTTACGGCTAACTTTTTTTAAATGTGGAATCATCACTTCGTTGGGGCTTAATAGTGAAGTAGTAAAGTAGCTCAACAATATTATAATAATCGGGGCTTTGGGTGGGTAAAAAAGGCAACAGTGTTTTAAATCATGATTTATTTTACCATTGCTTCTTACAAGAGACGAAAAAAATGAATTAATAATTTTGTTTCAAACAGTAAGTAACAGTAAGTAAGAAAGTTAAACAGGTAAGTAAAGTATATTATTATTCTTTTTAGGGTTCCGTGCCTCAAAAGTAAAATAGTAACCCTTATAGGATCACTTTGTTGTCCGTCTGTCTGTCTATCTGTCAACACCCTTTATCTCAGGAACCCATAGAAGCATCAAGTTGTAATTCATACTAAATACCTATGTCTGCGGTCCCTAGAAGGTGTAAAAAATCAAGCTTCTAAGTCAACACAATTAAAAGATATGGCCATTTAAACCTTAGATTCCAGCAAAATTAAAACATTTTGCAGGTAAATTAAAACCTATATGATACTTCCCATTGACCTAGAATCATGAAATATGTTAAGAAGCAAGGTCTGACAGCACAAGTAAAGGAAAAAATCCGAAAGTCGTTAATTTGTGGTTATATCTGTCTGTCTCTGGGAACACGTGGAAGCATCATGTTGAAATTAACATCAAATAATTATGTCAGCGGTTCCTTGAAGCTGTGGCCATTAAGCCTTAGATTTTAACAAATTTGAACATTTCACGGATAAATCAAAACCTATAGGGTACTTCCCATTGACCTAGAATTATGAAATTCAAAAAGAAGCAAGGTCTGATAGCACAAGCAAAGGAAAAAATCCGAAAGTCGTTAATTTGTTCTTATATGACGTAAAAAGTACCTAGTTTTTGTTATTTTATCGTGGGAGAGCCATGCTTCGGCACCTAATGGCCGGCTCGACCGGAGGGACACCACGGCCTCACAGAAAACCAGAAAAAAAATATTGATAAAAAAAGAAGTGGTGGGTGGCAAAGTGCCGAATTTTTAAAAGAAAAATCCAATTGACCTTCGAATCCAGTTGCCTCACAGAATCTTCTAGAAACAATATCTGAAATTACTTGACTTGTTACAACTGGATAGGATAGTAAATTGATAATTTTAGTAGATTCTCAAATTTATCAAGACTTAAAAGATGCATGGCGTGTGTTTTCAGATTTCTCTAGGCTTGTAAACAATGACAAATGAGAACCTCCCATATTTGTTACTAGTAGCGCCCTGCGGTTTCACCTACGTAAGTCCCGATCCCGTGGGAATATCTTGATAAAAAGTAGCCTATATGTTAATCCAGGTCTCCAGCTATCTACATATTAAGTTTCATCGTAATCGGTTCGGTTGTTTTTTCGTGAAAGAGTAACAAACATCCATACTCACAAACTTTCACGATTATTCATTAAACATCGATATATCGAAGTTATTCGATGTTTGATTTACAAATATTTATTCTATTCGATATATCGATATATTTATCTATAGAAAGATCGAATATTTGCTGTTTTGTCGAATCTTTTAAGAAAACTAATTCTGACTAATAATTACAATAAAAACAAAAGTAAATTTTTAACATTAGGTACTTGGTGATTTTAATTTTAAATAAATCATTAACAGATAGTGACATCAACAAAGAAATAGAATGAAAGGTAAAAGATTAAATATACACTTTTATCTTTGCAAAGTTTGTCTTAAGAGCAGAGTCTATAAGTCTCAAGAGTCGTTTTAAAGGGGTAAAGTGAAAGTAAGACTGCGGGTAGATTCAAACTAGAAGTAAATTTTTGTCTGTTTTTCTTGTGCTGTTGTGAAGGATTTGGTGTGTAATAAAATATTAATATTAATTTGTCGTTTTTGTGTCACTAACAAACGTATAACTCATCATGTATTGTCATCTCGGCACTATCTTAGCAGAATAATTTCTATTCAAGTAACCCTCATAGAAAATCACTATAATTACACTATTAGTATAGCTATTTTACTTTGGTCTCTTGCCCTACATTCACACATACGAAATTAAGGACATCAAACTTTCTGCGTTTGACAATAGTAAACTTTTGTGGAAAGAATTGAATATTAAAAAATATGGATGTTTTTTTAAAGCGATATATCGATAAACATCGATGCTAGGATCCGATTGCGATGAAACTTGGTATGTAGATAGCTGGAGACCTGGATTAACGCATAGGCTACTTTTTATCTGGATATAACCACGGAATCGGGACTTAAGCGGGTGAAACCGCAGGCCGCTGCTAGTATCAACATAAGACCATAATTAACTATACATTGCTAACACTAAATAAGCAGGCGCTGTATTGTAAAATGCACCTACTACGCTTACCGACTTATAATGTAATTTTTTGGATTTATATGCGTCGTCATTTTGGTCAAATAGTACATTTTCAACCTCGACACGGAAAATGCATTATTTGCTGATAATACATTTCTACATAATTATTCATTGTAATAAATAATTTAAAAACGCACCTTATCACTTGCAGTTTCCACCCTTTTTAACCCCCGACGGAAAAAGAGGGGTGTTCTAAGTTTGATGTCTCTGTGTGTCTGTCTGTGGACATCGTAGCTCCGAAACGAATGAACCGATTTTAAGTGCGTTTTTTGAAGTGAAAACTTCTTTAGGCACGTTTGTGCACTTTTGCTATGGGGGAAAAGTACTGAAGTCGTGACCGTCACGCTAATAATACATATATAGATCCACTAGAGGGCGCTTATCTAAACATTGGGTTCTGTCAGCTCCTTATTAATTAATGTCACCAACCTGCTAATGTGACGTTTTAAGTTCGTCGTTTTCACTTCTGTCGTCAGTCCCATGACTGCCTTTTTTTTGTTTGAAAGGTGACTTGACCGAGAGTGTTCTTAGATATAATTCAAGAAAATTAGTTCAGCCGTTCGAAGGTCATCAGCTCTTTTCTGACCGTTGGAGGGATTTTAGAGTCAGGGGTAGGTTTTTAAATATTATTTAACGAAAAATATAACTGAGTTTTATGAAATTTTTAATTAAATGTCAACTAGATTGTCAAATACATACATACAGTTCTGATTTAACCAATACTTGAACGTAATGGACGTTATAAAATAACTTGTGAAACGAAATGCCATAATGCTTTACAATAGCGTAAAGAAACTACTGCTTGTTGGGATAATATTAAGATTACAATTTGCTACGCTGTTTACTAAGATAAGATATGTATTCGCCAAGAATATGGTACATTAGGTGATAACAAAAAAGCAACCCGACATTATTGGTCTGTAATAGGCATTCGATTGACATTTTACTTAAAACTATTAGGTTTTACAACTAAAAAATAATTTATGGTGTAAAACAGTGGCATAACAATAGGGTGGGCAAAATGCCACGGGCCCATGGCCCTAAAGGAACCGCGGCGCGCGGGGCCCGTCCCCATGACCACACGAGGCACCAAGAGTGAACTAGTGCCCCCACTGATGAATTAGTCACGGGCCTCAGATGGTATAGTTACGGCACTGGTGTAAAAGCACTTTTTAAGTTGCCAAACCTTTAATTTTCATTTAAATGGTTGCAATGGTATTTATCTTATCACTTAAGGAATATGGTTAAACATTTTAATTGACATTAATTAACTATTTTTACATCGAAGACTGCTTTTACATGATTCGTTTCTCAGTTTAGTCGAATCATTTTTAATAAATTTAGTATTCTCATTAAATTAGAATATATTTTTTTATTATTTTTAACAAACATGCCAATTTCCATAATAGATAGAGACACCAATGTCAACACTCTCCATGTTTTAAATATAGGTCTACAGCTTGTTAAAGAAGATACACTAGTTATTGCTCTCAAGCATGTTTTTTTTACAATGAAAGCTTTTTTATTTGTCTTGAGTTACACGATAACAGTATGCTATACCTCAAAACCGAACCCACATAACCATGATAGGCGTTGAGGGCTACTTCTTCATTAGCTGTGTGTCGTCACTATTTTATGGCATGAACAGACCTGTCACTGCATGTCGTATTGATATGCGACTTCTAGTTACAATTATTATCTAACTCTAATACTAAGAATTTGACATTATTTTGTTTCATAATTTCCTGTCCTTAATAAACAATGTTAATTTTTACTGGATTTTTTTTTAAATATGTGAAATATTCATTTTAAGTTTATTTTTCTCTAACCAGCCTATAATATTATTACATATGTTATTATATATTATTATATATATAACAGTTTCATTTACTTCTTCATTATGCTTGTTTTTATTATTTTTTAGTATAATAACGGATACGTCATCAGCAAATAGTACGCACTTTTGGTTTGTACTTGTATTTATATAAACTTAAAATTAAAAAACCCCGACATAAAATAACAATAAAAATGACTTACATCATTTTGGAAAAGAGCTGATACTCTTACACTGCTGAACCGATATTAACCAAACATAACTGAGAACCACCGAAAGGAAACTGGCTTTCAAATGAAAAAAACCGCATCGAAATCGGTCCATCCGTCGGAGAGCTATGATGCCTTAGACCGACACACACACGTCCTGTTTTAAAAAAGGACAAGGACGGTCCTAGAACATTCCTTTGAGGCACCCCTTACTGTGCGTAATTTAATTTTTATTTATGTGGAATACTTCTACGTACTGTTCGCTGTTTTCAGGATAACTTTGTGTCCGTGTTTTTATTTATATCGTCAGTTATTGACTTAATACATAATATTATACAATATATATATATTATATATATATATGTATTATATTTATATTTCTTCTTTTCTTCTTATTATATATTCCATACATAATAATTATTATTATTATTATCATCTCGATCAACACCTTAGAGGCTCGCGTTAGACGGCTGGATCAAGGGACTAATGCAGAAGGCAGTTCTTCTCGACACGGCCCGTATAGTGAGGAGGTCCCCTAACCACCGGTGTCCCTGTCTACCCGATGTCGGTGGTCTACTATTTTTTATATTTTTAAATACATATATTGTTTTGTACTTATTTAAAAATGTAATTTATAAGTATATTAAGTTGAATAAAGAGTAATAATAATAATAATACAATTTATTTCAGAAGTGCTTCCATAAATTAGTTAGTAGGTATAATGGCATACTTACAAACTAATGTTAGTAATGTTATACCTAATCTAACTTAAGTCTATGCTGGGCGAGGCAGTTCAACACCTTGTTGGGCGTTTACTTGACTGAATGCAGTTGTATCCATCGCCCCAAGAACGGAGAGTCCCACCGTTCAACAAGTGCTCTCAGAATGCTGTTGGGGCTGTCGCGCACACGATATAGCAGAGAAGCGCATCTCTTGCGCATAATTGCCTGAAAGCCGTCGACATTTGCGTCTGCAAACATGCCCGACGCGCTACAATAACGCGGCAGCCCCATCAATACCCGGAACGTGTTGTTGTATTGAACGCGCAGGTCGCTATGATTATGCCTTCTGCGTATAGTTCACCCATAGGCTGCACGTGTAAAAGGATTGGCAGAACGCTTTAAACAGCGTGATTTTTACCGCGTCTGTACAGTGCGCAAACCTATGGGCTAACATGCCCCATTGAACAGCCAGCGACCTGCGTTCCCTCTCCACGTCTCTGTCGTCTCTCAAGGAAATAATTAAAGGAAGATATATGTATGTATTTGTTATATATTTACAAAACGTAAATAAACATACTATTAATTAATTTTCATTACCTTATGTACCTACCTACCTATTAATTATAATTGTTGAGAGCCTAATGCTACCTCGACCGTTTCCGGGCTTTTGTAGCGCAAAATAAATATTTATGTATGTAATAATTACATAAATATTTATGACATTATTTAATACTTAAAGTATGTATTGCACTTCTATCATTGCATTTGCGACACATCTTGTTGAATTTAGTTCGTTTCAGAGATCGGTAGCTTTAGTGGATGTACAATGAATAATAATAAATAACTCCACAAATCTCACACATGGCCGTCTGATTCCAAACTAGGCAGAGCCTGTATGTACTATGGTAACCAGACTGCTGATAAACATACTTATATATTTCTAAATACATACATATTATAGATAAATTACACCCAGACACAGAACAAATTATCGTGCTCATCACGCAATTATTTGTCCTGGGTGGGAATCAACCCACGACCTCTGGCTTAGCAGTCAGGGTCATTATCCATTAGACCAACAGGCCAGTCGGTATCGGTTCCAGTTCCCGACTTCGAATTAATACTATATATTATTTTAATAAATAAAAGCTGCTGTCGGAGGAGGTGCCGAACCCATTCGTTCGAAGCTCGGTCATTATTTTATTTATTTGGCACTTTATGCACAAAATAAATTGTACAATGGCAAAATTAATGCCATTTATATATATAGGCATTTCCTACTAGTCTATCTTACACATTTCCTATATGATTTATTATTAAATCCTACTAATATTATTAACGTGAAAGTTTGTGAGCAAAACTGCTGAACCGATTGCGATCAAACTTGGTATGTAGATAGCTGGAGACCTGGATTAATATATAGGCTACTTTTTATCCCAATATTCCTACGGGATCGGGACTTACGCGGGTGAAACCGCGAGGCGCTGCTAGTAAATAATATATTTTTCTCATATTTCGTCAAATTTTTTTTTATGGAATAGTGGCCAAACGAGCAGACGGGTCACCTGATGGTAAGTGACTATCGCCGCCCATGGGCACCTGCAACTCGAGAGTCACAAGTGCGTTGCCGTCCTTTAAGGTGGGAGTAGGGGAAGGGGGGAGGGGTGGTGGAACAGGGGGAGGGCGGTAGGGAAGGGTGGAAGAGGAGGAGGGCTAGGGTCTCCGGTAACCTCGCTCACTCGGCGAAAAGCAATGCAAGCATTCCTTCACTGCCGGTGTCCTGGGAGACCGTGGTGTCTCTCCGGTCGAGCCGGCCCAAACGTGCCGAAGCATGGCTCTCCCACGATAAAGGCATTTTCAGGCATATTACGTAGGTATTGATTTTTTCTCATGTGAAGATATTATTAGAGCTTATGGGGGGTGATTTAGGGTATTGTTCCATGAAAAACCTGTACCTAATACTTTTTTTATGTCTGTAAATTAAAACTGAGAAAAAAAGTATTATTTATTTTTCTTCTTTTCTTCTATTTTCTTAAAAAAATATGGATATGTGTACAATTATACGCGTCAATATTGATTTAAAAGAAATGTTTTATAAAGCGTGTAGTTTTTTTTATAAAAAATATTGTTCGTTTTTCGTCAGGCGCTCAAAGGCTTATTTATAACAAAAACTAGAAATATCCAACCGGGCGTTCTACTCTTGCATTTGAAATGATGAAATCTTCGGTTTTTTTTTTTATAACAACTTAAGACACAGTGCGTTGACAGTCAATCTAGGCTCGACTCGGCTAAAGTTGTCTGAAAGATATTGCTTTTTAGCATGAGGCCCTATATGCATTTTACGTAAAAATATCCTTTTTATAACTCCACACATCTCACACACGGCCGTCTGATCCTAAACTAGGCAGAGCCTGTACTATGGTAACCAGACTGCTAAACATACTTATATATTTCTAAATACATACATATTATAGATAAATTACACCCAGACACAGAACAAATTATCGTGCTCATCACACAATTATTTGTCATTGGTGGGAATCAAACCCACGACCTCTGGCATAGCAGTTAGGGTCACTAACCACTAGACCAACAGGCCAGTCATTCTACACATCTAAACATTGTGAACTTTGAAAGCCATTATGATTTGCTAAACAGGAAGGAAGTGTCACTCACACAGATTATAATAATGTCCATGACATACAAGTTATTATTTATAGTAACATTTATGACATTTGTTTGAGGCCGTTTGTAAACGTACATTTGGTTATCATATTGATTCACGAACATCTACATAATATTATGTGGCATTCGACTGCAAAGTTTGGGAGTCGCAGCTTCGATTCCGGTTCAGTATTTGATTGGTTGAAGCTTGTAGGTTTGTGTGTTTGTTACTTGACGACGGAAAAACGTCTGAACGGATTTGGATGGTAATGTGACACAGAGACAGTTTAGGCAAAATGTTATGTTACTTGGGTATTATCAAACAACGAACTAACGGATGCATCGACTTAAAAATTGCTATAGATGTGTTCATGGGCGTACCCAGTTTTTAGCCCATGGATGGCAAACTTTGTGTCCGTCATCCCAGAGGGAGCAAATCCAAAAAAATTACCTTATTAGTAAGCATGCTAAAGCCGGGGCGCTGCCCCAGGTACGACTGTACAATGTGTCGTAAGGAACGTTATTCCGGGTTAAACAGTATCCTTTATCTTACTCAGAAGCTGGTATACCTACATGTGTATATGAATAATTAGGTATGTATTTTGTGTACATACAATATGTGTACAATATTTATATACTTAGTTTGGATCTAGATATTACTGTGTAATATGTGAATGTGTTTTTAAAGGAACGGAAAAAAAAGAAAGAAATTTAGGTTTACCTGCTAGCTTCAAATTTTACTGACCTTCAGTGTCGTAACCGTCCATTTTTAAATTGCAAAAAAAAAACAAAATTACCTAAAATATTTTTATTTAATAAACTTACAAAGTCATACTTGTAAATGTAGTAATTTGTTGCTTCTACATTTACTGCCAGGTTCGAAAACCAACAAATAGGGCCACTGAGAAAAGAACCTAGCAATCCACTCCTAACAATTTAGTTTTGTGACCCACGTTATTAGTGGTTTTCTACCCTGTATTTGTTTGCCACCACAGAGGTTTTTTCTTAGCTCTGTCCAAAATATAATATGACATGATTCTAAAGACGGTAAATTAATAATTAAATATGGCTATCAATACACAACGATTAATATTATCATGTGTTGCCAATACCTGAATTCTTCTACTTCTCGAAGAAGACTTTTGGATAACCTATCGTCTGTATACAGTGACTGATGAGTGCTGATTGCCCAAAATCTGGATATCTATTTTAATTTTACATCATGCAACCATCAGTCATTGAGTGGCGCCTGCATGAGCGTGTAAACTAACACAAAATACATTTTCGTTTGAGTTTGTAGGTATTTGTTTTACATAGTGTTTGCCGAACTGCTGTAGCATTTGTAATAACTATGCACTAACCTGTGGCACTAACCATAGAGCAAAATAAAAAATGTAGAAGTATATTTATTTCTTGGCAGCACCATACTCGTAGTGGCAAGCAGACATGCTGTGTTCAACAACGAAGTATCAGAGATTAAAATAAAACGATCATAAATAATCAATATCATTATATTGCTCGAAAATATTCCGTCATCCATCCTTCCTCGAGTTTTATACAATTTTATACAAAAAACAAAATCTATATAAACTCTATTATACAATTATTATTAATCAGTTCTTTCGTTAAAAATAGTACAACCCTATATAGTACATTCTGATTAGCAAAATATATTTATTTATATGTATAAGTAATGTTTTACTTTACATCCATTAAGTTTTCATTCTGAATAAATTACTTACATTCATCATTTCTTACTCATAGGAATATTATAATAGGATGTAGTACCATTGGACAAGTTGGAAAGTGACGTTTGATAATCATTATCGCAAAATAATTGTAATCTCTATTTATAAAACAAAATAGTTCTATTAATAATTATTATATAGAATATAATTAATAATATAATTGACATTCAACACCAATTTTTTTTCAACATCATCTTAATTTTAATAGTAGGGAAAAAATTAAAATTAAACAATGTTATATTATTTCTCTCATTAAACTTACGGCTTTCTAAATAAGACTACTCTGTTTTCAATACATAGAGTATCTACATATATTGGCATGTCTCATTATTCCTAACAAAGAAATAAGCTCACTACAAGATACCTTTTAAATTATGTATTTACAAATATATTATACAAAATCTCAATCAAAATCGTATTAAGATTGTATTAACAATCTATATGAAAAGCATATTCTGTTATATCCAAGACAATTTCAGAACGAAAATTCAAACGTCTCTTAACTTAGCCACAAACAAGTTAGTTAGTTTTTAAGTGAGGCCCTTTTCTTGACTATGTTTGAACCTTCGTTCGGTCGTATACTTAGACTTTTAGTATACATATAGAATAAACGAGTATTATACCAGGGCTTTGTTCTTCTTTCATAAATTCATGACGAAAAAGTTGTTAAATAATCAAAATATAAGTATCAGAGATTTTAGCGTGAGGTAATTAAAATTTCAGGAACCATAACACCTTTGGCACGACTTTTTTTAAATAAAGTAACAAGGTCATACATTGATACTATGCTTAACGTTAATTCCAAAAACTGAAATGATTACGTTAGGAATGCACCCACATTGATAGGATAATGTGTAGCACGTTGCAGTTATTAAATGAGTTATCCATTGGTGATCCACAGACCCAACACTCTTATATAGTACCGTAACAAGACCGCGGTTTCCTAGATAATATATATTGGCCATTTATATCCAAGACTTGTGGATACTGGTACTAATCAATGAATCACAGATGCGACAACTATCCAGTCTATTCACGATCATATTTTGTACCCTAAAATCCTTGTTACTGTTTTAACAGGCCTAGGTTCGTTGTGGTTAATGTGTAACCATTTTTTCGGGCGTTAGGTCATTCCACGAGCATCCCATATCAGATTCTTAGAACACCATCACAAGTTAAACTATCGTTACAAGCGCGGCATGTGTGCGCGTGGTCACGTTTACAGTCCCGCTGTAATTATCACCGTAAGTCGTGCAAAACGAAATCTAAATTAGTTTCTTTTTTTCAGTGCAAAAGGAACATTAAATTAAAAATTGCTGTAATGACATTACGACATTGTAAATAAATATGATTGAGCACGTCGTTTATCAATACATTTTGGTTGCACATTACGACGAATAGTACTAAAAACAAATTGACACTGACATTTTTAACATAAATCGATTTCGGTACTGTCAAAACATTTTGAGATACAAACTTGTATTGCGAGACTGGTAGCATTAAAATTTACAAGAAATTCTACGAAAAAAAATATATTAACAGTATAATCTGTTATTAAGACGCTGTAGCCAAAATTGTCATTTCCACGATAATTTTGATCAACCAATCAAACAGACTTGTACTACTAGATTTTTCGACAGCCCCGTCCGTTCAACAGACTAACACGTGTATACAATTAATGTAGAAATTAAGATATGGAGGCCGGTGTTTATAGTCCTCATTCAAAATCAAATTGAAGTAGACCCTTTATTATACAATAGTTAACCAACAATAGTTTTTACTTCAGCGAGGTGGCACCATTACAACTTGCAATTATAAAGTTTAAACTATGCATAATTACTAAGTGCTATCTAATTACTACGAAAATATAGGACGAAAATGTCAAGACCTACACCATATTAACCTTAATAATTATGACTAGACCATACATATATTCGTAAAATGACCTCAAATTCCCCAAAACGGCTACACACTATTTAGACTATGCACCACAAGAGAAGTCACGATAAGAATCGCCGTAATACTACATTTCAAATAGTCAAAACTACTACGACAAATTTACAATCGTGTATCAAGTAATAACAGAATTTGGTAACATTGAACAGTAATAATATAATAATTATTCAACAAACAGTTATAGCAATAATCAACAATATTTATTAACTTCTCACTGATAGTACTTTTGTCATTAACAATGTTTATCGGACCTAAATTCAAGATGGCTGACCTAAGTATAGACAAAACATCATTATTTACTTATGTTTGTAAACATCTTCAGATTATAGTATCAGTTGCAATGATTCGTGCTACGAATATAAGGTTACTCTTGTGCTCTTCAGTGCAAACCTTATCAGAGCGTATTTTGTGGTGTGACTACTAACAATATAATTATGAATTTTTGATTTTTGCAATTTTATTCAAGAAATTGTACCGAAATCATTTCCATTTTGACAATGTAAAAATTTATTCATTTTACACATTCGATATAATAATTTCCATTAGTAGAATATAAAATAGATCTACCATTAAAATTATTTTGGCAAACTGATCTGAACAGAAAATAATTTCATTAATGTAAATGTTTTACATAATTTATTATCAACAGTTCGTATTAAAAATACTTAACAATCTCCAAACTGGAAAAAATAATTAAAATCTATACATAGACAAAAAAACAAAATTATACGTTTTTGAATTTGACATTATTTTGCCGCGAAAATGAATAAATAAAAAATGGCGCCGTAATCGTCATTGATTACCATATTCGCATATTAAAACATATGTTAATATATGTACATATATTAAATAGCTTTAACTGCATACTTATAATCCCATAACTTTGTATTTTTATTACTTTAAAAAAAATCCAGTCCATTTTTATTTGGAGTGATATAAGTGTGATCATATCGTGTATAAAGGTCATTAACCCGGTAATCGTAAGATTAATAATAATTTAAACTCTATTACTAACTTGTTTTCGCAAGTGTGTTTTCTGTACTTACATTTGATAGTAGTACATACCTTCGATTTACAAATGCATGTAACTTTTCCAATGTGTAACACTTTGAGAACCACTTCATTTACATATGGCACAACACTAGCCGTAGGGCTTTCATGTTTACACTATGATTGATCACCAATAAGGGACATTCCCATTACCGTCCGACCGCGTAGTCCACGAATTTCCATACTTGATTCTTGCACATGAAATCGCTGGAGAGCTTCGCACGGAAGCTTTTTCTATTGTGTAGTTTAACCCATTGTTATTATCCCAGTATTCGTTACCTTTGCATTTGAAATATACGCAAAACTCTAGCCGCCTCGAGTGAATTGGCAATTGTAGTCTGAAGGCAAACGTGTCGTATAACGAAACACCGTTGGAATTTAAAGGTCCCGACTCGAGGAACGCACACGAAGTGTCTTCGCTTGTCGTCCAACCGTCAAACGAAACTCTTACACCCACTTCTTTCGCAAAATCCAGGTTTTTCACTTTCACAGTACCGTCTACCGCACACTCATTTTGTTTTAGTATTACGTTTTCTAGCGATACACGGTCCTCGGTTATTCTTCGCCTAAATTCGACATAGTTCGATGCTGGCTGCACGAATCTTGTCTCCCATAGGTCTACTACAGGTATAGGAGGAGGTTTGCGTTCCAGTGGGGGGCTGGAGATGATCTTCAAAGCCCAGTACGGTGGCACATGTGACGGTTCTGTCATAAACTTCACTTGTTCTAGCGCAAAGCCTCTGTCATCAGCAAAAACCACTCGTTTATTTTTCTTGTCTGTCGATAGTTTAATACAGGATCTAGGAGCGGACTTCAAAGTGAGCTGCACCGGTTTTAGAGGCACTAAACATGGCGCAGAGAATCCTCTAGTTGCCAGTTTGATCGGTCTTCTTGCTGTAGGCAAACTGTAGTCTGTTAGGAAACCGGCGGGCGGACTGTGCCCGTAAAAGTGTTCCGAAGCTAACATGTCGATTGCCGCGCACATTCTGGAACAAAACAACACACGTGTTAACTCTGCGACGGATCGTCACATACTGAAAGGAATTTATCGCACGCCAAGGACTTTTATATGTGCATGCGCTAGCCACGCGGTTGATAGCGGTAGGGTGACGAGGCTGTGGATTATTTGCGGATGATTTTATACCAAATAATTTTTATTTGGGTCAATTGAGTGTGAAATTGTGTGGGTGATTTAATATACTGTGTAATACATTGTTATTTATATCTTTAGGTATAAATGTTTTAAGAGCTAAATATTTGGGTTACTAAAGTCTTTTCCCGAGAGTATCTTAAGTGTCCTTGTTTGGAATCATAAATTAGGTTTATTTATGTTTGCATATAAATGTATTCATCAGTTTTCATTGGAGGATGGTTTATTAGGTATGACATTTAACATGTGTTTGTTGTATTTAAGACTAGAGCTTGCAATTTTTTTTTCCTTCGAACCTTTTCCCAACTAATTTGGGGTCGGCTTTCAGTTTAACCCCCTCCTCGACCGAAGTACCAACCATATCGAAGTTCAGTAGTTAGACCAGGTTGTCGGACTTTTTTTGGGCTCCAACTACCCGTAACGAATGCCACAGATGTTCGTATGGCAACCGGGACCAACGGCTTAACGTGCTTTCCGAGGCACAGGAGGGTCTCAAAGTGTTAAAAATGGACACCCATCCTAAGGCTGACCTGGCTATTACTTAACATTGCAATGTGCTAACCTACTCGTACCACTGTATGTGGGAGAGCCATGCTTCGGCAAGTATGGGCCGGCTCGACTCCGCTCGATACCACGACCTCACAGAAAACCGGTAGTGAAGCAATGTTTGCATTGCATTTCGCCGCGTGAGTTAGGTTACCGGAGGCCCTAACCCTTCCCTCTCCTCTATTCCCGTCCTTCCTTCCCTTCTCCCTCTCTCCTCCCATCTAGTCCCCCACTCCCGTCTTCCCCCCTCTACCCTCTTCCCCTATTCCCACCTTAAAGGGCGGCAACGCACTTGTGACTCTTGAGTTGCACGTGCCCATGGGCGGCGCTAGTCATTTACCATCAGGTGACTCGTCTGCTCATTTGCCCCCTATACCATAAAAAAAAAAAACCACTTAGCCTCGTTGAAAGCGGTGCTAACCCTAGATAAAGGGCTCCTGTGTTATACACACGTGAGTAAAACCGCATTTCTTTACACAAGGTTCTTTTACGGCCGTGGCTCGGCAGACGTCTCTTATATTATTCAGACTAGCCGTAGCCCGTAGCTTCAACTGCGTTTATAAGCAATACCCCGCTTCTAGTTCTATCAGCTTCTAAAACTATTCAGCTTCATTATATTAGTTATAATAGTTATACAGGGAGTAAGTGACACCGTACCGAATCCTGAAATAGTGTATTCATAATGATGATTTGGAAATTTCTGCCGGAAAAATTTTTTTCTTTTTCATGGTTTGCTGAAAAGTGATATCACAATGAGTAAACAGAACATTTTACCAAAAAAAAACAGTAAATACGGGTAAAAACAGCAATGTAATCAATAAAACATTTTTTTTTTATATTATAGGGGGCAAACGAGCAGACGGTCACCTGATGGTAAGTGACTACCGTCGCCCATGGACACCTGCAACTCAATAGTCACAAGTGCGTTGCCGGCCTTATTATTATTATTTATGCTATCAGCTGCTTCGACGGCGCCGTGCGCTAAAGGTCATTCACCGTACCGCACACGCGTAGTGTTGCGTTACATTGCGTAGCGGAAAATCAAACTATTGACTGTAAATCCTTAATCTCGCATTTTTTAGATGAACTGACTTTTGCATTGTGATAAGTATCCAAAGAAAGACGTTTTTGTTAGTTATTCGCGACGGTGATACTTACGCGCTGTATATAGTATTGATGACGATGACCACTCTGTGTTGTCCCTCTGTATGACGGACAGTCCGCAATTATCCTCGACCGTGGTCACCGTACACTTCGATCACATCACTTCGTCGCGCAGACGCGTGATCGTACACGCGCTGTATGCTAATATTTACGTGCTTTTTTTCGTCGCGGGGCTCCTAGTCAATATAACATACAAAGTTGTCCTATTTTAAATATAGCAATGTTATTTAGTTTACGTAGATCACGCTCCGAGTTGTGTTGTGACATAATATACATACGTCTATAAATATCTTTATATACATATAAGCCTGCCATCACTTAAATTGCCGACGCCGGAAAAAAACTTAAAAAAACACATGGGTGAAATCAAGATTCTTTCCCAGGCACCTTAAAAATTTAAAAATTTTTAGCTTGTTAACGATTTATCTAACAATTTTTTTTTTTTTTAAAAGACAACCCCGCATTAGGAATATTCCTGTGTCGCGGGGGGCTTCACAAACATTTAAACAATGGACACAAAGACTCGGGACAACTATTTGTGGATCACACTAATTTTTGTCCCGTGTGGGATTCGAACCCACAACACTCGGCGCGGCGTAGTGGCGAGGTGACCACTTAAACCATTGCGCCATCCGTGCAGTCGAATATATTATAATTGTAATATATATAATTATAATTGTCTCCTGGCACAGTGGCCGTGTTTTACCCGGACACTTTTTGAAAACGACGCCCAGACGCTCCCCGGACGCCCTCTAAACTAGGACAAGCAAACCCGGACGGGTGGCAGCCCTAACATATACAATTCTTTTGTACTGTCACTTAACTCCTCCTAAACCACTGGACTGAATTTGATGATTTTTTGTGTCCCTGGATGGTCAGATTGACAATTAGACCTGGTAGGTTGCGCTGCGATAGGGTTTCAGAAATATATTTTTTTACATTCGGACAGGGCAACGTTTGTCGGGTCCGCTAGTGTACATATATCTATATAGGTACATATATAAAAAAAATCGTGTCACATTGTTTGTTCGCGATGATCTCCTAAACGAATGAACCGATTTTCCACAATGTGTGCAGTTTGGTACAAATGGAGAGACAGGATAGTTTTTTTTTGTTTTATTGCTAATAACCTAGCCTATAGCTGGTAGTATATAAATAAGAGTGAAGTGAAGATAATTCTTTGTACCTCTTTTTAACCCCCGACGCAAAATAGGGGTGTTATAAGTTTGACGTGCCTGTGTATCTGTCTGTGGCATCGTAGCTACCAAACGGATGAACAGATTTGAGTGCGGTTTGTTTTGTTTGAAAGGCGACTTGACCGAGAGTGTTCTTAGATATAATTCAAGAAAATGTGTTCAGCCGTTCGAAGATCATCAGCTCTTTTGTAATCGTTAAAGGAATTTTCGAGTTGGGGGTGTTTTAAATTTTTTATTTAAGATTATTAACACGCTTTTATTAACTAACTAACAAATAAACTATGTAAAAAAATCTTGGAAGTAAATTTTAACGTACTTCTAACTGTCATATTATGGTTGTGGACAGTGGAACTCTTCGGTGGCCACTAGTAAACCCCTCGAGATGGGGCTCAAATGATTCGTTTAGACGAGTCCAACAGATTGGTGGTTGTAACAATGGTCTGGTGATGAACACAGGTGGCGGATGATGGATCTCTTTTTAGGATTCCGTTCTACAAAAGGAAAAAGAATCACTTTGTTGTCCGGCTGTCTGTCAAGGCCCTTTTTTTTTAGAAACCCGTGGAGGCATCAAGTTAAAATTAACATTAAATATTTATGTATGTGAACCCTTGAAGCTGTAAAAAATTCAAGCTTCTAAGTCAATGCAATCATAAAATACGACCTTGAGGCCTTAGATTTTAACAAATTGGAACTTTAACAAACAATTATGTACCTCTTCCTTCTAGCTACTGGTCCCAATTCTGTTACTTCACTCGCTAAATAAAAATTCACAAAATTTTCTTCATATAAGATGTAAACCTTGTATACTTCAAAACAAGGTCTTATTTCAAATTGAAACAAGTAGGTAACATATGTCGCTATCGAAATAAGGAATTTATTTGTCGACTAAAGTCTGATACGCTTAAATAAACTTTAATACCACGTAGCGAGAGCCGCTATCCGTTGAATGCAATCTCTTTTGCTCTGTGTTTTTAGTAAGCGTCTTCGTAGGTGTAGATTAAAAACACGTCATCCTTGTTCGTTTTGAACAAGTTTTTATACGGCAATTATACAGCGTTTGAATAAATGGAGACTCTCGCTGCGTGGAAATAAAGTTGAGTATACGTTGACAAGTGTTAGTGAAGTTTAGCGGCGCAGAGAAATAGATGCTAGTAACAAATATACCTTATTTCGAAGAACACTAGGTTGATTTCATATGAAGAAATTAAGTCAGGTTTTAGTTTAGTCGAGTGTACAATAGAGTCGGCACCAATGACGATCTTTACTAATAACAATATATTTTTAGATGAGATTGCTTTTACTATTTAAATAATGAAAATGGCTACAAAAATGTACATATGGACATGATAATCACATTGACATTTTATACGTGGGAGAGCCATGCTTCGGCACGTATGGGCCGGCTCGACTCCGCTCGATACCACGGCCTCACAGAAAACTGGCAGTGAAACAATGTTGCATTGCTTTTCGCCGCGTGAGTGAGGTTACCGGATGCCCTAACCCTTCCCTCTCCCCTATTCCCGTCCTTCCCCTCTAATTCCCCTCTCCCGTCTTCCCGTTCTTCCCCCCCTCTCCCCCTCATTCCACCTTAAAGGGCGGCTACGCACTTGTGACTCTTGAGTTACAGGTGCCAGTGGTCTTTTGCCTATTATACCATAAAAAAAAAATTGATGTTTGTGAACTGAAATCCACTGCTGTAGAGCATAATTTAAGGAAAAACCATACTATAGGAGACTGGTGAGATAGCGAGCTGTTTTTCTGCCGGTGACTAGGGTCGCCAGACTACAATTACAATGGAAGGAAGGGACACCACTGGTTGCAAATGCTTATATCTACCGCGATGATAGAAAGCCAAAGAAAGAGGCTATATGGCATAACAATAACAATTCGTGCAGATAATTTTGTATAATTATCGAATTGGAGCCGTACATAGTTGCTACGTAAATGCAGAATGTAAGTAGGGTTGCAGATATATCGATAAACTGTGAAATATCGACAGTATATTACACTCGATACGATATATCGATATTGCCGATATAATTATGAAGGGATTTATTGCATCGATCTTCGTCACTACAGTCACGAGTCAATATGAAAAAAAAAACGAGTTGGGATTGTCTATTGGAAACTACAAAGAAAATTCTTTAACGTGTAGCTTTTAAAATACAGTTTATGTAGTCTCAGTTTTTATACATACTTGCATATTATTTAAAGAAATACACAGACCAAAGCAAATGGATATACTCAGAAGAGATAAGAAGCGTGACGTTGTAGTGGAATGCCAAACTCAAGTAACAAAAGTCATCGAATATAAAATGAAATCCTCTTTTTTGTGAGTTTTTATAAAAGTGTAGTGTTAAAGTAGGTAAAGTAAAAATCTGCTTTGCACACTTACCCCAAAAGGATATGTGTACGAACATACGATGATGAATGAGAATGTCATTATGTCTAGTGCCGATATATAGTTAGGTACATATATCGATATTTTTATCGATATCAATGTCACTTAGCATCTCTAAATGAAAGTTCCTAACAATTAACGATTTTACATTGTAAACTAAGCGTTAACTAACACGAAAGCAAATAAGCTATTTGTAAACCGCTACTACACATATTTAGGACTAGCTGACCCGCGCAACTTTGTCTGCGTTTGTAAATTTTCAGCGTTTTTGCAAGATTTTTCATTGATGCTCCGCTCCTATTGGTCGTAGCGTGATGTTATGTAGCCTATAGCCTTCCTCGATAAATGGGCTATCCAACACTAAAATAATTTTACAATTCGAACCACTAGTTCTTGAGATTAGCGCGTTCAACCAAACAAATAAACTCTTCAGCTTTGTAATATTAGAATAGATTAAAATAGCTCTAGGAAGTGTTTTTTTCTGATTTGATAACTGTAATTACTGCCCTACTAATTAATTGAAATTTTTAATTTGGAAGACATTTTCTTTGCTTACTAAGGAGGCGATATAAACTGACAGCGAGTAAGTGACAGATAACAGACTAATTAATATGTAGTACAACAGGTAGTTAATGATGGCAAGACATTTATAAATAGCAACTCTAGTAATAAATGAATAAAGATCAATATAGCTTGCATACCAACATACCAGTGACAATTCCCTAAAACGTTTGCGAGATCAACCCAAAGTGAACCCAGACGTGCTATTGCTGCCATTAATTTACGTACTGTGTTTGAGAGGTGTCACGTCACATCGAGCGCGCGCATTAAGTGCTACTGAGTGAGTCGACAGTTAGCAAAAATTTGGCGTAGATATAAAAGTTTTAGTAGGTATAAACTAACGTGTACTACATCACGAGGTGGGCCTGCGTTAGGTGAGAAATACTCGACTCATGTACACAACACAATAAACAATACACATATTTCTATCGCATGACGTCTACTTTTAGACTAAGTATTTATTTACGGGCTTACGTACATATACTTATTTTAAAACATATAATTGTATTTAGAACTAGCTGCACCCCGCGGTTTCACACGTAAGTCCCGATGCCGTGGGAATATCGGAATAAAAAGAGCCTATGTGTTAATCCAGATCTCCAACTATCTACATACCAAGTTTCATCGCAATCGGATCGGTAGTTTTTGCGTGGAAGATTAACAAACATCCATACATCCTCACAAACTTTCACGTTTATAATACTAGCTGCGCCTCGCGGTTTCACCCGCGTAATTCCCGATCTTATGGGAATATCGGGATAAAAAGTAGCCTATGTGTTAATCCAGGTCTCCAGCTATCTACACACCAAGTTTCATCGCAATCGGTTCAGTAGTTTTTGCGTGAAAGAGTAACAAACATCCATACATCCATACATCCTCACAAACTTTCACGTTTTTAATATTATTGGGATAAAACAATATAAAACCTAGGATTTCAAATTTGTTGAGCAACTTTATGATTTAAACATATTGACATTACAAACAGACACTTGAATTTTATTTATTTGTATTGATTAAAAATTACCGCGTTGTTTAGTGGTTGTATGCGGAAATAACAGCTGTAAATTAGATTTTATGAAAAATGGCATCTCATTTCATACGTAATTTTAACATGTTTGTATGATCTGAGCTGTTAATTCAGGTCATAAACGATTTGTGTGTCAAATGTTGTTTAAATCCGTTCAGCACTTTTAGAATTTTAGCGTAAAAGAGTAACTCATCCGTCCTAACAAAATTTCGCGTTTATTATTTGTATTACTAAGATTTAATGATTAACTAAACTTTGGTACTTTTTCGAGGAGTCCGTAAATGTAATTTTTTTCACTATATATACTTTCTAATTTTTATTTTATTGTAATTTTGTAATACTAATTATAATATATAACACTGTCATAATTTCGAAAAATATTAAAAATTTTAACAACCAACTCTCGCCCGCGGCTCCTCATTTGCCGACTTCTGTAAGTGTGACTTCAATGTGTACTTTTAATTACACTCTTTATATTAGCTTCACTTGTATGTTTGTTTGTAACCGACTCCTTAGGGTGCGATTTTGACCCACTTTAAACCGACAGATTTCATTCAAATTTTGGACAACTGTCAAAGACCGATGACAATGCAATATTCGATTAAAAAAAATTAAAAATAAATAATAGTTATTTGGATTAAAAAAGCGTGGGGTTGCATGCATAGGGTCAATAGTTATAAACATTTTATTGACACTATATGCACCCCACGCTTTTCTCCAATACTATATATTTATTTCTTATTTACGCTATTATTAATCCAAATTTATTAAAAATTTATTTTCTAATTTTTTTTTTTGGTTTTTCTATAAAAGCGTGTTTTTTTTTATTTTATTAAACTATTACTACAACTCGTTCAACTATAATAGCGAGATTTACTTACAAACATCTTTACTCTTGTAATAAAAAGGGATTTTAGTATTTCTTAAATTTCAGATTTTCCCAAAAAACTATTCCAATCTATTTCATACTATAATAAAAACCATTTCTATATATGCATATTTTGTGTGCATAAAGGATGTACGACTAATCACGGGTTCAAAAGAGGCCTTTTAGCAACAAGTGAAGCGATCTGTCGGACCGTAAAATAGTCGGGCAACTCGAAATACACACATGAGTACAAACACCGTTATTAACTTAACTCTTAAAACTTATCTGAAGGAGGGTCAGGTCAAAAGTAGCCGGAATCGGCGCTTGTATGATAGAGGAAGATCGTGAGGTAGGTCAGGATAGAAGCAAGAGGATGTTGCAGATGCTGGATGTTATATGTTATCTCTGCCTACCCTAAAGGGAGAAAGGCGTGATTTTATGTTTGTGTAACTTTTGAGAAAAATATCAAGAAGGTGCTGGACGTCAAATGTGTTAATTTTTAGAATATACCTTCATATGGCAAGATTTTTTTGTCATCGACATTTCCAAGAAGGGATAAGCAGAGAGGTAGTACACACACGATGCGAATGTGAGTTTATATGTTACGCTTTCACGCTTAAACTACTCAACCGATAATCATGAAATTTTTGCAAACATGTGGAGTACAAAAAAGGGAATAAAAAAAGTCCTGTCCAGGATACTTGAATTAATTGACCAAATCTTTATGAACACGAGCAAAGCGAGCAAAAGCTGGTTTTTATAAAAAAAAAAACCAGGAAAGTGCGAGTTGACCTCGCGTGGAGAGGGTCCCGTGTGATAAATTAATATGTAAAGAATCTACCATATCCTAAGAACAAAGATAATATTATTATAGCAGAAGAGTATTTTGAACAGCATGTGTAAAGTTGTACGCAGAATATTGAGATATTAGCCATGTTTGCCTGTGATTTATAAATAAAAAAACTATTATTTTTTTATTTTAGACTCGGTAGTTTTGAAGAGAAAGAGGTAACGGTAAATTTTCATTTAGTTTCTTCTATAACTTTAACACTATTAATCTTAACATTATAAAAACCTATACTAGAAATACTAATAGATTTGAAGCCCCCACAACAAGCCTTTTTTTTGGATATGTTAAACGGTGCAGTTTGAATAATTTTATTTTTTCTAGAATCCATTTTAGTTACATTATACATCTGGGTCACAGGAATTAGAGAAGCAAATTGCATTTGAAAGATGGACAGACAGACACACAAGTTCCTATATGGGTTCCGTTTTGTCATGTGTGTACGGAGCTCTAAAAAAGCTAGCCTTTCTCAAATGATACGTTGACTGACTAACAAAATTTTATTGTTACTAATAATTATATTTGCATAAATTCGCCGACGTGCAATCTGGGCGTTAAGCAATGATTCGGTCTGATGATTAAGTGAATTTGCATGCATGCATGTCATAGCAGCAGAAGTGAACACAGTTTTGGAAACAATTTGTTCCGCGAGATTTTGGGTTCGATGCCTTGGTCACGCTGGTGAGGTTTTTCTTTATGCATATTTTCACGTCGCTATACTCGCCGCTGATTGCATGGCATCAAAAATATAACTGGCTTAGTGTGGCAGTATCTTTAACTTTTTTTTTGCGTGGGGAAATCACAACCATTGGTAGGGCGGTGTGTAGGAGGAGTGCGCTGTACTGGAGCCATAAATAAGAGATGGCCTATGAACTGCTATTGTGAGTATCGTAAGTGGGGGTGGGGTCTTCGCGTAACCGTCTAAGTGTCAAATATAAGCAACAAAATGCTCGGGCTCTTTTAAAATGTAAATAAAACATTACTGTTCAATCGTATGCAAATCCTACTAATATTATAAACGTGAAAGTTTGTGAGGATGTATGAATGTATGGATGTATGGATGTTTGTTACTCTTTCACGCTAAAACTACAGAACCGATTGCGATGAAACTTGGTATGTAGATAGCTGGAGACCTGGATTAACATATAGGCTACTTTTTATCCCGATATTCCCACGAGATCGGGACTTACGCGGGTGAAACCGCGGGCGCTGCTAGTATATAATAGTGAAATCTAGTCCAGCGTACGATTTTCAGCTCTGTTTTTGGAATAAGATTAATATTTTTTGCACCCTAACTAGGCAACGTCTAGACACAGGGACATCGCCCCTTCGGGAGTGAAGGAAAAAAACTCGTCCCGTCCACCCACGTCTACACTCAAGGCTGCAAATTTGCCCCCACATGACGGTCGAACCCCGTAATACTAGCTGTTGCCCGCAACTTCATTCGCGTGGGAATCTGATCCGTACATTTATTCGGGATAAAAAATAGCCTATGTGCTATTCCAGACTATAGTCTATTTCTGTGGTAAATTTCATTCAGATTCATTCAGCCGCTTTTGCGTGAAAGAGTAACAAACATCCATCTATCCATCTTATGTGCTTACTAGCATCGCCTCGCGGTTTCACCCGCGTAAGTCCCGATCCCGATGGAATATCGGGATAAAAAGTAGCCTATGAGTTAAGCCAGGTCTCCAGCTATCTACATACCAAGTTTCATCGCAATCGATTTAGTGGTTTTTGCGTGAAAGAGTAACAAACATCCATCCACCCATCTATCCATCCATCCAAACTTTCACATTTATATTATTAGTGGGATAGTGGGATTTGTGGGATTACAAGAGGCGTCCCGCTCACAGATCTATATTGCTCTAAGGATCTCGCAACAAGACGTCCTGGCTCTCGCGAGACGCATGGCAACCCTAGTCCTGAGCGAGTGTTGCAACCTTTAAATATTTCTATTGTTTTTTTTTTGTACATTTTGTAATAATTACAATATTTAAACGGACAATTGGTCGAAAGCACACACTCAAGACATTTTTAAGTAATTAAATAGTTTTTTGAATTGTTGCGTTATAATTAATATATTTTTTGTGTAATTAATTTTTATAAATTAAAGTAAATGAATAACAGATTACGTTACTCGAAGTTACAAAATACAATTACATTTATATTGCAATTATTATTAAGGCCGCGTTCAGAAGTGTGGCTGATTTGAATACAAAAATATTAATAATTGTGTCTAATTATTTTTTATTAGATAGACCTATATTGTAGAAAAATAAATATTTTATTTGTAGGTAAAAGAATATATTTTGACTCAGATTAACAGATAGTAGAGTGCTATTAGTCGTTATAAATGATATGACAGAACCGGAACGGAACGGATTTTAATTACTCTTTTTTTAACCTCCGACGCAATAAGAGGGGTGTTATAAGTTTGACGTGTCTGTGTGTCTGTCTGTGGTATCGTAGCTCCCACACGGATATACCGATTTGAGTACGGTTTTTTTTGTTTGAAAGGTGTCTTGTTCGAGTGTTCTTAGATATTATTCAAGCAAATCTAGTTAGTCGTTAGTCCCATGGAAGTTGGTCCACCCGTTCCGGAGATTAGCCGGAACAAACAGACAAAAAATTAAAAACTAATTTTTGTGCATAGGTATAACTATGCAAATAACTGTATGAGCTTAAAAAATGTATTTTGACATTACAAACAGACACTTCAATTTTATTTATTTGTATTGATGATTCAACAAATTCTGCCAAACATATATCATGTTTGGCAGAATTTGTTGAAGTTCTCGATTCTCGAAAATCATTCCAATCCAATCATTTTAGTTGTCAAGGGTTCACGGTATAAAACTAAATGCACTCGACTAATAATTGAGACAAGATGTTTGGAAACATTTCTCAAATTCTGGTATTTTCCGATAAATCCAATGAACACACAAATAATTTTTGGTGTATGTTGTTAGAGTATTGTTAGCCAACAATACTTTAACCACATACCCCACCCAGTGCAATACCGACGTAAACCACTCCTAACACAAGCAGTTAGCTTAGCTGGAGGGGTTAACAAGAATACTAGTAATGTGTGACCCACGTTACTAGTAGTCTTTAAAAAAAAAAATTCGATGGTATCGTCGGTACAGTCAGTTTAATAGTGACTGATCGCTAGTGAAGAACCAATAACATGCTCCTAAGCTAAATTCTTTTGGTAAAGAATGGGGAGGAGTCTCAACATGACTGGAATAGTTACAAGGAAATAGATAGAGTATTTGTTTTTCTATAGGTATATTACTTTTATTACGTATCTTATTAAGAGTACCAACTAGAAGCTTTGGACTCTGTTGACCGAAGAACCCGTAAGTTTATAAACAACGATGTGCTCAGTTGGGTGAGTGTATGAAAGCTCTTTTCGAATCAATTGAATCCTCACCATTCCTTTATTGGACTACTAGGCGCAGCCAGGTTCCATTCGTCGAACTAAACGCTTTGACAGCTCTTTTAGGTAGATTTTTCGAAGAAAAGTCTACGTATTGGTTTTGTACTAGTTGTCGAGTTTTCCAAAAATTTCTTCACAGGAGGTCTAGTTATGATCCCTGGCCTAGACCCCAAAACAAAAACAATATATATATATATATATATATGTATATATATATATATATATATATATATATATATATATATATATATATATATATATATATATGTATGTGTATGTATCTCAATTTTACCGGTTTTACCGGCACGATAGAGGTCGCATCGTGTTATGCATCGATTGCTTTCAAACTTGGACGACAAATCAACAGGGCAAAAATGAAGGTTAAGTTGGTGAATGGGGGATATTCCCTCAAAGGGGGGGGGGGGAATTTTTTTGGTTCGAATCACCAAAGTCTAGCACGACGTTACTTTATCTATTTTCCAGACAATGACAATCCTGGAACCTTCAAGAGTAGAGTGAATAGGTTTCTCTTGGATAGACGTGTACCATCATCTTCGTGTTCAATGTCACTTTCCAGGTGAGTTTCAAGACAAACGCCTACTCAGTACAGATGTTTAAACTAACGAAGGCGGGTCTTAATTTTATTGTATGCGTCGCTGCAAACTGTTTCTGTTTAAGTAAGTTTCGCGGCGGTCAGTACATTCCCAAAGATAGAAAAAGTCATTTTAGACGGTTGAAAATTTCAAATAACGCGAGCGACGCAAATATAGTATGTTAAAATCACAGAATAGCACTTCAAATTCACAGCGAGACTAGCTGCATAAAGAAATCTATTTAATTCCCGCCCATTGACGTGTTTAGCCCTGACATTGCGAATTATTTATAAATAAACTGCTGCTTAGATATGTGGCGTGACATTGAGCGCGGGAGAGTCAAGCGCGAACAAACGCCGTCAGGGTTGCCAGTAAGGAGAACCTATTTCATACCACTGAGTTTTAGAAATCATGTGAAAGCTTTTATACGTGATTTTGTCAATAATTCACATAATATCATTCAAATATTTATTATGTATAAAAGCGTAATAAACCAATTGATATTCGCACCTATGAATAATACATTGTAAGTTAGAATTGACTACTACTGTACAAATTCAGTGTGTACTACTATAGTACGTAACACGTTTGAGGAATAAATATTGTGACTATAACGTACAGGCCTTATACAAAAAAAAATGCTGCGTTTGTAAATTGTCCCCGTTTGCGCAACATTTTTCATTGATGTTCCGCTCCTATTGGCCGTAGCGTGATGTGATTTAGCCTGTAGTCTTCTCAACACTAAAAAAAATTTCAATTCGAACCGGTAACCAGTAGGAGAGTCATGCTTCGGCACGTTTGGACCGGCTCGACCGGAGTGATACCATGGCTCGTGTACTATAATATAATTAAAACGATACGAAATACGAAACGATATAATAAGATAGTGCCCGGTTGACGGCACTGGTTTAACCCTATTACGTACTTGGAAGCAAATTATAGTTGGAAATTGCGGGTCTTTGATACGCCTCTGGCAACCTTTTTCAGGGATACGGGCATGAGGGTGTGTTATGTATGTATGTGGCAGCCCTGATCGCCGATGAAAGTGAGCTGGCATTCAATGGCACTTTTAATATAAACACATCATTTGATTCTAAAACCGTTACAACCGCGACCTGATGACAGATGAAAGACACAAGAAAATTGTAAAGTTGATGGTGTTGTTTTTTTTAAGATGAGAATGTTAATTTTTTCTTCATGCAATTTTTTATAAATTATACAAAGTGACAAATAGATTTAATTATTTTCATTGCCATAGTACAGGCTCTGCCTAGTTTGGGATCAGACGGTTGTGTTAGATGTGTCCCGTCAGTCATACTTGTGACGGAACACTGTGTGGTTTTAAATATAAATGTAAACAGTGTATTTCCCAGTACACACACTGTGACACATTACAGGTAAAACTAAAAATTTTGACGCGGAGTTACACATAATATGTTAACAATGACGAAACTAGGAAAAAAATATGAGTTATTATTGTTTATGATACTATTACCCGTACGTAACTTGTTACTTATTGTGGTGAAATATGTGTATACATGTACAGGCTCACGGAGGAGAACTTCCCATCCTACCTAAAAAGGCCAATTACAACATTAAATGGAAAATTTCATAGTTTTTTCCTGCTTTAAAATGGTATGTACGTTACAGGAAAATGTAGGGTTCAAATCACCTTGGGATTTAATAACTTAATCAAATACAGCTAAACAAATCATGTTGATAAGCTCTTACCGAGAAATCAGTGAAAAATTGTCAGTCGTGGGACTGCACGTTAGAAGTGAAAACATAACACACACACACACATCTATATATGCACCTGAGCGTGACGGTCACGCAAGTTCACTGCTTTACTTCCTCATACCAAAAGTGCCCAACGTGCCTTAAGAAGTTTTCACTTCAAAAAGTAATCACGACAAACATGGCACCTCCATTTGTTTTAATTCGTTCGGCAATTTGACAGCTTAAATAGTAGGTCGGTCCGTTCGGGTTCTAAATTTAATTTTGAATTATATTTTGGTAGAGGTTCCAATAAAAAGTTCAGCAATCAGTCACACCTTTTTTTTAAGAAACTAAGGTCTGTTTCTTAAAAGTAAAAAAAAAAAAGGTTTTTGGAATACGTTCTTTTTGATTATCTACGTAAGTATGATGATCATATACGCTCACCAAGCCCCTAAATTACGTAAATGTGACGTCAATGAATAAATATTTTGTTTGTTTATTTGACGCTGTAGTCTGTTGGCAGAGAAATCAGTTAAAATTGGCAAGAAACTGTGTTGACAAGTAATTTGATTCGGTTATAAATAATATAGGAATTAAGTACCTATTGCATCTTAATATTATCAAAACGACAGTGAGTTTGTTTGTTACACTTGTAGTCTGGACTACTCAATTGATTTCATGAAAAACAAAAGGACATAACATACCGTTCATCCAGAATAACGTACCGTTGCCGAGAACACTTAAATCGATTGACAATATTCTTATAGCCACATAAACACACACTGAACAGTTTGCGACATAAACATGAAATACGGTGCAGACAACACAAAAAAGCTATATTAAACAAGAGTTTCTTCGGCATGGCTCCAAAGATATATAATAAATTACCCAAATCTTTATTAGAGTCTAATAACTTAAGTGTGTTTCAAACCCAACTTAAAACATTTTTAGTAAATAAGGCATACTATTCTGTATATGAATACTTATCAGATATTAATTTTCAGTAACTGTATTGGTGACATTTTGGTGATGACTTCATAAGTCCGATTGACCCGTGTGCAAGTTTAATATTATATTGTAAGAATTGTATCCATGTGAAATTGTTTGGCATATTTCAAATTTTTGACATATTTATTCTATATTTGCATGCCCATTGGTAGAACATAATAACTAGGTGTTGTTCTAACACCTGTAATGCACATTATTGTTTATGTTCTGCAATAAATGAATCTGAATCTAAAAAACTTGTATTTATTTTATAAAAACAGGAGCAAACTATACTCTACACTAATATTATAAAGCTGAAGAGTTTGTTTGTTTGGTTGAACGCGCTAATCTCAGACACTCCTGGTTCGACTTGAAAAATTCTTTTAGTATTATCAAGGAAGGCTATATAGCATCACGCCACGACCAATAAGAACAGAGCAGTGGCCATAAACGCAAGTTAAACTGCGGGGACGGCTTGTAATATTATAAAGCTGAAGAGTTTGTTTGTTTGGTTGAACGCGCTAATCTCAGGAACTACTGGTAATTCTTTTAGTATTGGATAGTCAATTTATCGAGGAAGGCTATAGGCTATATAAAATTACGCTTTGACGAATAGAAGCGGAGCTTCAATGATAAATGTTCCAAAAACGGGGAAAATTTACAAACGCAGACGAAGTTGCGCGGGTCAGCTTGTAGATAATAAAACAGGTTACTATTTCCAAAATATAAGATAATAGACATTATTATGACTAGATATAACGGTAGCGCTACGCTATTGGTCGATTGACAATGGTAGGATGATATAAGGCTAGGCATTATAACTTGATAACAGTCACTTGAGTGCGGATAAAGGTACGAACAACATGGCAGTTACTGTTATTTAGTGAATATGATAGTTTATAGCAACAGTGGTCGACATTCACGCGATAGAAGCTGCGGGCAAAAGCTAGTTATTGATAAAAAATGGAATGTGCGGTTCCCAAGCTGGCAGTAGGTCTTACGGTTATCACAATATAGACTCACGTTTACCAATAGGAGTGACTAAAGACGCGTTTGAAACCGGAGGAGTTGAAGATATTCAAGGCATTAAGGATTGTCCATTAATCACGTGAGGCTCGAAAAGGGCGGGAATTCGGAAAAATCACTGAATATCACAAGGGGGGAGGAGGGTGTATTGAGATATCTCGTGTATTTATTATTTGTAGAACGCGCGATTTTATGTGTATTTTAAGATAATGTTTTGAAGATTTTAAATATATTTTGAACTTAAAAAATACACGTGATTTTGACGAGGAGGGTGGGGTTAGTCTAAAACTTCACCACGTATCACCAGGAAGGAGGGAGGGTTAAATAATTACTGAAAAATCATCACGTGATTAATGGACGACTCCTTACTTAAAGATAAATGAGACTAATGCTAACCTCCTTCATGCCTAGCCTTCAGATAAATATAGCCACTAGCACCACAGCTAATAGATAGCCTGTGACAAGATGTTGATTTCTATACAAGCTAGATTGAACCTAGTTACACGATACTTAGAGTCGCTATTTCTTTAAACTGACCAGAATGATTCTTCTGTAAACAATTAGTTCTGTGACCTTAGTAACACTAAGCTCGTGAATGTTGATAGACACACGATAATCCCCGGTATCGAGGCGGTGACCACAGATAACCTCCGTTTAAAAAAAACAAATTCGGCCGAGAGTGACATTCGAGTGATTCACTGAACGCACGCGTACTGAACATCAAGCTCAGATTGTAGTCTTTTTTTAACACGGTTATCCTACTTCCTACTAATATTATAAACGTGAAAGTTTGTGAGGATGTATAGATGTATGGATGTGTGGATGTATGGATGTATGGATGTATGGATGTATGGATGTTTGTTACTCTTTCACGCCACTACTAAACCGATTGCAATGAAACTTGGTATGTAGATAGCTGGAGACCTGGATTAACATATAGGCTACTTTTTATCCCGATATTCCAACGGGATTGGGACTTACGCAGGTGAAAGCGCGGGGCGCTGCTAGTATAATAATAATTGTCAAAATTCTTTAAGTTATGAATATTTTGTTTTATTTCATTCACCATTTACATTAAATACTTACATATTACAGATAAATTACACCCAGAAACAGAACAAATTATCATGCTCATCACACAATATTTGTCCTGGGTGGGTATCGAACCCCAGGGGTCGGGTCAGTCAGTCCGGCCAATTCCATATCATTATTTATATAACATTAGACATTCATTTATATAATATTGCTAATGAATATTGCAACATCTATCCATTTACTAGATCGCAATGCAAGAAAAAAGTTACCATATGGCTCTTGTCCAAATTATGAAGATACGGAAAGTTTGATTAAACTAAGTATATTATAATCCAAAATGCATCCCTCACACACACACACCCACACCCACACACCACACACACACACACTCAAAATATATATAAATGTATATATACTTGTAACTCTAATAATACTGAATGAGTATATAATTATAATATTAATGTATATATATAGGTTATTCCTACCTTAAGCAATTCATTCATGCATACTCATCTACGATACACTACACTCTCATTAACAACCTGTTGCAATGAAGTATGAGAGCCCTGGTACCCATCACAAGTTAAATCTTATTTTGGGTACCAGTGGTCAACATAATTATAGTACATGTTAAGACTGTTATGATTCATGTGTTATCCCTTGTATGTATCTTTTTTGAGACAATAAATTATATTATTATTATTCTCTTTATTTACTTAATATACATATAAATTACATTTTTAAATACATTTACTATAAAAAATAAAAACAAATATATTTAAAAATATAAAAAATAGTGTCAATTTAAAATATAAATTTCAAGTGTATTATTATTATTTATTTTTAAAGTGAATATACAACTAAATATTCTGTGAATATTTCAAGCGTCTTCCTGTTGCCGTTATTAATATCGAGCAAAAAACGGCTAAAAATCACGTTAGTTGTATGGGAGCCCAACTTCAATATTTATTTTATTTTGTTTTTAGTAGGAATTTGTTGTTATAGCCGCAACAGAAATACGTAATCTGTGAAAATATCAACTGTCTAGCTATCACGGTTCATGAGACCTGCATGCAGCCTGGTGTCAGACAGGGACACATTGATTAGGCCGATAGGCGTGGGGAAGCCTGCTTTCCCCGGGATAGAGCCTGGATAGACGCGGCGTCGATACGGGGGGGACCTGAAATAACATGGTCCGGGTCCTGCCAGAGTAGGGCGCCTGAGACCGGCCGTCGGGGTGGTTTTTAGTGGAAACACCACATACTCGTGGCTCTTGCGTCCCCGAGGAGCCGGAGATCCGAAGGGATTTTCCAGCCCGTCAACAAAAAAAAAAGCACCCTACCAAAGTTTCATCACAATCTGATGAATGGAGGACAAACTATGCGTTTCAAAACTATTGATACACATACAAACATTGATTATTATTTACATAGAAAATTTGCAGAACATATGTAGTATTAGGTACACATTTATTTAATTTAGATTATTCTCTGTGTAAATTTTTGTGTCGGTACGTTTATGGAATATGTTTATTTGCTTAAAACGTAGGTACATCAATGACAAATGAAACATAGACAAATGTTTACCAACAATGCAGTCGTTTAACGACATGCAAATATGATAAAAATCTTTTTAACAAAAAATTAAACCGACGAAAAGAACTAAAAAGCAAAAAATAAATAAGCTTTAAGTCTTAAGTATTGAGCTTATTTACATAAACTATCAAATTTTATATAAACTTACTTTGAATCGGCGCCAAACAACAAACTGACAATCTCGTGAGACAAATCCAAACATGTTATTGGTTTTTCTTTTTCAACTTTCACGAGGTTCTCGTCATGAGAAACAGCGATACCGATAATCATTGCGCGGCGCTCTAATCGGTCTACCACCACTATATCAGGCTTTTGGCAACAATTTTACTTACTATTATAATTATTATTATCATCACGATAAGATCAAAAAAAGTCTGCAAATACTTTCCCACAAGATATGATTGTCTGGCATGAACTCAATGCGTGATACGACATCAGGTGATGAGGCCTTTGAGGCGTTTAATATTCATGATAAGTGACGATGTTTTGTTATTTTTATCTCCAGAGTGGGGGGATAAAAAAATCGGTGGATTCTCGAGAAAAATTTTCAAGTGTCATGACTCGGCTCATTGCACTTTCTAAAAAATATTATATATATATATATATATATATATATATATATATATGTTTCTTTTTTATGGAATAGGGGGCAAACGAGCAGACGGGTCACCTGATGGTAAATGACTCCCACCGCCTATGGGCACCTGTAACTCAAGTCACAAGTGCGCTGCCGGCCTTTAAGGTGGAGGTAGGGGAAGGGTGGAAGAGGGGGAGAGAGGGGGAGGGGGAGCATTATGGCCTCCGGTAGCGAAAAGCAAATTGCTTCATTGCCGACTTTCTGTGAGGCCGTGGTATCACACCGGTCGAGCCGGGCCATACGTGCCGAAGCATGGCTCTCCCCTTCTTTTGAAGTTTGGTTTCAGAATCTATGTATAAATACGTAAGATTGTTCTTCCTACACCTTTTTAAGCAAATTCGAGGACAGAGGAATGTAAAATTTGGAATACACACTTTAAGTGCAGAAGAAAGATAAGTTTTTTCAACAATTTTGACTGCACACAAGGCGCAATGGTTAAAATGATCGCCTTGTCCCTAAGGCGCGCCGAGTGTGGTGGGTTCGATTCCCACACGGTACAAAATTTTGTGTAACCCATAAATAGTATAGACTGGCCTGTTGGTCTAGTGGTAAGTGACCCTGACTACTGAGCCAGAGGTCGTGGGTTCGATTCCCACCCAGAATAAATAATTGTGTGATGAGCATAATCATTTGTTTTGTGTCTGGGTGTATAAAATGTACAAGTATATAAACATAATTATAAGTATGTTTATAACCAGTATTGTTAATATAGTACAACTGTCTACGTTGGGTTCAGACGGCCGTGTGTGAGATGTGTCAAGTTATTATTATTGTCTTTATTCATGTTTTACCATATAAATTACATATTTAAATATGTATATAAAAAATATATATTTAATAATATAAAAAATAGTAGACCACCTACATCGGGTACAGGGACCAAGATACCGGTAGTTAGGGCTCCAAAGACAGGATTCACTATACGGGCCGTATCGAGAAGAACTGCCTTTTGCATCAGTCCCTTGATCCAACTGTCTAACGTCTATTATTATCATTATAGTTGTCCCAAGTCTGGGTTATAATAATAATAACACAATCTCAGACACGGCTGTCTGATCCCAAACTAGGCAGAGCCTGTACTATGGTAACAGACTGCTGATAAACATACTTATATATTTCTAAATACATACATATTATAGATAAATTTCACCCAGACACAACAAATTATCGTGCTCATCACACAATTATTTGTCCTGGGTGGGAATCGAACCCACGACCTCTGGCTTAGCAGTCAGGGTCACTCACCATTAGACCAACAGGCCAGTCAATGGGTGTTCTTTGTGTCCGAATTATTCCTAGTGCAAGACTGTCTTTAAAAACAAAACGAAAAAATTGCTTAAAATTTAAAAATATGTGAAAAACGGTTACATAACTCTGCAATGTTGTACTATATCACAACTCTGTGATATACGTACTGGTGTGTGAGACATCCTTTCGATTCGAAGTAGATAATTTGAAATGTATAATTGATAGAACAAAAGAGAGAAGCCTTCAGCTAGCAGTCAGAGTGGAAGGCTGTCAAGCTGCCGTACCAAATCGATGAAGCCTTTATAAAGTTCCTTTTTCAATTTATCTCCTCCTTTTTTTTTCTGTGCGTGTGGAAACCCCCTCGGGCCGTCACCCCACCGGGATTTTCGGTGGGGCGGTGTGTCGGAATCGAACCGACTAAAACCACACGGTGTGCCATACTGCGCCTTAAGTAGGAGGGATCCGGGAACAGCTTTTATTAAGACATCCGGAATTTATCTCCTCCTACCTCAACACCCCATCTCAAAACCTCTCAATCCAAGCGAGCCTTACAATATGTGCAGTACAGACGTTGATCTGTCATGGCAGGGAAAGTCTATACAATGACAGTTCAAGTTATACTGGTGATTGAAATAAAACAAAACATTCGAAACTTAATGAGTTACAATCGAAATTCGACCACCAGGCGATAAATACAATAATTCTTTTGAGTTTAGTGTGCCGTTATCGATAATAAATATATTATATTATCGTTAGTATCTACAAATACTGATAATATGTTCACATGCTGAAAATAAAGCCAAATACATGGACAATCGATCGAATCGGCCAGTAACAGAAAGATACGTCACTATTGTCACAAATACTGGCTGAATATTCAAGTGACTAATACTGTTTGAATAAATAAATTATAATTTTACATTTGGAACGACAGTACGATAACTTATCAGTGTGAACGAACTTTGTTATCTATCGCATTCCATATATGAATATTCGAATGTCAAGGTTCGTTTTTTTTTAAAAGGTTAGTATTAATTACATACCATTATTTTATTTCAAAATTATTATCAATGGAACCATAACGTGCCATAACGTAGCAGTAATTTTTTTAGCAGACATTACTTTAAATCTATATTATTATATAAAAATTTCGTATCACGTTTATTGTTCGCGATGAACTTCAAAACTAATAAACCGATTTTAATGAAACTTTGCACACTGTGTGCAGTTTGGTCCAACTTGAGAGATAGCATAGTTTTTATCTCAATTTATAGTCACAATATTTATTTCAAATTAATTTATTTATTCTCAGCATCACTATCATTAAAGGGTTACCCTAATTTGACAGTGTGGTCCTTAAAAACTATAACATATAACAAACATGGTTACTTTTGTGAACTCATTCAAACTAGAGAACAAGTAAAAATGTCAACATTTTCTGCCACACTATTTAAGGTAACTAGGGTTCTCGTAAGGGAAGCTTTGCTCATCAAATGTGTTCTAGCACACGGTACCGCCAGTAGACGCGCCCGCCGTCTACATGTTTGTCTTTAGCGACATTTGCGAAGTTTTCAGTAATTCCATTGGGTTGTTATGGTAAGGAAAAAATTAGAACCTTCTGAGTTGTTATTTATTTGTAAGTGGAAGAGAATTCCGGGGCAGAGTAGGGTAGCTGCCTCACCCTGGCTTTTGTATGCTTATGTAGTATTATGGCTCTTTAATGAAGTAAAATTTTTATGGTTCCATTCCTCAAAAGGAAAAATGAACCCTTATAGGATCACTTTGTTGTCCGTCTGTCTGTCTGTAAAGATGTTTTTCACCAGGATCACGTGGAGGCATCAAGGTTAAGGTCATTCACCGTACCGCACAGTACGCGTGTTGCGTTACACTGCGTAGTTCAATATCAAACTATTGACTGTAAATCCTTAATCTCGCATTTTTATGATGAACTGACTTTTGCATTGTGATAAGTACCCCAAGAAAGACGTTTTTGTCAGTTATTCGCGACGGTGATACTTACACACTGTATATGGGAGAGTATTTTTAATTAATTTTAAAGTTTTTCGGAAAAAACGGCCATAAAGCTTTGGGAATCGATTCCCGAGATGGACGCACTATATACCTATGTATATACAAGTTTATTTGATAGTATTACAAGTATCGATAAGCGCTGATAATCCTGACGACCGTGATCCATGGCGCACCCCACTATTGTCAGGGAAAGGCTCGGAAAGTCAGTTTTGAGGGGGCAATCCATAATTTTAAGGCTTAGAGGGAAAATATTTTTCTTTACTTACGTAAAAAAAGTAGCCAGGGGGGACAGCTGGCCCGCGACCCTCCCGTCTATTTATCAACGGAGTTATATAAAAAAAATACATTTTCACTTGTTTCTCAAAACTTCATGAAACCACAAAAGCCGGGATAAAAGTAATTGACACAATGTTATTTAAGAAAACTCGACATAGTGGGAGAGTGGGCATTAACGTCATTATGACCCATTGTATTCATATTGGATGAAGGAGATTTCCTTCAGTGATAAGGCGGCCCATTGTTCTTTTTTTTACAAACATATCTTTGGATGCAAATAGCCATGTTAGATTAGAAAAAGTTAAAAGTCAGGATGTTAAACGTTAAAAGTTGACGTGGGAGAGCCATGCTTCGGCACGTATGGGCCGGCTCGAGTCCGCTCGATACCGCGACCTCACAGAAAGCTGGCAGTGAAACAATGTTTGCATTGCTTTTCGCCGCGTGAGTGAGGTTACCGGAGGCCCTAACCCTTCTCTCTCCCCTATTAACGTCCTTCCCTTCTCCCCCCACTAATCCCCCTCTCCCGTCTTGCCGCTCTACCCCTCCTCCCCTACTCCCACCTACTTGTAACTCTTGAGTAGTTATTTACCATCAGGTGACCCGTCTGCTCGTTTGCCCCCTATACCATAAAAATCCTGAGATTGGGTCATAGAATAACATAGCGTAAAGGAAATAAATCAAATCGCGGTCAGCATTTTTCGCTAACATTTTGCGGTAACACTTTTTTCCGTTTTACTACCGCCACCGCCGCCGAGCATCTGACAAAAATCTCTGATCTGTGTAACGTGCGATGGGTTCGTTCAAAACTTTGATGTTAAACAAATTACCCCGACCTACTCCGAGCAGCAGTCATCCCCGTGAACAGTTACGAAGAATATATTATCTTATATAATTTCGTCCGCGTTTGTAAATTTGCCCAGATTTTGCAACATTTTTCATTTATGATTCGCTCCTATTAGGCGTAGCGTGATGTTATATAGCCTTAGTCTTCCTCGATAAATGGGCTATCCAACACTAAAAAAAAATCGGATCAGTAGTACCGGAGATTACCCTGAAATAATAACAATACAATGAAGCGGCCGTAGCGTAATGGCTAAGGCGTCGGACTTGCGATCGAGTGGTTGCAGGTTCGAACCCCACCCTGTGCACTACCGACGTGAACCCACTCCTAACACAAGCATTTAGCTTAGCTGGAGGGGTTAACAAGAATACTAGTAATGTGTGACTCACGTTACTAGCAATCGTAAAAAAAAAATTATAAACAAAATTAAAAACAAACAAAAAAGTAATATCTTACATTTGTTATACCGCTTTTACACAATATTTACACGCATCATTCACTCGCCTGTAAAAATAGTCAATTTGTGGGAACGCAATATTTTAGATCACAGTTGAAGCATGAAAAACGGTTAAAGCATGAAAAGAATATTTTCATGCTTTAACCGTTTTTCTAAATAATTTTGCACATAAATAGACTAACTGCTGCCGGTGATCGTACATTAAGTGGAGTAATTTGCATTGTTTTGTTAACAATAATAAAAAAATGTTTTTGACATTAAATTATTTTTATGTTGAAAATTATTTAAAAACTATTAATAGCCAACTACAACATGGTAATAATAATAATAATAACTCCACACATCTCACACACGGCCGTCTGATCCCAAACTAGGCAGAGCCTGTGCTATGGTAACCAGACTGCTGATAAACACACTTATATATTTCTAAATACATACATATTATAGATAAATTACACCCAGACACATAACAAATGATCGTGCTCATCACACAATTATTTGTCCTGGGTGGGAATCGAACCCACGACCTCTGGCTTGGCAGTCAGGGTCACTAACCACTAGACCAACAGGCTAGTCTTATACCAACAGGCCAGGCTGTATACAGCTGCATTGGTTATGTTTTGGACTTGTAATGACATTTACTCAAAGGAACATCTAAACTCATAAACTTTACCTCTTCATAATATTAGTATAGATGAAAACATTCTTATATCTGTGTATCCAGATAGATACCGAATACGAATGTTATCTCGCTAACAACGAGTATGTTATTGTATGTTTAATATTGATAAGATAAGATTAATCAAAATTTATGTACGTGACAAACATGATGGGGGTGATCACGGTTGGGGAAATACATGGAGGTGGTTTCTTTATTTACTGATTGTACCACGCGGTTTCATCGGCGTATGTTTAAAAGAAAAGTTTGATTGATGATTTGTATAGTTTCACCCGCGTAAGTCCTGTGGAAATATCGAGATAAAAAGTAGCCTATGTGTTAATCCAGGTCTCCAGCTATCTACTTACCAAGTTTCATCGCAATCCGGTAAGTAATTTTTAAGTAAAAGAGCAACAAACATCGATACATCCTTACAAACATTCACATTTCTACGTCACTAGCAACGCCCTGCGGTTTCACCCGCGTAAGTCCCGATCCCCTGGGAATATCGGGATAAAAAGTAGCCTATATGTTAATCCAGATCTCAGTCAGCAATCAGTAGCTTTGGCGGGGCGCTGCTAGTAATTATATAATTCACAAATCACATTTAAGCAACAGACACAAAGAACATCCAGACTCCGGACAATTATTAAACAAAAACACCCGAGTCTGGGTTGTTTTGTTAGGTGTTTGAATGTTTGTAAAGTTCTCCTTCATCATCACTAGACTTTCAATGCCCACGGCTGGACATACTCGTAGGCCTCTCATAAAGTTTTTCCCAGCCGTTTTGCGAACACTCCCCTACACTACGTTTTTCTAGACGATATCTCCACTCCTGACCTCGTCTACCCCAGCGTTCTGCGGGTAATTTGGCCAGCCCACTGCCACTTCAGCTTACTAATTCTTCGAGCTCTGTCGGGTACTTTGTAAAGTCCTCCGCAACACAAAAGTTCAAGTTCTAAATCTTTATCTCATTAAATTGCTTAACAGTTATTCGAAATGACCAGATAACACCTTTACCTGCCTGCGTTGTTCTATATTTATTTATTAAGACACCATGCACATATTGTACAAAGGCGTACTTAATGCCTTAGGCATTCTCTGCCAGTCAACCTTGGGGTGAAGCCGAAATAAACAGTGGGTAGGTGCAAATATATGGTAAAGGGTACGAATTTAAAGGTTTTTTATAATAATAAGATTTGTCAAGTTATTAACTAAATATACACATTACATGGAATACACACATTATACTGATACATAATATGCTAATACTTATACATACATACATACATATACATACATACATACATATACATACACATACATATACTATGAATATCCGGTCTGAGAATCATGTACTAGCACTGGGACAACAACTCATTGTGGAGGAGATCACGTACCCTCGTCTTAAATATAAAGCGGTTTGTGGACATCCTGATATCGAGAGGGAGCGCATTCCAGAGAAGAACTGATTGGACATAGAACGAAGATTTCACAAAGTCGGAGTTATGAGAGGGGCATAAGAGAAGATTGTTGTTTGTAGAACGAAGATTTCTGTCATGGTTTGAGGACAAAAATCGAAGGTAGGGAGCTAAATAAGATGGTGGAGATGGAGAGTTAAGAAAAGAGTAGTTAGTGCTCGCAGTTTACGACGCTGACGTGAAGGGAGCCATTTTAATTCGGAACGTAAAGCAGACACGTGGTCATACTTGCGAAGATTGAAAATAAATCGAATGCAGTTATTGAGCAGGCGGTCCAGTTTGTTGAGAAGGTCTGCATTCAGGGCGAAATAACACACATCACCATAGTCGATTAGAGGAATGATCAGGGACTGCATAAGGATAGTTTTGATTTTAATAGTAAGGAAGTTTTTTAATCGGTATAAAGTTCGAAGTATTCCAGTCACTTTCTGGCTCTATAAACGCCTTGGAGTTGTGAAAAAATCAAACTTCTAAACCAACGGAATTAAAAGATACGGCCGTTTATGACGCAAATTGTCGACACTCGCAAGGGAATCAAAACCTACAGTGCTTCCCGTGAACTTAGAATCTTGAAATTTGGTACGAAGCAGCGTCTTATTGCACAAATAAAGGAAAAATTGCGAAAACCGTAAATTTTTAGTTACATCCTATAATAAAAATATTTTACGGACCCTCGGTGCGCGAGTCCGACTCGCACTTGGCCGGTTTTTTTTAAAACATTCCTCTTGCGGGCATTGTCTTCAATTAAATAAATAAAACTCAAGTGTAGGTATGTAAAGTATGAAGGTTAGGGAACCTTCGATCCATTAAACGCTCATGCAAACGTCAATCATTACCAAAGGTCATGAACTCATAATTGATGGATGTTCGTTGGTGATTGATGAAATATTATCGACATTAAAATCTCATCATACAAACCGTCAATCACTGCTCTAGACGATAGGTTTTTTGTCAATCACTGTTTTGATTGTGACAAAACTGAAAGCAGAACCTTCCGTGTAATGGGCGCCTATCAATGTTTTCATTTACTAGTGCTAATTAGCAAGTTTTACGTGACAAACATGTTTGAAAACATCCCCCTGACCTTTGTAACATAATTATCATTAATAAGGCAAATAACGAGATATTGATCATGGGCCAGATATTGAAAATTGATTATGGGCCCCAGGGATATGAGAGTGGTGGTCGATGCCATCAAGCCGAAATTTTGCTTAAAATTAAGAAAAAAAAGCGCATAGTTACATCCGTCTCTAGAAAAACTGAGATAGGCGTCATATTTTTATATTGCAAAATAGTTCGAAAATCGGTTGGTTCTAAGTTATTTCAAAAAGTATTGGTTTTACAGAAAAATGTTTCGAGTAAAAGTTGTTCAGGACACAAATTTACATAGGGATTAATGATTAAAAAAAAATATATTCATTGTTTATTTTTGGCCCTGAAACCTGCCATTGGAAAATCGGGTGTTTCGTAGGCATTGCTATTATGAACAAAGTCTTTCTAGTCCGATCGCGAAATTTCAAAATAACATTAGCCGTATGCATGCTTGCATTTGGGTATATGTACGTACACTGTGTACGTTCGTACCTTGTTTGTACATCAACTCATACACATATATGTACGCCGATTAGAATCTAAAAAGGAAGGCGAAATCGAAGAAGACGATCAATAAATTGTTATGGAACAAGAGCTAGAGTAGATTAAGTTGTTTTTGCACTTATATCATAATTATATTTCTCTTGATAGAAATATTGTAAACATGATTTATTATTATGTTTCAATAAATGCTTGAAAATGTTATGGTTCGTGTTTATTTTGTAGTTGTTATCTCAAGATTAATACTCCGTTTATTATTACTTTGCTTTTAGTGACAGAAACCACTTAATATGCTTTGAAGAAAATACATTACGTAGCGCTTTTAAGTATTTACTGTTAAATGATGGTAATTGTCAGAATATTAAAAGATGACGCGAGCCACAAAAACCATAAAATAAAAACTTTTTAACACAAAATTAAACCGACGAAAAATAACTAAAAAGCAAGAAATAAATAAAGCAATCTTAAGTATTGAGCTTACTTACATACACAATCATTTTTTTTGCAAAAAATATAAAAAAAAAAATAACAAAATTATACCTACTTGGCAAAATGTTTAAGAGACCTCTGCCTACCTCTACGAGAATACAGGCGTGAGTGTATATCGGTTTTGTGTACTATACAGATAGGCTCTACCACTCTACAGCAAACAGCCATAGTTTGCGACCTCTGAAGACGATATGGCGCGGCGATAGAATGCTTAAATGTCCATTTCTTATACAAATAGATATTTTTAATCTGTCTTCTGTATACAGTTTTGTTATGTTGTTTTGATATATATTTGGAGTAAGATAATGTATATCTTAAAATAATCATAAATTCAAAACACCTCCGACTCGAAAATCTCTTCAACGATGATCTAGAACACTCTCAATCAAGTCACCTTGCAAAGGAAAAAAACCGCTCTAAAATCGGTCCATTCGTTTGGGAGCTAACGACGCCACAGACAGACACACAGACATTTAAAACTTATAACGCCCCTCTTTTTGCGTCGGGGGTTAATGAACACCGTGAGAAGTATTCATATTGACGCGCAGGTCGCTTGAAAACATCTATATAATATCGAATTCTTTCCACAAAAGTTTACTATGATTTTCGATGAGTGTTACTTGAATAGAAATTTTACCACTAAGGTTGGGGCGAGATGACAGAAGAATTATACGTTTGTAAGTGAAACGAAGGTTATATCGATATACGAAGAGATATAGATTCGACAAAAAAACAAAGATTCGATGTTTCTCTAAATAAATATAACGATACATCGAATAGAATATATATTTGTCAAAACATCGATTTATCCGATAGATATATCATACTGAAAACATCGAGTAAATGCGATATTTCGATGTTGAATGAATATCCCTAAAATATACGAATATTAAGGCTAAAGCCGTCTAATAATAATATGTCACATTTATAGTATAATAATATGATACGGCATATCTGATTGCGAAGTTTGTTATTTAAATGTTGAGCAGAAAAGATACGGAAAAGGTGATAGTGTAATAGATAGTTATCGTAACCGTCTGAAACGACAAGTAGCTAATTACGTCGAAACCTTGCTAATATTTAGGCAAAAGTTTGTGAGGATGGATGGATGGCCAAAGGCCGGCAACGCACTTGTGGCTCTAGAGTTGCAGGTGCCCTTGGGCGACCGTAGTCACTTACTAACAGGTGACCCGCCTGCTCGTTTGCCCCCTATATTATATAAAAAGAAAATATATAATAATAATTGACATAGAGATAGATTATAGTCTGGAATAGCACATAGGCTACTTTTGACTGGCCTGTTGGCCTAGTGGTTAGTGACCCTGACTGCTGTGCCCTAGGTCGTGGGTTCGATTCCCACCCCAGTCTGGGTGTTCTTTGTGTCCGTTGTTTGTATGTTTGTAAAGTCCCACGCGACACAGGAGTAATTCCTAATGCGGGAGTTGTCTTTTTTAAAAGCAATAAAAAAAGAAAGAAATATTCCAAACATAGTAGGGATCCAGTGGATTTCATCAAAATTTAAACGCGAACGAAATCGCGGACAACAGCTAGTGCTACTAATATTATAAACGTGAAATTTTGTAACGATGTATGGCTTTATGGGTGTTTGTTAACTTTCACGCTAAAACTACTGAACCGATTGCGATGAATCTTGGTATGAAGATGGCTGGACACCTGGATTAACACGTAGGCTAATAAAAACGGCTGAACGGATTTACACAAAATTTGGGTCACAGATAGTTTATGACTGGGATTAAACAGTATACTCTTTATCGCCGTAAACAAGGCCACGCGGGCGAAGCCGCGGCCAAAAGCTAGTCTGTTAGACAATCATCAATTTCTCTTCTTTAAACGTCAAAACAATGATACGTTCTATAGAACACTTGTATGGAATAACGACTTGTGACGTATACGTTGCTAACGTCAAATCAATTATTTTTAATTTAATAACTAACTTAAAAATAAAAATGGATGTGATTTCCAAAAGTACTCTACACTTAATATCATGTGGACTGTGAGGACTGACACAGGAATATTATATTATTATACGAGTACTCTATATTCATCTTAAAACTTATCTATCAATTACATTTTTAAATATGTACAAAACAAAATATATATTTAAAAATATAAAATTTGCAGACCACCGACATCGGGTACAGGGATCAAGACACCGGTGGTTAGGGCTCCAAAGACAGGAACCTCCTCACTATACCGGCCGTGTAGAGACGAACTGCCTTCTGCATCAGTTCCTTAATCCAGCCGTCTAACGCGAGCCTCTTAAGGTCAGCACCCTTGAAGCTTTTAAGCTATTAATCCATGAGCAGATATGACATGACAATTATTATTATTATATATTTTGAAAAAGGCTCGAACAAAATCTAACGATATCTCACCAAGGGTCGAGGGAGGGTCGAATAATCACCAAAATCACCTCACGTAATTAATGGTTGGCCTAAAGTGTGACAAACAAACAAACTCCGTTACGCATTTATAATATTAGTAAGTATTACTTACTTATCCAGCGATCAATCATATTTATGTAATACATGTATTATGTTAACACGCTAAAACAATTTTTCACACGGAAGATAAACATTATCACTACAATTTTGTACGTCCCTATTTATAAATCCTCATATGGAATGGATAAGTATTACTTATAATTAGTGGCACAGATTATACAACACTGCAGTGTTCCGTGCGTGGATTACGCGTGAAACACGTTATTGACATGCGTGCACACCACGATATTCAACAGGTCAACATTAAACGTCTAAAAACATCAACCGGTCGCGCGATTCTATTTTTATTTATACCTATCTAATAATACGGGAATTTACTGAAAGGCAAATTAGTTTTTGAAGGAAAACTTCTTTAGAATCTTTGAAATTCGATGAAACGGAAACATCACGATAAAGTTCCTATAATTTTTGTCTTTGCGCCTGCGTACTACCAATCTTTGTCTTTGCGCCTGCGTACTATAATGTCAATATTAACTTGGTGTCATTTTTGTGCATTTTTCCCCCATATATCACTAATACTTAATTGATTCTTTACAATTTTACATTTAAATCCAACCTTAGCCTATATTGAAAACGAAGTATTGTTTGTTTTGAAAGTTGTGTACAGTTGTAACTGGACTTCAGGTTTGCTTAATGTTTATTATTAAGGCCATTCTTTGTATATCTTGATCTGTTTTTCTGAAGTTTCACTTCTGCAGTGTGTGAATTGCACACATTTTTTTTTAATATTAAAGATATATAGTTTTACTTATTGTGTGTATTTCGGGGATACTCGAATAGTTTCGGATCCGAAAGGGGCTCTTTATCAAAGGTAAAGCGACCGGCCGCGTCACAAAGTGTTGTAAGAACTTTATTTTTGTTGCATACAGTTTTTATTCAAAAAGTCGAAAGATTTAATCATTTTAAATGCAAGAGTAAAATAACAGTTTCATAGAACGTGTAGTTATTTTTATAAAAAATACACACATCAAAAACGTCTAAGCGACACGCATCATTTAAAGAAACTGCATGTTGTTTTATTTTTTCGTTGATATTTTATTTTTTCTTAACAAAATAGATAAGTATACAATCTTCTTTGTTCTCGGAAACATTTACCTACTGGCTGATTTTAAAAATAAAAACTTATCGATTGTGTTTTGTTTTCATTAATAAAAGCTAATTATTTTTTCCCGATTTCATGTGTTTTCGTTGCTTGATACATTTCATATTTATCTCACTTTCATCATTTTGAGATATTACAGTTTTTGAAAAAATTTAGTGGGGAGTAATTTTTTATGTCATTGAGCGACGAAATTTGACTGCTGATGAAATTCAGAGCTGTAGGAATGCTACAAGCGGGAAGAAATCAGTCCCAGGTATCTAGGCATTTTGGTGTCAATAGAAGCGTGATTTGTCGTCTTTGGCAGCGTTATGTTGATACAGGGGATCCTGCTGAGCAGCACCCAGGACGTAGAAGGAGTACAACTGCTCGACAGGACCGATACATACAACTGACTGCAAGACGTCAGCCGATGTTAACCGCACGGGAGATAGGTTGAAAGCTACAATTCTCAAGCGGTGTTGTTGTTAGCCAGCAAACCGTGAGAACCACGTCCAATTAGATGTCCACCTATACATAGGAATCGTGACATGGACCCAGGAGCAATGGGATAAAATTTTAGGAGGAGTCCCAGTTTGGATTTAGGCCTGATACGAGAAGGCTATAGGCCACTGGGAACTTTAATAAAATTGTGTGTCTGTAGTATAGACGGTTAAGGAGTTCCCTTGTCTGGAGTTAATCCTGGGTGCAGAATCAGGTCATGCTTATTATAAAAAGCCATTTCAGCTCAATCGGATACCAACACAAAAATGGTTTGAAAATTATGAAGACAACTTACGTGCATACGACCATTGCAAGGTAAATAGATGCTTGAAATACATTGTTTCCCTCAATTTAATCATGTTAAGAAATGTAAGTGTTAAGGAAACTTAATCTCTAAAAATAATGTAATTTGTCATCTATTAGATATTAGATGGCGCTCTTCGGTTTTAATTCGAGGTATCGATGTGATCTCACCTTTGATTTTATATTAAGAATATATATTCTGTGGGACGCTAGGTGGCGGGCTTTGATTTAAATTCAAGATATGGTTTGGTTACAAAGGGGTGCTTATAAGGAAAGGTTTTTTAAATTAAACATGATTCTCGGATATACCTGTGTTTTAATTATTGGCAGTGGTGAATTGTGATATCCTTGGATTTACCCTGGAAGCGGGTACATTTTGGTCCTTCGAGCCGGATTGTGGAGATTGACACCGTACCGAATCCTGAAATAGTCTATTCAGACCATCATCATTCTGAGTGGAAAACATTGGAAATTTCTGCCGGAAACTTCATAATTTATAATTAAAAGTGATATCACAATTAGTAAACAGAGCACTTTGCCGAAAAAAATCAATAAATACCCCATACGGCCAAAAACTGCAATGTAAAACATTTATGCAATCAGCTGCTTCGACGGCACCGTGCGCTGAAGGTCATTCACCGTACCACACACGTATACGTTCAAAATCAAACTAGTGACTGTAAATTTTTAATCTCGCATTTTTATGATGAACTGACTTTTGCATTGTGATAAGTATCCAAAGAAAGTCGTTTTTGTAATTTTTTTGCGACGGTGTTACTTACATGCTGTATACGAACTTGGTTGTCTGATTTTGAATGACCAAAATATCATAAAAGTATTTTATGTAATACTTTTACGATATTTTATAATCGGACATAGCAGTGCACTTGCAAGTGAATGCACTATTGTCCGGTTATCTTCAGTATTACACTCCTTTGCTTGTTTAAATTTTTTATCTTTACGAGTTAATATCATTATAAATATTAATACGTAAAGACAAGTCTTTGTGTCCCTTTTTAAGAAAATTTCGCGAACGTAGTGACGTGAATTTTGTAATATTTATCCTACTAATATTATAAACGTGAAAGTTTCTGAGGATGTATGGATGTATGAATGTGTGGATGTATGGATGTTTGTTACTCTTTCACGCCAAAACTACTGAACCGATTGCGATGAAACTTGGTATGTAGATAGCTGGAGACCTGGATTAACATATAGGCTACTATTTATTCCGATATTCCCACGGGATCGGGACTTACGCGGGTAAAACCGCGGGGCGCTGCTAGTAGTTTATATATAGAAGAAGTGCAGACATTTTTAAACAAAATGTCTTACAACTTTAAAAATTACGTGAAAACGGCTAATGAAATTACACGCGTCCAGTATATGTAATTACCTGTCATGGTGAATAAGTCTATACAATGACAGCTCAAGGTATATGGGTCAATAAAAAAACCATGGTCGAAATTCGACCACCACGCGATCTCTAGTTAGTATAAATGGGAAAGTAAAGTCCATCAGTCTTATTTTCACGCCATTCATTAATTACGTGACACGATAGGGGGGTGGGGGGGGGGGGGTCATATGCTTTGTGACGTCACATGTTGAACTCTAAAGTATTAAACACATAAACGAAAGACTAGACACGTTACTAAACTTTTATTATAAAAAAAAAATTAATTTAGAACTGCTGGTGTCAGTTCTGCGTGTAAAATTGAAAAATATGTGACGTCACCCCAGGAAGGGGGAGGTCCAAAAATCATAAAATTCGTGTGACGTAATTTATGGATGACCCCTAATTAGTCAATCATTATTATGAAATGTTGCATTCAGTTTTGTCGTAAACAAAACTGTTCCCCAGGGACAGAAAAATAACTTTTACGCTAGAATGAAATAAGATAAAAAAGGGATGCATGTATCTACCTGCCTCTATCTACCGCCAAAAATAACTACAAAAGAAAAAAAATATGTGACTTGTCTGTGGCGGTAAGTCAACGCGTGGGTAAGCTTGTGCGCATGCTGGCCTATTTACGTCTCTTTTTGTTTATGTGTTAATATATAATATAACACACAAATAATATGAAATAAATTATGTAATACCAATTCAGAACAACTATCTCTAAAGAAAACAATATATCGAAGCCGCCGACAATCTACCCGCGGCGCCGTCCAGTTGGCCGCAGACACTAGAGTGACGTAGAAGTGCTTTTGATATTTGCAGTTAATAATATTGTTTGTTTTTTAAATATGAGTATCCATGTTAAGGTACCTAAATATACACAGAATAGCGATGGTGACAAATTTTTTAAATTGTCGGTCCTTATTTAGCACAAAAATTTATATTAAATTGAAAATAATCAGAAAAATTAACTTTTAAAATTTCCAGCTAAAATATAAGTTTGATTATGGCACTAACGATAAACGATAAATTTACAATGTCCCTAGAGTAGTATGAGTATACATAGATACATGTAGTTAAAATACAATGGTACCAACTGACTGAACTTATTTATCAGTTAATGACCTAACGGATCTGGTGGTTGTTTGTTGATAATAGTTAATATTTCAGAAATTTATTATTTAATGTTATTAAATTTAGTATAGCTATTTAAATACAACACTCCAGTTGGAGATATTCATAGATCTTATTACTTTAAACGAGCAATTCTTGAATGTATGTATTTATAATTCGGGTATCTCGGAAATGGCTCTAACAATTTTGATAAAATTTTGTATACAGATACAATTTTGCATTGTAAGTTCAACAGCATAGTTGTATTTCCTATAAAAACGCAATATTACAAAAAAAATATTAAAAAAGAAAATGGCGATTTTACAAAAACCTACCGAGCAAAGCTCAGTCTCCCAGGTGCTAGACCCCTAAAGACACTGAATTTTTTGTCTCTGCCATTCATACTTTCTAGAAAATTCAAGTAAATGTCATGCTACAACAACACAAATAATAATATAGCTCTTAAGTATTTGGATGTCATGTTACTAACACTTATATAGACTGATAGTAGAATAAATGGTAGTTTATTTATTTTATTCATTTATCAGTTATACCTCATTTTTCAAGCAATTACTATCTATTTATAATAAAATGGCGATAATAATGATATTTAAATAAACACGCGATCGAAAACAAGCATCACGCGGCGCATACACGGTTATTTCTCGATATTATCTCTTTAGTATTACTATTTGTGCTCCTCGATCAAGAGCTATGGTTCTTTCGTAAGCGCGACGCCCTCTACGCTACTTCCGAGTATTTTTTTTATTTTTTATTTTTCTTTCTTGGGACAAAAAACAGTTACACGCTCTGTCTTACTTATATTAAGAAAATAATTACAATATTAACGTACTCCTTTGCCCCACTTGTGACGTAAACGGTGTGTGCTCACTGCCAGAGGCAATCGAATTCAAGTTTTTATCTTATACTAGCCTTTTTTTTTTGTGCGTGTGGAAACCCCCTCGGGCCGTCACCGCACCGGGGTTTTCGGTGGGGCGGTGTGTCGTAATCGAACAGACTAAAACCACACGGTGTGCCGTACTGCGCCTTAAGTAGGAGAGATCCGGGAACAGCTTTTATTAAGACATCCGGAACATCTTATACTAGCCTACCCCGACAGACTTCGTTCTGTCAAAAGTTAACGATGTCAAATGCTTAACAGCTGGGGACCTGTGTTTTAATTATTATTTACTCTGTGGTTTGTATAAGAAAAGAAAAGTGTTGTTTTTACTATGTTCCTCGCAATTTTTACGTTTTTTCTCTCCATAAGAACCTTCCCGAAACGAAAATATGAAAAAAGAAATTAGCCGAATTGGTCGAGCCTTTCTCGAGTTTTGCGCTTAGCAACACATTTGGCGATTCATTTTTATTTATATAGAAGTGCGGGCTTAATATACAAACTCAGAGTAGTTTATCTGCAGGATCGAATGAGAAATGAGGAAACACGCAGACGAACGAAGATTATTCCGATATATTTATAATCTATTGACTGGCCTGTTGGTCTAGTGGTTAGTGACCCTGACTGCTAAGCCAGAGGTTGTGGGTTCGATTCCCACCCAGGACAAATAATTGTGTGATGAGCATGATAATTTGTTCTGTGTCTGGGTGTAATTTATCTATAATATGTATGTATTTAGAAATATATAAGTATGTTTATCAGCAGTCTGGTTACCATAGTACAGGCTCTGCCTAGTTTGGGATCAGACGGCCGTGTGTGAGATGTGTTGAGTTATTATTATTATTATTCTTCTTTATTTATCTTAATACTTATAAATTACATTTTTAAATATGTACAAAACAATATATATATATTTAAAAATATAAAAAACAGTAGACCACCGACATCGGGTACAGGGACCAAGACACCGGTGGTTAGGGCTCCAAAGACAGGAACCTCCTCACTATACGGGCCGTGTCAAGGAGAACGGCCTTCTGCATCAGTCCTTATTATTATTATTATATATATATAGATTATTTATATATATATAAGCAAGCATTACCGGCTTGCCCTAGCCTTGACCGGGATATATCCTGGGGAGCCAGAAAATCCTCCGTACAAAGGTATGAAAATGAAAAAAATGTATGAAACAAGACACAAAGCAACCACAGGTCCGAGGGGGCTACTAATTCGTGGTCAAATAAAGTAAATTCTGCCATCAACTAAATGGATTATTTATAATCAAATGACACATATATTTACCTCTATCATGAAGGTTGTAACGAGATGAATGCTCAGATTTTATCAGCAGTCTCTTGTAACATCTGCAAACAAAACAAAATCTTTATGAATAAGGCGAAAAAATTATTAAAGAACAGCTGGTGCTGGTTAGCGCTTTACTTCACGTTTCTTTACGATTAGTGTGGTGAAAATAAATTGTTTAATATTGAAAAGTATCTTGACCTTAAATTAGAAGTATTAACACGACACACACCTGATTAACACGACGATATAGTACCAAAAAATCCGGACCCGCAGCAGGGCGCAGAGGTAGATGTCGTGTATTTTTACTTTTTTTGAAAATCTGCCCCCCAGTCCCCCCTTTGGGGGAATATCCCCCATTCACGAACTTAACCTTCATTTTGCCCTGTTGATTTGTCGTCTAAGTTTGAAAGCAATCGGTGCATAATTGCGACCTCTATCGTGCCGGTAAAATTGAGGTACATACATACATACCTATATACAATATACATAGACATATATATATATATATATATTTTTTAGAAAGACAACTCCCGCATTAGGAATTACTCCTGTGTCGCGGGGGACTTAACAAACATATAAACAACGGACACAAAGAACACCCAGACTCGGGTGTGAATCGAACCCACGACCTATGGCATAGCAGTCAGGGTCACTAACCACTAGGCCAACAGGCCTGTCATATAAACTTTTTAACTGGCGTTGTTTTGGGGTGTAGACATCAGAACTAGACCTCCTGTTAATTAATTTTTGGAAAACTCGACAACTGGTACAAAACCAATGGGTATACTTTTCTTCCAAATCTACCTAAAACTTGCAAAATATCGCATTTTTAATGAATTTTTGCTGCACGCTTTTAGCTTATCTTTTAGCTAAAGAGAATATGCACTAGAATTATTATTGCTATATATATATATATAGGTATATATGTATGTACCTCAATTATACCGGCACGATAGAGGTCGCAATTATGCAACGATTGCTTTCAAACTTGGACGACAAATCAACAGGGCAAAAATGAAGGTTATGTTCGTGAAAGAGGAATGTACTGGGGAGCAGATTTTCAAAAAATTAAAAAAAAAAAACGGAAACTTCCTCTGGGGGCCTGAATTTTTGGTATTCAAAATATCGTGTTTTAATTAATTTGTGTACCTTAATTTTAATAAAAGACTTACCCATGTATTTTATTTATACAATGATCTCACTATTTATCTGCGTTTGATATACTGTACAATAGTCATTTCAAAACGGACATTCTCCTTTAAAAACTATAACATTTATTTTATAAGCGGTCTAGCGACAGCCAAATATGCTTGGATGACTTTTCTATTAATTTATGGATCTGTTTTTTTAAATTTCACTGCGAATCTGGCAATAAATATCAATTGTGATGGCACTAAATGTGACGGCAGAGAATTGTTCAATCAAATATTATTAAACAGAGTGGCAATAAAAAGAATATTGGTCTTGTTTAGAAAGAGATGGAAATAGTCTCACACTTCTCGCACTTATAACACACTACCAGCGCCCCGCGGTTTCAAATTCAAATTCAAAATCATTTATTCAATTAAGACACTAAGTGACATTTATGAACGTTAAATTGAAGCTAGAGTTAAAATCATAGATCGGCACAAACAGATGCCACAGCATGTACTGGATTGTCAAGGTAAATTAGGTGAAAAACACCAAAATCTACTGCCTGTTTGTGTCGATCTATAACTTCCAGTTTCCAAAATGCGTAGGGCCTTATGAGAAGAATACTGGCAAAGAAACTCATGGCCACTCTTTTTAAAAGTCAGATCTTCAGGTACAATAGTGTTAGTGTTACATGAGAGGTAAACAGGATGCAAGCTGATGCCACCTGAATTTCATTTTATTGAAATGCTCCAAAAGCTAACGTACTAAAAAATAAAAATCACTCAGTGATACCGTTGAAGGTTTGAACCTATTAAACATAGAAATCATTCAAGTACGACGTAAGTCCCGATCCCGTGGGAATATCGGGATAAAAAGTAGCCTATATGTTAATCCAGGTCTCCAGCTATCTGTATACAAAGTTTCATCGCAATCGGTTCGGTGGTTTTGGCGTGAAAGAGTAACAAACATCCATACATCCATACATCCTCACAAACTTTCTCGTTTATAATATTAGTAGGATAGGGTTATTTATTCTAGAACTTGATCCTAGTTCCGTATAAACTGTCATCACCTAATTTGTCCTTTTCACTCAATTGCGGCGAAGCCAAAAAAAAAGAAAGGTCATATGTACTGATGTAACTAACTTCTAAACCGATGTGTCGTTAAATTCATCTTTATGACCCGAGTGTCATTTAGTATATTAAAATGATGAAACATCAAAATAGTTTAATTTTGGTGCCAAAATAGGGTTTAAAAAAAATAGTTTTTTTTTAAACCAAAAGTAGGGTACCAAAACCGAAGGATTTTAAAAGGGTTATTACAAATTTATATAAAACTGTAAGTAAGTAAGAGTATATAAGTGGCAGAGCCATGCTTCGGGCACGTATGGGCCGGCTCGATCGGAGTGATCCCATGGCCTCACAGAAAACCGGCCTCATAGCAACGTTTCGCCGAGGGAGTGAGGTTACCAGAGGCCCTAACCTCTCTCTCCCTCTTCCCTCCCTTCCCCTACACCCACCTTAAAGGTCTGCAACGCACTTGTGTCTCTTGGAGTTGCAGGTGAATTTTTGTTTCTCCTTTTTGTCTTAAAAAGGGTACTAGTAACATGGGTTAAACGTCACTAGTATTTTTGTGAACCTCTCATTTGAATCGAACCCGGGGCCTCGGATTTTGGAGCCGTACGCTCTCCCACCGCGCCACTTTGGTCGTCAAATGGATTAATTTTGAGGCAACACCGAAATTAATAACGAACCAATCACTCAATAAAAAATTGGAAATGCCAAATGCCTTTAATTAAATTCTCATAAAGTAAAAGGAGGCTTATAATAATTACCTTTTTTCTTAATACTAAGTACGTAAATAACGTTTAGTAATTATATTTATTGGCTAGCCTGTTGGTCTAGTGCTTGGTGATAATGTCTACTCAGACAGAGACAAACAAATATTAACTTTGTGATGATCATTTGTTTTGTGTCTGTGTGTAATATATCTGTAATAGGTATGATATCATAGATAAATTACACCCAGACCACAGATAAGATAATAGTTACTTCGTAACAGATACATCACTCCCATACAAAAGTGAAAATACCTACGCTATATTAGCCTACAAAATTTAATTAATAATACCCGGCGTTAGCTGCGACCAGAAATATATCTTTTTTACGCTTTTCAAAAGTTGAGAATCGCTTACCCATCGCGCGACCTCTGTCTGTGTGTGTAACCGCTTTGCCAGACACTTTAAGGTTGTACAAAATACACAAATAATGAAATAGATTATTCATTTGATAATCAAATTTATAGGTGTTGAGTTTTATTTAGGTAATGATAAATAAAACTATTTCTCTAACCTAAGTTTAATTTTATGTCATTAAAATAATCTTTACTTTTAATATTGGGTTCGATTCCCACCCAGGATAAATAATTGTATGATGAGCATGATCATTTGTTCTGTGTCTGGGTGTAATTTATCTATAATATTTATGTATTTAGAAATATATTAGTATGTTTATCAGCAGTCTGGTCACCATAGTACAGGCTCTGCCTAGTTTGGGATCAGACGGCCGTGTGTGAGATGTATCAAGTTATTATTATTATTCTTAGACCTTTCGATAGTAAAATAAAATGTTGATGCTGTACACATGTACATATCCTACTAATGGTTGCTGAGTAGACGGGAGAAAGATACTCTGATTACGATTCAATGCTTACTTTTCTGTAATGCATGCCAAGTGGCGGGATTGCAGTAAAAGGGCTTTTATCAATTTGATAAAAAAACATTTGCTCCTCATGTATTTTAATTAAGATTTAATATGTGGAGAGGTTTCATATGTAAAAAATGACAGTAAGATATTAATTTGCGCGAGAAGTTCCAAAAATATGTTTCTCAATTTAAAAAAAACAATACTGTTTATTTTTCTAAAATACTGTTTTGTTTACTCTCCAACTTTAATATACTTTATTTCTCATACAAAAAGTTGGCAATCCTTGTTGCAGTTCACAACTAAAATTATTATTGCGACTTATTTTTAAAGCATTTAACAGATCACTAACATCATCCTCCGCGCCTTTTCCCAACTAAGTTGGGGTCGGCTTTCAGTCTAACTACGATACGGCCGGTCTTTGATATTTTACGTGAAGCGACTGCCATCAGACCTCCACAACCCGAGTACTAGGCGATATCGAAGTTCTGTAGTTAGACCAGGTTGTCGGACTTTTTAGGGCTCCAACTACCCGTAACGGATGCCACAGATGTTTGTATGGCACCCGGGACCGACGGTTTAACAGATCACTAACATCTAGTAATAACGCAATTTAAGATAATAAATACATTTACCAATAACAAAACACGTCCACTGTTCAATAAGTTTGATTTGGCATTTTGTTTTTATTTACGAAGAATATCGTTCATCGTGCGTGCGTGCTCTCAGCTACGCGTTGTCGCCCCTACTGACATTATTGCCGTCCACGGCATGCTAAATTGGTAGGTATATAAAACGCGACCTCGAGCGAGTGATGTAGCCCTGCCCAGACACAGAACAATATGTATGATATTATGTGAATTTAGGAGTGGTGTAGTGACCATAAACGGCTAGTATGTTTATAAAACTTCTGAAAAATACTATATTCACCCGAAAAAAATGTTTGGCAACCCTAAGTGAAAGCATAGTAACTACTCAGTAATCTGTGATGGAAGGTAGCGTTTTGCGCGCAATCCAGATCGTTGAGTATTTTCTGGAAGGTTTATTGCGCTCAATATATTCACGTGCGTAATATACAAATTGTATCTGGACCGATTCCTTTCCGGCGAAGTCAATTGGTGGCAAGTGTTGCTTTATTTAGTAAGTGAATAAATGGTACCGATCGATTCCCCTAATAAAAAGGTCCTTGCCCAAAGTCGTATATGAATATTGATGGCGGCATAACAATTGTATTTTCGTTTTGAAATTAGGAACAGGAACAGGAGTAGATGGAAGTAAGTAAACAAGAGTCTAGACAGTGTTCTGTGTCAAAAACTATAATTGTCTATGATAGCTGACAGCCTCGTCGAGAAATAATACGTTAAATTGTAAACGGTGGGTGCAGTTGATATTATTTCGTCAGTTCATAAAATCGCAAGATTGTTTATAATCTCACGGTGACATTATACATACCTAACAGTTCATACACCTTTCATATTTATTTTGTAGTGGTAGAGCCATGTTTCTTCATGTATGGGCCTCTCGACCGGAGTGATACCACGGCTTCACAGAAAACCGGCAGTAAAGCAATATTGTGTTTCGCCGAGTGAATGACGTTGCCTAACTCTTCCCTCTCCCCCTCTCAGCCTCGTCTATGCGAGAACCACGTGTTACAAATTACTAGTATTCTTGTTAACTCAGTGCACTGGATGGGGTTCGAACCCACAACCACTTGATCGCTGTCGCCGCTTATACCCACGTATGTCACGCACGTCTGTTTTGCCCCAAACGTTAAATAATACAATTTTATCCACATTGTTAAAACATTATTGGGACGATGCCAACTGCAGATGCTTCGGAATTTTTCGATTTATTTATAACAGAAATCGCTTTGGGTAAAATCACATTATTTTGTGTCTTGTAAAGTTGTAATTCCAAAAGTTTTAGATGATGTTTGTATGTACATATTTAAAGACTTTGGATTGAGCAAAATCGCATTAAAATTTGACGACATTTTTGAAAATGCTTACTTGAGACGCCTCACACACAGCCGTCTGATCCCAAACTAGGCAGAGTCCGTCGGTCTATCTGTCTGTCAAGACCCTTTTCTCAGGAACCCATGGACGCTTCAAGTTGAAATTAATATCTAATACATAAGTCTGCGGTTCCTTGAAGCTGTAAAAAAATCAAGCTTCTAAGTCAAAGCAATCAAAAGATATGGCTACTTAAGCCTTAGATTTGACCAAATTTGAACATTTCGCAGGTAAATCAAAACCTATAGGGTACTTCCCATTGACCTAGAATCATGAACTTTGGCAGCACAAGTTAAGAAAAAAATCCGAAAGTCGTTAATTTGTTGTAATATCACATAAAAAATTAGTTTTTGTGATTACAAACTTGTATTTTGCGGTTGGATTGTTGACTTTGTCGACAAGGCAACCGCAAAGTTAAGTTTGTCTTTCGAAAAAGGCAAGGTAACGGGCAAGTCTTTGAGAATTGATTCCCGAGATCGACGTATTATCTACAAACAAGTTTGTTTACGGAACCCTCGATTCGCGAGTCAGACTCGCACTTGTTCGGTTTTTTAGTTATAACAATTTAATGTAACGTAGTTCGTCACGTGCCGGTTAAAGATCAGTTCACAATTTCACGATTTGATAGATTATAAATTATCGAGAAATAAAACGTCAAATTGTAAACGGTGGGTGCAGTTGATATTATTTCGTCAATTCATAAAATCGCAAGATTGTTTATAATCTCACGGTGACATTATACATACCTAACAGTTCATACACCTTTCATATTTATTTTGTAGTGGTAGAGCCATGTTTTTTCATGTATGGGCCTCTCGACCGGAGTGATACCACGGCTTCACAGAAAACCGGCAGTAAAGCAATATTGTGTTTAGCCGAGTGAATGATGTTGCCTAACCCTTCCCTCTCCCCTTCTTTCTCTCGTCCCCTACTCTCACCTTAAAGGCTGGCAACGCACTTGTGACTCTCGAGTTGCAGATGTGGGCGCCGGTAGTCACTTACACTAATAATAATAAAGAGTACAGTGTCTTATGTATTGTATACTTATACTGCTTTATCTACAGTAATCAATGATATTTTTATTACTTTTACTATTTATCTGTGCTTATAAACTAGTTTTTATATTTCTGCTATATTTATTTTTATACTAGCTGACCCGACAGACGTTAGACAGTTAAATTGGTATAATTTGCAGCGCGCATTCTGTCAATCGCGCCAACTGTCAAACTACTTGACAGTTATGTCAAAACCGCTAAGGTTACATTAGAAAAGTTAATATGGTCGTTAAGTTTTCTTAAACTAGGGAAATAGGGATTCCATTTTATATAGGGGAGAGAGTAACCAATATTGAACCGGCGCTTTAATTGGACCACTTCTGTATATAAATACAGAAGTGGTCCAATATATTTATTATTTGGTTACTCTCCCCTATATAGATTTAATTTCCATTACAAGAGACATAAGAACTACATTATGTATGTTCTCGATTATATACATTTTTCCTTAAAACAGGTTTATCTATCAAATTCTATACCACCCCGTTTACGCTTGACCTCTAACGCTATCCGCCGGTCAGGGTCGACTATATCGGACAAATAAACCCTCAGCTTATACACAAATAATATTTATGTTAAAGCCCGGGTTATCAACAGAAGGTAAAGAAATTTATCGCAGACAACGGTCCATTTATTGTCATAATATAGATTACGACAGTACCTTTCAAAATATGTAAACACAGGGACAGGGGCGGCCCTAGGGCGGTGCGAGCGATGCGACCGCACCCGGCGCCGTCATGCAGGGGGCGGCAAATCAATAGATTGTGGGCGCAACAAAACAACATTTTGATTCACATTTTTACATTTTTATCCGCAACAATCCTCAAGTATGGGGAGTCCAAAATATTTTGAACTTTTTTTGACTAAAAAAAAAAGGTCATCAAATTCTTTTTACGGCGAACAACATAGGAAATTTGAGGTTTTGAATTTATAGGGGCGCCACTTTGGGGTCTCGCACCACCTAAAATGTAGCTAGGGCCGGTACTGTGTAAACACATAGTGTTGTTGAATTGTTGCCAGAAAAATACGAGCCCAGTCATGCGAAAATCAATCTTTTTCGTTCCTTTTTTTTTGGATAGGGGGCAAACGAGCAGACGGGTCCCCATGAAGTGACTACCGCCGCCCATGAACACCTGCCCTTCAAGACTCACACGTTGCCGGCCTGGAAGACGAGGAGGCTGGTTAGGGCCTCCGGTAACCCACTTATTCGGCGAAACACAACGAATCATGGCTTCACGCCGGTTTTGAGGCCGCGGTATCACTCCGGCGAGCCGGCCCAATCGTGCCGAAGCATAGCATCACTGCTAGTCTATAATATATATACATATACATATTTTAATACATGTGGAGATTTTTTTGTACACATTTTTTAAGCAAACGTGATGACAGAAATGTGAAATTTGGAATAACACTTAGTTTTTATGTGAAAGAAGTGCAGAAAGCTGAAAATTTTAAACAATATGTGCTATAAAGTTACAAATTGTAAAAAACTCTGCATAAACCTGGTCCATTATATATTTTGACCTGGCATTGTACAAAAGTATATTTACAATGTATTAAGTATTTATTCAAAAAATATGTACTTGGCATGTATATACACACAGTACAAACTATGCTTAGTTTAGGTATAGATAGCGCTGAATTATAAATGTCCTGGAATATCACTGTTATTATAATTTAATTTGTATTGTAATGCTTAGTTGTCTTAGTTTGGGAACAGTAATTTCCATTTCTGAACATCGGTTGAGTAGTTTATGCGTGGAAGCGTAACAAATAAACAAAATCACAGTCATTCAATCACATGCACCATCAATGCGACAGGCAATCCTCTATGCAGAGAATGTTTCAACGAGGAAACGGCCGCCCACGTTGTCCTGGAGTGCGAGGGAGTGGCCACACAATGGGCAAGTATCCTCGCGGGTGCGAGGTCGCTCCTAGAAGCCTGTGAACGCCCCAGGAGGCTTCTGTGCTTCTGGTACGAGCTAGGCTGGCTCAACTAGTCAGATTATCTGAACGCATAATGGACCGCCTATAAATCTAAATGCGGAAACAGAGCCCTATACCAAAAGCTGTTACCCGCGACTTTCGCGTGGAAATTTAATCCAAACTGTAATCTATCTCTGTACCTAATTTCATCCAGATCTGTCCAGCCGTTTTTGCGTGAAAGAGTTACAAACATCCATTCTCACAAACTGTCGCCTTTATAATATTAGTAAGATTTAAGATAATGTGAGTGATGAATTTTGAAACTGCTTTCGGCAGTTTAACGGAAATAATTAAACAAAACAGAACAGGAAGATGTTTATAACCTAATAAACAGTGCGAAATTTTAACGTCGAACGTGGGTTCCATCTTGGCACTATAAATTATGACGTCACAAATTGGCACGGGAACTGTTACGTCATATTATTGATGTTTCCAAATTTAAATCAAAGACGTAAAGAAATATAACATTAATTCTACAATACAGTATAGTCCATCCAAATGTAGTCTGTAAGAGATCGCAGACTGCGATAAGACCGCCCATTGTACTGTTGTTCCTTAATGTTATGTTCTAAAACATACTTCAACATCATCTAGCGAAGACGAGCCGATCTACGTAGTAACTACTAAGTAATCCTGCATCGCGCTATGAACGTTCTAGCGACAAAACACCCCTTCACAAATGTATACTATTTTTTAGTGTGCTATAAAAGTATCTATCTATCTATCCAAGCCCTCTCCTATTTTAGGCGCAGTATGGCATACCGTGTCGTTTTTTTGTCGGTTCAATTTGAAGACACTGCTGAAAACCCGCCCAATTTTTTGCAGTGTGTCGAAACTGAACCGACATAACATACGATTATTATTATTAGCCATGGTCGTCCCACTGCAGGGCAAAGGCCTCCTTGCCCTCCTTCCATTCCTCACGGTTTACAGCTTCCTGCTGCCAATCATCCCAATACGCATTCCGCCATCTCTTTCTAGGCCTGCAACGACGTCGTTTAACGTTGTGTGGGCGCCACTCGGTACAGAGTTTTGCCTTCAGTTCGTCCGACAGGCGGTAGACGTGACAAGCCCAGTTAAAAAATAAACATTAAAAAAACGATTACCCTACAAAAAATTGAAAATTGAATTGAAGAATTTTTATACATTTGAAACTGGCGCCTTACAACAGCCACGTTTGTTATAGCAGTGTCACTGGGGGTGATGTGAGGATTCTATTTATTACGAAGTTATAGTGAAATAAAGAAACTTACATACATACATGAACCCTGAAAATATTACGGTCTCTTTTTGGGCATAGCAGTCGTGTAAGAATTACCTAGTATGCGAACTGGGACCTGGGAGCACTCGTTGGGAAGCAACACTACCCGAACAAATATAAACACCGGGGACAACCTACTATAATAATAAAACACATGGCGCCAATATTCTGAGGCGAAGATTTTTGCGGTTAAATACGTCCTTAAAGACTGCATTTGTATGTAATATTATATATTTGCAGGAAGACTATCGTATAACTGTGGTTGGCGCGTTGATTTCAATCGACTACTGTACTATGAGACATAAAAAGATTCTCTTAATTTAGATGTTTAAATTTGTTTTCATAAGTTCATGAATGATTGCCTGTTTTAGGAGGATTGTTTAAGACCTCACAGGGACTTCCTTTCTAGGGTACACCTGAGTCCCCGGCAATAGGACCCCGTGACGGAACACCGTGTGGTTTTAGTCGGTTCGAATCCGACATACCACCTTACCGTTAGCCCCGGTGAGGTGATGACCCGTGGGGGTTTCCACACGTAAAAAAAAAAAAAAGGATTGTTTACGATAAAAATGTTTGTGACACATGCCGTCTTTATGGTATCACTGATAAATTTACGAACTAATGACCATCAGACTATTACAGATTAACCTTTGACTGTATGTAACAACAATCTAAGTAATTTGAATAGTTCAAAGAAATTAAAAAAATATTATATTGAAAAGAATTGAATTCAGTTTTTTTTTTTATGGTATAGGGGGCAAACGAGCAGACGGGTCACCTGATGGTAAATGACTACCGCCGCCCATGGGCACCTCTAACTCAAGAGTCACAAGTGAGGGGGGAAGGACGGGAATAGGGGAGAGGGTAGAGGTAGGGCCTCCGGTAACCTCATTCACGCGGAGAAAAGCAATGCAAGCATTGTTTCACAGTCGGTTTTCTGTAAGGCCATGGTATCGAGCGGCGTCGAGCCGGCCCATACGTGCCGAAGCATGGCTCTCCCACGTTAGTTAGTTATCCTAAATAATACTACAACCACAGATCATATCATATAAATCACATCATATAGCGAAGATAAGCCGAACTACTTACGCAGTAACCAGTAATCCTGCATCGCGCTATGAATGTTCTCGCGACATAACACCCCTCCACAAATCCCACTATAATATTATAAATGTGAAAATTTGGATGGATGGATGTTTGTTACTCTTTCCCGCAAAAACTACTGAACCGATTCCAATGAACTTGGTATGTACATAGCTGGAAACCTGGATTAACACATAGGCTACTTTTATCCCGATATTTCCACGGGATCGGGACTTACGCGGCTGAAAACGCGGGGTGCAGATAGTTATGAATAAAGCTAAAAATAGTAAAAGGTGTAGTATTTACGTGGGAGAGCCATGCTTCGGCTCGTATGGGCCGGCTCGACTCCGCTCGATACCACGGCCTCACAGAAAACCGGCAGTAAAACAATGATTTTATTGCTTTTCGCCGGGTGAGTGAGGTTGCCGGAGGCCCTAACCCTTCGGGGTGCTGTCTAGAAAACCTCCACGTGGTGCACCCTGGAAACGTTGGCGATGACGCAGCCTCCTCTGTTTTGAGGAGGGCGTCATCGCCAACGGCTAATATTCTAGTACGAAGAGGAGGCCATATTTCTTCGGCCACACGGTTGAGGCTTGGCCCAACAGAGCACATCCTTCTGTTGGCTCTTCGCTCTTCGGAGCTATGAGGATGAAAACCTCGGTAAAAAATCACGAAGGAGGGACCCTTCCCAGGGTCCCAGTTTCTCTGCTGTCAGCAGTGGAGGAAGAAAGACGGGCTCGGCGTGCACTCACACTGCCACCGAGCAGGCATGGGAAGGTTTAGTTTCCTGTCACCGTCGGCATATCGTAATCCCGAAAGGAGTCGTGGTCATGTTTCGTGGCTCCGACCGGGGACGAGGGTCTTGGCTTAGCCGCCCGGACTGCGAGGAAGAAAACCTCTCTAAAAAATCACCCCGAATCCCGTGTTCTGGTGCGTGACCAGGGGATGCATGGCTGATGGGAAGTTCAGTCGCAAGCGCACTCCCAGCCGGGGCACCTGCGGAACCCTCGGTTGGGCATAAACCTTCGCTTGCCCGGGTATTGGGGATCTCTGCCCGGGTCGACCATTAGTTCTCCCCGTCTCGTGGGTTTAGTTATGGAATATCGAAATCAATTTATAAAAGAAACAAATGAAGAAAAAAAGACGGAGAAAGTTGCAAATAAGAAGCAGAAGGAGAAGAACGAGAAGAAGGCGGACACCTTGTCTACCAAAGATGAGGTTGTATTGGAGACGCCTATCTCGGAGGCGCTCCCAGAAGTCAACTTGACTTCTGGGAGCAGAAGGTATTCGGAACGCCTGCGTTCCAGGTCTGTCCTGTCATCGTGCGAAAATTCTGGTTTGACGGCGGACACACAAGAGGCGATGGAAGTGGAGGTTCGCGACACTGAAAGTCGAAAACGCGGACGCTCCATGGATAAAGATGGCGACACGTCCCAGGAGATGCTGCCTCCCAAAGTGGCTAGTAGCCATAGAGGGAGGTCGCGCACGCCAGTCTCAGCTCTGTCGGGCTCCGCCTTCTCTGGAAGGGAAGCCTATGTCCGAGTCAGAGCGGAGGGCGAAAACATAGCGGAAGAGGAGATTGCAGATCTCCTGCTTAAAATACAAGAGCCGGTGGTAGGGGGTTCTGTCCCCCAAACACCATCGACCATGCAGGAGAGAGCGAACGCGGCGGTGGCCGTTATCCACAAAGTGGCCACCAAGTCCACGAACCTTAAGGGTTCCTTTGTTAGGGCCCTTAAGGACTCCTCTTCCGCCATCTCCGGGGTCGTCGAGACCCTCATTGGGGACGTGGCGCGCCTCCAGGCCGCAAACGATTTATTGACGGGGCAGGTCACCGAGCTCAGCGCTCAGTTCGCCCAATTTCGGGCTCAGGCGAATTGCCCTGAGCAGCCAAACCCGGTTGCCCGGCAACCTGCCCCCTCCCCATCCCCCGTTCCGGATTCCCACTTGCATCAGGTTATTGACGCAGTGTGGCGCATGATGGACGGGCGCCTCGCGGGCCTGGAGGCAAGGCTTCCTCCGGCACCTATTGTGCGGCCGCCACTCGCCGCGGCCAGGGCTAATGCCACAACGGTCCCGACACCTCTTCCCGTCTCGGGTGGCCGCGTGACAGTGACGTATGCCGCGGCGACGTCGGCACCGGCGCCTGCAGCCGCACCGAAGGCTAGTCGACCGGCCAAAGCTGCGTCAAAAACAGTTGCACCAAAGGCCGGCCAACCGCCGAAGGCCGTGGAAAAGGTGACAGCACAATTCCCTCCGCTTCCCACTCCAGCACCGAAGGGGATGAATGCGACAGCTGTTGTCGCCGGTGCTGAGCTCGTGCCTGGTCCGTCCGCATCTGCCCCCTCCACGTCTGCCGCTTCCAGTGACGGGTGGCAGAAAGTCGGGGGAGGGAATAAGCGGTCCCGCAACCGCAATAAGAAGGCTGCCAAGAGTGCACCGTCTCCGCCGCAGGCACCATCCGTGGCAGTGACTGCCTCAAAAAAGCCCCGGAAACTGGTGCCACCCAAAACGGCGGCTGTGGTCGTAACCCTGTCGCCGGCGGTGGGGGACGGCGGGCTATCCTACGCGGCTGTCTTTAAGAAGGCTCGGGATAGTCTGGCCGGTGAATTTGGGGCCGTGGGTGTGAGGATGCGCCTCGCCCAAACGGGAGCTCGAGTCCTCGAGTTCCCTGGGGCTGAAGGCGCAAAGACGGCGGACACCTTTGCCGAGAAGATGCGGGAGATATTCGCAGCCACGGATGGTGTAAAGATCGCCAGGCCCACCAAGTGCGCGGAACTGCGCATTTCGGGCCTGGACGATTCAGTGACGGTCGAGGATGTCCGCGTTGTAATTCGGGAGAAGACGGGTTGCAGCGCGGACAACATCAGGGTCGGCACCATCCGCCCCGGTCCAGGGGGCCTTGGCGCAGTGTGGGCCAGTTGTCCCATGGCGTCGGCCAAGATTTTGAGCGACGCCGGAAGAGTCCTCATCGGTTTCGTGAACGCCAGAGTCACACTTCTGGCGGCGAGACCGATGAGGTGTTTTAAATGCCTCTCCACGGGACACACCCGCGTCAGGTGCGCAAGCTGTTTTGACTGCAGTGGACTTTGCTTCCGCTGCGGTCGACCGGGGCACAAGGCCGCGGAATGCTCTGCCGCCCCTCACTGCCCAGCGTGTGCGGCGGGAAATCTTCCCGCCGACCATCAGATGGGGCAGGGTGGCTGCAAGCCGCCCCGCACTTCTCGACAAACTTCGGGGGCTAGCCAATCGACCCAGGCTGCCTCCGATGTCAATCCTGCGTCGTCGTCGTCGCCCATGGAGGAGGTTGTAGAGACAGTCCAGTAATGGACCAAGTCTCCAACCTCCTTGTCCAGACGAACCTGAACCACTCTGCCGGTGCGCAGGATCTTTTCCTGCAAACCATGGCGGAGTGGTCGATAGGTGTGGCCGTAGCCGCGGAGCCCTATCACGTTCCTCCCCGTCCAAATTGGCTGGGTGACTGGGACGGCTCCGTGGCAGTCGTCAGCTCCACGGCGGCTCATTCCCCGCCCTTGTCGCTAAGAGACAAGGGTACTGGATATGTTGCTGCCGAATGGGGGGGGATCACCATATATGGTGTCTACTTCTCCCCCAATCGGAGTCTGAGCGACTTCGAGGTTTTTCTCAACAACCTAGAGACCTCGATGCGGCGATTAGCGTCTGGGCACGTCTTAGTGCTGGGGGACTTCAACCCGTTGCGTGGGGTTCCCCCAGGACGGACGCACGGGGCGATGCCGTAGAGGAGTGGGCGGCATCGGTGGGCCTCTGTCTCCTAAACAGAGGCTCCACCAACACGTGCGTGCGGCAGCAGGGGGGGTCGATAGTGGACCTTTCGTTCGCTACCCCTGCTCTCGCCGCACGAGTAAGGAACTGGCGTGTCCTGGAAGAGGTTGAGACGCTCTCGGATCACCTGTATATCCGATTTGAGCTCTCCCGGACCCAGGACCCCAGAAGGGGTCACACGGCGCGGCGTTCTTCCCGTTTCCCGCGGTGGGCTGTTACGAAGATGGACAGGGACCTACTAGAGGAGGCAGCCATCATCTACTCTTGGCTGTCTCCGCAGCCTCTGACTGAGGAGGTAGACATGGGGGCAGGCCGCTTTCGCGATGCGATTACGCAGATTTGCGATGCGGCCATGCCCCGCGTCCGAGGTCGTCGGCCTCCAAGGAAAGAGGTGTACTGGTGGTCCCAGGAGTTGGCGGACCTTCGTGCGGCCTGTACTCGTGCCCGGAGGTCCTACACCCGCAGCCGGCGTCGTCACCGCGAGGGGGGTGAAGAGGACCAGCTTCATGAGGAGTACCGAGAGGCACGGAAAAATCTGAAGCTGGCCATTAGCCGCGCCAAAGAGGAGAAGAGAAAGGAGATGCTGGAGGGTCTCGATCGTGACCCCTGGGGTCGCTCATATCGCGCGGCGCAACAAAAGCTCCGCGCGTCGGCCCCCCCCCCTTACGGAGACTCTCCAGCCCAGCTTCCTGCAGGGAGTGGTTGAGGGCCTTTTCCCGCAACGGGCGGAACACATACCCCCGTCGATGGCCGTATTGGCCGGACACGACGCGGAGGTCGAAAATGAGGACGTTCCGCCCGTCACAGAGGCGGAGGTAGGGGCGGCTGTTCTACGGATCCGTTCCAAGAACACCGCCCCCGGGCCAGACGGGATTCCTGCCCGAGCTTTGGCCCTCGCCCTCGACCACATGTCGGACTGCCTCAGGGAAGTGTTCGACGCTAGCCTGGCGTCCGGATGCTTCCCTGACTGCTGGAAGAGCGGGAAGCTGGTGCTTTTAACGAAGCCGGGACGGCCTACCGACTCGGTCGCGGCCTACAGGCCCATCGTGTTGCTGGACGAGGCGGGTAAATTGTTTGAGAGGGTCCTCTCTGCCCGCATCGTTCGGCACCTTGGCGAGGTCGGCCCCGATTTGTCGGACGCCCAATTCGGTTTTCGAACGGGGCGTTCGACGGTCGGTGCTGTGTTGCGCCTGAGGGCTGTGACCGGTTGCTGTTGGCGGTGTCGTTGGACATCGCCAACGCATTCAATAGTCTGCCATTCAGCTGCATCAGGGAAGCACTCCTCTATCATGGGGTGCCACAGTACCTGAGGCGGCTAGTGGCAGACTATTTAGAGGAGCGTACCGTCATGTACGAGGACCGAGATGGAGTTTTGAGTAGTCGGCCCATGTCGTGCGGTGTTCCGCAGGGGTCTGTCCTTGGACCACTCCTGTGGAACATGGGGTACGACTGGACCCTTCGAGGTGACTTCCCCCCCGGGCTGGGCGTAATCTGTTACGCCGACGACACTTTGGTCACAGCCCGGGGGGTGAACTTTCAAGAGGCGGCGCGTTTGGCCACCAGGGGAGTCTCGCTGGTGGTCGGGCGCATCGAGGCGCTGGGCTTGCGGGTGGCCCTGGATAAGACGGAGGCCCTTTTATTCCATGGGCCCCGCCGTGGTCCACCCCCTGGCGCCTCTATCGTGGTCAACTCGGTCCTCGTACCGGTTCGGGCCCATATAAGGTATCTGGGCCTGATCCTCGACGGCAGGTGGCTCTTCGACGAGCACTTCCGACAGCTTGCTCCGAAGCTGGTTGGCGCTGCGTCCGCCCTTGGGCGACTCTTGCCCAATTTGGGCGGGCCCAGCGTCGCTACAAGACGGCTGTACACGGGGGTTGTCCGGTCAATGGCACTGTACGGTGCACCGGTGTGGGCGGGAGCTCTGACCGCCCAGAATAGGGCGCGCCTCTGGTGCCCTCAGAGGGTCATGGCGGTTAGAGCCATACGCGGCTACCGCACCGTGTCGACGGAGGCGGCGTGCGCGTTGGCCGGGACTCCCCCGTGGGATTTGGAGGCGGAAGTGCTCGCCGAAGTATATCGGCGAACGGCTGAGTTCCGGGCGGGAAGCGGCAGTCGGCCCCCGCCCGAAGAGGTACGCGAATGGCGTGAGGCCGCTCGCCGAGCCACCATGGCTCGTTGGTCGTCCCGGCTGGAGGCTCCACGTCCTGGCTTTGCCGCCGTGGAGGCGCTCCAGCCGGTCATCGTCGAGTGGGCAGGGCGGCAGCACGGGACCCTTTCCTTCCGACTGACGCAGGTTCTTTCCGGGCACGGCTGCTTCGGGAAGTACCTGCACTCGGTCGCTAGGAGGGAACTGAGTCCCGCCTGTCACCACTGCGACTGTAGTGAGGACTCGGCTCAGCACACGCTGGCGGTTTGCTCCGCCTGGGCGACGCAGCGTCGGGCCCTCACTGCAGTCATCGGAGGGGATCTCTCGCTACCGGCCGTCATACGCTCCATGGCCGGTAGCGACAGGAATTTTACCGCGGTCGCGACCTTCTGTGAGGACGTCATCTCGCTGAAGGAGGCGGCGGAAAGGGTCCGGGAGGACGATCTCCACTCGGACCTAATTCGCCGCCGGCGAACCGGGCGGCGAAGGCGCGCTTACCAGCGCCTCATGCCGCCCTGAGTGTGGCCGCGGGTGGACGGGACGGGTTTTTCCCCTTCACCCGCTATAGTGGCCCCCCGCGAGGAGGCGGCGTCCGCGTGTGCCTGGACGTCGCCTAATTGAGAGGTTTTTACCCGAAGGTGGTGCCCGCGCTTTTGCGGGCAGGCACTAGGGGGGGTCCGGATGTCTTAATAAAAGCTGTTCCCGGATCCCTCCTACTTAGGGCGCAGTACGGCACACCGTGTGGTTTTAGTCGGTTCGATTCCGACACACCGCCCCACCGAAAACCCCGGTGGGGTGACGGCCCGAGGGGGTTTCCACACGCACAAAAAAAAAAAAAAAAAAGGCCCTAACCCTTCCCTCCCCCCTATTTCCGTTCTTCCCCTCTCCTCTCCTTTAATCCCCCTCTCCCGCCTTCCCGCTCTTTCCTCTCTCCTCCTCTTCCCCTTTTCCCACCTTAAAGCACTTGTGACTCTTGAGTTGCAGGTGCCCATGGGCGGCAGTACTCATTTACCATCAGGTGACCCGTCTGTTCGTTTGCCCCCTATACCATAAAAAAGGGGTATAACAATTACATTAAAAGTTCTGCCTGTAAACCATATCAATGCGTGGTCGCGAATCATAAGGCTTTCTAATGCCATTCAGCAGTGTTTATATCTGATTAAAAACAAACATTAGTAAATGGCGCTGGTTTAGTTTATTATTGTCATGTCACATACGAACACCGCACCGTGACCACGATCGGTGCAATAGTATCAAAGTAAACATAAATTATTTTGAATTGAGCTGGAATTGAACCAGCAACCCTCGGCGTGACAGTCGAATGGACTAAAGCCACAGATATTGTCGTAATGCAAAAAGTACGTGTGTAAATCGCCACCCGGCAAAAAAGTGTCATAATACAAAAACAGCTATTTCGAGACAACACGACTTTTATGCCGGTGAATTGAACAAAACAGGTTCCCTTTTTCACAGAGCTAATAACGATATTTTTACAGTCGACCAAATGCAACATTTGCTATTCAATGCTATAAAAATGTCAAAACGTACATGTGATATGACATTATTTTTGTGATATGACACTTTTTTGCGTTGTGGCGTACGTATATACGTAATAGCTGCGCCCCGCGGTTTCACCCGCATAAATGGTATTTAAAGAAAGAAAGAAAGAAGAAATATTTTTTTATTCTGACTCATACATGGAACATGGTTTAGCGCAAGAAAAAATAAGAATAAATAAATAATAAAATACCTCTGCATGCGACAAAAATAGTCCTTAACTCAGCATTATGCCACTTCGCACGATTAGCGAAGAGGCGCTGGTATTCTGCTAAGGCCAAGACCTAGAGGTCTCCAACTATCTACATACCAAGTTTCATCGCAATCGGATCAGTAGTGTTTGCGTGAAAGAGTAACAAACATCGACACATCAATACATCCTCACAAACTTTCACGTTTATAATATTAGTAGGATAGTATATGTACGTTCTAAAGCCCTATTTGATGCCATTAGTGTTAAACTGTTAAAGTACTATACATTATCTGGGTTATTACTCGGCTCTTCAGATAGTTTATTATTATCTATGTTTTTAACCCTGGCTACTCTGTGGTACTGTATGTTTCTGCCGCGTTCCTATAATCAAGAAACAATTCGTTTTGCTTCCGGACGGTAAAATTTTCCTTGAAAATTCCGTCAGGATCTGATGATGGGATTCTGGAAAAATCGAGGGAACTCTTAAAATTTTATAGGCACACTTGAAGCGATTTGGGTATTTTGAGGCGCATTGAAGTTGGTGATACGGTTTTAATAGTACTTACATAATATATAATGTGTCGCCACGGTGGACTTAGCCTATCTATCAAGTGCCTACCTATTTGGCTTGGCACCGACTTCGATTAGACCAGTAGGTTCCTGGTGCCTTTGTAATGTTACCGATTATTTTAACAGTGTCACATGTGTGTAGTCTTTTCAATTAAGTTAACAAGAAGTTACCGTCATTAACAAAACAAATATTACCGCTATGGAGTGCTGACTAATACATTACATTCATCCTCCTTTTGTGAGGGACACTACTCCGTTAGACCAGGCTAGGTGATCGTGGCTGGCTGACCGAGGCCCCACGGTTATATGTATAATATACTAGCAACCCGCCCCGGTTTCGACAACTTCAACAAGCATCAATATATTTCAATCAATTTACACAAAATCTTAACAAATTATACACCTAAACCTTCCTCATGAATCACTCTGTCTATTAGAGAAAACCGCACGAATTTCAGTTTATCGCGAACAGAAAGACGACAGGGAACTTTGATTTATAATATGTAGTGATGATTAGTATGATGTATGATAGTTACTACGTAATTTGGCTTACATTCGCTACATTGCACTTAAGTACATGTCGCTGTATGTATTTTTCTTTATATTCTCGACAACAATTATTTACAGTCATTGGCAGTAACAAGATACAGTTTCACAGATATGCTAGTCTAGTGTAACAATAGGTACGCACCGCTTTCACTATTGTCACATTACGGTAACTTGTAGTAACAATCTTCAAGGCAACAATTCTTTTTTTTATAAATACCTAGTGCATTATGAAAACAAGACAAGTGTGATTTGAAAGAACTTGTTAACCGAGTCAGTATGAATATGGAACAGATCACAGGGATCACAGCTATTAAGCAGTTAACACAGCTAGGGCAGAATGGAACTAGTTCCGAGGATTGTCCTACGAGGAGGAGGATGCAGAGGCGTTATAGGGCTCGAGGATATCTGGGGCTTAAAACTTTAGTTTTACTAATAATGGAGGATAGTATATCCGAGATCTTAATATTTTTTATAAGAAAAGGGAGTCAATGATATTTCTACGTTTCTCCAATGAAATCATCTTAAAGTAAGTCTGGTTTCATACGACTTTTTCCTTTAACCCACTTTTGAAACCCCCGACGCAAAAAGAGGGGTGTTATAAGTTTGACGTCGATGTCTGTGTGTGTGTGTGTCTGTCTGTGTCATCGTAGCTCTCAAACGGATGGACCGATTTCGATGCGGTTTTTTTCATTTAAAAGCCAGTTTCCTTGCGGTGGTTCTTAGCTATGTTTGGTTAATATTGATCCAGCAGTGTAAGAGTATCAGCTGTTTTCTAAAATGATGTAAGAAATTTTTGTTATTATTTTGTGTCGGGGGTTTTTAAAATTTTTAATTTATAATTGTTCAATTTTACAGGCAGTATTTTTTTATTTTTTTTTAACTTGACACATCTCACACACGACCGTCTGATCCCAAACTAGGCAGAGCCTGTACTATGGTAACCAGACTACTCATAAACATACTTATATATTTCTAAATACATACATATTATAGATAAATTATATAATATGATCTGTTCCAATTAATTTTATTTAATGGTGTACAATAAAGAATGTTCTATCTTCTATCTATCTATCTATAAATTACACCCAGACACAGAACAAATAATCGTGCTCATCACACAAATATTTGTCCAGGGTGGGAGTCGAACCCGAACGGAGCACTGGCTCAGCAGTCAGGATCACTAACCACTAGCCCAACAGGCCAGTCAAAGTATTCAAAGTAGTCTAAGCTGAAGCTAAAATGCTGTAGTTTCATTTCAAACTCTCTTGTGGTAATATTTAGTGAGCCATTTGTGCTGCGTGGCGTGCGTTTATTTAGGTACTTAAGTGAAAAATATTCGTCTCTCAGAAATACCAGTGATGCAACTGTGTGTATTGTTGTATCAATAAAACTGGCATCGACTGTTTGCATTGGCTGTCAGGTCATCCGTGAATGACTTGCGTAAATCAAATATCAAAACTGTGCTCTAGGCAATAAGTGAACAAACCTATGATTTCACAGGCAGAACAATTAATACTAACCTTACGGCCAGTCTGATTTACCAGCAGGCTGAGTAGGCTAGAGCCTAGGGCGGGGGATTATAGGGGCGCCAACTTTGGGGCCTACATTTTTTTTTATGTCTTGTCCTGGGGTATCGAATTAGATAGACCGACCAGTAGGGGCGGCAAATGTTTAATTCCGCCGCTGCTTACGGCGTTATTTATTAGGGGAATCCAACGGATATACAGTAACTTTTGTGCTTTAGAAAAGGTGTCTGAGAGCTATTTATAATTTATATTCTATTCCTGGAGAACTATTTTAAGAGATAGAGGTATTTTCATAATTACAGGTATTTATATACTCGAATTGAGTTTGACGTCGCCCATGGGCAGATGCAACTCAAGAGTCACAAGTGTGTTGCCGGCCTTTGAGATAGGAGTACGCTCTTTTCTTGAAGGTTTGAAGGTCGTATCGGTCCGGAAATACCGCAGGCGACAATTTGTTCATAAGATTGGTTGTGCGAGGCAAAAAAAAACTGGAAAACCGCATAATGTCATTGTTACCCTTTTACTATTTTTAACTTTACCAATCAATACAAATACTTAAATAAAATTGAAGTGTCTGTTTGTAATGTCAAAATAATAGTTTTTTAAGCTCATACAGTTATTTCCACGATACATATGCCTAAATATCAGTTTTAAAAAAAAATTGTCTGACTGACTGTGAGTTTGTTCCGGAACGGGTGGACCGATTTCCACGGGACTTTCACTAGCAGAGAGCTGGTGTTATAAGGAGTAACTTAGGCTACTGTTATTTTGGAAAAAGACGCCAGCGAAGCCGCACGGGAACTATTAGTTATAATTAAAACATCGCCGTCTCAATGATGGTCTTCGAATGGCTGAACATATTTTCTTGAATTATATCTAAGAACACTCTCGAGCAAGTCACCTTTCAAACAGTCTAGCGACCCGCATAGGCTTCGCACGGGTATAATGTACATACCTTTTTTATTTTTTTATCGTGTGGAAACCCCCACGGGTGATCACCTCACCGAGGGTGAAGTAACTAATGTGGTGAACGGTTATCGTCATATTTCAATAACTTAACAAAAAACAATATAGAACTATACCTATAAAACTTCCTCTTGAATCACTCTATCTATTAATGAAAACCGCATTCAAATCCGTTGCATAGTTAAAAAGATCTAAGTATAAAGTATAAGACGGCGAGATAAAGGATTTACAGTCAATAGTTTGATTTTGAATAACGCAGTGTAACGCAACACGCGTACTGTGCGGTACGGTGAATGACGAACGTCGTCGAAGGAAATAACGTCGAATCAGCTGATTGCATTAATGTTTTACTTTGCAGTTTATGGCTGATTGGGGTATATACCGATTTTTTATCGGTAAAATGTTCTGTTTACTCATTGTGATATCACTTTAAAACAAAAAAGGTTATGAATTTTCCGGCAGAATTTTTTAACGATTTTCCACTCAGAATTATCGTCTGAATACTCTATTTCAGGATTCGGTACGGTGTCACTTACAGCCTGCATGTATGTATTATTATTATGGTTGATTACCTGCTCGAAAGAAGAAACTGCAATACATATGCTACGCTTTTGTGGCCCACTAATGAGGTACCGAATATTTATTATAGTCCGGAAATTTTTATCCCGAAAAAATTTACGATACGATACGACATATGTTAATTATTGTTGGTTTTACTGGCCGTGGTCACAGGCTGACTGTGCAACTTTCAGTTCTGGGTGTAAAATTACAAAATATATGACGACACACAAGGGGGGGTTCACAAATGTGACCTGTGATAAGGAGGAAGGGGGGGGGGGGGGGCAAAAACTCCGTGAAATTCGTGTGACGTAATTTATAGATGGCCCCTTACTGCGAATGGAAGATGAGTGCTTAAGGATGAGTGTTATGCAACAGACCTAAGTATTCAGAATTAGTGTTGTTGCCAAATCACATCTTAACTAATATTTTAAATTGCACATAAGAAAATATATTTATTCCTCTTAAGATGCTTGTTTACCGTCATCGTTGGATGGTATTTCTTTAGCCAATCTCAATAGGTCAACATCATATAGAAGAGGTCGATAAATATTTACGACGGGCGCCTGCTCATACTCCCGGCCCTTGACAACGCACTACAAGTCCAATTTGTCTAAAATATAACTATCGAAATCCGAATAAAATTCTTATCCTACACAAGTTTAGATCTAAAATCCAATGATACAGTTCGGAATCTTTTGAACAAGCTGGAATGAACTTTAAATTTATTGTAATTGAATTGATTTTTTTAAATATCTTCGTGGTTGATAGCCCTCAGGCTTTTGACTGTTCAAAATTAATTTGAATTACAATGCATTACAAATCATACCGGATTTAAATTCTTGTTGAGACATTGAGAAATGAGTTTTAGTTGGTATACGGGTTTGAATAAGGTCAAACACTGGTCTATGAGTTTCTACCGGGTACAAAACATGAATAGTATAACATGTATGCTCAATATAATGATTTAATAACCGGCCAAGTGCGTGTCCGACTCGCACACGAAGGGTTCCGTACCATCGTCAAACAAAATATCAAGATCGAGCAAAACGAACGAGTTTCTAGTAGGGCAGCCCCCTATAATTTTTTATTTATTGGAGTTTACTCCTTAAGAATCGATTTGCATATAAGGCGTCCGGTTTTTTAAAATTTAGTGATCGGAGGGCAGCGTAACGCTTTATTGTGCTTTTTATACTTGCTACGAAGCGATAAAAGTATTTATTTTGATAAAAATCAATTTGTTACTGCTAAATGTGAATTGGAAATAAAAAATCAAATTTTATTGTATTTATGGTTCACTATTTTGGTAATAATGGCTTACACATAAAAGATAGATATATACTGTCGCGGACTTTTTTGTAGAACTATTTAGGAGAAACAATCCCACCGTACATCATATTCGTGTAACTCTTACAGTTTTCGCACCGCACGCCAGAATAGCTCGCAACTTATCGTTATATATTGGCCAATATACACAATATCTTCATAAATTATAGCCTATGTGTTATTCTGATATATAAGCTATATTATTGTAAAGTTTCATTAAAATCCATTCAGTACTTTTTGCGTTAAAGAGTAAAAAACATCCATACATCCACTTTCACGTTTATAATATTAGTAGGAAGTAGGATAGTAGGATATATGTGTAAATATATACAGAATATATAGAGAGAGGGAGGGAGGGAGGAAGGGAGGGAGGGAGAGAGGGAGAGAGAGAGGGAGAGAGGGAGAGAGGGAGAGAGAGAGAGAGAGAGAGAGACTCCAGTAAATTGTAAACTCCAGTCGTGCGTCGGAGCTGACACACATTTTTTTTTTTATTTTTATTATTTTGTGAAATTTTCAATACAGTCTGCTAACAGACAAACGGACGGACAGCGGAGGCTTAGTAATAGGTCCTGTCGGTTACCCTTCGGGTACGGAACCCTAAAAATCATCATATGAAAGTGAGGCCGGTAATATCTGCCGGGTTCTAGGAGGCTCCTGCTAAGAACAATAGACCTGTCTGTGACGGAACACCGTGTTCAGTCGGTTTTATTCCGATATACCTCTTCACCGTGAGCATGAGTGAGGTGATAATCCGTGGAGGTTTGAACCCGCCAAAAAAAAAGGATTTTGCTCGTGCCGCCCCACCTGTTGTTTATTCCGAAAACTGGTATTTCTTTCTTTTCGACACATCATAAATTCTTAAATAGGTATGAAGTTAAAACAATAGCGTCTTTTATTTGTACAGAGGTTATGGACCGAATGTAATGGACTTTAAAAGAACAAAATATGTAAGTTATACAAATACCTAATTGTCGGAGGAAGTGAAAAGACGAAGACAATGACGCGAACTTTGAAAGCAAATAATAAAATTTAACACACCTCACAATGGTCCCAAACTAGGCAGAGCCTGTACTATGGTAACTCTAGACCGATGATTAACATACTTATATATTACTAAATATGTACATGATATTATAGATAAATTACACCCAGACACAGATCATTACACAATTATTTGTCCTGGGTGGCAACCGAACTCACAGCCTCTGAATCAGCAGTCAGGATCACTAATCACTAGACCAACGTTTTGACGTGGGAGAGCCATGCTTCGGCACGTATGGGCCGTCTCGAGTCTGCTCGATACCACGGCCTCACAGAAAACCGGCAGTGAAACAATGCTTGCAATGCTTTTCGCCGCTTGAGTGAGGTTCCCGGAGGACCTAAATCTTCCCTCTTCCCTATTCCCGTCCTTCCCCTCTCCCCCCTTTAATCCCCTTCTCCCATCTTACCGCTCTTCCCCGACCCACCTTAAAGGGCGGCAACGCACTTGTGACTCTTGATTTGCGGGTGCCCATGGGCGGCGGTAGTCATTTACCATCAGGTGACCCGTCTGCTCGTTTGCCTCCTATTTCTTAAAAAAAAAAAACTAACAGGCCAGTCAAAATGAAGTCATAAACGAAATAAAAAAAAATTATAATATTGTAGGCATAGGCACACTTGTGTTAACAATTTGATAACGTAATCAGTACTAGTGAGTGAGTCTTGCAAGTTTTACTAATATTATAAATGCGGAAATTTATGAGAATGGGTGGATGTTTGTTAGTCTTTCACGCAAAAACGGCGCAGAACGGATCTGGATAAAATTTGGCACAGAGATAGATTATAGTCCGGAATAACGCATAAACTTTTAATCCCGAAAAAATTTACGGTTCCCGTGCTACAGATTTCAAAAATAATTCCACGCGAACGAAATCGCGGTCAACAGCTTGCAACATATATTCAAAAACAAACGCAAAGACGAAACAGGTTAGCACCTTTCACACTTCTGTTTGTCAATCGATTTTCTTTTTAGTTTGCTAAGTAGTGAGAATATTGACAAGCTAAAGTGTCAATAAAAAAATTAGAAATGGTTTATTCTCCTTACCTTCAACGGTATTGTCACTACACATTATAAAACCGTCATTATAAGTCCCCCGCCGCGTCTCTCTGTGTTCGCGATAAACTGAAAAACTACTGAACAGATTTTTATGCGGTTTTCACTAATAGAGTGATTAATGAGGAAGGTTTAGGTGTATAATTTGTACCCGTGCGAACCCGGGCGGGTTGCTAGTTAACAATGAATTAAAGGAAACACGTCGAATTTTTAAAGGTCAAAGTTTTACTGTGATTACTTTGCGATTATTTAAAAAACATTCAACGGTTCTTTTGTGACTGAAGTGCCCGGTATTCTCTGTACGGCCTGCTTTGTACCGGGAATTTGGTAAATCTCATCAATAGTTGTACTGCATTCCGTATTCTGAAAGATCCCGTGGGAATATCGGGATAAAAAGTAGCCTATATGTTAATCCAGGTCTCCAGCTATCTACATACCAAGTTTCATCGCAGTCGGTTTAGTATTTTTGGCGCGAAAGAGTAACAAACATCCATCCATCCATCGATCCATCCATCCAAACTTTCACATTTATAATATTAGTGAGATAGTGGGATGGGATGCATTTAAACGGGAATTAACACGATCACGAAATGTTAGGCAATTCAGAGGTATACAATACTTCTTCGAGATAGTGTTAATTCATGTTTAAATACATAATTACTAGCAGCACCTCGCGGTTTCACCCGCGGAAGTAACGATCCCGTGGGAATGTCGGGATAAAAAGTAGCCTATGCGTTAATCCAGGTCTCCAGCTATCTACATCATCATCATCATCTACATACCAAGTTTCATCGCAATCGGTCCAGTAATTTTTGTTTGAAAACATTACAAACATACATACAAAAACACAAATGTTTCCTCTTCATAATATTAGTTTACAAATAATGGAACGCGAAAGTGTAAAAGTTAGTAAAGATACCCATTATTTTTAAAATTCCTACATGTTTTAAAAGAAAAAAAATATTTGAACAGTATTGTATTTTAGATCTACAAATGACGTCATCCGTGTGAGTTTGTTTGTTACGTTTTACGCTTTAATTATTCAATTCAAACGATCATCATGATATTTTGTATGCAAAAATATTCGACTTTGTAACCCCTGACGACGTGCGTCAGGGGTTACAAAGTCAAATATCTTTATTTTATTAAATTGTCAAAAACATTTTTGAGGTAAGTATTTTTTTTTTATTATAGATCAACACAAAGTCACTGCAACAATAGGTTGCTTTGCCGAAAGTAAAACAGATCTGTACTAATATTATAAAGCTGAAGAGTTTGTTTGGTTGTACGCGCTAATCTCAGGAACTCTTTATTCGAATTGAAAAATTATTGTAGTGTTAGATAGCCCATTTATCGAGGAAGGCTATAGGCTATATAACATCACGCTACGACAAATAGGAACGGAGCATCAATGAAAAATGTTGCGAAAACGGGAAAATTTACACACGCAGATAAAGTTGCGCTGGTCAGTTAGTAATATATAAAAGTAAATAATACCGTGTTGCAAATGGGTAAGATTGCTATTTGCATGTCGATCTATAACAGCCCGTTTCCAATTAGTTGAGTCTTGTGAGAAGAAATCGAGCAAACAAACTCACGGCAAAGTAACTATTATCTTATCAGTGCTCACGGCCACTCTTTTAAATTACCAGATAGTTAGACATATTAATGAAATAAGGTAATACTGAAAAGGAGATAGGGTACTTTGAATCCAGAAAAAAAAAATACTGTTCCCGAAGAATAGCAAAATAACATCTTTGTGACCTAAGCCGCGAGCAGAAACTAATCACTTCATATTGTAAAACAAAGTCCCCGCCGCGATCGTCTGTCTGTCTGTTCGCGATAAACTGAAAAACTACTGAACGGAATTTCTGGCGGTTTTCACCAATAGACAGAGTGTTTCATGAGGAAGGTTAAAGTGTATAATTTGTTAACGTTTTGTGTTAATTGACTGAAATATGATGATGATTGTTGAAGATATCTTTACTACCCGTGCGAAGTCGGGGCGGGTGGCTAGTATTAAATAAATTAATTGTAAAAAAATATTTGATTGACCAAACTGCAGACAGTGCCCAAAATTTCTTTAAAATCCGTTTATTCGTTTAGGAGTACATCGCGTACAAACAAAGTAACACGAAATTTTTATATAGATGAACAGTTAATTATATTTTACCTCCACAAACAACGCCATTATACCATTAGCATTTACAAATAGACGCCACAGACACGGTATCACCGCGTGTTGAGCACGCCGATGCTCGTAGTCCTTCGCGTGATTTGACAGATACATATAGCTATCTCGCTCTGTAGGTTTTTGTTATTTTAGTATCCGAGGTGAAAGGTACCTAATTTAAAAGCAATTCGAAAGACCATATACCCGACTGCTAAGGAAGGATGTACTTAATGTTTTCGCACAAATCTTGTGGTATTCTTTATTACACCGTAGTATTAAACTAAAATACTGTATGATATTTTAAATTGGTTTTATTTGCCCTCTTTGTTTTTTTTTTTGTAAAATTTAGTATTTAACTGAAATTTTATCCTCTTAGTTCCTGTGGACAGATTGTTCTTTCACCTTTAGTCCTGATGGCAATACGATTCTGTGTATTTAGCATCATTGTAAATCCAAGATGGGACATTTGAAATTTTTCACAGAATGTGTAATTCTGTTGCCGCTATAACAACAAGAAATAAATAAAAAAAGTACCTACATAGTATTCAATCTTTTACAATGCTGCGGATTTTTTTTTATATTATCACGTAATTGATCTGGTTTTAATGATGCAACAATGAGGAATCATTGAAAATGATCCACATGCTTGAATATGATGTAATATTAAGATATATTTAATAATATAAATACACGAAATATTACATCACTTAGGTCATACCCAAATGTAACATCACTATCACTATTTTTTATTTATTTTTAGGGTTCCGTACCTTGAAAGGAAAAAACGGAACCCTTATAGGATCACTTTGTTGTCCATCCGTCCGTCTGTCTGTCAAGACCCTTTTTCTCAAGAACGAGTGGAGGTATATCAAATACTCAGGTCTACTGTCCCTTGCAGCTGTGAAAAAATCAAACTATAAGCCAACGCAATCAAAAGATACAGCCGTTTATGCCACAAATTTTCGACACTCGCAAGGGAGTCAAAACCTACAGGGTACTTCCCGTGAACTCAGAATCTTGAAATTTGGTACGAAGCAACGTCTTATAGCACAGATAAAGGAAAAATTGCGAAAACCGTACATTTTTAGTTACATCATATAATAAAAATATTTTACGGAACCCTCGGTGCGCGTCTAACTCGCACTTGGCCGGTTTTTTTATATTATAAAACCAAAGTCACTTCGTTCTGTCAAATGTTATTGATTGACGACAAATGTTTGACAGCTGGGGACATGTGTTTTAATTTTATGATTTACTGTGTTTTGTATAGGAAAAGAAGTGTTGTTTTTGCTATTTTCCTCGCCACTTTTCTCTTTTTCTCTCCATAAGAGCCTTCCTTGTGCCTTAACGAAAATATGAAAAAATAAATAGCCGAATTGGTCGAGCCGTTCTCCAGTTTTGCTCTCAGCAACACATTTGGCAATTCATTTTTATTTATATAGATAGATATAATGTTGATATTGTTTGTTTCTCCTTCAGCGTCAACTCCACACGGAGTTAATTTAATTTAATATTTATATCTGTTTACTGTTGTCAGTATACATTTGACATTCATGAGCCACCTTTGATAACGCGTGTTGTGCGTATACAAATATTGCAATCCTTAACTATCCTATAATATAAACGTGAAAATTTGTGAGAATAATAATAATAATAATAAAAAAATATATAAACGGCACGCATTGTGAGGAGGTTTCTGTCTCTGGAACCCTAACCACCGGTAGCTTGGTCCCTGTACCCGATACCGGTGGGACACTATTTTTTATATTTTTAAATATATTTGTTTTTATTTTTTTATAGTGAATGTATTTAAAAATGTAATTTATATGTATATTAAGTAAATAAAGAGAATAATAATAACTTCACACATCTCACTCACGGCCGTCTGATCCCAAACTAGGCAGAGCCTGTACTATGGTAACCAGACTGCTGATAAACATACTTATATATTTCTAAATACATACATATTATAGATAAATTACACCCAGACACAACAAACTATAGTGCTCATCACACAATTATTTGTCCTGGATGGGAATCGAACCCACGACCTCTGGCTTAGCAGTAGTAACCTTTTTTTTTTTTTTTTTTTTTTTTTTTGTGCGTGTGGAAACCCCCTCGGGCCGTCACCCCACCGGGGTTTACGATGGGGCGGTGTGTCGGAATCGAACCGACTAAAACCACACGGTGTGCCGTACTGCGCCTTAAATAGGAGGGATCCGGGATAGCAGTAGTAACCTAACCTAACCACTAGACCAACAGGCCAGTCAATGTATGGATGTTTGTTTTTATGGTATAGGGGGCAAACGAGCAGACGGGTCACCTGATGGTAAATGACTACCGCCGCCCATGGGCACCTGCAACTCAAGAATCACAAGTGCGTTGCCGACCTTTAAGGTGGGAGCAGGGGAAGAGGGGGAGAGGAGGGAAGAGCAGGGAGCCGTTAACCTGACTCCCGCGGCGAAAATGCAAGCATTGCTTCACTGCCGGTTTCTGTGAGACCGTGGTATCGCTCCGGTCAAGCCGGCCCATAGGTGCCGAAGCATGGCTCTCCTACTTAAGTTTATTAAGCAAAATTGCAACTGCAGTTCATCAGTATCTCTGCCTATATTGGAACGCCATATAGGGCCATGGACCGCAGAGAGCTAGACCCTACTCAACAGCAGAAGAAACTGCAGACGAGAAATATCTTTAGAACAGAAAGTTGATTAATATTAACGAGAATTTATATTTTAGAGTTTTGTTTACTCGTGACAAACAATATACAATACTTCAATTTAAAATCTGAATCTAAGATAAATATATAACAATATAAATATAATATTATGCTACCTTCCATTAAAAATAAAAGTACATCCTACTAATATTATAAACGAGTATGTATGTATGGATGTTTGTCACTCTTTCACGCCAAAACTACTGAACCAATTGCGATTGGTATGTAGATAGCTGGAGACCTGGATTTTATCCCGATATTCATACATAATCGAGACTTACGCGGGTGAAACCGCGGGGCGCTGCTAGTAATATATATTATTATGACTGCTATTCGTGTATTACAATCAGTTACCACCAACTGAACCTCAGAAAATGTATTTTATAATCTGCATGAATATTTCCGTAAAAATAACTTGTTTTGTATAATTAATTTTAAGAAATTATATTATCAATGATTGCATATCCGATATAGGTAGACTGTTGGGTCTACATACTGTAATGGTTTTCATACAATAACAACCATGGACACAGTTATGCAATATTTATAATCTGAGTAAGCTGAGTCATAATCGTAGTGCTGTTATTGGCCAGCAACTGCTATGTTACCGCGGCCGTGTGAGAAATGAAGTTTCTTCTCGACTAATTTAAAAATCACTATTTTAGCATCGTTTAGTAATAAAAACACATCCGGATACAGTAATTATAGGAACTATTTAAAGCAACATCAAAAACCAGTTTCCTATTAATGCATCCACACTGTCAAGTATTTCTAGACTAGCTTCTACCCACAACTTCGCTCGTATTAATTAATTTTTGTCATTTAGCAGGCATTTTATTTAGTACTTTTTTTGCACTTAAGGTTGCCATAATATTTTTTTTTAGAAGTTTTATAAATACCAGAGATGGCCTGCTAGTTGAATTTGTACCATTATTTATTTTAGGTTTGATACAACGGCAGTGCAGAAGAACAATGTTGCTATAGTAAACTTGAATAATTCCAGTTTGGTAGGTTTTTCTCCGTGTTTATGGTACTGGAAAGTGTATTGGCAGTAAGTGTTGTAAATTACTGGGAAATACCAGTAATTTCACGTTCCTCCTTTCTCTGTTTTTATTAAAAATGCGTACAAAATGTTCTCTTTTAGTGCTATTTTTCTATCCCTTGGGAACAGCATTTTGAAAGGCACCCTATGGCCTTTCCTATACCCATGACAACGTGTTTGCAAAATTTCACGATGATTGTTCTAGTAGTTAAGACGTAAAAGCGTTATAAACAAACATATTAGCATTTGTAATATTATTTATATATTTTTCGTGAAATCTTAATTCTCTTGCCAAAATCTGCTGGTGTTATATCCTGCTCGTGTTATTCTTATAACACCAGCTATCCCGTGGAAATCGGTCCACCCGTTCCGGAGATTAGCCGGAACAAGCAAACGGACAGAAAGACAAAAAATTTAAAAATTGATTTTTAGGCATAGGTATCGTGTAAATAACAGTATGAGCTTAAAAAAACTATTATTTTGACATACAAACAGCCACTCCAATTTTATTTATTTGTTTTGATAGCTCTTAGCACAATTATTGCTCTTAGCTTAGCAACATATTAATTATATAAATGTTTCAATGTCAAATGTTGTTTTGCACAGCCGGTTGTCGCTTGACGACAGCCGGATTTTGACTGTAGGTACCTAACTAATGGCATTTAAAGTTTTGTTTTCCTACAAAACTGACGCTGTGCATGAATATTGAAAAGATTGGATCACGCGTTCTGTTCATGTAGTAAACAACAGAATGAAAATGACCTACGAATCGACCAGGGTCGTGGGTGTAATTCAAGTTTAGTGCAAATATTTGTATGCGTGAATATATCTATATATATAGTGCTGTGTTGTTCTATTTATATACCTAATGTAAGTTTTTATAAAAAAATGTAAGTATGTCTGGATACCTGTACGGATCTGAAAGTTGGCCCACAGAGAGAACGGATGAGAGACGCCTGCACGTAGCTGTAGCCTAGTTCAGGAACTAAAATATGGCTAAATAAAAAAAAAAACGCTATTAAGAATTTCGATACCCGTTTAATACGGCTCTACCTACCTCTTCGGTGATTTAGGCGTGATTGTATGTATGTATAATTAGGTACATAGACGTACCGAGGGGGGGAGGCAGCTGCCTCCCAATACCTGCCCTCCTGGATAAGGTAGTTTTGAGTAAAAATTTTGATTACCCCCTCCCCCGAAACGATGCCCCCCATAACCCCGGGCTAAAAGATGGGTACGCCCATATGATTAGGTAGCTATATTATTTAAATATTATGAATATTATGTCTATATTCCTTATCGTCTTTAATACAGAATTCTATTGATTTAAAATGGAAACGCATCGACACTGGGCTTTCTTTATAGTTATCATATCAGTTCTGTTCTTTGAAAAGATCTTGTCTGAAGTCTCAATGTCAAACATAATAAGGGTCAGCACTTGAATAAATCATTATTTTTATCTTTTATTACCCTATTTAAGAAAGCAAAAGGTTTTAAATTTAACTGTTTTATGTTGCTTTCTATTGGTTTTGTACCAGTTGTCGAGTTTAAAAAAAATTCTTCACAGGAGGGCAAAAACGAAGGTTAATTTCGTGAATGAGGGATATTCCCCCAAAGGAGCGGACTGGGGGGCAGATTTTCAAAAAAAAATATAAAAAAACACGAAATCTACCTCCGCGGGCCTGCCGCGGGCCCGATGTTTTTTTTTATTAATGTTACGTCAAATTTTGTCAAGTCAAAGTTGTCAAATCAAATCAGTTTATCTTTATTACATATCATGCCAGTAGGTGTCCCTGTCCTACTGGCCTGTCTAGTGTAAATGAACGAATTATTAGCTGGCCCTGTATTATAATTATTGCGGATCAATATTTCGTCATTTGTGTACACGAAGATCAGAAATGTCGATGATAAACAGATAATGGGCCATGAAATGTTAGTTGTGTCTGTGTGTGTTTGTAGCGTGTCCTCTCGGTGAGCTGTGGCACCACGTGTCAACCGCATTCGATTGACCGCTTTACTTTGAGACAATTTAGAATAGGGTTGTTTGTTTTATACAATTTAAATAAATTAGAAATGTGGTTCTTTTATAATTATAAAAATAATAATGTCCTGTGACATATTACATTCCGCTATCTAGCCCAAACTAAGCAGAGCTTGTGCTATAGGATCTAGAACACACATATTTTTGGAGTTTACTCCTTAAAAATCGATTTGATTATAAGGCGCCCGGTTTGAAATAAATATGAAGAGTAAAATTTTGTGATCGGAGGGCAGTCTAACGTTTTAACGGTTTGTTGTGCTTTATTGGAATTTTACTCCTTATCCTCGACACTTGTAAGTCGATATGTGTATATCTATATGTATATATTTATGTAATATATACTGTACAGCGTCTACAAATGATGAGAGAGATAGAGAGAGAGAGAGAGAGAGAGCGGGGAGAGAGAGGGAGAAAGCCTCCAGTAAAAAATTGTAAACTCCAGTCGTGCGTCGGAGCTGACACACCTTTTTTTTCGCGGTGCATCATAATAAACGGCGTTAAAAGATCATTACAAAAATATATACAAGCTTTAGGTTTATTTATTAGTATTTTTACACAGTTGGGATTTTTTTGGTCGCATTTAATGATTTTTAATTAAACACAATATCTTATGCCTTTGTGTATGGTGTACTTGTGGCATTGAGTGACCTTTTGCGTGTTAACGCTCATGCAAAGGTCACTCAATTCCAACTTGACTTCAATTTATCCCGTGTGGGATTTGAAAAATTTGAACCCACAACAGTCGACGCGGCGTATTGGCGCGGTCACCACATAATCCATTGTGCCATCCGTGCAGTCAACTGTATTCGACGATAAGTTATCCGTCAGTTACAATGTTGTGGTAAAACTGACAGCAAAACCTACCGTGTTAGGACGCCTTTTGCTTGTGTCAGTAGTTTAGCAGTAGTTAAAATTTCCCCGATTATTTATCAGACAGAGACAGAGTTAAAGAACCTCCTTTACAAAGAAACACTTACCTTTTTTATTAAACGAGTTTTTGACAGCCGAACGTTGATAAAATCTGAAATAAAAAAATTATATTTAGATATTTCGGACTTAATCTAATTCCATTAGACGTGTGTTACTTGCAAGCAGGGCTCACTTAATGGTGTAGAACTATTAAATTATACCTACCTATGTAGAATGAATAAATTTATACCACAGATAATGGATAATATAAATAATATTATAAATGCTATGTAACTACAGTCTGATTCAACTTCGTCTGCGTAGAATCTCTCCCATAAGCGGTCCCTAGACGATCATTCAGCATGACATGCATTACGTGCTGTCATGCATGCACGACCGTTTAATTGTATTGATTGATGCGAATGAAATGCAATCTACGTGCTGGCAATTGATTGACAATTCTTTTTATATTTATAAATTTATTTATTTATAAATCTGATTTTGACAAAGACATTTCCATACCAGCGCAGAAGACCTCTTCACTGTACTGTCTATTTTGACTTAATAAAATGATTATACCAAGCGAATTATCATGCTGCGTGATAGACTCTCAATAGGTCCTTCATGCAGCATGATGATTCAGCATGTCATGCCGCATGATCGTCTATGGACCGCTTCACAAACTTTCATGCCATATTTCCACCTCCCTCAAAGGTCCCGTTAACCTCTATGCCTACCAAAATTCATCAAAATTGGGTCAGTCTTTTAGGCGTGAAAGTTGGTATATCAGAATACAGGTACCTACATACTGCTAGCGAGATTACAAACCTTTTTGTTAGATAATCTGTAGGTAAGCGCAGTTGCTGGCAATACCGGTCGCATATTTATGTGGAGTAATCGCGTTGTAAAAGTACCTACTTTCTCACACTTACATACACGTACCCGTTCAGCAAGAACGAAGTTATCGATCAATGTTACATAGCAACAACGTTGGATCGTGTTCATACTTCTGTAGCACTGAGAGCTCTGCTCGTTGATACGTCCACGTATATTCTTGTTCAGATCGAATTAGCGAAAAAATCCTCTATAATCCATGAAACTCCTATTGGAGCGGCATTTTTTTTATCATGATTAACTATTAGGAATTGATTGCAAATAAAATTATAGTATGACAAGGGTGATTTTCTCAAGCCTAATATTTAGGCGGCGGGGCTGAAAATCACATCTTAAAGTAAAGATACAGTATAATGATTTTTTAAAGAAGAAAGCCATTATGTGTCTACATAAAGCCATAGTTTACATTAGTAGTAGGTATCTTAAAGATTATAAAAAAAATTCTTTATATCACATATATGCAAAAAAACACGTTACACGTAACTCGCGTACAATGAAAAAATCTTTTAAACAAAAAATTAAACCGACGAAAAAAACTAAAAAGCAAAAAATAAATAAACCTTAAGTCTTAAGTATTGAGCTTATTTACATAAACTATCTAATTTTATATAAACTTATTTTGAGTCGGCGCCCAACAACAAACTGATTAATTATCAGAATTTTATATGTACCTACGTAGAAATGGACATGGCTCTACGTAGGTAATTAATCATTTTATTATTTGGCGCCGACTCAAAATAAGTTTATAACAAATTTGATAGTTTATGTAAATAAGCTCAATACTTAAGACTTAAGGTTTATTTATTTTTTGCTTTCTAGTTCTTTTCGTCGGTTTAATTCTTTGTTTAAAAGGTTTTTATTTTACGATTTTTTTTCATCATCAGCTCAGCGACATGATGTGATGATTTCTAAACGCAAATACCTGATAAAGTAATGAAAAGTAAACAGAAACACTATTTGTTCCTACAATTTTCGAAGGTATCTCTTAATTTTACCAGGATCCCATCATCAGATCCTGGCTTCCTTGACATGGGACCCCTCTTGAGGTATACCCTATCTAACAAAAAAAGAATAATTAAAATCGGTTCGTAAATAACGGAGAGAGGGCTGAACAAACATAAAAAAAAATATATATATATACAGTCGAATTAAGAACCTCCTTTTTTTTTTCTTCGGTTAAAAATGTTAACTTTTTGCATGACTTTTGCAAATAGTTACCTTTTTTTAATTAATTTTTTAAACAACTTTTTATTCGTCAAATGATCTGGGAATTTGGAAAGTTGTAGTTAAAGTCCTCCTTAATAGACTCGCACCGGAAACATTACACTTTTGGAAAAATAAAACACCAATCAAATCACTTCAAAAAAAGGTTACTTTTTTGCTCTAGCAACCCGCCCTGGCTTTAGCTTAAAACCTTAACAGATTTTATATCTAAACCTTCCTCATGAATCGCTCTATCTATTAGTGAAAACTGCATGAAAATCAGTTCAATAGTTTTTGAGTTTATCGCGAACAGACAGACAGACGCGGCGGGGTACCTTTTTTTTTGTTTTATGGTATGTAGTGATAAGTACTTAGTTATAAAATCAGTACAAAACAAGAATTTACTATTTGTATTACTATCAGTAGCCATAGACATTAATCAATGAAATTTAAAAAATAAAAAAGAACAAAAAACAATTAATCAATCTGGTAAATACCAAGGTATAATTTCAATAGTGCACTGTAAGGCAAAGTTAATGGGATCTCATTATAATCGTTTTTCTCGTCTCAATTTTTGACAAGGTAAATGTTTTTTTTTTGCTATGACCGAGGTCAACGTAACAAGTTCATACTTGTTACTCGAGTTTACATAACTGAAAAGTCGTAGGAAAAAATATTTAATGATAATGATATAAAAAATTGGTATCTCATTGATGTAAGCAAAGTAAGTAGATGTTACTAAAAATGTTTACAATAATAACAAATTAAGGACAAGGGAAACAAAACAGTAGTAGTTTATTGTTATTACCGTTGCGGTTTTTTTTTATATTTATAATAAACTTGCCTATATTGTGACTGAAGAACATTAAAACAGTAAATCATTTTTATTGCGGTCGCTGATATAAGGCGTCCTGTAACTACCTACATTCCAATAACTTTTCTCATCTCGGAAGTTATGATTTACAGTAAAAATAGACATCTTACCTTGAATCTCTCACAGTTGTTCTTTAATTGTTTCAAAACCGGTCTTTCTTATCTGTAGAAAGGAACTTTATCGTTTCACTTTTGTCTTATTCTTTAAGTAACAAGGTATCTTAGTTGAGCTTATTTCGATTATCTGGTAAAGATTAAATATGATTCAATGTACTACTTTTAGAACCAAATACAAATTATATTCTGCATTATAATAACGTAATAGAGCTAACGAAAAAACCTATAAAAAAAGAGCAAGTAACACACCCCACCCCCACGGACGTCGTTACTGCACTATTTTATTATTGGTAGAAAACTAGAAATGTTACACAGCAGTAGCATTAAATTTTGGTGGTACGTTTACACGCACGCCGTGCAGCCTGGCAAGCAGCATGGCACGCAGCTCGGCGCGCAGCCTGCCACGCAGAGTGCCCCGCAAGCTTTTCACACCAGGGCTGCCAGTAAAGACAACTTATTTTATACCGCTAAGACTCGGAAATTATACAAAATCGTGTACTATTATACAAAATCAGTGTTGTACAACTATAGAACGCTACTCTTTGGGGATTTTAGTAAAAGGTGTTTTAACTTTAACGTATAAGGATTTAACAGTTTATCACAGACATGATTTGTTTTAAGTATCTCTATGTGTATGTACGTACTTTTTACGCTATAACATCAGCAATGACATTGTATCCAATTATGCAATGAGATTGACTATACAAACAGGATACAAAAGATAACCGATATTATACCAATTTTGTATCCAATTTACAATCTGGCAGCCCTGTTTCACACACTTGCAGGCATGGTCCGTAGGGTATTAGTGTTCTGTGGACATGGTAGTCAGTGCAAACATGGGAGACGATGAAGACGTAGATCTCGTGGGAGCTACTGCTTTGGGCTTGATCTATTTTTATTGAAAAAAAAAACAGCCCCACATAATTATGCAGGCGAAATTTTACTTAAAACTATTAGGTTTTACAATAAAAAAATCATTTATGGTGTAAAAACACTTTTCAAGTAGCCAAAACTTTAAATTTGATTTTTTTATTTGACATGCGTTATAACTATTTTTACATCGAAGAGTGCTTTTACATAATTCGTTTCTTACTTTAGTGGGATCTCTTTGAATGAATTTACTATCCTAGCTAACTTTTGAATATAATTTTTTATTATTTCTAATAAACATGAACATAATTAACCATGATAAGCATTGGGGGCGGCTTCTTCATTAAATGTGTTTCAAAAATCTATTTTATTTACTGCACATCATTGATATGCGATTAGTTACAATTCTCTAATCGTCAATCAATCAATACTAACTTTAATCCTAAGAATTGGCACTATTTTGTTTCATATTTTTTTGGGCCCTGATAAACAATATTTATTTTTACTAAAAGAATAGTTCAGAAACATCTTTCTGAAGTCTTCTTTTGCTTTCGATTCATGCATGAAACAGGTTCAGACCACTCCGATATATTTGGTGTCGTCAAAAATTAATTTCGATCGTTACGTCGTCTGTATGCCACGAAGATGAAAACTATACTAACGCGGCCGAGAGCGTATGTGTGTGTGTGTAAACAGGCACACAAGCACATTCACCCTTTGAAGTGTGTCAAAAAACCGACAGTCGTCCCGATCGGCGCCAAGCGCGTGCACATTCACGCAAGCATGCACAAACACCCTGTTCACATGCTTGCGTCGTTGAATGTCGGTTTGAACGCGAGCGTGTGAACGCAGGCGTTAGTCGTCCCGATCGGCGGCAAGCGCGATCACATTCACGCAGGCATCCACAAACAGCCTGTTCACATGCTTGCGTCGTTGAATGTGCTCGTTGAATGTCGGTTTGAACGCCAGCGTGTAAACGCGCCATGGAAGAAAGTGGTATGGGCATCATAAACTTTCGAAGATAAAATAATAATCTTACTTCTTATTCAATAAATTATTAAAGTTAATTTTATCTCTATTGTTACATATACATCATTATATAATGAAATGAAAATAGTGATCAATTACCAATACCAAAGCAATTGTTTTTATGTTGGTAACACTCTGCGGACGTTTTATTATTGCTGCTTAATTTTCATGCCAAAAAATAATAATACCGGTTATATATAAAATTACATTATACTAAATTTATATTTAGTGTTACAATGTTTTTTTTCATATCTAAACATCATAATCTTTTCAAAACCATGATTGCACTCTATATTAAATGTATATAAATTAATCTTAGTTATTGCAATTATGTCAACCTTTCTCTCTACAACTTGATGAAACGCAAAAAACGAAGAGAAAGAGAAAGGTCAATGAATTACTATACAAAATGGCCGATGAACGTAGAAAGGCGTGTCGCGGATTCTACTAGCGAATTACGCCATCTCGGAATCGGATACCATTGAACTTCAGTGAAAAGTTTACGTGTTTATACTGGTTCGTAACTTTGTTTTGTGATTACTAATAAGGTGATTATTTGATGTTCGATGTCCAGCCTGTCGCTGCCGAGGAGCGTCACTTCGCCTGCACTTGGAATACAATGGAGCCGCGTTCGGCCTGACCGTGAGGCCTCGCCGCGTGCGCCCGGAGGCTGCATGTTCGCCTCGCGTGGGCCTGTGTCGATCGCGGTCGCTTCGCCCCTCGCGAAGCCTCGTAAGCCCGCGCGCCGCTCTCGTATTCTAAGTATGTCGGTTTTTACAGCGGCGCCGCCGGGCATCGCGTCTGCCCGCCGCCAGGCATCGGGGCTTCGCCCCCCGCGTGTCGCCGCGCGCGTTCGGAGCCCTAGCTCCATCCGGTCCTTGAGCGGAGTCGTTCAGGTAAGTTTTCTCATGGTTCCCTACGCAGGTGAGCAATATTGATCGCGGCGCCATTTTGTAAGAGTATAAATAGAATAATTCCGACCGGATTTCGATGAAGTCATTCTTGCGTTAATATATAAAATATTTGCCGTGGTAAAGGACCAGAAAGTGATCCAAATTCTAGTTAGAATATCTAAACTTGAGCCCCATGTTCATGTTATGCAGAAAAGTCTGTCATTAATTGACCTACTTGAGACATTTATAACTGTTAGACTGTAATTTTATTCCCATCAGTAAATGTTCATATTGAAGTCCAATCAGGCCTACTTATAGTAAAAGGAGGCCATATTTAGTGGAAAGTATAATTTCTCATTGTGTAACAAATGATACAAACAATATTTTAGACCCACAGTTACTGTTTAAAGCCAAGTCATATGAGTCAGATCATAGTGGTAAAGCAAAGACAATAATGCTATCTTTTAGTCAGTATTTAATTTATTAAGCATGTATGTTAGGATCCTATTTGATACCTATATAAATAAAACAATTAAAAAAAATGTACTGTTGATCAGTTTGCTACAGATCTTCAATATTTTCTTTTTTACTAAAAATTTTTGGTATTTATTTTCATTTAAATGTGATATTTATAAGATGAAATTCTAATGTGATAATATGTGATTACATAATTACAACAGAAGTATGCCTGTTTGCTACTTTAGAACTGAATAAATAGTGCCTCAAAACTAACATATCTAAAATACACCTGTTTGTTTTAAGAAACAGGTTTAAATATTTATGGTATGGCACAAGATTGACTAAAACAGGTCTTTTCACGATTGTAGGGCAACTTCATTGTCCAAGCTTCACCAGTTAAAGGTTTAAATAGTCTTAATAATTTTATTTATTACTTTGAATCATAACCAATCAGTACAGAAAAGTAATATTACTATTCCTGAGTGACATCTATATGTACGCGGGCAAAGCTATTGGGAAAAGAAATCCTCTATGTCAAAAACTACTGAACCAATTGCGATTAAACTTGGTATGTAGATAGCTGGACACCTCGATTTACATATAGGCTACTTTTTATCCCGATATTCCCACGGGACTTTGATGAAACTGTGGGGTGCAGCTATTGGAAGTATATAATTAAAATAAATTCAAAATATTTGGTAATGGGTATCCCATAGTGCTTTTACAACCCCCTCTTTTGGTAGAAACAATATTTATGCTATAATAATGTATTTATATGGGAATTAAAGCAATCATGAAACAGGTATTATATATGTCTGAATCGCATGACGTTTCAACCAGGTGTCTGGCCATGGTCACAGGCTGACTGATTCCAGTATAAATGCACAATTATATCAGGGAATACGAATGTTTCAAAGTTAATATTTATGCTGTTAGGGTTGTATAACCATTGTTGCTGTCTTCTAAAAACTCTTAAACTCATTCTGATATTTATGAGATACTAGGTTTTCCCCACATTAAAGTTATTTTTCTATCCCTCAGAAACAGTACTTTTTTTCTAGATGAAGTTTCATGATGATCAGTAGAGTAGTTAAGGTGTAAAAGTATAAAAAATAAACTCACACTCCCTTTCATAATATAAGTTAGGATTGGTCTCTCATGGAATTGGCTAATTACTAGCAATAATCTTGGACAGTTACGACATAAGTCTGCTATGTTCTATTTTTGGGAGGAGCTAACAATGTTCATGGACAATAGTCTGTTTTGAGATCCCATGGTGGGAGAGGCTAGCAACATTGACAGACTTGGAAACTTAGTACCTAACAAATCAACAGCTACAATACAAGCTCAGAATCAGCACAGTTCACGATGAGATAAAACAGTTGATGACATCATATCCAGAACAACTGGACAATCGTCCTAACATACTAGATAAGCAAAATAACATTCCAATGGTTGGACAGCTGTCAGGAAATGTTGTCAGGTGTACTACCGTGGTACTCGAGATAGCAGTAAGTCAGTAGGGGTGTTTTCCTGACTTACTGCTCTATCGATTATCATGACAGTGTACAGAAAAGGACATATGAAGGCAGAAGTTTACCAGGTGTATGTCAATTTATTGACAAAATCTATATTAATGCGAGTGAAGCTTAAAGCTATTTCACCATAAGACCAAATACAGAAAGAGAATTACAATCTTAATAATAATAACTTGAGACACCTCACACACAGCTGTCTGATCCCAAACTAGGCAGAGCCTATACTATGGTAACCAGAGTGCTGATAAACATACTTATATAATACTAAATATATACATATAGATTACACGCAGACACAGAACAAATGATTACACAATTATTTGTCCTGGGAATTGAACCCAAGACCTCTGGCTCAGCTGAACGCTAACCACTACACCAAAAGGCTTGTCAAATAAGAAAGAAATATACAATTAAGATCCATAATAATAATAATTAATAATAATAATAATAATCCATAATAATAATAATAATAATATTAAGATCCATAATTCAGGACAGTAATCCAGGACAATAATTAAATACATTTGCCGAATTTTCTCAGCAGAACAGATTGCAAAAAAAATACATAAAAATAACCTAGATTGCTTATGTGTTCTACCATGGCTTCCTATAGTCAGGAGGGCTAGCAACGACCTTGAACAGAGTACTTTGAAGGCTTTTATTACCCTATGACCCCATAAAAGAAGTAATTTTTTCAGGGTTTTTAGAATTGTGGAATAAAAAAACTCGCATACATGAGTATGTGAGTTTCTTTATTCCACAATATCTTCTAAATGCTTATACAGATTTGGATGTATGGGTTATTGTTAGAATCCTTACATCATCCCAAGTGACAATCCTTACTTCCTTACTCCTTACTAATATTATAAATGCGAAAGTAACTCTGTCGGTCTGTCGGTCGGTCGCCCTTTCACGCCAAAATTACTGAACCGATTTAAATGAAATTTGGTACACAGATAGTCTAGAGCCTGAGAAAGGACATAGGCTACTTTTTAATGCGAAAAAAAGGATGTAAGGGGTTGAAAGGTGAAGTATCGTCAATTAGCCTAAATAAATCAAAAATCTACCCAAGCACACTATTCCACGCGGACGAAGTCGCGGGCACAGCTAGTAGATAATATTTTAGAAATAAAGCTATCAATATGGCGGCTGTGTGACGCCATTTTGAAATGAAATTCTTGGCGGCAGTCGTATTATATCGCTTGCATGGAGTATCACCATCAACATAGATTGATTCTTTTGGCTGGCCTGTTGGTCTAGTGGTCAGTGATCCTGACTACTGATTCAGAGGTAGTAAGTTCGATTCCCACTCAGGACAAATAAGAAATTGTGTGATGGGCACGATCATTTGTTCTATGTCTGGGTGTAAATTATCTAAAACATGTATGTATTATATACTGCATATGTCTGGCCTACCATAGATGATGGTATATATTTATAACACTTTCACGCGTTTACTACTTAAATGGTTATAATGAAACTTTGCATCTACGTTGTCATAAAAAGGACAACAGACGGATGGACAGACATTTATCCATAGAAAAAAACATTTTATTTAGTTTTCTAGTTTATAAGCTCATAGTTTGCCAAACGAAGTCATATCATATTATGTGAGAAATGAGTCACCGTCGTTATAAATACTTGTCAGGCGTGACTGTATATTTTATATGCATACGACATGCTCCAGTTACTGGCTTGTATGTAGAACAGAGTCGTCTTGAACTCCTTAAATAATGTTGGTATATTCATGGATAAATAAAAGTGTCCTAGATAACTTAGGGGGCGTCCATTAATTACGTGAGGCGTTTAGGGTGGGAGGGGGTCGAGCCAAATCTCACCCAATCTCACGTGGGGGAGAGGGGGGCCTCGGCAGATCGATTTTGTGCCGCAAGAAACTGTAAAATTGCGAAAACTGGGTTAAATTTAATAAGAAATGTTTCTCCACTAAAATAGTATAATAACATACAGTAGTAGGGAGGACGGAGTAGTTTACATGGTGGAGTAAATGGTACTACAACCGCAGTTGCTCCTCCTACTACAATTTATTTTCCGTGAACGATAGCATTTTGAAATATTTCACGGGTCGAGCAAAATCTTACGACGTCTCACCAGGGGGGAGAGGGGGGGGGGTCGAGAAATCGCTAAATCACTAAAAACACCTCACGTAATTAATGGATGCGCCCTTATCCCACGGGACTAACAAGATAGTCCTTGTGAGGATGACTTGTAAGGTTCTTTTTGTTAGTCTTGAACTCTTAAATAATGTTGTTATAGTATTATACTCATTTATAAATAATGCTGTAGGACTATCTTGTTAGTCCCGTGAGATAACTTATTCCACGGGACTTGTGAGGTTCTTCGTTCAATACTGAGGTCGGCCTTTTTTTTCTACCAGGACATTTATATCTTTGAATTTGGAATAGTTCTGGTATTCTACAATATGTCGAGAGCCTATTAATAATGTGGAATACTAATAACATCTCCTATTAGTAATTTTGCTGAATTATTATTACCATAATAATACGTTATTAGATAGGAAATAAAAGCCTGCCTTTGTAACTACTTTCGAATTCCAAGACCGAATATGAAATATGTACAATAAATAAAATATTATAAAAAAGACTCACCCACGCTATTTCACGTTAATAAATATTCTGTTTAACGTATTTTTATAACGAAGTCGCTTACGACGCAGCCAAAGCAGATATACTTAATTAAAAAAAAATGGTTTCGTACGTACTTACATATTGCTAAACATCACAGCATTTCTAACTGCATTGCATAAAGACACGATTACATTAATTGTGCTATTTAGATACATAACACACGCGGTTAGCGATTTTGTTCAAAAACGACGGGTACAGGCAAAGCAAGCTTTTACTCTTCCAACAGGACACCTTAACCAACATAGCGCTATCTATCTATTCAATATCATAAAAATGCTCAAAATGCTCTTTGGAAACTGGAAGTTATAGATCGACACAAGCAGGCAGTAGATTTTGGTGTTTTCACCTAATTTACCTTGACAATCCAACACATGCTGTGGCGTCTGTTTGTGCCGATCTATGGTTTTAACTCTAGCTTCAATGTAACGTTCATAAATGTCACTTAGTGTCTTAATTGAATAAATGATTTTGAATTTGAATTCAACAATCATTTGAAATCGTCAATTTAATAATTAACTTAAAAATAAAGCATATAACCGTCTTCAATGCGCTGAAATCATGATAAAAAAAAAACTCATCATCAGATCTTTAAGGAATTTAAATGGTACCATTTTGGAATAAACTTCTCACCACTGTTACTACACACTCCCAAAGTTATATCTATGTCTTTGATTATATACATATCTAGATAGAGTAACTCTACGCATAAAACGGGATCCAATTACGAGTTATGTTTGTAGTTATTGTCAACAAATTGTCACTGTGTGCGTGTTTAGGGATGCCTGTTCTAAATTATTTACCTTCTTGTATTGCGTCATAAATTTACTACGGTAATGGTGTACACCATTTCAGTATTAAATAGTACAGACATGATTACATACAGTTTGGTATATCAATTGGCGGTCTTATCACACACGGCGATTTCTTCCAGACAACCTTTTTACGGATATTATTAAATGTGATATTAAGATATAATTATCACTAACCGAAACTGACAATAAAAAATAAAACGAAGGAAAGGGGACACCACGGCGTCATGCATTGGTGTCCTCTTCACCGCTCAATCAAGGGTTTATTTTCTGTTCATTGGGTTTCAGGATGTCGTCCCGACGGAACGGGTCGGTGTCTCGGGCGGCCGAGGCTGCCTCAAAGAACCGGCTTCATATGGATAGGAACCCACAACACTCAAGAATTACTGGTCAGTATTTTATTAATACCTGTTTTTTTTTTGTTGATAATTGGAATAGGCATTTTTTTTTTCAACTCACATAATGGAAAGTGACAATGTAGAAGAAGATGAAATCTGTTGATTCTACTCTGGAATGTTCTAGGATTTTATCGTGAAGAAAAAATGTACTAACTTTTATTTAGGTTTTACATTGAAATAGGTTATGGAGTTCGACCCTCGAGAGTCTTAGGCATCATCACCTTCTTTTCGTTAACCCAATTACTTGAGGTTAATCCACACATTTGTGCCAGCCATAATCTCTGTAATCACTCCGCTTTGGGCTATAATCATCTTTCACACAATCCATCCATCTTTTCCTGGATTTTTTTTTTATGGTATAGGGGGCAAACGAGCAGACGGGTCACCTGATGGTAAATGACTACCGCCGCCCATGGGCACCTTTAACTCAAGAGTCACAAGTGCGTTGCCGCCCCTAAGGTGGGAGTAGGAGAAGAGGGGGACGGGGGAAAGAGTGGGAAGAGGGGAAGGACGGGAATAGGGGAGAGGGAAGGGTTAGGGCCTCCGGTAACCTCACTCACGCGGCGAAATGCAATGCAAGCATTGCTTCACTACCGGTTTTCTGTGAGGCCGTGGTATCGAGCGGAGTCGAGCCGGCCCATGACGTTTCTCATCCGTAATTCTCTTCTTGCGATATTGCTTTTATATATATCCCTTCTCAGGGATTATTCCCTTTAAATGCCCATAATAAATTTTTAAAACTATCGAATAATATATCTAAAACTCATTAACAGTTTAAGTTTTACCCAAATGACTACGTTTTATTATTTTTACTTATTTTACTTAACTCAGCAGATCCCTCGAATCCGGCCGGACGTCGGAAAGAGATAGACAATGTGATGAAGAGAGCTCGCCAAGCTTCTCCGGGCAGTTGGGACAGAAAATTGCTCGAAGTTGAAGAAAAGGACCCCAACAGGTAAACATACCTTATTTGTATTTATTAAAAACTATACGGTTTTACTCACGTTTGTATTTCGGGGACGCTTCACTCCTTGAGAAAGGGCCCCCGTCGGGTCCGAAACTAGTCGGGCATCCCCGAAATACAAACGTGAGTAAAACCGTATAGTTTTTAATAAATATGAATACCACTCACGAAAGTTTTTATTGTAATACCTTATTTGGTTTAAAAGACCAGCTTTTAGCGAACCGAATTCAAAAGAAAAAAGAATTCCACTATCCCGTCCTGACTCCATCATCGGACCATTGCCCAACTTGTTGGACTCCGTGGACTCGTCAAACAAATCGTTTCAATAAGACTATCTAGCTCATAGTTCCATCATCTGATAAACTCCCAAGATCCCAGTCGATGCGACAATTAGAAGTAGGTTCAAATTAATATCCAAGGGTTGTTTACATAGTTTAGAGCCACTGCTGGACATAAGCCTCTCCCAATACGCGCCACAGCACCCAATCCTCCGCCTTCCGCATCCAGTTCATCCCTGCTACCTTCTTCAGGTCGTGGGTCCATCTGGTTGAAGGGCGTCGTATATCTTCCGTTTCGCGGTCTTGGCCATCGGTCCATCGGCATACGTGACCAGCCCATTGTCACTTCAGCATGATGATGGAAATTAGCAACCCTCGGCATTAGGATAAAAACCTTTCTTGGGTGATACTCAATTTATTAAAGATAATACTCACGTGTATATTTCGGGGATTCCGGACGAACCTGGTATCTGCCACCGACGCAGAAAGTCTCTTTACCCCTTTTAAAAGGGGTCCTCGTCAGATTAGAAACAAGTCCTGGTCTCCTCGAAATACACACATGAATAAAACTGTATATCTTTAAATAAGGGTCGACATACTTTAATTTGTAGAGGTAGTGGAGACACCCCTGGTATTTTAAGTGGGCACAGGCGTTGGTGACCGCTTAGCAGTAGATGGGCCGGATTATGCATGTTTTTCAACCTTTAGTTATACTAAGGTGATAGGCGCCCATTTCACGGTAGGCTTTGCTGTCAGTTTTGCCACAATCAAAATGGTGATTGACGTCTAATGCAGTGATTGACGGTTTCATGATGAGATTTTAATGCCGATATTGCTTCATCAATCACCAACGAACATCCGTCAAACATGACTTTTGGTAATGATTGACGTTTGCATGAGCGTCTAATAGATGCCTTACAGAAAAGTGTGGTCAAATTTTAGGAGAGTTATGTGTAGCCGAAACATTCTTGATTTAGCTTAAAAATATACGTATTTTCATGTGAAGTTCAACGATTTTGTTTTCATATTTTTATGCGGACATTTTTAGAAAAATCCGGACATTCTACCAAAGTCCTTAGTATTAAATAACCAAAGTTTTATTAATGTCAGCCCTACGAAATATTAATTTTATCGGTCAATTATAAAGTTAAAATAACATTTCTTTTAAATATCACGGAGTTTCAGGAAAATTGTTAGTGCTTTACATTATATTATTCAAAGGATCTACTGCACGACCCTAAAATATCACCGTAACAGTCTGTATAAACAAAAACACACCTTAATCTTAATAAAATAGGAACAAAGATGTTTCCTAGATTAAATCGCATTCCGTAATTTTGCGGATCTAATTGCCGTGGGCCAAAAGCTGGTACGGTACGCACATGTATGTGACAATAGTATTTTAAGGTTAATAATAAGCACGAAACATTTCAATAAAATCGTGATAGCGAAATGATTGAGGCGGCGGACTTGCGATCAAGTGGTTGCGGGTTCGAACCTCACCTAGAGCACTACCGACTTGAACAGCTTTAGCTTAGCTGGAGGGATGAACAGGGGCACATTTTACTTAGCCTAATCGCAGCAGAATATTGAGTTTACGCAAAGCTAGAATTATGTCAGGTACTTTGGGGGTGGGTATTATTATTATTTTTAATTTATTTATACATATATTAGTAAGTTACATATATTTTTTTTTTCTCGCCCAATTAATAAGGCTACCGAGAAGCGTTGTTATTTAATAAGTTAAACATTACCACTTACCATTATGTTACACTAGCCGACTCGCGCAACTTCCGTCTGCGTTTGTAAATTTCCCCGTTTTTGCAACATTTCTTATTGATGCTCCACTCCTATTGGTCGTAGCATGATGTTATATAGCCTATAGCCTTCCTCGATAAATGGACTATCCAACACTAAGATATTTTTTTAATTCAAACCAGTAGTTCCTAAGATTAGCGCTTTCCACCAAACAAACACACTCTTCAGCTTTATAATAGTACTATAGATTTAAGAATTATAAACTATTATTATTATTAATAAGAAATCTTAACAAACGGACATAAACAACAACAACGGACGCATGGCTCGATGACAGGACAATGCCCTGTCATCGAGCCATGCGTCTATGTTTGTTCCAACGAGTTAAAACTTAACAGAGGGTATGTCTTATAACTTATTTTGTTAAATATCTTCGGTACTAGAGATTTCATTGTTTTGTCTCCGTTGTAGTTCTTGGTCTAAAGCGGTCCCTAGACGATCATGCGGCATGACATACGTTACGTGCTGCCATGCATGCATGACCGTTTAATTGTATTGATTGATCCGATTGACATGCAAACTACGTGCTGGAAGTTGATTGACAATTTATTCTTTTTAGTTTTATATTTATAAATCTGCCTTTGACAAAGACATTTCCATACCAGCGCAGAAGACCTCTTCACTGTACTGTCTATATGGATTGAATAAAATGATTATACCAAGCGAATTATCATGCTGCATGATAGGCTCTCAATAGGTCCTTCATGCAGCATGTCATGCCGCATGATCGTCTAGGGACCTCTTAACAAGTTTATGATATGCTTTCTCTATGTTAAATGGTGTTGGGTTCGATAGCCACGTGAAAATATTTTCACTTTGCATCGCTGGGCACTTGCTTTTTATAAATTTTAAATGTTTTTCATTTTGTCTATATGATTTGAAAACTGCATTATTGCAATACAACACTTGCATAACAATTGAATACCGGTATATTTTAAGATGTAATTAAAACCATTGGAAACTAAACTTTTGTTTATTGCTACCAAAATACGCATTTTAGGTGTGCCTCGGGAAAAGCATTTTTTTTTTTATATTTTTTTTCTTTTGAGAACTTGGATGCAAAACTTCATTATGATCGGATGAGTAGTTACACCGGAGTTTTTTTTTATAAATTCATACATAGAAACACTCGGACCAATACAATTCAATTGCATTAAGCGGGTATTACACTCCACTAATAAAAAAATTAAGTACAAAGGAACCGGAGCAATAGACATCGGTAATTTCCATGTTCCATTTTTTGTGTATGTAATTTTTTTTTTATTTATGTCTCAATAGTAACGTTAGATATAAGATTTACACTTTATACTCACCAAACGTAATTGTTTAATGGCGAGTGAATGTCGGTACAAATGTCATTAATTACTTCAATCATCATGTGTTAAGTTAACTTCAAATCTTGCAGCTTTTTATATAATAAACAAGTTAGATAGTTGGCCCATTCGATTGTCCGCGAGTCGAGTGTTGTAGGAAGTATTAGTTAACGAGTTATCGATAGTTTGGGTGGCGGGTTTATTTATATATATTACATTAACAACTCCCCAGAGCGACTTTAGGAAGAAAACGAACCCTTGTTGGTTCTGAATTCAGTAAATATGGCAAAAAAAATTAACCGATAATTGTGATATAGATGGCGCCACACTGGCTACAAACAATTGTACCTGGACGGTTCCAGATCTCCGTCCCCACGCCGCTCCAGGTCCCCAGGCCTTAGGAGGTCCAGGTGAGACTACCACCATATTCCTGTTATCTATTCAAGGTGGGGATCTCTCATATTGGGGAATGATAAATGAAAAACAATAGATGACTGTCATGGTTAATCCGTAGTCATATATACACTCGTACACACAGAAACGAGTTAAATACTTACATTTAGCCAACTATAATTTGATCCCACTTAATAGGGGCCATCAATGGGGACTGTTACCGGGCATTCCGAGCCTTCCAATTAAATTTTAGTTAAAATAAGTTTATTATATTTTTATTTGTTAATAGATTTTGTGAATCATGATCATCATGAATATGCTGCATTTATGTGTAAACAAGTCGAGTATTTTAAAAGAGCATAGTCTTTGAGCAATGGGAATAGGGGCCATCCATTAATTAAGTTATATGAATTTCATGATTTTTGCCTTCCCCCCCCCCCGTCCTTGTCACAGATGCTCACATTCGCGGGACCTCCCCCCTAGTTGGTGTGATGTCACATATTTTGAAAATTTTACACCCAGAACTGAAATTAAAATTCTAATTTTTTTTTTTACAATATTGTATTAGCGTGTTTAATTCTTTCGTTTACAGGTAATGTTTTGTGTTTAGATTTTGTCATGTGACGTCACGAAGCTTATGACCCCCCCACTCCTTGTCACACTTCCTTGACCTCTTCCACCCCCTTAACATGTGACGTAATGTATGGAGGGCTCCATACGTATACGTCCTTTCCTTCCCTCTCCAGAACAGGTCTCATCATCATACCAGTGCAGGTGTCATCCTCTTATGGTGTAAAAAATTCCGACAAGAACAATGAATTTGTTCATCAAATTCATCATCAATTTAAAAAAAATTGGTCATGAGTTATTTAAAATCGTCTACTTAAAAAATAATTAGAATTAACTTAACACACAGAGTCACCGCAACGATAGGTTGCATTGTCAAACGATAAATTATAAAATAAAAAAATAATAACTTATCTGTCTGTGTCGATCTATAACCGCCCGTTTCGAAATCGTTAAGCCTTGTGAGTAGACACTAGATATACCAAGAACCAAACGGTTCATCTTTGCCGCATCATTAAAATTTGCAATACTTCACCAACAATGAAAAATGAATGAATTTATGTTGCATCTGTATACCCGTACCTGTATTTTGTAAACTTATAAATAAATAAAATAAAAAAAACATCTTACCCCGTATCACAGAATACATAATGGTACAGGTACAGAATTCCCACTCCGCCAAATCATTTAAATGAATAGCGACTCTAAATCCGACAAAATAAAGTCGCGATTTAGGTCGCAAAGCGCTAATTACCTACAGATATATTCACCTAGAAGGTGCCTCTCTTTCTATCGCGTAACTCTTATCTGTTCTGACGACGCCGCGACGTAAGAGTTGTCTTTTTTTAAAGAATTAATTAATCTGAATATTTAATTACCAGTAAGTTATGTGACTATTAATCTATTTTCGTAAACAAATACACCTAGACTAGGTACTAGTAACTCCATAGTCTAGATACGAACGGATGGCGCGTCGCAGCGAGTGAGTGAGCATTGAATTAACGTGCGCCCCGGCCGACGCGCGGCAGCCCACTGAATGTTGACACGTTTAGTCGACCCCGCCGTGTACTTGTAGTTTTATATCTACACTGTGGAGTGGACTTGGCCTGCCCGAATACTTAAAGCGCGTGACGTCTTTCAAGGCCGTCAAACTGAGGACTACCATTTTAGTATTGTAGGTATTTATAATGGTGGCCCTCAAGCTAGCTTACAAATCGACGGATTGAGGTCTTATTGAAGAGTGACATTAAAAAGTATAAAGTAAAAACCCGACTGAATCAAAATACTAACTAAATTTTTTTATTAATACTTTTTATTTATTACTACACCTAACTAAAATTACAAAAATATATAAACAAGTATACTTGTATATATTTTTTGTTATCATCTTTTAAAACCAATCATTATCAAGATGGTAGGGTTTTAAAAGAGGTAGGTTTGGGAGAGAAAATAAAATTAAATGCATCGTTAAGTAGTTGTGGAACCAGGGAACACAGGGATGGAAGTAGTTGTGGAACCAGGGAACATAGGGATGGATGTACATACATAAAGATCAACCATTTAACATTCCCTTTGGGCTTCGGTATCTCAAGTATCGTTAAGATAATTGGGCAGATGCCTATGCTAAATGATATGACAACAGTAAGGTGTGACGTCATGGCGGTTTGACGTTTACTAAAAATAGGGTTGCCAACTTTTGCATGAGTAAAAAAACATGTTGAAAAAGAGTGTTCTTGGAGTTTCTTGCCTGTTCTTCTCTAGAAGATCTACGTATTGGAACAGGCAACTAGCTTCACGTTTTTTTTCTTTCACGCTCGTATTTTTATAAAGAATATATTTATCTTAGATTAATTCCTGTGTCGAGGGAGAGGGGATGTTACAAACATTCAAACAACAGACCCAAAGAATACTCGGACAACTAATTGTGTATCACACAAACTTTGGTGCCGGTTGGGACTCGAACCGAAGCTACCTCTTTAACCCTTGCCCCATCCGTGCAGTCATATATTGTTATAAATAGCTATATTTCACAATATTTGCAATAAAAAAACTTGAAAATCAACGGGACCTACTTGTGTAACCAGCAAAATGATGAAAATAGTTTGTTTTGCATCAATAGCTGTAGCCTAACTTATATTTTCATATTCTGTAAAATTTATATTAAAATATCGATTAGGTTCGAGGTGTTGAATTACTAAACATAGGGTTGCCAACTTTTTGCATGAGTAAAAAGAACACGTTGTGTTGTGTTGAATCGCTCTCTTGTACCAGTATACGTAGGACCCGTCCAAAACAATTGAAATTTAACTTAGACTAATAACAATAACTCCACACATTTCAAACACGGCTGTCTGATCCCAAACTAGGCAGAGCCTACCATAGTAATGGTAACCAAACTGCTGATAAACATACTTATATATTTCTAAATACATACATATTATAGATAAATTACACGCAGACACAGAACAAGTTATCGTGCTCATCACACAATTATTTGTCCTGGGTAATGAAGAAATGGAAGATGATACACACTATTTTCGTCACTCGAGTCCTTTGTATTTTATCAAATCGATTAAATCTACTTATCGGCAACATTTTTGGTCATCACTAATTGACTATTTATCGAACTATGAAACAGACTGGACTGGAGAGTCTATATATTTTTAGGGGTTACATTTAATTTGGTGACATCTATTGTAATCATTGATTGTATCTCACTCAGATCATATTACTTTTCTTTAGGCATGGAATAATTTTCCTGTTGACTCTCACTCGTAATATTGTAGTATCTCCTAAAATGAGCATTAGTACTTAACATTACTGCTGTTGTTATTTAAATAAATGAATGAATTTGTCTGGCCGTAATAAAAATATTTGGCCTTGGATTCGTTGATAAGTGTATTCTATATGTGATAGAAGTGAAACTTCTTAAAACAAATACGCCTCTCTCTTTCTAATTATCAAAACATCAATACAAATAAATAAAGTATCTGTTTGTAATGTCAAAATAATAGTTTCTTTTTAAGTTCATACAGTTATTTGCACGATACCTATAGATAAAAATCAGTTTTAAAAAATTTTTGTCTGTCTGTTTGTTTCGGCTAATCTCCGGAACTGGTGGACCGATTTCCACGTGACTTTCACTGGCAGACAACTTGTGTTATAAGAAGTAACTTAGGCTACTTTTATTTTGGAAAAAGAATGATGGTTCCGCGTAAAATATAAAAGTATGTACACGCGAGCGAAGTCGCGCGGGAACTGCTAGTCTCTGTAATATCTTTCTTCTTTCTTATGTAACGAAATGTGCTTAAACGTGACGCGTCACATAAATTCACTCATAATTCTAGAGCATCATCGATTATCGAATTTTCGCCTGAGAAGTATAAAATGTAGTTAATTATTTGTATTTATTTGTCCGTAGAACTCCACTGGCGTCTCGCCGCTCCCGTTCTGGGGGTCGCCGCTCCCGCTCCCCGGTGGGGCGTCGCTCGCGCTCTCCCGCGGGGCGCCGCTCGCGCTCCCCCGTAGGGCGCCGCTCCCCGCGCAAGTCGCGCTCCCGGTCGGCTCGCCGCAGCCCGCGTCGCACTCCACGCAGGAGCCCCATCAGGTAAAACAAAGTTACTTTGCTGTGTTAGTGTAGTTTTTGTCAGTCAAATGGTTAAGAAGACAATACCAACATTCCTAAATTTTGATTCAATCAATTAAGTTTAATTTACCTATGCACGAGAGATTCTTGCAATTTGATCACATAATACCAACAAAAATGTTTTGTGCAAAACATAACTTAAAAGTTAAAAAAAAAATAATTAAGTAGGTAATGTTGGTTGGTGATAATTTATTAAATAATTTTCATCTACTCCAATTTACATCAGATGGTCTTATGATATGGTTCCAGACGCAGTCCGATCCGCTCGCGGGTGGCGCCCCCCGCGCCCCCTCCGCCCGCCCCCCGGCGCCGGCCCGCGCCGCCCCCCGCGCGCCCGCTGCGCCCCCCGTCGCCGCCCCAGCCCAGGAAAGTACGTACGCGCCCCCTTCGCGATATCGACACACAAGTAATTACTTCGATAATTTTTTTTTTTATTATTATTATTATATAGGGAGCAAACGAGCAGACGGGTCACCTGCAACTCAAGAGCCACAAGTGCGTTGCCGGCGTTTAAGGTGGGAGTAGGGGAAGATTGGGAAAGGGGGGGGGAAAGGGTTAGGACCACCGGTATAAAACTTTAAACTCGTCCTTATGGATGGTCTTTCGAGAATTAATGCATCAACATTTTTTTTATCCGTCACGCCCTCGATCCACCGAAGCTCAATTTATAAGCCAAACGGGATTGATGTGCGGAGGGTCCTGTCCTCTCTAATGTAGAGATGCACGTTTCGTGTCGACCTGCTGCTCCTTCGGGAAACAGATAGCCCAGCTCCCAGGCAAGCGCTTATGGAGGCAGAAGATCGTAAAGTACGGTACCCCCAAGTAATACTTCGACACGTGTTTCGCCTCTTGAAGCTAATGAATAATAGTTTATCATTTGGTTAAGACATAAATGTTAAATGCATATATTATGGATTCTTACATTTACTTTAATGGTATTAAACAAGTTACTTCACCTTTGTTACAGTCATCGCCATCAGGCTCTTCGGCAAGTAGCTGTTCTGACGAGTCATGTTCAGTTTGTTCAGCTAAGAACAAGAAAGTAGCTCCGCCACCCAAGCCTGTTAAACCTGTGTAAGTACCTCAATTTTTTAAACATTGCATAAATATTCATATACAGGGCTGTTAGAGAAAACTGTTGTCAAATTTTAGCTTAAAAAAAATGTTTTTCAAAACTGTATTTTCGGATTTTTTTTTACCTGGTGTGTAGGTGCACATTTCCAAACAGCATATGAATTTTCATGTAAATTTTAATAAGTAGTAAGTAAGACTAATGCGCACCACAAGTTACCTATTACTATACAGTATAGTGTATGGATATACAAAATCCATTTTCGGTAACCCACAGTACAAGCTAGGCCAGGTCCAGTCCACAGTGTAGGTATAAAGTTACAAGTACACTGCCGGTTGACATATCGTGCCAAAATTCAGTGGGAGCCGCGCGTTAGTTCGATGCTCACTCACTGGCTGCGTCGTATCTAGCCTATCGAGTTATTAGTACCTACCCTAAGTTTATTTGTTCACAAAAATAGAGTAATAGGTACATAACTTACTGGTAATTAAATATTTGTAACGTCACAGCGTGGTCAGAACAGATAAGAGTTACGCACTAGAAAGAGAGGTAACTTCTAGGTGAATATAACTGTAGTTAATTAGCGCTGTGCGACCTGAATTGCGACTTTATTGTGTTGGCACAAGAGTAGCTATTTATTTAAATGATTTGGCGGAGTGGGAATTCTGTACCTGTACTATTATATATTCTGTGGCTATGCTTAGTTTAGGTCTAGATAGCGATGGGTAATATGTACAGTTACTTGTAAAATTAACTAAATATTTATTTATTTTTGTACATTAAAATGTTTATTTAAATAAAAATATACATATTGTTGACAGTGGAGCTACATCCCCAAGTCGAGCTCGCGCCGTACAACCCACGAGAGAGTTACTGAAAGCGCGGGAGAGTAGCAAGAGGACCCGCGAGGAAAAAGTGAGTATACTATTCTCTCTGATGTACTGTCACATACAATGCATTTCCATTAATAATAGGAACGTCAATGACCTTAATCTGTCCACTGTCACTTGGAAAGTACAGTTTGCAGACAAAACTAATTTGTAACTTACTTAATTAGTTCTCGTATTTATTAATTTCATAGTTTTAAAAATGACTAGAGATGGCATGTTTGTCAATATTCGACCATCATTTATTAGTTTTGGTTTATTCCAATGACCATTATTTTTTATTTATATGATAAATCAACATATATACTGGACACCTTCAGCTTTTTGTAGTTTTCGTGAAAACAAAAAATATCTGATCCAATTTTTATGTTCTTTTTTTGTAAATAAATGTTTAAGAGTAGAATGAATACGTTTCTTTTGGATAGGTGTAAACCATGTTAGTCTTCATTGTCACTTTCCATCAATTGAATTTTAAGAAAAACACCTGTGACACCTGTTCATATAAAAATCAAGTTAAAGAATTGGTGTGCGGTGCAGGTGCTGGAGTGGCAACGCTCGCAGCTGTGCGTGGCGCCGCAGATCAAGCGCGAGGGCGAGCGCTCCGAGCGCGCCGAGCGGCCCGAGCGCGCTGAGCGCCCCGCCGCCGCCGCCGCCGCACGCAACGCGCGCGCCGTGTCACCCGCCGCCATCGCCGCCGCGCTCAACGACTCCGACTCCGACTCGGAGTCCGACGCCAGCGAGGAGCCGCAGCCGCAGAGGTACTGCCGCAACTCGGCTCGAAAGACCACTCTAATATTATACTAGCAACCCGCCCCGGCTTCGCACGGGTACAAATTAAACACCTAAACCTTCCTCATGAATAAATCTGTCTATTAATGAAAACCGCATGAATATGTAGTGATTTTATACTTTTATTCGAGCAAAACATCAGAATGTCTACATACTTAAATATATCTGCTTAAAATTGGTAACAAGTTTTAAAACTGATAAGTAAATAAAGGATTTAACTAGGCCAGGCCCACTTCGCACTTTAGGTATGAAGCTACTAGTACGTGGCGAGTTTGTTGTCCACACTATTTACATTACATTATACATTACGCACGCCTTGACCCAGCTTAATAAAGTTTCAGAGTTCCATAAGGCAGTATACTTGGACCGCCAATTAAGATGTAATGTTTGTTACAGACTGACTCTGTCGGAACGTTTCGGCAAGATGGCTCAGTGGTCCCTGGACCGGTCGGCGCGGCTCGAGAACATGCGCATCACTCGCCGCGAGACCACCCTGCACGTGCGCATCGAGCGAGACGAGCGGGAGCCCGAGCCGCCAGCGGAGCACCCCACCTTCCCGTGAGTGTCACTCGTCACACGAGCATACATAGAGCGAGATCAAGGAATATTTCCCTAAAGTGAGGAACGTACGGTTGACGGCTTGTTGTCCCCCCCCCCCAGCGGCGCGGAGGGCGCGGCGGCGGGCAGCTACCCGTCCGAGCTGCTGCTGGCGGCGCCGGCCGGCCTGCCCTCGTGGGACGACGTGCGGGTCCGCTACGATTACTACAAGAAGCGTGGATATTTGCGAGGTAACTCTTATTATTTATTTACATTTTTTTTATTCTCCATAGAGCATCAACCCTATTTTCGTGTAACTGTAACGGTTTATGCAATGCTCGCCAAGATCTTGACACTTATCGTTACCTTTTGCCCCAGTTACATGCTGTCTCTATAATTATAGCCCACTAGCTTTTCGCTCGCGTTAGTTTAGAATTAGACCTGATTTACGGAGAGGCAGAGCTTTCTCCGTTTAATACTAGTATATTGTTACGAGCCGAGTTTCTGGATTATAAAGCTACACCAATTTATTACTGAAATAGACTTCAATAGTTTACAAGTTCGTGAGTCAAGAGGAAAAATAACTCGTTACCGTCACGCTAATAATACATATATAGATCCACTAGAGGGCGCTACTCTAAACATTGTTTTGTCAGCTTCTTATTAATTAATCTTTAAAAATATAATTAGCTTAGTAAAAGTGAAAGCAATACACTAGTTTGTCTGTGGGAGTGTTATCTTTACTTTAATAAACTTGTGAACTAAATACGTAGTGACAAAATTAACGACATGAAATATCCAGAGATACCGGAATCTGTATGTACTTATGATGATGTCACCAGTAGATGGCATCACTTTTTCAAGTGCAAACTTCTTTCGGCATGTTGGGCACTTTTGGTATGGGGTAAAAGCACTGAACTCGCGTGACCGTTTACGCTCAGATAACATATTGTCATGATGACATATAAATGTCTGTGTTTATGTATATTTGATGTGTAGTCCTACGACTGACAGTTTTTGTTAAGCTCATACAGTTATTTGTACGATGTCTTTGTTTAAAAACTAGTTTCTTACTTCGGTTGGTTATTTTACGATGCTTTGGATTCTAATAAGAAGGCCAGCCTTAGTAAACACTCTCAATTAAATCTAAAATAGTTTTTATGATCTGATTGGGAACGACATTTTTTATCGCACGTTTCACTAGACGCTCGGCGGATGAAGGTTGTGGCGGATGAAAAATGCTGAGTGCGAGTTGATTTATTTTATTTACGCCATCTGTGAATTCTGTGCGATACTACTGTACTTTGATGTCAGTCGTATACTAATTATGTTTATATTAGTTTGGGCGACACGAGTGACATGACTAAAATAGATCGGTCGTCGCAGGTCTGACGCTGGGCGACTACGTGAAGTGGGAGGAGTGGTGGTACAAGTACCAGGAGTGGCTAAAGCACGAGCGCGCGTACGAGCGCTGGGCGGAGGGCGAGGGCGCGCCGCGGCGCGAGCGGCGGCGGCGCGGCGGGCGCCACCGCCGCAGCTGAGCCCGCGCCGCCCCCGCCGCCGTGCACGCCGTGGACCTGGCGGGGGCGGCGCGCTAGACCGCGTCTGGCGCGCCCGCTGCACTCTACGTGTCCTACACGTCTGTTTACAACAGTGCAGCGCAACAAAAGACTTTATACATGTATCGTTAAGGTACATATTGTGGTGATTTAGTTGTGGTCGCGCGCCCGTGTCGCTCGGACGTCGGACGAGGGCGAGTGATCGTTAATTGTGTATAACTGTGTTTGTGCGTTTTGATAATAGATTTAATTATAATTATATTTAGTATGTAACCGATCCACTCCGAAAAATGACCTCCTGTTGAGGTACAACATGAGGTATTCGAAACAATTAATATTTATGTAAGTATAGTTTTAATAAATTTAAATACATAGTACAGTCTTTCTATAGTATTTTTTTTAAAACTAATTAAATACGAAAACATAATAATCTAAAGATCAATTTTTTTGTTATATTCTTAGTAACAATACCTTAGTTGTTATATTTTGTATTAAGTTAGTTCATATAATATTTATCAATTACAGTTACCGGCACGAGTCGTGAGCACTCTTGTCGATATGACGTTGACTACACTAACGCTATTCGTCAGTCGATGCTCGTCTGTTAGATTCGCACGTATCATTCGACCACCGTATACTTGAATGCAATTTTAGTGATAACTTTATAACAAGTTTATTTTTGAAAATTAGTACTCACGACTCGTGCCGGTATCTAAACTTTCGTGTAAGCCTTTCAAAATGTAATGTAATTTTAATGGAATAATGTTAATATTTTACGTAAGATAGTGATAATTGAACACTTGTATATAGGCATGGCTTTATTGTACTAAATAATATATACTCATGTAAGTTTATTTGAAAATATACATTTAGTTAACGGGAGGTCGTACTTGGATTGTCTTTAGAATAGAATTAAAAATATATTGTAACTAATTACATATAACTAAGTACATGCCCATATCTAACAGGCAACTCCTCTAGTTTCTGATTCAGCATGACAGACACTAACTCAGGGCTGCCAGTAAGGGCTACTTATTTTAAAAGGTGTTTTAAATTTAACACTGAGTTAATAGGTCTTTAATAGTTTACCACAGACATGATTTGTTTTGTGTATGTACTTACTTATTACGCTATAACATCAGTAATGACATTGTATCCAATTATAAATCTACTATACAAACAGGATACAAAATATAATCGAATTATACGAATTTTGTATCCAATTATACAATCTGGCAGATCTCCACTAGTTGTATATGTTAGCGGTTGCAATTTTGGAAGTTTGATTGTTGTTTTCTTAAGTTATGAGTTTTTTGTGGTTTAACCATAGGCTGTTTTCAAGGTATATAAACTCTGGCTACTTGTCCATTACACGATTTTCTAACAGACTTAACATTGCACAATTTATAATAACTATAAATAAATAAATAAATAACAAAATAAATATACGATAGATAGATAGAATATTTTTTATTGTACACCATTAATTGAAACAGATCATAGCTTAAAAATAGAGTACAAGGGGCGGTCTTCGCTTCGCTAATAGCGATCTCTACCAGACTCCACGCTAGATAGATATCGTAATAAAGTACTAAGTAAGACTTTGTCAGAGATACTATCCTTTGTGTATGTAATATGTATATGCAGCTTCAGTCAGTCGTTATTTAGACGCTTTTTAGTTCTTACAAGGTTCAACCATTTGAAAATTTGCGGTTACAGTTCGACACAACATACGGTATTATCTACGATCCATTTTAAATAATTTTCTATTGACAAAGCAACCTGGTATTTCGGTGGGTGTGTTGAAATTTAAAATAAAATTGTTTTTTTTAAATGACGATTTCTAATAATTGTTAAACTATGAAATATATTTAAGTTTAGCTTGAAGCGACTTGTCGTTTCGCCTCTGTTAGAGGACGCCAACTTTGAAATTTGATTACATAATTATGTAGAAAGAGGGGCTTTAACCGTCGGGGTTTGTACAACCCCTTCTGTATTAGCCCGTAGCGGGTTGCCTGTTGGTTGAGCGACGTACATTGTGTATTTACTAATCATGTCTATGCCTACTTATTATACGTATATTTACGAATTAGAGTTTCATTATTCCTTCTACCCTCTAAATGAATTGATTCCGATGTATTGATGTGTTAAATAAATTGTTTTTATTACGAAGTTAACTATATTTTCTTTAAATTACACTCGTAAGGAGATCATAGCCATAATAAAAAAATCCGGTCCCGCAGAGGTAGATTTCGTGTTTTTAAATATTTATCTCCAAACATATATCGCATTAAAAACTTTTTAGTCTACATTGTAGAGTAAAATAAAAAATTGGCTTTCATTTAAAAATATTATGGATTGTAGGTTTACAGTTTCGGAGCTACGAATTTTTTTCGGAATGTTGTTGAATTTAAAGATTTTAATTATGCAGATATTTAGTGTATGACGTCGTGTAATTGTGTATGGTAAAAAAAAAAATTGTGCATGCAGCCATTGTGGAGAAATTCGCTAAAAACTGATTCCGTTGGGCGAACGCTGTCCTGGCGGAACTTTTTTTAATCCATGGACTTAGAAGAAAAAAAATGTGTCCAAAAATTAGTGTGTATTTGTGTGTAATTGTGTATGTATGAATAAAATTAGTGTATGCATAAACTTCGGAGAAATTCAAGTTTCCGCTACGCGAACGTTTGGCCATTAGCTAGTTTTCATATAAAGCGCTTATATAGAGAGCTGTAGATTTTTACATACGTTGTTTTGAAATTGTTTATATTTGTTTAAAAAACAGATTTAGAAAAAATCGTAGGGTTTAAAAGATACAAATTTAAACTTAAAATACGCTTATTAGGTCTTATTTCGTAAAGTATGCACTTTGGGGTCTAGATTTTCACGTTTATACAAACCTTGTAAGTGTCTGCAACATGTTGCCAAGTATCAATGATGTTCCGTTAGTAATTAAAGAGTTATAAGACAATTTACCATGAATAGACCACTGTTTACAAAGCAGTCAAATATCACGACGTTCTAAAGGAATTGCATAGTAAAATGTATTCCAATAATTAGTGTATTAACTACTCACATGCATTAAAATACTGACAAAGCATCGAAAACCTACATATCCCGACCAAGTTCGGATGGATACAAAAAAGCGGCCTAATAAGTAGCCATCCGAACTTGGTCTGGTTATGTAGGTTTTCGATGTTTTGTCAGTATTTTAATTGTTTCTCTGTAATTACTGAATTAAATGAGATGAAATTTTGCATGTGAGTAGTTAGGTTAGATAGGTATAGGTAAGATATGTATAGTTAGTTATATTCATGAAGTTTTATTGGACTTTTGTTACCTAGTTTAAGTAGACAAGCAAGTTGCCTTCTGCTTGATATTTAAAACCAACATAAATGGCCTTCTGCTGACTAATTCACACTATTCTAGCAATTAAATTGTAATATGCTTACATTAACGTGATCTTCACAACAATATAAACACAATATTGAAGATACTTCATCAATGTACACCATTGTTTTCGTATTTTACATTATTATTTTGTACAGGAAAAAATACTGTATTGGGTGTACTTCTTATAGTGTTTTTACACTTAGGGACAAGGCAATACTTATAAAATGTTTTTTAAACTTTATCCATCGTCTATTAATTACAATACATAGTAAATTACAACTGAAAATCGGTATAAAATTACACTTCAAGTAAGTATACTAAGTTTATGAAACAAACACTGAGCGTGATATCTAACGTTATCCAAGGCCCGCGAAATATGGCGGCGTTCAAACAGATCAAATTTTATCGATGTTTTCAATGTTATTTTAAAAATTAATTTGAACATTGCCAAGGTTATTTATATTTTTTATTAGAGTAGAATGATGGAACAAGTTAATAAAAGATAAAAAAAATACATGCATATTCCCTATTACAGACAAATTTTTTGGACACATTTTTTTTCGTCTAAGTCCATGGATTAAAAAAAGTTCCGCCAGGACAACGTTCGCCCAGCGGAATCAGTTTTTAGCGAGTTTCTCCACAATGGCTGTATGCACAAATTTTTTTTTACCATACATAATTACACGACGTCACACACTAAATATCTGCATAATTAAAATCTTTGAATTCAACAACATTCCGTTGCGCGAACGCACACCTTTGAAGCCTCAGTCACTGCACTGCAGTTCTGACTGCACTACAATAGACGAACGATGCTTGGTTTTAGAGGACGGTGCCCATTTCGTATGTATATTCCTTCCAAGCCAGATAAATATGGCATCAAGTTAATGATGTTTTGTGATGATATATCATACTACATGATAAATAGCCTAATATACTCAGGAAAAGACTACTCCCAGATAATCGTAGTTGACAACTCAGCAACGGGTATTCCACCCGTTGCTGAGTTGTCAACTACGATTTACAACACTACGAAGATCGAAGCCAAAAATGACGAACGTCAACTAAGAGTATCTACAGGGTGGCCCAGAAAGACCGAAGTGGTGTGAATTGCTTATAACTTTTTATTTAAGAGATATTTTTTTAATTTTTTTTTTTAAATACATTAAATTTATGGGGAATATTTTTGGATTAGTTATTAAAAATGATATCCCGCAAGTGGTGGCCATATTCTGCTTCGCACAAATGTGCTCTTTCCAACACATTTTCCATGACCTTTCGCAAAACTTCCGGTGGTATGTTGTTAATTTCTTCTCGAATATTGGTTTTTAACTCCTCAATAGTCCTAGGCTTATTAACATAAACTTTTCCTTTTAAATAGCCCCAAAGAAAACAGTCTGGAGCGGTTAAATCCGGGGAACGCGGAGGCCAATTAAAATTGCTGTTACGAGAAATTATTCTTTCACCAAAGATGTCGCGTAAAAGAGTCATTGTGGCCCTCGCAGTGTGCGCTGTGGCTCCATCCTGTTGGAACCATATTTGCAGATGGTTTTCCACGGCTGGCCTTACAAAATTTTGCAACATGGCCCGATATCGATCACCATTGACGGAAATGGCGACACCTTGTTCATTTTCAAAAAAAAATGGGCCAATGATCCTTTCTGAAGAAACACCGCACCAAACGGTACACTTAACTGGGTGCAATTGTCGTTGATGAAGTACTCTCGGGTTTTCCGTAGCCCATATCCTACAGTTTTGCTTGTTAACGAACCCATTTAATTGAAAATGGGCTTCGTCACTCATTATTAAGTTATGAATAAAATTTGGATTCTCTTGTGCTTTTTGCTGGAAATAAATTGCATAGTCAAGTCGTTGCTGGTAATCTGTTGGTTTCAATTCTTGGACAAGTTGAATTTTGTATGGAAACAATCCTATGGTGTGCAAAATTCGCTGCAGCGACGTTCTTGAGAGGCCCAGTTGTGACGAACGTCTCCTGGTTGATATTTCTGGATCCTCCCGAATACTCTCCTGTACCACTTGAATATTGTCAGCCGTGTGGACAGTTCGGTGTCTGCCGGGACCAGGAAGGTTCCTTACTGCTCCTTGTTCTCGAAAATTTGCAACCAGACGGTATTGTTGACTGAGAGGGTGCAACCCGCACATTAAATTGACGACGGTATGCACGCTGAGTCAACACAATGGACCGTTGATTTGAAAAGTAAATTTCAACAATTTGGGCACGTTGTTCAATTGTGTATTGCTCCATTATAAATTATCCAAGTCTTCTTTACAAAATACTGAAAAGAAAAGAAAAAAAAAATTATAATAAAAAAGTTATAAGGAATTCACACCACTTCGGTCTTTCTGGGCCACCCCGTACTAACAGAACAATTTTGTCCCAACATAGAGTTAGGTGAAAGAAAGGACTGTTCCACTAGTCCCTACCAGCTGTCCCTCCTGGTGGGGACAAGTGGTTTTTTTTTTCACTCTTCCCAAAACTATAGTATAAAAAGTAATTATCAGTTATCACTAGAGATCGGATAATCGGATGCATATTTACCTAAAGTTATTTTATGGATAACAAATTACGGAAGCGGCTTCTAAGTATATTTTTATTTAAAATAAAATCCCGGGATTCCGGGATCGCATAACTAATAGGATGTATATTTACTTTAAGATAATTATTTTTAAGTTAAGGTGTTTCCCATTCGAGTATGTACGTATGTAAGGTGTAAGAGAAATGGTGGTGTGGTAAATAAGAAAACATAAATTAATATAAACTTATTTATTCATTACATCACATAATATTTTTATGTTGTACACACAGAAACTACATAGAAGAGAAATGAAAGATAGAAAAGTTGTACATGGGCGCGGGATTCTTTCGATAAAAAAGTGCTTTCCATAATAGCCAACATCTCAACTTTAGGTAAATATGCATCCGAATATCCGATCTCTAGTTATCACAAATAATTTACTAAGCATCGTCCTGCTAGCTACAAAAGTCTTCATTCACAAAAGTCTAGTTCTTCTTCCACAAAAGTCTACTATTACATTTTTCCAGTTAAACGCAGAATGTTTGCTGTCTTTGGTTTCGTATGTGTGAATGTTGAACGAGAGACCAGAGTAACATAGCTATACTAGAAGTGTGATATTGATTTTCTAGGAGTGTTACTTGAATAGCAATTGTACCACTAAGATAGTGGCGAGATGGCAGATGAGTTATACGTTTGTAAGTGAAACAAGAACGACAAGTTGATAGAAGTATTTTATTACACACCAGAACACTTCAAAACAGCAAAAGACAGAAATTTACATTTACTAGTCTTAATCTACCCGCAAAAACACTCTTAGCGTCGTAGCTCCTAAACGAATGGACTGATTTAAGTGCGTTTTTTAGTAATCTCTCGCGTGACCGTCACGCTAAGATACATATATAAATCCACTAGAGGGCGCTAATCTATCAGCTCCTTATTAATTAATCTTTAAAATATAATTATAAAAGTAATGAGAAATCTAAAAAAGTGAAAACTATAAACTAATTTGTCTGTGTAAGTGTTATCTTTACTTTAATAAGCTTGTTAACTAAATACGTAGTGACAAAATTAACGACACGAAATATCCAGGGATACCGGAATCTGGATGTACTTTCTGTTAATTATTAGTATTGACGTACGTGTGTAGCAAGGATGTTGCGGATGCATATTTTTTCACATCCGCAGATGCGGATGTGGAGACGGATATTTTATAAGAACCAGCATCTGCCCGCCACTCCGCTCACGCAACGCCCACAGAAACCTGGGCCCTAAGTCTGTTTGTTGTGTCAATTGTGTCACGAAGGTCTCAAAATTACTTGATTTTGACAGTTTGATAATAACACAACTGTCGCAATCAAGTTATTGGGAGATCATTGTGACAATTGAAACAACAGACTTAGGGCCGTTTTTCGGAGATAAATAATTTATCTAAGATTTTTAACGACACGCAAAAGAAATCGGGTTCAGAAGATTTTGAGTGATGGTGAGACTAGTGTTTAATTATATAGTTATATCACCCATATGGGTGGAGGAATAAAATAATAGGATAGTAATTTTGTGATATTTTTATTAAACATGAATAATTAAAGGTAAAAATTTGAGCGTCATGACTGATTTACGAGAAACAAATGATACATACACAATAACAAACGCGTCGAATCTTGTCACCGAACGAAATCTTCGTTACTATTGATCAATACACACGTGCATAGCGCAGACGTCGCCGGTTCCCCCTATTTTCTTTCTTGTCGCGACTTGTATTACATCTGCATCGGCATGAATATACGCATCGATTATTGCGGATGCGGATGCAGATGCAGATTTTCAAATCGATGCGAAAGCTCCGCAATTGCGGATGCGAATATTCGCAACATCTCTAGTGTGTAGTAAGAACATTACTTTATACACTGACTGCGAGTATTGCGTGCGTAATTCATTTAGTAATATAAATAAAAACATAATTGTAATTTCGGTGCAAAATTATAACGCCTTTAGTGCTCAATAGCGAAAACATTTATTCAAAATTTCATCCGAACGTATGTCAGTTTGATGGATGTCACTAGTAGCACAGATAAGATAATAGTTACTTCGTACTTTCGTTCTAGTAGTGGAGTCATATTAGACAACATAAGACCTAAACTTCGGAATAATTCCACGATCCATATTTTTTGATGAAACCTTTTGCATTTGCTTCTAAATAGTGTCAATAAAAATGTCTCCTTTTAAAAAAGGGTGCTAATTGTTTATAACGACCCGCTGTTTGTTTATTTTTTGTGTCTATTTTATTCGAGTGTCATCGAATTTCATGATATTATCGAAAATGCGTATAATACTCAACTTCCAGCTGATGTAAGAAATTTTAAAAATATGTAAAAAATTATTTAAACTTATATAATAATGTACAAAGATGATCCTTTCTAATATCCTTTTGGTTTTATGTCATTTACTTTTGTCAATAAAAAGTTACAGCTACTTTTCAGTGGCGCGCGCGCTCGTGCGGGCTTACTTTCAGCAGTACACGGCTGACGCAGCGTGAATTTTAACATTAGTTAACCAATTACTGGTCGCCCAATTTACATTGAAAAAAAAATATATATATATTGTTTGTATTATTATTGTATTGTAAAATTTCCCGTTCTTTTGAATGGTATTATAATTTTTATAATAAAAATTTAATTTCAAAATTTATTAGCAAAAAACTGCATATTTGATTATAAGATGTTAAATAAAAAAATTAGCACCCACTTTCTCGCGGAGACATTTTGATATGTTATTCTACACACCTTTACTTACGTAGTAACTACTTAGTAATCTGTGCCTTTACGAACATGTTCCAAAAGGAATCAGCGATCGGAGAATTTTTCCGAAGAGAAAATCTAATATGACTCCGCTATAGTAGATGACACGTTCTTACTTAATTTGAGTTTTGTTTAATGTTTTAAGTTATGTTATTGTTATTTTGTCTATTAAATGAACATTCTTCAGATTGGCAACCCACAATTACTAATTATAATTATTATAAATAAGGCGTCTTTTCATTTTAATTAGGTACTCAATTGCGTCATTATTTAAATTATACTAATCTTAGTACTTTACACAAGAGCAATTATTGTATGTATTATTATTTAAATAATGCACTAGCACAAATCCTTGATCTGATGCATGCATATCACTGCACTTGTGTTTAAGCTTGTCTATTTTTAAAACTGTTCACTGATTGTGCACTAATTACATTTTCTGGTAAACTGTTCGACATGGTCACCACCCGATTTGGCAAAAGTATCTTCTAGGAATGCTAGCTAACAGTATGTATTTATATTTCGGTTATCTCGTTAACGGCTTTAAAGATTTTAATGAAATTTTGTATACCGATACAGTTTTGCATTTTAAGATCAAGTGCATAGTCTGTTGTAGTTCCTGTAAAAACGTAATTTTACAAAAAAAAAGTATTAGGGTTCCACGCTGTAGATAATTTGAAACCATTTTCCCGATTGAAACTTTTGTGTTTTTTAATTTAGGATCCAGGTCGAAACGTCAGGTAATTCAGAGGTATGTAATACCTTTTTGTGATCGCGTTAATTCTCGTAAAAACATAATTATATACATAATTATTGATTAAATCCAAATAAAACCGGAATTCAAAACACTTCAAAGTTTTTTCTCAGAAAACATTAGGGAATTGAACACATTGGAATTTCAAGTGTGGGAATAAACTATCAAAACATATTTGTATATGAGTTATCAAAAAACTAACGTTTTTTTTATGGGTACTTTTCATCAAATCTATAAGTACTTATAATAAAAGTTTTTGGGGCCCTCTATAATCGATACTCAAGCCAAAAGCACTTATAAGATAATAGTCACTTCGAGTAATTCGGGCCGACTGTTACCCTAGCAGAAGCCGGCCTGAGACGGTGGTGCGACGTGTTCCACGCGCCTCTCTCATCTATAAGGGGCTAAGGCAGTCGTATTGCACGGTGTAGTCGCGTGCTGATCAGACTTAAAAACCCTGCAGGGGTTCTCGGAAGCTTCCTTCTTAGGGTATCCCCGGTCCCCTGCAATAGATTCACTTTTATTCGGTTAGCACCCGACATACCATCGGTGAGATGATGACGTGGGGGTTTCCACGCGATGGTATTTCAACATAATATAATATTAACAAAAATATATAATTAATGGTGGCCGGCAGCAGATGGATGCGGACTGGCCAACATCGGGATGGTTGGCACTCCTTAGTTAGGAGTAGCCTTCATCCAGCAGTGGACGAAGGCCTCATTTAAGGCCACTCTTCTGACATGATTTCTCGATTTGATTCTTCGATTTTGATTGATATTATTTTTCACCAGTGTGTGTACGCATATGCGTAGTTAATGTACTCTTTTCTGAGAATTGTTTCTTACATATGTCACACTGCTAAGGTTTTTCACCGGTGTGTGTACGCATATGATTAGATAACGTACTCTTGGCTGAAAATTTTTTCTTACATTTGTCACACTGATATGGTTTCTCACCAGTGTGTCTACGCATATGATAAGTTAACGCATTCTTGGCTGAAAGTCGTTTCTTACATTTGTCACACTGATATGGTTTCTCACCAGTGTGTGTACGCATGTGGTATTTTAAATTAATTTTTTTGGAGAATCGTTTTTTACATTTTTCACACGGATATGGTTTCTCACCAGTGTGTGTACGTATATGAAAACTTAAGCTTCTCTTTGTTGAGAACTGTTTCTGACATATAAGGCACTCATAAGGTTTCTCACCGGTGTGTATATGCATATGAATACTCAAATGACTCATATAAGAGAAACTTTCCTCACACACACGACACTGATGTGGTCTCTGACCGGTGTGTGTGTGACTACTTGTACTATTCTCACGTGAGAGATCTTTCTTCCACACATCAGAGCACAAACGAATGTGCCTCTCTAACTTACACTTAGAACTGTAACATTGCTGACACGTGTCACATGTATATTGTACACGTGCGCTGTGCGGTACACTTGTAGATCTCTCTTTATTGCTATCGTTGAGAGTGAATGTCACTTCATTTGTGCTTTTTGCTGTTTTGTCTGCAGCAGTTACTTTATGAAGTTCTTTGAACATGTCCTGTACGAGTTCATGTTCTTTGAGGTAACTGAAGGTTAAATCTTTTGGATTCCTCTGCACAGGTGGCTCAGATTCCTTCGGAGTAAGGTCACCTAGATAATAAAAATAGCAATTACAATATAGTTTTGTATATCAGGAGTACACACAACCTCTAAATAAAAAGCACAATATTTTTGTTTTACTGTACCTACTTTAATATACCATCAATGTCTTTTACTAAAAGAGAGATCGACAAAGAAATATGAAAATATTTAAAACATTTTTTTTTCTATGGATTTAAAAAGTCATGACTATAGCTTATTTTTCAATAAAATTGTAATCATTGCTATACTCAACTCATTTCATGGACTTGACATGGCATGCCGTCGTAAAAAAGAGTGGTTTCTCAATGAGTAGAAATACACTTGTAGCCAAAGGGAGTGGCATTTAAACCACTCCCTTTGGCTACAAGTGTACAACAACTCAGTTTCAAACAAACACGCGCACACATGAGAATTGTATGGTACTCAAACATAGTTGTCCCGTGTAGGTCTTTTTTTTTTATAGTATAGCGGGCAAACAAGCAGACGGGTCACCTGATGGTAAATGACTACCGCCGCCCATGGGCACCTGTAACTCAAGAGTCAAGAAAAGTCAAGAGGGGAAGAGGGGGGATAGGGGCAGGACGGGAATAGGGGAGAGGGAAGGGTTAGAGCCTCCGGTAACCTCACTCACGCGGCGAAAAGCAATGCAAGCATTGCTTCATTGCCGATTTTCTGTGAGGCCGTGGTATTCATACGTACCGAAGCATGGCTCTCCCACGTAAAAGGTTCTTTGTGCTTGTAGTTTAAAGTGCCAGGTGACACATGGATCACTCCAGCGCAAGAGTTGTCTATTTGAATAAACAAAAAATACACAGTATACATACTTGTCTTTCCTCCGAACTGTTCCTCCTTCACAATAATTACAGAATCATCGTCTGAGTCTGCAGATTGTATGTTGTCATAGACACTGTTTCCTTCCAGAGCATCCTCATCGATATCTGTAAACAGCGTTGAGCTCTAACTGGGAGTGGGGTCGAGTCGAGAGAAATTGGCCATCAATTGAAATTTATTTGAAAACGTTAATTAAAATAGTAATAAAAAAAAAAAAATATAGTTAAAAATTTAAAAAAATATATAGATGAACACACAACAATAGGTTGCTGTGGCGTGGTTATTATATGTAACTATGTGTAATAATTTATATATATGTATATATGCATATCCTGTTGTATTTGTAAATCTGTCACTGTTGCTAATTATCTTATTTTATATTCATAACAACGGACAAACATATTTTATTGTATGTAGTTAATAGCAACGGCCGATGCAGCGTTCGATCTAGTGTGACGTCACAGCGACCGGTTCGGCGGTGGCTCAGTGCATTCATTCGAACGACATGCGCGGACCAATCGGATTTCACACTCGACGCGAAACTGCCGCCGCTTGCGCCTCTTATGTTTTCATGTATAATCAGTCTATTTTACGTATCTATAGTTTTCTACTTCTCCTTCTGTGCTTACTTGTTCTTGTATTAAACTTGTTGTGTGCAATTTCCATTATAACTACTTCCGAACTATCGAACTGTTTTCTTCTATCTGCTTGTTCCTGCTACCTGCTTGCAAGAGCCCTACAGTTGCTATGTCAAATGTAAAGTTACAAAATAAACGAAATGGAAAAGGAATAAATAAAATAAATGTGAGAAGTGTGTGAGATTGTGAGAAGAAATCGTGCAAACAAACTCACTCACGGCTTCACTTTGAAATCACCAGATAGTTTTAACAATATTTAGTCAATTGTTTAACATCACTTTTTTGTAGTGCGCTATTATTTTATTAAAATTAACTAAAATTGGGCTATGAAAATAGAGAGACTAAAAATTAAGGAAAGAATAATGAAAAAAAAGGAAGAAAAGAAAACATAGGAGAAGGTAAATAAGAAATATATTAGTCATCATTACATTTTTATAACATATATGAAATTGTCTGTGAATCCGAAACAATTCAATCCTAAGAACTTTTATCACATATACAATCCACTACTGAATAATTGTCAAATAAAAAAGTTTTAATGTATGTGATATATATTATTTCTTTATACAGAACTGATCTTTATTTTTATGTCGGTAAATCAGGTTTCCATAAATATATTGACATGCCAACATCATAATGTTAATTTCTTTAAAATTCTGCCTCATTGAATCACGATTGCCTAAGTTATAAATAGCTCGGATAGCCCTCTTCTGCAGCACGAAGATAGATTGAATATCTGCGGCATTCCCCTACAGTAGAATACCATACGAAATTATACAAAGGATTGTAATGTAGTAAGATGTGGAGAGAGGAAGACAAGAGGTGTTTACAGATATACTAATGTAGAAGCTAGTACCCCCAATACTCACGATAAAAGAACAAATAGCCATTGAATATCAGAAATTAGAAAGAGCTCCCGAGCCAGACAACATCCAAAATGAGTTGTTGAGGGGCACGGCAGAAGAACTCAGCCCAATTTAACCAAGCATTAAAACTGGCATTATCTCTAAACAGTGGGGAGAATCCCACATATTTTTCCTACACAAGAATGAACCAAGGGATGATATTGGTAACTATAGTCCTATAAGCCTAACCTCAAAAGTATAAATGGTATTTGCAATTCATTTGTAATTCTAGAAAGAGTTGCTCAAACACTAAATGAAAACCAACGGGTAAGTAAAAGAGATTTATTTCCCATAAACAGAGGTGTTAGATAAACTGTTAACAGACATGCTGGAAAAAATAACTTCAGAAGACTTGACTGGGAATGTTATGGCCTTAACATCAATAGCCGCCATCAAAATCATTTCAAACATCTTAATCACTGCCGGTTTTCTGTGAGGCAGTGGTATCGAGCGGAGTCGAGCCGGCCCATACGTGCCGAAGCATGGCTCTCCCACGTAATCCATACTTACTCGTATTGACCACCCAATGGGCTTGGAAAAACCACATGCTACTTGCAAGGCAAATAAATGGAGCAAGCTATTAGCCTTTGGTATCCAAGATACGGGCTTAGAATATGGGGTCCCAGCGAGAAGATAGGAAGACGATATCCGCCTGACCCTGGGACCATACTTCACTAGGGTTGCAGCTGACAGATTTCAATATAAGCAGTTGGAGGCGGCCTACACCGAACTAAGAGACATAATATAACATTCCATCACCTTTTTAATATGGAAGAATGTACAAACAGTTCGGAATAAGAGGCTATATTTTATTATAAGTGATTAAATAAATCAATGTAAAATGGAATCAGGATGGCCTCCAACAATTACTCATTTAAAGTGAAAGTAAAGGAGTATCTCTTCAAACAACTGGCAGAATCAATTTGCCCATAATTTGTCATCTATTGTTGTTATAAGTATCTATATGCGTACATGTATATATATTTATATGTAAGTATGTAGTGGTATATATATGTATGGTATTTATGTAAGTGGTAACATAATACATAGTATATTTAGTGTGATTAGATAATATTTTGTTTTATAGACTACTTTTAGTTAAAACGTACCTACTTCCTGTTTTTTCCGCATCCAGTTGACTGGCAGAGAACGCCTATGTACCGAATGTGTATAAAGTGTAAATAGGTAAATAAATAAATAAAAAAATAAAATATTACCTTCAGGATCATTTTTTTTTATTTTAACATCAAACGTTAGTCCCTCCACACCAACATTGTCTGCACTCATCTCCAGTACATGTCCCATGCTTAAGTGTACAACTTGGTGCATGGCTAGTCTCTTCTCTTTGTCAATTTCTTGCAGTCTCACTGGTTCCAACTGTTGGAAAGTTAAATTATTAACATATAACCTATTACCTAATCTTTTACTGTATTGTATAGATAAAACAAGTTTTTATTAATTAATCTAGGTAGTGGACATTATAACAATATTAACTTGAATAAGTGATCTTTATATATTATCTATAATATGTATGTATTTAGTAATTCATAAGTATGTTTATCAGCAGTCTGGTTGCCATAGTACAGGCTCTGTCTAGTTTGGGATCAGACGGCCGTGTGTGAAATGTGTGGAGTTATTATTAGTTATTATTATTATTCGTAATGTGTCCATGTAAAAGTGATTGTTGTTTAGCAATGTTTGATACCATGAAAATAAAGTAAAAGCGAAGAATGTATATATACATATATATATGTATAATTTTAGAATGTTACCTAAATATATGGCACGGCCGCTTTTTTGTATCCATCCGAACTTGGTCGGGTTATGTAGGTTTTCGATGCTTTGTCAGTATTTAAATTGTTTCTCTTTAATTACTGAATTTGATACTGAGTTGAATTAATACACTAATTATTGGAATACATTTTACTATGCAATTCCTTTAAAACGTCGTGATATTTGACTGCTTTGTAAACAGTGGTCTATTCATGGTAAATTGTCTTATAACTCTTTAATTACTAACGGAACATCATTGATCCTTGGCAACATGTTGCAGACACTCTTACAAGGTTATATATTTCTAAATACATACATATTATACATAAATTACACACAGGCGCAGAACAAATGATCGTGCTCATCACACAATTATTTGTCCCAGGTGGAAATCAAACCCACGACCTCTGGCTTAGCAATCAGGGTCACTAACCAAAAGACCAACAGGCCAGTCAGCCAGAATGGATTTATCACTCCCATAACACAGGATATTCCTAGCATGGGGGTCATTGGTCAATCATTCTTGTGTGTGTGCTGTTTTTAAGTGCATTAATTAATGTGATAACTATATGCATGTTTAAAGGAAATAAATAAAGCTATTATTTTTATTATAGCGGCAGGTCTAAGGGCAGACTGAACACAAGGTGGAGTGTTGTAGTGCCGAGAGATATGAGAGAGTGTCAGGTTTTCGACAATGATGTTTTGGATAGAGTGAAATGGAGTAGAAAAACGAAAAAAGTTGACCAGACCACCCTGTGGGACCTATAGATAGTAGAGAGATAGAGATACTACAGGAGCACATTACAGTTTGAGACGGTAACCAACCTGATCACAGCTCAGCATCTGGGTAAACAGCTCTTCACTTCGGAGACAGCTCCTCCTCAACTTATAGCAGTTCTCGAACCTTGCACAACATATATAACAGACCAATATTGGCCTGCGGTCTTTTGCCTCAAACTGTAACCAAAGTTATGGTATTCCATATTACTGGCAGTGACAGCCATTCCATCATTACCTTGAACCACCCAACATAAGTTGGTTAACAACTAAAGTAAACTCAGTCTCAAACTAAAAACTTAAATAAATACTTAACACCAATGTCTAGCTTAGTTTATATTTCTTATATACTCTGTTAATATTAATATATTAACAGAATTACTCATATGTTTCTTGTAAAAAATAGTTAAATACTATTTAATACATTTTGGTGTAACCATCTTCAAAAATCAGGATTTATCTTAGAGCAAAACATAACTTAATATAAACAGAGTGATGGATCGCTGATAATTATCACACAACAGGCAAACATCCTCACAGATGTGAGGTTACTCCTAGAAGCCTGTGAACATCCCAGGAGGCTTTTGTGCTTCTGGAAGGAGCCACACTGGCTCAACTAGTCAGTCTTATCTGGACGCATAATGGACCGCCTAGTAGTCTGAATGCCAAAACAGATCCCTAAACCAATTATCACACATTTCTTGCTGATTAGTCAAAATCAATGACAAATTTTATTCAAATACAAAATCAATGTTTTAAAGTATATTTAAATAAACAAGAGTTTTACCAAAAATACTTCTGTAACTGTATGTAGTGCAGCAGGAGTTATGTGCGGGCACGCTCCTTCTGACATCTTAGTCAAAACTGGTTTAGAGGTTTGTCAACCAGCATTAACTTATGTATTAATGAATGTGTTTATGTTGTTTCTATAAAATAATTAAATAACTCATGAATTAATGATTGAAAAACAAACAGGACTATATATCGCCACAGGTAACAGACAGCGCGAACAATTTGGTGTTGTATAAAACACTCCGAACTCTACTTATTAAGACTAAGTTTGGAATTACTTACCGGTATCAAAACCAGAGACTCGTACATCTCTTGTAGATGAGTGCCGACAATCGAATGCAGTCGAATGTCTTCTTCTAAACAAACTCTGCACATCGAAAGCTTTTCCATTTTCCACTACTTATCCAAACCACTGCAATAACTTCACTAAGTATTATTCGAACTTTCAAGTTCTAACATAAAATTAAAATATATTATTACAACCGCCCCGCGCCACTAGCAACTTATTTATTTAACACTTAACTTATTCCATGAAGATGAAGTACCGTTTGACAGTTCTGACAGATTGGTGAATAGGCATGGGGTCAAGGAACTCGATTACAGCAATATCCGATTCTTAAGAGATATCGATTCTCTCTATTTACTAATCGGTTACAGTTTTACAGATTTATGTATGTTACAGTAAAAGCCCGTATATTGGTTTATCATAGGTTTTACTAGTAAATCTTAGTATATACCAAAGTGTTAAGATATATGTCAGAATGTTATAAGAGAGAAATTTTTTCGGGTTTTTCAGTCCCATCTTAACCTACCCGACATATACCGTTTTGAGACTCACGCTTGAAATATTCGTGTAATTTCACCACCAATTCACGAGCCTGGCTGTTCAAAGTACATCCTCTTTTCAACATTATTATCACTTGCTCAGTTCAGAGTACAGTATAAATATTGCCAAGGTAATCGAATAAAGAAGAATCAGTCCAGAAAAGTAACAGCCAAGTCATATATTATGATAAAATACACAAAAGGAGAAAGTACGCGCACAGTCAGCTTCCAAGATGGTGAGAGACTGCATAGATTATAGTTGGCAGTGTTGCCAGATTTAAAAAAAAAGTGTTTTTGTAGAGACTTTGACACGAGCGATTTTGTCTACAAAGATTTATTTAAAATTACATTAACTTATATATTTTAATTTATACTATGCGTTTTCGTTGACAGTTTGATGTCAGCTGAAATGTAAGTATTATTAAATACTAAAAGATGCCTGGCTTGAAACAGACTCGTTACTAATAAGTTGGATTATTCGTACATTTAAACGATTTTTCGAATACAAGTGAATTTGAAGAGTCGCAACACTATGGTAAAGGACCTAACTACGTGACTTTGAAACGAGGTCTAAAAAAAGCTATCTATATTTTAGTTATTTTGCTTTGTTAAAAGATTTAAATTTGAATTTAGTCATTAAGAATTGTATATCTTGTGATATAATAAAAATAGCTTCATAGTTCCATGGTTTTACGGAAAAGGTTATTGAAATTATTGAGTTAAAGTTAAAGGTAAGTTAAAGGTTATTGAGTTACACCTATACAAAGTTGTTTCGGCTTGAAAAGTATGAAACGTCAAACGGAACTTCGTAAATTAGATAGACTATATCTGCCAAAGAGTACACTAGTGACGACGAGGATTTTCATTAACTTGGGCTAGTCTTTTGAGTTGAGAGATAGTCTTTTGTAAGTTAGTTTATGTACATATAAGTACACAAACTAACTTACAAAAGACTATCTTTCGTTTCATGAGCGTAATTTCTTTACCGACATTTCATTGTTAAGCGATTTCAACCATTTTATTAAAAGAATTTGTTGTACTCAAAGTTGGTTACATTTAAATTTCATGAAAATATTCTACTTTTAAAAGTGAAAAAATAAGGGATAAAGAATACAGCTTATTTTTTATAATAAAAATAACTTGAGACGCCTCACACACGTCTGTCTGATCCCAAACTACGAAGAGTAACCAGACTGGTAATAAACATTGTGCTCATCACACAATTATTTGTCCTGGGTGGGAATCGAACCCACCACTTTTGGCAGTCAGGATCACTAACCATAAGACCTACAGGCCCATCAAATACTCGTATATTACAATTTGTCATGATTATGGCTCATCTAAGTCTTTTATTTAATTAGAAAATAAATATATGTCGGAGTTGGTTGTCAATTAAGATTGTGGGTAGCCAAGAGAATTTGTTATGTTTTTTTTTTTTTATTAACTTAAGAGATTTTACTATCAATTATTGTCTAATAAATCGGAATACAATTTATTGAGTATTCTGTGTACGCACTAATTGATTTTGGCAGCTTATTTCGATATTTATAAAAGATGGTTTTGTTCAAAACAATTGATGACATGTTTGTTTGATTCTAAATGATTTACTTTGTGAAACAATTATTACGACAATTATTATTGTAATATTTGATTACTTTATAATGTAAGTCCTAATAGGTTTAGCACATTTTAGTGTTTTGTATCAAGTAAACACGTGTCATACTTCCGTGCGCCATTGGACAGAGTTGTCGTGGAGGGGTTGCAAGGGGGGGGCATCGTCCTATAAAAGAGAGTGCACTCGGTGCTACAGGCTGTCGATCCTCTAATTCGACTCGATAAAGAGCTCCTTGCTCCCGACAAAACTGTTCGTTTATTTGGTACAGCGCTTCTGTATATTAACATAGCTCTTATTGGCTTGCTAATAGCGAGTATTACACTTTGTGTTAGGGTGGCTTATGCCGCTATACGAACTGTAATCGTGAGGGCTTGTTCGATTAACTGTATGGATTATAATTACTATTTGTATTGTGTTTTGTTTTAATTTTAGTGTAAGTAAGTGTAATAAAAACCTTGTGATTGTATACAGTCTTATTTATCCTTATAAAATGGGAATTCCAAATCCTGACGATATACCCCTCGGTGCCCCTGATCCTATATATATATAATTATATATATTTATTTTCTCGAGGGAGAGCCATGTAGTTTTAGCATGTATGGGCCGGCAGCCGGCTCGACCGTAGTGATACCATAGCTTTACAGAAAAACGGCAGTGAAGCAATGCTTGCATTGCTTTTCGCCGAACGAGTGAGGTTAGCGGAGGCCCTAACCCTTCCTTCCCCCCCCCCCTCCCCCTCTCTTCGCCCACTCCCACCTTAAAGGCGCGGCAACGCACTTGTGACTTTTGAATTGCAGGTGCCCATGGGTGGCGGTAGTCATTTACCATCAGGGTACCCATCTGATCGTTAGCCCCTATACCATAAAAACAAAAATACTTGACGAAAATACTTTTTAACAATGAGGGCCCTCCTATGTCTTGTTAGTAAGTTAAACAATATTTTAATATTACTTCTCTAGTTATTCGATTGCGATGCATCGATCGAAGACAAAAATAACGAACATCAATCAAGAGTAGCTACTAACAGAACATTTTTGTCCCAACATAGTCAGGTGAAAGAGTAAGTGAAAGTATAATAAAGTCATTTTCACAAATAATATAATTTACTAAACATCGTCCTGCTAACTAGGGTTGCGTCACTCGAGTTCAAATCAAGATACGAGAATTTCAACTCGAGATAACTCAAGTCGTGTTTTTTCCGAGTTGTCACATCTATAGAGTATACAAACCAAGGAGTAGGGGTGTCCACTTAAAAAATATATCGATATTTATATTCCATGTATAACATCGGATCCAGCCTCCATGTTTATCGATATATCGCTTAAAAAGATATATTTCTTCAATATCGAATACTTTCCACAAAGTCTATTCTTACCTTTTTCCAGTTAAACTCAGAATGCTGTCATTTATCTATTATATGTATGTATTTAGAAATATATAAGTATGGTTATCAGCAGTCTGGTTACCATAGTACAGGCTCTGCCTAGTTTGGGATCAGACAGTGGTGTGTGAGATGTGTGAAGTTATTATTATTATTCTCTTTATTTATTTATTATACATTACATTTTTAAATACATTTACAATATAAAAAAAAATAGAAATATATAAAAAGTGTCCCACCGGTATCGGGTACAGGGACCAAGCTACCGGTGGTTAGGGTTCCAGAGACAAAAACCTCCTCACTATGCGTGCCGTGTCGAGGACTGCCTTCTGCATTAGGCTCTTAATCCAGCTGCCTAACGTGAGCCTCTGAAGGTGTTGGTCGAGGCTCTTAGCAATTAACCCATGGGCCGAAATGACTATCGGCACAATGATTGCTGAATCCACATCCCACATGTCGACAATCTCGTGGGATAAGTCCAAATATTTTATTTGTTTATCTTTTTCTGCTTTTAGGAGATTGTCGTCATGGGGAATGGTGATGTAAATAATCATTTCTCGGCGATCTAATCGGTCTATCACCACTATATCAGGCTTATTGGCAACAATTGCCCTGTCAGTGATGATAGATCGATCCCAGTACAATGTTGCACGACCATTTTCGAGAACTGGGTCGGGCATATACCTGTAGTAAGGTAACTCGACAGTCACAAGGTTATATTTAAGAGCAAGTTGCTGATGGACTATCCTGGAAACTTGGTTATGTCTATGCAAGTACTTGCCGTTGGCAAGACGAGAACAACTAGAAATTATGTCTGAGGGTTTCTCGGGACGATGACACGCCCGACAAATGTCAATTGTGCCGTCCTTCAGGATATATCTCCGATAGTTTTTCGTCATAACAACTTCGTCTGTAATTGCGCAGACAAAACCTACAGTTTCTCCGAAGAGGTCACCGAACCGTAGCCAGGATACTGATGCTAATAAATCTACATCGGGCCCATTTAAGGCCCGATAAAAACGTCCATGCAACGCCTTGCTCTTCCATATCTCCCTACGATCTGTAATGGTAAGTACTTCTGGTTTGCGCCAGTTCTCTTTTCCTAGAGCAAGCGGGGTGAGTCCGTTGTCAACTGCCACCACATTCCGATACACATCCAGGTCAACGGAGAGGAAGTAATCTCTAAGGTCGCATACCTCGCGGTTATGAAGGGTCTTGACTCCGCGGGATATACAATCTCATGACCGATGAACGTGGATGGTGCATTCGGTACGCGGTAAGTAGTGTACGAACTCTCCTATCCAGGGCATCTAGTTCAGTTTGAGTCCAACTAAGTATGCCAAAGGAGTAGGTTAGAACTGGTATGACCCAATCGTTATAGGCGCGCACCTTATTACCACCTGACAAAAGACTTATGAATACTTTTTTCAGGCGGCCAAAGAAGCGCTCCTGTAACGATTGTTTCATAGACAATTCATTTACACCTAACGACTGTGACATACCTAGATACTTGTAACTATCGTTGGCAAGGTGTGTGGAATCTGAGAGTTCCATCCCAACAGATTCCACAATCCTGCCTCTTTTTACATGCACATTTATCCACACCAAATTCCATCCTGATACATTTACTAAAGTTTTCAGTTACCTCTAGTAATCTTATCAGTTGGAATTTGCTGCAGACAAAAGTTTCAAATCGTCCATGAAAAGGAGATGGGATATAACCTTATTATTATTGATTTCATATGTGTGAATGTTGAATAAGAGACCAGAGTAACATAGCTATCTATTAATAGTGTAATAATAGTTATTTTCTATAAGTGTTACTTGAATAGAAATTGTCCTACTAAAATAGTGGCGAGATGACAGATGAGTTATACCTTTGTAGTGAAACAAAAACGACAAATTAATATTAGAAGTATTTTATTACACACCAGAACACTTCAAAACAGCAAAAGAAAAAAAGACAAAAATTTACTACGTACTAGTCTTAATCTACCTGCAAAAACACTCTTTCACTGGACCAATTTAAGACGACTGCTCTTTAGACAAACTGCAAAAATAAAAATACCTATACTTAATCTTTTACCTTCTACTCTATTTATTTTATAATAATAATAATATGTATCATTATTTGCTGTAAATGTGGTAAAGGGATGACAAATTGGTTACTACGAGGGTAAGACACATTTAGCACACATTTTGTTGATGTCACTACCTGTTACTGACATAAGAATGATTTATTTAAAATTGAAGTAAATTTTTGGCCTCAACTGGCCGAAACTGAACTTTCGGTCGGTCACTACATACATGTAATGTATTAGGTGCTTTTAAGCATAGGCACAAGTGTTTATGATGCATACTCAACAAACTTTATTTATCACGAACATTAATATTAAGCCAGAAAAAACTATCAACACAAAATAACGTATACCTACACAGTGGTGTCGGCGCGACGCGGCGGCGGCATCGTGTACACGAGCGCTAACGCCTCCGGCAAAACGGCAAAACTAGGCTTTACGTGGCAAGCATGTATCAGTCATTCAGTCCCATAAAGATGTTTTGTTAAGATGGAACATCATGTTACATTGTTCTCACATTGTACTTTCAATTACAAGCAGTGTTACTAAAAAAATGTTAAAAAAACTATAGTTTCCTTGGAGTTTCTTGTTGTACCAACTACACTATACATTGATTGGTGCACGCGTCTTACTTATTTAATCGATATCGGGATTATTGTTAAGACGTACATGTTTTCAGTATTATAACTATGTAATTATGGAGTCCAACAAATAAGTCTACTCATTTAAGTGCTGTCAATGTGAACGAAAGCACAGAATACATAATAGTACCAGTAACGAAAGTTGAAGACCATTTTTAAATTATCAGTAAACTACTGGTCAGTAAAAACATTAATGGCTCATGTGGTTTGTTAGTTTGGTTGGCCAGAAACCTAAAAAATACATAAAATGGTTAAATAGATTTTTTTTTTTTTATGAAACTTATTATTTCTTAAAATATAATACACTTTGAGTTATCACCTTTCTTTTCCTTTCAGAATATCATGTTCTCTCTGTCACATAATTATCATCAATCAATCACATGAAGATAGTGATAGTACTGATAACAATTATGAAACATTATTATTAAAAAACAGGTATGTAAATCACACTAAAAATTACATAATTATATAAAGGGTATTAGTGAAACGCTCCCGGCAACGAAGACAGACGATAGTACTAATGATACCTTTCAAGGATGGGGGGTCAGGCAAAAAATCGATCCAGATGGAAAAAAAAATCATCTTTTTACAACGTTTTATTGGTATTATTCACGCTCCATCATGTTAGTAAGGCTAAATGAAACAATAACTTCATAAAAAATACGTCACTTTATTAGAATAAAATAAAAAACAAATAAAATAATTAGGTATCATACATTCAAATTCACTCGCCAGATCCTCTTTTTGAGGCATGGTTCATAAAATTGCAAATTGCTATTGCAATCTGTGTAAGCACATGTACATATATGTAGATGTATGTACATTAACATTGAGTATCAACATTTACCCCTTTTTGGGCATTGCAAGATTCAATTGTTTACAAGTTCTTTATTTTTGGTATTTACAGTAATCATAGCTATATTAAAATCGACCAAAATAAAAATATATTTGTTTTATGCCTAAATCGAATAGTGAGTTAAAATAAAACTAATAGGTACATAATACATAATGGAAAAACTTAAACTAGTAATCTTAAAACTAACACCATTTTTCTTTTCTTTTTTAAAGAACTCAAAGGAAAGGACTTTTTGTCCTTTATAGCTGACATGAATATAGCTGTTAAGCTCAAGAAAATTGTCTATAATTATAACCAAATAATGGACCTAATAATGTCAAAAAGATTAGAACTTATTAGGAATCTAAATAATTACAATGAAGATCCAATATATTCTGATATAATTTATAATAGATCATATGAATATAATAAAGTCAATGCTATGCTTAAACAATCTGAACATAGACTCCAATTACTGAATGACCTAAATGAGAAAATAGATAAATAATAGATGTAGGAGTAGAGCACCATCACCATTAAGAGTATTAACTACAGGATTGGCAGTTATGAGTTCAATTAATACACCAGTATATTCATGTGATCAAATGCTCTATATAGGGTAAACCGTAGTATTTTTGGCACCCCCTCAATGATTGGCACTACACTACTTTTTTCTGAATATTAAAAGTAATAATTTTTTTGAATGTAAGAGCAACACAATATTAAGTAGAATATTCAATTTGTTATACTGGGAACACCTACTTTTGTACCAAACGTCAACCATTTCTCTTTAACAGCTGTTTTGAAAGAGTGTGTGAACAACTTTGTGAAATTTTAATAAAAAGTTTAGGTTTGGTAGCAGGATTTACGAGCAAAAAAGTAATTATTATGTAAGTTTTAATGTTTTTTTTAGCTAAATATATTTAGTTGTTTAGTTAAAGCACATGTAAGGTTATTTTGGTGTTGTAAACAATATGAAACGGTTTTTTTGTCGGTGCCAATAACTACAATTTATTTTGTTTGATACTATAATCATTGGCACATATGCCAATCATTATAATTTCCAGCTATTGATTGCTTTTTGACAAATTCTTGAGCAAACGATACTATTTACGATTTGTAACTTTATCATTCTATAAATAAAGCTTTCTTTTATTCAAAATCAATTCTGGGCACTGCCAATCACTATGTTTTGGGTAGTGCCAATGACTATACTTTTTCTATTACAAGATTATTATTATCTATTATAGATTGATCATGCCGAAAGTTCAGAGTGGAAAAAAATATAGTAAAGAATATTCAAATAAAGATCTAGAAGATGCGATAAATGCCATAAAAATGGCATGGGAAAAAAGACTGCTTCTCGGAAATTTAACGTTCCTCGGGCAACTTTACAATTCCGTCTATCTAAAGATTTCGTGAAAAGCCGACATGGTCCCGATACGGTGTTATCAAGTCATGAAGAGTCTCAAATAGTGAACTGGATAATTGATTCCAGCAGAAAAGGGTTTCCCCGGCGAAAGGAGGACGTCATGAAAAGTGTTAATCTTTTTCTGAATAAAAATCCTAGACCGAACAGTTTCATAGACATCACTCCTGGGGAGGGCGGGATAAGCTATTTTTAAGAAGGCACCCCGAGCTATCTATAAGAACTTCTGAAGCTGGAACCTCTGCTAGTTCAAAAGTTTCGGAAACTCAAATTCGACAGTGGTTCAAACAAATTGAGGATTACTTGAAATAAAAATGATCTTTTCGATATTTTGGGCGATCCAACTAGAGTATTTAATGGAGATGAGACAAATTTCATTTTGTGTCCGAAAAATACTAGAGTCATTGCACCAAGGGGGGAAAAGAATGTCTATGAGATAGACCACGCACAATCAAAATCTTGCATCACCGTCATGTTCACCTTAGGAGCAGATGGTGAAGTAACGCCGCCTATGATAATTTTCTCTCTTAAGAGAATACGGCCGGAAATTCAGAAGTCTGTACCTAGAGAGTGGGGTATTGGCTTATCAGAAAATGGATGGATGAAAGCCGAACTATTTTACCAATATATACAAAATGTTTTCTCTTAAGAGAATACGGCCGGAAATTCAGAAGTCTGTACCTAGAGAGTGGGGTATTGGCTTATCAGAAAATGGATGGATGAAAGCCGAACTATTTTACCAATATATACAAAATGTTTTCCAGTGATTCTTTTCGTAGACGGCCATAAAAGCCATACTACTCTAGAGTTGTCTCAACTTTGCCAAAGTCTAGGCATAATAGTTATAGCCCTTTATCCTAACGCAACACGACTATTGCAACCAGCTGACGTAGCTGCATTTCGGCCCATTAAAGTTATGTGGCGTAAAGCTGTACTTGAAGTGCGGACGAACAATCTGACAAAAACTTTATTGAAAACAGACGTTGGGCCTATACTGGAAACACTTTTACCAAAAATCAAAAAATTAACGTTAAGAAATGGCTGAAGGCATGTGGATTATGCCCATTCAACCCAGATAAAGTGGATTACACTAAATGTTTAATGCCATCACAGCAAGTCAACTTCGATGATGTTCATCCCGATAGTATGAATTACCGAACATTCGAAAATATTGTCGGCCCACAACTGATTAGAAGCATGAAGAATTCGATAGTCGGGAAATCAATAGAAGCAAAAAAACTATATGAAATTTACAAACACCTTACACTCAACATTTCCACACAAAGTCCACTTCCAATGACGAAACAATCCGCTTCTTCTGAATTGATGCAAAACCGGGAAAATGCACTGAATTTAGAAATTAATACTAATATGGAACATATGGAGGTTCTGGAAAGCAATGATTCTACCCCAAATTTAGAAAACACCAGTAGCATTATTGAAATTTCTGAGGTCGTTTCCGTCAACCAGTCGTCAAAAATTGGAATTGGTTGGAGGTGAATGGGTGCTTGTGGACGCACCAAACTACGTTGATAGCCCTAAGAAAAAACTTAAAGACTTTTTGCCCTTGGCAAAGACGCCTATCAAACAAAAATTTGGTTCAAAGCAAAAATCTCAACACCGTTCTTTTGTCTTAACCAGTAAAGATTGGGAAGAGGCGGAGCTAGAAAAACAACACTTCACAGAAGGTCAAAAAAAACAATAAGGACTTAAGAAAAAAAAAAACAATTGCAAATGAAAACAAAAAGAGACATGACTACCCACGCAAGCCTCTGTCAAACGAAGATCTGTTAAATATCTTAGAAGAGGACTAACAAATAAAACTGCTGATCATAACAAATAGGCACCTGCCTAGGTCCTACCTAGATGTAGGTAATATTTTAAGACTGCTAAGTGCCAATGATTATATTTGACTGAATGCCAATTATTACACCTAAGTGCCAATGACTGTAAAATTCTAACCAAATAAGTAGAGTTCAATATTAAAGTTTAATAAACATTTTTTTTTTTAATAAATGTATCATTTTATTTGAGCCTTGAAATCCTTTACCCGGAAAAGTAAGTAATAACACTAAGGGCGAACGCTGAAACTCGCGCGGGCGTGAAAAATAGTTTGAGCAGCGCAGGCGCGTGCGACGGAGCGCGGACGCGGTCGACGGATTGTAACACGCGCGGCGGGCCGCGGGCACACGGCGCGGGCGCACGCGACGGGCGTCCGCATTTGTAAATTTCGTTTTCATTGTCACGCAACTTCGAAAATTTCGTTACGAATTCTCCGCTGAGTAGCCTGCTTGTCCCGAACAGGTTAGGCAGTCGACTTTGTTTTCGTTGACGTCTTTTTGCCAAATAATAAATTAGCAAATAATGCATGCTAATCTACTCGACACTACTGTACACGCTCGTGATCAAAATTATACTAGCAGCGCTAAATGAGACGGGCGCACGCGACGGGTGCCCGCTCGCGGATTCGTGGCTCGCGGCGGACTTGTGACGCGTGCACCCGCGTCCGCATTCGCCCGTGTTTTAGCGTTCGGCCTAATAAGTTCATTTTTTTAAGAGAATTGACCACTTCAAGCTAGAGGTTTGCTTAAAGTGCCAATCATTATACTGTTTACCCTACGTGGAAATGGTAGAATATGTTATGAAACAAAATGCTATGATCTTTCTACCTACTCTTTAATGTTAGCTGATGGTGAAACTGCATGTTTGAATGATGTAAGTAATAATAGACTTACTATTAAATTGGATAATATTTATAACAATGCAAGGTTTAGTTTAGTTTATATGATACATCTAGGTATACTATAAAAAATAAGAAAACTTGGAATTCTCTTGGTTCTGGACAATGCTGGTATGGTTCAGAATGTGGAAATGGATACATGCTTAACAGTTTGAAAGAAGACTCTATTAATCCACATGGTTATGGCTGTACTGCCCCAATGTCATGTGCAGGTGCTTGGTGTACTCATGGTGTATCTTGTGTTTGGTATAGATGGGAGGTTGTGTCAACTGGTGAAAGAATGCCTGTGTATCAGCTGTTTTCACAGACATGGGAAGCTCAAATTACAGTAACTTATAAAGATATGATCAAAGTAATTCAACTTAATACTAATAATCCAAAATATGACCTTAACAACATAATGAGTGAAGTTATATACCATATGCCTATATACATAACTAATGATTATGAGAAGATAAACATAAGAGAATCAATAATATCTATTGATGATCAGTATTATAACATACATGCTTCACCACATAATATGCCAATTAAAGGATTAATAGGTGACATTCAGTTAGAAAAAGAAAATGGTAAAATACTGTTCCATAATGATCTAATAGATTGTAGTACAGATGTATGTACAGTTAAATGTCGTGTTAATGAACCAGCTGTTGATAGATAAGTTACAACAAGCCATATAAGATTGATAATGAAAATATTAAGAAACTCAAAATATATGATAAATATTGGATTAACTATTCTTATCGATCATCAGGACAAAATATAGATCTAAAGGAGTTAGTTGTAGAGAAACCTCATTGTGATATTAAAGTGATAATGTCTTATGCATGCCATGCATGTCTGGAGGAACCTAGAGCCACAATATCATCTTTTAATGTTAAAAATGAAGGAGCTCTTGAATATGAATCTAATTGTACATGGAACAGACCCTTACTATCATGCAATCTAGAAATGTATGATATAATACAGGTTAGTAAAAATGAATTCTGTTCTTTATATACACCTTTGTTAAATAAAACACTTGACATAACATTTGAGTATGAATATAGAGGTAAGCTTACAGATATGAAAATTCTTAGAGCAGAAACAACATCAAAAATAATACAAAGTATAATTTCAGACCGTTTTATAACTACTCTACTAACATCATTGAGTAGTTTCTTACTTTTCACAGGACTTGCAACATTTGGTGTTAAAATGGCTAGATTAGGTGTTTTTGGCATGAAGTTGAAGTTGAATTTGGCAGGAAGGAGATACAAAACTCATAACTAATGCTATCTCCAGCTATCTACATACCAAGTTTCATCGCAATCGGTTCTGTAGTTTTGGCGTGAAAGAGTAACAAACATCCATACATTCATACATCCAAACATCCATACATCCACACATCCATACATCCTCACAAACTTTCACGTTTATAATATTAGTAGGATCTTAAGGTAGTTATTAATCTGTTAATCTTATTAATACTTTAGAATATACTTAGTTTATAGTTATGTTTAATTTGTTTATCACATATGTAGTTATATTATCTTTATAATATACACAAATAGTATAGAATTGATTTTTAAAGAACTCATGTCAGCTATAAAGGACCTCTTGCATCAATCATTTTTAACCCCCGACGCAAAAATAGGGGTGACGTGTCTGTGTGTTTGTGTATCTGTGTGTAGTTTAGTAGCTTCCAACGAATGGATTGATTTAAGTGCGTTTTTTTAGGAACATGTTAATTATATTATTTTGTTCACTTCCCCCAGACTGGCTCACTTCATACCATTTTCTTTACGTCTCTATACCTTGGTAAGGTAATCTATGTAGTATGTAAGCCATTTTAGTACTTTGTATAACAACAAATTGTTTTTTTTTTTATATTACAGGTAGTGAACATTTTGATGGACGCTCATATGCATCGGCAAGTTGTGACCAAACACAAACAACCATGACTCCAATTATTACAAAGGAAAAGGTTTGTTGAAATTGAAAATGATTTTGCAATATTGCCAGTAGTATACAGAGTGTTCGGTAAACGACAGACAGACAGTACTAATGACACCTTTGATGATGAAAAAAAAAGATGAATCTTTGGGAGCGTTTACCGAACAACCTGTATATTTAACAAAAACTTTAGTACCTTCTTAACTAAATGTTACATGCTACAATATAGATCTAATATATTATATATACCTATGTACCTCAATTTTACCGGCACGATAAAGGTCGCAATTATGCACTGATGCAAATCAACAGGGCAAAAATGAAGGTTAAGTTCGTGAATGGGGAATATTTTCCCAACTTTAACTTTTTTCCTATGGAAAATTTTTGGACCATTTAACATCAATAGCATGCCCATAGTAAATACAAGAACATTTTTTAATATGAACCCTAAATGATTTCATCCTTAACTTGGGAGGGTGGGGGAAACCAAAATAGGTTGGAAAAAAATTCGTAGCTCCGAAACTGTAAACTGAAAGAAAATTTTACTGTACAATGTAGACTAAAAAAGTTTTTAATGCGACTTATATTTTTGGAGACAAAAATTAAAAGAACACGAAATATACCTCTGCGGGCCTGTGCGGGAGCTGATTTTTTTTTATATTGCAGCTGTATTAAAAACAAAGGAATCAGGGTCTGTAAGGCGAAAGTTTGTTTAGAAAGTGAAACAAATAGCAACTAAAAGTTCAGATTAATTCTGGTTTGCAAAGATTGCAAGCTGCTCAAAAACTGTTTTTTGAAATTTTGATTCCTTAAATAAACAAGCCAAGATTTTGCTAACTATGCGGTTAAATCTAAATGCAAAATAAAAATGCAAGAAGGTTCAATATGGAAGAGAAGTTTTTATGTTAGTTTGCGTTAATATTCTGAAACAGTCACGCATACAATCAAAATGGAACTTTAGCATATGATTTTTTGGTTCTTTTTCTTTCCATTTACAAGACAGATACGTAATTATAACATTTTCACTCGATTCATTTTTTATTCGAAAATCATGTTTTTTTTTTATGATTATTTAAATAAAATCAAAATGGCTCATATGTCTAAAATAAGTATTCAATGAAAGATAATATATTTTATTATCCAACCTCAAGATATTTTTTCTCTAGATCAATAATTACTTTAGTTACTTACGCCATTTAATTTTGTGCTCGAACACGAAAAAAGAGCGCACGCGATATCCAACTTAATTACTACCCGTTCGCGGTAAGTTTGCCGGTCCGTGGAATGCGCTTCCCCTCCCCCGACCGCCTACCGCGCCGCTGAGCCGCCCTCTCAGTATCGTTGACAACGTCATCGCATGCGCGCGTGGTATTATTAATTTATATTGTTTGTTTTTGACATTTCTTTGTTTTTCGCTGTGTATGAACTATGGGTAAGTGATGTACGAAATAAGGTGTTAAAGGTTATGACTTTATTCGAAAATGAGAAGAAAAACCGTTCTTTTATAATACCTGTCGATGTATCAGAACGCACGTTACGAAACATGAAACAAGAGGTTAAAAAAGTAGCGTCAGCATCGTCGGAAGCTGGTGTAAGTACGAGTACAGAAGCTGTTAAACTTTCAACACCACGTAAAAAAAGAAAGGAAAAAAACATTAGAAATTGATGACTTTATGATTTGCAGTATAAGAATTATAATAAACGGCTTTTATACGGTGAAAAAAGAAATACCCACCTTGCGGAAAGTTCTAGCCGCTGCAAAGGAGGGTTTAAATTTTCCTGGACAAAAAACGACTATGTGAAAGATATTAAAGGACAAGCTGGGCTTTAAGTTCAAAAAATGCAACAATGCTCGCGATTTTTTGATACAGAAATCAGAAATTGCTGCCTGGAGGGCAAGATATTTACGACGACTGCGGGAAAATGATGAACTCGGAGCAGAAAAAAAACCAGTGTTTTACTTGGACGAAACTTGGATACATAGTCATTACACCGTGGCTAAATGTTGGCAAAATTCTACTGATGCAAGTGTGAAAAAAAACTATAATCCTGACCAGCGCTGGATAATTGTGCAAGTTGGAGGCTATTGTATAAATGCAAGAGTAAAAGTGGAGATTACCACAATGAAATGGACAACCTAAATTTCACCAAATGGCTAAACGAGAAACTCTTGCCAAATCTGCCGCCTAATTCGATCATTGTTCTTGACAATGCGCCATACCACAGTATTGACAGACTGCCAAACTCCAATTCCTTAAAGGAAACTATGCACAATTGGTTGCGCGAAAGGAACATTGACTTTCAAGAAAATCTAACAAAACCTGAACTGTACTGCCTTATTAAACGGAACGCGCTAAAAAATATGAGATAGACGAAATAATTAAAAGTCATGGTCACGAAGCATTGCGGCTTCCGCCGTATCATTGTGATTTGAACCCAATAGAGTACATTTGGAATATAATAAAACAGCGAGTGGCCGACAAAAACGTATCACATTCAGAAAAAGAAATTGAAAAGTTAACACGCGATTCTATAAGACGTATATCTGCAGATGATTGGAAGAGAGAAATCAACCATGTTGATAGATTAAGAAATTGTCAGTGGATACCTCAGCAGGGATTTGTAAAGGTAGGCCCCTACGGAGGTCTTGCAATATTGTGGAGAAAAAGTGCATTTAGTTGTGTGTCAGTGATACAATGTAATAATAATAAATGTGAGAAGATAAGAAGCTACAGAGGCGATTTGATTATTACCTATAAATAAATATTTTATAATAATATTATAAGTAGGTAGTATATCAGTTGTGTATCGTGTTTTTTGCATATTTTTTTTGCGTTCAAATAGGGATATATTTTTATTAAATTGGGATCTTTCTTAGGGGACAAAGGAAGACAAATTTCACAAATTCAAATTCGGATGTCCTCCGGATCAGGGGAAGTGATTGGAGACGCCTTTTCGATTAGATAATCTAGTTTCTGTCCCAGCGAATTACGAAGATAAGTACTTCTATTTAGAAAGTAAATTCTAATTGATTTCATCAAATAACTATTTTTATTTATTTATAATAATATAGTATAATTAAATGAATTTTGAAGTAATTAATATGCTAAATTTTTCTTATAAATTTAAATCAGAGCAAGTCGAAAACCCGTGAAAGTCCCTTTACAAGGGGGAATACTCTGACAACTGAGCTACCTGGACCTGCCCTAGAAGATAGCTAAAAGTCTCGTCTACTTCATTAGGGAAGGGACGTCCCGTCTTGTATATTGACTTTTTCCGATTTATAATTTATTAAGATTTTTTCGTGTATGTAGTCTATCGTGTCATTTGACATCATTGACGTTTATTTTATTTATATGTTAAGTTTACTTCAAATTATTATGATAATGATAGTAGTGTGGCGAGTAGGCGAGTAACCTTTATGCGTTAGGACGAAGCACAAGATCGTACGATCTACGTCACACATGGCGTGATGTCCTCCACGTGTAAAGGATTAGTGCAGTAAGACCCGCCTACCGCAGGATGACCGCCTACTCCCTATTGTACTACCGGCGCGCGCGCAATATGGCCGCTGCGCATCTTTTGTTATACGGTCTACGCCCACATCTAGAAAGTGCCAGGACCGAACCTTTTGTAAAATTGTGTCAAGCGCGAACCTTTACTATTATTAATTGTTTTTCTATATAAATACTGTGTCTCGTTGTATGAGAATTCATTCCGCATTTTGTTATCGCCTTGGTACAAAATAAAGATTTGTTTACTTTGTTGCTCAAGCCCTTTAATTGTTGATAGTCGAACAAGTATTCTCTGCTTCGCTTCGTTTCGCTTATATTATTATATTTATTATAAGCAAGTGGTTTAGGATAACCAACCTAATCACTTCAGTAGTAATGATCTAAAGGTCTAATCATAGCAGTAACTATGAAAGATTAAATACTGAAAACAAGCATGGGAATTCTTCGCCGTCATGTGACAAAAACAACATTTCTACTAATACTATACCCGCCTTTACAACATGGTAGACAACACGAGGCAGTGGCTTTAGAACAATTGTCGAACCTAAAAAACATAAAAATTTAAAAATGTGGACTTTTTATCGACGAATTCATTCCGTTTACGTCTACTCCGGATGTCGTTGAAATCGGGTCGCTCGCGAGACATGAAGTGCGGAGTGGCAGGTGCATGGGGGCGGAGCTTGCGTGGAAAATATTTTAGAGTGCCTGGTCTTAATGAAGCAAAGTCCCAAGGTCTACAGATTACAAGAAAAAATGTTTGCCCTACCCGCCAAAAGAACACAGGCTTTCAGAACAGATTTGCTTTAAAGCTGGCGTTAATAATAAAGTGCTCAAATATGTGCAGGAAGTAACGAAAACCGGGGATGGAAAAAAAAACTGTGCACCGTGGCTTTTGATGAGATTCCTTTCCTTTAAGTACCCATTTGACATTAAATGAGACAAAAGATGTCATAGATGGGTTTGTGGAAGGGCAAGAATTTTTTTTTAATACCGTGACCATGCACTTGTTTTCATGGTAAGAGGCATATGCTCACCATGGCGTCAAAACCTTGCTTACTACTTTTGTGAAGAAATTACACACAAATTCACCGGTCTGTCCCCAGTAAGACTGATGTTAGGGAGGGAAATACGGAACAGATTTTCACTTCTGAGGCCAATCACAATATTTCAAGATTTGATAAAGAAGGGTGTTTATTACTAAAAATGACCCTAGAAAAATCTTGGTGTCCCACAAATATATTTTTATTTAATTAAATTTTTTCATAATGTTCTTGTGCAAGTAAATTTTTATAGCACAAGAACAAATATTAAAATATCGAATTCAAATAATAAATGCCATAAAAGAGGGACAAGCTAATATGAAGTGCAGATTTCTTATGTCCCACGGCGCTCGCAAAAAAATTAAAGCATACGCATTAACGCAGAGTTTTACTGTTAGTACTTTTAAGCTACCCGAATTTAATCTCCGTGTGTTTAAAATGCCATTGTGGTCTTTAACTTGATACAATTACGGATTATTTTAGTAAAAATGTGGATTTAAATGTTGACCTATAAAAATCAGAGTACCGAAAAATCCAGTTGCGTCACAATATTTCCGAAAACCTGCCAAGAAGAAAACGACCTTTTAGTATTTGTTCTGCGTTCCTGGCAACATTTTTATTTATTTTTGACAGTCGCCATTGCAGATCAAGCGTCAGTTGGTGAAAAATCTGTGACGAAAGTGTTGTGCACATCGACGTGCAGAAAAAGTGTTCTGGACAGTGACAGGATTTTGAAAGGTAAATATGCATCTTATTCGTGGTCTTTCTTCTGTTATTTAAGAATCATCTAATAAATATCAGTTAATCGACCTAATTTAAATCAATATAATTACTTTTTAATAAAAATTTGTTTGCCGGCATGAAAACGTTACATCCTGTGCCTTACGTGACTTACTACCGGAACAATTTCGTGACGAACAGGAATTATTAAGCTTAGTGTACAATATTAATATATTACGAGACTCACTCATACATGATACACAGTCTGTCTGTATGTCACAAACGTAAACTAAGTTAATTAACAACGCAAAATTTAAAGTGTCGGGTACCTCCCTTTTAAGTTGGTCTTTAGTAGGTAGATTTAAATAGAAAAAAGAATGAGAAGCCCGTATTTTTTTACTACAGAGAAAAATTTAAGACTCTAGTAGGAACATACGGGCTTTTAATTCAAATATTACTATTACACTTAAACCAGAAAATGTGCGAAAATAAATCTGTCCGGAGAAGACAGATTTTTTTAGCACAGTCACGTTTTTTTTTACGGTGAGTACAATGACCCCATTTAATATGACTTCATTTCCGATAAACTATGTACCCACTTACATATTTTTTATTTGTTCAAAGGTGATATGGCACTCACGGCGGCAGAAAGAGCCAAGAGATATTAAGAGAAAAATTAAAATAACAGCCTGAAAAATACCAAGTTCAGTGTCAAAAGCGGCAAGAGTAAAAAAGACTCGAAAAAAGATAGCTGATCTAATAGATCAAGAAAAAGAGAAACGAATGAAAAGAAAACAGAAATTAAAGCAGAAAAATTAAGAAAACCTGAACCCGACAAAAAATAAGACAAAAAAACCAAGCTCCTGTGAGCCATTTACTCCGACGAAAATATAAAAATGTGTCTTAATTACAAAAAAGCATTAGATAAAATACATAATTTATAAAGGATGTTAGAAACCACTCGCAAAAGGCAGGCATTATCGTGAAAAACTTCAACATGAGAGGACCATTGAGGAAATTGAGAAGCTGCAAGCACGCCATGAAGTTCTAGAATCTTCCATAAGAAAGGTCTATTGAGATACGAAGACACAAAAAGAAAAACGACTGTTGAAAGTTATTGCAATAAACAAAAATGTGAAAACAAGCAAATCAGTAAAGGAATTTACAAAATATTTAGGATAAAAAAGTCGTATAAGGGAAACAAAGAAAACACCAAATTATAAGATAGGAAAGGATCCGGAGACATCTTACACAAGGGATGGCATAAGTAGATGTACAGCTGGAAAACATGAAACGAGAACAAGAGGAAAACAAAAGATGCAAATTAGGTACTTAACTGACACATTTGCCAACCTGTACAATATTTATAAAAAAGAAGGTGGAAAGTACAGGTTTATCACTTTTTTTAGACACAAGCAGTTTTATATTTTGTCTCCTACGGCTAAAAACAGGGACACATGTATGAGCGTAAAACATAGTAATGTAGAAAATATGTTTATTGCTCTCAAAAAGAACAATTTAGTTATAGACTACAAAAACCTAGACGAAGTAATTACTAAAGCAGCCTGTGATAGAAAGTCGTACGCAAACACCTGTGTGGCGATCGCCCGATCGCCTTCTCACTCACTTATTTTAGGTTATAGTAGTTAAGCGTGTAAAAGTTGGCAACACTGGTTTTATATAAGTCCGGCGTCCTCGCCGCCATTTTAAGTTTGAGCAAGGACATTTTCTGTTATGAGTAAAAAGTTGTTATTCGAAAAAAATATAAGTTTTAGTGAGACTTGTGCAGTTTTCTTTCGTCCGTATTACGCCCTGCAAACTAAGTTCAAGGAGGCAATCGTGTGATTCCCCAAAGTGGTGACCCCGACGTGATGACAACCCAGGGAAACAGTGCTCGCAAATCTGCTGGCCAATAAAAAAGGGAAGAAATTGCCACCAGCCCCTGCAACAGCGACTACCACATCGTTCGAAGTACATAATAAGGGTGCAGCGGATGAAATCGACGAGAGACATCGCTTCTTTTAGCCACTTACTCACGAAAAGCGAACTGCAACACATTCATTGTTGTGCCTTGAATCACCTCGTAAGATCAGTGCAACCGGTCTAAAAGTGTTGAATATTGACGAGGTAAACATCGTCAATATTCAATATTCTATATTCAGCTATATTACTCAGTGACAATAATCTGCAGATCGGCAGGGAATGCAATGATATTGTATTACTATAAAAAGTATTGTTCTAAGTGCAACCAATAAGGATATCGCCCGATTTTGTGCGTGAGGCGTAGTAGACCGAGCCACACCTGCCGCAGTGAAGACAAACTCTTTGTAGATATAACCTTAGTTTGTGACACGTTCCAGTTCATGCAAGTAATATTGACATATTTTACAACTTGACAATTCATTTTATATTCCTGTGTAAAAAATTCACGTCAGTGATTAGGGTGGTCTCAAGTTTCTCTAGGTTAGAATTTAAGAACCATTTTTTTTTTGTTTTCTTTAATATAACTGTTAGCGTTAGTCTTAACATTAAAATAATATAACAAGTTTTACAGACTCCAATTTTAGTAGGTACCCATAATTATATGTTTTTGAGTATAGTCTGTTCATACTAGTTATTTTGTGTTAAGTTTTAGGTTTTGGTTAAGTTTTTTTTTTTTTTAAAAGAATACTAGCAACGTGGGTCATACATTACTAGTATTCTTGTTAACCCCTCCAGCTAAGTTTATACATACTTAATATTTTTATATACAATTTGTGGATTGAAAAATTTATGTACAATTTGTGGATTTTAAACATCCGGTTGGTATCTGTATCAAGTATTTCCTACATCAGGTACTGTAAAGTTTGCGTATGGGGTCTTTTTCATCCCTTAAACAAAATCCTATTCACAAAATGTCAGAAGAACTACAAGCTAGACTCAAAGCCTTTAAACCGTGATATAATATTTTTATGGGAATTAACGCGATCACGAAAAGGTATTACCTGTGACCACGGCCAGTGCAACCTGGTCGAAAGTCAGGCAATTCAGAGGTATGTAATACGTTTTCGTGGTCGCGTAAATTCCCGTAAATACATAAATAATATTATATTCAAAAGTTATGCAATTTTGACAACAAGGCGATCTATTGTTAAATTAGTATCCTAGTAGTACCTTATTTTCCTTAATTAATTACGAAATTTAATATAATGTGGAGTTGACTTGTTTCCTGCCTTTTAATTTATAATCATTTCGAACTCGAAATAAAAAAAAAAAATTTTATAGGATTCAAACTCGTACAAAAGCAGGATATACCTTTGATTTTTTCAATTTCAATGTAAAGATAAAATGTCTATCCCCGGAAAAAAATAAATTAAGGTTTCATTTGATATCCTTTTTATTTTAGATTTAATATAAAAAAGAATTTTTATTTTCAGATATTCGTAATACCGCAGTTGAAAGTACCCAAAACTAATGGCCACAACAGCTGAAAATGTTGAATTTTTCGATCAATTGTTTGACAGTGTTAATGGCTCACCACATGTGGATGCTCAAAGCAAGGAAAACTAAGGAGTGCAGTTCGAAAAGGCTCACCACATGTGGAGTTTTGGTAACAAGCCATCCATACTTAAAAAAATATGCAGTATCAGGATGTACTAGCAAATGAGCCATACAAGCAGGACAACCACGTTTACTGCGCAGTATTGATTACTTCCCTGTCTAGAAGGCTGGATAACAACTTTAAAAAGTTTCATAAGGATCACCAAATTATTGTTTACTGAACATGGAGTTGAATATTACTACCCTCGCTGTGTAAACCAAGATCCTCTGGAAAATTTCTTTGGAAGGATCAGGGCAATCAATTACAGAAATGTTAATCTCGACACACATGCATTTATTTCTTCTTTCAAGGCCCTAAATTTATGAAATCTATTAGTCCACACTCAAAATTGTGAAGAGGATGATGGAGAAAAATTTATAAATTTAAATAGAGAAAATGTTTCACAATGTTGTGAATTCCACCATCTTCACAAGAAACAACTTACAGGGACAATCAAGATTTAGGGACGCAGGTACTGATGGAAAAAATTAATGTTCAATGTTATGCAGGAAAATATCCCAAAACATAAAATGTGCCGTGTGTGTAAAAACACTAATACTGAAGTTGATTGCATACACAAATTCATCCAATTTAGGGAGTATACAACATTAAAAAAAAACTTGGTCTATCCTAATGAAAGCTTTTTAAGGTTATACAGATAGGCTAGTCAGTATATACACACATATTTAAATATGTGATGTTATCAGAGGCATGTACGCAAAAATATTAGGAATATTTTGTACAAATATATATATTGTGTCACTTGGTTGGGATGTAAAAAACATAACTCACATGTAGTGCATACATTTATAAACATTACTGTTCGTCTACAAGTACACAATTTTTTATCGAAGAAAAATATTAAAATAAAATAAAGAAAATTAAAGAAAAAAACTTTTGATAAAATAAAGAATTTAAATTGAACGTTTTAAAATAAATGTTGTTTTTATCGAAGCGTCTGGCATTAATAAAGGCACATCACTAGTTTACCGATATAATTAAAAAAATTACTGTCATCAGATTAATATTGTCATTATATTGTCAAATTGACAATGTCGTGCGACAGCAGCGACACACGGTGGACTTTAAACTAACTCTTAACATTGGGATCTCAGAGCAATAATTACTAATTGGGACTGTCTGACAACTGTCTGATAGATGTAAAACAACCTATTTAAAACGTTTTAAATAAAATGTTGCCGTTTTAAACCACAAATAAATCGTTTTAAACGGTTGAAAACTCGCCTACAAAAATAAAAGAACTGTGTTTTACACTTCATCGTGGGCAATTTTTCGTCACCTGACGTCGTGTTTAAATCAATAGAAAGTACCTACCTACATTCCCTACTACACGAAAACTCAAGTATGTAGGTATACCTACCTATACCTATTTATTATATTACACACACTAGATTAGAAGACATCATTATCACAATGCCGTCCGTTTTACTTGCGCATGAAAGAGACAACGTTATGTTTTTAAGGCCGTCGCGACGACGTCAACGAGAGTGCGTGAGTGTGAGTTTGGTTTTAAACCGAATCAAGTTGATTATTTATATCGTTTGAAAACAATGAAAAAATTTTTACCAACACAGAGTTTTTAAATTATCAATAGAGTTTTTATATCTTAGGTAGGTATCTACGCTTGGTCGGACGGTCCAACTAGAGCTAAACCCATATAAAAAATCTTTACACAGTTTATAGGTAGGTACTCCGTCATATCCCTACCTCGGTAAAATCAAGAAAATGTAGTTATAATTAAGAAAAACGTCATCAACACCAACCGTTTTAAATAAAAAAAAATATATTTTTTTAAAAGAAATGGTTTTAAACGGACCTTACATCTATATTTCCGTCGCTTAAAATAACAATACATTGTTACACTTATTTACTACAAGAAACATCCATTCCATTGATGTCTCCCACTTTCTGTTTGGTAACCGTCAACTAAAGTTACAAGAAAACACAAGTGTATTAAACTTTTCTCAGAAAGAGGTTATTATAAGGCCGGGTACACACAGAACATTAGTGTGGTTGACACAGTTTACTTTTTATGTTCAAAAAAGATAATATAAAAACGATTACAAATGAAGAAGTAATGAATTAATTGTCTAATTCCACGCCTGTGATCATGAGCGTCTGATGATAACCAGCTGTGGAATTTATTAACAGAGTGGATCACAGGCAAATTATGAGTTAAAATCAAATGTTTAGACTAAGAATACTACTCATTTCCTACTTATTTATGATAATTATTTAGTATGTAGGTACTTACAATTTTATAGACCATATCAAGAGTAGCAGAACTTCGTTGGTGCGCCGGTATATATGGATCGTCACAGTAGACCGTGACAGTGGTTTTGTTTCCTTAGCATTATTTCTGCAATGCAATATAACACAGCAATGCCATAGGCAGTAGGTTAATCTTTTTGTTTTTATCCGACTGCGCCAGAAGGAGGGTTATGTTTTTCGAGTGTATGTATGTATGTATATTTCTTTGGCACGCTCTGTAGCCTAAACGGCTTGATGGATTTTAGCTTAAGAGGTATCGTTATATTCGTCTTTATGGTGAGAGTGACTGGGAATATAAAAATTTAAAAAAATGTAAGATTTTTGATGGCAAATTACCTAAGAACTTGTGTTTTCAAAACCTAAAGAGATAAAAAAAAATCGAGTAAAAAATAAAGGGTTTTAAAAAGGCTTACAAAAATATACACAACTTAGGGTCACGTAGTATGGGTACCCATACTACATGACCCGAGGTCCCCCTCGGGTCATGTGTGGTATTTTGAAGACCGGGCCTCCCGGCCCGGTCTTCAAAATACCACGTTTGGTCACAGGGGAGGGGGGCGGGGGCTTAGGTTTTCGTCACACAGTCAATATCCTCTAGGGAAATCTAGTGCTTTTTCGAGCTATATTCAAATATAGCGCGCAGCGTTTAGCGCTTTACAGGTGCCAACAAGCAAGCGTTTACCGCTTTTCAACTTTTTTTCAACAAAAATTATTTAAAATCATATTTATAAATTGCTATGTAAAAACTAGAGGAGAAGGGTCTTGGCATATACTACGGGTGGTCACCGAGGGGGGGAGAGGAAAAAATGGGTCACGTAGTATAGGTACGTTCCCTTATATGTTCAAACGTAATTTAAATGACAAATGCTAAAAATTACCAGAGATCTACCAAATATTTACCAAACAGAAGTGTGATAATTTTTAAAGCACCCTAGAATGCAAAGGTTCACGTTACAAGTGTGCAAGTGTCTACTTTTTTCATGGCGCACCACTTGCAACGTGCCTTTTCTTTGCCATTCCTGGCCGGATAATGGCCGCTGGCAGCTATAGGTGCTTGTATTTTTGGCGGTTGAAATCTTCTTACGATTTCGTCCGCCAAATTTATACGAAACTGCCTTTGGGCCATTTTCGGCTTCCCTGTATTAGGGAACATCACAAATGTGTTGTGGATAGACACATTTAGAAGCCGGCGGAAAAGCTTTTGAACCATGTGGCATTACGTATCCTTTCTACGGGGAACGCCTGCAGAAGTTGGTCTTTCTTGTCGACGCCCCCCATAGAAAGGTTGTAATCCAGTACAACTTTTGGTTTGTATTTGTAATAACCATATTTTTCTTTTCCGCCGACTTCTACTTTGTGGAAAGTCGATATCATTGATACCACATTAGCATCTTTCCACACCACAATTGTGATGTCCTTAGTTTGGCTAAATGCCACTTCCCCTGTTCGCATGTTTGCCTTATTTTTACAACGTAGGCTGTCAGGCACAAATTCCCGATTGAGCCGTAATGTGCCCATCACATCGGTCTTTTGTGCCTTAAGGGTCCGCGACAGCAAAGGACTGTTATAAAAGTTGTCCATTACTAAAGTATGCCCTTTATTTAATAATGGACGAACCAAACTATAAACGATTTTGGATGCCGCGCTCTCAGGTTCTGCCTCACGCTGCACGTTTGGCTCGATATTATGCCCTTCATTTTTACCAGTGTAAACTATCATCTGCCAGAGATATCCTGACTTAGACTCACACAGTTCATAGCTTTTAATACCTACCTGAGCAGCTTTATTTGCTATTAATTGAGAAAAGGAGAGCCGACCTTTCCAAAGTAAAAGGGACTCGTCAATTGTAATGTCTCGCTCAGGTAAGTACAAAGAGCTAAATTTCCTATTAAGATGGTCAATAATAGGTTTGATTTTTGTGAGCTTGTTCGGGACACCTCTGGCAGAGACGTCATTATCGACAAAATAAAGGCATCGTTTTATTAAAATAAATCTATTGAAGGGCATAATATCGGCGAAGTTGCCAATTTTTAAATAAGACAAACAAGGTGTCCAGTACTCTCTTTCGACGGGGATTGGTGCAAGACTCTGCAGCATCAGGATCCCAAAAAACGTCCACAATTCTTGTGGCGTTACTGGAATCCATTTCCTCAGCCTCGAACACTGAGGAAGAGTCGGATCGCTGCAAAGACTTGCACCATACTTGTTTGTTTGCCTCACAACGAGGGTTATAATATCCTCGTCCCAAATTTTGGCAAAAATTTGGAATGGGGTCATACTACTTGCTGTAAACGTTGTTCCAGCCCGTCCTATAAAATTCTCGCGCTCCCCAACAAACACTGCGGGATCGTTAGACCAATCAAAATCAAGCATATCTTGATTGGCCACTTCCCGCAGAGATTGGTCATCTTGCTTATCTAAGCCGTCGAGCACCTCGCAGAGTTCACCGGGCAGCTCTTCTACTGTAAACTCTCCTGCATGCCTCCTGCTGTTACTCGACTGGCCGTCATCACCAACGTCCTCCTCAACATCACTGCCAGGATTCAGACTCAGTTCCCAGTTCAAAACCGCCTCCTCTACGTCATCCTCATAAATTGGAGGTTCTTAAACAAAATATACATGACTATAATCAACTGAAAAGCAGTCACTTCTTACGATTTGTGAAACAGTCACACAAAAAAGCTTACCTGGTCTGGTGGATGACGTCGACGGCAATGGAGAAGACCGCTTTGGGGTTAATGACGTGCTCGGCAAGAAGCCAGCATCGACGATAAAGTTTTCGGCCACGATCACATCATCTGGTATTTTATCCTTGGATGGAGTACAGAGCAGCTGACGTTGACTTTGTCTGTGATGTAACATTATTTTATAAATAAAGCAAAGCGGCAGAAGCGTAATGGCTAAGGCGTCGGACTTGCGATCAAGTGGTTGCAGATTCGAACCTCACCCAGTACACTACCGACGTGAACCCATTCCTAACACAAGCATTAAGCTTAGCTCGAGGGATTAACGAGAATACTAGTAATGTGCGACCCACAGTGCTAGTAGTTTTTATAAGAAAAAACTTCTTTTTGGCATAATAGGTTTAAAACGACTCAAAGACAAAACTCCATTCAAACTTACTTATGAGGAGGCGTAGAGGCGTCTCGCGCTTCTTTATCTCCTGCAAACCGGGAAGGTATGCCTGCTTGTAGTGATGATTCTGAAAATATTTAAATAAGTTAGTTACAGCAGGTTAAACATTCATAAAATAATGCGAGAATAAATTTACAAACCTCTTCTCTTAAGCTCCCAAGGTTGAGGAATATGAGGGGGCGGGACTTCTGGTGTTCCAGGCACCAAGGGGCATGATATACGAGGCGGGGACGAATTTCTGAAAAAAATAGTAATAATAATCGCATGGTAACTTATGGCACTAGAACATGAAATATTTCATGTTCTAGTGCCACACCGTTGCAAATATTTTTTTTTGGAATGTTCAATGATTTTCCACTCAGAATGAAGGTCTGAAGTCTGTCAGGATTCGGTACGGTGTTACTTACAGCCTGTATATTTTGACTGCCTACATATTATAAAACAAAGTCTCCCGCCGCGTCTGTCTGTCTGTTCGCGATAAACTGAAAAACTACTGAACGGATTTTCAAGCGGTTTCTACTAATAGACAGAGCGATTCATGAGGAAGGTTTAGGTGTATAATTTGTTAAGATTTTGTGTAAATTAATTAAAATATGTTGATGATTGTTGAAGATGTCTCTGCTACCCGTGCGAAGCCGCGGCGGGTTGCTAATTGTACCTCAAGAAATATCATCACTAGAGTTATGGAAGTCTATGCAACCTTTTGTAACAATTAAATATTTCTACACTGGACCACGGTAGAATATGTGAGACAATTGTATTTAGAAATAAGAGCTTAATGTAGCATATTCTAAGTAATAAATAGAGATCGGATATTCGGATGCATATTTACCTTAAGTTGAGATGTTGGCTATTATGGCAAGCACTTTTTTATCGAAAGAATCCCGCGATTTCAAGATATTCAAATTTAAGTGTACCTATACCCAGTTTGACACAAATGACACTTGCTCTGTTACAACGTATAATGGTTGCTTTTCCCTACTTTTATTGTCAGCGATTTTTGACGAAGCAAAAACAACCTTATTACGTTGTAACAAGTGTCAAATCGGGCCTACTAAACCCCAGTGAATGTAAGCATTTTGTAAGAGTGCGAGTGAGACGGCAAATTATACTTGCTTGTGCGCAAGTAGCGACGCGACAATACAACTGCATTCGTAAATAAAAATATACTTAGAAACCGCTTCCATAATTTGCTATCCAAAAAATAACTTTAGGTAAATATGCATCCGATTATCCGATCTCTAGTAATAAATGACTTTATTGTTATTAAAAAAAAGTATGAGACTACTGAACACGAGGTCGTAGTTTCAAAGATAATCTTGCCTTGATTTTTTGGCTGGAGGAGCGTCAGGCAGCAGGAATTGCGACTCCTGCTTCTGGATACGGAACTCCGTAAGCAGCGTCTGCTGTTCTATCGTTAGCCTGGCAATATTTTTCCGGTCAAGGGCTCTAATTTTTTTAATTTTCTTTATTTCCTCAGCCATTGATCTAAAAGGAAAAAAATTAATAAAAGAGCTTTCTTGGAAATTATGATAAAATTTCACAACAAAAGTATACTTACGTTGCTGGCTGCGCTTGCGATGGTCGTGCAACAGGTGTCAACTCCTCAACGGGATCATTTTCCTGTATTTGTGGCCTAAAAAGTTACGTTTCCTTTTATTTTTTTGTTTTAAAAAGACAACTCCCGCATTAGGAATTACTCCTGTGTCGCGGGGAACTTTACAAACATACAAACAACGGTCACAAAGAACACCCAGACTAGGGTGGAATCGAACCCACCTCTGGCTCAGCAGTCAGGGTCACTAACCACTAGACCAACAGGCCAGATCATCAACATCATATTAATTTAAAATATTAATAATAACTAACATTTCAGATACAATCTCACGTGCCACGCCCAGGCCCCGACCGCGAGCACGGCCAGCACCACGAGCACGGCCACCATTACCACCTCGAGCACGGTCAAAACTGCGACTTCTAGGTCTGCCACGGCTACCGGCCCTTTCGATTTTAGCTAAAAATTGAAGGCATATATAAGGCAAAGAAGATACCATACAAGAGATCAAGAAATAAATTAACACACGATTGCAAAATAGTAAACCAAATATAAAAATTACCTACCAAATAATTAAGTACATCAATAAATACAAATAAAGTGCCCAGCATTAAAGGAATTACAAATAAAGTGCCCAGCAATAAAGGAATGACTAATATTGAAGAGTTGGCTATTTAGGGAAAAAATATACTATACATACTTGTCTTGCCTAAGGACAGTTTCTCCTTTACAATAATTAGAGGATTATCCCCTGAGTCTGCAAATTGTATGTCGTCATTGTCACTATTTTCTTCCAGAGCATTCTCATTGATATCTGTAAACAGCATTGAGTTCTAAGTAAGGATTTAATATTATCATCCGGCACCGTGGGAGAGCCATACTTCGGCACGTATGGGCCGGCCGGCTCGACTCCGCTCAATACCACGGCCTCACAGAAAACCGGCAGTGAAGCATGATTGCATTGCTTTTTCCCTCTCCCCTCTTCCCCTACTCCCACCTTAAAGGGCGGCAACGCACTTGTGAACCTTGAGTTGCAGGTGGCCATGGGCGGCGGTAGTCATTTACCATCAGGTGACCGTCTGCTCGTTTGCCCACTATACCATAAAAAAAAAACAGTTACTGACCGGATCCAGACGGACCAGGCCGGACTGGGTATATTATGTGATTTGGCTACAGTAATGCTGAGCATATACCTGATTTTGCACATGCGTGACGCACATAGCAACATGTAAATTGAAAAACGACAAACAAAATTTATAAGGTATTGTTTTTTCCATACTTTTTGACAATTGTATTACAGAGAATCCACAGACAGATTACCACAGACTACAAATTTTTTATCCGACCATAGATAAGGCTAATTTCGTTTTTTTATTTTTGTCATTTGCTTCTTTTCCTAATATACATGTTCTTTGTTTAAATATGCCTTGTGTGCGTCAAATGTTTGTGCAAAATAAAATGATTTCTTCTTCTTTCTTCATTTTTTTTTTGGTTGATGCCAAAACGAACTGTACGAAAGATAGATATAATATTAAGATAAGATATTACGAGTTTATTCATTTATTTAAGAGTTATAAGAAATACCATATCTTAAGTATTTGGGGAAAACAAACAGCTACACACTCATCATAATTAAGATAAGTTCAATTGTCAATCAGCTATTCCTTCTCTGCTACCAACTAGATAAATCTGTGTTTGTATTAGTTTTATTATTTCATATTAACTTCAGTCTTTCTAGAGTTCACGCATGACGTCAGTAAAAGATTTTGTGTAATTGACATTGCACATTACCTACGTAAGTTGCTTAAATTTAATCAACCATGATCGGGCTGCAGCTAAATAAAAAAAAATAAAAAAAACAATTGTATCTTAAACTAGCAGTGCCCGCGCAGCTTCTTCCCGTGGAAATCGGTCCACCCGTTCCGGAGATTAGCCGGAACAAACAGACAGACAGACAAAATATTAAAAACTGATTTTTAGGCATAAGTATAGTGCAAAGCAAAACTGTCTGAGCTTAAAAAAGCTATTATTTTGACATTACAAACAGACACTTTAATTTTATTTATTTGTATTGATGATTAATATTATTTATGATACTGTTACCTACATAACATTAAATCATTTTTGTTAGAATGTATAATGATGTTAAATCGTAGCAAAAAAATAGTGTTAGGTACTCAGGTCGTTTGCAAATTGACAGAATTCTTCCACCCAGCCAGCCGTAAAAAAGGCCCTCTAAATTTCCACACTTGTCGGTTGTGGACTAGCAATTTTTAATGTACTCTTTTTATTGTTGCCAGATTCAATCAGAGGACCCGGTAAAATGGTACCGGATCTGGTTGACGTCTAATGATTATTCTGGATTGCAATCCCTAGTTCTAGTGAGTCGGTTTGTACTGTAGAAGGATGTAGAGAGAGCAAGAGAAGAGGTGTTGACAGATATACTAAGTTACGGATATTTTTACAGATGTCACATAAAGTGACTAAATAAATAAACATAAAATATTACCTTCAGCTTCATTTTGTTCAACTTTAACATCATCAACATTGTCAGCATTCATCTGTAGTTCATGTCCTATGCTTAAGTGAACGACATTGTGCACTACAGTGAGATTCTTTTTATTGTCCACTGGTTCCAACTGTTGGCAAGTTAACTCATTAACATATTAGGGAACATACCCATACTACGTGACCCATTTTTATACCCCTCCCCCCACCCTTCGGTGACCAGCTGTGGAATATGCCAAAACCCCCCCTCTAATTTTCACGTAGTCATTTATAAATATGGTTTTAAATCATTTTTTGCCGACAGAAAGTAAAAAAAGCCAAACACTTGCATGTTGCTACCTGTGATTTAAAAAGCGCTAAACACTGCAGGCCATATTTGAATATAGCTCGAAAAAGTACAAGATTTCCCTAGAGGATATTGACTATGTGACGAAAACTTAAGCCCCCCCCCTCCGCCCCTGTGACCAAGCGTGGTATTTTAAAGACCCCCCTCTCCCCCCAAGAACGGGACACGTAGTATGGGTACGCTCCCTTACCTAATTACTTGCCTAATAAATTGATGTTGTGTATAGAAATAAATAGTAATATATTAGTAAGTTTAAATGGTCATTATTAGCATAAATACTTTCATCAGAGGTATTCATATTAACACTTGTCTTCTTGACACACATATAAAATTTCTATTCTTGCAACAAGGCTCCTGTCAGGGCCAATACTATACAGGCATCCATGTAATACAAAAAATGATTATAATTAAAGATATGGTTTAATAACTCCACACATCTCATACATGGCCGTCTGATCCCACACTAGGCAAAGCCTGTACTATAGTGACCAGAATGCTGATAAACATACTTATATATTTCTAAATACATACATATTACAGATAAATTACACCCAGACACAGAACAAATGATCGTGCTCATCACACAATTATTTATCCTAGGTGGGAATCAAACCTACAACCTCTGGCTTAGCAGTCAGGGTCACTAACCACTAGACTAACAGGCCAGTCAATTAATGAATTATTATTGTCCATGGATACACTATTCACAATTCAATGGAGGTGCGTTTTATTGAAAATAGCTTAAATTTAATAGAAATTATTAAATGTAAACCCTATTAAACATGACAAACGAAATTGAAGAAGTTGATGCATTTCTTTACAAGTACAGTGGATTATGACGTTGGAGGGACCACTTTAATGCTGTCGCTTTATCCGGAAGTCGCTATATCCAACATAGCACAAAGTCATGTACATTTATTTATATTTATGTAGTTATCGAACTACGTATGTGTGTAACATACAGGTGTTATCGAAAAAATGTGTTATAGTGCAGGGTTTAAGTTTAGTTTTTTGTATATGCTGTAAGGTTATTCCATTTTCATAATTTCTTCAATATTTAAATGACTGTTCCCTCCACCAAACAATTAGTACTTTTTTAGCGTTGTCACAGCATATAATGCGTCTCTGGTTGTTGGAATCTCATGTACAATATATTTATTATATTATTATATATTTTTCTTTAACAGTAAATGTACGTCTTGGAGGCATATGCACAAGTTTATGAAACACTGTTCACACAATGGTAATTGCTATGTAACTGATTTATAAGTTCAACTTTGTACACATGTTAAGTAGTCCTACATACAAACAAAGCCAGCACATCTGGCCATCTGTAAATGTACACAATGGATAAGAAATCTTAATAGTTTTATGAATGACTCTTTGTGCCTTTGTCAACTCACTGGCAATATGCACATGGAATTTTTAGGAATCTGTCACAAATGGTTCATAACGACAAGTTGCTATACCCGCAATTGACGCTACATCCAAAGTTGCTATTGCCAAATGAATTTCCTACGAAAGTATGCTTTCAAGGGACGTAAGTCTGACGTTGCGATAACCGAAAACTTGTTACAACTTTAAAGAAATAAAAAAGTGTTATTGGCTGACAACAGGTGGACGAAGACCGTGACTATGTGGAGAGGTCCTCATGGGCACAGAAGCAGAGGGAGACCAAAGGCAAGGTGGAAGGACGAGATACAGACTGTCGGAACACGAAATTGGCCCAACCTCGCAAGAAATCTAGATAAGTGGCAATCTCTGGAGGAGGCCTTCACCCGAAGAGGGGTCCAGATGGCATGACTAACAATATCCACGCCCATTACTAATCATGAATGTACATGCCAATGGAATAATAAAGGCTTTTTATTTATTTATTATTTATATATTGGTAACAATATAATGTTTTGAGACTGCAACCAACCTCATCGCAGCTCGACATCTGTGTGAACAGCTCCTCATTTCGGAGACAGCTCCTCCTTAACTCATAGCAGTTTTGGAGCTTTGCACAGCATATGTAACAGATCAGTGTTGGCCTGCTGTCTTTACTCTCCAACTGTAAACAAAGTCATAACATTCTTTAGAACCGGCAGCGGTGCCTTCAGGGCCTTCAACTGCCCAAATTAACTTAGACTTACAATCAAAACAACTAAAGTAACCTATCTCAAATTAAAAGTAAAATTCTGAGCCCCAATGTTTAGCTTAGTATAAAGATTAAAATGATTTCTGTCATATTTGTTTAAAATAAAATAGTAACCTAATAGCATATATTTTAGTATATTTAGTATAACATAATTACATATTTAGTATATTTAGTACATATTCATTTAACCATTCTAAACTGTCAAAATATTTCATTTACTTAAGAGTAAGGAACAAGAGGAGGACGAATGTGGATGAGGAGTTGGGGACTGATACTTATCTTAAAGTTGTGGCTGTTTAGTCAAAATTACTTAGGACAGATTTACAGGTTTCCCAACAAGCATTAACTTGGGTATAACTGAATGGGTTTGTTTTGTTTTCAAGGGATGAAATGCATAAGAAACCAGCATAATAACCTTATAAAATATTTGTACTATATACACAATAATAAAGACCATGACATTGTCCCAGGAGCGATGAACACTCATTACACAGCAATCAGCCGACTCACGAACTCTACGATAAAGTCTGTTTTAGGAATAACTTACAGGGATCAAAACCAAAGACTCGTACATTTCTTGTAGATGAGTTTCGACAACCGATCGCAGTCGAGTGTCTTCTACTAAACAAACTCTGCACATCGAAAGCTTTTCCATTATTAATTCTATGACAAGTTTACACTCCTTTTCTATATCACTGTAATCACTTTTATATTTATTTCACCGCTTTTATTAACTATTGAATACTAACTTCAAGTTCTAATATTGTTTCATTATATTTCGACTCCGAAGTAAGGTAATGGTGCCAAAAAAAGAAGAAGAATCAAGAAAAGAAAGAAAGAAGCGTCGCCGCGTCGCGTCGAAGTCAAGAATTTACCAGCCTTGCCAATGCCATATTCTTAAATTACCCAAAAATAATAGTCAAATTCCCCATCTTGAGGAGAAAAAGAACCTAAGAAGATTTTACTTTAACTAAAGAAGGATTTCCTACAGCTTTTCTTATAAAAATACACTGACCTCTATATTATACAAGTACGCGTACTTGTACAATAGAGGTCAGTGTAAAAATATATTTAAAAAAAATGGGAGCGTGTATTTATGTACGCGCGTGAGAAGTTATTTTTCTTTGGCATCATTAAAAAAGTATATAAGCACAATTTTTTTCACTAATATTCACGAATAGTAAATAATATTAATCAAAATATTCAATTTAAATCACTACTGTACTGTACTGAAACTCTCTCATTCATGAGCGGTTTAGCGGGCAACTTCAACCTGTTACTTTTGTGTTACAGTGATGCGCGCGCATCTTAAAATTTCACTGTCATAAATTATGAGCTTGAAATTTTATATTTTTTCATTTTCATAACGCGCTTAAAGAAGTATAATTTAAAAAAACATTTCATGCTTTCTTGGTTTAAATTTTATTTGAAGAATCAAACCTTATAAACTACCTCTTGTTTCCCTTCTCTGCTGTAAATGCTATCACAGTCAGTACTTAGACGGTTTCTGTTTTTAAATATTTTAGAACAACGAATTTTCTTTCAACAGATGTGTTCGAGAATGATAACACGAGCAATAAGCGTATTACTTATTTCAAATTTGGACACTGTTCTGCACTGTTTTTAAGACATAATAATTTGTTTTGGTCCAGTGCGTATCAGCATCATCGTCTAATTCGTCTACACTCATGGTGCGTTTACACGCACGCCGTGCAGCCTGCCACGCAGCGTGCCAAGCAAGGTTTTCACACCAGGGCTGCCAGTAAAGACAACTTATTTTATACCGCTAAGATTAGGAAATTATACAAAATCATGTACTATTATACAAAATCAGTGTTGTACAACTATAGAACGTCACTCTTTTGGGGATTTTAGTAAAAGGTGTTTTAACTTTAACGTATAAGGATTTAACAGTTTATCACAGACATGATTTGTTTAAAGTATCTCTATGTACTTTTTACACTATAACATCAGCAATGACATTGTATCCAATTATACAATGCAATCTACTATACAAACAGGATACAAAAGATAACCGATATTATACCAATTTTGTATCCAATTTTACAATCTGGCAGCCCTGTTTCACACACTTGCAGGCATGGTCTGTAGGCTATTAGTGTTCTGTGGACATGGTAGTCAGTGCAAACATGGGAGACGATGTAGACGTAGATCTCGTGGGAGCTACTGCCTTAGGCTTGATCTATTTTTATTGAAAAAAAAAAAACAGCCCGACATAATTATGCATGCGAAATTTTACTTAAAAGTATTAGGTTTTACAACTAAAAAATCATTTATGGTGTAGAAGCACTTTTCAAGTAAGCAAAACTTTAAATTTGATTTTTTTATTTGTCATGCGTTATAACTATTTTTACATCGAAGAGTGCTTTTACATAATTGGTTTCTTATTTAAGTGGGATCTCTTTTAATGAATTTACTATCCTCGCTAACTTTTGAATAGAATTTTTTATTATTTCTAATAAACATGAACATAAATAACCATGATAAGCATTGGGGGCGGCTTCTTCATTAACTGTGTTTCGTAACTGTTTTAAGGCATACATAAATCTATTTTATTTACTGCACATCATTGATATGCGATTAGTTACAATTCTCTAATCGTCAATCAATCAATCAATACTAACTTTAATCCTAAGAATTGGCACTATTTTGTTTCATATTTTTTTGGCCCTGATAAACAATATTAATTCTTACTAAAAGAATAGTTCAGAAACATCTTTCTGAAGTCTTCTTTTGCTTTCGATTCGTGCATGATAAAGGTTCAGACCATTCCGATATATTTGGTGTCGTCAAAAATTAATTCGATCGTTACGTCGTCTGTACGCCACGAAGATGAAAACTATACTAACGCGGCCGAGCGCGTGTGCATGTGTAAACAGGCACACAAGCACATTCACCTTTTGAAGTGTGTCAAAAAACCGACAGTCGTCCCGATCGGCGCCAAGCGCGTGCACATTCACGCAAGCATGCACAAACAGCCTGTTCACATGCTTGCGTCGTTGAATTTCGGTTTGAACGCGAGCGTGTGAACGCACCATCAGATCCAATTAGTCTAAGTGGTCCAGCCATAGAGATAATATAAATAGAGTAGGAAAGCTGGTTGTAGAAGCGTAGCAGCTCTAGAGTGAAAAATAATGAGCAGGTCTTGCATCTCTCTCTCTCTCTCTCTCCTCTTCATTGATTGGCTCTCACAGTGACTGTAAGTACAATCGTACTTCGAAACTTCTTTAGAATCTTCGGCGCATACCGCGAACAAGACCAACAAGACAAAGTCATTTTTGGGTCCTGAAAAGGTAGAGCTAGTGAACCATCCCGCACATAGTCCAGACCTGGCATCATGCGATTTCTTTATTTTACCAAAAATTTAAGATTTGACAAGAGGTATGTCCTCATGTTTTTAAAAATGGTTTGACCGAATGAAAAAGTGTTTAAAATGTAATGGAGAATACTACGAAAAGCAGTAAATATATTACTTTACATGCTAATTGTTTAATTAATGAGTTACGCAAAATTTTCAGTGTACCCCATGTACTAACACCGGCGACCACACAGTGAACAATTACTGAGTATCGAAAAGTTTGACCTATGCATATTGAGATTTGAATTCTATCTTTTACTTAAAGAGTGTCCATATTTTTTGTACCAATGGACATTCCTGAAAATAAGGTAGGTCAATTTTATTATCTTTATACAAGAAAAACTGTTTAAGTGAGTTTCATAAATCAAACAGTGGCAATTTGTAAGTAAAACAACACTCAGCACACAATTTATTGTAAAACATGTTTGTAAACTCAGTATTAGTGTATGTTTTGTAAGTTGTCCTAAATAAATAAATATTTATAACCACTCATAATTAATTAATAATCTATACTAATATTATAAATGCTATAGTAACTCTCTCTCTGTTACATTTTTACGACTTACTATTCAACTGATCATCATGAAATGTTGCTTACACATTCAATCAATCAATCAATCAGCCTATCATAGTCCACTGCTGGACATAGGCCTCTCCCAATGTGCGCCACAGCACCCAGTCCTCCACCTTCCGCATCCGGCCCATCCCTGCTACCTTCTTCAGGTCGTCAGTCCATCTGGCTGGGGGGCGTCCTACCTTCCGTTTGCCGATTCGCGGTCTCCACTCTAGGACCCGTCTGCTCCAACGGCCATCGGTCCTTCGGCATACGTGGCCAGCCCATTGCCACTTTAGCGTGCATATCCTGAGATCATCCGACAAAGAACCAAAGTTACCGACATAGCTCGCAGGATAAGCACGCTTACACATTGTTCATCAAAAAATACAGAAATTTTAGTGTATTTATAAACAGGCAAAAGTTATATTTCTCTTCTAAAGTATTCACAATCGTCCAATTTGCAGATAAGATTTCAGAAGAGCATCTATTGTGGAACAATGGACCGTTGACAATATTATAAAGCTGAAGAGTTTTGTTTGTTTGGTTGAACGCGCTAATCTCAAGAACTGCAGGTTGGAATTGAAAAAGTATTTTAGTGTTGGATGGCCCATTTATCGAGGAAGGCTATATAACATCACACTACAACCAATAGGAGCGAAGCATCAATGAATAGTGTTGCAACAAACGGGGAAAATTTACAAACGCGGACGAAGTTGCGCTATTATTATTATGAAGTTATTATAGTTTAACAACAATTTGCAAGTCAATTGAAATACATGTTTAGCCATCCTGTTAACGACAGCACATGTTGTACAGATTTGCATTAATCTAAAATGGTTAAATTAATTGTGCATTCATACTTAAGCATACGTTTGCAAACATACCTTAGAATTAAGTGCTATCTATAATATATGTTTTTTTATGTGATAGGGGCAAACGAGCAGATGGGTCGCCTGAGAAAAGACAATCATGCTCTATAATTTTCAAGGACAAGGCCGGTACAGACTGTAACCCTAACAACTTGTATGCAACATTTCATGATAATCTGTTGAGTAGTTAGTCGTAAAAACGTAACAGTTTTTTTTTGCATTTATAATCTTAATATAGATTATTACTTAATTATGAATGGTTATAAATATATCATTTATGAAGGAAGCTCACTTAACAGTTTTACCTTGTATAAAGATAACAAAATTGACCTACCTTATTTTGAGGAATGTCCATTGGTACAAAAAAAATATGGACAGCTTTTAAGAAAAAGATAAAATACCAATCTCAATTTTCAAGGTCAAACTTTTCGATTCGCAGTAACTGTTCACTGTGTAGTCTTCAGTTTTAGTAGGACATCGTGACTTAGGCCCGAACTTGCATTTAAGGAGTCGCTCCTGTTTGTTACCTTAGAATATTTCGCTATTAGAGGTTTGAGTTTGTCCATGGATGTTATTTTATGGCGGCTATTATCTATCTATCGATTCTAATGTTTATAGTGCCATCTTGTGTCCAGCAAGATGACATGCCAAAATGTTGTCGGGCTGAGCTGAAAGCCGTCTGTCGGATTTTAGTCAGACACACTCTTACCGAGAAACCACACCCCTTCAAAGTTGTCTTCATCTTACACACAGCAACTCTAACCTTTGCCGTAGAGAATTATACCAGTATATGGCCGGCGACGTTCCTTGGTAGGTTGAGTGGTGTGACATTGACATTCTTAACACTCATCTTGTTATTGATGATGTCAAGCAGAGTACTGCTGCAATTTTCCTTGGCAGTATCAGGTACCGGTAGAATGGGGTGATTAGGGATAAAGAGGTGAATAGGAACAAAACCAGCAAAAGATTTCGAAACTCACTGTTATTAATTCCTAGTTCATTTCAATATCTCCTATTTGTTATATAAATGTAGAATATTGAAATTTTTGGCTGAACACTGAATAGGTTTGTCAGTGGCAGTAAAAGTAAAAGTAAATAGAAAAAAACATTTGAAGTTAACCTCTCCTAGCGCTAAATATTTCAGTGCTCGAAACTTTGCTCTCAAAATTTTATTTGACAATAACGAAAGACGGTTTAGTGTTGCAAACGTTGTTTAGTGATTGAGCTATCATTTCAACAAAGGTAAGTCCCATTATTTCTTGATTAATATCAATGTTTTATGAAAAATTGGATAAACATGTAAAATCTTTAATTTTGGGGTGAATGGGGACGTTTCAGGTATGAATAACAACGAAAGAGGGGTGGGTTGGAATGAGCATAAGTAGAATAGGAACGTGGAACGAGGTATATTTTTCTATGGGTGTCACTAAGTATTAAAATATTTTATAAGTGTACCTACACTAATATCATTATAAATCTAGATTTTGGTGCACAGATATAAGTTTTTTTTTAATTTTGAAATATTTAGAAACCTTTATCATGCCTATTTGCTTTAAGTATTAAAAATAAAACTATGCTTTAGTCACCTGTACAATTTTTTCCTCTAACTTGTGAATTTCCCTATTGACACTGTTGTCGTTCCTAATAACCCCAATTCTCGGGAGGGATAGGAGTAGGGATAGCTTGAAATGTTCAGTTTTTTCCTTAACCCAATTTCTAATTTAAGTTTTATAACAAAAATGCCAACAAGACTCAATCATTACGGTAATAATTTATCAAAATTTCTTTATGAAAGTGTCTTAAAATCGTTTATGAACTCCGGATCTGTCCCTATTCCCCCCATTTTACCTCCAAGTCCAAAAAAGAGAAGTTCCTTGTGACGACATGGTGATGCCCATTCTAAAAATTGAATTATTGACAAATCCACAGATAAAAATAACCATCAACTGTTTCGATATTTAATTTACGACGACTTTTATAGTAGTAGTAGGTAAAAAAAAACTACAAAAAAATTAGATTCAAATATTATTTATTTTATAAGATTTCTAGTGTTTTATGTTATAATAAAAGCGAAATAAAACAGAAAAGTTATATTTATTCCGTTCATCTGTAGAGTTCAAAATGTTAATAAGGCTGTGACAAACTTGTTTTTACTTTGTGTTATAACCACACAATTTCATCATTATAGCTAAGAGGCTAGCAGCCGGCTATTTCTTATAAAATATAAACTCTATTAATGAAGTTGCGAATTAATTATGATTTATTTTCTCAGCATCAGGCAGACTATTCCTTAATTACGAGGAAGTAGACGAATTAAAGAAAAGAAAAGATCTATTTCTACCTGACATTTTATTAGTACGTAACTGGCTCTTACATTCTAACCTCTAGAATATATAACAAATACAAAAAAGATAGGACAAAAGAATTGAAGACGGGGAGCTGATATAACGAGATCACACAATAATTTTTCCTCGGTGGGAATCGAACCCACAACCTCTGGCTTACAGCCTAGGTCACTAACCACTAGATCAAAAGTATTATATATGACGGCGCGCTGATTACGGATTGATTTTAATTGTAATCATAACTCGATTTGTTAATATTGTTTTAGTTATTTATATTCGATTCCGTAATCTATACTATTAAATGTTACTAAAATAAGAGCGGGTAGCCCCGAATAGAGTAGCAAGTGTCGCCACGAGTAATGGCGCTCGCAAAGACTACAATAGTATATAGGATATAGACAGGCAGCTCCGCTTCTTTTTATTGACAACACAAAACTTCGCCTAGTGGTCAGATACCGAAAACTAATATAATATATATATCTATAGGTTCATGTACAATTGAACAATATATAGGTACCTACCTATACGGTGTATGTATGTGTTTTGTTGTTCCCTGTTTCTTGTTTATTGGTTTTAACATGAGAATTTTATACTTTAGCTAATTAATGTATGTTTATGACTAATCTCCGATTTTTATATTCAAGTAACGGATAGTTTTCGGATAAAACAACCAAAACTTATAATGCAAAGAGAAAAGCACAAGAAACCGGCAATCGGTACTCATACGCAGCCATTTGCAATATAAGTGAAGTGCTGCCAACCTAATATTAATAAGTTCCAAATATTTAAAAAACATTGTTTATTCTTACGATTGTATTTTTAATTAATATTATTGTGTTGGTGAACAAATTTTTGTTGGTATAGAATTTAAAGTGGTTTTAGATATTTAATATGCAATATTTTGTTACTTACAAATGCGAATTTTAAATCGTAATACATTTGAGAGTAATAAATTTCCCCTCATAAAAATCATAAATTTAAATATTGTAACACAGTAATTTTAGTTCCGGTATCTATCCTTGGGATGGCACTGTACTCAATAAAAAAAGTGTAATTCTTTTATGTTCCAAGTTGCCATAGCATGGGCGGTCGTCATTCGATTGACAGCTGCCACACGAGGTGCACGCATGCTAACCTATTGGCTCTCAATCCAGTTTAATCTTATTAATTGTGTGTGATTTTACCTAAAGTTGTAATACAAACAAATAATAAGACGTTGGACGATACAAGTGTGCTTTTATATTGGAAAGTTCCTGCCGTTACAACGCCCACGATGGATAGTGACAGCCAAGACCACTGTGAGGCCCCTCTGACGCTCTTTCATATATATTGATCATCTTGTGTATGTGAGCACACTGATATGGTTTCTCCCAGTGTGTACACATTTGTCTAATTAAATGTCTGCTCTATGTTCTTAAATACGTGAAACTCATGCGGTTTCACACTGATATGTGTTCGCATATGTGAAATTAAATATCTGGTCTGTGAGTAATATTTGTTACATATGGTACACTGATATGGTTTCTCACCAGTGTGTGTATACATATGACATCTGAGAGTACTCGATTGTGCAAATTGTTTCTTACATATATCGCAATTATATGGTTTTTCACCAGTGTGTGTACGCATATGAATAGTTAAAGTAGGCTTTAATAAGAATTGTTTGTTACATATATTACAATTATATGGTTTCTCACCGGTGTGTGTACGAACGTGACCAGTTAAATGACTCATACGTGAGAAACTTTTCTTACATACGTTACAATGATATGGTCTCTCACCAGTGTGTGTACGAATGTGATCAGTTAAATGACTCAAATGTGTGAAACGTCTCTTACATACATGACACAGATGTGGTTTCTTACGGGTGTGTGTACGCATGTGAATATTGAATTTTTTCTTCACTGAGAAACTCTTTTCACAAGTACTACATTGGTATGGTTGCTCACCAGCGTGGGCGAGGTACATGTGATGATTTAAATGAAACATACGTGAGAAACTTTTCTTGCATACATGACATTGGTGTGGTTTCTCACCAGTGTGTGTACGCATATGAGTACTTAAATTACTCTTTTGTATGAATTGTTTCTTACATATATCACAATGATAAGGTTTCTCACCAGTGTGTGTACGAATATGTATACTTAAATGAGTCATACATGAGAAACTTTTCTCACATACATGACACTGATGTGGTCTCTGACCGGTGTGTGTGTGACTACTTGTACTACTCTCACGTGAGAGATCTCTCTTCCACACATCAGAGCACAAACGAATGTGCCTCTCTAACTTACACTTAGAACTGTAACATTGCTGACACGTGTCACATGAATATTGTACACGTTCGCTGTGCGGTACACTTGTAGATCTCTCTTTGTTGTTGAGAGTGAATGTAACTTTATTTGTGCTTGCTGCTACTGGTTTGGCTGCAGCAATTATGTTTTTAAGTTCTTTGCCCATGTCCTGTAGGGGGTCATGTTCATGGAGGTTGCTGGAGATTAAATCTTCTGGATTTCTCAGCGCAGCTTGCTCAGATTCCGTCGTAGTAGAGTCACCTAGATAATAAAATTAGCGATTAGAAAATAATTCTGTACATCAAAATTACACAACTACAACTGCAAGGATAAAATAAAAAAAGTGTGTGTGTGCAATTTATATACGGCAGAAGTGAAACTTCAGAAAAGTAGCCACCGAGATCGAGAGAATGAGGAATAAAATATAAAACCAACACAAATAATTTATTGGTTAAATTAACAGATGTGTTAAATAATTAACATAAAATAATTAACCAACGAATTTTAATACGCAAATTCACAAAAATGACACCACGTTGACATTGACACATTTTCTGAAGACATGGTAGTACGCAGGCGCAAAGACAAAGATTATAGGATACACTGATACTTGTATTCCATCTCATTCTCTCGCAAGTTAAGTCCTATTTATGAATATGTCTGTCTCTTTTTACTGTCGCTTTTTCGTTTCATCGAATTTCAAATCACAACGATTCTAAAGAAGTTTCACTTTAAAAACAGGACAGTCTCTCTGCAACTCAAGAGTCTCAAGTCTGTTGCCGCCTTAAGGTGAAAGTAGGGGAAGGGTGGAAGAGGGGAGAGGCGGGGGAAGGGTAAGGGCCTCCGGTAACCTCACTCACTCAGCGAAAAGCAATGCAAGCATTGCTTCACTGCCGGTGTTCTGTGAGTCCATAAGTGCCAAAGCACGGCTCTAGCACAATCAATATTGTTTTCATTTCAATCTATAACACTAAAAGCGACTCGCTGTCATAGACGTTTCACGTTAAAACCAACGGCCGTGTGTTCCCGATATTTTTTGGATTAATTAAACAGTATTGTTTTAGAAACGTTTATTATTTCGTCTAACAAGAGGGATTGACGTAGTTGCGACTATAAATTGAGATAAAACCTTTCCCTCAAGTTGTACCAAACTGCTCATTGTGCAAAATTTATTGTTCATTAGTCTAAGAGTATATAGCGGACAAACAACATGACACATATTTTTTTATATAGGTATACCTATATAAAGGTGAGTTTGTTTTGAATACTTGAATTTTGTTTACCTCATCACAAAGAAAAACTTTAATATAAAGGACACAGTCACTCATTTTGCTGAGTTGACTAAAATAATACAATAATTGATATATTTTTAAATAAAATCGAATGTATTTTCAAAAGTTAGGGATAATGTTTTAAGAAAAGGGGATGCTTTACATGGACTCAATTTTACAGATTAACCAGAGAAGGTACAGAAACCTTTTTTTTCTGATAAATTCCGTTAAATATATATTATTGTTGTGTAGGAATATGTAAAGTACGTAGGGTCCGTCACCTGGGACACAGGGATCACTCCTAGTGCAGGTTTCTTTCTCAAGAATAACTATAAATAAAAAATCACCCCGACACAAAATAATAAAAATAGTATGAACGGCCATCTTGGATTTGAAATGTATCACAGTGTATAGTATTCTAGTAGTCAAGCCCTTTCATTTGATACCCATAATGAGGGAGTTGTGAAAAAATATGTAATCCGCCATTTTGTAGCTGCGGCCATCTTGGACCGACTTTCATCAAACATAGCTAAGAACACTCCCGACTAATTCAACTTTCAAACAAAATCGAAATCGGTTCATCCGTTCGGGAGCTACAAGCCACAAACAGACACACATACACATAGACACGTCAAACTTAAACCACCCCGTCGTTTTTGCGTCGGTGTACGTACCTGTCCTGTCCACAGACTGTTCCTCCTTTAGAATAATTAGAGGATCATCGTCTGAGTCTGCAGATTGTATGTTGTCATAGACACTGTATTCTTGCAGAGCATCCTCATCAGTATCTGTAAAGAGCAGTGAGTAGTAGTAAGATGTGGAGAAAGGAAGAGAGTGTTCACAGATGTACTCATGTATAAGATACGTTCAAGATCCGCCAAAAAGTTAGAGATACGGATACAGATCGACGGTCTCCACGCTACGTACACGTGGTGGTTCATTTTTTATTGCAGAATTGCCAGTGCTTGGCAAGGAGTGTAATGAGACTCGAGATGATTTTTAGTCTATTTTAGATACACACAGAGCATAGATACTAATGTGGTGTGTGTGTATAATTGTTTCATTTAATCTCTAAAGTTAATTTACAAATGTGACTTATCTAAGTACGTGCAATTATGTACGACGTGCTGTCGCTACACTGATATGTGAAATACTAAATCTAGGATAACTTTTTTTAGTGTGCATTTATGCCGCGTTCCAATAAACAAGATACGAATCGTTTTTATTGGTTTTGCTTACGGACCGTAAAATTTTTGTTGAAAATTCAACGAAGTTTTACCGTCCGTAGGCAAAACGAATCGTTTTATGTTTATTGGAACGCGGCATAAGTGTTTTTTGAAAATTGACAGATGACCGTTTCTACACCAAATTTGAAAGAGAATCCTTAACACGCCTTTGTCCATTTCTACATACGAGAAATGAAAGCCTAGACCTAGATGTTTTAGCGTGGCCACACTGGCCACTAAGTATAGACTTTCTTCTTTTTTCTCCTTTTTTATATACTAGCAGTTCTCGCGCGGCTTCTTTATATAAGTATTTTTCGCGGAACCCCAACTCTTTTTTCAACATAAAGTAGCTTAAGTCACTCTTTTAAACACCAGCTATCTGCCAGTGAAAGTCCCGTCGAAATCGGTCCACCCGTTCCTGAAATTAGCCGGAACAACAGACAGACAGACAAAAAATTTAAAAATTCAATTTTATGCATAAGTATCGTGTAAATAACTATATAAACTTAAAAAAAAAATACATTTTTGTAATGTCAAAATAGTAGTATTTTTTTAAGAATTTGATTTATTTGTATTGATACTATAAATACATGCTCACGACAATGGCCACGATCCTGATTTACATTCGCGCTTCTTCCACACTGTCTTCAATACTGTCTTACACTTTTACACAACAAATCACCAAACAATTTTTATCATGGGAGCCATGCTTCGACCCGTATGAGCCGGCTCGACCGGAGTGATACCACAGCTCACAGAAAACCGGCAGTGAAGCAATGATTTCATCCCCTTTTCCCCTCTCCCACCTTTCCCCTACTCCTACCTTAAAGGCAGGCAACGCACTTGTGACTCTTGAGTTGCAAGAGCCCATGGGCGGCGGCAGTCATTTAACATCAGGTGACCCGTCTGCTCGTTTGCCCCCTATACCATAAAAAAAAAAACAACTTGAACATGACTTCTTGCACATAATTTGGTTTTCTCAAAGGGTACTTCACATGTCGGCATACACCTTCATGCACTTTGTTAAACAATATAAAATTACCTATATTTTAGGTAGATTTCGAAGAAAACTCTACCTATTGGTTTTGTACCAGCTGTCGAGATTTCCAAAAAATTCTTCACAGGAGGTCTATATGTATGTATGTATGTACCTCAATTTTACCCGCACGATAGAGGTCGCAATTATGCACCGATTGCTTTTAAACTTGGACGACAAATCAACAGGACAAAAATTAAGGTTAAGTTCGCGAAGTGGGAATATTCCCCCAAAGGACTGGGGGCCAGATTTTCAAAAAAACTAAAAAAACACGAAATCTACCTTAATTTTTTAAGTATGTTCTTGTGCGAAAACATCAATAAATAGGCTCACATGTAGTACTCAATGTACATGATGTCATGTGCGACAAGCATTTGTTTGCACTGAATTTAAACCACGGTATATACGAACACATTACGTATAGATTATTTCATTAGAGAATTCGCGATAGTTGTTCGTTAAGGAAATAAATGTATATGTATACGTAGGACCGTCGAGATATCCGGGTCACAGCTGGTCACATTCAAAGACTTAATCAATAAACGTAAAATATTACCTTCAGGATCATTTTGTTCAACTTTAACATCATCACACGGCAGTGCCTTCACACCAACTTTGTCTGCACTCGTCTGCAGTACATGTCCCACGCTAAAGTGCGCAACTTGGTGCATGGTGAGTCTCTTCTTATTCCTAATTTCTTGCAGTTTCAATGGTTCCAACTGTTGGCAAGTTAAATTATTAACATATTAGGTCCTTGCATAAGACATTACTGTTTTGTACAGAAAAATAAACAGTACTATATATTCGCAGGCCAGTTCCACTCCGCAGTGTAGGTATAAAGCTACAAGTACACGGCGGAGTCGACTAATCGTGCCAAAATTCAGTGTGCTGCCACGCGCCAGCCGGGACGCACGTCGTTTAAATGCTCACTTACGCGCAGCGTCGCGTCATCCTTTCGTATCTATACCAATCGAGTTATTTGTACCTAGCCTAGGTTTATTTGTCTACGAAAGAGGCACTTAGAGGAAAGAGAGTAATTAAATAAATATTCAGAATAATTAATCATTTAAAAAAAGACAACCTTAACGTCGCGGCGTCGTCAGAACAGATAAGAGTTACGCGATAGAAACAGAGGGAACTTCTAGGTGAATATAACTGTAGGTAATTAGCGCTGTGCGAACTGAATTTCGACTTTGTTGTGTTGGAACAAGAGTCGTTATTAATTTAATGGATTTGGCGGAGTGGAACATCTGTACCTATACTATTAAGTATTCTGTATATTAGATAATCCACGCCCAGTTTCTGAAAGGGATCAACGCAAAAATTAACTAATTGTATGTCAAACCTTTAGTCAAGTATATATTGAGTTGCTGAAAGCATGATTAAGCACTTTGATTAGATCATCGGATCAGTTAACAGACCTGTAAACCTTTACTGCAAAATCTCATTTCAAAAATGCCATTCAAATGTTCAACGAAATTTATCATAGATTCGTGAATTTATCATTGATTAATGTTACACAAACTCGAACCGATTTGACATTGCTTTTAACTTGACAGCTCTGTTAGTAGACGAGGCTAAGGCTCGTGCCTTTACTGCCTGAGAAATAATGTCGCTAATAGCAGAGGTTGCCCGGAGCAGGGATGCCAGTAAAGAATGTGAAAGAGTAACAAACATCCATTCATCCTCACAAATGTTGAAGTCTATAATTTAAATAGGATATTTGTGTCATTGTTCCCATCTTACTAATATTATAAAGGCGAAAGTTTCTGAGAATGTACAGATTTTTGTTACTCTTTCACGCAAAAACGGCTCAACGGATCTCGATGAAATTGACACCGAGATAGATTATAGTCTGGAATAGCACATAGGCTTTTTATCCTGGAAAAATGTACTGTTCCCGTCAGATAAATTTCACCAAAACTTGACATCCAAACAAAGTTGCAGGCAACAGCTGGTACTATATAGTTTTAATGTGCCACTAGCTACCATTTCTTTTCCTCTACTATTGCCATATAAAGGTTGTTGTTGGAAAACATCGCTTTTAGAATAAGATCACCCATAGTACCTACTGTCTAAAATGTGGTGTACAATAAAGAATGTTGTATCTATCTATCTGTGCTTCTTGCATTACCCCTGCAACCAACCCTCTAAGCCCTGGATGACACAAGTATTCATTGGCTATTCTGTTTCAAATATACTTGTTAAAGAAACATCATAATAATAGCCTACAAGAGAACATAACATCTGTAACCAACCTCATCACAGCTCAGCATTTGTGTGAACAGCTCCTCACTCCGGAGACAGCTTCTCCTCAATTCATAGCAGTTCTGAAGCCTTGCACAACATATGTAACAAGCCAGTATCGGCCTGCGGTCTTTTGTCTCAAACTGTAAACAAAGTTATGACATTTAATGATACCAGCAGTAGTGTCTTCAAAGCCTTAAAGCATCCCAAGTAAAATAGAAGCTGGACTTGAGATCAATTAATTGGCTTTGGATTTGAATCCATTCAGTAAACAACTAAAGTAAACTCAGTGTCCAATTAAAAGTAAAATTCTTAACACAAATGTCTAGCTTAGTACAAAGATTAACAAGATTCCTCTAATATGGGTTTGTATTCAAAATTAGATTCATTTAGAACACATCTGTTTAACCATATTAAAAAGTCTATAATTTATAGTAAAATATAAGCAAAAGGGCATAGGGATACAAGTTGCACAGAGCCATGGATGAGGGTTGTACATTAGTATCTCTCATTTGTTGATAATTAAAACCACTTGCAAAAATATTGAATTGCCAAGTTACTCATTAAAACAAGAGTTTAACCATTAATAGTCAACTATACAACAAACTTTAGTCACATCAGATTTAGAAGTTGGTATTACAGCTGTTTGTTTTGTTTCCACCATGATGAAATACTTAACAAACTCCCATGATATCTATTTATAAGATATACACACTTGTGTGAAGTGAATACCGATATCATTCGTTCATGATTGAATATCAAAAGAATACATATAATATTACCGCAATCGGCTAATATCAGCCTTCTCACGAACACTTCGGTATTGCATAAAATACTACGAAATCTTAGTAAAAGACTGCATTTGGTACTTACCGGCATCAAAACCAAAGACTCGTACATTTCTTGTAGAGGAGTTTCGACAATCGAACGCAGTCGAATGTCTTCTTCTAAACAAACTCTGCACATCGAAAGCTTTTCCATTTTTACACTCCTTTTCTGTATCACTATAATCACTTCAATCATGTATTGTATTTCTGCACCAAGTAAAAATATAATTGCTGATGCAGAGACCACGTAGACAGAGAAAATAACCATAAATATTACACTTTAAGGAACGTGTACAAACTATATTAGGTGGCACAAATCGACACGAGAGCCACAGTGTATTGAAAAAAAAAAAGAAATTCCTGTGAACTGTTTTCGTGTTGTATTTTATCTGCTATTTAATTACGATAGTACATTTTTAACGATGGCTAATTATAATTTAGGCTTGGGCAAAAAATATCGAAATCAAGAAATATCGACATTATTTATACCCAAAAAAATGATACATAAACCAAATATATTTTTTATCCGAAGTATCGATTTATTGAGCATCATATAAATATAATTTAACATATAATTTATGACGTATTTATTACGTAACTCTGGTTTTAGGTTTAATTCAACCGTACATCAAAACTTGTTTTCAGTTAAAATTTATTTATTTAATTATAAGAATCAGTTCTGTATCCCGTTGTGACTTGAATAATAAATGAAGTTTATGAAAAAATATTAATAAGGATATTTTCAACCGATTATTTTATAATAGATTCGATAAATATCGATAATATATTTTGTTCACACTTGCAGTCTTATTAACCTTCACTTTGACATTTGAGCAGGGTTGCCATTATTAGGGACAACTTATTTTATACCGTGAAATCATCCATCTTTGACAACTTTTTCCAAAAAATGCCTTTCGAGGCCAATACTACCCGTATATATACAACTTATTTATTCCCCACCAGCTCTTGCTAATTGACGCCATCAAAACACACTCTACAACTAAGTCTACTTCGTCGATTGATAAATGAACTACCCACTGACTTACGTGACAACCTCAAACCGAACAATATTAAAAATAAACTCAAGACTTATTTCCTGAATCAGCTACACAACCACAAATAAACGTATTTATCTACTCCCGTATGCTAAACTATTTTATTATTATTGTTGAAGTGCTTACTGCCACCTCGACCATTTCTGGTCTTTTGTAGCGCTAAACTATCTTAACCTATTACTACTAGTTGTTGCTTCAAATGATTTTATTTATTAACTTATCTTGTATAAAACATCGAAATGTAGTACTTTATATATCTACCACTTATCTGCACGAGAACTAACGGTACTTACTAAAAACCTTAGTGGTTTATCAGTATCGTAAAAATAATGTGAATTTATGTATCTTTTAAGCGTTAAATAAATAAAAAAAAAAAAAAACTACAATTCCAAACAGCAAACACATAATCAAATAATCAAACCATGGATTACCCTAGGGATACTCAGATGTATTATAAACAGAAACAAACTACAAAAAAACTAGGTGTGACTCACGTAATACAATTATAAAAATTACATATTGTCGTTACGGAAATTATTGCAATAATCTAATTAGAAAATTAAAAAAGGATATGCGAAAGAGAATTACTCACCAAGTCTTTTACAAACACATAGCTGCTCTGGAATAATGTTAAATCAATAACTTACACAATAAAGTAATAAACAAAAGTACAGATTTATTAAGTGTTAAGACATCTCCACATGAATCAATAAATTTTGTAAATGACTGCTTTGTGAACATTGGAAAAGATTTGGCTGAGAAAATTCAGGGTCAGCCAAATAATATGTCTACTGAACAACCAGTGGCGTAGCTACCGTAGGGCTAGACGGGGCAGTGCCCCGAGACCCCCGAGCTCAGGGGGCCCCTCGGACTCTGACCTACAAACTATAAATTGAACTGGTGAAAATTTCTCCCACATTCGGAATATTAATAAACCAGATATTTTAGAACCAGAAGTTATCAGGTTTGTACTAGAGTTGTGACTAAACCACTATTTATATTAAATTGCGTACATGAACAAGGTCGGCCCACCGGGCGCCGTCATGCGTGGGACGCCTAAATCAACCGAAAAATTACCCTTAGGGTCACCAAGTCGTTATTAACCGGCGATCGTTTGGGCATTGACGATAGGGGCAGGCTAATAATCTATGGTGAATACTTACGTGGTCTTCTAAATACTTCTCCTCTATCATACTGGATTGTACTGACGTGACACTAATGAAGAAGTTGAAGTACGAACAATATTTTGTTAAAGTGGATTGGCAGTTCACTACACACCAGGCTATTGAAACTTGGACAAACTACAAACCGGACCCACTCAAAAGCGAGAAATTAAAATTAAAAATGAAATATAATTTTTAAACCTACGTAAAATCGACTTCTACTAATGAGATTAACAATTTGACATTTTTTTTGGGCTTACATGGCGCCCCAAAATGGTCGGAGTACTTGACGACCCGTAATCTGCGATACTGTGGCGTCAGCAGTGCCGGCCTTTTCTAGTACATGTGGCGCCCTTAGACAAATTTTAGGGTACTATACATATAAATATAGGCATGCACGTGCATATTATAGGATAATTTAAAGTTTTTAGATGGTTGTATTTTCTTTGATAACGAAGTATTCGTCATACAATTAAATACATTTTTATTTGGTTTGCTAAGAAATCATGAAAAATTTACTTTAATCTTTTGAATACAATTTGAAAAAAATATTTCTCCCCTGGCGTCATAGCGCCCCTACCAACTGGGCGCCCCTAAACAGCGTTTGGTTTTGTTTAGTAATAGCCGCTGCAGCCAAAACTTCCGTGAATTTGGTCTCTTAATTTGGATTTCTCTAAAGACTTTGTTTCTCTTGATCAACAAAGCTATGGAAAGTGATATCTTTTTGAATTATTGATCAAAAAGGTTTATAAAACTTGGGAGTGTAGAGTTTCTAGCCTTGCTGCTGTTCGCTTTAAATACACTTCACTTCGTGATGTCCTTCTGAATCTTCATAAAGAAACAAATGACTCAGTTACAGCATCAGCGATTATACAGTAGGTACCTAGAGCAATTTGATTTCATATTTGCAATGTTGCAAAAAATTGCTTGGAATTTGTAAAACAGAGACGAGCCTTTTCATTTGCATTAATAACAAATAAGCTAAGGAAATAGCATCTTAAGTTAATATACTTAGTTCTATTTTTAAGTCAGTGCTCAGGCGTTAGAGTGATACAAACGGGATGGACAACATTTTTTAACGCGGATGAGCAGAACAATTGCTATGTCAACCACGAAAGACTGCTTGCTGCTCAGATACACCTTAAATATTTATTTGTTAGATATATCTAACACCATTTATAATCACTGCTGCATAGTATAGGAACACTAAGGTTTTGAATTTACAGAGGCGCCTCTTTGAGATCTCGCACCACCTAAAAATGTAGCTAGGGCCGCCACTGTTAACTTGAATATGAAGTACGACGAACCTGGATTACGACAAATCTGGAGTACGTTGAATTTAGAACACGATACACGACGAATACGGAACAACCGATTTTAAATAGTTTAGTTGGGGCCCTAGTTTATTTTTGCCCCAGGGCCTTTGGTTACCTAGCTACGCCACTGTAAACAACCCAGTATCTCTACCCAAATGAACTCTTTTGTATTATTACATATACTGATCCAACAGAAGTGGAAAGGATTTAAAACAGCTTGAAATCGAATAGTGCCTCAGGATGGGACAATATCACGACGAGATCCTTAAAGTATACTAGCAGTGAAATTGTTCCCATCATTAGTCACCTGGCTAACCTTTGTTTCAAGGGTGGCATTTACCCAACCTCATTGCGCGTGCGGGTGCGCTGGGTGTTACCAGCCATATCCGACGACTAATAAACGACTTACGAATTACCTCTATAAATTTAAAATTCTATTTAATACACAATTTGGTCCAAGGCAAGGATTATCCACCGAGGATGCAGTTATGTCTCTTGCCTCGCTAATAACAGAGCATCTTGACAATGGTAGCAACTGTCTTACTGTATTTATAGATCTAAAAAAAGTTTTTGACACCTTCTCTGTTCCAACACTTACCAGTGTTGGAACAGAGAAGGTGTCAAAAACCAAGTTCCATCCAAGTTCAGTTCAAATCCAAGTTCAAAAAAATTGGCGTTCGAGGAACCCCTCTCAAATTATTTAAGGATTACCTACCAAATAGAAAGCAAAGACTTAAGAGAGCATCGTATACTAGTGACGACGCAGAGGTATCATTTGGCGTACCGTAGGGAAGCGTGTTAAGCCCAACATTTGTTTTGGTATACATTAATGACCTTTGTGACCTCAAAGTCACAAATGCAAAAATAATTTCTTTTGCCGACGATACTGCTGCTGTCTTTCACGGGAATAACTGGCCTAATACTATGCATAATGCTGAGAGGGGCATGTCACAGATAGCTAATTGCCTTAAAGATAATCCTCTTCGTTTAAATTCAACAAAAACTAATTTCATATGTTTTAGCGTTTCAAATGGTTCACAACCAAATGAAACCTTTAACATTAAAATACATTCATGTGATTATAATACAAGCAATAACTGTATGTGTCCTGCTCTTGTTAAAGTCTTTAGACAAAATATTTAGGTGTCATTATTGAGGTTAACCTGGTATCTGCACCGTCACTGGAGAAATAAGGAAACTGATGGATACCTATTTGAAACGCTAAGATATGTTGCCCCAAAAACACTAGCTAACGAATTAGGCCCCAGCAGAAATATTTTTAATGAAATTTATATTGCCCTTGCGCAGTGCTAGTATACTGTATTCTCGTATTGGGCGGTGCGGCTAAATTAAAATTTATGGAAGTGGAACGAGAGAGGAGTCTAATACAACTGGAAGTCTCTATAAAATTAGTGACCTTCTCTCTGTTAGAAAACTATACATAGCTAGTGTAGTTCTAAAAACATACAAAACTATTCCCTATTATAGAGACATTCTGTCAAAAAGACGCAAAGATAAAATTGCACCAATTCCTCAAACCAAAACCGTATTCGCCTCTGGTTCCTATCTTTTTTCAAGACTCCTCTCGCGTTATTGTAGATTTTGTCCAAGCGGTGAGTTGTCTAACTTTTTTTTTCCGGATGCTAAGAATATTATACTCTTTCACGCCTAAACTACTGAACTGATTGCGATGAAACTTTCTTTGTAGATAGCTGGATACCTGGATTAACGTATAGGTTACTTTTTATCCCGATATTCCCACGGGATCGGGACTTACGCGGGTGAAACCGCAGGGTGCTGCTAGTGTTAAATAAAACGGTCGAATGAAATAAGTGTTTTTATTACTCAATCGTCACAATCAACACAAACAATATTGTAAGTAGACATTCAAGAGATACCTGCCATACCTAACTTCTTTATAAATATATCTTCTACATAATATCTTCCTTTAATCTTCAGCTTTTGTTTTTTTATGGTATAGGGGGCAAACGAGCAGACGGGTCACCTGATGGTAAATGACTACCGCCGCCCATGGGCACCTGTAACTCAAGAGTCACAAGTGCGTTGCCGGCCTTTAAGGTGGGAGTAGGAGAAGAGGGGGAGGGGGGAAGAGGGGAGAAGGGAAGGACGGAAATAGGGGAGAGGGAAGGGTTAGGGCCTCCGGTAACCTCACTCAAACGGCATTGCTTTACTGCCGGTTTTCTGTGCGGCCGTGGTATCGAGCGGAGTCGAGCCGGCCCATACGTGCCGAAGCATGGCTCTCCCACGTAAAACATTAATAATAACTTGACAAATCTCACACATGCACCCAGACACAGTGACCATATAGTGGTGGTGAGCGGGAGCCATGCACGCTTTCAGTGTGTTATCTTCCATATAAATACACGGAGTTAGACCCGCCGCACTCCCGTCTTGACCTGCGCCGGGTGCTTATGTGTCAATTGCGCTTAAGGCCTTTACTTTTGTTGATTGTATGCTTTTTTGTTAATTATTTTAATAACTGTCTATGAAACTAATAGAGCTGATCTGTTTTTCTAGTGGTTAGTGACCCTGACTAATAAGCCAGAGGTCGTGGGTTCGATTCCCACCCAGGACAAATCATTGTGTGATGAGCACGATAATTTGTTCTGTCTGGATGTAATTTATCTGTAATATGTATGTATTTAGAAATATAAGGTAAAGGCAAAGTACAGGATCTGCCTAGTTTGGGATCAGACGGCCGTATGTGATATGTGTGGAAGTTATTATTAAAAATTTTGAGTTAAAAAAAATCATAATCTTACATTTTTGTGGATGAAAATGGTGACATAATGAATGAACAAACAATTTTCTTAGAACTGGATGTCGTTTAACGAAAAGGATCCCACCCACAATATTGTTTAAAATAAGTTATGTAAACCAAACTACTCTTTGTAATTCATACTATCATACCACGAACTTACAAAATGAACTAAAACTGAACTGAAGAACTTAAACTGATATTTTTTTTTTTTATGGAATAGGGGGCAAACGAGCAGACAGGTCACCTGATGGTAAATGATTGCCACCGCCCATGGGCACCTACAACTCAAGAGTCTCAAGTGCGTTGCCGGCCTTAAAGGTGGGGGTAGGGGAATGGTGGTAGAGGGGAAGAGAGGGGGAGGGTGGAAGAGGACGGTAACCTCACTCAATTGGCGAAAAGCAGATTGCTTCACTGTCGGTTTTCTGTGAGGCTGTGGTATCACACCGGTCGAGCCAGCCCATACGTGAGGAAGCATGGCTCTCCCACGATAAAAATATGGCTTTAGGTTACTTAGATCGGTATTAAGAAAATCATATTATAAAGAAAACTACAACAAAAAAACACTATAACGCCTGATCTTTAAGATTGATTATCTCAAAGGTAACTCTTATGTGGGTTGGATCTTTTTCTTTTAACGTCCAAATAAATCCCACGTACTGTCGAACAACTGCCCTGTAATCACTATTAGCACATTGCACCACTTCCCGCTATCAGCTATCTTGGTGGCGCGGCGCGCAGAGGTCATTGCCCCTGACGCACGACGTACTTAGGTTAGCGCGCGTTCGGACACTTAGTTTTTTAGATGTTTCTTACAAACGGTCTTTGAGTGTTTTATTAAACTGGACTTTTCTGAAAACCATTTTTTACATACATTGCACTGATATGGTTTCTCACCAGTGTGTGTACGCATGTGTGTTTGTAAATGACTGGCTCGTGAGAAATATTTCTTACATACGTTACACTGATATGGTTTCTCCCCAGTGTGTATACGTATATGTGTCATTAAATTACCGGCCTGTGAGTAATATTTCTTACATACATTACACTGATATGGTTTCTCACCAGTGTGTGTACGTATATGATAACTTAAAGTAGTCTTTTGTGAGAATTGTTTCATACATATATCACAATGATATGGTTTCTCACCAGAGTGTGTACGCATATGTGTAATTAAAAGACTGGCCCATGAAAAATATTTCTTACATACATTACACTGATATGCTTTATCGCCAGTGTGTGTACGCATATGTGTAATTAAATTACCGGCCTGTGAGTAATATTTATAACAAACATTACACTGATATGGTTTCTCACCAGTGTGTGTACGCATATGACTAGTTAAAGTACTCTTTAATGAATATTGTTTCTTACATACATCACAATGATATGGTTTCTCACCAGTATGTGTACGCATATGATCTTTTAAATGGCTAGAACAAGAAAAGTTTTTGTTACATACATTGCACTGATATGGCTTTTCACCTGTGTGTGTACGCATATGATCACTTAAAGTACTCTTTTGAGAGAACTGTTTCTTACATATATCACAATGATATGGTTTCTGACCAGTGTGTGTACGCATGTGACGAGTTAAATGATTCATACGTGAGAAACTTTTCTTACATACATAACACTGATGTGGTTTCTCACCAGTGTGTGTAAGCATATGGCGATTTAAATGTTTCTTTTGTGAGTAACTCTTTTCACACATACTACAATGATATGGTTTCTCACCAGTGTGTGTACGAATGTGACCAGTTAAATGACTCATACGCGAGAAACTTTTCTCACACACATGACACTGATGTGGTCTCTGACCGGTGTGTGTGTGACTACTTGTACTACTCTCACGTGAGAGATCTTTCTTCCACACATCAGAGCACAAACGAATGTGCCTCTCTAACTTAAACTTAGAACTGTAACATTGCTGACACGTGTCACATGTATATTGTACACGTTCGCTTTGCGGTAAACTTTTAGATCGCTGTTTATTGTTTTCGTTGAGAGTGAATGTCACTTTATTTGTGCTTTTTTCCGTTTCTTTGTCTACAGAAGTTACTTTATGAAGTTCTTTGAACATGTTCCGTACGAGTTCATGTCCTTTGTAGTTGCTCGAGGTTAAATCTTCTGTATTCCATTGCATACTTTGCTCAAATTCCTTTAGGGTAGGGTCACCTAAATAATAAAAATAATAATTACAATATCGAAACCTTCCACGTAATCGTAATTTTACAATAGAGCGTCTCATAGGTACAAAATTGAAATCAAATGGTTATTACTCAATTGACTTTTGTAAAAAAAAATTATAGTAGCTGGGGGGTAGCTTTTTGTAAAATCTTTTGTTTTTTTTTTTGTTAAATTGTGTTTTTACAGGAAATACAACTATGCTGTTGAACTTAAAACGCAAAACTGTATCTGTATTGTATGGCAATGACAACTGAATGATTTATTAATACATGTTCCATAATAAATAAAATATATGACTATTAGTATTTTGTGATCATTTCAAGCATTTAATGAGCATTTCTCTTTAGACATGACTACATCAGCTTGTTTTTAAATAAAATTGTTATCAAAATATTAATCGAATCATTCTGCTTGACAAAAATAAATTTTTATAATGTTACAAGTCGGGATATGATACAAATTAGATCAATACACCGATTTAAACAATCATTTTATTATTTGGCGCCGACTCAAAATAAGTTTATATAAAAATTTATAGTTTATGTAAATAAGCTCAATACTTAAGACTTCATGTTTATTTATTTTTTGCTTTTTAGTTCTTTTCGTCGGTTTAATTTTTTGTTAAAAAGATTTTTGTGATGATTTCCAAACGCAAATACCTGATAAAGTAATGAAAAGTAAACAGAAACACTATACGTTCCTATAATTTTCGAGGGTTTCTCTCAATTTTATCAGGAACCCATCATCAGATCCTGACTTCCTTGACATGGAACCACCCTTGAGGTAACAAGAAAAGAATAATTAAAATCGGTTCATAAATATCGGAGAAAGGGGCCTGAACATACATAAAAAATATAAATACGGTCGAATTTAAAATATCTTTTTTTTCGTCGGTTAAAAAGAGTTTCCTTTGACTTTCCTGTCTGTTGTTCTCCACAGAATCTTTATATTGGAACATGCAACTAGCTTCACGACTGACTTCGTCTAACTGACTACTACTCCTTACGAATAAAAAATACTGATTGATTAAAATGATGAAAATGATGATTTTGATAAGTTTAAAAATCACGGAACTCCGTTATAGTAATGCCATTATTTAACATATCTATTATCACTTTGCAAGTAACGACTTTTCGACTGGCCTGTTGGTCTAGTCGTTAGTGACCCTGACTGCTAAGCCAGAGGTCGTGGGTTCGATTCACACCCAGGACAAATAATTGTGTGATGAGCACGATAATTTGGTTTGTGTCTGGGTATAATTTATCTATAATACCTATGTATGTCTTTAGAAATATATAAGTATGTTTATCAGCAGTCCGGTTACCATAGTACAGGCTCTGCCTAGTTTAGGATCAGACGGCCGTGAGTGAAATGTGTGGAGTTTTTATTATTAATAACCATTTTGAATCTTGTAAAGAATACTTAAACACTGTTAACCTTTACACTTATAGACAAGGAGATGGTTTAAATGAATTTAGTGAAACTCACACACACTAACATGTGTGTGTGTGTGTGTGATGTCAAATAGTGTTGAATACAAAAGTGTTAGATTTTTTTATTTTCTACAACTTTTGTTTTGGAAATATTCCGCTAGGAGGTCACGTTTCGCCCCAAAATTGCAACGCCGTTTTTAACCCTAAACTTTAACCTTAAACATTTTGCGTGTTTTCGTGTTCAAATAATTTTTTTTTGTTAAAACTGAAACCTCAACAACATTTTCCACCTGGTCCTTGCCTGCTTTTTTTTTTCACAAAAATTAAAGGCACCAGCGTAAATAGTGAGAGTTGTCTATTAAAAGAGAAAAATACAGAGCAAACATACTTGTCCTGTCTCCAAACTGTTCCTCCTTTACAATAATTAGGGGATCATCGTCTGAGTCTGCATATTGTATGTTGTCATAGACACTGTCTTCTTCCAGTGCAAGTTCATCGATATCTGTAAACAAGCATAGAGTCAGTTCCTATTGTAGTAAGACGTGGTGATAGGAAGAGAAGAGGTGTTCACGGATATCCTAATGCAAAAGATCCTTTTAAGATCAAAAGCTAGAAATACATATGTCACTTTATAAATAAGTGTAAAATAAAACCTTCAAGATAATTTTCTTTAACTTTAACATCATCAAACGTCAGTGCCTCCACACCAACACTGTCTCCACTCATCTGGAGTTCATGTCCCATGCTTAAGTGTACGACATTGTGTATGGTGAGTCTCTTCTTATTGTCAATTTCTTGCAGTTCCACTGGTTCCAACTGTTGGCAAGTTAAATTATTAACCTATTAACTACACTTCTGCCAAATTATAATAATAATAATAACTACACACATCTCACACACGGCCGTCTGATCCCAAACTAAGCAGAGCCTGTACTATGGTAACCAGACTGCTGAAAAACATACTTATATATTTCTAAATACATACATATTATAGATAAATTACACCCAGACACAGAACTAATTCGATATAGAATGTTTATTAACAAACCGCTTAGCAATCACTGACGAGCAGGTGTTAATAATCTATATGAAAATTATAGCCTGACCACGAAATAAGAAAACCTCGTCATATTCCAGAAAATAAATGGGACTAATTTATTTTAACGGCAAGAGCAACTTTAAGATTCTCTTTACTACTTTAAAGTCTCGATTTTAGTTTAAAAACAGGTAATTAGTTCCATTTGTTTGTTGTTGAGTTGAGTTGATAAGCTTGGTACATGGCATTGTATTTTTGCGTCATTCTAGCAATTGGTGAATGTTTGCCTAGATTTGTTTTAAATGGTGGCGCTTTCAGAAGGGACTGGGATAGTGTGGAAGTCTTGAAGGTACGTTAATGCTTATTCTGATCAGGAGATCAGGACAGTCAATACTGTAATTGAGTAGCTTGTACAAAAAAATTAAGTCAGATACGGTACGACGCGACTCAAGAGACAAAAGTTTAATGTCTTTATATATCTTCCGAACTAATCTTTTTTTAATATTTTCAATCCGATCTATATATACCATACTCACTACAATTCTCTAGTTTACTCCTTACGTAGATGTTAAATAGGAGGAATGTAGTAGATGGTTTTTTAAAATCATTTGGAGATCTCAATATAAAACCTTCGGTCAATGTGATTCACAAAGCTCAATAGACCGTCCAAATGTATACCGAGATCTTTGATTACCGATACAGATTATTCATATTAAATATTTTTATTTTATTTATTTAATTGATTCACAAAATAGGTATTACTTAATGTTCTAAAGATAGAACATAAACTTATTTAAGTTTCACTGTACATCAGTGAAAGTAATAATATTAGCTTTGATGGTTATTTTTCATTTTATTATATTTCTTTGGTTTGATTTCATGCTTACCTGGATAAAATGCCATTTATTATTGTGACGCATTATATACTTGTTCATAATACTCATATGTAAGTTTATAAAAAATAAAGTTTTGTTAAACAAGACCAAAATCAAAAATACGGGAATTAACGCGATCACGAAATAGGTATGACATTCCTCTGAATTGCCTGACGTTTCGACCAGGTTACACTGGCCGTAAGACAACCTGTGAGAACGGCTAGTTATATCATGGAACGCGAAAGTTTAAAAGTTGGTAAAAATGTCGGATGTTGGAAAAAGATTTTTATCCCCCGACGCATAAAGGCCTGAGGGCCCTTTATGCGTAAAAATCTTATGAATCAATACTATGGTGAATCATTGGAAAGTCAAACAAAGACATGGTGCCTTTAATTTTTTATAAGTTTAATGTGTGTGTATATCTATGTATGTGTTCGTCTGTCACATGAGTGTACTTAGTGTTGCAATAAAGAATGCGATGGAGGCGCCACTAGATCAGGTTTTCATTTGCCTGGTTTGGCCTAGTGGTGTTTCTTTTGTATAAGTGTTTTGTGTATAATGAAACTTCTTCGTTTTTAGCTTTTTATGGTTATACGGCCATTATAATACTAAAAAATAAACAGCCAGTAGTGGTACATAGTGCTACTGCATACCTTCTTCAATTTGATGATCAATAGGGAATTTCTTTTTGTATTATTTTGTACAATTCTCTGTCATTATATTACTGGCAAAAATGTACAGGGTATACAAGTGATACCGTACCAAATCCTGAAATAGTGTATTCACACCATCATTCTGAGTGGAAAATCATTGGAAATTTCTGCCGGAAAATTCATAATTTCTTTTTAATTTTTTTGCTTTAAGTGATATATATCACAATGAGTAAACAGAACATTTTACCGAAAAAAATCAGTAAATACTGCAATGTAATCAATTAAAGAACATTTATTCAATCAGCAATCAGCTTTCATCGTACATTGCGTAGCGCAAAATCAAACTATTGACTGTAAATCCATCTCGCATTTTTATGATCAACTGACTTTGGCATTGTGATAAGTATCCCAAAAAAAACTTTTTTGTAAGTTATTCGCTGTTTAATACTTATTGATTAAAACACTGCTATTTCGGCACACTTTTTCTGTGACGTCAAGGACGCACCGTGTTTGATAATTTATTGATTTATGAAAATAACAGTCATAAAACCTACTTATTTTTCTGCAAAAGGGCAGAAATGCTAATTTTGGATTTTGTATTGTGGACTCAAGGCTATATGCATACCCATCCATATACATATATCAATTATAAATAACCAAATTGTTGTTGATCTGCAAAATTTATGGAGTTATAGGATTGTAAGTCATATAGTCGTAACATAGTTTTTACACCCTTACTTATATTATAAATGCGAAAGTAACTCCGTCTGTCTGTCGCCTATTCACGCCAAAACTACTTAAGCCTGAGAAAGGACATAGGTTACTTTTTAATGTGAAAAAAGGGGTGTAATGGGTTGAAAGGTGGGGATGAAAAGTTGTATGGAAGTATTGTCAATTAGCCTAAATAATTAAAAATTCTACCCAAAGACACTGTTCCAGCGGACAAAGTCGCGGGCACAGCTAGTATTAAATATTTGGCTTAAAGATTGAGTTCCTACAAATGCAATGACAGTATAATCGTAAGGTATGAGTAGGAAATAGAAGCATAATTACAATTTTCTGTTTATTAATTCTGACAACCATAAATATAATGACATATGGTTTGTTTACAAAGATTCACCTTAGTGTTTGATTTATTGAAAATAGTTTACTAATAAAATTTTTATTCTATTCTATTAATTAAATGACAACTAACATCATTATGTTTTCAAACTGCAACCAACCTCATCACAGCTCATCATCTGACTGAACAGCTGCTCACTCCGGAGACAGCTCCTCCTCAACTCATAACAGTTCTGGAGCCTTGCACAACATCTCTCACAGGCCAGTATGGGCCTACAGTTTTTGGTCTTAAACTGTAAACAAAGTTATGACATTCCATGTTAATTCAAGAAAAGACCGCACTCCTATCTCAAAGGCCAGCAACGCACTTGTGACTCTTGAATTGCAGGTGTCCATGGGCGACAGTAATCACTTACCATCAGGTGACCTGTCTGCTTGTGTGTCCCCTATAATATAAAAAAAATAAAAATACTTACAGCAGTGACTTTATTGCCTTCCAACCAGAATTAAGTAGCGGCTAGACTTTAGGTTATTACATACTATAACACTGTTTTTTTGCTGGCGGCCAGGGCTGCCAGATTGTATAAACGGATACAAAATTCATATAATTTGGTTAACTTATGTATCCTGTTTGTAATAGTAGATTGATTTGTATAATTAGATACAATGTCATTACTGATGTTATAGCATAGTAAGTACCTATGTACATACACATAGGTAGAGATACTTAAAACAAATCACATCTGTCGTAAACTGTTTAATCCTTATATGTTATAGTTAAAACACCTTATATTCAAAACCTAAAGACTTAATTGCTGGGTTGGAGCTGTGCCGTTACTGTGACGGTATAGTGTGTAATGACCTTTAAGATTCTTTGGATTTGAATCCACTCAGTAAACAACCAAAGTAAACTTAATATAAAATTAAAGGTAAAATTCTTCACACAAATGTCTAGCTTAGTATAAAGGATGGATAACAACAGTTCTCTTATATTTGTCTTGTACAAAGTAGAATTCTAAATACATATTCAACATATATAATAACATGTTGGGTTAACCATTTTAATATGTTATGAATTAATGGTTATTAGGAGTAAACTATACGGAAAAAGGAACAGTGATACACGCTAGACAGAGCCATAGATGAGGACTGATAATTATCATACATTTATTGCTAATTAAATAAAATCACTCAACACAGTTTTAAAGGTTTGGCAACAAGCATTAACTTCGGTTTTACTACAGAAAATACCAGAGAAACTCACATATCCTTAGAAAATATTCATATTACATACATAAAATATTAGAGACCCTCACACAGAGACCAGAGAGCGAGAAAAACCACACAGTAATCAGCCAATATCGGCGTTACACGAACACTTTGGTGTTGAATAAAACATTGAAGTCTTTGCATAAAAACTGTTTGGAATTACTTACCGGCATGTAAACCAAAAACTCGTAGATTTGTTGTAGATGAGTTTCGACAATCGAACGCAGTCGAATATCTTTTCCTAAACAAACTCTGCACATCGAAAGTTTTTCCATTTTTAATTCTATGCCAAAATTAGACTCCATTTCTGTACCTCTGTAGTCACTTCACTTCACTTTTTTATATTTTCACCATTTGTTTGTATTAGCTTTTCAATCTAAACTTCAAGTTCCAATAAATATTAAGTTTCACTATGATTTATTAGTATATTTTCTCCTCATAATTCAGTTCGGAGTAAGAATTCTATAGCTTTGCTATGACCATACCATAGATTATGACCACAGATCACTTTTATAAATTATGACATACGTTTATTTTTTTTTTATCTATACTTTGTTTAATGTACGATGATAATTTTGACAAGTCAAGTTTTGTATTTGTTTTAGGTAACATCATAATTGGTAAATTAAATTGGAACCCGTTTGATACATCGTTTTTTAGTATGAGAGTCCCGACTCTTCTAACGTAGAGTTTGTATACTCTTTGGGTAACATGTCACTACTCTTTGCATGTCACTGAGCACTGACCTCTATTATCCCACACCACAGGCCCACTTAGTGAAGTCCATAGTAAGTAAGTATAGAGGTAGTGAAGTCCCACGCGTAACGAACAACCTGACTATCGAAGTGAGTATTAAATTTCATAAAACAATTTATGTAAAACATATATATACAATTTACAACGGCAAGTTATATTTTTATAGCGATTGTTGTGAGTGCGTTTGGGTGCGCGGCTGACTAAAGGCCATTGTTTATTACAATACTTAAGTAACAGCTTGTCTTATTTGAGTTATGACTATGATAATATATGTAAGCAATTGCAATGAACAGCAATAGCTGTAGGAACTTTCTTTATATATCAGAAAAAGGAGTATGATAATTACTTAAAGATGCTTAATTTTTTTTTTTTATGAATATTATATAATATTACATAGAGCAAATGTGGCAATTTTCAAATAATGTAGAGGTTGTAAATTTTGTAAATAAAATTTATTTAACACAAAACTGAAATACAATTTTATACGTAAAGTGAAAAAAAGGGCGCTGAAAACCAATTTTACTTTACGTACGTAGTCTGTAGCGTACAGACTGTACCCCTAACAACGTGTATGCAACATTTCATGCTGAACGGTTGAGACTTGAGTAGTAAGTCGTAAAAACGTAACAGAGAGTTTTTCTGTTTTGTCGCCTCTTGCCACCTGGAACCTGGACCGAACAACCGCTTCACTAGCTCTACTCTAGGGCCAGCGTTAAAGTATTGTTACATTGTTCTTAAATGTTCGTATATTTCCCAGCCAGTTTGTTTTTGTCCAGTCTTAACAGCGTCAATTCATCCCATACTCGGATGTCTGTTATTGGTGATTTACAATTTTCCGTAGCTAGTTCAGTCTTTAACCGACTTAAAAAAAGGAAGAGGTTCTCAATTCGTCGGAATCTTTTTTTTTATGTATGTTCACCGATTACTCGAAGACGCCTGAACCTATTAAGAAAATTCTTTTTTGTTTCAACGGGTAAACTTCCCAGGTAGTCCCATTAAAATTTTATCGAAATCGGTTGAGGGGTTTCTGAAAAATCAGCATATATCTAAAAATTTTATACATGGATGATATTTTCGTTTGCTCCGAAACCTCGCTGTCTCATTGGAGCAGTGCGTTTAGTTGGCCTTCCCATATTATATTTAAACAAAATACAATTTATCATGATTTAGGCACATTGAAATCGGTGATACTTTTTTTAAAAAGACAATTATGTTGTTCGAAGTTGAATTTTTTTTTAAAACATAACGTTCACGTATTTATAAATTGCTAAGACATAAGGACTAGGATATTTGCCTCATCCTCCACTCTATCCGATGCATCCGTGTCATCACTCTTACATTTTTTCGAAGACTAAAAACAAAGCCTGAAAATAGCGTTATTAAACGTTAAGACAATTTTATTATTATACTTCATTTACTTGAAGTAACTAAATTAATTTTATTAATACAGATGGTACAGCTCTTTTTTTATCTGGCGTCTACTTTTCGTTAAGTATTTATCGTTTTCACAAAAATGATCAGAACAAATAGACGTCCAAGTGTTTGATTTTCATCAAGACTAATTTCTGATGATACTTACATAATGTATAATCAAAGAAAAAAATCATCTCCCCTTGATATTTCGTGATTTTTTCCGAAAGGAAAATTATGGTAAGTTTATTTGAATTAGTGTTGATATTTTTTTCAAGATGGACGAATAGACGTCCATTTTTTACGTTTTAGTTATTTAACTTGTATAATTATAAAACACATGACATTGGCGGAATTTCTGCGTTGATTCTTCGCGCGGGATAAAGTCCACAATAAAATTATATATATATATATATATATATATATATATATATATATATATATATATACTTGAATTAGTGTTGAAAGTAGTTTGTGAGTTGTTTTATGGATAAAAATACTGCTTTTGTAATTGCTTCAATATTTCTGTATGATTTTCGACTTTGAAACATGTGGGAATATATAATACTTCAGACCGCATGGTTATCCTATTTCTAACAATGTGGGAAATAGTTTTCATTATTGTAATCAATTCACTAATGACTTTTTCATTTTATGATTACAGAAAAAAAATATTCAACCTCACAAAACAGCGAGATGTAGAATCAACACTATCCTTGCTTATGTCTTCAGAGGATGAGGACTCGGATGACTGCATCGAAGATGAACATGATGATGAATCTTGGACAAACAAAATGTTGACCAAATACAAAAATATTAAATGACCACAGAGGAATTGATTGAAGTTTTGACCGGTATGTTTTGAATAGTTGTCATTAGGTACCTAAAACGGGGTTTATAGAATTAACGGGGGTGATTAGACACAAAAAAAAGTGTGCATCTCGGGACGCGCGTCAAAAGTGATAACTCAAACGCCTCAAAGGTTTACCCTCCCATAAGAAGCTATCACTTCAAAAAGTTTTACAACCTAAATTATCCGAGTGGCATTAACTTGTAAAACATACTCGTTTGTTTGCTTTAATACTCCATTACATTTTTTATAAATTGGTAACACTAGATGGTCTATGGAGTGAGACACAAAAAAAATAACGTAATTTCATTTATTCATAACAATTTACAATTGTGTTTGAATATTAATACAATAAAACGACAGCGACAATACAATTGAATAGAATATAGTAACAATAACAGGTCTGGATCCATGCAATTTGAGCAACAATTGAAACAAAACTTACGTTAATAATATTAATTAGCGGTAACCATAAATAATAATAAAATTAAATAACTAATTACACATATTGGTATTTATAAAATCTGTCGCTGAATAATACGCGTTGTGAAGGAAGGCCTTAAGTTTTCTTTTGAATGTACACGTGTTATACACAAGATCTTTTCAGTCAATCGGTAAACAATTAAAAAGCCTTATCATTTGGTACTGAACACAGTGCTGAACAATATTTCATTTAGGGTTGATGTTTGATTTCAAACGTTTCTTTCTGGTACTTTCTCTTATCAATCTTTCATCCTTGGTTTCAAATTCGTGTTTGTATTTAGACAAGTAACTTAACGTCATTAATATATACAAACTAGTTAGTGTAATATTGAAAGTCGCTGGAAGTATTCACAACACGAATCTCTTTGTGAAATTCGGACCATAGTTCTGATGTCGTAAAAATAGTAGCCCTGTCACAATTACATCTATAACTATTACATAGGCTGCACTAAAAGTATCGGGAAGGGAATATTTCCACTGTTTCTGTCATATTAAAATCTTTTTAATTGAAAACACCTTGGTTTTAAAAATCGAATACCATTTGTTTATTTAAAAAAAGATTGTCGGTCTTAACACAAGGTTTTGTCAAACTTGTTTAGTCGTTGAGAAAATGGAATTGACTCGAGAAAAAATCTTTTTAACAAAAAATTAAACCGACGAAAAGAACTAAAAAGCAAAAAATAAATAAACTTTAAGTCTTAAGTATTGACCTTATTTACAAAATCTATCAAATTTTATATAAACTAAATTTGAGTCGGCGCCAAACAACAAACTGATTAATTATCAAAATTTTATATGTACCTACGTAGGCTCTACGTCGGTAATTAATCATTTTATTATTTGGCGCCGACTCAAAATAAGTTTATATAAAATTTGATAGTTTATGTAAATAAGGTCAATACTTTAGACTTAAAGTTTATTTATTTTTTGCTTTTTAGTTCTTTTCGTCGGTTTAATTTTTTGTTAAAAAGATTTTTATTTCATGATTTTTTTTCATCATCAGCTCAGCTACATGAAGTGATCATTTCTAAACGCAAACACCTGATAAAGTAATGAAAAGTAAACAGAAACACTATTCGCTCCTACAATTTTCGAGGTTTTCTCTCAATTTTATCAGGATCCCATCATCAGATCCTGACTTCCTTGACATGGGACCACCCTTGAGGTATACCCTATCTAACAAAAAAAGAATAATCAAAATCGGTTCATAAATAACGGAGTGAGGGCTGAACATACATAAATATATATATATATATATATATATATATATATATATATATATATATATATATATATATATATATATATATATATACGGTCGAATTGAGAACCTCCTTTTTTTTCGTCGGTTAAAAATTCAAGAGCGATGATTTATTATGACTTTCGAAGTGGTTTAACGCAAAAACAGTGTGTTGACCGGATGATTTCTGCATTTGGTGATGAAGCCCCATTCAAAACCACAATTTATCGCTGGTTTGGTGAATTTCAACGTAGACGTGTCAAGCTCAGTGATGATCCCCGTCAAGGTCGTCCAAAAACTGCAGTCACCCAAGAAAACGTTGATGCTGTGCGTAAGCTGATTGAGGAAGATCGACATGTGACATACCGCGAAATTCAGGCAACTTTAGACATTGGCATGAGTCAAATACAAATAATCTTGCATGAACAATTAGGTGTAAAAAAGTTGTTTTCCCGATGGATACCGCATTCGCTCTGTGAAGAGCAAAAAGCGGCTCGCGTTACTTGGTGCGTCAGAACTCACGAAAGATTCCACGCAGGATCCTCAAATGCTGTATACAACATCGTATCAGGTGACAAATCCTGGATATATGCGTACGAACCCGAAACAGAAAACCAGTCACGAGTTTGGGTGTTCGAAAATGAGTTAAAGCCAACAAAAATTGTTCGTTCACGGAGTGTTGCAAAAAAAATGGTGGCCACGTTTGTCTCCAAAACCGGCCATGTTGCGACTATTTCTCTTGAGGGACAAAGAACGGTTAATGCAGGTATTCGACCATGTGCATGGTATGCTAGCATTTGTTTGCCACAGGTCGTTTCTGAACTCCGTAAAGAGAACTGCAACCACCGCATCATCCTCCATCACGACAATGCGAGTTCTCACACCGCGCACAGAATAAAAGAGTTTTTAAAGCAAGAAAACATAGAATTATTAGACCATCCGCCGTACAGCCCCGACCTAAGCCCTAATGATTTCTATACTTTCCCTAAAATAAAGAATAAATTGCGTGGTCAGAGATTTTCATCACCTGAAGAAGCTGTGGACGCCTACAAAACGGCCATTTTGGAGACCCAACTTCCGAATGGAATGGTTGCTTCAATGATTGGTTCCATCGTATGAAAAAATGTGTCAAATTTCGCGGAGAATACTTCGAAAAGCAATAAATACATTTTTAAGTAGTAATGTTGTGTCACTTCCTTGATTCCCGAAATTTTCAGTGCCGCCCTCGTATATAATATATATATTTATATATATAAAATGTTTTATTTTTACACCTTTATTAAATATTTTTATTACTTCTATACAAACTTGAAGGCCTTACTTTGGTCATGGCTCAATGTCTTTTGACAAATATAATGACAATTTGCCAGCTTATTTAAATTGTTGTAAATTAATTTTTTCCTGAAATATTTGTAGTTTTGTCACGCACACGTTTCGTACACACGTCTTATGATACATCGTTTCGTTTCTAGTAGGGGAGCCCCCTTTCTTTGTATTATGTGTTGTTATAGTGGCAACAGACATACACATTCGGTGAAAATTTCAACTGTTTAACTATCACGGTTCATGAGATACAGCCTGGTGACAGACGGACGGACAGCACATAGGAGTCTTAGTAATCCCGTTTTACCGTTTGGGTACGGAACCCTAAAAACTATCCATCATGTTCAATTGGTTGAACAGATCGTTGAACATTTGAACATATTGAAGTAGAGGATTTGAAAGTGCAGAAGTAATTAAATAGCTAGACCGTCTCTCTGACTGCACAAATGGTCTGGCCAACAACAGTGAATCAAACAAAGTCATAAAGCCTACTTACCATCACTTTAAAAGAGCGTTAAAATCAGCAATTTTAACGAGATTAAGCACACCTTTGAGCGAAGGAGTGGAATTGTGAAAAAGACGAAAATCAAATCATTTTTGATTTTCAAAATGATGTAATCATCAAAATAATTTTCAACGTTATGGCGGTTAGAGCCATACGCGGATATCGCACCGTGTCGACGGAAGCGGCCATCATGGCTCGTTGGTCGTCCCGGCTGGAAGGAACTGAGTCCCGCCCGTCACCACCAACAAAAAAAAAGGTCCTAACCCTTCCCTTTTCCCCTCTTCTCGCACCTTTCCCCTCTCCCCCTCTTAATCTACTCCCACCTAAAAGGCCGGCAACGCACTTGTGACTCTTGAGTTGCAGGTGCCCATGGGCGGCGGTAGTCATTTACCATCAGGTGACCCGTCTGCTCTTTAGCCTCGTATACCATAAAAAAAAATTGGCAGTCATGGGACTGGCGACAGAAGTGAAAACTTTAACGAAACGACGAAGTTAAAACGTCACATTTGCAGGTTGGTGAGATTAATTAATAAAGAGCTCTAATGAATCTATATATGTATTATTAGCGTGACGGTCACGAGTTCAGTTCTCTCTTTCTCTCTCTCTCTGTCCCTGTCTCCCTCTCCGTGTCTCTCTGACGCTGTAAATGTAAATATAAGAAACTTGGCTGGGGGACGGACATCAGGGTCACGTGCCCTGACGCGAGTTTAACATTTTTTACTTATCAAAAAGTGCACAATGCCGCTAAAGAAGTTTTTACTTCAAAAATAAAAACTAAATAATTCAATACTAGTTTTCCTGGTGGACGAGTACCTAACATAATTAATTAAGTATCTATTTTACCGACGCAAAAACGGAGGAAGTTTTTAAGTCATATGACCACATAACTATTTGGTTTGTCGCATTCTGCTGTCATCATTTCATTTATTGCGGAACAATTTTCTACAGGGTGGTCAGATGATGTACAACAACAAGCTAAACAGTGCCACTTATACATAAGTAGAAGAAAAAACCGACAATTAAAACTGCGATTCGCAACAATTAATAACTTAATGGCAGGTAAGCAACCCTTTTTTTTTTCTTTTTTTTTACGTGTGGAAACCACCTCGGGTACCACCTCGCCAAGCGTTCGGCAAAGTGGCTATGTCGGAATCGAACCTACTAAAACCACACGGTGTTCCGTCACGGATGTCTATGGCCGGGGGCTCAGGTATAACCTAGGAAGGAACTCCCTGAACCCCCGACAGACTTGACCACCTGTCCACAAAGCAGGTAGTCTCGCAGTCGTGAGTAGGAGCCGTGTCCCCCTTCAGTTTCGGCGCCGGGTTAACCTACCTTCCCAGCGCCTAGGTAAGCAGCCCTACATGCCACCACTTCATAGGAGTTAAAATCACAGTTAAAGGATTTTTTTAATTTTTTTTATTATCGAGAAAAAATATTTTTTAAGAAGCATCCATTATCCATAAAGTTTTAGATAACAGCTATCATGATAAAATCTTTTTAACAAAAAATTAAACCGACGAAAAGAACTAAAAAGCAAAAAATAAATAAACCTTAAGTCTTAAGTATTGAGCTTATTTACATAAACTATCTAATTTTATATAAACTTATTTTGAGTCGGCGCCAAACAACAAACTGATTAATTATCAAAATTTTATTTGGCGCCGAGTCAAATATGTTTATATAAAATTAGATAGTTTATGTAAATAAGCTCAATACTTAAGACTTAAGGTTTATTTATTTTTTGCTTTTTAGTTCTTTTCGTCGCTTTAATTGTAAAATCGTAAAATCTATCAAATTTTATATAAACTAAATTTGAGTCGGCGCCAAACAACAAACTGATTAATTATCAAAATTTTATATGTACCTACGTAGGCTCTACGTCGGTAATTAATCATTTTATTATTTGGCGCCGACTCAAAATAAGTTTATATAAAATTTGATAGTTTATGTAAATAAGGTCAATACTTTAGACTTAAAGTTTATTTATTTTTTGCTTTTTAGTTCTTTTCGTCGGTTTAATTTTTTGTTAAAAAGATTTTTATTTCATGATTTTTTTTCATCATCAGCTCAGCTACATGATGTGATCATTTCTAAACGCAAACACCTGATAAAGTAATGAAAAGTAAACAGAAACACTATTCGCTCCTACAATTTTCGAGGTTTTCTCTCAATTTTATCAGGATCCCATCATCAGATCCTGACTTCCTTGACATGGGACCACCCTTGAGGTATACCCTATCTAACAAAAAAAGAATAATCAAAATCGGTTTATAAATAACGGAGTGAGGGCTGAACAGACATAAAAAAAAAAAATTAAAAAAAAAAAACTATACGGTCCATTTGAGAACCTCCTTTTTTTACGTCGGTTAAAAAAAAAAATATTATACGGTCGAATTGAGAACCTCCTTTTTTTTTCGTCGGTTAAAAATTCACGCACACTTTACTGGTGAGAAATCACCAATGTGTGTAGCATATTATTAATTAAACTCCATTTTTTGGGAAAGCTTCTCTTACAAAGACTACATTGCAACGGATTCACACAGTGTGCGTAAGAACATGACGATTTAATTTATACCTTGGTGAGAATCTCTTCTCACACAAACTACACTGATATGGTTTCTCACCAGTGTGTGTACGCATATGATCAGCTAAGGTTCGCTTTGCAGAGAATTGTCTCCTACATATGGAACACTGATATGGTTTTTCACCCGTGTGTGTACGCACATGATTAATTAAAGTACGTCTTACTGAGAATTGTTACTTACATATATCACACTGATATGGCTTCTCACCGGTATGTGTACGCATATGATCAATTAAAATCGTCTTCATTGAGAATTGTTTCTTACATATTTTACACTGATATGGTTTCTCCCCCCTGTGTGTGTACGCATATGATGATTTAAAGTCGTCTTTACTGAGAATTGTTTCTTACATATATTACACTGATATGGTTTCTCACCAGTGTGTGTACGCATATGAATACTTAAAATAATATTTTGTTCGAATTGTTTCTTACATATACCACAATGATATGGTTTCTCACCAGTGTGTGTACACATGTGTTTATTTAAATTTTGATTTACTGTAAATTGTCTCTTACATATATCACAATGGTATGATTTTTCACCAGTGTGTGTACGCACATGCTTATTTAAAGTACCCTTTTCTCAGAATTGTTTCTTACATATATTACAATGATACAGTTTTTCACCGTGTGGTTTCTTACGGGTGTGTATACGCATGTGAATATTGAATTTTTTCTTCACTAAGAAACTCTTTTAACAAGTACTACATTGGTATGGTTGCTCACCAGCGTGGGCGAGGTACATGTGATGATTTAAATGAAACATACGTGAGAAACTTTTCTTGCATACATGACACTGGTGTGGTTTCTCACCAGTGTGCCGATCCCGTGAGAATATCGGGATAAAAAGTAGCGTATGTGTTAATCCAGATCTCCAGCTATCTACATACCAAGTTGCGTCGCAATCGGTTCAGTGGTTTTTGCGTGAAAAAGTATCAAACATCCAACCATCCATCGAGCCAAACTTTCACGTTTATAATATTAGTAGGAAGTACGATGGAAATTGGTAGTGATATACCATAATTTTCCTGTAGTGCAGTAAAAATACTATTAATTTTGTTGTTAAAAAATATTTGGAAATTACATTAGTTATATCAATAGAATGAAGCACATAAAACTATCTGGTAAACGGACAGGTTTGCCCACTATCCGGTCTCTGGCATAATACTAAAATTAGTCCAGATAGGCTAGATAATAGATAGCCGGCTATCCATTTCACCTCTAATACATATTAGTAATTCTAATAGTGTAAGTATTGCTAGTTTACATGGTGGTGTTCATATCAATGATTTACAATGTTAGTCACATGTTTGCTTCATGGATACTTAACTAGTTTTGGGCATAAGTCAAAATTATGCCCTTGATCAAGAGTCTGACACTGACGCGGCAGGACACTTCTTTTCGTAAACACACTCGGGCCCAAAAATAAACAGGCATCCATGAAATACACAATTACTTAATAATTTAAAAAAAATTACAACCATCTATCTTTAATTAAATCATTGACTGGCCTGTTGGTCTAGTGGTTAGTGACCCTGACTGCTAAGCCAGAAGTCATGGGTTCGATTCCCACCCAGGACAAATAATTGTGTGATGAGCACGATAATTTGTTCTGTGCCTGGGTGTAATTTATCTATAAAATGTATGTATTTAGTAATATATAAGTATGTCTATCAGCAGTCTGGTTACCATAGTACAGGCTCTGCCTAGTTTGGGATCAGACGGCCGTGTGTAAGATGTGTGAAGTTATTATAATTATTATTGTTATTGTCCACGCACTTTTCACTATAAAATGAAGGTAATTGTTTTATTGAAAGCAGTTTAAATAAAATAGAATTTAAAGTATACCAAAAATGTCCACTAAAGCAATTGATGCCTTCTGCCACAAGTGGTTTCTTTTTTCCAAGACATTTTTTTGGTATAAAGATATCAAAGGTAAGAACAATGTTTTGAGACTGTCACAAACCTCATCACAGCTCAGCATCAGCTCCTCCTCAACTCGTAGCAGTTCTGGAGCCTTGCACGACATAGGTAACAGGCCAGTAATGACCTGCTGTCTGTTGTTTCAAACTGCAAAGTTATAACATTCCATGTTACCGGCAACAATGCCTTCACTGCCATAAACCTTCAATCATATAAAACATATATTTTTTATTGGCACTCAAAAATACATAAAATCAGTTACATGCACAGTTTCCCTTTCAGATGCTTCAAGCCCGAGCTAGGGATGTGACATGTCAAGTGTAGTAAAACAATGCAGAAACTATACTTTAGGAGTATAAAAACCAATGAAATTGATAAGTATTGTTTTTGATCATAAAGTGTAATGGTACCGTAGCAAACAGTACTTTGAAATGTTCGTGGTGTGCATGTGGAACACATACTGTGAGTCTGATCAGTAGCAGCCCTAGGTACATTTTTAGGTGGTGCGGGACCCCAAAGTGGCGCCTCTATAAATTAAAAACCTCAATTTTGATATGATGTTTGCCATAAAAAGAATTTGATGACCTTTTTTAGTCCTCATTTACAAAATATTTTTTTACACATACCATACTTGAGTGTTGATAAAAATGTGAATCAAAATGTTGTTAACCATAATAAGAAGTGGAAGATTGGTGCGGCCGCACAGCTCGCACCGCCCTAGAGCCGCCCCTGAATCTAATACACTGTATTGTAGTAAGCAATAAACTACAGATGCTGTACATTGAATTTTTGTATCAAAATATTACAATATATATGTTTACGGGGACATTCATTGTATGGCCTGGTTTATCGCTGAAGTGCAACAGGTGAGCTCTTACCTGAATGTCATAGGTGTCATATTCACTGTCGCTGAAGTGCAACAGGTGAGCTCTTACCTGAATGTCATAGGTGTCATATTCACTGTCGCTGAAGTGCAACAGGTGAGCTCTTACCTGAATGTCATAGGTGTCATATTCACTGTCGCTGAAGTGCAACAGGTGAGCTCTTACCTGAATGTCATAGGTGTCATATTCACTGTCGCTGAAGTGCAACAGGTGAGCTCTTACCTGAATGTCATAGGTGTCATATTCACTGTCGCTGAAGTGCAACAGGTGAGCTCTTCCCTGAATGTCATAGGTGTCATATTCACTGTCGCTGAAGTGCAACAGGTGAGCTCTTACCTGAATGTCATAGGTGTCATATTCACTGTCGCTGAAGTGCAACATTATGGTGGGACTAATTATGACAACATAACCTACAATATCAAAACACAATATCTTTATTTACCGGCTGTCTCGACGCTGAATCGTTCGACATATTTTTCGTTTATGTGCACTCATCTTTTATGTCAGACAATTTATAGTATGGACAGCTGCCATTGTTCTTTGTATAAAGAGCATTCGTCTTAAACGGGTAAAGTGAAAGAAAGTTTTGCAGATTAAGACTAGTAGTAAATTGTTCTTTTTAACCGACGAAAAAAAAGGAGGTTCTCAATTCGACCGTATTTTTTTTTTTTTTTTATGTCTGTTCAGCCTTCACTCCGTTATTTATGAACCGATTTTGATTATTCTTTGTCTTCCTTTACTGTTTTGAAGGGTTTTGGTGTGTAATAAAATATTTATATTAGTTTGTCGTGTTTGTTTCACTAACAATCGTATAACTCATCATGTCATCTTGTCACTATCTTAATAGAACAATCAAGTAATACTCATAGAAAATCACCATAATTACACTATTAGTATAGCTATTTTACTTTGGTCTCTGGCTCTACATTCACACATACGAAATCAAGAACATCAAACTTTCTGCGTTTCAGTAAGTAAGTATTCGATATTCAAAAAATATCGATGTTTTTTTAAAGCGATATATCGATAAATGAATCCCCACCGGACATTGCAAACTGAACAAATATATGTTCAACCAAAAGTTGGGCGGCGAGAACACAATATGCAGACTCTGTCCAGAGGCAGAAAAAACTGCAATGCATATTCTATGCTTTTGTGGCCCACTAATGCGGCACCAAAGTATTACCCTACCTACTAACTACTTCTACTAACCTGCAGGAAATACAAACAATCACTGCTGATAGGATCTGGAGGTTTCTCGAAGCCATAAGTCTGAGCAGTGAACTTTAAAGAATGAAATGGTCGAGGTAGCATTAGGCACTTACAATAATAATAGTTAGCTACAAGAGCAATTACGGCGTGACAAGGAGGACCAGGTTCGTCGCCAGGAGGAGCACATGTTCCTCATGAAGGATTTCCAGGCCACGCTAGGCAAGGAACTCAAGATGATGAAGGACACGGTCAACCAGCATGAGGCCCGTATCACTAAGACCAAGCACAAGATTGTGCATATGCCTTGGAGTCAAAGTACGGCGACGCGCACCTGGAGCACGAATTCCGTGAAGGCATACCAGTTGGCACCTACATTGTTCGAAGGCAATCTGGTGCACGCCTCCGTGATCTGGAGGTCAGGGATGCTGTAAGGCTTGGAGCCACAAGATGGTGATGTCCCTGCCTTTAAGATTGCCGAGGCGGCCAGAAGGGATACCATCTCTAACGTATACGCACACACGTTGAGCTTGGAGTGTATGCCCCTGATGTTGCAGAAGTCCACAGAAAACGTAGCAAGGGGTGTCCTGGAACGCCTGATCTTGCCCCGAGCAGATTTATTTATCGCGGTTGTGAAGAGTACGAGGGGCACCCTGGGCGTCCACGCTCAGGTGCACTGTGTTCTGAGCGTGGACGCCCAGAGGGGGATTCTCTTAGCGCAGCTGGTACCCTGGGGTAACTTACTTTTTAACCTCACTCACTTGGCGAAATACAAAGTAAGCATTGCTTCACACCGATTTTCTGTAAGGAAGTAAGCATTCCGGCCCATACGTGTCGAAGCATGGCCCTTTCACGTAAGGTTAATAAAACTCTTGTTTTTAAAATGTTCAGTGCTTTTTATTTTCTTCTTACTTACTATAAAGACAAGCAACCTCAATACCATTCTTTAACGTGAGAGAACCTAAACGTATCTTCATACAAACTATACAGGGTGTATCTGACAATGGAACACTCACTTAAATCGAATTATTCCTCGTAAATAGACTTTTTGCAAATCCTGGGCATGCAGTTACAAAGTTTTTATATTGGAATTATTATTGAGAAAATTCATAAAAATTAACTTCACAAATCATGCATGATGGTGATTTTATGAGGAAAGTAATATTACCTGGAATTTCAAACGGTCATAAATAGAGATCGGATATTCGGATGCATATTTACCTAAAGTTGAGATGTTGGCTATTATGGAAAGTACTTTTTTATCGAAAGAATCCCGCGATTCCGGGAAATTCAAATTTAAGTGTACCTATACTCCGTGAGATGTAATAAACCCCAGTTTGACACAAACGACACCTGCTCTGTTACAACGTATAATGGTTGCTTTTCCCTACTTTTATTGTCAGTGATTTTTGACGAAGCAAAAACAACCTTATTACGTTGTAACAAGTGTCAAATCGGGCCTATTAAACCCCAGGAAATGTAAGCATTTTGTAAGAGTGCGAGTGAGACGGCAAATTATACTTGCTTGTGCGCAAGTAGGGACGCGAAAATACAACTGCATTCGTAAATAAAAATATACTTAGAAGCCGCTTCCATAATTTGTTATCCAAAAAATAACTTTAGGTAAATATGCATCCGATTATCCGATCTCTAGTCATAACTTATAAACGGATAGTTTTTTTCCAAAATTCTTTTCGTATCTGCATGCTAGAGCCGTGCCCTTTCAGTGATGGAAATACTCCATTGCCAGATACCCCTTGTATAGGCGACAAATATGGCCGACTCAATAATCTCCCTTAATGCCTATAGATTACAAAAACTAATACACAACTTAATTTATCTAAGTAAATTAAACAAATGTTTGCTTCTTACAATACCAACAAGATGTATCTACTTAATACAGTTTAAATAATAAGTGTTACAAACAAAATTATGAAAATCATTTTTACAAATTGATTTAGAAAATAATTTTTACAAACTGCTGATGTATTTAGCAATTTTAAATTTACTTCCAATAGTACTTTTATAATATTCTCTTCTTTTTTTTTCAATAAAGATTTTTATTTCTTTGGGAAAAACGTTAACACACACACACACACAATGTTAATTACGACAGGTTACATTTTATATTAAGTAATATCTACCCGGCCACGCTTTGCTGTGCCTTAGTAATATATTACAAAAATATATTGTGACTATTAATTAAGATAAAAGCTATTCTATCTCTCAAGTTCGACCAAACTGTAAAATGTCATTAAAATCCGTTCATTAGTGTAGGAGTTGGTGGAAAAACAATGTGATAAGATATTTCTTAAGATTGATTTTTTAAATTTATAAACTACTAGCTGACCCGACAGACTTCGTTCTGTCAAAAATTAACACCGTCAAATGTTTGACAGCTGGGGACCTGTGTTTTAATTATTATTTACTCTGTGGTCTGTTTAGGAAAATAAAAACCTAAAATAAGAACCTTCCTTGTGCCTTAACGAAAATATGGAAAAAGAAATTAGCGGAATTGGTCGAGCCTTTCTCGAGTTTTGCGCTGAACAACACATTTGGCGATCATTTTTATTATATAGAGATAGATATTTTTAAAGTGTTTAATTTTAACTTTGATACAACTTAAATTACATTCATTAATAGAAACAGAAATAATATTAACGTTCAACTTTTTTAACAACTTAACAAACCAACACGCTTCCATATCTGCCTCACATAATGGTGTCAAATACTTGTTGTCGCCACATTAAAACTCATTTATTTTATTAAAAATAGGGACCAACTATAATAGATGATAACACAGTTCACTATCTAATAAAAATAAGTTAATAGAAATTATTTTGACTGGTTATACCGGTAACGCAATACTATTGGTCGATTGATAAATATTAACGAATAGTGGGATTATAAAAGGATAGGAATAAGTGGAGAACTATTCACTTGTGTGTGAACTAGGCAGTTACTGTTAGTTAGTGATTTTCATTGTTTATAGCAGTGGTTGAGACTGTTTCTTACACTTATGATTCTGTTGTACTTAAAGCTACATTATGTTTAACCGACTTTAAAAAAGAGGCATAGGTAAAGGAGGTTTTATGTTCGGCTGTATGTAATTTTTTTTTTTCGGATTTTCGCGGTTTTCACTAATAAACGAAGTGATTAATGAGGAAGGTTTAGCTGTATAATTTGTACCCGTGCGAAGCCGGGGCGGGTTGCTAGTATTGATTAAATAGAACACCTTGAATTATTTTTTAATATTTGTCCCCAAATAAGATTAGTTGTCATCGCCTAAATCCGACTATAGATTAAATTTAACATTTCCATAACGTTTATACAGGTTGTTACAGAAGAGTGTGGTCATATTTAAGGAGCAAGACATTGGTCATGACCTTTTAATATGAACACACATTTCTGACCATTTTCTATTTACATATCATACACATTTAAATTTTTTTTTTTAAATAACATTAAAGGGCAACATTATCGATATTTGTACCTCCCATGCTTCCTAGGTGGATCTGCGCTCCTAGCACCTGCTACCTATTGGTAATGCAAGTCAAACAAATATTGTAGGTACCTACTCAACACTTCATATTATCATAAACGTTACTATCATTTAAATCTACCGTCATCTGCATTAAGAAAGTCGAACAGTTCTGACATTTATCTCGTCATTCCTTTCTTTCAATCAAAGGTGAAAGACCTTATTTTGTATTAGAAGTTTCGTGTGCTCGAATATGTTTAGTTAAATTGGTTTTTTCTGCGAAAAATTTCTTACACACATGACACTGTTGTGGCTTCTCACCATTGTGTGTAAGAAGATGACCTTTTAAAGCGTCTTTCCTTCTGAAATTCTTGTGACATTTATTACATTGATATGGTTTCTCAACAGAGTGTGTACGCATATGAGTAATTAAATTACTAACCTGTGAGTAATATTTCTTACATACATTACACTGATATGGTTCCTCACCAGTGTGTGCCTTCATATGTGTAATTAAATTACTGGAATGCGAGTAATATTTATTACATACATCACACCTATATGGTTTATCACCAGTGTGTATACGCATATGGTGTATTATATTAGCCTTTACTGTGAACTGCTTTTTACATATATCACAATGAAATGGTTTCTCATCAGAGTGTAAAAGAAGATGACGTTTTAAAACGTCATTTGTTGTGAAATACTTCTGGCACTCATTACACTTATATAATTTCTCACCAATGTGTGTACGCTTATGATTAGTTAAATTACTCTTGTCTGAGAATTGTTTTCTACATATGTCACACTGATATGGTTTCTCACCAGTGTGGGTACGCATATGTGTTACTAAATTACTAGATTGTGAGTAAGATTTCTTACATACATCACACTGATATGGTTTCTCACCTGTGTGTGTGCGCATATGATAAGTTAAAGAAGTTTTTTTTAAGAATTTTTTGTTGCACATATCACAATTATATGGTTTCTCACCAGTGTGTGTACGAATGTGATCGTTTAAATGACCCTGATGAAAAAAACTTTTCTTACATACATTACACTCATATGGTTTATCACCGGTGTGTGAACGCATGTGACGAGTTAAATAATCCATACGTGAGTAACTTTTCTTACATACATTACACTGGTGTCGTTTCTGGCCGGTATGTGTATGACTACTTGTACTTTTCTCACGTAAGAGATCATTCTTCCACACATCAGAGCACAAACGAATGTGCCTCTCTAACTTACTCTTAGAACTGTAACATTGCTGACACGTGTCACATGTATATTGTACACGTTTGCTGTGCGGTACACTTGTAGATCTCTTTTTATTGTTATTGGTGAGAGTTTTTATTGTCACTTCATTTGTGCTTTTAGCTGCTAATTTGGCTGCAGCAGTTTCTGTTTTAAGTTTTTTGAATATATCCTGTGCGTGTTCAAGTTCTTTGAAGTTGCTGGAGGTTAAATCTTCTGGGTTCCTCGGAACAGCTTGCTCAGATTTCTTCGAAGTACCTAGATAATAAAAATAGTAATTGCAATATAATTTTGTACAAAATAAAAACAGGATAGATAAAAATGCTTAAAATGTACTTTTCTAGTCCTACAGATTGTGTCCTCAATCAAATCAAAAACAGAAATGTAAATGAAGCGGTGGACACACTATTGCCGTCACATTGAACTCGGCCCGAAATATTCTAGTTCTCGGTGACGGCGGCGCTGGAAAAACTACCTTAGGTATGCTTTAAACGCATAATAATTTAGAGTCCTATAAAATACTATAAGATTGGCGCGCTGGCAAATTTTCAGATGGAAAATAATCATATTTTAAAATAATCCCCCGACTTGTCAATGCTTTCAATGATTGATCTTCGAACGGCATATTTTCTTTATATCTAAGATCCTTATCGATCAAATCACCTATCAAACAAAAAAGCTCAAATCGCCTATCTGTTCCCTCAATTCGTGACTTATAAATATAGTGGGGATGCATATTTTTAGTGGCCGCGTACGAATGAACAATATAGTACTTTAATTGGCTTAAGGGATTTGAAGCAAGTCGTCGTTCTAATTATGAATCTAAGTGCTTTTGAGGCCTTCTGAACAATTTCATCAACGTGCTGGTCATACAGAAGTTTGCTATCTTGTATAATTCCTAAATCCTTCATACTATGGACTTTACTGATTAATTTTATACCCCGTACATAATATAGACTAGCAACCCGTCCCTGCTTCGCACGGGTAGCAGAGACATCTTCAACCATCATCAACATATTTCTATCAATTTACACAAAATCTTAACAAATTATACACTTAATCTTTCCTCATGTATCACTCTGTCTATTAGTGAAAACCGCATGAATATCCGTTAGTAGTTTTTCAGTTTATCGCGAACAGACAGACAGACGCGGCGAGGGACTTCGTTTATTAATATGTAGTGATTTCTGACAGGAGAAGAAACATTTGGATACGTTTAGCTGAAGTTTATTATGATTACAATATGTCTCAAATCTCTTCAGATCATCTTGCAGTCCTTGTGTGTCGGATAAACTTCACACACCTTTATGGGCCTTCATATCATCAGGAAATAAAAGAATGTAAGAATATAGGTAATTACTATTTATAGGTACATATTTTTATTAATTATAGGTAATAGGAATAATTTGGTAAATATATGTGTAATAGATCAAACTACTCTATTCTCCACTTGCTGAACACCATAGTTATTGAGAAGGTATAATAGGTATATAAAATTAAATCATTATGTAACTTCCTACTGCGGGCTGTCTGCGATATCTGTTCATTGGTTTATTATTTGAACCACAGTTACTTAACGTGTTATTTAAATTATGTTAAAAGCACCCGTACATGAATACTTGGAAGCGCCAACAGTCAAAGAGGAGGTAAACAGATACTGAGCCAAATACAAGAAGAGGCTGCAAATACACACAAATCAACTCGCTAGAGATCTAGTTCACACCAACAAGAACACTACAAGACTGAAAAGATGGCAGATACTACAGTTGGACCAGAGATGCTAGAAGCCTGGAAGGCAACAACCATTTTGTAAAACTGAGGGAGAGAATTTACGGAAATGCCCCTCTTAACCAAACCAATTAGCCAAAACATCTGATTATGACTTCGTCGATCGCAGATTAAAAAAAAATAAAGCACCCGTGTCAAGGATTAAAACAATGAGTAATGAAATAACAACCATTAAAAATATGTATATAATTTTTCTGTAATATTACACACAGTTCAATTTTGACAACCCTATTAACGTTTTTTTATTGCACCCAGTAGGCGGGTGCGGGTTATGTTCACAGTTCAACTATAGCTACATATAGGCTCGAGTCGGGAGGCGAGTTGTGGGCACACTAATGAGTTATTGTTCTACGGAGCCGGGTGCCGGGCATTGAATGTGCTAACAGTTCAAAAGTGTTCCAGTATACCCTCAATAAAATATTAAAACTTTTTTAATTATTTCTCAGTAGTTTATAATCTTTTTTTATTTTTTTTTATCGTGTTTAAACCTCCACGGGTCATCACCTCACCGGAGCCAACGGTAAGATGGTATGTCGGAATCGAACCGACTAAAACCACACGGTGTTCCGTCACAAATGGGTCTATCGCAGGAGGACCCGGGTATACCCTAGGAAGAAGGAGAAGGAGTAGTTTATAATCTATGAATTGGTATCAAATAGATAATATGTGAAAGATCCTGCAGGGTTAATAATGTGTCCGGTTTTAAGTCCGTATAAAATGATGAACCGTCCCTCATTATAGAGTTAGGTGGGTATAAACAAGTTATGTATGTAATTAAAAAAAAAATATTCAACCAACCAGCGCGCAAGGTGCTTTGCCATTGATAGATTATAAACTATCCAGAAATAATGGGTTTAATTGTAATAGGTTGGTATCAGTTCACAATTTTTCAGTCAATTTATAACATCGCGCGATGTTCACCATCACATGGTGACATATACATACATGTACGGTACACCGAAAACCAAGATAGTGGATTAAAATTATTATTTTGAGTGCCCAAATAATTTTCTGAACAATATTAATACGAACAACTGCACTGTAATAGAAGAACATTGAAACATTTCATGCTATGAGCTATTTTGCTTAATCAATATGTACTTAAGTTAACGCCGCGTTCGGAGACATTTTTTGTTTTAGTTGTTTTTTACAAGTGTGTGTTCGAATATGTGTTGTTAAATTACCCCTTGTCGAATAGCACTTTTTACATACACTACAATGATATGGTTTCTCGCCAGTGTGTGTACGCATATGTCTAATTAAATGACTATTTCTTAAGAAATTCTTCTCACACATACTACATTGATGTGGTTTCTCACCGGTGTGTGTACGCTTATGGTTACTTAAATGACTCGTATATGAGAAACATTTTCCACACTCACTACACTGGTATGGTTTCTCACCGGTGTGTGTACGCATATGATGAATTACATAATTCTTGTGTAAGAAACTTTTATTACATATTTCACAATGATATGGTTTCTCACCAGTGTGTGAACGCATATGTCTCATTAAATAATCGGCCCGTGTGTAGTATTTTTTACATACATTACACTGATGTGGTTTCTCACCTGTGTGTGTACGCATATGAGTATTTAAATAACTACTTTTTAAGAAACTCTTCTTACACATACTACATTGATGTGGTTTCTCACCAGTGTGTTTATGCATATGATCATTTAAATCACTCATATTTGAGAAAAGTTTCCCACATACATTACACTGATGTGGTTTCTCACCGGTGTGTGTACGAATATGACGAGCTAAATGACTCGTGCGTGAGAAACTTTTCTTACATACGTTACATGGATGTGGTTTCTGACCAGTATGTGTACGCATATGACCACTTAAATTATACTTTTGTGAGAATTCTTTGTTGCATATTTCACAATGAAACGGTTTCTGACCAGTATGTGTACGCATATGAACACTTAAATTATACTTTTGTGAGAAATGTTTGTTGCATATATCACAATGATATGGTTTCTCACCAGTGTGTGTAAGCATATGGCGATTTAAATGTTTCTTTTGTGAGTAACTCTTTTCACACATACTACAATGATATGGTTTCTCACCAGTGTGTGTACGAATGTGACCAGTTAAATGACTCATACGCGAGAAACTTTTCTCACACACATGACACTGATGTGGTCTCTGACCGGTGTGTGTGTGACTACTTGTACTACTCTCACGCGAGAGATCTTTCTTCCACACATCAGAGCACAAACGAATGTGCCTCTCTAACTTACACTTAGAACTGTAACATTGCTGACACGTGTCACATGTATATTGTACACGTTCGCTGTGCGGTACACTTGTAGATCTCCCTTTATTGATTTCATTAAGAGTGAATGTCACTTCATTTGTGCTTTTAGCTGTTTTGTCAGCAGTTACTTTATTAAGTCCTTTGAACATGTCCTGTACGAGTTCACGATCTTTGAGGTGGCTGGAGGTTAAATCTTCTGTATTCCTTTTCATGCCTTGCTCAGATTCCTGCTGAGTAGGGTCACCTAGGTTGTAAAATATAGCAATTACAATATAATTTTGTACATCAAAAGTAAACACAACCTTAATTGGAAGTACAAAATAAAGAGCAGAATACATAAAAAAAAATGCGTCTCGGAACGCCCGACAAAAGTGATAGCTTAAACTCCAGACAGACTGGTGCCGTAACGCGTTACGTAACGAAGCGGTTTACCCTCCCATAAGAAGTTATCACTTCAAAAATGCTTCAAATGCAATATTTAGATGGTTGGTCGGTGGTGGTATCACTGTTAAGAGATTGCCATAGAGCGATAAAGCCGCCATTTTTATTAATTTTACTCTTTGATGTTTCCGCTATACAATAAAAAGTTATATTATTATTTTTTATCTTAAAGTTTGTGTTATAAATGTGCTCAAAACAATATGGCATATATCAATGGCAAGTTCTGTCACTAAAAAAAATGCTGCATGGGTAACTATTTCACACCTACTGAAACTAAAACCTTGGGATGCGAAGGTAAGACATAAGACAAGTAAGTAACATGGGTAAGAGTTTTCAGAAGACTCACCCAATGGCTCTTCTGCTATAATTCCGTTTTAATTTTTGAAATACAAAAAAACGTAATTCGAGACCTTTTTCATATATTCTTTAAATACTGTTTACAGTATCCACAGTGACAATTGACGTAGTTATTTATTTGTATATGAATGTAGATAAAGAAAGAGAAGATAAAGCCCGGCAGCACGTTTGTTTCCCTTAAATTATTTATTAAACCTTTTTGTAAGATTTAAGAAAAGGTAACAAGTTTATTTATCTTTATATAAAAATAAAACACATGAAAATTATAGAACCCTAAAACATTTGAAATGAAAAATAAGTGTTAAGTACTCAATTAAAAATAAAATAAACGTGTGCGTCTCGGGACGACCGACAGAAGTGATAACTTAAACGCCAGACAGACTGGCGCCGTAACGCGTTACGTCACTTAAAAAAAAAATTACTGAGAGGTCACCCTACACTCACACTTACTGGCTACTACTGGCTGTACGCTGAGTTCATTTTCGCATGCAGCGGTCGGCGCCCGGAAAGAGTAAGCAATTAAAACTGTAGGTATCGATATTTATGTAGCGAGTGATTTATTTGTTATACTGTAACTACTCAGGCGAGTGATTTATCTGTTACGTAGTAACTACTCAGGCGAGTGATTTATCTGTTACGTAGTAACTACTCAGGCGAGTGATTTATCTGTTATACTGTAACTACTCAGTACTCTGTGATGGTGTTAGAAGCGCACAATGCTACACAAATGGGCGATCAAAAAGTTTGTCGTGAGAGCAAACCAACACAACCCGAATAGTCTTGCCTTTAATCGGACAAACCTCCTCCATAATACAGGCAGGTCAGTTAAATGGTGACACATTGTCCTGATATAACTCAGACTATCTTAAAACCATAGTAAAAATAAAATTATTAATAAGCAAATATTATAGATAATTAACAAAGACATGAAAGACTTTTGTTGTCGCCACATCAAAAACTCTCATTTATTTTATTAAAAATAGGGACAAACTATAACAGATGATAACACAGTTCACTATTTAATAAAAATAAGTTAATATACATTATTTTGACTGGTTATACCGGTAACGCAATGCTATTGGTCGATTGACAAATATTAATGAATAGTGGGGTTATAAAAGGGTAGCAATAGGTGGAAAACGATGACTTGAGTGCGAACAGAGGTACGAACAACTTGGCAGTTACTGTTAGTTAGTGATTTTTATAGTTTATATCAGTGGTTTTAAGACTGTTTCTTACGCTTTGGACGATAAGTAAGCGTAACGATTTAAGCGGAATTGTTTTAAATTTTATATTAAAAAGTTACGTAAAATGTAACAAAACATATACATAATCACAGTGGACAAGAACACAGAATTACAATACAAAATTAGTGAAAAAGTAATTACAATGCAAAATTAGTGAAAAAGTAATTACAATACAAACTTAGTGAAAAAGTAATTAAAATACAAAATTAGTTAAAAAGTAATTAAAATACAAAATTAGTGAAAAAGTATTTACAATACAAAATTAGTGAAAAAGTAATTACAATACAAAATTATTTTGCGATGTCCTTTAAATCTGGTTACTTAGCACAGGCGCACGCGTTTGCCATCGCTAAGGTTGCGAATGAGTTCACGACAAGCGATTGTCGAGTTCGAGAGAGTGAAAATATCCGTTATACGGACATGGTCGTCATAAGATCGACTGGCCTGTTGGTCTAGTGGTTAGTGACCCTGACTGCTGAGCCAGAGGTCGTGGGTTCGATTCCCACCTGAGTCTGGGTGTTCTTTGTGTCCGTTGTTTGTATGTTTGTAAAGTCCCCGCGACACAGGAGTAACTCCTAATGCGGGAGTTGTCTTTTTTTAGAAAAAAAAAAAAAAAGTAGAGAGCACAGCTGCACACAATCGCTCTATAGCACTATCTGTTGACGGTATAGCCGGCCACAATGTTACCCAACATTCTGGCCGGCATCCTCTTTAAGGCGCCCATTACTTAGGTTTTGCTGTCAGTTTTGCCACAATCAAAACGGTGATTGATGAATAACCTACCGCCTAGTGCAGTGGTTGACGGTTGCATGATCAGATTTTGATGTCGATATTATTTCATCAATCACCAACGAACATCCGTCAATCATGACTTTTGGTAATGATTCTTATGCGTCTAATGACACAACACAACACACAACATTAAATCAAAGGTATCATAAGTACTATCGTTTGTCTTCGTCTTCGGGAGAGTTTACCGAATACCCTTTACACCCTATATACTAGATATCGCCTGGTCAAATGTCGACCATAATCACTAAATTTTTTTTTTTATGTTTTATTTTATAATGCTGAAGGTTTACCGTATACCCTGTATATGAAAAAATCATGTTTGTTAGAAAAATTTGCATCTATTAACAAAATGATCTGATTTTTATATTCCACATTAAAAAAATTATCTACATACATACAATGCCGTGGCTGCATATAGGTATTGTCCACTGTGTACACACATACGTAATTAACTCAAAACGTTAATTCTTAAATTTTTTTTTGTGAGTGGTATTCATATTTTTTTTAATATACTTTTTCTCAAATATTTTAATAGGTAATCTTTAAAAATGATGCGCTTAAATGCTACAACATTAAAAGAAGAACGTTGATAACATCTTCATTCATCATGTGTTTGTAATGTCAAAATAATAGTTTTTATTTAAGCTCATACAGTTATTTGCACGACACTTATACCTAAAAAATTGTCTGTCTATCTGTTTGTTTTGAAGTGTGTATACTCCACAAGTGTCCCTAAGAATATAACTTTTGCTGATGTTTCAATTTACTTTATAATGTGCATTATAGTTGTAATTACTTAATAAACTAATTTCATACGGAATGGTCGTTCGTTTCACTCTTTAGTACGACCCCCAACATTCCAGTTTGTTCCTGCTAATCTCCGGAACGGGTGGACCGATTTCCACGGGACTTTCACTGGCATATATCTGGTGTTATAAGGAGTAACTTAGGTTACTTTTACTTTGGAAAAATAATTAGGATTCCGCAAAATATATAAATATGTACGAGCGAGCGAGCGAAGCCGCGCGGGAGCTATTAGTTGTAAAATAAATTTCTAGCTACTGGCTGACACCCAAAAGTACATTTATATGGCGGTGCATTTAATGTGGTGGTAGGAGGAACTTATCTGGTAAAAAAAGTTGTGAGCTAAATGATGCAAGATTTTTTTACCGATGAACAGCATTTGTTCGTAATTTTTTTTTGTATATTTGTGTTGATTGTGTTGTATTTACGTGGACAAATGTTGGCAATTTCTGCTATAATTACGAAACTTGCTTGCACGTTTTGCAACAAAATTCAGAATTACAATGCGCGCTCCAACAAAATTTTACGAAGTTAAATCTAGCATCAAGTCATAGCTTTAAATTTTAGGCATTGATACACTTAACTATACGTGTCACACTAGCAGGCTGGACATTCTGAGAATTTAGATTTTTGGGGGGTCAGAAGGCACTACGAAACCACACTACCAGTAGTGTCATGGGTAATTTAAAACCCGTCTTACATTTTCGTTCCCTTTGACACTACTTTAGTTACTAGCTTATTAAGTTAGGGATATCGTAAACTAAGGTATACTATTTGAAAAGAAAACTATTTTTTATGACATATTTTTAGTAGTATATAGTTTAAAAAAAGGAGTCTGGTAGTTCAGAATATGTCATGCTCGCCCAGAAGTCGCCGATGGATGACGCATGTAATGGATGGTGGAATGAAACTGTGTTTCGCGTGACTACATGATTGGCTTCTGGTACATTTTTCTCGGTACGCTCGAGTACCTTCACGTGATAACTAAGAAGAATATATTATGTATGTATATATTATAAAAATTTAAAACAAAGGCCGAGTCTATCAGTCTGTCTGTTCGCGATAAACTCAATAACTACCCAACGGATTTTCATACGGTTTTCACCAATAGACGGTTCATTCATAAGGGAGGTATACGTGTATAATTCATATTCTTCACTGTACACAAACATTTGCGCATCACAGCGCTCTTTACGTTACCACCGATTTTTTTGACGTAACGAGCACCAGTCCAGTCTGGCGAGAACAGCCGACGCAGTAGGGCGCTTCATCTGTCGATAAAGGTATTGTCGGAGCCCAAACTAGGCGGGCACCACGGAAATTTACACGTGAGTAAAACCGTGTACCCTTAATTAAAAACCTCAAGGTTTTAGTTTAAAAGAAGCGGAATCAAACTCGTCAAGTTCATATTAAACTGTACACAAGATTTACATTGTAACATGGTTGCACCTGGCGCTGAATTCTGATTAGTTTTCTTTTTTAGTGACAAAACTTGCCCCTACGTTCACATTTATGTTTTTGATCTAATTTCAGATAACTTTGTTCGTCTGAAGTCAAGAACGGAGCACACGGCTCGCTGCACTCGCAAAATCGAAGACTTACTTCCCGGACCAAATTCCTAGTTACTAGGTAGCCTAGTCAGTCAGTCTTCCAAAATGTATGATTTTCAGACGTTAATTTCTCGTAAAGTATTACAGTTGGAGTTTTGAAATTTAACACATGGTGTGTAAGAAAGCAGACAAGATTGATCCGATTCTGAGTTAGACAGGCCTGATAATGGCTAAAAATGTTTGGTGTAAATATAACACTTGAGAGTTTTAGACTCAAGAACGTGCCCGCGCACTCCCGTGTGCCTAAATTAAACTGTAAAATACAGTTCACATCACGTTTTTAATACAAGACAGATCGACAAAAAATATGGAGAAAATTAAAAATGCTTTTGCTTTAGTCCCTAGTCTGTATGTTCTTTGTGTCCATTTTATAAAGTGTTTACGAAAGTTAAAAAGCCCTCCTAATGTGAGAGTCACCTATTTAAAGAAAAAGTACACAGTATACATACTTGTCCCATCTCTAGACTGTTCCACCTTTACAATAATTAAAGGATCGTTGTCCGAGTCTGCAGACTGTATGTTGTCGTAGACACCACTTTCTTCCTTAACATCCTCAGCAATATCTGTAAACAGCATGGAGTCCTAAGTGCAGTCAAGTTATGATGTTGTAAGATGTTTTTTTTTTATTTTATTTATTTTTTATTTTCTTCTTACAATCTCACAATTACTCATGTGGAGAGAGGAAGAGAGGAGATGTTCACAGATATACTTTTGTAAAAGATCTGTTCACGATCTGCCAAAAAGTTATGTGTATACTATGTGATTCAAATAAGAATAGGAATGACTTTTTGCCATATTGTGATGTCACAGCTGTCTGTTCGAAATAATTAGGTAGGATCAGCAAAACAGATATATTTTAAATCAATTTGTTTACAAAAAAAAACATGACAAATTTTATCAGATGTGTTGCATATCATGCTGTACTAAGCTACACATTGATTATCTGTATTGGTATAGGGCTCTGTTTCAGCATCTAAACTCATTGGCGGTCCATTATGCGTTCAGATAAGCTGACTAGTTGAGCCAGGCTTGCTCCTTCCAGAAGCTTGCTTGATATTATCTGTATGTAATTTATGGTCTGTATTTGGTGTGGTTATGGGCGTTATTGAATGGCCGTTCACGGCGTCTGTTATTTATTCTCCAAGATATTTTTTTTTTCTATTTAAATTATGTGAAAACGACTACAAAAAGCTAAAGGTGTCTAGTACATATGTTGACCTGTCATGTTTGAAAAGTCTATACAAGGATTGTTGAAGTTATACTGGTCAATGAAATAACCAAAACATTATAAATTAATAAATTATGGTTAAATATCGAACAACAGGCGATCTGTAGTTTTTGTGAAATTATGAAATCAATAGATTCGGTAATACTACATCCAAAAAATAAAGTTTTTTTTTATGTTACGCAAATTAGTTTTGCGTGCAGACCGTACTTTCGGAGTGACAGTTGACAGGTTAAGGTCATTGACGTTCCTATTATTATTTAAAGCCCATTGTACCTTTGATCTACCTGATGTTAGTCACATTAAGAGACTCAAAGGTTAACGTAAAATATAGGTTGTCCCTTCAATTACAAGTTCTACTTTTTTTACGCACTCCTTTTAAAAAAATTATAATAACCCAATATAGTTTGGAAAAAAAAAACCTATCAGAAGTGAAAAAAAAACACACACATCGTCACGTCACGCGAGTTCAGTGCTTTTTTCTCATACCAAAAATGCCCAATGTGTAGAAGTTTTCACTTAAAAAAATTTGCCGCTTTTATGAACGATAACCCGTGCCAACTTGCAATTTAAACTTGTTCATACAAGTTGCGCGGTTACTGCTCTGCGACCTGTAACTATATATTTTTTTTTTATGGTATAGGAGGCAAACGAGCAGACGGGTCACCTAATGGTAAAAGACTACCGCCGCCCATGGGCACCCGCAACCCAAGAGTCATAAGTGCTTTGCCACCCTTTAAGATGGGAGTAGGAGAAGAGGGGGGAAGAGGGGAGAGGGGAAGGACGGGAATACGGGAGAGGGAGGGGTTAGGGCCTCCAGTAACCTCACTCACGCGGCGAAATGCAGTGCGGAGCGGAGTCGAGCCGGCCTATACGTGCCGAAGCATGGCTCTCCCACGTTAATGTGCTACTAAGTGGTTTGTTTGTCATTGCACACGAGATTTTCTGGATTTTATTAGTACGCTCTTGTTTATTGAATAAAGATGTCGGTTGAATCACGCAGTGGTAAACAAAGTATTCTTCTTATCCGACTGCTTAGCTTTTAAATCAATGGCGAAAAATTACCTGCAAGTCAAAAAGTTTTCGCTGTACTGTTGTACAATATTGAATATTCGCGAAATCAAGATGACTGTCAGTGAAAGTGCTAATCATGTGATTAGTAGTAGTCTTGTGTTTTTCCCTAAAATATAATGCACTCCGAATTATATTTTGGGCAAAAACAAGAATTAACACAAAGGCTTTTCCTAACACTCGGCTAAAACCATGCAATCATTGCTTCACTGCCGGTTTTCGGTGAGACCGTGGTATCACTCCGGTCAAGCCGGCCCTTACGTACCGAAGCATGGCTCTCCCACGATCAAATCAATTTTTTTTTTTGTGACAAAACTTGGCCTTACTTTCTCTAACATTTATGTTTTTGATCTGATTTCAGATATTTTTGTATGTCTGAAGTCGAGAATGGGAGTACGCGGCCCTGAGTTAGACAGGCCTGAAAATGGCTTAAAATATTTGGTGTAAATATAGCACTGGAGAGCTTTAGACTCGAGAACTTGCCCGCGCACTCCCATGCGCCTAAATTAAATTGTATTTTATCACATTTAAAAAAAAAGAAAGATCAACAAAAAATGTGAAGAAAATTAAAAATGTTTTGTTCTATGGAATGATAAATGAAATTTTGATGTGACTACATCTGCTTGTTCTTAATATAATTGTTATCAAAGTTATATAAAATTCATTTCATGCACTTCAGATTGTATACCTCGTCAAAATAAAATATATTTTTATCTCGGTGAGTAGGCATACATTCTTAGACTACGGGATGGTTTACATGAGCTCAGTTTCGCATACACAAAACTTCGTGTGATCCACAAATAGTAGTCCCGAGTGTGGGTGTTCTTTGTGTCCATTTTATAAAGTGTTTACGAAAGTTAAAAAGCCCTCCTAATGTGAGAGTCACCTATTTAAAGAAAAAGTACACAGTATACATACTTGTCCCATCTCTAGACTGTTCCACCTTTACAATAATTAAAGGATCGTTGTCCGAGTCTGCAGATTGTATGTTGTCGTAGACACCACTTTCTTCCTTAACATCCTCAGCAATATCTGTAAACAGCATGGAGTCCTAAGAGCACGTCAAGTTATAGTGTAATAAGTTGTAGAGAGAGGAAGAGAAGAGATGTTCACAGATATACTTATGTAAAAGATCTGTTCAAGATCCGTCAAAAAGTTATGTGTACACTATGTGATTCAAATAACAATAGGAATAACTTTTTGCCATATTGTAATGTCACAGCTGTCTGTTCGAAACAATTAGGGAGGGTCAGCAAAACATATATTATTGAAATAATCAATTTATATACAAAAAAACATTAAAAATGTATCAGATTTAGCTTAGCTTAGCGTTTAGAGGGGTTGACAAGAATACTAGTAATATGTGACCCACGTTGCTAGTATCCTTTAGTAAAAAAAATGGGTGCGTGTACTTATGTACACGGGTGAGAAGTAATACTTCTTTGGCATCATTAAAAAATGGTTTTTAATTGCATGCAAATAATAAAAGTAATATAGTATTAGCAATAAAGTAATAGTGAAGTAAAAGAAAAGGATGGTCAACACAGTCAATAAATATTATAAATATGAAAACAGTGATCAGAGGCGACGAGCGCGCCATTCACGAACTTAACTTTCATTTTTGTCGGGCGGTTATAGATCGAAACAGGCAGATGTGATATTATGTTATCCATTTTGTTTTCTTTAATCATTTTACATTTAACGAAGCAAACTATTGTTGCGGTGACTCTGTGTGTGTTGATCTATAATTTTTAATTATAATCATTATTTATTAAATCGACGATTTCGAATAATTGGTGGTCAATTTTATGAAATAAAGATTTTTTTGAATTGAATTTGAGTCGTCCAAGTTTGAAAGCAATCGGTGCATAATTGCAACCTCTATCGTGCTGGTATAAAAATCTTTTTAACAAAAAATTAAACAGACGAAAAGAACTAAAAAGCATAAGGTCGTTCAGCTGGTGATCTTTTCGTATACCTGACTCACCGTTGGGCACAAGCGATCGAGAGCAAGAGGGAGGCGATGTCAGTCAGTTTGGACAAAGCGAAGGCCTTCGATCGGGTCTGGCACAAAGCGCTTCTCTCGAAGCTTCCTTCCTATGGGCTTCCCGAGAAATTAGGCAACTGGATCACCAGTTTTCTCGCAGACATAAGCATCAAGGTCGTTGTCGACGGTGCATGCTCCGACTTCAAGTCTGTGAATGCTGGTATCCCACAAGGCTGTGTGCTATCACCCACGCTGTTTCTTCTGCATATCAATGATATGCTGCAAATCAGCAGCATTCATTGCTAAGCCGATGATAGCACGAATGATGCCTTGTATACCGGCCGCGCTAACATTTCTCGGGAAAACGTCACTGAGAGTCGATCCAAACTTGTGTCTGATATCAAGGCATCCTTACAAGGAGTTTCCGATTGGGGTCGACTTAATCTAGTACAATTCAACCCAACGAAGAAACAGGTTTGCGCGTTCACCGCTAAAAAGATACCGTTTGTCGTGTAACCTCGCTTTGAGAGCACACAGCCCTTGACTGCCACAGCCAGCATCGGAATCCTTGGCGTCGATATATCGAGCGAAGTCCAGTTCCGCGGTCACTTGGAGGGTAAGGCCAAATTAGCCTCGAAGAAGCTTGGTGTGCTCAATAGATCGAGACAGTATTTCACCCTGGCCCACCGCCTACAACTGTATAAGGCGCAGGTTCGGCCGCATATGGAATACTGTTCTCATATCTATGCAGGAGCACCCCAGTACCAGCTTCTCTCTCTTGACCGCATTCAACGGAGAGCGACTCGAATCATCGATTGCCAGGATATTTCAGATCGGCTTGACCCCTTAGCGTTGCGTAGAGATCTAGCCTCACTCTGCATTCTCTACCGCATGTATCATGGGGAGTGCTCCGAGGTATTGTTCGGACTTATACCGGCCGCAACGTTTCGCCATCGTTCAACGCGACAAAATTTTCATCCCCATCACCTGGATAATTGGCGATCCACCACTGTGCGGTTTTCTAGAATTTTTTTGCCTCGCACAACCAATCTTTGGAACAAATTGTAGCCTGCGGTATTTCCGGACCGATACGACCTTCGAACCTTCAAGAAAAGAGCGTACTCCTTTCTCAAAGGCTGGCAACGCACTTGTGACTCTTGAGTTGCAGGTGTCCATAGGCGACGGTAGTCACTTACCATCAGGTAACCTGTCTGCTCGTTTGCCCCCTATAATATAAAAAAGAAAAAAAAAAAAATAAAATAAATAAACCTTTTAAGTCTTAAGTTTTGAGCTTATTTAAATAAACTATCAAATTTTATATAAACTTATTTTGAGTTGGCGCCAAACAACAAACTGATTAGTTATCTAAATTTTATATGTACCTACATAGAAATGGACATGGCTCTACGTAGGTAATTAATCATCCTTTTTAACTGGGGTTTGTTTTGGGGTCTAGGAATCATAACTAGACCTCCTGTGAAGAAATTTTACGAAAACTCAACAACTGGTACAAAACCAATAGTTAGACTTTTCTTCGAAATCTACCTAAAAGTATACAGTATACATACTTGTCCCATCTCTAGACTGTTCCACCTTTACAATAATTAAAGGATCATTGTCTGAGTCTGCAGATTGTATGTTGTTGTAGACACCACTTTCTTCCTTAACATCCTCGGCAATATCTGTGAACAGCATGGAGTCCTAAGTGCGAGTCAAGTTGTAATGTAGTAAGTTGTAGAGAGAGGAAGAGAAGATGCATTCAGATATACTAATGTTAAAGATCTGTTCAAGATCTGTCAAAAAGTTTTGGATATGGACACGTAGTACCTCACTAGTTTGTTACATTTTTTTATGCAACTAAATGAATAATCATAATATATTACCTTCAGGATCATTTTGTTCAACTTTAATGTCTTCATAAATCAGTGCCTCCACACCAACATTGTCAACACCCATCTCAAGTTCATGCCCAATGCTTAATTTGACAACATGGTACAGTACATTGAGTCTCTTCTTGGTGTCAATTAGTTGCAGTTTCACTTGTTCCAACTGTTGTCAAGTTAAATTATTAACATATTACATAATAATATGACCAATTTCAATTATTCTTATTAAATAAAAAGAAATGTCAAGTAATAAGATATTTTTGAGACTGAAACCTGTAACCTAACCTCTTTACAGCTCAGCATCTTTGTCAACAGCTCCTCACTCTGGAGACAGCTCTTCCTCAACTTATAGCAGTTCTGGAGCCTTGCATAACATATATAACAAGCCAGTATTGGCCTACTATCTTCTGTCTCAAACTGCAAACAAAGTTATAATGAGTTACTGAGCCTTCATGGCCTTAAACCAACCAAAATAAAGTAGAGGTTAAAGTTGAGGAAAGGTTAAAAGGATGCTTTGGGTTTGAAACCACATAGTAAACCACTAAAGTAAACTCAATCCTAGAATAATAGTAAAATTCTTATCAGAATTTCTCACATATTTGATGTACAAAATAGTTGTCAAAGACATATTTACTACATGTTAGGTTAACCATTTTGAAATATCAGGATTTCATTTATCTTCAAGTAAAGCATAAGCTAATAGGAATAGCTCCATGATTGTTAGATCTGTCACTGTCATTGTTGCCGATAAGTCAATATCATTTATTAGATTATTGAACTGCCAAGCTACTGTTTTCAAAATAAACAAACAAAAAATCTTTTATCATAAATACTTCTATAACTATACAATATGTAGGTCAGCAGGAGTTATGTGTGAGCACACTACTTCTGACACCTTAATCAAGACAGATTCAGATGTTGGTCAACAACTTAGGTAATACTCGATGTGTTTGTGTTGTTGCCACAAGATATTTTCTTAGTTCACATATGATATGACTATCACATGAATTCATTATTAAATAACAAACGTTCCATGCTTTATATAATATCAATCTCACACAGAGTCCCGAGAACGAGGAATAACACAGCAATCAGCAAATAACGCCCTTGTCAAGAACACTTCGTTGTTGTATAAAACACTCCGAAGTCTACGTATAAAGGCTCCGTTAGGAATTACTTACTGGCATCATAACTAAAGACTCGTACATTTCTTGTAGATGAGTACCGACAATCGAATGCAGTCGAATGTCTTCTCTTAAACAAACTCTGCACATCGAAAACTTTTCCATTTTTACAATCCTTTTATGTACCAATGTAACTTATCACTTCACTTCAATCTTCTTTTGTATTTAGTCACCCTGTAGAAATATAATTAAAGAGACTGCTTATATTGTATTATTCTAACTTCAAGTTTTTAGTTCTCAAACAGTAAAATAGTAAAATAATATGACGTATTTTGACTTTAAAGAAGGGTTGCCATTAGTAGAGACAACTTATTGTATACTATCGAGCTCTACGTAGTGTTTGTATACTCTTTGACCGCTCTGTCTTAGAAATAAATGAAATAATACGAATTCACTTACCATTACTACTATACAAATTCAATGTTGTTATCCCATAGTACGTAATTATCCGCTGATTCAATAATAGGTCAAATCTTTGTATGTATTTAAGTACTTATTACGATACGAAATCAGTAATGTTGTCATAGTATCCAGTTATACAAATTAGTCTACCATACAATACAAACCTATGATAAAAAAAGAGTTCTATGAACTTCGTATCTGGTAGCCCTACTTCTCAGCGTTTTTGAAACGTAGTGTTTGTATGGTTTGTATACTCTTTAGTTTTTGATTAAACGTATCATTGACATAACAATACATAGACCAGCCTAAAAATTTAGTAAAGTATATTATGTTTATTGAACAAAAATTACATACCTACAAAATTATCGTGTATACGAATCATACCTACAAAAATCTTGGCGCATAAAATGGCTGCCTAGGGTGGTACTATTATAGAATAACTTGCATGGTTGATATCTCAAGTTGAATCGATACGTAACTGAAACATTGAACAATTGCAAAAATAGCGAACGAGTTAAATAATGAAATTTGTGCCCAGCTAGTTAGGTGTTTATTGTATGTTAAAATTTGAACCTGGCGGATGACGAACAACGAAAGTATTCCCAAAGAGGGTTGACTTCAAGCAGTTGGCCGGTCACAAAATCCCTTGTAGCATGTTTTCTTCTTCTCCTTCTACATACTACTAAATGAGACACCTTTGTGCTAACCCCATATTAATGGAGGCCGGAGATCGACTTGCTCTCTCCGGCTGCTGGTGTGTCTTCTGCGGGACAGGAGAGTTCTAGTTCCCTTTCCGCCGCCTCTTTGGCACATTACCACATTGCAAAACGAGGTGACGGAATCCCACGCGCTCTCGCTCTGGACCATGGACATGCATGATCATGGTCTCCAACGAGAGGCTACCCAGGCATACGGCCGTCGCGAGGTCAGCACGCTACGGCATCCATGCAAGGTACTCCATTAGAATATCCTCGTGGCAGCCCCAGCAGTGGTAGGCACACAGGAATCAGTAACTCCCTGTGATTAATTATATGAATACTAAAGTTTTTTTTTTTTGAAAATCAGTGATTTAATCTTAGTATTCTTACGGTATCTTCTTAATAAATAAGTTTCATACAAAAGTTTACACTTACCAATCGTTGCTCATTCAAAGTGAAAGTAAAGGAGTACTTTTGCGAACAACTAGCAGAAGCAACTTGCCCATAGTTTATCATCTAAATCGTTACTATGTTTTTAGTTGTATGTATGTATATATTATGTTTGTGTACATATTTGTATGTATGTTTATGATATGTATTTTATCCTTTATACTTAAAGTATTTTTGTCTGATATTTAGTTTGCATATTTACCTAATAAACTATTTTTTTTATTGCACCTACTTCCTGTTTTCTCTGCATCACCCGAAGGTCAACTGGTAGAGAATGCCTATGGCATTAAGTCCGCCTCTGTACTCTATGTGCATAAAGTTTTAAATAAATAAATTATATTAACCTCGGACTGAAGTAACATGGTCTAGTCGCAATGTCTTATCATTATAATATTTGCAACTAATTTCTTCATAAATGAAACAAGAAAATACAGTTTTAGGATCGATTTTTCAATCATCAGGCAGTTAAAACTTTAACTATGTGCTTTATGAAACTGATAAATAAAAATCGTTCTTTTATTGGTTATCTAATAACGTTATCGAAATCAATAACAGATAAGAAGTAAAGATCTCGACCGAAGTACATACATACGCCTAAAGTTACTAACTTTTTGAGATTTAGATCGGCAAAGCGAACTAGACTACGCAATACAACTGCAAAGACTAATTAAATTTAATGTACAAAATACAATTGTTGAGTGAGCAATGTCAATCACCATAGCATTAGTATATTATATTATCTGTGAAACTGTCACATTTTGGTCACACACTGTGCCGAGAATTTTGTAAGATGTTGTGCTATACAAGAAGGAAAAATAAAAGGCTTAATAATATTGTAAAGAAGGAATTTTATTGAAGAATCATAAGTAGAAAATCTGCCAAAGAAATCACAATATTCAACAATAATTTTATTTCATATTATTATTAACTTAAAATAAACCTTAATGATCTAGGATTTGCACTACATGACTGCAACCTGTAGCTGTGATTTTTATTGACTTCGTTGTCATGTACCAGAAGTCGCATTTTTATATAGATCATGCTTTCAAGCACCTTCGACTTTCCACATCTAACTAATAATCTACAACATGCCACGATTCATAGAACACACACCACGGTACAAAAACTTAATACTTAGTACAAAAATATAATTCGAAAACAATTAACACCCAAATGTGTTTATTATTACCCATGATCCATTTATTTCATTTTTAAATGAGCATCATTAATACTGACATTTCTTTTTACAAATGTTTGACAAAGCTAGTTTCTATCATTAAATTAATATTAAGGCACTACTTTCTATTTTGTAAACTGCAAAAGGTTGTTTAGAATATTCATTTTCTTAGCAATTCACAGTAATGATGTACAAATTTTGAAGGAAGATCGAGACAAATAACACGTAATCCGTCGTATCAGATTACATTTATAACTAGCAGTTCCCGCGCGGCTTCGCTCGCGTGTACATATTTGTATATTTATTCTGTGATCAGTTTTATCTACACAATGTTATTAAAATGTCAGACTATAATAAATGTTCGATTCTAATAAGGATGTACATTTACAATTTAAAAAAAAATCCACATCATGTATGTTGTTTGGTTCTTTCAAATCGCAGTTATGAAAATGATAAAAATTTGGTGTTTAATTTACATTTAGTTGATTAATGCCATTAAGGTGTGTGAATATGTGGCACTATTTATAGTATCAATATTAAAGTCACCGCACACTATACATTTCTTTTTTGCTTTAAAACTATAATCAGCATCGCATCGTCCGGTCTGATGGTAAGCATCTTCTGCACCCGTTAAGCCAGCAGCATTAAAACGCTCGAGTACTCCAAGGAATAGTTTAACATCATGTAATCACAAAGATGAGATCTCTCACAAGACATCTTTCACCGATAAAAACTTTCGTGAGTGGTATTCATATACTGTGTGTACTCACGTGTATATTTCGGGGATGCCCGTCTAGTTTCGGACCCGACGGGGGCCGTTTATCAGTCTGGCACCTGCAACCGGCGCGGCAGGACGCCTTACACCTTGATAAAGGGCCCCCGTCTAATCTTTCCACAAGTTAAAATATGTGTGCTATAAAGACACTTCACTAATTTGAAATGTTCAAATGATAATTATTATTGTAGGATAAAATACAATTTTATTCACCCCCCAAATTATATGTATGTGGTGAATGGATAGACAAGGTACAGCCTGATTTTTGAAGGTTGTATTTACACCAGTAACCAAAATGAAACGTGTCTATGGTTTGTATTTCGTAATAATTTACAAATTATAATTAAATAGAAAAGAAAAAACAACAATAAAAGGCAATTTGAAATACTTTATTACCTACTTAATTTTCATTTAGTTTTGGCTGTCTCAACCGGCGAGGCCTCGTCTGTGCTTCTGTCAGCTTGCTAGGACTCGTAGCCTTTCGGAGAACTCTGTCCTTCTCCATTTTCCTCCCAGATCTCGTAGCCACTTCTAATAAATTTTCTGTTTTAACCTCCTTCCTTCCAGACGTTGAGAACTCTTCTTCCAAATTCTTAATAATTCCTCTCCGCAAATTAGATTTTGAATATGTTCTTACTGTATTCAAAGGAGTAAAAAATTGTTCAGGCGTGGACAGTGGAGTGAAAAATTCCTGTAGTTTATCTTCAGTTCCGGTTTTTGGGGTTTTAGATGTGTCTGTAACTGTAATTTCCGGCTTTCGAGCCACTCGAGGTGTAATGTTTTCTAATACGGCTTTAGCAGTGGCAGGTACCGGTATTTTGAATACCGGTTTTCTTGTTTTAGGTTTTTCTTGGTCTTTTTCATCTGTCATTTTCATCTTGCTCTCGTCTAGGATCAACTTAATAGCTTTTCGTTTTATGGGTATTTCTTCATGCCTTACCGTTACTTTAACAGATGATAGTTCTGGTAATATGGGTTTAAATGGAGGTGTTTTAGGTACATCACCTTTTGGACTTAACTTAAGATTTTCGAACTCTGTTTCCAAACTGATTTCTTGCTTTTTAACAACATTCCTCACTCTGGCTGATGCAATCATTAAATTCAATACTTCATTGCTCATGTACCCGTCCAGGTTACTAATATCTTGCATAATTTCATGAACAGTAACCAAATAATCGTCTGCCTTATCAAAATTTTGATTTTTCAGTTCAAAGTAAGTTGCTTCTATCAAAATTTCTAATTTCACGTCCCTAAATTCATCTTCGAATACCTTTCTAACATGATTAACAATATATTTTTTGAAATCCATTTCAATATACTTGTTCGTAACATGTTTCATCTTGCTATCAAAGTATGTAAACGAATGAATGACTCCTTGATAATAGTTCTTGGCTATTTCTGTCTCATTGGCCCTGAAATACATAGACGCTTCTAGCCCTCCAATGATATAGGAAATTATAGTACAGAAAATGTTATCGCAAGCATAACAATCGCAGTTGGTATGTTTTAAAAACTCCGGTATTTTGAATCCCGGTATTCGTATATCTTGTCTTGTAGGGCTTAGGGATTTGAGCGGTTGGCTTTCTAGCATGACTTCTAAATCCTGTTTTGGTGTAAAGAGTTCTATTTTACATGAGGTTACGGAAGTTGGCGGTTGGGTGGGGAGACCTAGGATGTATTTAAGTCTGTTGTCGATGATGACCTGCAAGTTAAAAATGAAACTTAGAGACAGTTTAAACCAAGAAAATTGTATGTAGATAGTTATAGTTGTTAGTAAGTACATGTGAAATATAACAAGCAATGAGATCGACCCCTTCGTGCTTCGGAGAGCACGTTAAACTGTCGGTCCCGGGTGCCATACCTATACATCTATGGCATTCGTTACAGGTAGTTGGAGCCCTAAAGGCGTGGAGGATGATGACAAAATTAATATTTTTAACTACATTTTGTAATTAGTGCCTCCTGTGTACAGGGTATTTGGTGTCCAGGGCCCCTCTAGGCTGTGGGATTTTGTCTGTTCTGTCACCCTATTGTTATGTCACTTCAAACAAATCTTTGAAGTCAATTTTGACGTTTTTTTAATTGTTGTATTGGGATGAAATTTTGTATGTATATGTTTGGATGACATACTATAATTTAGCATTTTGGAGTTGATCTGATGTTGCGAGTTAAGAAGTGTATGGTGGAACTTTTCAGTGACAGTCACAGATAGACAGACGCGGCGGGGAACTTTGTTTTATAATATGTAGTGATAAGCTATACTAAGTTTAGGTTGAGACAACGCGGTGTAGTGTAGCGTAGTAGTTTAAACAATGGAAAAATTACATTTACGCGATCGAAGCCGGGGGCAAAAGCTATTTTTAATAATCAGTTATTGAAATGAAACGTAGTGAGACGTACCTGCGCGTGCTGCATGTCGTGAGTGTTGAGCGTGGCGCCGAGGGTGGACGCCAGGCGCGCGGCGCCGAGCGCGTGCGGCGCGGCGGCGGCGGCGGCGCGGCCCCGGCGGCGCAGCTGCAGCGCGGCCGCGGCGCGCGCGCTCCGCCGCGTGCTCGCGCCGCCGCCGCCGCGCGAGCGCGCCGCGCGCAGGCGCCGCGCGCTCCACGCCAGCGCTGAGGACACAACAAACTCTACTGTCAAATGTGTAAGGGGCTACGACGTCACACTCCGCTATTGATACATTATTACATTTTAATGTTTGAATTTACAATTAAAAAGTAAAAAACTATTTAAAATATTTACATCTAGGAGTCTAATATTAATTACTCTTAATAAGGTTTGAAAATTTTAAAAAAAAAATGAACACTACTCAAAAAATTAGATATTATAAGTATAACTTCGAAATATTAAATTATGAAATACAAATTTGTTATTATTTTTTTTTTGTAAAACCAAACATTAAAACAAATGATTTGACAACAGAAGGTTGTAACGTCATGGCCCCTTATGTCATACATGCTTCTACACAACGTATCGTTTTGACGGTTAATAAAGAAAAATTTATTTGACTTAACACTCTACAACCATTTTTCCCGAAAAATATTTCATAATTAATTTCTGTCTAAAAAAAAAAAATAAACAGTCATGGGATTACCGACAAAGTAAAAACTTAAAAGGAACAACGAACTTAAAACGTCACATTAGCAGGTTGGTGACATTAATTAATAAAGAGCTGACAGAACTCAATGTTTAGATTAGCGCCCTCTAGTAGATCTATATATGTATTATTAGCGTGATGGTCACAAATTTAGTACTTTTTCCCCATAGCAAAAGTGCACAAACATGCCTAAAGAAGTTTTCACTTTTCAATTTCAGCTTAAGAAGAAAATGAACAATTGATATAAATTTAAATCACCTCTGACTAAAAAATCCCTTAATAAAAAAAGAGCAAATGACCTTCAAACAGCTGAACAGATGTGCCTGTATTATATAGCTACGCATACTATCGATAAGTCACCTTTTAAACAAAAAAAAAACTACTTCAATCGAAATCAATAAGAGCTAGAATGCTATGATGATGCCACAAATAAATACACGTTAAATTTATAACACCCCTCCCTTTTGTGGTCGTTCGTGGTGTTGTGTGGAGTGTTAAAAATAAGTACCTAAGGGGTCAGGGGTCGACCACGCAAAATACATGCTGATCGGTGATGTTGTGAAGAGTCAGAAGTACCCGAAGCCGGCGAGCTTATATAAAAGGTCTAATGACAGTAGATGGAGCTTATGAGGTATGTCAGGATAGTAGCAAAACGCTGGATTTTTTTTTATTATAGGGGAAAATGAGTAAACGGCTCACCTGATGGTAAGTGTCTACCGTCACCCATGAAAACCTGCAACTCAAGAGTCACAAGTGCGTTGCCGGTCTTTGAGATGGGAGTAGGGGAAGGGGGGAACAGGGGGAGGGAAAGGTTAGGGCCTCCGGGAACCTCACTCACTCGGCGAAAAGCAATGCAAGCATTGCTTCGCTGCCGGTTTCCTGTGAAGGTTGACTTTATGTATGTATTCTACTGCACTGAGACATTTTATGTTTAAAAATCCTTAAAACCTATCATAATGGGGTATCAAAATAAAGGGTTTTAAAAGATGATAATAAAAATATATACAACCATAATTGTTTTTCAGTTTTTTTTTACAGAAGTCTGGTTTAATTTTTTTTTTATTTACACTTGGAATCGAATGTTGACTTAAAAATCGTATTTATAAAAACAAATTAAAACATAACTTGCCATATCTGTCCTAAAACCTCACATAGACTGACAATAAGATAAAATAAATTAAAACTCAACTTACCATTATTACTGATAGACAGATAGTGTCTCTGCACTCCGTTCACGTCAGTCAACATACTCAATCCGGAGTTCTTACATGTCATGGCTTGAGCTTCCATCAAACGGCCGACAGCTAAATCCACTGAAATATACAAAATAAATCTTCATAATTACGTAAAATTGTGATTTTCACACTTATTATTTCACTCCTGGTTGCATACATGAAAAATAAGTGGACATTATTTCGCAGAAGACTGATTTCTAGTGGGAGGGCCATGCTCCGGCACATATGGGCCGGCTCGACCGGAGTGATACCACGGCCTCACAGAAAACTGCAGTGAACGTTGCATTGTATTTCGCCGAGTGAGTGAGAGAGGCCCTAACCCTTCCCTCTCGCACCTTAAAAGCTGGCAACGCACTTGTGACTTTAAGTTGCCCATGGGCAGCGGTAGTCACTTACCATCAGATGATCCGTCTGCTCGTCTGCCCCATAAAAAAAATCACTAACTTCTCAAATTGATATAACTCAATTCACCATGATATAACTCACACGTTGTCAGACCTAATATGCAATCCCCCCTCCCCCCTTCAGCGCATTGTCTTAGGACTATCAGGCGGTTCTTTTGCAGGGCAGAACTTATTCTCCATTCAGATGGTTCCAATTCGAAAGCAAAACAACATTACAAAAAAGTATCACCCTCTTCAAAACACCTAAATTATGATTTAATAACCTGAATTCTTCAAACCCTAATTTTTCAGCCACAATACAGGCGAAGGTATCGCGTTACATTCACACAAAAAATCTGTCGAATTGAGAACATCCTCCTTTTTCAAGTCGGTTAAAAAACCATGAACATAATGACGTTGTAAGTGGTAATTTTCAGAAGTGGCCCTTTGCGTTGTGTAAATTTTAGAAGTGGTCAGATTACACATCTGACCACTTCTAAAATTTACACAGACCGGGACTTAATAGCGACAATAATTACAAGGTACACCGATTGTGATCACCGGTGGACGGTCGGTGCAATTCGATCAAAACGTCGGGTAACCAAAAAAGGTTTTAAATGGTAAAAAGATTTTCATAAGTGATGTTTTGCGTAATATGAACATTATAAATGGTCATTTTTAGAAGTGGCCTTTGCTACGTGTACACATTATGAGAAGTTTTAAGTTTCCATCGCTTTGTAAATTCATGTGAAACATGAATTTACAAAGCTGTTGAAATTAAAATAACAAAACTGCACTTACAGTTAATATCTGAATATGTTTCATATGCCTTCAATATTTTCGCTTGAGCCAGTTGAACCAACTTGGCAGACACACCAATACAATCACATTTATAGTAGTGTATCTGAAACAAGTAAATTTTAATTTATTTATTTTTGTTTAATTAAAATGGCTGCAGCCCAATAATATTAACTAAACATTCTATAATTATCTTTTATAAAAAGTATCACCGACTTCAATCCGCCTCAAAATACCCAAATGGCTTCAAGTGTGCCTATAACATTTAAAGAGTTCCCTCGATTTCGCCAGGATCTCATCATCAGATCCTGACATGATGACCATGGGACCACTTGGGATGAAAATACCCTTTCAAACAAAAAAAGAATTTTCCAAATCAGTCCAGGCGTCTTTGAGTAATCGGTGAACATACATAAAAAAAAATGATACAAATATACAGTGGAACATAGAAACTCCTCCTTTTTTAAAGTCGGTTAAAAAACGGTACGACGTGTTCCGTGTGTTAGAGACGGACAGCCCCCTTCACACCATAGCGGGATCGCTTGCCGGGGTCCTCAGGGACTTCCTTTGGAGGGTGCACCTGAGGCCCTGGCAATAAGACTACGGGATGGAAAACCGTGTGGTTTTAGACACCTTACCGTTTAGCTCCGGTGAGGTAATGACCCATGGGGGTTTCCAGACGTAAAAAAAACCTTCCAAACAAAATTTTGGCCCATCCATCCCAAAACAAATCAACAGTTGAGTCCAAATCCAGAAGACCGTTAAGCACAGTGAGCGTTCATGGTACTGGCGAATTGGCTCCGGCAATGGTACGACAAAATGGCACAGCAAACAATTTGTGCTTGGCAGTCTGGTTACCACAGTACAGACTCTGCCTAGTTTGGGATCAGACGGCTGTGTGTGAGGTAACTAGGGTTATTATTATTAGTTTTTGTATAAAGGTACTTACAGCTACATCGGAGAGGAAAATCAGAGCTGTCTCGAGACTATTCTCATTGATTACTATCTCACCCCAATACTCGCTAGCTAGCGTAATAATATTTTGTAGAACATCTGACGCCGATATGTGGTATGCTAAAACCCCTGCGTTTCTTATGTAAGCCTCTCTGGAACAAGGAATTATATACAGCGTGTAAGTATCACCGTCGCAAATAATTTACAAAAACGTCTTTCTTTTGATACTTATCACAATGCAAAAGTCTGTTCATCATAAAAATGCGTGATTAAAGATTTACAGTCAATAGTTTGATTTTGAACTACGCAATGTAACGCGACACGGGTACGTGTGCGGGACGGTGAATGGGACCTTCAGCGCACGGCGCCGTCGAAGCAGCTGATTGCATAAATGTTTTACATTGCAGTTTTTGGCTGAATGGGGTATTTACTGATTTTTTTTTCGGTAAAATGTTCTGTTTACTCATTGTGATATCACTTTTAAGCAAAAAATTACAAAAAAAAAAATTAATTTCCCCGCAGAAATTTCCAATGATTTTCCACTCTGAATTATGGTCTGAATACACTATTTCAGGATTCGCTACGGTGTCACTTACACCCTTACATTAATATTTCTCGTATCTCATCAGATAAATAGACAGGCAGAGGTTTCATCCTATCATTAACGAAGCACCAAAAAGTCGAACTAAATGCTTTGACTGCTCCTTTTTGGTTAGAGTCGCCAAAGCCTGGAACAAACTACCAGCGTCTAGAGTGAATAGGTTTCTTTCGGACAGGTGGGTCCCATCTTCGTCTTCACCGTCACTTTCTATCAGGTAAGTTAGAAGACAAATGCTTATCCCATAACTCAATAATAATAATAAAAAAAAATGTTTTTATTTTAAATGGCAAATGGCTCTCGCAGTCATAAAGTGATACTTCGATACGTGTTTCGCCTCTTCAGAAACCATTCGACAGCTTAATTTTGGTATATTGGTAATTAAATATTCAGGACCCAAAAAATACGACTGATTAGATTATTATATAAAAGTTGACATTTGTGTCCAGTAGGTGGCGTTGTAGTGGTTTATTGTATTAGTGTTTCACTTTACTTACTTCTGTCCCGTGTACTGAGTGATTTGACAGCAAATATGTGCTAACTGGAGCCCGTGGGCGATTCTACTGAAGAACAGAAGATGTTGAACAAATATTTCAGCTAAATTCAGCGCTTGACGGAGACATGTTGTTTTGGTAACTGGAAAACAATATAATTATATCGACAATAACGCTGAGAAGGAACATAATATATGGCATTTCGCTTTAATAATTAGTCGCTCTTGCTAGTAATATTTAAAAAACTAGAGCTGAGAAAGATAGAAAAGGGGGTGGGGGATGGCGAAAGAAAATTATTAGGGAGGGGACGGACGAAAAGAGAAAAAAGGGAGGGGGTGTCGAAAAAGAAGAAGGAGGGGAGGGTCGAAGATCGCGACAAGAAGGAGATGAAAGAAGGAACGAGAGAGCATATAGAAAGTAGGGTGATAAATGGAGAGAGTGGACAATTCTAGAGAAAATAGAAAGTCGGGAAAAGAGAGTGAGAGAGGAAGATAAAATAGAAAGAGAGGGAGTGAGGGAGATGAAATAGATCGTGAAGAGGAAGAAAACGTAGGACTGGAAGACGAGGGCAGAAAGAGAGACAGATCTATAAGGCAAAGTAAGGAGGGCTAGAAGAAAGATGGACAGAGAAAAAAACGAGTAGCCAGAAGAGATATGAGAAAACATTTTCTTGTTTTTTATCATCCTGATAAAGAACAAGAAAATGTAAGAGCACAGAAAGAGAAATCTAAAAATATTAAGAGAGAAAGGATTGACTGTTACCTGTATTAACTTGTGAAGCCACTTCAGTCCATATCTCGACAGCCTGCAGCGCGCTCTGCATGGCCTCGTGCTCCTGTTTAACGGTCCGCGTCACCTGGACCTGGTCAGGGTCTGTGCTCTGCAAACATGAGATGCTGATATGAAGACATGGAAGGGGCAAGAAGGGAAAAACCGTTCATGATGATTTTAATACAAGTGTTGAGTGAATCATAACACACGTAGTGGATTTTTTTATCTTCTTAACTAGATTTTGCCTGTGGCTTCCCTCGCGTAGGCCTTGTTTAGCACGGTATGGAGTACCTTATGTGTTAATTCAGGTAATACATTTTGCCTGATAGAGAAACATCTTGCATCTCATCATCCTCATAAACTTTCCCGTTTATAATACTAGCTGTTGCCCGCGACGATCGTTCGCTATCTATCAAACAGGATCTGTAAATTTTGCCGAGATAAAAAAGTAGTTCTAAAGAAAAACTCAAATTTCCCACAGGATTATAATATTTATCAATAAGGTATAATTATCTTTTAAAAAAAAGTATCACCGACTTCAATGTGCTTTTTAGTGGAAAGTAGACATATTTTGTTTAAATATAATATGGGTAGGCCAACTAAACGCACTGCTCCAATGAGACAGCGATGTTTCGGAGCAAACGAAAATGTCATCGACGTATACAATTTTTAGATATTTGTTGATTTTTCAAAAACCACTCGACTGATTTCGATAAAATTTAAATTGGACCACCTGTTAAGTATACCCTTTGAAACAAAAAAAAAGAATTTTCCAAATTGGTTCAAGCGTCTTCGAGTAATCAGTAAACATACATAAAAAAAAAAGATTCCGACGAATCATCCTTTTTTGAAGTCGGTTAATTAATGAAAAACGCATGGTAATCTTCAGTGTGGTCTTTCTCTCTTGCGTTTACGCGGTTAGGTAATAGGAGTGAAGGGGGTGAATGAATGCGTTGAAGACGCGACCCAGAAGTAGGTTGTAGTGGGAAAATTGTATTATCGATTATTTTAAATTTTATAAATTAATTTTCATGTTAAAGATATAAGACAAAGATGACACGAAGACGAGTCTCTGTCGAGGCGTGAACATGATTATTCAAATGATGTAGAATCCTAGCTTTTGCTAGGATTGAACGGTACCCTACCTGTCATCAGGAACCAAATATTGGCTCCGACAGATAGAAACACTAGTTTGGCTTGAGAAAATATTTAGAAATTGAGAATAATTCTAGTAATATTGAAAGGTTTTATACTTACAACCTCAGTGACCTTCCATCCATACTTCAGGCTAGCGGCAGCTATATCATACTCAGCTTTCAAAAACAGCAGAGTTGTTTGAACCACCCTAAAGTCCACTGCTACTGGATCCTGGATAAAGGAGTTCATTTTGTTTTTATCACTTACTAGCTATTAAGAGAAGAGAAATTTGAAATAAAACTCTTTACCAACCCGTTTGGGCAAAAATTATAAATTAGGTGGAGTAATAAGCAGAGATCGCTTGGCGTTCGAATTTCGACCCGTTTGGATCTTTTTTTTTTTATGGAATAGGGGGCAAACGAGCAGACGGATCACCTGATGGTAAATGACTACCGCCGCCCACGGGCACCTGCAACTCTAGAGTCACAAGTGCGTTGCCGGCCTTTAAGGTGGGGGCAGAGAAAGAGCGGAAGAGTCACTCACTCGGCGAAAAGCAAATTGCTTCACTGCCCGTTTTCGGTGGTATCACACCGGTCGAGCCGGCCCATACGTGCCGAAGCATGACTCTCCCTATGGAATGTCTTGCTATATTTCATTTACCAGTATAACTTAGACTGTCTGAAAACTGACTATGTAAAAAAAGCCCTCCTCCTCCAATGAATAGATGTTACTAGCTATTTCCCAGAGCTTTACCCACGTTTATGGTTTTTAAATGAAATGTTTCCCTAGTCGGCCGGCTCTAAGTTGAACAGAGCTCTGCATAATGAAAGCACGCACTCTGAAGTTGTTGCTCATAGAGACGAAACACGTGTCGAAGTATAATTGAGCTTTACTTACAGGTATTTTATTAATTCTCTCCAATACTTTTAAGACTATATCCTTAAAGTGATCATTGTTGATAGACCTGACTGCAGACGGTGTTAAAGATATTACTTCCAGCAATGTCCAGAGTATTGTGTCTTCATCTTCCACTAAAAAGACATTTATTATTTATGATGAGCCTGTTGGTCCAGTGGTTAGTTATCCTGACAGCTGAACTAGAGGTTGTGAGTTCGATTCTTACCCAGGACCAGGACAAATCGCTACCCGGTAAAAAAGTGTCATATCACAAAAAAAAAAGTGTCATATCACAAAAAAAGTGTCATATCACAAAAAAAAGTGTCATATCACAAAAAAAAGTTTCATATCACATATATGTAAAACGTACCTACATTTTGATATTTTTATAGCATTAAATAGCAAATGTTGCATTTGGTCAGCTGTAAAAACATCGTTATTAGCTCATTATCAGACGATGGAGCCAGGAGATTAATAGAGCAATTTTTTTTTCTTTTTAATTTGGTTCGCATTATAATTTATTTTTAGAAAAAAAATATTTCCCTTTAATTCTAAGAATTGTACTTATTGTTACTTAAACGGTAGTTATTACCGTTATGTGTGGCGACCAACACCGACGCGACAGGCCACTTGATGATGAGGATCTTAAAAGGCTGAATTAAATTAAATCAAACAAAGAAAAGTATATCAAAATCGATCCATCCATATAAGAGCTATGATACCACAGCCAGACATAGATACACAAGTTAAACGTATAACACCCCCTTTTAATGCGTCGGGGGTTAAAAATAAGAAGTTTAAAAATAAAACATACCCATCATCCATTTATCATGCCTTCCTTCTACAAGTTGGTGCAAAGACTTCCACACTCCAGCTATAGGCATTATAGAAGGCCATAATTTGATATACATCAAGAATTCATGGTTCAAAAGGCAACTGAAAGAAAAGAAAATCTATAATAACATTGTCTCTAATAATAACTTGACACATCTCACACACGGCCATCTGATACTAAACATACTGTTCATGAGGGAAAAAAAATTACTTTAATGCGAGTGAGTTGCAGGCAAAAGACAACATATCCATAAAAAAAAAAGAAAATTGAATGTAATAATATGTTTGTAATGATATAATAAGCATTTTATTAAATGTATCCGAATGTTTACACGGTACATATAACAAAAAATAAATTTTTAACATTTTTGTCTGTCTGTCTGTATGGAAAAAGAAAAATGCTGATATAGAATAAATGAACACTCAAGTAGTGGTTGAATGCCATTTTATAAATAAATATTCTATATAATTCTACCTAAAATATTTTTAGCTCGGCGAGCATACGATTTTTAGCTTTAATGGAGTAAGGTTTACATTTTATTCACAATTAAATAGTGTTTGCGTTGCTCATTTTGCCACTCAGTTCGAATTGCCACTTAGTCATAAAATTCCTGGCGTCATCTACATGTTACTGTAAATTATACCCACCACCTATGAAAACAAAAAAGGAGAAGACAGAGATAAAAAGGAACTTGTTATCGGTTAGTAATTTTACATACCTGAATTTCACATCCTTCAAATATGGTTCCATATCGACATAAAATCCTTTTTGTAAAACAATTCTGCACGCATCTACAACACTTAGTAACTGCAGATCATTCTGTTCACCATCATCATTCTTATCATCTTTCAACGATTTTGCTTTGATATCCATCACCAAACTCATATGTTTCTCCGAGTTTAATTCTTCGGAAAATATCAGACTTAAATAAGCATCTATTAATGCAATGTCATACTTTTTAAAATCTAATTCACATATACTCTTGTTGTAGAACGCTCTTGTTACATTTTTATGTTCAATTTTGCTTTTACTGCCATTAATCAACTCATTTTTATTTTTCACCAACTCATTTTTGGTTTTCACCAACTCATTTTTGTTTTTCACCAACTCATTGGTGTTGTTCAACTCATTTATGATATAAATCTCAAACAATGTTATAGAAAATTCATATTTTTTATGACGATTTAATAAAATTGCTGTGTTATGTGTATCCGTTTGTAATTTCTGGTAAATTTTCTTGCTGTTAGCACATTTTAATCTCATTAATTCATTTATAATGTTATATTGGTTGGTAATGACTTTGTTATATATCATTGTGAGTGAGTTTATATCAAAGTTATACTGTAATGAGTTTGTAATGAAGTGTTTCAATAAGAATGATAGCCTCAATGCATCATGTAGTGAAGATTTTACGTTACAATTCTCACATTTCAGCAATTGTTGACTATATTTTAGCATGCTTAAAACTTTAAGCATGAAATTCAAGCAATTTTCTTGTATATCAGTTGAAAAATTCTCTTTCATTGAATTAGAGACGGAGTATTCCACAAATAATCTTAAAAATTGATTTAAATATACATAGGTCACTTGCATAGTCTTCCTATAACCTAATTTTTCTGTAATATCACATGAAATGGTAAGGTTTTTGAACACAGCATCCGCATAGGTTGTCTTGTTTTCAAATAGATCGCAAAATGAGTTTAAATAGAATGTCTGCAGGCAGTGAAACATGTCTGGCTGATGTCCCAGCAGAGAAATAGATGCACGAACTGCTGCACTAAGTGAAGAGTGCTGAAAATTAGTTTTGGATGCGTTTTCAGCTACAACATACAAGCAATCACTAATTTTTGTATACAAATCTAATACAGATTCTTCATTGAGTTTTTTGAATGCATTTGTATCACTTTTGCCTGACAATTTCTTAAATATTTCTCCATATAATACATTTAATTGTTCCGAATTACTTTCACTATATATTAAGTGCAGCTTTTTAACTAAAAATACAAGAACATTCTCACAAAATTGTAATGTATCGTAAATCTCTATTGTATTTAGAATATCTTCAGTTAATTTAGGTAACAGTTTGTGTAAAGATTTTCCCTTCAGTTTCTCAATATATGTGAGACGGTCTGCTAGAATATTCCAGTATGTTTTACAGTATTCTTTCAGGAGATTCTTTGCATCTGTCTCAAAGGCCATGAAGGATAGTTTTAGAATGAGTTCTGGTGGTATTTGCCCTTTCTGAAAAGGAAAAGGCACGAAAAAATTAATTGGTCAGTCAGTCACGCGCAGTGGGTTACCTACAGCTGCATTGCATGCACACGCTTTTATTCGTAAAGTACAAAATACTTAATTTGAGATCATATTGATATATTATTTAAATACTGTTAAATTCACAGTGACATGGTTGTTTATGTGCAGTATATGAATGTAGACAAAACTATTTATAAAATTTAAAAATGGTCCTCTTAACCCCATTTGTCCTTGTTTCCCTCAAATAATTTTTATATTTAAACTTTTTGTAAGATTTAGAATATTTTCCATCACACCAGTCTTTAGAAAAGGGAAGAAGATTATTAATATTTATATAAAAATGAGAAAAAAATCAGGTTGTTATATACTAAAACGTTTTAAGTATGTACTTACACAGCATTTTTTTTATAAAAATATATGTATACTACCCTACTTACATCGCCACGCAGCCGTGCGCTATTGCGAGGCAATAATAATCGTGCTTACATACATTTAAGTTCATTTTTGCATGCAGCATTCAGCGCTCAGAAAGAGTAGGCAAATAAAACGGTAGGTATCCATATGTTTTTAGGGAGTGATTTATCTGTTACATAGTAACTATTCCATAACCTGTGCTAATACATAATAATGAAACAAAGTTTTAAATTTCTGATATTTTAGTGTGAAAACTCTTATAGATTGTATTTCAATAGACTGCAGTATTGAAAACCTGTCTCATATGCTGTACTGTCGTTTGCTGGTTCTTTTCAGTTAAAAAAAAACTTGCATGTGTCAAAAGCTTACCTTCCTTACTACATGTTTATGTACATGGTAGATGCAGGCTAATGTCTTGACCTGGTCGGCCATACTCAGTCCCCATGTCTCTCGGATACAATCTATGCTTAACGTTAACAAATCTTTGGGGTCTACTGCATCCTTCCATGACGATACTTTGTCTAGGTTCCTGTAAAATGAAGGTTTAATATCAATTGTGGGGACTTGTTATTCAAATCCAAAGCTGTTTGATCTACCCACTGAGGTGAATGGCATCTGAGATACATATAGTATAAAAAAGATTATTTAAGAAAAACTCAATGCTACACAACAGATACTGAAAAGTGAGATAGAAAAAGTTATAATAATCAAACTTCTGAACGAACGTAAGTAAAAAAATTTGAGTTCAAAAACAACTGCACCTAATTTATATAAAGTACAAAAATTTTTAGTTGTTTATTAAAATTTTTGGCTCAGTTCATATTATACGGTTTTATTTTAAGTTTCTACACCTATACTAAAGTGCCAGGATTTAATTTAAAAAGAAATAAGCCATCCCTGAAAAATAATATGTTTATTAAAGTTAATAACGACAATCTTAGCACATGAACAAAGTAAAAATGTGAACGTAAAGGTACCTAGTTCTGAAAATTTCTGTCCAATATTTTCATACATTTTAGCCCTAGAAAGATAGCCTACGTCAAATTGACGTACAAAATTTTGACAAATCCATTTTACACATTTGCAACTCGCAATACGGTGGCTATCTTTTCAACTAACTTACTTACCCCAACAGCTCACACGACCTATGGTACGTATGGTTATCTTTTACGTTTTATTTTGTGTTAGTTATGGACATGATTTTTTTTTATATTTAAATGGTTACGTTTATTATCTATTTTATTTTGTCTGAGGTGAATTATCATGACATCATAATATATGTAAATGACTATTGAATATGCTGATTTTTGTAAGGATTTAGCATTGAAGAGATTGGAGAATCAGATGGTGAGATTAAGAATAATGTAGCAAGGAGATGAAGTTTGCAGTGAAACTGAAGCTGAAGAGGTGAATCTATCCCATGCTGACAGTCCTTGAGCACTTGTGTATGAAGCAGCTCAGCTCTTCAACTACAAATGATTCTATTTATAGGCTAATAAGACCCTAAGACGCAAAATGGTCATATGTTGGTACCTACAATAGGGATTATGGGATTTTGAACATAGCTTATGTAAATGCCTACTAATTGTCATAACATTTTGTGCAACAAGAAAAACCATTGAGTCGCCGCAATAAAAATAAAGAAAACCTAACATGTTGACACAGTAGAATATCCCTACTTTGCCTACAAATCTGAAATATAAAATCAGCAATATTCTACCAAAGAGGGCCGCTGCAACTCCTGAACAAGAATATCATGTGCCTATGCTATAAAAGAGGAAGTACCGTGCATTTTGGCCTTGAAAACTTAGAAGGTAGACAAAATAAATGTCTCTGTGTAGTCCCATATGTGGATGAAAAGTAGTATATGTTCTAGGTGCCTGTCCAAAAGTCTGACCATTTCTTTTAATTTCTTATTATAAAATAAGTAAAGAAGATATAAAAAGTTGCATAAGTAAGAAATAACTTTGAATAATTTGCATGAAGAGGTGATCTCAAAAAGTTAACAATTTTAACAATTCTATTTTTTTTTATTAATATTCTAAAATACAAACCTTTTTATTTTATTTACATAAAAACATCATGGACACTATGAACCTTTCTGAATAATCTAAATTTACATAATGATCTTAAATATTTACTAACAATCGGTACGCACGTCGAAACAACGTATGGTTATCTTTCCCGTACTATAATTTTGACTGGCCTGTTGGTCTAGTGGTTAGTGACCCTGACTGCTGAGCCAGAAGTCGTGGGTTCGATTCCCACCTGAGTCTGGGTGTTCTTTGTGTCCGTTGATTGTATGTTTGTAAAGTCCCCTGCGACACAGGAGTAATTCCTAATGCGGGAGTTGTCTTTTAAAAGAAAAAAAAAAAATTCTTTCTAGGGTTAAAATTAACGTGATCATGTCGAAGATGGATGAATAGACAACCCAAGACAACCATTTTTCTACATTTTTGTTATTTACTAACTTGTATAAATTATAAAACACTTGACATTGACGGCATTCCTGCGCTGATTCTTCGCGCGGGATAGAGTCCCTAATAAATAATATATAAATATATTTAACCTACAGGTTATTATAATTATATATCCATTGTTAGTAGTAAAGAATGGTAATTTATAATACGAATTTTAAGCTATAAGATGATCATAATTACCTGCATAATAAACACAACACGTTCAATGAGAAAGAACCTCTGTCTTTGGCTGATAATTTCACTAAAACATTCTTATATTCTGTGTAAACTTTCGCGAGGTCGTCCCAATCTTTACAGTTACCGTTGGCTTTGATTTTCACAAGAAAGTCGTTGGCCTCCATTTCGAAAGCTTAAAGTTAACACATTACACCAGTTTGACCCTATATTAAAAACTTCACGTTTAAGTAAATTCTTATTACCACGTACAAGTTAATCAACACGACCGTTATATTTTAAAAGTTAAATTATGAAATGTTTAGGTTGGATGATTTGTTCCCATTTTCCACTATAAAACGTCAAAACTGTTTGTTGACCAATCTATGCCAGAGATTTTATTTTTAATCCTAAATTTTGTAAAGCAGAACAGACTTGTAAATTTAACGTTCCATTTCTAAAAACAGACATGAATTTCAAAGCTAATTCAAAAAGTTTACTGTTTTTTAAGAGTTTTTAATTTTATTCATACATTTAGACGATAAATAACGAGACAAAAATACATACAGATTTTGAATATTATGCTCAGTTTAGGTACATAAACTGTTTTAAGTTTATAAATGTTTTTCTGTAAAAAGCATTACACGTAGTTCGTAACGTAGTGTTTGCATAATTATATTGCGTTTAATTTAAGCTTCACATATTTCCACGACAGACTAGTTTTTGAAAATTGACGATTCACAGTTATTTTCTAATAATTTCATTTCGAATAAATATGATGAGTAAAATAAAAAGAATATTACGTTAACTTATTGTACACTATTTCGTTGACAAAACTTTCATCATTTAAACTTTTTAAAAGTAGTTTTGATTCGGCGGTCCTATTTCATTTAGAAAATGCGTTTTGATCACAAACGTGCTGTTGCGTTAAAAAGCCGCGCCATTCCTGTAATCCTGTTCATAAAATATCGTTATTGTATTGATGGCTGGTTTAAAACGGTAATTATGCCGGATTTATAAATAATTACTAAAGATACGTATAAATAAGCAACTTACAGTGCAGTGGCGCATTAAAACATTTTTAAAATAGTTGAAGCAATAGATTTCCCTTTTGAAATCGGTAAGTTGTACTGTATATTTTCAGTACTTTTTTAATGAATTTATCACTTTAATTATCAGTATACGATGTTAATGTTGCATTTTTATATCAATTAAGTATACCAATGTTATGTAAATGTAGGTAGGCACTTTAGTTATTTCGCATAAGTTGTTATTTCAATTAACCTTACCGAATACTGAATGTATGTAACACTATAAAAATTGCAACAAAAAATATCTTCTACCCAGCCCGACCTGTAGATACACAGCAGAATACAATATTTGTCACTTTTTTTTCTGTAATATGAAAGGGTTTGTTGTTGTTTGATGTTTAAGCCACAAAGTATAAAAATTAAACTCACAATATTATGAAGATGTTATCTTTTTTCTAAATGTAAATATTTTGCATTCTCACCTCAAACTCAACTTCTAATGATGTTTCATTCTGAATTATGATATTAGAAGTACTCTTTTTTTTAATTTACATGCTTTTTTCCTTATACCTGCTATTTACATGCATGCGTCATAAAATTCCACCGCACCGTCGCCTACTGGCGGTGTTCCTAGAAGGCTGGCAGCATTGCCAGTTGAATAGCAATGCTAATTCTCTGTGCAAGAAAAAGGCCCGCTTTCTGGTCACGAGAAGTGTCATTTTTCAAGTGTATTTTTTTTCCTTTATATTTCTTTTCATGGTTGCTCTTTCATGCAAATACTACTGAACCGATTGCAAATAAACTTGGTATGTAGATAGCTGGACACCTGGATTCACACATAGGCTACATTTTATCTTGAAATATGCGGTGAAACCGTGGGACGCAGTTGAATATTATAAATAAAAAAAAAAAAAGGAAATAGTATGAAAAGTGTATAACAAATGCATCCCCCTGGTGTGTCAATGTCATTAAATACATTTGTTCTCATAGCTCATACACCTGTCCTTCTAATAGGTCGCGGCTTTTGTCCTGATGATATTTTTTTTTATTACAGGAATAAAACAAAATGGGTGCAGCAGCAAAATACAATATCATCCTCATAATAACTGTCACAACATACTTCATACTATCAAAGTTTATCTTTGACAAAGTCAGTAATACCATCCAAATTATCATAGACGAGTTATTTCACATACCGCAAGGAATATTGTATTGTGAAGGAAACTTCTCATACTGGGACCCGAAGATAACAACATTGCCTGGGTTATATCTGATATCGAGTATTGTTGGAAATTATTTAGAGTGTAATACTTACAATCTACGGTTTGTTAATCTCATAGCATCATGTCTAAATCTACTATTATTTGCGAGTATATTAAAATACATTTACTATAATGATAGAAGTAAATTTAAAGTTATTATTCAAGCAATAAGTCTGACGATATTGCCACCGTTATATTTCTTTTCACATGTTTACTACACTGATACGCTATCTTTAACCTTTCTTTTAATATTTTCAAGGCTGTGTTTTACCAATAAATATAAAATGTTAATTCTTATATTTGGAATGTGTTCAATATTAATGCGTCAAACTAATGTTGTTTGGGTGGCGATGGTATTCGGTCACAAATTATTAGATATTCTCATAAGAAGTTCCAGAGTGTTCGGGAACCAATATTTAACGGATGTTAAGCTTAGCAGACGCTCTCTGATTGCCAAAGATGTTGATTCCTCGAAACTCAAACGGTATTACGGTCTCATAGATGTTTATTATGCTGTAAAATATCACTTGGGTACTTGCTTAACAACATTTTTGAGGTTTCTAACCCTCCAAGATGCTGCTATATTAACCACACATCTGATAATTTTAATAAGTTTTGCAATATTTGTGTATAATAATGGGTCTATAGTTGTTGGAGACAAAACTGCACATGAAGCAACAGTCCATACACCACAGTTGCTGTATTTCTTGATATTTTATGGTGTTTTTGGTCTTCCTTATGTACTTTTTAAATTCCCTTCAACTTTAAAATTGATTTTAAGCAAGAAACTCTTAACAATAATAATTGCTATAATATTTACTGCAATGGTACACTTCAATACCAAAGTTCATCCATATTTATTAGCCGATAATAGACATTTTACGTTTTATATTTGGAACCGTTGGTACGGAAAATATGAATTTGCTATATATGCTACAATTCCTGCATACATCTTTCTATTATTCAGCTTGTATGATAATCTTAGAGAGCATAATTGCATATCATTTCTTTTACCATACACAGTATCGGTAATTTTAGTTCTAGCTTTACAGAAGCTGATAGAAATAAGATATTTTTTATTGCCATACATAGTTTTAAGACTCCGTTTTGGGAGGCCGAGTCATTTAGTAGTATTAACTGAATTTATTTGGTATATTCTTATCAATATTGCTGCATTTTATGTTTTTTTTAACAAAAGAGTGTATTGGAAAGATTTTGATTATGCGCAGAGAATTATCTGGTGATCACAAAAAATATTTTAAAAATTTAGTCAAGTCGTACGGACTATAAAATATGAGTTGTGTCATGTGAAGACTATTAACTCTTTGGCCACTATTTTGCTAATTTCTTTATGGTAAAGATTAACAGATTGGTCAGTGAATTGATGGTCTAATTTTTTTAGTATAATCAGTGATATACACCAAATATGGTAAAAGTCTATGACATTTAAGTAAAAAATCTCATCATGCAGTCTGTTTGAACTAATGAATGGCGCAAGACGTGATATAGAAAGAGTGAGTGTGACAGAGATAGCTATAGTTACCGCTTGGCATTAAATAGGCAGATACTTCTTATAAAGGACGTATTTAGGCTTCACTTTACCTTGCAATATTGTAACACATCTACTCCTTTTTGTATATAATTATCCAGGTTTAAATCCAAATAAGTTAACGATTTCTAAGTTAGACATAATGGTAGAAACGATATATTAGTTATTGCCAGAGACGATTATTATTAAGTCTTGAATATAATTCATAATTCAATAAACCGTTTTGTTAATGTCTGTGTTAAGATAATCATTCATTGACCGATATATCCAGCAGTTTTTGCTCTGGTTTTCCAGTTTCCCAATGAACACTTTAGCTTGCAGGAATGTAATTAATTAAGATGTTTTTGTAACTTTAGTTGAAAGATCTAAGAGGCTTTTTTATTTGTCAGAAGACCTGGTTACTGGTCTGGGCTAGCAGCATAGAAACCAAACTACCCTCATCTCTGTAACTATTATATTTTTAGAATTTGAATTCATTCACAGAGACTGGAACAGCTTATACCATTCATTCTCACACTCATTGCTGTTCGCTTCATTGCCCTAATCTAAAACAATGTAATGTGACTTAGAGTATAAACCTATAGAGGAAACATAGCGTGGTCCATCACAAAATAGCGGAAGATTGACCAATGATGAAATACTACAATGCATGGCAATCGTTTTCTTTGTATGTACTCTCTCAAAATTGTGGTCAAATAGGTAACCGCGATATAGAGTTAGGTAACTTTCTATTATAACTTCGTAATCTTCAAAAAAAATAATACATTGTGAATATTCATATCAAAATCATATTTCTAAGAAATAAATGTAATTTGTCGTAAATGTTATGTAATTATTTTAATTGATTATAATTTGTATTTCTGAATAATTTTTGTATTATCAATAAATTAGTTTTGTTATAAATTCATTGGAAGTGACGTTTTTTTTTTCATCTTCTACCTTATGTCCTTTAGGAGGTTATATACACCCCTCCACAACACGCACGGGCACGTAATGCGTTAAGAAATTGGGCCCTAGAAGCCAAGGCTGTCTTAGGCGATGCCGGGGCCCTTGGGCACAAAAATTAGGGCCTTGGTTATATGGTAAAAAAAAACATAATTGATAAGTTAATGAATGTTTCATGTGTAACATTGTGGTTGGTGAACCATTATTTAGCTGTGAATGGTCTCCGTTTACGATTGGTAAACAAGCTAAGTTCTATTTGACGTTTTTACCACCACCTGTTTTGATTAAACAGACTTCAAGCGGGTATATAACTGTAGGAAATTATGACTCCGAAGGTAAATTCGCTCGCTCGCTGATGTGAACGAGGACACCTGTGACAAGGATGGGAAAGTAAAAAAAAAACACGAAATTCTTGTGACGTAACTTATGGCTGGCCCCTAAAGACTACATATTGTTAATAAATTTTAAAAATTAATAAGGGGAAGACGCTAACCTCACACAGTTATTACTAGCGCAGGATCGTTAGGGAATTTATATTCCCAGTGTTGGTTGAAGGAACACGTGTGTTGTTAATATGTTTTGTTTGTTTCTGTTTTTGTAATTTGTGTATCGCGGAGGAGGAGCACACAGATTTTTGTCCCGTGTGAGAATCGAAACCCTAACACTGCGCGGCGGTACTGGCGAGGTTCTGCGCCATTCGTGCAGCAGTTTCAGTTCTCGCAGTATGTTACGTCACGGGGCCTATGGGCGATGCCCATACCACTGGCCACTGCCAAACTATTATCTGTGCCACTGCCAGCATACATGATAACAGGGTTTGAATAAAAATAAAATCTACTCTGTGATATTACTATTTTAATATTTAATTTGATTGTAAAAAGGAATTTTATATGAATATTACATTTATTATTTTTACTAATATTATTAGATTTTGAAATATAATATTAATCTTGGTGGCGATTACTCTACTCATTAAATGTGTGCCCACAAGAAGTTTACTATCAGAGAAGAAAGACACAGTCTCAATAACTACTTGAATACAAAGAAGTGATCTTAAATACATTCGCTTAACTCTGGCCTTACTGAAAGTACCATTGAGATCTGCTCTCCATTTTTCACAAAAAAAAAAATTTTTTTTTTCGATAAACGAACGCTAATGGGACGCCACGTTTTTTTTTTAAATTTAATAATATTAGCAATCACATAATTTATTAACTAATATACTAAGACAACAATATATTTTTTTTATCATTTAATGATATATTCTTTTTAAATAAATAATTATCACATTAAGTCTAACATATAATATAGATTTTTGTCTCTAATCACTATAAATCATGAGATCTATTGTTAAACGCACTGAGTGTAAGTAAATACAGGTATAAAGATGGTTTCCAAAGTACAGCTATTTAAAAAGATATCTTCCTGTGTAAGAGGTGCGTTTCTAGTACGAAGTTTAATAAAAATCTCTATAATATATGGTTAAACTAAATTACGTTTCTATTTAAGTACTTTTTTTACAATATTGTAATACATTTACAATAATTACATTAAAGCAAGGAATATCGTTTAACACATCCAAGTCTACAAGACCGAATACAAAAAAAAAGAAACTGTTGTCTATGACGACTTAAATTAATTATAGAACGGTAGACTCATATCTCTGACGTAATCTAGACTAGAAATTTCGGAATTCAAATTCGTAAAAACCCGCGAAAAAACAAAATAGTTTAATTAATTTTCGAATACAAAATTAGAGTGATCTTTTTTATAGATAGTTTTTGTCACTGGATGTTTTAACAGACTTTCGTTGCTTAAAGAATAAACACTAATTTACGATATAACATTCATTTATTAATATTTTAAAAGAAGACAAAATTGGAAGGAGTTAGCTTACGTTTTGTATATGGATTAGGAGAAGAACACATTATCTTTGATATATATATAACTAGTAGTATGAATGACGTTACTCATCGTCTTTTAATATATAAGTCACTATTTAAAAAAAAAAACAATAATTAAAAAAAGGAAGTGATTTTTTTTTTATTTAAAAGTGACACTGATAAATTAAAAAAATATAGCCAGTGTCACTATGGGTGATGTTAGATTTCTAACGATACTACATACGTACATCTAAATCCGTTTAGGCATTTAGAAGTTATAGTGAAATAAAGAATCTCTTATAGATACATACAAGAAACCTGAAACATTATACTCCTTTTTGGGTAGTCGTGTAATAATAAAAACTTTTGTAAATGCGAATTGTAAGCACACTGTTAGTTTTGTCTTTACTATGACCCACCAGTATTAAAAAAAAACAGTATTTTGAATTGGCTCTAACTAAATATGACAGGTCATGAATGATAGGGATGTGAAACCATCGAAAAAAAATACGACCATTGTCTATTTAAACATCGAAGTAATGACATATTATTTGAATTATTAATTATTACAAATTATTGTTAAAATATTTTTCAAAAAAAAACTATAGAACGACTGGCTGTCTACTTTCCATTATAATTCATAAAATTTTAACCCTATTTGTATCATAAATCAAGTTATAAATTTCCCGTAAAAACTAAATTGTCAACAAATATAGGTACTGTACCCGAGTAGCTAGATGGAGCAGTTTTCACATAACTTTATATATATATATATATATATATATATATATATATATATATATCACATCGTGGCTAGGGGCTCGTGGTTAAGTGGCAACCGAGTACGTTAGCACATTACAAAGTTAAATAATACTAGCCAGGTCAGTCTAGGATGGGTGACCATTCTTAACACATTGAGACCCCTCCGTGCCTCAAAGAGCACGTTAAACCGTCGGTCCCGGGTGCCATACAAACATCTGTGGCATTCGTTACGGGTAGTCCGAGCCCTTAAAAGTCCGACAACCTGGTCTAACTACAGAACTTTGATATCACCTAGTACTTGGGTTGTGTAGGTCTGATGGCAGTTGCTTCACGTAAAATATCAAAGTTCGGCAGTATCGTAGTTAGACTTAAAGGCCGACCCCTACTTGGGAAAAGGCGCGGAGAACGTATATGTATATCACATAATGTTAAAAACTTTTTAAGTACTTACAATTAAAATTTTACATTTCTTTGTGAGTGAAATTTTGTTTAAAAACTGGTACGAAGAATTCTCTTCACGTATTAACACATACATTACTACTTATAAACATATTTATATAATAAAAAATACCTACACTACATAAGTACATTGTCTTTTTTCTACTTATTATATCACGAAAAAAATAACATATTTATTTATTCTATTTTTTTTTTATTTGGTTTCGAATAAAGTATGATAAGTCATTTGACTTTTAGTAAAAAAAAAAAAAAGAAAAATTATGAATTAAAACTAATTTTACTTATAAGTGGTATGAATGTCAAACGATGGCAATCCTAAATGATTTTATAAAGAAAAAAGTAGGTAGTAGTATACTATAATATGGAATGGACTCGTAAGCACAGAAACTGCAACATTTTTTTCAAAAAGAATTAGTTTCTTGCATCTGTGCTATGTTACCAAGTTATCACAAAAAAAGTTAATATCATATATGTAAACACCATTTTATGGTTAAAACAATTAAGAACTTATTTATAAACTGTATTAAAAGAGATCCATATTTAGTTTGGATATTATTAATATAAATTTGTATTTACGTATAATAAATATTAATAATTATTTTTACCCATTCAAGTATTCTCACCTTGATACAATTCATATAAATAATGTATTGTAAGTAAAATACATCAATCTCCTAATGTCTCTGCAAAGATAATAATCACTGTGCATAACAGTAGTCGCTGATATAAAAAGGGGGGCATTCTATTCTTATTACTGAAAGAATTACTCTACCTTTTATTGTTCGAAATTTCGATCAGGTTGCACTATTTGTTCGAACCTGACTAAAGAGCCCGACACTAGTGCGATAGTGTCGAAAGCTAGCGTCACTTGGTTGAAATTCAATCTGAAGTGTTCGAAGACTAATCAGAAATGGTCTAATGTAGGAGCAATTTGTATAGTTCCTAATGAACCTAATACCGTCTTACGAAGAGATTAGCTCAATCGATCTAAAAATAACTTAAAATTAAGACTTTAATCGCTATTAAGTAACTTGACTTGAAAAATTACTTAATTCGTTACAATTGGTATTAAAAACTATGTAAATAAGCACTTAAAAACCTTTTTATTAGTACAGTTTTTCCGATTTCAACAGTTGGTCGATTCTATTTTTTATTATTTTATTATTAAAGGGCTTAATCTTTATTATATAAACTTGATAATAAATAAAACTCGACTTAACTGTCGAAATCGGAAAAACTATGTTCGAAATACAAAATTTAAATTTTTTTAAGTCTCATCGTAACTGAAAAACCTTGTAAGTCCTGTCTTAACTAGAAATCTTAAGTCTTATAGTAACTGAAAAGCATCCGCAAGTCTCATCATTACATCAATAGGACTAAAATAAGTTTTAAATATTTAAAAAATTTGAACCATCGACCTTATTAATAAAACAAATGCTACAATATTTGAACAATTAGATATAGATGCAAATAATTTTATAAATCATTTTGGCACAGCCAAATTATAGATAATCCTTTCCTTTGGATACCTCTTCCAAAATACTCCAAAAACTGGGTATTTTTCTCCAATCATATAATATAATAATAATTGATATTGCCACGCTTTTTCGGAAAACACTTTTCCAGTCTTTAAAAAACTTTCAACATTAACCAATCTGACTATGACATTACTTAAATGTCTATCGCAAATGTGATCAAATCATTATGGAAGCTATAGGTAAAGAGGAACATCACAGTATATGAAAATAATCCGTAGATAGGCTTTATTTATATGGCGCTACCATAGCATAGTAAGAAGGGAGAAACACTGTCAAAATAAACATTCAATAAAAAAATAACGAACATAATATATATTATTTAGCAGACGTGACAAACTTTTGAATTTTTTTAATCATTCATAGTTTTATGAAATGGTCTAGTAATTAAATATTTCAACTGGACATACTTCACTCCGTCTTCAACTGCTAAGTTCATATCATACCCTTGCCTATACCAGCGCCATTCTGGTTGGATGGTGCATTGGTGCTCCTTACCTCTAAACTCCAGGCAATTAAAACTCTAAATGAAATGAATTGAAGTTAAAAAGCAAAGACGTAGCTACCTTTGCTGGGCAAGTGTGATTTTCTTACCAAAAAGGTTATTAATAATCAACAACCAAAACCCTTCCTAATTCAAAAAATTAACGTTATAATACTGGGTTAATTGTGGTATTGTGTGTTAATAGTGGAACGAAAACTTTGTAACCCAAGTTCATATAACCTAACCCCATTTACTACTAATAAAGTTCCTATGGCCCATAATAAGCTTTGAAGTCTGGTATGGAATTAATTTGGGTCTTCCAAATGAACACAATTACAGAATCAATTAGTTGTTCTGCTTTAGGTTATAAAACTACTATAATGTTAAGGTAACAAATAATACTAAAAGGAACACCTATAAATTATTCCATGAACGTATTATTCACCCTTAAAAATCAAGGGTTGATTATCCAGGGGAGCGCTGATCCTTGAAAACTATACCTGTAAACTTTTCAACTGCTTCGAACCCTGCATTTAAATCCATTTGTCGTCTTTTTTCCCGTTTAGCAAAGGCGTTTCTTCTTTCAGATCTTTGACTGGACTCTCCGGCTTCCCGTTGTAAAATTTTGCAGAATTGGCCAAAGACACTATGTAGGGGATGCCTGCTAATTCTGATGATAGTGGGTTGTAGTATTGCCTGTAGCAAAATATAGCTACGACGTAGCCTAATATAGACCCGACAAGAATATCTGTAAAAGAAAAGAATAGAAGAAGTATGTCTTAATTTCTAATGGACTTTCCGTAGGATTCTGGGTGTATGGTTTTTATGGCTTAAATTATATGTGGCTAGGAGATGCATCTACTTCTAGACGCTACTATCCAACCCAGTAGTCAAAGAACGGTTCCGGTTCAAAGGTATAAAGATATTCTCCTCACCGATGGCAAGCGATGTGATGGTGTAAAGTAGTGACCCATGGTCACAGATTGTTTAATAGATCATATTCTAAAGACTTCAGCTTTAGAATATGATCTATTAAACAATCTGTAGACCCAAACTAAGCTTGCACAACTTGTCAACATACTCAGATTTTTTTTTTGTAAATCCATTCATATATATACATAATACATAGAGTACCACCCCGATCAATGCGACTAGACATCCAGGCGCACAAATTTTTGCAGTAAGCCGGAATGGAACCCACGACGTTGTAGTCGATTCCCCAACGGCCCCACCACAACGGTCGTCTATTAAAGGAAATTTCTACCTTGGAATTATTCATTGTTTTACCTCTAGAGCTGAACCTTAAACACCAGTGAACCTTACCTTGCCAATGATGATGATAATCACAAGTTCTAGATAGCGCCACGGAGGCGGCAACCATAAGAGGCGCGAGGCAGGTTATCACTCTAAGACCTGAGCCTCTACGACGCGACAGTACTCCAAGACGACCGCAAAGCCAGGCGGAGGCCATGCCAAGAGAGCAGAATGACACTGCAAGGGAAGAAGATACTAAATATTCTAACTAGCAACCCGCCCCGGCTTCGCGCGGGTAGTAGAGAAACCTTCAACAATCATCATCATATTTCAACCAATTTACACAAAACGTTAATTATACACCCAAACCTTACTGCCGAATCACTCTGTCTATTGGTGAAAACCGCATGAAAATCCGTTCAGTAGTTATTCAGTTTATCGCGAACAGACAGACAGACAGACGCGGCGGGGGACTCTGTTTATAATATGTAGTGATAATAAATTGCAACTAATGCAATTAATTCATAATTAAAAGCTTAATTTAAATGCATATAAGAAAAGCTAAACAGTTATAAGATACGAAGGCCAAACTATCATTACAAGTAATATTTTTTTGGTTACGCCCTCGCCAGCGTAAACAAAGCCATCGGCCATATTTATTGAAGATACGGTTGTACTGTAGCGCTTGACACTAACGTGGAAGTATCAACCCTTGGTCAACGGCTGTATGTCTGAAACTAGTAGGTCATCCTTGAAATACACACATGAGAAAAACCGTATCTTTAATAGATATGAATAGTTTTTAGTTAGTCGGCCATAAATAAGTAGATAAACTCACAACTGCTATGTCCACTAGGAAATGATTTCTTTCCTTCGATAATGTCAGCAGGATCTCCCGTACATTTAAAATCAGATGTCTCTATACCGTCAGGAAAACATCGATAAAAAAAATCTGGTCGAGGACGACCTGGAAGAAAATATTATATTTAGTTTCAGTTTCCAAGGAACAGGCAGACATTGAAATCTACGTGTAGAATAAACGGTTATTGGTGGATATGTGTTCATTACTTACCAGCTATTAATTTAACCATATCAGTCAAAACTCCGTTGATACCCAGAGATAAGGACCATGCTAACAGAATCTGGAATGAAGAACCCAGTTTAAAGATAACTGATGTGCAGCGAAAAACAAAATACCAGACAAGTGCGCGTCTGGCTTGCGCACTGAGGGTCCCGTAAGCAAACAAACTTGTATGTCGATAGTGTGTCCATTTCGGGAATCAATTCTCGAAGACATAACATATTTACTGGATACCTGTTATTTCTTGTAGCCGTTTTCACTTTATTGCGCGTATTTAGCGTTCTGCACTTCTTCTACATACCTACAAACTGATCCTCCAAATTTCACATTTTTTGGTTGCACAAAATGAGATCATCGAGATAGATAATACTTCAATGGTTGGATTAAGAAAATTACTTTGCTTTGTCAATGCTATTACAAAATGATATGGGTAACATTTTAGCATTTTCTTCGTGTTTAACATATTTGGTATAAAATTTTATTAGTTTAATATAGATAGGGACTGAAGATCGTAAGAAACATATGACAATTTATATCTGGTGACATCCTGATGTATAATCCAATAGTATATCTATATTAAGAACTTGCTTTTGGACGTTTTCGCTAATGTCGATTTTGTCAATCAGTTTATCTCTCGGGAACAGTACTTTTTGTCGATAAAAGGTACTCTATGTCCTTTTCTGTACACCTAACAACGCATATGCAACATTTCATGAGGATTGGTTGAATAGTAGTAGACTCACATTCGCCTTTATAATATTAGTTAGGATTACAGATTGTGATCAAGTGTGTATTTCAAGAATAATAATAATAACTCCACACATCTCACACACGGCCGTCTGATCCCAAACTAGGTAGAGCCTGTACTATGGTAACCAGACTGCTGATGAACAGACTTATATATTTCTAAATACATACATATTATAGATAAATTACACCCAGACACAGAACAAAGTATCATGCTCATCACACAATTATTTGACAAGGGTGGGAATCGAACCCACGACCTCTGGCTTAGCATTCAGGGTCACTAACCACTAGACTAACAGGCCAGTGAATGCCGACTAGTTGTGGACTCGACATAGAAATCAGTCTCCAGAGATCCAGCAAATTTTTATTGAGACCTATTCCGCTATCCTCGACATACATCAGATGTACTTGAGTGGTATTCATATTTAATATGAATACCACTCACGGAAGTTTTAATTCTACTATAGCCTTACCTCCAAAGCATCATTACAATCATTACATCCAGCCCAAGCTATGAGTGATAGGGTGCACGGCACTGACAGAACAATTGCCCATAGAGCACCAGCCGGCACGTACGACTCATGACGAGGGTACATATACTCCCATTCCATTGTTTGTTTGTGTATTACTCGCGTGAACGGCTGCATGGTTTCCATGTAACTGACAACAAAAATGGTGTATTTAATTAACAGGACTATGTTTCTAACACATTTTTTTTCATGGTGTAGTGACTTAGCAAAGTTGTACACTAAAAAATTAAAAAGTAAGTAAGTAAAATTTTCGTTGAAAATTCAACGAAATTTTACCGTCCGTAAGCAAAAAATATAATTATTGTCAAATGTTCTATCCCTCAAGTACAGTACTTTTTTCTGGATAAAATATATAAAATGTCCTTTTCCGCACCAAAAATTTAATGGTGATCGGTTGAGTAGTTAAAGCAAAACGTAAACGAAAGCGTAACATACAAACTCACATTTGTATTTACAACTAGCTGTTCCCCGCGCGGCACATTCATATATCTTGCGCGGAACCCTAATTGTTTAAAAATAAAAGTAGCCTAAGTTACTCTTTATAACATCAGCTATCTGCTAGTGAAAGTGCTGTGGAAATTGGTCCAACGTTCCGGAGATTAGCCGGAACAAACAGAATGGATTTTTTTTTTCAAAATTAAAAATTTTGTATTTGTACCGTGTAAACATTCGGATGTATTTGGTAAAATGCTGTTATTATGCCAATACAAACAGACACTTCAATTTTATTTATTTTTATAGATGTACAGATATTAGCTTGGATCAGTGCACATTTTCCTATCACATTATATCTGCTCTTATCATTTAATTGCGATCGAGTGGTTGCGGGTTCGAACCCCAACTAGTACACTACCGACGTGAACCCACTCCTAACACAAGCAGTAAGCTTAGCTGGAGGGGTTAACAAGAATACTAGTAATGTGTGACCCACGTTACTAGTAATCTTTAATAAAAAAAAAAAAATTGCCTGTGTCACCTTTCACATAATCCCTCTATATATTATAGGGGTTTCTTTAACTTTTAAATGAACACCTTCGAATTACAGACTAGAAACAGAACACTAAAAACAGAGCACTTATGGTATTATGTTACCTACATATCTATTTTCTTTTTTCTGCAATAATTTTAAATTTGACAAAGCATCCTATTGTTGCGGTGACTCTGTGTATGTTGATCTATAATTTTTAATTATAATATTTCTTTTTTAAATTGACGATTTCGAATAATTGATGATCAATTTTATGAAATAAAAGATATTGAATTTGTGGTAAATGAAAATATGTAGGTAATTAGGCGAATGCTGGGTGAAATATAATTGTATGATTGTCATAATACAATTCACACAATTTGGTAGGTGTCTATGCTGAAAATAAACTATTTCGCAATAAACTAACATAAAACACTGTAAAAACTGACCTCCAGTTTTAGTTTATAGTTATCAGTTTATTTTATAATAGTCAATTGATAATTAAAAGTGAATGAATTGACAACAGTAAGGCGTGACGTCATGTCTAGGTATTCCATAAAAAAATGTACTGAAGCTACTGGTTTGACATTTATTAAAAGGTACTGATTTGACTTGACAGTCATCTATCCTAATGCATTGAGCGGATGTAATTGTGTAGTAACAGTGTAAAAAAAAATGTGGCCTTCTTAATCATTGGCACTGGCAGTGTCAATGAACTCGCCTATCATAAACAGGAAGCAATATTAATCTAATCAGACTTTAATATGAAATACATTATAATAGAGTCTGTGCGGAAAGAGGACCGTCGTAGAATTTAGGTCGCAGCAGTGCTAAATTATGAAGTACTAGTCATAATTTTTTACTGTATTGTTTACTGTCGAACTATGACTTAACAGTGTTGTCAACATAACAAAAAAGGTAATTTAACACTGCTGCGACCTCAAACCCTACGACGGTTCTTTTACCGCACAGACTCTAGTACTGATTATAATTACTTAAATAACTTATAACATAGCTTGCAAAACGGTCAGAATGATGACAGAACTATGTAAATTATCTTTTTAAAAAAGTATCACTGACTTCAATGTGCTTTTTAGTGGAAAGTAGATGTATTTTGTTTATATATAATATGGGTAGGCCAACTAAACACACTGCTCCAATGAGACAACGATGTTTCGGAGCAAACGAAAACATATACAATTTTTAGATCGTTGTTGATTTTTAAGAAACCGCTCGACTGATTTCAAAAAACTTTAAATGGGAAGTATACCCTTTGAAACAAAAAAAGAATTTTCAAAATTGGTTCAGGCGTCTTCGAGTAATGGGTGAACATACATAAAAGAAAAAGATTCCAACGAATTGAGAACCTCCCCGTTTTAGAAGTCGGTTAATTAGTTACATTATTATTTGCTAAATCCTGACCTGCTGCATATAAGCAATAACCCCTTCCCTCCATTACCTTACCTTCTTACTTACTGTTCCCTTTCAATATACTGTCAAGTTTCTCATATCAATTCCCAAAGTGCCCGCTTGACGGCAACAGACTTGCTTGCTATTACGTAAGTTTTGGTAAAATGTGGTTATTTAATGTGGCTCTGCCTACCCCTTAGGGGATACAGTCGCGAGTGTATTTATTTTTTTAGGTAAAAATAAATTTAATTTAATAGTAAGATATTAATTAGGGGCTTGCATATCACTAGGCTCTAATATCTATCTTTCATTTACAGAGAAAAGTATGTATATAAACTCTATGACTGTGCGATTAGTGCAGAACCAGCTCTTAACTACTTTTTCAGGGCTTTAATTTTACCAGGTGGTACAGAAGACCTCAGTTTGGCGTCACACTAAGGTATTAAACTACAAATACTGAATGGAGGCGAGTGGAGGCAAACAAGCAAAGGAGGTGCTATCTCGCTCCAATTAAAACTGCCTGTAAGCTGCTAAAACTTCTATGAACAAAATTAAAAAATTAACTCATGTGTAATCACAAGTCATGGTCCATAGTAGTCAGTAATCTTTGTAGGTGTAACCGAAAGCTCGTTTCCAGAGCCTTCATGAAGGCAAAAGAGATGGCTACCCACATCCTTCTAGAGTGCATAGGTGTGGTCACATACCAGGCCAAATACCTCGGGTCACGGAGGATTCTCCACAAGATCATAGCTAACATCAAAGATTTGTTAAATTATCTTGTAACCATCCACCCTGTCATGCACAATAGGCACACAACAGACTTCGGGTTGCAAGAAATTGCCAGTGCTTAGCAGTTAAGTTACCAGGGCCTGCTTCTTTAGGATATGGCTGACAGTGTTTTAGTGATGGCGCTAGCTAATAAAATAAAAGAATTTGACAATTTTTTATACATGTCTGCTATAAGTTATGGTATTAGACTAGGTAGAATACTCAGAGGTGCTATGGTATTTGAGACATCGCCACCTGGCAAAAAGTGTCATATCACATGTTAGGTACGTGTTGATATTTTTATAGCATTGAATAGCAAATGTTGCATTAGGTCAGCTGTAAAAACATTGTTATTAGCTCAGTGAAAAAGGGCATGCTGTTCTGTGTTCAGCTGTTTTGTTCAATTCATCGGCATAAAAGTCGTGTTTTCTCGAAATAGCTGTTTTTGTATTATGACACTTTTTTACCGGGTGGCAATATCTAAAAACAAAAGGTTCTACTTTGGGGTACGGTTAGGATACGGTTTTCTGAATCAGTTGCCATGAGTACGATGGATACAGAAGAATATCTCCATAGATTTGTAGATTGCTGCTATTTACTGTTGCGATATAATAATAATAATAATAAAGCCTTTTATTTCCACTGATCTTACTTTTTACATTTTAAAAAGCGGTAGTTTCCTACTTTGAACAATTTTTATTTTTTTGTGGATCCCTTACTGGGTATAGGCCTCCTCCAAATTTGCCCATACGCTTCTATCCTGAGCACAGTTGAACCATTGTTTACCGGCAACTTGTGTGATGTCGTCGGCCCACCTTTTATAAGGTCTTCCTGCCCTCCTTTTCCCTGCTGGCCCACACCATTGGGTTACTCGCAGAGTCCACCAATTGTCAGTGTAGGGCGAGAGATGTCCTGCCCAGCGCCATTTCAAGCTCAGAGCTTGTTTTAATGCATTGACTACACCCGTTTTTTTTCTTATGTATATGCTTCTTATTCTTCTCTACTCTTCTTACTTTAGTACACTGCGTTCCATGGCTCTCTGGCAAGTGGTAATCATTTGTTTTATCTTTTTAGTGTAAACCCAAGTTTGGCAACCGTGGAGCAGGCTCGGTAGTATACAAGTGTCTAGGACAGTCTTCTTCAACTCTATGCTGTAGTTACCTTTAAGTATTTCCTTTGATGACCAAAATTTTCTCCAGGCTATATTTATTCTCCTTTCAATTTCTTCTTCATTGCTGGTTGTTGAGAAGGAAACTTGTTTGCCTAAATATATGTAGTTATTTACATATTCTATTGTACTCTGCTTTACTGATATTGGAGTTTTGTGGTTATTGGTCATTATCTTGGTTTTACTCAACTTCATTTACAAGCCTACTTTGGAGCTTTCTTGGCCTAAAGAAATAAGCATGCTCTCTGTTGACTGTTGCGATATAGAATGTGTTTATTTCTTTTAAAAAGAAGTGTATACATTTATATAGGGGCGCCACTTAGGGGTCTTGCACTACCTAAAAATGTAGCTAGGGCCGCTACTGTATACATTTTTAGCATTTTTAGAATTGACCATAAATACTTGCATATATGACACAAATGGTGAAACACATATCATATGGGTTAACTGTGTAATAAGAAAATGTAGATGCGATAATATTAATTTACTTTGCATTCGAAATAAAATTGAAACGATATTTTTTTTTATTTCCACTTTAATATTAAACATTTAAAAACCATATTTCAAGTCAACATAAAGTTACAACCTTAAAAACGCAGCCATTTAGTCAAAAGTACGTGATAATACATATTTAATTGATAAATAAGCTAAAATGTGTTTGTAAATATTGAGTTGGAACATATGGACGTCACTTACCAAAAAACTGATACTAATATTATCCGTAGAACAATTTCGATGAACAAGTTAAAGTTTGCAGAACGTATTAGTGGCATTTTTGTCATCTATTTTATTTATTTCTTCAATTAAATTCTTAATTCACTCGCACTCGCACCACGAAAATTTTCTGGATAATGAATGACGTCAACTTATTCGTTCAGAAAATTAGAATTTCCTTTCTCTGCTAAATCTGCTAGCTTAGAACACGTTTAGTTATTGCTCTTTTATGAAATAAAAAAAAAACGTAATAGACAGATTTTTTGAGTGTATGTCTGGTTAGATCAATATCCGAGAGTACCATATTGCTAGCATATTTGGGAACTGGTTATTTTTGTACATGTTTACAACCGCGATGAACCACGGTTTCTATTAATCGCCATTCTAAGTAAAATTATTATACATATACAATACAACACGAGTTATTATTTTGAAAGATGTTCATCCTCTCAACTCAGAAGTGCACTGATCTGGTTTGAGCCAAACCCGTGTCAGACCATTTGCCAGAACTCCACCTTGAGGTATTTCCCTCGAATTAGGTGCTCATTGCTATAAGTGGAAAGATGTGGAATGCCGCATTCTATACTCGATGACTGTACTTTCGCTAGTAGTACTTATCGATGCGATGCGAGGTGACGTATACCTAGCTAAACTCTTCCGTTCCATAAAATATGCATGTAACGAAGTCCGACCTTTATGAGCGCGGACATGATGGCTATAAGTAATGTTCAGTAGCTGACCGACTACTCAGGTATTTCAATCTTTTGCTACAACCCTTGTATTTACTCCTCTGAATATTAGTTTGATGGCGGAACAAAGAATAATTTTTATTTATTTATTTATTTAAAACTTCCTGCAGTTTACATTGCACGAGGCGGACTTAATGCCACATGGCATTATCTACCAGTCAACCTTTGGGTGGTTCAGTGAGGGACATGGCAGGTATATAAGAATGAAATTTCATGAAGAAAGTTATAATTTACATAGAAATACAATTGATTATACATAATACATACATATATAAATACTTACAGATAAATATATATTCAAATAAATACTATATATAGATACAAAATATACCTATGGTTGTGAGGCTATGAGGATATTTTTGCCAACTGCTTCCTGTAAAATTCACGGACCTTAGCTTTAAACGTATCTCTGCTGGTGGACATCCTAATCTCAGGAGGGAGCGCATTCCATAGTAAAATAGAATAGATAGCAAATGAAGAGTGAACAAGAGAAGAAGTGTGTGTAGGGCATAGGAGTAGAAGATTATTAGTGGAGCGAAGATCTCTGTCATGGTTGGAATATAGAAGTTGTATCTGTGAGGTGAGATAAGTGGGAGCTGTAGGGTTATTAAGTAAAGAATAAAGAGTAGTCAAAGCACGTAGGCTACGACGCTGACGTAAAGGTAACCATGACAGTTGGGAACGATAAGTAGACACATGGTCGTACTTACGAAGATTGAAAATGAACCGAATGCAATTATTGAGAAGTCGGTCAAGTTTATTGAGTAGATCTGTATTCAAGTCGAGATAGCATACATCACCGTAATCGAGGATAGGGAAGATCAAGGACTGTACAAGTTTTAACTTAGTGCTGGTCGGGAGAAGGTTTTTGAGTCGATAGATTGATCGTAAGGTCCCGGTGACTTTTTGACTGACGTTCGCGATCTGAGGTTGCCAGGTCAGAGTAGAGTCAATCCATAAGCCTAGGTCTTTGACAGATGAGTTGATTGATAAAATAGATCCATTGTAAACCACGGCCGGCAGTATTGAAGTGTCCATTCTGCTAACCATTCGTGGACTGCCCATTATAATTGCCTGGCATTTGGACGGATTAACACATACGCCAAAACGCTCAGACCAGTTTTTGATGGCCTCCAAATCACGGTTCACATTGTGGATTGCTTCTGGCAAATTATCCAGCCTGGCCTGAGAATATATTTGAAGGTCGTCCGCATACAAATGATACGCACACTGAAGTAATTCAACAATCTTACATATATTTCGTTTATTGTTGACTAAATATACAATTATTATGTACTTATAAAATAATTAGTTTGTACGTGTTTTAGTTACATACTTTTTTACAATCCTTATTTTAAAAAGAGCACTTTTCGAATATATACCTACTTATTTGATTATACCTATATACTGACTAATTTTAAATTTATCTGAATGTTATTTATAAAAAATACTAAATTGATCACAAGAAAATAAACACAACCAGACAACTTAAGAACAAAAGAGCAACAAAAGCACAACAAAAATATACACAACTAAAATTGCAAAATCTTGCAAAAAAACTAACCCAAAAACAAGCATAGAAAATTAAAACAGGTTTTTTTTTAAATAAAAACTATAACATTCACTGTACTTGCACGATTAAAAAAAAAAAAATAATGAGCAAAAACGCTGACGTGTAACAAAATTTTCCAATCAGCGTCTTTCGCGCCAAATATTGAAAACGTCAGCTTCATTCGCGCTAAAAATGTTAATGTTCCAGTTAGCTTCTTTCGCGCCAATTATTAAAATCGATTTAAGCTTCAAGCTAAAATAACACTTGGAACTCGAATGCGTGTCTAAGTAAGGATGTAGGTAAATATACTCACATAAAAGTTCTCTAGAAATTTATTAACTTCGAGGCTAATGTGTCATCTTATTTTCTTTATATATAAAAATAGTTTGTTCGTATTTTACGCGTTGCCGTACCATTTATCCAATTATCATGCATACACGTTAGCAGGCATATAGCAAAGGGCACAAAGACAAGGCACGCTGTTGGCCGACGATGGATTACGTCGATAAAGGAAAAATGGCTGATAAATATAAAAAAAATAGTTTTTATAAACATTGCATAAAAATACTGCTGAATAGATAATATACGCAGTTGCTCCGTAGACACTTGATTATAATTAGATATGTATTAAGGAGAAGGCACGCTTTTGGCCGTCGATGGATTACGTCGATAAAGGAAAAAAAAATGGCTGACAAATATTTAATAAAAATTGTTTTCATAAAAATTGCATAAAAATATTACTGATTAGAAAATATACGCGGTCGCTCCCTAGATATTTGATTATAATCAGATATGTATTACACCTCATTCAATTTTGTTTATCAATGATACGGTAAATGTTTTTTTTTTCAATTTCACACATCTCACACACGGCCTTCTAATCCGAAACTAGGCAGAGCCTTTTGTATGGTATGCAGACAGCTGATAAACATACTTATACATTACTAAATACATACATATTATAGATAAATTACACCCAGACACAGAACAAATGATCGTGCTCATCACACAATTATTTGTCCTGTGTGGGAATCGAACCCACGACCTTTAGCTCAGCAGCCAGGATCACTAATCACTAGACCAACAGGGTCATCGTTTTAATAGACCTTCTATTTAAAATGCGGTTTTGTTCCACAGAGCATTAGCTAGCGCGAAGACACCGCGCTGTGTGACATCTTCTATATTAACTAGTACATTACAACTGTTCACGTCGCGTCGCCGTCCCGGCTCGCCTGCTGTCTGACCCGGCCTTTATGTGCCCCTTGATCCAGAGTACCCACTACAAAACTAAAAAGTAAATGTATTTCTAAAGTTACTTACAAGAACAAATTATATTTAAGAAATACTATGCAAAACCTTATCCGAGACATAATTATAACTCATTTATCTAAGAAAATATAATTCGTTAAGAATGAATACAAAAATGACTTAGGTCACTCAAACAATACCCATTTCATATTTCAATTTAAAATAGTGTTATTTAATAACTAAATGAACTTAAATAAAAAAATGTAACAAGTTAGTAATGTATATTTTAAGATATGCCAAGTAAAAAAAGATGTAACTTAACCCATCACATGTGACGTACTAAGTTATCAATATATACGTTATGCGATGTCATTAATAAATAATTTTTATTGCAGTTCTTGAGATGCTTTAATCTCTTTGACACTCCAGCTTACATGGCGACTCTGCCACTGAGCAGGACTAGAATCATGCTGTTGGTGGTAATACCAAAGAACTGTTCCAAAAATGTGCAATCCGAAAGACTTTCTCAACCAGAACTTTGCCGGTAAAATCTCTGCCACTATTGATGAATTTAGGTTACTCTATTTGCTATAATTATTGTCTTAGTGGTAATCTGCACGACTCTATTCCTCGGTGTGGTACACCTAGTATACAGATTGTGTAGGAAATGTCACGAGCCGTGGACGTCTTATCTTCTGACCAACTTACATAGATTCCATATTTGAATGATTAATTAAAGTAGTTCTTAAATAAATTTCGTAATATATCTTACCTATTCATTACAATTTATACATACATTAATATTTTTAAGTACATTTTCTTCACACAATTCAGGCTGGAAATAATAACTTCATAATTTTTAAAGTAAATTTTTAAGGTTTTTCTTAATAACGGAGTTAAAAATCCCAAAATAATAAAAAACAAAATCGAATTTAAAGTCTTTGACTTTATACATTCCACCTGCTTTTATGAGAATTGGAGGTAATAACACCTGGAAATTCACACGGTCATAACGTCGTTATGACCGTCGGCTCGTTTTTTATTTTTTGTAACTGCATGCTAGAGTTATGCCCGTTCGGTCTTTTTTTGATTTGTCTAAGCGTTCCATTGTTGGGGGGACACCTGTTTATAAACTGGAAGCCATTATTACCGCGAAATTAATCTAACAACCAAGCTTTATTTCGCAATAAGGGCAGTGTATAAAGTTTAAAGAGGCTAAAAGGCAAACAGAACTGACTCCTAAAAATGTCAGATATTTAGAAAATTCAAGATGGCCGCTGCCGCATATATAAGGAAGGACTTTCTACATTGTATAAAGTTTTTGATATAAATAAAGTCACTAGTTTTAAAGGAAGGAAAGGACAGAATACGATATAGAAGTATTTTTACCATGTGTATCTTTTTTATAGATCCCACTTCTATTTTCTTTATAAATTTCGATTTCTTCGATTATCTATATACCTAATCGATTGCTGGTGTTCGTAACAGAGCACTATTCACTCTCTAATCTATAGCTGCCCTGCAACCTTTACAACTCAGCTTCATAATTTCAAATTTAGAATTTAAATGCAGTGTAATAATTGAATGAACATAAATGCCAAAGAAATCAGTTCATAAAAAAGTATTAAAGCTCTAGTTGCCATTAAAAACAATAATGGTTCTTTTTTTAAACCTAGAAAACATAAAACAACTGACTTGACAAGCCGAAGATCGTTAAAATATTTTCCTACAAACTTTTTAGGACATTATTTTAAAAAACAAGTTCAGAACTACACAGCGAGGAAAAAAACCAAAACTAAACCGTCACTCACGATTAATAGTTTTGCAAAAACAAGAAAAATAAACGATTTTACATTTATCTACAGTGATGCGTGAGATTATTAAAGATTCGTGAGCTGCGGGCTAAATAACTTAGAATAACATAAAATTATATCCCCCCCTTGAGTGTAGTACTTATAAGTAATACCCCATAGTATGTGTTCTTGCGTTTTTGTAGTAATCAAAGTAATCCTGTGGGGAATTGGAGTGTTTCTTTACAACATCGTCTAGCTGCATCTGGTCACCCCAGTCCGCCTGTAAAATAGTACATAATCTAGTTTATCGCTAATGTTAGAAGTGCATTTTTTGCTGCTAAACAACTTTAATAAGAGCTCAATCTTACTATTATTATAAATATGTATGTGCATATTATATGTGACTCACAGTACGAGCTATGCTTAGCTTGAGTAAAGATAACGCTGTGTAATGTATCACACAGCTTATTTTCCTATAGTATATCTTACTCCATATTAAAACAACAAAACAAAACGATATATACTTACAAAATTAGGGAACAAGTGCCTCTTCTCGTCAAATTTCCTTTCATTGACACATCTTAAAAGGTACAGCCGTTCTACCCACGGCCAGATCATATAATCCAACATGCCTGGACGATGGCCTCCGAAGTAATTTGTACCTGGAGAATAAGGATCAGTTGTTCAGTGTTTTTCAGTGAGACTACTTACATCTCTACCTAGTAATAATGAAGTTAGTCTTGGGGCTTTATGGTGAACGCGTTACTCTCGGGAAATACCACAGATGGATTGAAAAAAAAAAATACAGCGTTACAGAAAAGCTAATATTTCGTATTATCAGCGCCCCGCGGTTTCTTCCGTGTAAGTCCCGATCCCGCGGGAATATCGGGATGAAAAGTAGCCTATGTGTTAATCTAGGTCTCCAGCTATCGACGTTTTTGCGTGAAAGAGTAACAGACATCCATCCAAACATCCTACTAATATTATAAACGTGAAAGTTTGTGAGGATGTATGGATATATGGATGTGTAGATAGCTGGAGACCAGGATTAACATATAGGTTACTTTTTATCCTGATATTCCCACGGGATCGGGACTTACGTGGGTGAAACCGCGGCGCGCTGCTAGTGTTTAATATAATCTTACCTCTGGAAGCTAACTCCTTTTCAAATATGTCTAAAGTTTGTATGATTTGTTCACTGCCGAACGCAAAATTGGTGTCGAAGCACTCCAAGCTGCCTTTTATTAACTGTAAAAAAAAATATTCAGTGTTAAACGACACTGTATAAACTATTTTTAAAGTCGTGCCATTAAGTGCCCCATTCGACACGACTGGGTAAAAGTTTTCATTTATTAGAAGAGTATAATAAAACATAGCATTTCGCAGTGGCGTAACTATACTATCTGAGGCCCGTGGCTAATTCATCGGATGTGTGAGTCTGACTCTCACTTGCCCATTATTTTCTAACTCGTGTATTTTATTAGGTTTATTAAATTAGATAAGGATTTACAGTAATTAGTTCGATTTTGCGCTACGCAAAATCTGTTTGTTTTACGTGAACGTAGGTATACTTTTTGTGCGGTACGGTGAATGAGCTTAAACGTTCGGCGCCGTCGAAACAGCTGATTTACATAAATCGTGTTTGATTGCTTACATTGCAGTTTTTGACGGTATGGGGTATCTATTGATTTTTTTCGGTAAAATGTTCTGTTTACTCATTGTGATATCACTTTTAACCAAAAAAATCCAATGATTTTCGACTCAGAATGATGATCTGAATCCACTATTATATTATTATTCGGCAGGCCGTCACTTACGCCCGTTATGATATATGTGACAATGGCATCCAAAGCTACTATTATTAAGCTGAGATGGAAACTTATTCAAACCGCACCCGCAAAAAAATTAATGTATTTTTATCTTGTTTGTTGTGGGCTTTGAATACATTTCTTTCAAACAGGGCCATGGTGTGCGCTAGCACGGTTATGGGATACCTTCTTAAATCTTCTAGAATATTACTATATTACGCCAGTAATTCTATCTAACCTATGTCTTTAGTATTGCGAAGGTATTTAACCAGTTATTTAAAACTCAAATCTGCAAAGTCCTGCCTCCGTACGATGAATTATAAGGAAGAAAGAAATTAATTTACCTTGTATAGAAATTATTCAGTACACCTATGTCAGCTTCATATTTGCATTATTTAAATGCATACATACATATATATAATTACATTTATATTCAGTGCTTAGTGTGATTTATAACCTGGAAACATACGTCGGCATAAAAAAAACTGGACAAGTGCGAGTCTGACTCGCGCACCGAGGGTTCCGTAAGCAAACAAACTTGTTTGTAGATAGTACGTCCATCTCTTGAATTAATTCTCGAAGAATATTGCCCGTCTTTTTCGAAAGACAAACTTAACGTTGCGGTTGCGATGAACGACAAAGTCAACAATCCAACCACAAAATATGAGTTTTTAATCACAAAAACTATTTTTTTATGTGATATTTTTTTATTTTTCAATTTTTTTATGCAACAAATTAACGACTTTCGTTTTTTTTTCTTTTTGTGTTGTGAGACCTTGCTTTTTACCAAATTTCATGATTCTAGGTCAATGGGAAATACCCTATGGGTTTTGATTTAAATGCGAAACTTTCAAATTTGGACAAATATAAGGCTTAAGTAGCCATATCTTATGATTGCGTTGACTTAGAAGCTTGATTCTTTTACAGCTTCAAGGGACCGCAGACTTATGTATTAATTTCATCATGATGCGTCCATTTGTTCTTGAGAAAAAGGGTCTTGACAGACAGACGGACAACAAAGTGATCTTATAAGGGTCCCTTTTTCCTTTTGAGGAACGGAACCCTAAAAACAAAGTTTATATATATAATTTAACTCTTACAATTCAGATAATTAAATATATGTTTATATATCCTAACCTTGACAAAAATAAAACGGATAGGTACGTTTTTCTAGGTTTACCTTGAAACTAAAATTATAATTAAAATGTACAAACACATTACTCTTGCACGGATACTTTTTATAACAGACTAGCTATACCCAGCATGCGTTGCAATGACTTTTTAGGATTCCGTTTCTCAAAAGGAAAAAAAGAAACCTTTACAGGATCACTTTGTTGTCCGTCTATCTGTGTGTCTAGTTGAAATTAATACCAAATACTATATCTGAAGTCCCTTGAAGCTGTTAAAAAATCAGCTCTAAGTGGTTGCGGATTCAAACCCCACCCCAGTGCACTACCGACATGAACCCACTCCTAACACGAGCAATTGCTCAGCTGGTGGGGTTAACAAGAATACCAGTAACGTGTGACCCACGTCACTGGTATTTTTAAAAAAGAAACAAGAAAAATAAAGAGTATCCGTTCAAGAAAATATATGGAAGCTCATATGGGCATACGGCAGAACGGCTACAAATCCCATCAATCTATCAGAATCAAACCTTGACCAATTTTTTACTAACCTCATTAAACCTTTCAATAAGAAGTCTATCTTGCGCTTTGACGTAAGGATCCCTGGAGTGCAACTGGTTTCTGGTGTACTTCTCGTCCAGATAGTCACAGATGACCACGCTTTCAAATAAGTACTTGTCCCCCTGGTCTGTAGGAATCTCCAGCACTGGTATTTTTACTGAAACAAAAACAGCGCTGTGACAAATTCAAGCCGTTCCTCCGTTGTATAGGCACTGCTCTACTCTTAAGGGTCTTAGCGTGATGTTACATAGCCTATACTATTCCTCATAAATCTGGCTATCAGCTAATCTGAATGTCAGTTCCAGATATTAGCGCATTTAAACAAACAAACAATCAAACCAAAAAACTCTTCAGATTTATTATATTAGTATCGATAAACGGCTTTACTCACGTGTGCATTACATTAATACCCGACGACTACGCAGGTCACTTCTAGATAAAGGACCCCATTTGGGCCCGAAATACACACGTCTTAATAAATATGGAGAATGGTTTGTTATATGAAAAATTAACCTTTTTGGTGATAGAGGAATACCTTCTGTTTGTTAAACCAGAAAAAGTGAGGAAAGCCTGGTACAATGGCCATCCAAGGGCAAACATAGCGGCTATTGTTTTTTTTTTTATCGGTAAATGGAATAGGTGTTTGTCTTCGAACTCACCTGATGGAAAAAAACGATGTAGACGAAGGTGGTACAGGCCCATCCAAGAGAAACCTATTCACTCTACTCTTAACCGTTCCAGGATTATAATTGTTTGGAAAAGTAGAAGCAGGCAGTCAATTTAGACGTTGGCGTCTCGAACCAAAAGCGAGCTGATTAAATAAACTCAAATTTGTACTGAATCAGAACATATTTTGACACCAGGTATGTACGTGTATGTTCTCCCTAAACCCTAGCCCTAAACCTACAAATCCTGACTATGAATGCTTGATCCTTGGCCTTGATCTGCTTGGTTGGTTTGAGAAAAACTGACGAGGCACTTACATCTTGGATTCTTACTCCTAAACCACTCCGGTAATCTCAGAGGATCCAGTTTGTACACCTCATATTTCGCTTTCTTGGCTTCCAGGATGAGCAGGACTCGATGACCGTAAGGATTCATATCCACATGGTACAGACGAAGCTTGTCTCCCAATGCTGCAGGCGGAAGAGGACCTGGAAGAAAAAGTACAGCATTTTAGCATCTTGCATCAATGGACTTTAAATAAAATCAGTCTGCGCCGAACAAAAAGAATTTTACGAATTTCGCTCTAATTAATAATTATACAGGGTGTATTTGAAAAAGGAACAGTTAGAGGGGGAGAAGAGGAGGATACACTTGGTATTTTGCCAATGTCACTTCTGGTGTAGTAAATAGGAAATCACTATATTCCGTATTACTTAATCTGATAACCAGACAGGGAGAGTGATTTTGTCATACTTGGTACTCACTAACAGCGGAATAGAATAGAACAGAATAAAAAAGAATTTATTAGAAATCAAAAATTTAAGAAATCAGAAATTTATTTGTGATACATAGGTATAATTGATGGTCAAATATGATTACATTTTTATGTCTTCTATGATCTGCACATATATAAAAATTATTACAGATTAGGATTAAATAAAAATATACAATAATAATTCAAGTCAAAAATAAAAAGAAAGCAAGTAATAACATAATTAAAGTCAAACATGTCAAAAGAATTGGTATAAAATTAAATAAGCATTATCTCAACAGTGTAAAACAGATTATAGAGACTATCGTCTATTGTAGGTTAAACCAGTATTCCTTCCTAGGGTATCTCGGGTTCCCTGCAATAGACTCACTTGTGACGAAACACCGTGTGGTTTTAGTCGGTTCGAGTCCGACATACCACTTCACCCTCGGTGAGGTGATGACCCATGGGGGTTTAACATGATAAAAAAACAAAAGTATTACTTCAAATCACAGCTCACCAAAAAAAAACAAGTGTAAGTGTGTGTAATTCACACACGGCAGAAGTGAAACTTCTAAGTTAATTAACCAACGAATTTTAATACGCAAATGCACAAAAATTATACACCACGTTGACTTTGACGCAAAACGCCTCGGGGATAGATGTAAGTGTATTTATGTAAAAAAAGTTCTATTTATGTTAGAAACTTAGAAATACTGTAAAAACATGCTCGTAAATATGTCCTTCCTTATCTAACGTCACCATTAGGATGGTGCGTCCTTGTCGCACGTTAGCGTTTATCCATCCCATTAACCCATTTACAACGAGGTCACGGCGCGGCGTCTGTTGTATCGATATTAAACTAGCCACGAACTATACTATCGTTTATTTATTGAAGAATATTAATAAGACCTATCAAAACCCTGTATTACAATACCTATACCACTTATGTGGCGCGGCGGTAGAGCATTCGATCACAATTTCGGGGGTTGCAGGTTGGATTCCTGCTCGGTGCTTGGTTTTTTTTTTTGGGATCGGTGGCAAACGAGCAGCCGGGTCACCTGATGATAAGTAACTAATCCACCCATGGACACCTACAACTCAAAAGTCATAGGGGCGTTGTCGACCTTTAAGGCGGGAGTAAGGGAATGAGGGAGGGAAAGGAGGGGGGTTAAAATCACAAATTAAATTACGACGAAGTATCAGCTATATCGGTCAAAAAATTCAATTTGACAGTTTAAAACAAGATTTTTGTATTCAAAATTACAAATTTTCCTGAAATTGTTAGCGCTTAAGTAATTTACGGGGTTTGCTATACGACGCTAAAATATTGACGACAGCTTTCATCTAAAGTGAATCTGTTATACGGAAGTGCTATGATTGCTTTTGTTTTAATAGCATGGTTTATTTGATAACAAGGCGAGATAAAGTTATTATCATTATACATTTCACGCGTAATGTAGATAAAGCAATTACTATTACACGAGACGTAAGCAATCCAATATCAACCAGTAACAATGTTATGTACCTACATGTATTTACTCTGTGATTTTTGTCGTGTGAAAACCCCCAAGGGCCATCACTTTGCCTGGGCTAATGGTGAAGCGGTATATCGGAATCAAACCGACTGAATACCCCAAGGTGTTCCATCATATGTGGGTTTATTACAGGGGCAAGGGTGCCTAGGGTTTAACCTAAACATGAAGTGGTGTACAATAAAGAATATTGTATTAAAGTACCGGCAGACCTTGGCCTTGAATCTATTCTGTGCCTAAGGTACGCTGCTAAAAATCATCTTCGATATTTAGGTTAGGCATGTCTTAATAAATTTCCCGGATCCCTGCTATTTAAAGCGCAATATGGCACACCGTATGGTTTTAGTCGGCTCCATCCCGACTCACCGCCCCGCCGAAAATCCCGGTGGGATGACGGCCCGAGGGGTTTTCCACATGCACAAAAAAAGAAGACGTCGATCTAAAATCAATTAGTCGAGGATCGATCTATAATACACCATCGATTGGTGACCACCAGGTTGGTGTCAACGATATAGGTACTTAACCAAAAATAGATCTTGCAACGATCGATTTAATCTAGATTCCAATGTTTTTTTTCACAGAAATAAACCATCTCTTATTTCAATTAAAAAAATAACAAACAAACTAACGATGGCAAAGGTTTGGTAAAAGACTAGATAAATAATTGTTTAGATTTCATTTATGTAGTTGAAGTAAACTGTAACAAGATTTATTCATAGTCTGGCATGTGTTCTAAGATGCAGACTGCAGACAAGGTTAAGATATAATATAATATTGTAATATCAAACACTTGAAGAAGTGAGATGCACTATTTTTTATACAAACAGGTACCAGCCTTTAAGGTCAAAGTAATTTACATAGCAGTTACGAAACGCTGCACATGACAATACAATGACATCATGCACAAACAGCTGTTTTGTTGCAATTCGATATCCAAATAAACTTTCATACAAAATTACACCGAAACATGAATTTACCATCACAGTAATTAATTTATTCCTTTTAAATACTGTTTACTCATTTTGAACATCATTTATACTACACTTTTATTTCTACACATAGATCACGACGTTATCAAAAGAAAATCACAATTTTATATTATCTCAACACTATTTTCATTCGACTTTCCACAAATTATGATAATATTTATAATATAAAAAGGACTCATATTTATTTAAAAAGAAATATCTTTATTTTTTGATCACTTTAAAATTAATTTAAGAAATACTTACCAACGTCCCTTTCTTGGTAATACGACATTTTATTCAGTTTTCACGTTTTAATTGGAGAGAAAATTGTATAATCGGCGTAATCGCGTTCGCCAATGGCGAAAACCGGTGTTGAAATAACGTCATTCGTAAAATTAAAGCTGGAGGGGTGACATATCTAGCTTACATCACGGTTAGGGTGACGTAATCGATAATTATACATACAGACGTACTACGTTGCCACTGAATATTACATTGTTCTTCTTTGTATAGTGTATGCCACATTGATATTCATTCAAGAAGGTTTGATAGACATCAGTCAGTCAGTGTTTCTTTCATTTATCCTATATTTTTATCATACCCCATATAATCATCATCATTCATTTCTCTCCTCTGATATGGCGAAGGAGATGATGGCTGGTCCATGCGTCATACTCGTGAACGGGTGCTGCTTGGGGTGACTGGTCGGCCTAGTCAGCGATGCTTTAGCCTATACTATTATTTTGTTTCGATAAACTACAACTCTAGCCTCTTAATCCAGTCACGAATTATTTTTAACAGTAGATTATGTAACTGAATGAAGGTAGATGTGCACGTTGAATGATTTCTATGTTTAATAAGTTCAAACCTTCAACGGTATCACTGAGTGATTTTTATTTTTTAGTACGTTAGCTGTTGGAGCATTTCAATAAAATGAAATTCAGGTGGCATCAGCTTGCATCCTGTTTACCTTTCGTGTAACACTAACACTATTGTACCTGAAGATGTGACTTTTAAAAAGAGTGGCCATGAGTTTCTTCGCCAGTATTTCTCTTATAAGGCTCTACGCATTTTGGAAACTGGAAGTTATAGATCGACACAAGCAGGCAGTAGATTTTGGTGTTTTCACCTAATTTATCTCGACAATCCAGTACATGCTGTGGCGTCTGTTTGTGCCGATCTATGATTTTAACTCTAGCTTCAATTTAACGTTCATAAATGTCACTTAGTGTCTTAATTGAATAAATCATTTTGAATTTGAATAGAAAGGCCAAAACGTTTACATTCACCATCGAAGTCAAAAAAACATTTTGAAACATTTTTGAAAATATTTGGTGCTAGTAAAGAATTTACAATTTTTAATAACAAAAAGATTGATGGTCCTTTACTACCAGATGACGGTGCAACAGGATGCATTTTATAGTTTTTCATAATATTTTTGTTATACGTTTACATTTAATATATTTGTATATTTGAAAAGACAGCTCCGGACTAGGAAGTTATAGTCTATTACCAGAACAATTATTAGAAACAATTGTTCTGGTGACATTGTAATTTTTTTTTTCTTTTAAAAGCATACTAGCAAAGTGTAAGCAAAGTAACCACTTGAACGCAAGTCCAACGCCTTAACCATTACGCTACCGCCGCTTAAATTTTTTTTTTTTTGTGATTAGCCTTCTCTTTCATTTATAACCATGTTTTCCTCGTATACGGTAAAAATTAGCCATAGTACAAAAGTTTGTACAAATAAAATTAGAAATAATTGTTCTGAGACTAGACTTCTACACAAGTAGTTGTAACATTTGGTGATCGAGCAATCAAAACTCGACTCAATGGGAGGTTGAGACAAGGGCTGACCATTGCAACGCCACACAGGCAGCAGTATTATTATTAATTATAAAACTGTTGCATTTTGTTACGCATATTATTCTTATTTTTAGTTTGGCGTTACAATGGCAGTTCTAAGAGCGATATCTGATTATTTTAACTTAGTCTTAAGACACACTAGTAAAGTACATTTCTATTACCATTGATCCCAAGCTTTGACTGAATATTTTATTTGATTTGTGTACATTTTCTGAAAGTAATGGAATATTTCCAATTTCAAACAATATCCTTTAACAATATAATATCTAGAAATGGAAGTGGACAAGTTTATACTACAAGTTCGAGATGTCTAAATCATTTAAAATTTTATACACATATAAATAATGCATTGTAGGGTATTATTTAACTATCAAAAAATTACCTTAAAAGCTCATTATGCTCGCATGTTTACAACATTAGCCACATGCACGTTACCGATATTGTTTTAACCTAATTCACTATCAGAACGATAACTAATAGAAGAATTGGGTTTAAATTCTCATTTTGCACGGTTTTGGAATGTTTAAATCTAGTATTTCTGTTAGTCCATATTTTGTGATGGTCTGGTAAGTGTTCTACTGTGACATTAAAACCACTTAAAATATACATGCAATACATTTTAATAGAGTGGGAATCTAACCAGAAACCGCCATTGTGGCAATTCAATGGTCTACTGACGCGAAATATTTAGGTACTGTCACTATTTTGTCAATAAAGTTATTATTATATACACCAGTAATCGGTTGGTATTTTTTTAAATCTTCATGTTAATAATATTAAGTTTTCTTTAAGGGTGTTTAATACTATTTAAAATGTTTCATGTGAACATTAGTAACTACTTCTTATTTGGCAATCAAATAATGTAAGCTAAGTGTGTGCATGGCCCCTATTATGACATCATCTATGACCCGATTATCTATAACCCTACAAAGTACGAATGACCAAAACATTTAACCTAAAAACCGTGTACCTAATGTATTTTGAATTCAGGAGCTTATATGAAGCAGAAGGCCAATCCATAGGTGTAGCAATTTTTATTTAGGTACCTACATATATTTAAATAAAAATGTTTTGTGCTGATTTTCTCCGTGTCCGCGTTTTTAATTTCGGAAATGACTCATTCTGGAATTTTAAAATTTTCTGTTTAGATAATAATACCATGGGAGGCATTTTAGGTAATTTATCATTACCATAGGTTTGATAATGATTATGAAATTTCTGCATTATGCATTTTGTACAAGTTTTGCACTTAATAAAACTGACCTTGGCCTATATTTTAAAAAAGGTATACGCAAAGAGTATATAAACACTATGTGGTATACGTATCAAACGTTTATGTTCTCCATGTCCAGTAATGGTGAAAATTGTCATATTAATAGTGAAAATATTAAAAGTTAAAAGGTATTTTGTTTTTCTGCAGTTTCTAAAAACTATTACTTACGTTAAGTTGTAATATAAAATAAACTTTCATACATTTTTAATAAAACATAACATTATGTTGTAAGCACTAAACGTATTAATGTTTATATTTACGTAAAGACTACTATTTAGTATTTTTTTGTCACTATCAAGTGTCAAGTACCATTTTAAACTTTATTCGAACATAAGGATTGGTTTTCATTAAAACTATTGTATAAATATTGATATTACAAAATTATATGTTAAACATCATATTAATAAAATAATTTTTATGCAATTATTGAAATACACATTTAAGTAATCGACTTTTTGTAGGCCCATATTATCTAAGAAGAAAGACCACCAGAACCTCGGCAAGGCTTTGACAGAGAGGCTATCAAGGAGTAGGTCTCAGGCTTGCATAAGGTTAACTGGCAGACCCACTAGTCACCCTCAGGCCAGCGAATAGAGGTCTGGCATCTTTTGAGTCTTTGGATTCGGCAGATAGTACAGACCTAGTCTTCTCCGGTTCCCTTTCTGCTACGTCTTCAGTATACCAACTACACATACTCACTTCGAATCATAGATGGAACTGTAGTTTTTAGGAAGATGAATTAAAACAAAACGAACAATTGCGAATCTGCCTCGCGCAGCGAGGGTTCCGTATAAACTGGTATGTAGAAAATTCGTATATATCTGTCAATTTGTCAAGCTCAAAGTATAAGTTTGTAACCACAAAAAATATTTATTGATGTGACATAACAACCAATTAATGACGTTCGGATTTTTTCCTTTAATTGTACTATGAGACCTTGCTTCTAGCCAAATTGCATGAGTCTTATTCAATCGGAAATCTTTATAAGTTTTCATTACCTGCAAAATGTTAAATTTGTAAAGCCTAAATGTTTTGATTTCGTTAACTTAGAAGCTTGATTTTGTTTAAACGACGGAAGACACAAGTGTTACGCTTATAGGTATCAAGTTGTAATTAACTTGATGTTAAAAGCGTTCCTAAAAAAGGATTTCAGTCTTGACAGGCGACGAAGTGATCCTTTAAAGGGTATTTTTCCTTGGAAAGAAACCCTAAAATAAATGTACAGATGACTAAACGTCACGAGGTCGCGACGCACTCACGCTGAGTACGTCACACGCCACTAGTGCGTGGGATAGAGTGTTCTTGCTACAAAATTCAAAAAATTCAAAATTCAAAATCATTTATTCAATTAAGTCACTAAGTGACATTTATGAACGTTAAATTGAAGCTAGAGTTAAAATCATAGATCGGCACAAACAGACGCCACAGCATGTACTGGATTGTCAATTTAAATTAGGTGAAAACACCAAAATCTACTGCCTGCTTGTGTCGATCTATAACTTCCAGTTTCCAAAATGCGTAGGGCCTTATGAGAAGAATACTGGCAAAGAAACTCATGGCCACTCTTTTTAAAAGTCAGATCTTCAGGTACAATAGTGTTAGTGTTACACGAGAGGTAAACAGGATGCAAGCTGATGCCACCTGAATTTCATTTTATTGAAATGCTCCAAAAGCTAACGTACTAAAAAATAAAAATCACCAGTGATACCGTTGAAGGTTTGAACCTATTAAACATAGAAATCATTCAAGGTGCACATCTACCTTCATTCAGTTGCAAAATCTACCGTTAAAAATAATTCGTGACTGGATTAAGAGGCTAGAGTTACAGTTGATCGAACCAACTTAATAGTATAGGCTAAAGCATCGCTGACTAGGCCAACCAGTCACCCCAAGCAGCACCCGTTCACGAGTATGACGCATGGACCAGCCATCATCTCCTTCGCCATAACAGAGGGAAAGAAATGACCCGCCCCATGACGACGCCGCAAGCAATGACATTTTAGTGAGCATGACGAACCATAGTCGAGATACTGATAAAAATCACTACTAATCAAATTACCATAATAATCGTCACGCATTACTTTCAACTGACAATGGTTTGTTAATAATTTAGCTTAATTTTAAGACAAAGAAGTTTGTGTGTATATAGCTAATGACACCTTAAGCCCAAGACTGTTTGTTGTTTAGATAATCGTTGATCGTATAGTAGGATTTCCTAATAAGGTGATTTTTTACCGTTAGCTTGAATTTATCTACAGGAAGGTCGATTACATGTATAGGAATTTTATTATAAAAACGTATACCAAGACCTTCGAACGAGTTGTGTACTTTATGTAAGCGAATTATAGTGGTTGGACGCATTTGTTGTTGCCCGTTAGTTATATAGGACACGGGTACACTATCGTTGTGATCTACATGAATGAATATGCTTATAGTTTTTTAAGTTAGGCAGATTAGGTAGTCTAATCGAAATTATTTAGTTTACCAACATAGTAGGTTTCAGAAGTTGAGTAGTAGCATCACAGGATATAGTGTCAATGTCAGTAATAAAACTGTCAACCTATTTCTTTTGAAAACGTTCCAATACTTTTTAATTTTAAGCATTTTTCCACATCATGGCCTACTCTTCACTCTCACATAATATATTATCATTTAGCTCTTTCTATGTCAAACAAGTTTTTTCTGTCAATATAAAAAAAAATCGAAGTGTTCTAAGTAATTACTAAATACAAAGAGATGTTTTTTATTTAATTAATATTCAGTAAATGTATTTTTAAATTTGTATCATAACGACAGAATATACTGAAACAGTTACTGCACATAGTTTTTAAATGTTCGTCGGTACATGCCTTGATTGGCTTCTAGTTTTAAAACATTAGGATCTTATAGCAGGTGATTTATAGATTTTTATTATCAATACTTAATTATGCAGCAAGCCAGTGACTGGGATATAATTACTATGATTCTAATTTTATTTATGTAGTTTTCATTAATTTTATTCATAATGTTTATTGTTCTATTAAAATAAGGCTGAGTATTTAATCTCCCGTACGGCAACTGCGACCCTAAATCCATTGGTAGGAGGTTGTATTAATAATATTCTTAATTTCTTTATGCCAGTTACATTAATTTCTATAGTAATGAAATACTTATTATTTATATTATATCAGTTACAACTGCCCATCTACTACTATTTCTACATATAAATGTATTGCATTCTCAAGAATGAGGGTTGATTCAAATCCAACCTGTGTTCTAATACTTGCATGCCTAAAGTACTGATTATTTACACTACAGATCCTAAACCATAAAATAAATATTGAGAATTTGAAATATTAAAGGCATGGAACAAAAAATAAAAGGAACTAGTGTCCCATGGAATTTGTCAGATTATGTAGCAACATGTTGATATACAATGCAATCAGCATGTACAATGGGAATAGTTTTCAGTTTTCTGTAATGCAGACAATATTAACTGCACAGTTTTTCTTTCTGTGCATCTAACTAATATTATAAGCGTCAAAGCTGGTATTGCTGTCCTAGTGGCCTCTGCAGTCACAGGATATACAGGTCGTTCGGGTACGGGCCTCTGTGAGCTACTGCCTTCTCAGTCCCGTTCCCTATCCGAGACTTGCGGTATTCCTTACCCCAGCTTCCTCTCCCTAACCATTTTTCCTTATACAAATTTACCTTCTCCCTATGCCCTATACCAATACTCTTTCACACAAAAACTACAGAACAGATTTCTATACTCTTTTCCGTGGTAAATGGTCAAAGCTAGTATTTTTTTTTTTATTAAAAAAGACAACTCCCATATTAGGAATGACTTCTGTGTCATAGGGGACTTTACAAACAATGAACACAAAGAACACCCAGATTCAGGTAGGAATCGAACCCACAACCTATGGCGTAGCAGTCAGGGTCACTTACCACTAGGCCAACGTGATATATCTCTTTACTTAATTAAAAACCCTCAGTAAGGTAATTGCATACTGTAATTGAAAATCCTATAATGCCATTCGCCATTTGTGTCTTGATAATCCAATATTTACTTCCAGTGATGAGCACAGAACCAGAGGAAGTTGAAGAAGTTGTAATAAAATGCGAGGTAATAGAGATATCAGATGAGGAAGAGGAAGAATCTCCACAAAAGAAAAGGTAAGATAACAACTGGCCATGTGGTCTAGTGGTTAGTGACCTTGACCTGATCTCTGGCTCAGTAAGCCAGCGGTTGTGGGGTCGATGTCCACCCAGTACAAATAATTGTGTGATGAGTATGATCATTTGTTCTGTGTCTGGGTATAATTTAGCTATAATATGTATGTATTTAGTAATATATAAGTATGCTTATCAGCTGTCTGGTTACCATAGTACAGGCTCTGCCTAGTTAGGGATCAGACGGCTGTGTGTGAGATGTGTCAAGTTTTATTTATTATTAACTTATATAGTAACAGTCATCTTTAAGTGGTCTCCTTATTAAAAGTCATTAGGTTGAGTGTAGGTTTAATGATATGCTTGTAAAGTAACTGATAGAGATACAGAAAAAAATAGGCAGTCATGGGACTACCGACAGAAGTGAAAACTTAAACGAAACGATGGACTTAAAACGTCAAATTAGCAGGTTGGTGACATCAATTAATAAGGCGCTGGCAGAACTCAATGTTTAGATTAGCGCCCTCTAATGGATTTATATATGTATTATTAGCCTGACGGTGACTAGTTCAATGCTTTTTCCCCATAGCAAAAGTGCACAAACGTGCCTAAAGAAGTTTTCACTTCAAAGAATCTTTTCTTTTTTGAGCAAGTCAGTTGACGGACACAGCTGATGGTATCTGACATCCTGTTACTGACAGGTCGAGCCGAAAGTTGACACTCATTTGGTAGGCTCTGTCCCGGTCTAGCAATTAGGAAGCCATTGACTCTCGAAGGCTGGTACAGTTTGCGACAAAACAATGCATGCCTCATCGGGCGTGAAGGATTCCATGGCCTGCTTTAAAGCAAGCAGGCTTCTCCGAAACGACTTGGGGCAGGCCGGGACATATAAAATTGCATGTGCCATAATATAAAATACATAATATTTAAATAATGGATACAACTTTTCACATTAGTGAGGACTATTCATAGTTATAAAAGACATACTGTTGAACGAACATGTCTTTCGGAGAAGTCCAAATATGACTGTCGCGTCGGTGCCAGATACTAATTTGGATTGGTTACAATGGTAGGGGCGTTACTTCGTTTAAAAACGTCTGATGCTTACACAACAGGTTACTTCACTCCTTGAAAAAGGACCCCTATTGGGCCCAAGCACACATATATACTGTTACGAATAACTGTTATATTGTTTTGCTGAAATACCGTTTCGCTATACAAAACGTGGCATTACGAAGTAGTTAGTTAGTTTCAAGTGAGTGTCAAGTGAATTAACAGCGAGTAAAGTGTAAAGTAAAAGTGAATTAAGAGGTGTTATAGTGATAATAAATTATTGTAATTGTGTTGTTGCTAGTTTCCCTGTGTATTTTGTGATCTATTAAAATAAATTGTGTCTATTTTGGTAACAACTTGGTATAATTTTCTAATCCCGAACCTCAGCTCGTAACAATATAGTACATATTACTTATATTAATTTTTGTATTATTTTTTTTTGTAGAAGAAGAAAGCGATCAGTTCCTAAAGAGAGATCAAAATGCGACCTATGTCCAAAGACTTTTGCCACCAAATACGAGCTGAAGAAACACGTGAGGACTCACACCGGTGAACGGCCGTACATGTGCCCCATCTGCGGCAAGACGTACACACAACTCGGACACCTCAGCATACACCAGTTATCTCATCAAGGTATCATCATATTAGTACAACCTCTCCGAATAGGTACCGAGTTTAACAAACAATTTTTAAAAATAAATATGCTGATTAAGCAGCATTTAGAATATTTTTTTTTGCAAATTAGCAGTTCCTGAGGAGTTTTGACTCTTAAAATGGGCACAGTTGCTGGGCACGAGTCGTGAGCACAATTTTTATTCGTGGATATGACGTTGACTACGCTGACGCGGCACAAGATTGGTTCGTCAGTCGATGCTGATCGTCTATTGGGTTCGCACGTATCATTTAGTTACCGTACACTTGAGTGCAATTTTAGTGACAACTTTTTAACAGGTTTTTTTTTATTTGTGCTCACGACTCGTGCCGGTATTTGTAATCTTTTTTATATTCGACCGATCGATATTATATGTAGGTATTTAAAAAAAAACTAAGCATGTTTATCCATGTTCTAGAACCCAAAGTACAAGCAGGCCAGGTCCACTCCACAGAGTAGGTATAAAGCTACAAGTACACGGCGGTTTCGAATAAACGTGCCAAAATTCAGTAGGATGCCGCGCGCCGGCCGGGCTGCACGTTAATTCGGACTAGAGTCGCTATTTATTTAAATGATTTGGAGGAGTGGGGCTTCTGGTACCTGTGCTATTATGTATTCTGTGGTTCTGCTCTAGATAGCGATGTGTAATATGTTGTATAAAATAATACTTTACTCTTTTCAGGTATAAAAAACTTCAACTGCTCAGAATGTGGTTCAGCCTTCTACAGGAAGGCGGACTTAGACCGCCATGAGAAGATTCATCTCGGGATCAAACCCCATGTGTGCGAGATATGCTCAAAAAGTTTTACGCAAAAAAACAATTTAGTAATGCATGTTAAAATGCATGTAGGGGACAGAGCTCACCAGTGTACGGTCTGCAACAAACGGTTCATGACCAGAAGTAAATTAACGCTGCATTCAAAAAGACATGAAAAAACAAAAAAGGTTAAAAATGAATTAGATGTAATCGATAATGGATTAGATTGTCGTTAATTAACAAAACAAGAACTCAACAGAGATATGTGAGGTTGTGTTTCTGTGTGAAAAGAAACGTATTTGAACCATAAATTAAAACAGTCTATAGATTTTTTTTACTTTAATAAGGGGTCATCCATAAATTACGTCACACGTTAAGGGGTGGTCAACGAAGTGTGACATTGTGTGACAAGGGGTGGAGGTCATAAGCTTTGAAACGTGACTATTAAAAAAAAATGTGACGTCACACCAGGGAGGGGGGCTCCCACAAAAGTTACCACCTGTGACAAGGACGGGGGTAGAGTCCAAAAATCATGAAATTCGTGTGACGTAATTTAGGGATGGCCCCTAATTTTTGGGGAACTTTTGTCTGCGATTTCGCTTGATTTAATGTGGCTTTTCTCAATCAATCTCGGGAACAGTTGGTACTTAGTGTCTGGATGTAAGGTAGCCTATATTTTTACCCCTGACGAGAAGTGACGTGTCTGCGAAATTTCATGGGACTGCAATTGATTTAATGAATTTATACTGATCGGGGGGAGATATTTCATAGCGCGATGCAGGATTAGTAGTTACTACGTAGTTCAGCTCGTCTTCGCTAGATGACGTTGAAGTATGTTTTTTACATACTTCAACGTCATCTAGCGAATATTTATATTTATATTTATGTCTCTCACAGTTGTGGCGACATACAACATGTCGCCACAACTGTGAGAGACGCTCCACTAGAGTGATTGCGTTATGATCGTGGATGATTATTTCATGATTTCTCCGGTAGTGTGGGGTTCTTTAAGAAGTTAAACCGTTATAAATCTATTGCTGCAAACATTCTTAGGCGACGGTTACCGCTTGCCATATGGACCGTTCAGAGTTCGGACGACCGAATTATATTAAAAAAAGTAAAGAAATACTATTTAAAAACAAATTTAATTGAGAAGTGCTCATTTTCTTAATCAGATGCTCCTGATGTTATGATATTATTGTATTGTTGTTTGTATGGCACCCGGGACCGACGGTTTAACGTGCTCTCCGAGGCACGGAGGGGTCTCAATGTGTTAAGAATCAACCATAATATTAAAAATAAAATTAAAAAAGTTTACCTAATTTGACGATCAAATACGTTTCTATTTAGTGACAGAACGTAAAATAACAATTGAGCCTAAGCAATTATATACTGTGATTTTATCATTTGTAACCAAGTTGTGACGTCACGGAACGTTTGGCGTCCAGTGACGTCCATAGACTGACGCCAGATGACGTCACGGCTTGGTTGGAAGTCACCGCCACACTCCGACTTCCACTTCATATGTGAATTAAATTATAATAATTATAATAAATTTGTTTATTATTCGGTTTAAAATAAGGTTTGTGTTTTAATAAACTAAAGCATTCCGGTATTGTTTTGTTTTATTGTGGTCGCTTTAGTGGTCACGAATGTAGCCACTCTTTTTATTGTGGTCGCTGGTTAATGGTCACGAATGTAGTCACTCTTTTTATTGTGGTCGCTGGTTAATGGACACGAATGTAGCCACTCTTTATATTGTGGTCGCTGTAGTGGTCACGAATGTAGAAACTCTTTTTATTGTGGTCGCTGGTAATGGTCACGAATGTAGCCACTCTTTATATTGTGGTCGCTGTAGTGGTCACGAATGTAGTCACTCTTTTTTCGATTCCGTGGTTTGTAACGTAGCAAATCAACGAGTGGAGTGGGTTTAATGTACCTATATCTGACAAGATCGCATTTGAAATAAATCCGTCAAATTATTATCATGTTTTCGTCCAGAATGGCTCCCATAAGTGTTTTTTAAAGACCCTCTTTCAAGTTCTCATCTCCAATAACCAACCCTGAACCTTCAAAATATCAAACAAACTTCAAGGAGCGACGCGATCTGTCACATCGGGGTCAGACGCTGCACTTGGCGTATATTTAAGGGGGGAGGAGGGGGGCCAGGAAGGGTTTTGATGTCGATATTATTTCATCAATCACCAACGAACATCCGTCAATCATGACATTCATGAGTTTTGGTAATGATTTATTATTGTAATTATAGAAATAATGGCTCTGCAACCCGTTTTGAGCAGTGGAATGTATTTATATCAATATCCCTCCTCTTTTCCAATTCCTTGTCTAAAATACTCGTAAGTAGTGAAGTGCCTTAAGAAGCGGGATAAAAATGCAAAGCGATTCTTTCAAGAGATTAAAAAGCCAAATAAACAGCCAGTTACAGAAAGGTGTGGTCATACTGCCCGCCCCCCCCGTCCCCGTCCCCCCCTTTGGGGGAATATCCCACATTTACGAACTTAATCTTAATTTTTGCCCTGTTGATTTGTCGTCCAAGTTTGAAAGCAATCGGTGCATAATTGCGACCTCTATCGTGCCGGTAAAATGGAGGTACATACATATGTGTATAAACTTTTTAACTGGCTGTTGTTTTGGGGTCTAGGTATCGTAACTAGACCTCCTGTGAAGAGTTTTTTGGAAAACTCAACAACTGGTACAAAACCAATAGGGAGACTTTTCTTCGAAGTCTACCTAAAACCAAAACATTAAAATTGACACAAAAAATCGTGATGTGTTGTTTAGAAGTGTGCACATAAGTACACTCGGAAAAGCATATTCCGAAGTAAAAAATATTTTCAAAAACATCCACCACCATTTTGTTTAAACTATTTGCCGGCCACTCATAACGCTCCTAAAAGTTGACAACCCCTTTCTATAACACTGTATGTTATATATATTTTTGACGTGACAACGTCTTATAATTCGATGGAGCCGGCTGCACGCACGAAAAAACATGACTCATGCGGCGTTACCTCGCTCTGAGGCGTTCCTATGACGTTGTCACGTTCAACTATCGTCAGTAAACCGACTTTACAGACAACCGATTTTTTATGGAATAGGGGGCAAATGAGCAGACAAGTCACCTGATGGTAAGTGACTACCGCTGGACAGGAACACCGGCAACTCAGGAGTCACAAATGCGTTGCCGGCCGTACAGGTAGTACGCTATTTTTTTGAAGGTTTGAAGGTCGTATCGGTCCGGAAATACCTCGCAGGCGACAATATGTTCCACAGATTGGTTGTGCGAAGCAAAAAGTTTCCATTACTACCTAAATTCGGCAACGCTTGGCTGTGGCTCAGTAAAATTTTATATATTATGTTGCTAAGACAACGATACTAAATAACAATTTATCATACCAATGTAACCAACATTATTGTAAGTCAATATAAAATGCATAGAATTTCCGTTTCCATTAAAACTTAGAATAAAAAGTATACCTACAAAAACACTTCTGTTAAAATGCAATGTTGTGTAAAGATTTACTTAGGAATACTTTCCCGAGATTTGCGACCACAAATATACGAATTAACGAATCGAATTCATATTATTTTATTATAATTATTTCACGTAGATATTTCTCAGAGAACGAGTTTGTAAGGAAATTTATCGGTGCGATTAAGGCCGAGAACGATAGATACCAGTGTTTGAAACATGACACTGTTGAAATAAAAGGCTATACATGTAAAAGATGCATGCTAAAAGCTTCGAGAGGAAAGCTCTTTGTCTATTTACATATCAGCGCCATATTTGTGGGTTGGGAGTGTTGAGGAGTGGCAGAGGAATGTGTAAAGTCTAAGCACCCGAATGATCGTTTTGTAAAACTAAACACACACGCTTTTTTTCGAGAGTTGTTCGTTGTTAGTTTCAACCCAGCTTATCATCTCTGCTAATAAGGTCGTAGCGTGATATTAAATAGCCTATAATTATAGGCTGTATGAAGGTAGGCTGTAGGAAGGTTATAAGCTAAACTTAGCCGTGGATTGAGCTCAAATGTAAAAACCTTTTTCAAAATGGACTGGTAGTTTCAGCACGTTAAAAGAAAAAAAACAAACTAGGTAGGTTTTTTTAGAAAGAATATTAGTATCGTGGGTAACACATTACTAGTATTCTTGTTAACCCCTCCAGCTGAGCTAAATGCTTCTGTTAGAAGTGGGTTCACGTCGGTAGTGCACTGGGTGGGGTTCGCAACCGCGACCTCTTGATCGCAAGTCCGACGCCTTAGCCATTCCGTTACCGACGCTTATAATGTATGACCATGTACGTATATGGTATAATAATATGATCATCATGGACCGTTTCTACTACTTTACATCCTCACGTATTTACTTTGTTAAAATTCAAATAATGGGTACAATGAAATAATAGTATATTAAATATTAATGAAGAAATCGAACGACCAAAGACCTAACAGATCTGTCTGAAGCTTAGAGTGAAGCTTGGTACCACACATTTCTACCACACACAAATTGAATCCAAAGAAACTTCCGTACTTTTGTGTTTACGTACTTATTACTTGTAACACAAGTTATTTTAAGTTAAATTAAGTTTATAAATTGTACTGTTTATCCGAGGTTCGCACAAAATAGGTAAGCGATCCGGATTCGGACCGTGGTCAGCCATTTGATGACCCATGATATAGATTAACGTACGTGTATATTTGATGACTTATGTGGCACAGCGGCGCAAGCGAATGAAACGTCAGATGTTACGGGTTCGGCTCCCACTCAGCAAATATTTGTTCATGAATATATCTATTTGCATTGTTATAGGTGCTTCTAACTATGTATAAAACGTACCTATGTATTTCCAAAAAAGAAAGGTTCAAGAACCCGTAGTACAATCTAAATAACTCCTTATAAAATCGGCTATCTGACAGTGAAAGTCTCGTGAAAATCGGTCCAGCCGTTTCGGAAATTTGCCGGAACAAACAGACAGGTAGACGGACAACGGTTTTTTTGGTATAAAAGTACAATATATCCACCATATGTACATTTCCTAAATGGCTAATAATTTTGACACAATGCATACAGACAATTCAATTTTATTTATTTGTATATAAATACGGTTTTACCATGGCTCGTTGGTCGTCCTGGCCTAAGGCTCCACGTGCTGGCTGGCTTTGCCGCCGTGGAGGCGTTCCAGCCGGTCATCGTCGAGTGGGCAGGGCGGCAGCACGGGACCCTTTCCTTCCGACTGTAGCAGGTTCTTTCTGCGCACGGCTGCTTCAGGAAGTACCTGCTCGGTCGCTAGGAGGGAATTGAGTCCCGCGTATCACCACTGCGACTGCAGGGAGGACTCGGCTCAGCACACTCGGTTTGCCCCGCCTGGGCGACGCAGCGTCACTGCAGTAATTGGAGAGGATCTCTTGCTACCGGCAGTCATACACTCTATGGCCGGTAGCAACAGGAATTTTTTCGCGGTAACAACCTTCTGTGCGGGAGTCATCTTGCAGAAGGAGGCGGCGGAACGTGTCCGGGAGGACGATCTCGAATTAGAGCACTTTCAAATTTTACATAAATATTCTTCTAGGTACAAGAACTTCATACGGAGCTTCGAAGCTCAAAGATAAGATTTATTTATTTATCTCTAAACCTAAAGTGCCATATTGAAATTATAAATAAAATCCCATCAAAGTCAAGGGAAAATTAATCACGACTGCAAAACTTTATCGATAAAAATGCTAACGGAACGCGCTCATAGAATAAATAATTTTGTTATTTGACAACAGGTTTGACCACAGATGATATACTTACCTAAGTACTTAAGATCTTTTGATATTTGTATTTAGTATACCTAATAGTGAATATATGCGTTAAAATAAATAGAACATTTTTCATGACAAAGAGTTCGGTAAAAATGTATCTAAGACTGAAAAGCTGTTGTTATTTTTTAATTGTCAAACCAAACAATAAAACAATATTATTTGACAATAGCAATGTTAGTAATGTTATGTAGTAAGTGTGATTAGAGATAAATAAATGAATGACTTAGCAGTACTTAGAATGAAAAAAGGCATTCTGGCAATAAATAATTCTTCTTTCAGGAAATGATTTTCTAGATGTTTCACTCGGCAACTTACTGCAGACTTTTTAGAGAACAAACTTGTTCTTAAAATTTAAAACACCCCCGACTCGAAAAAAGAGCTGATGATCTTCGAGCGGCTGAAGAACACTCTAGATCAAGTTATTTTTCAAACAAAAAAAAAACGCAATGAAATCGGTCCATTCGTTTGGGAGCTACGATGCCACAGACAGACACACAGACACGTCAAACTTATAACACCCCTCTATCAAATCTCAATCAAACAATTTTATGCTAGTTCGCTATCCATGCAAGATATCTATCTATCCATAGCTATCAAAGGTTGAAATATATCGTTCTAATACACAGTTTTTAGAATATTAATGAACTTCTAACGTTAATGGTGCCTTATACTACATTTTTAATTTGTAATCTTCGTATTATACCTAATAACAACATACTAATATACATTCTATTCGGAAATACTACGATACGAACGATAAGATTTTAATGAAATTATTGATATATTTTATCATAATCAGCCTTTCCTCTTTCACTGCTGGACATAGTTAATCACGTGATGTTTTTTTTAGCACATTTTGAACCCCCTCCTTCCCCCCGGGTGATACATGGTGAGGTTTTAGACTAACCCACCCCCCCTAGCCAAAATCACGTGTATTTTTTTAAGTTTAAAATATATTGAATTTTTTTTTTATATTATCTTTAAATATAGATATAATCGCACGTTCTTCGAAAACATAAATACACGTGATATCTCACTACAACCCCTCCTTCCTTGTGATATTTCGTGATTTTTTCCGAGCACCCATTCCTTCCCTTCCTACATTACAAGCTCAATTTAAAAATCTATTACTATTGTGTTAATTATGTCTTAAGCGCGAAAATATAATATATAAGGTATAACCGATGTTTCGATCATACAAGTAAGTCGCGAAAGTTACTATATTAAAACCATTCGATAGAAAATATTACTTAAGTATTTTTCTCACGATCAACCCACGCATTTCAACTAAGCAAACTTTGCTTAATATAAAAGGGGGATCTCACCCGTTTCGAGTCATTCCATCTCCACCATTGGTGACAGCGCCATCTATTCTCTAGACATAATTATAATTTTAAAATGTTGAAAATCACAGCTATCGTTTCACTCATGCTTATCGGTAAGTTGATTATTATAATTATAGTTTTTATCATTAAAATCTCAAACCAACTTATTTTTATTTTACAATAGACGGTCAATTTTTCTTTTATTTTTAACCGAATCTCAATTTCAATTACTTTAGTGTTTTAAAAAAATAAGAGTATTATGATAAACATTTCTAGTTTTTTAATTAAAAGTAAAATTCACCTGTTTTTTTGGACAAGACTCAAACATTCCGTACACTGGTAGTTTCCCAAATAAGTTACTGAAGCTCTGTGTTAATATAATTATTTTATAATAAAATATATTTATGAAAGGGTAACATAATTTTTGGAACATAACTTTGTGATTATCTATAAAAATAGTGACATTCATATCATTTTAGAGTGTAAATATGTATGTCCTGATTGGGACATAATTGCTATTAAGTAATAAGCTTCAAGCAACGACATCATCTATCTCTTATAGTATTTTTACTCATAAGGCAACAAGCTAAGTGATTTTTCTTGTCAAACTTTGAACGTAACTTATTTAAAGTGTGCCATTATTGCAAAAAACTAAGTTAGGAAAGAATGATTACAAAATTTGAAAATTATGAAACCGTTCACAATGTACCTAGATCCAAGTTTGACAAGAGATTACTAAAAAATAATTATTCTATTAGACGTTAATAGACTATTAATAGACACTATTTATCAGCGACATGGTCACAAGCTGTTTCAAAACGTCATAAAAAAGAAGCTACAGCGTCGAGTAACTTTCCTTCAGGTCAGTCGTGACTGGATTTATGTAAGATTGTCAAACACGCGTGATATTAATGACAGGTGTCAAACTTTGCGTAAAGCATTCTATGGAATTTAGTAAAAGATGATAGATGGAGTAAGTTATAGACAGAAATGTATTATTTATCGAATTAGGAATTACACACGTTGAAGGAAATAATATAATCACATTTCGTTTAATCATATCTTTAAAAATACTAAAATGTTTTTGTTGTTAGCTTTTTACTGAAAATTGTCGGATGCGGTTAAGAGCTAATCTTAAAATATTATATTTTAGTGCAAAATAGAATACTAAACCACTTTCTTTCTAACTTCGCATTTTGTCTAACGTATTTTGTCTATTGTTTAATCCATCTACGTGATAGTTAGATTGTAAAATTAAATTAGAACATTTATTGTAAGAGTAGCTAAATGTTGTAGATGAGATCTAAATTTTTCAACTCACATTACCTGTAGTTAAACCTGTTCATAGATTCTTGAGAATGATTCTGTATGTCTTCTTAGATACTATTTTCTGTGATGTATGCATGCTATTTGTTAAAATAGACTTAGGTGTTTATTTACAGTTCGTTTTCCAATATATTATATAAAAGCAATCACGACTTTATCCGACAATTGTAGTCACAACTGGTCTATTTAAAAAATATTCAGATTAAAAGCATTTCATATCTTCTTATTAGTTTAAATAAATTTGAAAAGCAAAAAAATAAATAAATGGTTTAGGAATTTAATTACAACATAATATAAAATTTGTACATTACTTAAAACCATTGGACCTGGATAACATGATATTTTTCTGTAATTATTGATTTAATGACAAGAGATATATTTAGAGATAGATGTCACCTGTGAAGCTATTGACAGCTGTCAGACAAATCAGCTCTAGCGGTACAACAGTTTAAGAGTTAAACTAAACTAGTACTTATAAATTAACAAAATGTCCATCTACCACATTCCTGAATGCAGGCAGCACACTCTGGGCTGCAAGCCTATCGTGTGATTCCTGTGGCAGCGAATGCACCTCTGCATGCGGCACCAGACACTTCAGATCCTGTTGCTTCAACTACTTGAGGAAGAAGAGGGGACCCGAAGGTATCAAGGTAGGAATCAAATATAAACTTTAGTAAATAGCTATAGTACTGTAGCTGGATGCTGTGGTAGAACACAAATTCAAAGTTGTTCAAGGTTATCTTGTTATCTTTTCCGTCTTAGATTAGATACAGCACTACCAACAGTAATAGTGTTATCTTTAACCACTGTTGTAATTATAATAAAGCTTTCGATACAATTAATAACCCAATTTTTTTGTTTGGTAGCAAGTAGAAACATTAGTTCTCCTTGAAAGAATAAAGAATATTTAAATATGAAAGACATTTAAAATTTGACACGTTTATTTCAAATAGTAATAGAAATTCATTTAAGATTTGTAAAGGATTCCACAAGGATCAATGTTAGTACCATTACTTTTTATGTGAAAATCCCACCTACATAGTATTAATGTTGATGCAATCATCAATTTTGTTGAAATCTTTTTATATTATTTTTACAGTTCTACACTCCTACCCAGGATATGAAGGAAAGCCAGCCTAGGTCAAAGTTACCCATGTTCGTTGTCGAGAACATCCCTATGCCCGAGCAATGGCTGACCAACATGCTGTCCAATGAAAACCATCCTTATTTTGCAGGAGATATGGCTGAAAATCATTTCTATGAGGCTTAATGTGCCATACGGTTGTCAATACTGGTTGGAAATGCTATCATAAATGTTAATATCGCTTTTGAGTCTGAGATATTCGTAGACTTTTTTGGTTTAAATATTTTAGTTGTTGGTTCATTTAAATGTATGTTTGCATATTCCAACCTTGTCAGTTGTATAATAGTATACAAAATCTGTAATTAAACTTATTAATTTTAGTACTGAGCTATGATATGAAGATAAAACGATGTAATTGTTAATATTAATATATTTCCATAAATATTATGTCTATAATGGCTGGATAAATAGACATAATTTTTATTGGATAAGTAAGATAGAGTCTGTACGGAAAGAGAACCGTCGTAGGATTTGAGGTCACAGCAGTGTTCAATTACCTTTTTACACTGTTACGTAATTATTGTTTACTGTATTGTACAGTATTGTTTACTGTTGAACTATGAACACGTAACAGGGTTGTCAACATAACAAAAAAGGTAATTTAGCACTGCTGCGACCTCAAATCCTACGATCGTTCTTTTTCCACACAGACTCTACTTTTGAAAGATAAGGATTATTTATGAATATTGAACATATTGAATAAAAGATGCTAATATCCAGAACTAAGTGTTTTATTGACTAAAACGGTGCCTCATTTATATGGCTTAGGAGTTGAGAAGAAGTGGTCGTGTGTTCGAACTCCAGCCAATAAACTACCGACTTAAACCCACTCTCTCGTCAACACAAGCAGTTACCTTAGCTGAGGGACTAACAAAAACGTAAAGAATAACGTGTGACCCACGTTACTCTTTACTTCCTTACTAATAACCTTTCATGCTGCCACTTTAACTATTCAATCGATCACCATGAAATTTTGACAATTTTGTATACACGTTGTCCCTTGGAGGGATAGTAAATTTGTTGACAGAATATACATTAACTCCAGCAAAGCCGGGGGCACCAGCTATGGTATTATAAAAAAGACTAAGTTACTTGTACAGGTTTGGTGCCTATTTGTTTTCTAAAACCTCTTCGAATTAATTGAACCCTCACCATTCCTTTATCGGACTACTAGGCGCAGGCAGAGGTTCCATCACCTTGTTGTCGAAAGGTTTTGACAGCTCTTTTTTTTTTCGAGTAGTTAAGGTGTGGTACGAACTCTAATCATTTATAATCCTGGAGCGTTAAAGTGTAGAGTGACTAGGTTTCTCTTGGGTAGGCGTGTACCATCTTCGTCTTCATCGTCACTTTCCATCAGATGAGTTAGAAGACAAACGCCTAAAGAAACAAATAAAAAGAAGTCAAGTCTATATGCCTGTCTATACCAGACAGGCTGACGTCGGACTCGAGGTGCGCGGGTGCTGAGGTGGCATGCGGGTTGGAGGTCCGCCGGCGGGCATCCGCGGCGGAGAGGGGCGCGCGGGCGGACATAAGAACTCGGTTCGGTTTGTCTTCGCTAGATAGCGCTGAATTATTTTCTGTATAAGGATGTCGAAACAGGGTCTTACTTTAATTGAATAGAATTTAATTAAGAATACCGTTCCCTTGAGATCGGTTAATAGCGACGTATAACACAAATTAAAATAAAATTAAAATCTAAAGACAAGTTTCCGGAATGGAAACCCGACTTTAGGTTTCCATTCAGGATCAATTCACGTCCTATAGTGAACTTATAACTTGAGGTTGAGACTATTACAATGTTATGAATAAATAACGCCGCTACTACTGAATATACATTTTTTTTTTTTGGGTGGGGAAACCATCATCATCTCACTGGAGGCTAAACGGTAAGGAGGTAAGTTGAACTCGGAATGGAAGCACACGGAGTTTCGTCACGGGGTCTCGTTACCGTTCTCCCAGGTTTACCCTAGAGAAGAAATCTCTGTGAATCCCTGCCGGCTTGGCCCCAACTTGAACAACATGCGCCCCTTTTTTTGGGGGCTTGCCCTCTTACGCCACCATTTCAGACCTTCTTTTGTTAAGGCAACAGAGTACATGTAATGTCTACTCAAATAAATAATACCCAACGCGGGAAACGGCTATAGAAGTTCCGTCTTCTTCCTCTACTAGACTATACCGATATAAGCTATCCCGATCACATCAAGGAGCACCTTAATAAGCTTGAGCGACTGCGAAATTTCAATTTATATTTGGTCACCAACGCTGGTCAGATTTTCGTAATAAACCTTCCGATCCCCTTTGTTGGAATACTTATGTTCTAACACAAATGTAACCAAAAGCAGGCCAGGTCCACTCCACAATGTAGGTATAAAACTATAAGTACACGGCGGGGTCGACTAAACGTGCCAAAATTCAGTGGGCTGCAGCGTCATCCAAAATGAGACTGTGGCAAAAGTAACTCTGTCTGTCCTTGTCTGTCGTCTGTCTATCTGTTACGGTTTCATGCCTTATCACGAGAATTCGCATACACGTTTACGGGAGTACAGAAAATTACATAGGGTTCATCATCAGCCTATCGCCGTCCACTGCTGGACAAAGGCCTCCCCCAAGGAGCGTAAACCATCCCGGTCTTGGGCAATCCGCATCCATCCGCTGCCAGCCACCTTCTTTAGGTCGTCGGTCCATCGTGCCGCAGGGCGCCCTACACTACGTTTGCCTAATCGCGGTCTCCACTCTAGCACGTGTCGGCTCCAGCGACCATCAGTCCACCTGGAGACATGACCGGCCCACTTCCCCTTCAGCATACTGATTATATGTATACATAGGGTAGGTACCTTTAATCTAGAAAAAGTGCTGCCTCCAAGGGATGTAACTAAAACCTTTAATGTGAGCGAAGTCGCTGGCAAAATAGCTCAACAATCTTGCTACTCCCACTTATTTCAAAGAACGCTAAAGAAATATTTATGATACAATAGGTATACAAAGTTCTGAAGGTCTATCGGAAGTTTAAAAGCTTGGGTCATACACTAACAATGAATATTATACCGGTACAAACGACTAATACTCTTAAAACAATGATATCTATTAACCATCTATCTTCATGTAGGTAATAATTAAAACCACTTTTCGTTTTCCTTCTTGTATTTAATATTGTAACGAACCGGGGTTCGGGATTAGAATATCTACCAATGTGTAACGAAATGGACACAATTTATTTAACACAATCACCATTAATACAATCACAGTTACAGTAATTCTCACTTGTACTATTCGCTATTCTTCGCACTTGTAGTAGTATCACTTAACTCGAACTGAACTGTCCATATCGCAATGCAAATTTCTTATACATATAGTTCGAAAAACATATGTCTTTACGAATTACTAGCTATGCCCCGCGGTTTCAAACTCCTATGCTTTAAAAGAAATCATTGATTGGTGATTTAAAATACCTACTTAAGTATAGACAAAATTTAGTAACATTTTTTTGGCAGTCACAGTTCGTCTCTTCTAAACAATGCTCGTTTGTCGTCGGTTGGCCAGGATTATGCGTCACCTATCCGTTACTCTAGCAAAAGCAGGTCTGAGATGGTGATGCGATGTATTCAGCGCACGCTTCTTTTAATCGGAAGGGAGTCAAAACCCGCGCCTCCGCACGCAATGGTGTAGCTGCCTACTCTTTAAGAGCCGGCTTAGGTCAGTTCAGCTCTCGGAGCCTTTTCCTTATGATATACCCGAGTCCCCTGCAAGACTCGCTTGTGACAGAACACCCGTGCGATTTTAGTCGGTTCGATTCCGACATACCACTTCACTGCTAGCGCCGGCGAGGTGATGATCCGTGGGGGTTTCCAAACGATAAAAAAAGGATGCTACTACTATGGTCATCGCGCCACTACCGAGAACCGAGCTGACTGTTCAACTATATACATTATCTCCTAAGCTATGCGTCCAAATAACATGCTATAAAGGTCTTTATCTTCATGAAATTGTCTTGATATGTTTACCTTTTTATAAGGTTTAATATACCATGCCTAATAATAATAACATTAATCTATACTAATATTATAAAGATGAAGAGTTTATTTGTTCGCTAATCTTTGGAACTACTGGTTCGAATTGAAAAATTCTTTTAGTATGGGATAGCCCATTTATCGAGGAAGGCTATAGGCTATATAACATCATAGGCTAGTTTTTAATAAATTGATGTCGCAAAATACCTTATTGTGGCCTTATGTGTGAGAGATAGGCATATGGACTTTTTTTTAGATATAAGGGCCAATATTTTTGTAGAACATTGGATTTACGTATCTTATTTTACATATATTACGCAAATGTCATGATTCTATCATGAAATTTGGAAAAAGCGAGGTCTGGCAGCACAAGTTTTTTTTTATAGGTTCCTTAAATCTAACAAAATACATACTGCAAAATAAAAGTTTATCTTTTGTGAGAGACTGGTATCTGTACTAGGAAACCCTGTCACACATATAACCAGGCCCCCTATTTAAATAGTTATGTATGATACATAGCACATTAGGTAATTACAAAGCCTTTGTTGGGAGAACAGGGCATAATAAGCTGTTTTTCACAAGTAGAGCGTTTTGTTGTATAACACATAAAAAAAAAAATATTTTTTGTGATTAGAAACTTATATTTTGCGTTTGGAAAGTTGACTTTGTCGTAAATCGATGTATGATAGAGTAGTTTCAGAACTGCACAGTAAAGTTTGTCTTACGGAAAAGACGGGAAATAAATTTAATTTTTCATTCCGTTACTAAGAAAATCCATAAAAACTAACTTCGAAATTTTCTTAAGTTATTTTTTATGGATTTTCTTAATAACTGAGTGAATAGTTACAAAATAAAAAAAAGGAACAATTTTAAATCTTTAAGTTTACACTTTCCACTTGCTTTTATGAGAAACTGAAGTAAAAATACCTGAAAATTCATACGGTCATAACTTGTAACTGCAAGCTAGAGTCACGCCCTTTCAGTGATTTAGGTAAGTGTTACTTTTTCAAATACACGCTGTATATAAGGCACATATTTTCATATTATAAGTTATTAAATATGAATATGTATAAAAATCAATAGTAACATTTGGAAGCGTTTTTATTAGGTAATACATATTTTAATTATAATAAAACTTTTTTAGGTCCATGGTATAACAAAATATAATTTTAAAACAATTACCTACTTATTTTGTTTATAGCTTAGCAATTGATAACAAATTACAGAGCCAGAGAACAAACAAATCACGAGTCAACGTTGGTTGATAGAAACTGCTAGGTATTCAGTTTACAGACATGGTGGTCAACCCATTCCAAAGACTTAGAGTAAACCTTAAAGAAATGGCTAAAAACCCGAGTAAATGTTACTTAAAAATCTTTGGCCTTGAGATTCGAAGACGGTCTTTATGATCCTTGGGATCGCGAGTTTGAGTCTTCACTAAAATGCTCCTTAATAATATTTAGAACAAAATATTTCAGTTATATTGTTGTCAATAGTCTAAGGAAATACTGATGGAAATAAATATGAAGGTAACGATTTCATTTTTGCTGTTCATGTTACTTCTAGTATAGACAAAAACACTTCTGAAATATAAAAAAGACAATATAGAAGTTACTTGTGTTATAAATTAATGGATAGTAAATAAATCAAGAATGTATCACGAACCACCTACGCCTATCAAATAAGCAAACACTGTTCCATATAAAAAGAGGATCTCGGCAGTTTTCAAACCATTCCGTTTCCAACATTGATATCAGCACCATCTGTATTATAAACATAGAGCTGTTTCAAAATGTTCAAAATTGTAGTTATTGTTTCCCTTATGTTTATTGGTAAGTTGATTTATCATATTTTGTAAGTGTGTTGTCTTCACTGTTTAGATTCTGATGAATTAAATTAATTGAATTGAATTGAGTTTAAACGACATTGAAAGGTTAGTAAAAGATCCTCTAAGGGTCGGCAGTGTCTGCTTATTAAGTACCCGTGTTTCAAATATTGCAATCCTAACTAACTAATATTATAAATGCGATCATCATGAAATGTTGATATACGTTGTCAGAGGCACAGAAAAGGACATAGAAACATACATACATACATCAGAAAGAAACTAACTATTCATGAAGGATAGAAAAATAACTTTTAGGCGAGTGAAGCCGCGGGCCTTAGTAAAATTAGTATTTTTAAACAAAATTTGTGTTTTATTCACGTATCTTGCCTTGTTTGTGACTTGTGAGGGTTAAATGTAGTAATTGATATTTTACTCCTTTCTTTTCACCGATTGATCTGTACACACCATTACGAATAACTTGACAAACAAACTCATAATCTGTCATAGGAAGCCGTGAGTTACTAATCCTATTGAGCTACCATAACCTAACCACGGTATTTTGTAGGGTGAAGGGTAGGTACTAGACCATACAAATCGTACCAAAATGCATAAAATTTCAGCTCTTTGTTTAAAAACGATTAGATGGTATTTAAGAAGACATTACTGTATAAGTATTATTATGAAATAGTATAATGTTATCTTCCTAGATTTCTTTTTAGAGATTTTCTACGGTCAATGCGTTCAATTTGCAATGAACTTCATTCATCATTAAAATGTTCATCTTCTATTTCTTATCGCAGTTAACATTCTGATGGCTGCCAGACTGTCGTGTGATGCTTGTGGCAGAGAGTGCGCCTCTGCATGCGGCACCAGGCGTTTCAGGTCCTGCTGCTTTAACTACTTAAGGAAGAAGAGGGGACCCGAGGCAATTAAGGTAGTAATAAACACCTAGAGTTTAAAGTGTAAACTATGGTAAATAGACATTGCATTGGCTTGGGTGTACAACACAAGAAATGTTTACCTATATTCAGTGATATTCAGGTTGTCTTTTCCGTCAAAGAAATGAAGAATGTACGTGGGAGAGCCATGCTTCGGCACGTATGGGCCGGCTCTACTTCGATTGATACCACGGCCTCATAGAAAACCGGCAGTGAAACAATGATTGCATTGCTTTTCGCCGCGTGAGTGAGGTTACCGGAGGCCCTAACCCTTCCCTCTCACCTATTCCCGTCCTTCCCCTCTCCCCCTCTCCTCCCCTCTTCCCGATTTCCGCCCTCTTCCCCTACTCCCACCTTAAAGGGCGGCAACGCACTTGTGACTCTTGAATTCAGATGACCCGTCTGCTCGTTTGCCCCCAAATACCATAAAAAAACAATAAAAAAAAATAAGGAATAGCAAAAGAGCAACACCCTTGGTGAACATCATGTTTTACCGTCCAAGTAGATCATTATAAAGCTTTCAATACAGTTAACTACTCTTTTTTCACTCTATAAAAGAGACTAATAGACAAAAATGTCATGTTTTGAAATTTCCCGCAATATTTGTATTTAACAGCGAATCATCAATTGCGAAGACTAATGGAAATTTACTTAGCTTTAACATGGTGTTCCACAAGGATCAATTGTTGGCCCCCTTTTTTCTAAAGATCATGTGCTATGGCAATTTAATAATTTTATAATCTTTTATGTTTTTAGTTCTACAGACCAGTTCAACAAATGAAGGAAAACCAGTTTCGATCAAAGTTACCCCTGTTCTTCAAGGAGAACATAGCTGTGCCTGAGCAATGGCTGAACATGCTGTCCAATGATAGTCACCCTTATCTAGTGGGAGAAGTTTCCGAAACCCATTATTAATATTCATAATGTAGCATATAGTCGGAAATGCTCTCATGTCATATATTTGAATGAAATGCTTTATATTTAAAGATTACTGGTCAAATTTATTTATTAAATTGTAGCTGATATTTTCAATTTTTGTTATTTTTGCCAAGGGTGACAATATGTAAATATAAAAATTAACGGACTATGAAAAAGGTGTCTCTTGACCTAAATGTAAAATGTGTACAAATATATATTATATAGTTATAAAAATGTTTTTTTTTTCCTGAATAACATAAACCTTACCTACTACTATTATAAATGCCAAAGTTTGGATGGGTGGAAGTTTGTTGCTCAATCACACCAGAACGGGTAAACGGATCTGAATGAAGTTTGACACAGGGATAGATTATAGTCTGGAATAGCTATTCCAGACTATAATGACATGGCAACATTTGAAAGTAAGAAAGAAAAAAATCATGTGTTAGTATCATGACAAGTGTAACTTATTTTTTTCTCAAGAATCTAAATTAATCTTCTATTGCTTTTGACATTTAGATATTTTCAAACAATTTATAGTTAAAAAAAATAAACGAAGTCCATTTACCCTGTTTTTGTTCAGGTTTTAAGTGTTTGGGTGAAACTGTTAAATGCTTGTAAGTAACGAGTCAACTAGTATAAGCAAAATACACAAAATAATATATTAAGTATATAATTTCAAAAAAACAATGCCTTATAAACTTATAACACACAGGACAAGCAGGCTTTGTCAGGATAAAGAGATTGAACAGACAGCTTGTAAATGAACTTGGGCTAGGTGAGCTGTACTTGACCATATAAGCATTTTTTAATGTGGGGCCGAGGTATGGAATTGAAAAATAACCTACCTATACAAGATAATCAAAGGGTAAAACCGCTACCAATATTTTAAGAGGGCAACATGTCTCCTAACCTAACCTAGGTGTATAATATATTGAACATAGTATTTCGTTCATATTTTTGTTCGAAGTTGTGAAATAAACTAAATTATTTTGGCTTAATCGTTGTTGTGAAATTCTTCATTGCTCAAAATCGAGTCTTCAATAAAATAAATACGACAGAAGTCGTGCTATTGTTGTGTTTAAGATACAAAATGGCCAGGCTAGACATAACGACAATACTAATATTACGCTACTGACTAACATGCATGATCTAAAACTTGGTCCGCTTTGGTAATTTCTGCGCCCCTTTAGGGTCTACAGATATCGCTGGCACCACCTTAGTGACCGCACTGCTCAGATCAAAGCAGTACTCAACTGAAAAGCAAAAGCTACTTCATTATAAGTCGCAAATCGGTCTCCAGGTGGAGTAGCGGAACCTGATGTAGTTACTCTGTGACGTATTTTTTGTCCTACATATGTTTTTAAAGTTATCTATATTAAATGTAAGGGAGGAATCAAACATATGAAAAAATAACAAAAAAAAAAACCTGATGAAAGAAGCGAAAGAATTTAAAAACGAAAAATAATAAACAATAAACTTGTTAGTCCAACTAAACTCATACGCAAATGTAAAATACCTAAATAATTTAAGCCTGCGCCAAACACAGGTTGCGAGGAGGGAAGTCAGTCGAGAGAATTCCCTCTACATCATGTTGTCGCCACATCAAAAACTCTTATTTATTTTAGTAAAAATAAGGCCAAACTATAATAGATGATAACACAGTTCACTATTTAATAAAATAATAATAAGTTAATAGACATTATTTTGACTGGTTATACCGGTAACGCAATACTATTGGTCGATTGATAAATATTAACGAATAGTGGGATTATGAAAGGGTAGAAATAAGTGAAGATCGATTGACTTGAGTGCGAATAGAGGTACGAAAAACTCTGTTACTGTTAGTTAGTGATTTTCATAGTTTATATCAGTAGTTGTGAGACGGTTTCTTACAATCATCAGATCAAATATAGAATCCCGTCTCGCGGTAGTGTCATTAGAACAACATATGTGTGCCAAGTTTCAAAAGAATCACTTTACAGATCAAAGCGCAGTGGTCATTCATCCAATATTTTTCTACCCTATTTGTAAATTTTTGTTATCATTTCAATCAACTTTTTACAATTACATTTGAACAAGTAGTCCAAGACAATTAGATGATTAAGTCGAAGTATACCCTATCCAAAAAAAAAAGAATAATTGAAATGGGACTACCCTGTAAAAAGTTATGCGAGGTCATACATAAGAAAACCGAACAAGTGCGAGTCTCACTCGCGCACCGAGGGTTCCGCAAGTTTTTTTTTTGTGTTATAGTGGGCAAACAAGCGGGTTATCTAGGTATATCAAGCTAGCACTACAAAGTTAAGTTTCCTGTTCCTAATTGGCACTATAATTTGTCGCTAATTTGTCGCTAATTTGTTACCAAATCTAAAAATTTGTCGCTCTAGCCATTTAATAATAAATCGACATGGTGCTAGCTTGATATCAAGCTAGCACTACATTTGCGTATCTCCGCGTAGGAGCGGCGTAAAGCAATCATACAGGTACCAAAATTTGTCGCTAATTTGTCGCTGAACGATGGCACTATTTCCGATTTTGTCGCGAGCCCAGGGTCCAGCTGACCAGCGAAAAACGTCTCAGAAGATATCAAGCTAGCACTACATTAGCGTATCTCCGCGTAGGAGCGGCGTAAAGCATTCATACAGGCACCAAAATTTGTCGCTAATTTGTCGCTGAACGATGGCACTATCGCCGATTTTGTCGCTAGCCCAGGGTCCAGCTGATCAGCGAAAAACGTCTCAGAAGATATCAAGCTAGCACCACATTAGCGTATCTCCGCGTAGGAGCGGCGTAAAGCATTCATACAGGCACCAAAATTTGTCGCTAATTTGTCGCTGAACGATGGCACTATCGCCGATTTTGTCGCTAGCCCAGGGTCCAGCTGATCAGCGAAAAACGTCTCAGAAGATATCAAGCTAGCACCACATTAGCGTATCTCCGCGTAGGAGCGGCGTAAAGCATTCATACAGGCACCAAAATTTGTCGCTAATTTGTCGCTGAACGATGGCACTATCGCCGATTTTGTCGCTAGCCCAGGGTCCAGCTGATCAGCGAAAAACGTCTCAGAAGATATCAAGCTAGCACTACATAAGCGTATCTCCGCGTAGGAGCGGCGTAAAGCTATCATACAGGCACCAAAATTTGTCGCTATTATGCCGCTGTATGATAGCGTTATTGCCGATTTTGTCGCTAGCCCAGGGTTCAGCTGATCAGCGAAAAACATCTCAGAAGATATCAAGCTAGCACTACATTAGCGTATCTCCGCGTAGGAGCGGCGTAAAGCAATCATACAGGCACCAAAATTTGTCGCTAATTTGTCGCTGAACGATGGCACTATCGCCGATTTTGTCGCTAGCCCAGGGTCCAGCTGACCAGCGAAAAACATCTCAGAAGATATCAAGCTAGCACTACATAAGCGTATCTCCGCGTAGGAGCGGCGTAAAGCTATCATACAGGCACCAAAATTTGTCGCTATTATGCCGCTGTATGATAGCGTTATTGCCGATTTTGTCGCTAGCCCAGGGTTCAGCTGATCAGCGAAAAACATCTCAGAAGATATCAAGCTAGCACTACATTAGCGTATCTCCGCGTAGGAGCGGCGTAAAGCAATCATACAGGCACCAAAATTTGTCGCTAATTTGTCGCTGAACGATGGCACTATCGCCGATTTTGTCGCTAGCCCAGGGTCCAGCTGACCAGCGAAAAACATCTCAGAAGATATCAAGCTAGCACTACATTAGCGTATCTCCGCGTAGGAGCGGCGTAAAGCATTCATACAGGTACCAAAATTTGTCGCTAATTTGTCGCTGAACGATGGCACTATCACCGATTTTGTCGCTAGCCCAGGGTTCAGCTGATCAGCGAAAAACATCTCAGAAGATATCAAGCTAGCACTACAATAGCGTATCTCCACGTAGGAGCGGCGTAAAGCAATCATACAGGCACCAAAATTTGTCGCTATTATGCCGCTGTACGATGGCGTTATCGCAGATTTTGTCGCTAGCCCAGGGTCCACCTGATCAGCGAAAAACGTCTCAGAAGATATGAAGCTAGCACTACATTAGCGTATCTCCGCGTAGGAGCGGCGTAAAGCATTCATACAGGCACCAAATCTTGTCGCTAATTTGTCACTGAACGATGGCACTATCGCCGATTTTGTCGCTAGCCCAGGGTCGAGCTGATCAGCGAAAAACGTCTCAGAAGATATGAAGCTAGCACTACATTAGCGTATCTCCGCGTAGGAGCGGCGTAAAGCATTCATACAGGTACCAAAATTTGTCGCTAATTTGTCGCTGAACGATGGCACTATCACTGATTTTGTCGCTAGCCCAGGATTCAGCTGATCAGCGAAAAACATCTCAGAAGACATCAAGCTAGCACTACATTAGCGTATCTCAGCGTAGGAGCGGCGTAAAGCAATCATACAGGCACCAAAATTTGTCGCTAATTTGTCGCTGAACGATGGCACTATCACCGATTTTGTCGCTAGCCCAGGGTTCAGCTGATCAGCGAAAAACATCTCACAAGATATCAAGCTAGCACTACAATAGCGTATCTCCACGTAGGAGCGGCGTAAAGCAATCATACAGGCACCAAAATTTGTCGCTATTATGCCGCTGTACGATGGCGTTATCGCAGATTTTGTCGCTAGCCCAGGGTCCACCTGATCAGCGAAAAACGTCTCAGAAGATATGAAGCTAGCACTACATTAGCGTATCTCCGCGTAGGAGCGGCGTAAAGCATTCATACAGGCACCAAAATTTGTCGCTAATTTGTCACTGAACGATGGCACTATCGCCGATTTTGTCGCTAGCCCAGGGTCGAGCTGATCAGCGAAAAACGTCTCAGAAGATATGAAGCTAGCACTACATTAGCGTATCTCCGCGTAGGAGCGGCGTAAAGCATTCATACAGGTACCAAAATTTGTCGCTAATTTGTCGCTGAACGATGGCACTATCACTGATTTTGTCGCTAGCCCAGGATTCAGCTGATCAGCGAAAAACATCTCAGAAGACATCAAGCTAGCACTACATTAGCGTATCTCAGCGTAGGAGCGGCGTAAAGCAATCATACAGGCACCAAAATTTGTCGCTAATTTGTCGCTGAACGATGGCACTATCACCGATTTTGTCGCTAGCCCAGGGTCCAGCTGATCAGCGAAAAACATCTCGGAAGATATCAAGCTAGCACTACATTAGCGTATCTCCGCGTAGGAGCGGCGTAAAGCAATCATACAGGCACTAAAATTTGTCGCTATCATGCCGCTGTACGATGGCGTTATCGCAGATTTTGTCGCTAGCCCAGGGTCCAGCTGATCAGCGAAAAACGTCTCAGAAGATATCAAGCTAGCACTACATTAGCGTATCTCCGCGTAGGAGCGGCGTAAAGCATTCATACAGGCAAAAAAATTTGTCGCTAATTTGTCGCTGAACGATGGCACTATCGCCGATTTTGTCGCTAGCCCAGGGTCCAGCTGATCAGCGAAAAACATCTCAGAAGATATCAAGCTAGCACTACATTAGCGTATCTCCGCGTAGGAGCGGCGTAAAGCTATCATACAGGCACCAAAATTTGTCGCTATCATGCCGTTGTACGATGGCGTTATCGCAAAATTTGTCGCTAGCCCAGGGTCCAGCTGATCTGCGAAAAACATCTCAGAAGATATCAAGCTAAAACTACATTAGCGTATCTCCACGTAGGAGCGGCGTAAAGCAATCACACAGGCACCAAAATTTGTCGATAATTTGTCGCTGAACGATGGCACTATCGCCGATTTTGTCGCTAGCCCAGGGTCCAGCTGACCAGCGAAAAACGTCTCAGAAGATATCAAGCTAGCACTACATAAGCGTATCTCCACGTAGGAGCGGCGTAAAGAATTCATACAGGTACCAAAATTTGTCGCTAATTTGTCGCTGAACGATGGCACTATCACCGATTTTGTCGCTAGCCCAGGGTTCAGCTGATCAGCGAAAAACATCTCAGAAGATATAAGGCTAGCACTACATTAGCGTATCTCCGCGTAGGAGCGGCGTAAAGCAATCGTACAGGCACCAAAATTTGTCGCTATTATGCCGCTGTACGATGGAGTTATCGCAGATTTTGTCGCTAGCCCAGGGTCCAGCTGATCAGCGAAAAACATCTCAGAAGATATCAAGCTAGAACTACATTAGCGTATCTCCGCGTAGGAGTGGCGTAAAGCATTCATACAGGTACCAAAATTTGTCGCTAATTTGTCGCTGAACGATGGCACTATCACCGATTTTGTCGCTAGCCCAGGGTTCAGCTGATCAGCGAAAAACATCTCACAAGATATCAAGCTAGCACTACAATAGCGTATCTCCACGTAGGAGCGGCGTAAAGCAATCATACAGGCACCAAAATTTGTCGCTATTATGCCGCTGTACGATGGCGTTATCGCAGATTTTGTCGCTAGCCCAGGGTCCACCTGATCAGCGAAAAACGTCTCAGAAGGTATGAAGCTAGCACTACATTAGCGTATCTCCGCGTAGGAGCGGCGTAAAGCATTCATACAGGCACCAAAATTTGTCGCTATTATGCCGCTGTACGATGGCGTTATCGCAGATTTGTCGCTAGCCCAGGGTCCACCTGATCAGCGAAAAACGTCTCAGAAGATATGAAGCTAGCACTACATTAGCGTATCTCCGCGTAGGAGCGGCGTAAAGCATTCATACAAGTACCAAAATTTGTCGCTAATTTGTCGCTGAACGATAGCACTATCACTGATTTTGTCGCTATCCCAGGATTCAGCTGATCAGCGAAAAACGTCTCAGAAGATATCAAGCTAGCACTACATAAGCGTATCTCCGCGTAGGAGCGGCGTAAAGAATTCATACAGGTACCAAAATTTGTCGCTAATTTGTCGCTGAACGATGGCACTATCACCGATTTTGTCGCTAGCCCAGGGTTCAGCTGATCAGCGAAAAACATCTCAGAAGATATAAGGCTAGCACTACATTAGCGTATCTCCGCGTAGGAGCGGCGTAAAGCAATCGTACAGGCACCAAAATTTGTCGCTATTATGCCGCTGTACGATGGAGTTATCGCAGATTTTGTCGCTAGCCCAGGGTCCAGCTGATCAGCGAAAAACGTCTCAGAAGATATCAAGCTAGAACTACATTAGCGTATCTCCGCGTAGGAGTGGCGTAAAGCATTCATACAGGTACCAAAATTTGTCGCTAATTTGTCGCTGAACGATGGCACTATCACCAATTTGGTCGCTAGCCCAGGGTTCAGCTGATCAGCGAAAAACATCTCACAAGATATCAAGCTAGCACTACAATAGCGTATCTCCACGTAGGAGCGGCGTAAAGCAATCATACAGGCACCAAAATTTGTCGCTATTATGCCGCTGTACGATGGCACTATCGCCGATTTTGTCGCTAGCCCAGGGTCGAGCTGATCAGCGAAAAACGTCTCAGAAGATATCAAGCTAGCACTACATTAGCGTATCTCCGCGTAGGAGCGGCGTAAAGCATTCATACAAGTACCAAAATTTGTCGCTAATTTGTCGCTGAACGATGGCACTATCACTGATTTTGTCGCTAGCCCAGGATTCAGCTGATCAGCGAAAAACGTCTCAGAAGATATCAAGCTAGCACTACATAAGCGTATCTCCGCGTAGGAGCGGCGTAAAGAATTCATACAGGTACCAAAATTTGTCGCTAATTTGTCGCTGAACGATGGCACTATCACCGATTTTGTCGCTAGCCCAGGGTTCAGCTGATCAGCGAAAAACATCTCAGAAGATATAAGGCTAGCACTACATTAGCGTATCTCCGCGTAGGAGCGGCGTAAAGCAATCGTACAGGCACCAAAATTTGTCGCTATTATGCCGCTGTACGATGGAGTTATCGCAGATTTTGTCGCTAGCCCAGGGTCCAGCTGATCAGCGAAAAACGTCTCAGAAGATATCAAGCTAGAACTACATTAGCGTATCTCCGCGTAGGAGTGGCGTAAAGCATTCATACAGGTACCAAAATTTGTCGCTAATTTGTCGCTGAACGATGGCACTATCACCAATTTTGTCGCTAGCCCAGGGTTCAGCTGATCAGCGAAAAACATCTCACAAGATATCAAGCTAGCACTACAATAGCGTATCTCCACGTAGGAGCGGCGTAAAGCAATCATACAGGCACCAAAATTTGTCGCTATTATGCCGCTGTACGATGGCGTTATCGCAGATTTTGTCGCTAGCCCAGGGTCCAGCTGATCAGCGAAAAACATCTCGGAAGATATCAAGCTAGCACTACATTAGCGTATCTCCGCGTAGGAGCGGCGTAAAGCAATCATACAGGCACTAAAATTTGTCGCTATCATGCCGCTGTACGATGGCGTTATCGCTGATTTTGTCGCTAGCCCAGGGTCCAGCTGATCAGCGAAAAACGTCTCAGAAGATATCAAGCTAGCACTACATTAGCGTATCTCCGCGTAGGAGCGGCGTAAAGCATTCATACAAGTACCAAAATTTGTCGCTAATTTGTCGCTGAACGATAGCACTATCACTGATTTTGTCGCTATCCCAGGATTCAGCTGATCAGCGAAAAACGTCTCAGAAGATATCAAGCTAGCACTACATAAGCGTATCTCCGCGTAGGAGCGGCGTAAAGAATTCATACAGGTACCAAAATTTGTCGCTAATTTGTCGCTGAACGATGGCACTATCACCGATTTTGTCGCTAGCCCAGGGTTCAGCTGATCAGCGAAAAACATCTCAGAAGATATAAGGCTAGCACTACATTAGCGTATCTCCGCGTAGGAGCGGCGTAAAGCAATCGTACAGGCACCAAAATTTGTCGCTATTATGCCGCTGTACGATGGAGTTATCGCAGATTTTGTCGCTAGCCCAGGGTCCAGCTGATCAGCGAAAAACGTCTCAGAAGATATCAAGCTAGAACTACATTAGCGTATCTCCGCGTAGGAGTGGCGTAAAGCATTCATACAGGTACCAAAATTTGTCGCTATATTGTCGCTGAACGATGGCACTATCACCAATTTGGTCGCTAGCCCAGGGTTCAGCTGATCAGCGAAAAACATCTCACAAGATATCAAGCTAGCACTACAATAGCGTATCTCCACGTAGGAGCGGCGTAAAGCAATCATACAGGCACCAAAATTTGTCGCTATTATGCCGCTGTACGATGGCACTATCGCCGATTTTGTCGCTAGCCCAGGGTCGAGCTGATCAGCGAAAAACGTCTCAGAAGATATCAAGCTAGCACTACATTAGCGTATCTCCGCGTAGGAGCGGCGTAAAGCATTCATACAAGTACCAAAATTTGTCGCTAATTTGTCGCTGAACGATGGCACTATCACTGATTTTGTCGCTAGCCCAGGATTCAGCTGATCAGCGAAAAACGTCTCAGAAGATATCAAGCTAGCACTACATAAGCGTATCTCCGCGTAGGAGCGGCGTAAAGAATTCATACAGGTACCAAAATTTGTCGCTAATTTGTCGCTGAACGATGGCACTATCACCGATTTTGTCGCTAGCCCAGGGTTCAGCTGATCAGCGAAAAACATCTCAGAAGATATAAGGCTAGCACTACATTAGCGTATCTCCGCGTAGGAGCGGCGTAAAGCAATCGTACAGGCACCAAAATTTGTCGCTATTATGCCGCTGTACGATAGAGTTATCGCAGATTTTGTCGCTAGCCCAGGGTCCAGCTGATCAGCGAAAAACGTCTCAGAAGATATCAAGCTAGAACTACATTAGCGTATCTCCGCGTAGGAGTGGCGTAAAGCATTCATACAGGTACCAAAATTTGTCGCTAATTTGTCGCTGAACGATGGCACTATCACCAATTTTGTCGCTAGCCCAGGGTTCAGCTGATCAGCGAAAAACATCTCACAAGATATCAAGCTAGCACTACAATAGCGTATCTCCACGTAGGAGCGGCGTAAAGCAATCATACAGGCACCAAAATTTGTCGCTATTATGCTGCTGTACGATGGCGTTATCGCAGATTTTGTCGCTAGCCCAGGGTCCAGCTGATCAGCGAAAAACATCTCGGAAGATATCAAGCTAGCACTACATTAGCGTATCTCCGCGTAGGAGCGGCGTAAAGCAATCATACAGGCACTAAAATTTGTCGCTATCATGCCGCTGTACGATGGCGTTATCGCTGATTTTGTCGCTAGCCCAGGGTCCAGCTGATCAGCGAAAAACGTCTCAGAAGATATCAAGCTAGCACTACATTAGCGTATCTCCACGTAGGAGCGGCGTAAAACAATCATACAGGCACCAAAATTTGTCGCTATTATGCCGCTGTACGATGGCGTTATCGCAGATTTTGTCGCTAGCCCAGGGTCCACCTGATCAGCGAAAAACGTCTCAGAAGATATGAAGCTAGCACTACATTAGCGTATCTCCGCGTAGGAGCGGCGTAAAGCATTCATACAGGCACCAAAATTTGTCGCTAATTTGTCACTGAACGATGGCACTATCGCCGATTTTGTCGCTAGCCCAGGGTCGAGCTGATCAGCGAGAAACGTCTCAGAAGATATGAAGCTAGCACTACATTAGCGTATCTCCGCGTAGGAGCGGCGTAAAGCATTCATACAGGTACCAAAATTTGTCGCTAATTTGTCGCTGAACGATGGCACTATCACTGATTTTGTCGCTAGCCCAGGATTCAGCTGATCAGCGAAAAACATCTCAGAAGACATCAAGCTAGCACTACATTAGCGTATCTCAGCGTAGGAGCGGCGTAAAGCAATCATACAGGCACCAAAATTTGTCGCTAATTTGTCGCTGAACGATGGCACTATCACAGATTTTGTCGCTAGCCCAGGGTCCAGCTGATCAGCGAAAAACATCTCGGAAGATATCAAGCTAGCACTACATTAGCGTATCTCCGCGTAGGAGCGGCGTAAAGCATTCATACAGGTACCAAAATTTGTCGCTAATTTGTCGCTGAACGATGGCACTATCACTGATTTTGTCGCTAGCCCAGGATTCAGCTGATCAGCGAAAAACGTCTCAGAAGATATCAAGCTAGCACTACATAAGCGTATCTCCGCGGAGGAGCTGCGTAAAGAATTCATACAGGTACCAAAATTTGTCGCTAATTTGTCGCTGAACGATGGCACTATCACCGATTTTGTCGCTAGCCCAGGGTTCAGCTGATCAGCGAAAAACATCTCAGAAGATATAAGGCTAGCACTACATTAGCGTATCTCCGCGTAGGAGCGGCGTAAAGCAATCGTACAGGCACCAAAATTTGTCGCTATTATGCCGCTGTACGATGGAGTTATCGCAGATTTTGTCGCTAGCCCAGGGTCCAGCTGATCAGCGAAAAACGTCTCAGAAGATATCAAGCTAGAACTACATTAGCGTATCTCCGCGTAGGAGTGGCGTAAAGCATTCATACAGGTACCAAAATTTGTCGCTAATTTGTCGCTGAACGATGGCACTATCACCGATTTTGTCGCTAGCCCAGGGTTCAGCTGATCAGCGAAAAACATCTCACAAGATATCAAGCTAGCACTACAATAGCGTATCTCCACGTAGGAGCGGCGTAAAGCAATCATACAGGCACCAAAATTTGTCGCTATTATGCCGCTGTACGATGGCGTTATCGCAGATTTTGTCGCTAGCCCAGGGTCCAGCTGATCAGCGAAAAACATCTCGGAAGATATCAAGCTAGCACTACATTAGCGTATCTCCGCGTAGGAGCGGCGTAAAGCAATCATACAGGCACTAAAATTTGTCGCTATCATGCCGCTGTACGATGGCGTTATCGCTGATTTTGTCGCTAGCCCAGGGTCCAGCTGATCAGCGAAAAACGTCTCAGAAGATATCAAGCTAGCACTACATTAGCGTATCTCCGCGTAGGAGCGGCGTAAAGCATTCATACAGGCAAAAAAATTTGTCGCTAATATGTCGCTGAACGATTGCACTATCGCCGATTTTGTCGCTAGCCCAGGGTCCAGCTGATCAGCGAAAAACGTCTCAGAAGATATCAAGCTAGCACTACATTAGCGTATCTCCGCGTAGGAGCGGCGTAAAGCTATCATACAGGCACCAAAATTTGTCGCTATCATGCCGTTGTACGATGGCGTTATCGCAGAATTTGTCGCTAGCCCAGGGTCCAGCTGATCTGCGAAAAACATCTCAGAAGATATCAAGCTAAAACTACATTAGTGTATCTCCACGTAGGAGCGGCGTAAAGCAATCACACAGGCACCAAAATTTGTCGATAATTTGTCGCTGAACGATGGCACTATCGCCGATTTTGTCGCTAGCCCAGGGTCCAGCTGATCAGCGAAAAACATTTCAGAAGATATAAGGCTAGCACTACATTAGCGTATCTCCGCGTAGGAGCGGCGTAAAGCAATCGTACAGGCACCAAAATTTGTCACTATTATGCCGCTGTAGGATGGAGTTATCGCAGATTTTGTCGCTAGCCCAGGGTCCAGCTGATCAGCGAAAAACGTCTCAGAAGATATCAAGCTAGAACTACATTAGCGTATCTCCGCGTAGGAGCGGCGTAAAGCATTAATACAGGTACCAAAATTTGTCGCTAATTTGTCGCTGAACGATGGCACTATCACCGATTTTGTCGCTAGCCCAGGGTTCAGCTGATCAGCGAAAAACATTTCAGAAGATATAAGGCTAGCACTACATTAGCGTATCTCCGCGTAGGAGCGGCGTAAAGCAATCGTACAGGCACCAAAATTTGTCACTATTATGCCGCTGTAGGATGGAGTTATCGCAGATTTTGTCGCTAGCCCAAGGTCCAGCTGACCAGCGAAAAACGTCTCAGAAGATATCAAGCTAGCACTACATTAGCGTATCTCCGCGTAGGAGCGGCGTGAAGCATTCATACAGGTACCAAAATTTGTCGCTAATTTGTCGCTGAACGATAGCACTATCACCGATTTTGTCGCTAGCCCAGGGTTCAGCTGATCAGCGAAAAACATCTCAGAAGATATCAAGCTAGCACTACATTAGCGTATCTCCGCGTAGGAGCGGCGTAAAGCAATCATACAGGCACCAAAATTTGTCGCGATTATGCCGCTGTACGATGGCGTCATCGCAGATTTTGTCGCTCGCCCAGGGTCCAGCTGATCAGCGAAAAACGTCTCAGAAGATATCAAGCTAGAACTACATTAGCGTTTCTCCGCGTAGGAGCGCGGCGTAAAGCAATCATACAGGCACCAAAATTTGTCGCGATTATGCCGCTGTACGACGGCGTCATCACAGATTTTGTCGCTAGCCCAGGGTCCAGCTGATCAGCGAAAAACATCTCAGAAGATATCAAGCTAGCACTACATTAGCGTATCTCTGCGTAGGAGCGGCGTAAAGCATTCCTACAGGAACCAAAATTTGTCGCTAATTTGTTGCTGAACGATGGCACTATCGCCGATTTTGTCGCTAGCCCAGGGTCCAGCTTATCAACGAAAAACTTCTCAGGTGATATCAAGCTAGCACTACATTAGCGTATCTCTGCGTAGGAGCAGCGTAAAGCATTCCTACAGGAACCAAAATTTGTCGCTAATTTGTTGCTGAACGATGGCACTATCGCCGATTTTGTCGCTAGCCCAGGGTCCAGCTTATCAACGAAAAACTTCTCAGGTGATATCAAGCTAGCACTACATTATTGTATCTCCGCGTAGGAGCGGCGTAAAGCAATCATACAGGCACCAAAATTTAATTTAGATACGCTAATGTAGTTCTAGCTTGATATTTTCTGAGACGTTTTTCGCTGGTTAGCTGGACCCTGGGCTAGCGACAAAATCGGCGATAGTGCCTTCGTACAGCGGACTAATAGCGACAAATTTTGGTGCCTCTATGATTGCTTTACGCCGCTCCTACGCGGAGATACGCTAATGTAGTGCTAGCTTGATATCTTCTGAGATGTTTTTCGCTGGTCAGCTGGACCCTGGGCTAGCGACAAAATCGGCGATAGTGCCATCGTTCAGCGACAAATTAGCGACAAATTTTGGTGCCTGTATGATAGCTTTACGCCGCTCCTACGCGGAGATACGCTCATGTAGTGCTAGCTTGATATCTTCTGAGAAGTTTTTCGCTGATCAGCTGAACCCTGGGCTAGCGACAAAATCGGCGATAGTGCCATCGTTCAGCGACAAATTAGCGACAAATTTTGGTGCCTGTGTGATTGCTTTACGTCGCTCCTACGTGCAGATACGCTAATGTAATTCTAGCTTGATATCTTCTGAGACGTTTTTCGCTGGTCAGCAGGACCCTGGGCTAGCGACAAAATCGGCGATAGTGCCATCGTTCAGCGACAAATTAGCGACAAATTTTGGTGCCTGTGTGATTGCTTTACGCCGCTCCTACGTGGAGATACGCTAATGTAGTTCTAGCTTGATATCTTCTGAGACGTTTTTCGCTGATCAGCTGGACCCTGGGCTAGCGACAAAATCTGCGAAAACGCCATCGTACTACGGCATGATAGCGACAAATTTTGGTGCCTGTATGATTGCTTTACGCCGCTCCTACGCTGAGATACGCTAATGTAGTGCTAGCCTTATATCTTCTGAGATGTTTTTCGCTGATCAGCTGAATCCTGGGCTAGCGACAAAATCAGTGATAGTGCCATCGTTCAGCGACAAATTAGCGACAAATTTTGGTACTTGTATGAATGCTTTACGCCGCTCCTACGCGGAGATACGCTAATGTAGTGCTAGCTTGATGTCTTCTGAGACGTTTTTCGCTGATCAGCTCGACCCTGGGCTAGCGACAAAATCGGCGATAGTGCCATCGTTCAGCGACAAATTAGCGACAAATTTTGGTGCCTGTATGAATGCTTTACGCCGCTCCTACGCGGAGATACAATAATGTAGTGCTAGCTTGATATCTTCTGAGACGTTTTTCGCTGATCAGGTTGACCCTGGGCTAGCGACAAAATCTGCGATAACGCCATCGTACAGCGGCATAATAGCGACAAATTTTGGTGCCTGTATGATTGCTTTACGCCGCTCCTACGTGGAGATACGCTATTGTAGTGCTAGCTTGATATCTTCTGAGATGTTTTCCGCTGATCAGCTGAACCCTGGGCTAGCGACAAAATCGGTGATAGTGCCATCGTTCAGCGACAAATTAGCGACAAATTTTGGTACCTGTATGAATGCTTTACGCCGCTCCTACGCGGAGATACGCTAATGTAGTGCTAGCTTGATATCTTCTGAGATGTTTTTCGCTGGTCAGCTGGACCCTGGGCTAGCGACAAAATCGGCGATAGTGCCATCGTTCAGCGACAAATTAGCGACAAATTTTGATGCCTGTATGATAGCTTTACGCCGCTCCTACGCGGAGATACGCTCATGTAGTGCTAGCTTGATATCTTCTGAGACGTTTTTCGCTGATCAGCTGGACCCTGGGCTAGCGACAAAATCTGCGATAACGCCATCGTACAGCGGCATAATAGCGACAAATTTTGGTGCCTGTATGATTGCTTTACGCCGCTCCTACGCGGAGATACGCTAATGTAGTGCTAGCTTGATATCTTCTGAGATGTTTTTCGCTGATCAGCTGAACCCTGGGCTAGCGACAAAATCGGTGATAGTGCCATCGTTCAGCGACAAATTAGCGACAAATTTTGGTACCTGTATGCATGTTTTACGCCGCTCCTACGCGGAGATACGCTAATGTAGTGCTAGCTTGATATCTTCTGAGACGTTTTTCGCTGGTCAGCTGGACCCTGGGCTAGCGACAAAATCGGCGATAGTGCCATCGTTCAGCGACAAATTAGCGACAAATTTTGGTGCCTGTGTGATTGCTTTACGCCGCTCCTACGTGGAGATACGCTAATGTAGTTCTAGCTTGATATCTTCTGAGACGTTTTTCGCTGGTCAGCAGGACCCTGGGCTAGCGATAAAATCGGCGATAGTGCCATCGTTCAGCGACAAATTAGCGACAAATTTTGGTGCCTGTGTGATTGCTTTACGCTGCTCTTACGTGGAGATACGCTAATGTAGTTCTAGCTTGATATCTTCTGAGACGTTTTTCGCTGATCAGCTGGACCCTGGGCTAGCGACAAAATCTGCGAAAACGCCATCGTACTACGGCATGATAGCGACAAATTTTGGTGCCTGTATGATTGCTTTACGCCGCTCCTACGCTGAGATACGCTAATGTAGTGCTAGCCTTATATCTTCTGAGATGTTTTTCGCTGATCAGCTGAATCCTGGGCTAGCGACAAAATCAGTGATAGTGCCATCGTTCAGCGACAAATTAGCGACAAATTTTGGTACTTGTATGAATGCTTTACGCCGCTCCTACGCGGAGATACGCTAATGTAGTGCTAGCTTGATGTCTTCTGAGACGTTTTTCGCTGATCAGCTCGACCCTGGGCTAGCGACAAAATCGGCGATAGTGCCATCGTTCAGCGACAAATTAGCGACAAATTTTGGTGCCTGTATGAATGCTTTACGCCGCTCCTACGCGGAGATACGCTAATGTAGTGCTAGCTTCATATCTTCTGAGACGTTTTTCGCTGATCAGGTGGACCCTGGGCTAGCGACAAAATCTGCGATAACGCCATCGTACAGCGGCATAATAGCGACAAATTTTGGTGCCTGTATGATTGCTTTACGCCGCTCCTACGTGGAGATACGCTATTGTAGTGCTAGCTTGATATCTTCTGAGATGTTTTTCGCTGATCAGCTGAACCCTGGGCTAGCGACAAAATCGGTGATAATGCCATCGTTCAGCGACAAATTAGCGACAAATTTTGGTACCTGTATGAATGCTTTACGCCGCTCCTACGCGGAGATACGCTAATGTAGTGCTAGCTTGATATCTTCTGAGATGTTTTTCGCTGGTCAGCTGGACCCTGGGCTAGCGACAAAATCGGCGATAGTGCCATCGTTCAGCGACAAATTAGCGACAAATTTTGGTGCCTGAATGAATGCTTTACGCCGCTCCTACGCGGAGATACGCTAATGTAGTGCTAGCTTCATATCTTCTGAGACGTTTTTCGCTGATCAGCTGGACCCTGGGCTAGCGACAAAATCGGCGATGACGCCATCGTACAGCGGCATAATCGCGACAAATTTTGGTGCCTGTATGATTGCTTTACGCCGCTCCTACGCGGAGATACGCTAATGTAGTGCTAGCTTGATATCTTCTGAGATGTTTTTCGCTGATCAGCTGAACCCTGGGCTAGCGACAAAATCGGCAATAATGCCATCATACAGCGGCATAATAGCGACAAATTTTGGTGCCTGTATGATAGCTTTACGCCGCTCCTACGCGGAGATACGCTTATGTAGTGCAAGCTTGATATCTTCTGAGACGTTTTTCGCTGATCAGCTGGACCCTGGGCTAGCGACAAAATCGGCAATAATGCCATCGTTCAGCGACAAATTAGCGACAAATTTTGGTGCCTGTATGAATGCTTTACGCCGCTCCTACGCGGAGATACGCTAATGTGGTGCTAGCTTGATATCTTCTGAGACGTTTTTCGCTGATCAGCTGGACCCTGGGCTAGCGACAAAATCGGCGATAGTGCCATCGTTCAGCGACAAATTAGCGACAAATTTTGGTGCCTGTATGAATGTTTTACGCCGCTCCTACGCGGAGATACGCTAATGTAGTGCTAGCTTGATATCTTCTGAGATGTTTTTCGCTGATCAGCTGAACCTTGGGCTAGCGACAAAATCGGTGATAGTGCCATCGTTCAGCGACAAATTAGCGACAAATTTTGGTACCTGTATGAATGTTTTACGCCGCTCCTACGCGGAGATACGCTAATGTAGTGCTAGCTTGATATCTTCTGAGACGTTTTTCGCTGATCAGCTCGACCCTGGGCTAGCGACAAAATCGGCGATAGTGCCATCGTTCAGCGACAAATTAGCAACAAATTTTGGTGCCTGTATGAATGCTTTACGCCGCTCCTACGCGGAGATACGCTAATGTAGTGCTAGCTTCATATCTTCTGAGACGTTTTTCGCTGATCAGGTGGACCCTGGGCTAGCGACAAAATCTGCGATAACGCCATCGTACAGCGGCATAATAGCGACAAATTTTGGTGCCTGTATGATTGCTTTACGCCGCTCCTACGTGGAGATACGCTATTGTAGTGCTAGCTTGATATCTTCTGAGATGTTTTTCGCTGATCAGCTGAACCCTGGGCTAGCGACAAAATCGGTGATAGTGCCATCGTTCAGCGACAAATTAGCGACAAATTTTGGTACCTGTATGAATGCTTTACGCCGCTCCTACGCGGAGATACGCTAATGTAGTGCTAGCTTGATATCTTCTGAGATGTTTTTCGCTGGTCAGCTGGACCCTGGGCTAGCGACAAAATCGGCGATAGTGCCATCGTTCAGCGACAAATTAGCGACAAATTTTGGTGCCTGTATGAATGCTTTACGCCGCTCCTACGCGGAGATACGCTAATGTAGTGCTAGCTTCATATCTTCTGAGACGTTTTTCGCTGATCAGCTGGACCCTGGGCTAGCGACAAAATCGGCGATAGTGCCATCGTTCAGCGACAAATTAGCGACAAATTTTGATGCCTGTGTGATTGCTTTACGCTGCTCCTACGTGGAGATACGTTAATGTAGTTCTAGCTTGATATCTTCTGAGACGTTTTTCGCTGATCAGCTGGACCCTGGACTAGCGACAAAATCTGCGATGACGCCATCGTACAGCGGCATAATCGCGACAAATTTTGGTGCCTGTATGATTGCTTTACGCCGCTCCTACGCGGAGATACGCTAATGTAGTGCTAGCTTGATATCTTCTGAGATGTTTTTCGCTGATCAGCTGAACCCTGGGCTAGCGACAAAATCGGCAATAATGCCATCATACAGCGGCATAATAGCGACAAATTTTGGTGCCTGTATGATAGCTTTACGCCGCTCCTACGCGGAGATACGCTTATGTAGTGCAAGCTTGATATCTTCTGAGACGTTTTTCGCTGATCAGCTGGACCCTGGGCTAGCGACAAAATCGGCGATAGTGCCATCGTTCAGCGACAAATTAGCGATAAATTTTGGTGCCTGTATGAATGCTTTACGCCGCTCCTACGCGGAGATACGCTAATGTGGTGCTAGCTTGATATCTTCTGAGACGTTTTTCGCTGATCAGCTGGACCCTGGGCTAGCGACAAAATCGGCGATAGTGCCATCGTTCAGCGACAAATTAGCGACAAATTTTGGTGCCTGTATGAATGCTTTACGCCGCTCCTACGCGGAGATACGCTAATGTGGTGCTAGCTTGATATCTTCTGAGACGTTTTTCGCTGATCAGCTGGACCCTGGGCTAGCGACAAAATCGGCGATAGTGCCATCGTTCAGCGACAAATTAGCGACAAATTTTGGTGCCTGTATGAATGCTTTACGCCGCTCCTACGCGGAGATACGCTAATGTAGTGCTAGCTTGATATCTTCTGAGACGTTTTTCGCTGGTCAGCTGGACCCTGGGCTCGCGACAAAATCGGAAATAGTGCCATCGTTCAGCGACAAATTAGCGACAAATTTTGGTACCTGTATGATTGCTTTACGCCGCTCCTACGCGGAGATACGCAAATGTAGTGCTAGCTTGATATCAAGCTAGCACCATGTCGATTTATTATTAAATGGCTAGAGCGACAAATTTTTAGATTTGGTAACAAATTAGCGACAAATTAGCGACAAATTATAGTGCCAATTAGGAACAGGAAACTTAACTTTGTAGTGCTAGCTTGATATACCTGGGTTATCTGATGGATGATTACCGCCGCCCATGTGCACCTGCTACTCAAGAGTCACAAGTGCGTTGCCGGCCTTTAGAGAGGAGAGGTAGGAAGGAGAGGCGGGAAGAGGGGGAGAGGAAGGGTTAGGGCTTCCGGCGTCACTCATTCGGCGAAAAATAACGACGACTTAATAGCCGTATCTTTTGATTGCGTAGACTTAGAAGCTTGATTGTATAGCTTCGAGGGACTGCTGACATAAGTATTTCATGTTAATTTCAACTTGATGTGTCCACGGGTTCCTGTTAAAAAGGGTCTTGACAGACAGACAGACAGACGGACAAGAAAGTCATCCTTTAGGGTTGATTTTCTTTCCTTTTGAGTAACGGAACCCTAAAAAAATACGTTTTGACTTGAAAACCTCCTTCGTTTCATCGTTTGTTAAAAAGTCAATTGGGATGGACCAAGGTCCAACACCTCCGTTTCACTATGGACCTACGTATATTGTTAAAATCAACATTGTTAATGCTCTGAGATATCATAAAAATAACGCCGTCTCCTGTGCCACAAGATTTCAAATCTTCAGACAGTTCTCCCATGTCAGAATATTTTATTGTAGTGTTCTACACATAAAGTTATACGTTAGTATATTAAGTTTATGGTTCTACAACAGTAGTGTGTGTTCAGTTTCTCACAAAATCAGGTGGAATGTCTAAAGTAAAAAATTTAAAATATAACAATTTGTTCAGAATTATTCAATCTGTTGAAAGTTCAAAAATGATGTAAACATGTAAGTTTTTATGGATTTCCGATTTTCGATATCTTCGACTTAATATCCTTAACTTTACACATTCAACCTGCTTTTATGAGAAACAGAGGTGATATACCTGAAAATTCAAACGGTCATAACTTTTAAACGGATGGCTTTTTTCCTAAAATTCTTTTTGTAACTGCATGCTAGAGTCATCTAAGGAAGTCCCAAGAGGAAGAAAGGTCTAAGGAAGAAGTAAGTCCCATGGTCATTCACTTATATTTTCCTATAATTAATAATAAATAAAAACCTCTAGTTACTTTTGGAAGCGTTGTAGGTACGTACACTTGTACTATCCACTGTACACTTCTAGTTGCTTATAGTTACTTCGTATGTACAACCTGTACTTACGAAGTAACTATTATCATATCTGTGCCTGTACTATGGACCTATCTATAGTAAACGTGATTTTTAGTAAGGAACGGTGAATTACACAACTAAACAACGAACAAGAAATGAATCAATTCAGTTTACAGAAATGAAGGTCACCCATTCCAAAAGTATGAAAATCTAAAAGAAATTGCGAAAAACCTGTGCAAACATAACTTACTACTACTGCTACATACATCCTTGGGGTCACGGGTTGATTTATCGCTCAACTTCGCTGACTAGCTGTTGCTCGCGACTTTGTCCGCGTGAAAATTTCAGTGAAATGTGGGATAGATTGAACGGGAACCCTACATTTGCTCTGATAAAAAGTAGCCTATGTGCTATCTTAGACTATAATCTAACTCTGTGCTAAATTTTATCCACATCAGATCAGCTGTTTTTGAGTGAAAGAATAACAAACATCCATCCATCTTCACAAACTTTCACCTATATGATATTAGTAAGAAGTTACATCTCAGGTATATTGTTTTTAATAATTAAAGGAAATACAGTACAATTTTGATCCAACCACTAGTGGAATTAAACATTCAGTTTAAGATTTCATTTTTGCTGTTCATGCCTAAGTATAAAATGTTATTTCTAGTAGAGACAAAGGATATAAGAAATATAAAAAAGACAACATAGAAGTTACTTATGTCTGAAATTAATGGATAGTAAATAAACCAAGAATGTATCACGAACCACCTACGCCTATCAAATAAGCAAACACTGTTCCATATAAAAAGAGGATCTCGGCAGTTTTCAAACCATTCCGTTTCCAACATTGATATCAGCACCATCTGTGTTATAAACATACAACTGTTTAAAAATGTTCAAAATTGTAGCTATTATTTGCCTTATGTTTATTGGTAAGTTAATTTGTTTCATTTATAAAGTGTGTTCGTCTCCGCAATTTAGATTTTGAGGAATTAAATTAATTGAAGTGAATAGCATCTAAGCGGCTTTATCGGAATATCTAAGGCGACGCAATGAAGTGGTTGTGGGTTTGAACCCTATAGAGAACAATAAGGACGTGAGCCATCTTCTGAAACAAGGATTTAGCTAAGATAAACGGGTGTTGGTAGGCTTCACAAGAATACTAAGTAGTTATGTTACCCACGTTACTCATGATCTTTTTCATTAAAAACAAAAGGATAGCTACCAAAGTTAAGCATAATGAAAACATGCCCTGTGCTTAACTTTAGTAGCTAAATAAAGTCATATTTTCATCATGCCCTTGGCTACTTTCAACTAAATGGTACTACAATCTATCAATAGGAGGTAACCAACTTAAACCAACACAATTTAAAACCAGAGAGGTTTGGTACTGTGCAAACCTTGAGTTGCTTTTCTTAACAGTGTGGAACATGTAAAGACATGTTGGTTTTTTTTTGTAAAAGAGGATACTTCGTGTAGCCGTAGATTATTGACTACAAAGAAAACTCCAAAGAACATAGAATGTTAAATATTTTTATTATATTATCTTCTAGACTTATTTTTAGAAATTTTCTACGATCAATGCGTTATGGTATACTTAGAGTATATATCTAAATGTCTTTGTTTTAATGTTCATCTTCTGTACATGTTTCTGATCGCAGTTAACACTCTGATGGCTGCCAGTCTGTCGTGTGATGCTTGTGGCAGTGAGTGCGCCTCTGCATGCGGCACCAGGCGTTTCAGGTCCTGCTGCTTCAATTACTTGAGGAAGAAGAGGGGACCCGACGCAATTAAGGTGGTAATTAAAAAGATAACACTTTAAACAGTTTAAACTGTAAACTATAGTTACTATAGTAAATAGGCACTGCATCGATGGCTTGGGTGCACAACACAATACAAAGAATAAAATAACTAAGTAACTGTTATGTTCAAGTTATCTTTTCCGTCTAAGAATGTTAAGAATGAAGATAACAAAAGTGCAATACTCTTGGTAAACGTTATGTCTTACCGGTCAAACAGATAAAATAGTAGTAATCTTCCAGTTATGTAATCATTATAAAGCTTTCAATACAGTTAACTAATCTATTTTTTTAAAAGAGACATATAGACAAAAGTGAAATGTTTTGTGAGACCCAGAATATTTGTATCTTAAGTGATTTTATTTAAAAGCAAATCAACAATATTACAAAGACTAAAGGAAATTGACAGAACTTTAACATGGTGTTCCACAAGGATCAATTTTAGGCCTTATTTTTTTTATATGGATCGTGTGCTAAGGCAAATTTAATTAAAATCTTTATTGTTTCTAGTTCTACGAACCAGTTCATCAACAAATGAAGGGAAGCCAGTTTAGGTCAAAGTTACCCATGCTCATCGACGAGAACATCGCTGTACCTGAGCAATGGTTGACCAATGAAAGTCTCCCTTATCTGGCGGGAGAAGTTTCCGAAAATTATTATTATGATTCATAATGTAGCATATTATTATAGTTGGAAAAGCTCTTATGTCGTAATATTTTAATAAAATGCTAATCAATTAAAGGTTACTAGTCAAATTTATTTGTAAATTGTAGCTGACATATTCAGCTTTTGTCATTTTAGACCATTGTCTAAAATGACGATATTTTGACGATAATTGAAACGATTGAAAATTTGACGATATTTAATTAAGTATATTAAAACGGGACAAGTGCGAGTCTGACTCGCGCACCGAGGGTTCCAAGCAAACAAACTTGTATACGTCCATCTCGGGAATCAATTCTCAAAGACTTTTGCCCATCTTTTTCGAAAGACAAACTTAATTTTGCGGTTAACAAAGTGAGCAATCCAACCGCAAATATAAGTTTGTAATCAGAAAAACTTTTTTTTTTGTGATTTAGACGTCGCGGGTAATAGCTAGTTGTTACACATTTTCTGAAATCAACAAAATACGTAAATGCTCCTTAAGGATTGTTTGTGTTTTTTTTTGTTTATGTTTAATTTTTGGGGTTAAAGGTACGATGATGAGTGATTGACGATCTATGTGGCGTGGCGGTAGTGTGCTTTCGACTGCGACGTTAGAGGTTGCGAGTTTGATTCCGGCTCAGAGCAAAGATATGGACGCATGAATAAGTCTATTTGTATTGGTCTGGATATTTAAAAAATCTAAGTATTTTTAATCGTGTTTTAAAATCTTTAGTACTCTCTGCTTACTCTGGGTCTAGATAGCGTTGTGTAAGATATCACAGATTATTATTATTAATCTCGTGCACAAGTGGGTGGTTAAAAGAAACTCAGATACTCTAATAAGATTATTATTTAAAAATTTTAAAATTCAACAATTTTACCTCCTAGTATTTATACATAACGATAACAAACAAAACAATAATGATTTGAACATTATAAAGTTTGCATGTCTCAAACACTGGAAGATTAGGTAAAATTGTCTTGTTGTGACACTTGTTTGAACATGGGACAAGTTTGAAATTTAACTTCATTGACTATGGTATCAAAAATATTATTTATTACACACTTATTCACTAATTAAACGAATTTGAAACGCTACGGTATCGCGTTGATGTAGTCAAGTTGTTCCAAGTTACATGTCATTTTGTTTCCTTCGCGCAGCTTCAGCGGTGGCTTCTCGAACGGTCTCCCACATTTGGGATTCACGGAGGATTTTGCGAAACAACTCCTCGAGAGCGACTTCTGAGTTCAGACCTGAACCAATGGTATGGTCATCCAGGTACTGAAAAACAAAATAACGGTCATTACTTCAAGCACACGTTTTGAGCTGAACGAAGGCTTCGTAGAAACCTATATGTAACAAGCTGTGCCCGCGACTTCGTCCGCGTGGAATAGTGTCTTTGGGTAGATTTTTTTGTTATTTAGGCTAATTGACAATGCTTCCATACAACTTTTCATCCCCACCTTTCAACCCCTTACACCGTTTTTTTCGCATTAAAAAGTAGCCTATGTCCTTTCTCAGACTCTAGACTACCTGTGTTCTAAATTTCATTTAAATCGGTTCAGTAGTTTTGGCGTGAAAAGGCGACAGACAGACAGACAGACAGATAGTATTGATTACAACATCATACGTTGTTATCGTAAAAAATGCTTAGTAAACGTTAAAATAGTAAAGAACCGTTTTTTTATCAAAGTTCTGTTATCATATTATTTAACAATCCTCAGAAAATTATGTTCCTGAGAACAGTTCAATATAGTTTTCCATACAAAAAAAACTAAATACGTTATTGTTCTCTAAAAGTATGGTTTCGAAGTGTGAAAACGTATTTAGGTCAATAAAACTAGTCGCTACCTGTTGTTGAACTATGAGCTGTCCTGAAGGCATTTCTGGAGCTGACTGAGACCTCTTAGTAGAATCAGAGCATCCTGGGAAATGAAATTGGTTTACATTAACGATAAAAGTAAATGTGAAGCAAAAACAATGGAGAAAATTTAGGGTTTTGAACAAAAGCACGAAAAGGAACCCTTGATTGGAATGTTCTTCTTCAATAATGAATATTGGACTGCCGTATTGGTCCTGTGAAATATGTTCGCATTTATATTTGTTTATATCCCGGGTTTAATTCCCGGTTAGGGTAAATTAGTACCTGGTTTTTTCTTCACGTTCTGTAGTACGTGGTACAAAATGAAATAATGTTAGCGAAATTTGGGCGTGTAATACACCTTAGAATTTATCTTCAGCGAAATACCTATGTTTAATTTAGAAGGTAAAAGTCATTAATATTTCTACATATATTTTCGATGCAAGAGCATCTGGAAAAAAAATTAAGAAAACCCCAAATACCATAATTGCAATTGTATAGATTGTATCTAAAAGCACAATGCTACAGCTAATACAAATATGTTTCTTGAACATTAAAATAGCCATGAATATTTTGATGGACACACATACATAAAACACAACCAGACATTACATAAAATAAACTCAATATCAAACAAACCATTGAAAACGTTGCAAAAAGGCCTTTTTTTGGGCGTCAAAACCATCTCATCCGACAGCTGTGGGTTAATATTTCTTGAAATCTAGAAAATATAAATGCTGTATAATTTAACAAGTTATAATTCTTTTTATAAATAATAAAATATATATTAAAAATATTTACAATTTTGACTTAGCCACCGCTTTTGCAAAACGTTTGCCGTGAGTCGATAGTGCACTAGTATTAACGCTTTGTCATTGCGCTTATATGTCCGACATTTCGCTTATACGTATGTATCGCTTAAAGAGTAAACTTAATGCTAAAAGCTACTTAATTGTTACATTGTGAATGCTTTTACATGGGTAGTTAAAAATAAAACAATACAACATTTTTCCTAAACCGGGTATTTTGAATCCCGCAAATTTATTTGCATCAAAATCTAACAACTTTATTATTATAACTAAGTCACCTTCTAGTAGTAAACACTTATTTATCTATTATTAAAAAGTATAATATCATAAATCTAATTATTTGCGACTAGATTAAGGTAAGGAATATCTGTATTTAACAATGTTCATGTTTCATAAGCATTTGTCCAGCAGTGATGTTTTATATTTGCAAACCTAAGTAACTAAAGTTTTTGTCTTAGAAGGTGTTTAAAAGCGGAAGTTGTATTTGCGGATGAATATATAAACATTTTAAAGTAAGAGTAACTAATCGGTATTTCGCTTAAGGGGGAAAAAATTACAAGCCCTAATGTAGAACCCTGGGGGAACCCACAAATGAATTATAGATAACGTAATACTTATTTAATTTGATATAAAAAATAATACTTTTATTTGTTGTAAAGATACATAATTTATTTTTCTCTGTGGTTTTTATATTTTATGAGTAAGAGTTAGGATTTTTATGGAGTGATCTACAACGTCTGAGGCTTTATTTAAAACTATGAATATATTAATAATTAATTAGTTTGTAGTTTAATATACAAAATTATTACAAAACTTTGCTAGACTGACAGCTAGTCTTTCTATAATGATTAATTTTGTTTCTGTGGTGTTTTTAAATCTTAGAATTGATAATTGCCTCCATCGTATCATTACTTTCATTACATTACATTGCTTTCGCATGCGACAAAAATCTAATTAAACGTTATCATTACTTAAGTTTGCGGACAAACACCGTCTTCTTTTAAAATGCATCATTTTCATTGCTATTGGCTATGCTGCAGACAAGCGGATTGGTATAAAAAAGGGAATTGAGCAGAATTATAATTTTTAGATTCAGTAAACCTTTAGGTTTAAAATCATCACGGCACAGACAACATCGGAGCTATAAACTGCCATCGTGAAAAATAGTCTATGTGCTATTATAGCGAAAAATGCACCGTTATTTTTGGTACCCGAAGTCGAGTTTTAATTTTTTAGTTAGTTTTAACATTATATTAGACGAATATGAAACGCTACGGTATCGAGTCAATTCAAGTGGTTTAATACGAGATATCCTTTTGTTTCCGCCTCGCTATTTCAGCACTAGCTTCTTGAATGGCTTCCCAAAGCTTGGCTTCGGAGAGTATCTGACGAGACAGCTCCTCAATCGCAGTTTCGGAGTCCAGGAGTGAGCCAAGTGTTTCATCGTCCATGTACTAAAAGAAAACAAATGGTTGTCTCTGCATTACCGATTAAACACATACAGATTATAAATGAATTAAACAGATTTACATATGATTGACCTTGACAAGCAGTGACATTATTAGATGTTAGTAACTTTTCATATCATAAGATGGTAATACTAAATAACATCATTAACAATCAAGCATTTACCTGAACGTTCATAAGCTTAGAAATATTAGCTTAGAAATAAATAGCATCTAAAGTTTCCTACCTGCTTCTGCCTGATGAGTTCCTGTGAAGGCATTCCTGGTGCTGCTAGAGACCTCTTGCGACCGCATCCTGAAAAAAAAAAATTCGAGGACTGCATAGAGGATGCTAGAAACTAAAATTACTGCATGCGGATGAAGGAGCTTTTTTTTTGGTCACTGGAGCTGACACGGCTAGACTGGAGACCGGTATTAGGCAAACGTAGTGTAAGGCGCCCTGCGGCACCATGAACCGATGACTTAAAGAAGGTGGCGTGCAGCGGATGGAGGCAGACTGCGTAAGACCGGGATAGTTCGCGCTCTTAGAGGGATGGCGATAGGCTAATAATTGTCGTAGTTGACTAACACAAGTTAAAACGCGTGTTTCTCTTGATGAGCTCTAGTTTCTAAACAAAGCCAGGCATTAAGCGAAGTATTGTGCATAATCATGTGCAATATTTAAATAAGTCGGGAACTATCAATTATTGTGATTGCAAGCTATTCTTAGTAGTATTTAATTTAGTGCTTACTCAAGATGTGCCCTTCATTGATAGTCTAAAATCAAATTAGAAATTTAACTTTTTATGTATATAACTTACCGGTAAAAGCGTTGCAGAATGGCCTTTTCTTGGGTGTCAGCACCATCTCATCCGAGAGACGGGGGTCGAAGTTTCTTGGAATCTAGAAAATAAAATTTGTTTATGAAAAGAATATTAATGGAAATTATACACTTTAAACATAAGCAGACACATACTGTTTAGGCATTATATCTACGAGTATATTATTTTGAGGGAGGCCTGCGTCCTGCTATGGACTGCAAAAAATTATTTGGTTAATATTTGCATGACTTCAGATGGCCTCAGCTAGATGTCAAAGCGCTTACTGGCGACGAATGGCCATAAATACCTCAGGTAAGGGAACAGGAAATAAGACAGCAAAAAGAGTGTCACGATCATGATCCAAGGCAGGCAACGTATAGTATATCGGTAAATGCCTTTTAAAGATTCACACCACAAAGATATCATCTACATACAAGATATGATTTACATGGAAAGCTGAAATGAGAACTGTACTTGAAAAACGAACCTAGATAGTAGTATAAATAAATAAAAATTGGAGAACACTTGACACATGCAGAAGACACGCAAGATCCTTCAAAATACCACATGTAAAAGTGAAAAAAGCAAGATGTCGAGGGAAACTTCAAGAAGTTGCAGCAGACCAATTGAGTTGCATTGTAGGCAAGCATAGATTGTATCAGCAATAATTTCACCACCGAGAGAACACATTTTAAATGAAAGAAGAAAAACTCTGTTTATATACTTGCATCTAGTTCTTTAATGACAAGTCCTTCGGCAGGTAAACTTGGCGGTTTAAATATACCTCTTGAATGTAATGTCTAAAATACTGCGAGGGACGACGTTGGTAAAAAAAATATTACTAGATGACAGTTGACAGTGGTGTGACTACGTTGTACAACAAGTAGAGTGGCCGGTAAATATGATACGCAGAAGTCTCTTTTTTCAGAGGATATTTTGTAAGGATTTTATCTCTAGTCAAAACGCGACCACTATGGATGCGTGTGTAGTTCAGGACATTTTTCTTAAAGGAGGTAGAACAGATTTCTGCACTGCGAGCACGACGAGGGTAGTACAGTAGGTACGCCATGGTTGGCTATTAGCGTAGTACTAATAGTTTTTAAATTTGAAAACTATGCATATAAAATACCGGTGTACCTGTTTCCTAATTCTCCTTCTTCCAAAATGTTTAGCCTTGTTTTTAATATTTTTTTGTTACTTCAATGATTTTTAGCAATAGTTAAAGCCGGTAGGTGGAGCTGTTATAGATGTCCAGTTTTTTTTAAATATTTCGACCAAATTGTGACGAAATATGTCTGTCAAATCACACTATTCCGTTTAATGATAAACATAAAACCGTCTTAAAATAAACATAAAAATACTTACAGTAGCTGTATGACAGCAGTGCATGTACAACAGAGCCACAACAATCAACAAAGAAACGCGTGACACCGACATGGCTGATATATTTGACAGCTACAGCAAGATGGCGGACCTGTTGACAAAATGAAGTGATTAACTCCTGATTAACTCCAAAGAATGTCGTTAAGTTTAATTCTGCCGCTACAATTCAACTTGTCGTGACGGGTAGTACAAAAATTAAATACATTTATGTCAATAATGTCAGCCATATAAGGCTTTATTGACGGGATTTATCAGTCTGCACTATTGAATATGTTTGTTTCCATTTAAAGTATACTAGCAACCTGGTTCGCATATTACAAGTATTCTTAATAACCTCTTGCTAGTGTTAGGAGTGGGTGCACGTCGTTAATGGTGTACTGGGTGGGGCTCGAACCCGCAACCACTCGATCACAAGTCCAATACCATGCTTTAGATTACTTTAGCAAAAAGGGTATTTAACTCTGATAGTAGCCTACAAGAACGTAATTTATAACCGCCTGGAGTGGAGTTATTTTAAACAAAATACTGTGTTGTTTAGGTAATTAAATGTTCGAAGTATAATAATGTATTTGGATTGTTCTTGTTGGTAATTATGCTATCATTGCTTAACAAAATAATAAGTCTCTTTGTACATAATCATAAATATAAAATTTAAAACACCCCTGCTAAACAGAATTTCTTGAATTATATCTAAGAACACTTTCGATCAAGTCACCTTTCAAACAAAATAAAACGCACTCAAATCGGTCCATTCGTTTGGGAGCTACGATGACACAGACAGACACACAGACACAAAGATAGACCTTTAACACCCCTCTTTTTGTCTCGGGGGTTAAAAATGGCAATAGAGAATATGACTACATTTTATATACCTACATAGGGTAGCGTTATCACTAAATAGGTCTTTCATAATTATGTAATAATGTGCTTTTTAGTGGAAAGTAGATGTATTTTGTTTAAATATAATATGGGTAGGCCAACTAAACGCACTGCTCCAATGAGACAGCGATGTTTCGGAGCCAACGAAAATATCATCAATGTATACAATTTTTAGATATTTGTTGATTTTTAAGAAACCGCCCGACTGACTTCGATAAAATTTAAATGGGACCACCTGGAAAGTATACCCTTTGAAACAAAAAAATAATTTTCAAAATTGGTTCAGGCGTCTTCGAGTAATCGATGAACATACCTGTCGCATCTTCGGTCATTAGTACGAATGATTAGAGCGCCCTCTATAATAAATTCACCGGAAAGGAACACAAGCGCGATCTATCGGCGTTACGCAGAGTCTAGGCGGAGGGTGTTGGCGTGCGGACTGACGAGTTCACTTAGAGTTTGGTCACCGCCGAGTCAACACTAACCTAGGAACTGTACAGTATTTCGTTGCGTTTGCGTGTTTACAATGAATCAGTCATTAAGGGAGTTTTCTCATCGCCCGTACACACTTCGTGCCCACATTGTGCCTAGTCCTGTGACTGAGGATTCGACATACATAAAAAAAAAAGATTGCGACGAATTGAGAACCTCTTCCTTTTTGGAAGTCGGTTGAAAATTAAAATTATGTTTCCTAAACTATTCTACAGCTCCGCAAAATACAATTAATAAAACTACTAAAAATCAGACCCCATAACACTTATAAATAGAAATGCTTGGAGGAGAATTGCGGAGGTATAGTTACATTCAGCAGGAATTGCAGCTAGTAAAACATGAAACGAATGCCTTCAAATGGTATTATTTGTATGATTTGAATGGTTATAGTTTTATCGCTTTAAATTTAGTAAAATGCTGCACTAGTCATATCGGAAGTAAAGGAACAAATCTCATCTATACTAATATGATAAAGCTGAAGAGTGTTTTTGTTTCTCTAAACGTCTCTCTCTCTGAAACTACCATTCGGATTCAAAAAAATATATTTTATATATGATAGCCAGACTCACGAGGAATAGTATAGAGCATAGGTTATGTAATATCAAGCTCCGACCCTTATGTGTCGAGTGACTATAAACGCGGGGATCGGCTCGTGACGATATTATAACTTTTACTTTTAATGTTTTATAAACATGTCTGTTTACATGTCAATGAAGAATACAAGAGAGGTTAAAAGCATTTAGCTACTAATGGCACATTCTCAGATGGCTCTAAAGAGTGTGTCCGGGCCATTAATTCTATGAAATGGATTGCTAATTGCTTGCTACTTTTTCATGTATCAAAATACGAGGGGGAGGCCTCCTTTTTTAGATAAACTAAAAGTAATTTAGTTAAAAAAAACAAGTAAATATTGACCTTGGTGGCGTGTCCACGCGTGTCCACTACCTATGTTGCTGTTGAGATTATTTATAATCTTTTTTCTATCAAACCAAACGCTATTTCAGATTTGTCTACAAAGAAATAGTTAATTACTTACTCAAATTATGTATATTTGTGTGTATGTATACTTATAATATATTTGTGGCCCACAAATGTGGTACCGAATTATTAAGCTAGGGTTGCACATCATGCAACCGCACGAAAATACAAACAATCACTGCTGATAGGATCTGGAGGTTTCTCGAAGCCATAAGTCTGAAGCTACAAAAGACCAGAAATGGTCGAGGTAGCACTAGGCACTTAAAACAATAATAATAATGACACTCAAATTTAAACGTTACTTAACAATAATAGACCTTATCAGAGAAGATACAACAAATTGTCTTCGCGGCCAAGTTTCTAATTGATATAGATGGCGCGCACGGATTCGCTCAAATATCCTGTACTCTATTGACTATGGAAATAGTTAATATAGTAACGTTAAGTATGATCCACACCGCGTCTGTGACAAGGATAACACCTCCATGGTGTTTACGCGCTTCTCTTTTATGAAGGTAAGTAATCGCTTTTAGTGGTTTTGTAACCTTAAAAATTTCAAATCCGTTAAAAAATGGCAAAGATGTCGCGTAACAAACACAAAAAAAAAACAGTTGAATTGAGAACCTCCTATTTTTGGAAGTTTGGTAAAAATATTACTTCAAAAGGCTGGCCTGTTGGTCTAGTGGTTAGTGACCCTGACTGCTGAGCCAGAGGTCGTGTATTCGATTCCCACCTAAGTCTGGGTGTTCCTTGTGTCCGCTTGTATGTTTGTAAAGTCCCCCGCGACACAGGAGTAATTCCTAATGCGGGAGTTGTCTTTGTTAGGAAAAAAGAAAAAAAAAATGTTATGAACAAAGTACTCCCAAACTTTTTGAGGGCTGAAATGTGAGGAACAATGAGAACTTATCGATTGATACTGTAGTACTGTTATGTTTGTTTATTAATTTTTAATTATACCTATAAAAGGATTGAGATTTATAAAAGATTTTTTAATAGTAGTTTAATACATATACGTTAACTATTTTTATATATCACATAGGAAGATTTTTGAAGTGAAAACTTCTTTAGCGGCGTTGTGCACTTTTTGGGATGGGTAAAAAAATGTTAAACTCGCGTCAGGACACGTGACCCTGATCGAAAATTCGTAAGACGACGGAGCCGAGTTTCTTATATTTAGAAAAATATAACATTCGAAGTTCAAACATTTATGAGCGGCCAGGAGCGCAGAACTTCCAGTGGACCCTATGTATACATCTAGATATGTTATTACCTACTTTTTATTTTTAACCTAATTATATATATACAGATGTGTGTGTGTGTATGTATATGCAAATACATTGTAAAGTTATGTTTACACTTTTGACGTGCAGTCGACTACTACGACTGACTGTTTTTTAAACTTCTTACTAAACTTGATGTTTTTAAGATTTTCTATAATACCTTATTATAATACCCATAGCATATAATATAATGTTAACCAAAACTAAGATTTAATTAAAACTAACCTGACTCCTTGCGGTAGGAGTTCCCCTAATACAAAAGCTTGTATTCAATAACCCGTTTAGATAAAAATATTATATACTAGCAGCGCCCTTACCCGCGTAAGTCCCGATCCCGTTTGAATATCGGGATAAAAAGTAGCCTATATAATTATCCAGGTCTCCAGCTATCTACATGCCAAGTTTAATTGGAATCGGTTCAGTAGTTTTGGCGTGAAAGAGTAACAAACATCCATCTTCTAATACACTCCATAAACTTTCACATTTATAATATTAGTGGGATTTGATTTCGGTGATTAGAATATTGACTTCGATCGACACCAATTTTTTTAAATTAAATAACTTTTAACCGATCGGCGAACAGAGAGCTACAGTTATTTATATATTAAATGTAGAATTGATATTTCCTATTAAGATGCCATAATAAAAAGAAAAAAAACTGTGCCCCCGAGGTAAAGCACTGCTATATAATTATAAGACTATAAAGATAATTTAAAATATTAGTTAGATTCGAATAAATAAACATCAAATTGAAATATGAAGATGATTATTGAAGATGTCTCTGCTACCCGTGCGAAGCCGGGGCGGGTTGCTAGTTATATTCGGCAATCTTCACATTTGCCGATCCTGCCTGATCCCATTCGAATGCGGAGACGGCTTGTTGTCATATAATTTGACCCTGTTTTTGAATTATAAAAGTAAAGAAGGCTAGTAGGAGTGAAACTATAGTTATAAAATACAAAAATGTTGAATGGTATATCCGGATTAACCCTGAAATATCCGTGTTAAAGAATAAATGAACAATATCATGAACGTTGACATGAAAATTCAAACGACGATATTTCATTTTAACTCGACAATTAATCGAATTAATAACACGATTTTGATTCCAAAATACGACCAGTTCTTTCTTTAAAAGTTGCATTTAAATACTATTGCGCAAACTAAATAAGCTTAAAGGAACATTATACTTTCATTACAGACCTAATAATTATGGAAAAAAGACAATTAATAGGGATAATAACCCTATGTTTGATATATAACAATCCTATTTTCTCAGAACGGAAATCTTAAAGGATGATGTATAGACTCTTTTACACTCATTACTTACTGCAGAGTTCTATCGGCTCCCCGCTGTTTCTAGAACAAACATGACTTAGCTTTGTTTTGTTTCTAAACTCCTAACATGCCGATTGCTTTATAAACGCGACAGGGAATACTATAAAACTCTCAACATCAATAAAGTGCATTATTGTAGAGAGTCGTAAGACACTTGTCGTTGGCAAACATCGTTTATTGGTTTAATGGAGTTATCAAATCTAAAATGCCTGTGACAGTCCTGTTATTTTCTACTAGCTTTTGGCCGCAGCTTCGCTCGTTTGTAATTGCGTTAATCAGTTCAGGTATCGCACATCAAAATGTCCTTTTTTCTGGCAGTGATCTTAGCTATGTCCTTTCTTCTTTACCTACCCCTCTTTTGGCCGCAGGTTCGCTCGTTTATAATTACGTTAACCAGTTCAGGTATCGCACGGCAAAATTTACTTTTTTCTGGAAGAGATCTTCCCTATGTCCTTTCTTCTGTACCTACCCCTGAGAACGTGTATGCACAACTTTATGATGATCAGTTGAGTTATTGCCTCATTAGGTTGCAATTTTTTTCGATTGCACAGGACTATGTATTTTTTATAGTCGGAGATAAGACATTCTTTTTTTAAAAGAGTTAGGAGTGGGTTCACGTCGGTAGTGCACTGGGTGGGGTTCGAACCCGCAACCACTCGATCGCAAGTCCGAGCCATTACGCTACCGCCGTTTATAACCGCAAATTTTTTTGGGATGCTTCTGCCTAGTTTGGGATCAGATAGCCGTGTGTGAGTGTGTCCAAAAATTTTTGGGATGCTTCTGCCTAGTTTGGGATCAGATAGCCGTGTGTGAGTGTGTCCAGTTATTAATATACACATAAACATATAAGATGAATCATATCCATCATTATTTTCAAAGTTGTTTTTTTTTTATGGTAAACCCAGATGTTAAAGTAAATGACATGGCAATAGCGGGGTAATTTTTTTACGTGTTAATTGAAATTTCTTCATTGCTAAGTTAATTACACTCACAATTCGCGGGATCTATGGACTGTGATGACTGACCTGTTGGTCTAATGGTTAGTGACCCTGACTGCTAAGCCAGAGGTCGTGGGTTCGATTCCCACCCAGGACAAATAATTGTGTGATAAGCACGATCATTTGTTCTGTGTCTGGGTGTAATTAATCTAAAATATGTATGTATTTAGAAATATATAAGTATGTTTATCAGCGGTCTGGTTACCATAGTAAAGGCTCTGCCTAGTTTGGGATCAGACGGCCGTGTGTGAGATGTGTGGAGTTATTATTATTATAATTTAGTTTATACGGAACCTCAGGACCTCTATTTTATACAATACACTGTCAACATCCAAGCCCACTAAAAAAATCTTGCTGTCCATTACACGACAAATAAAAAAAACATCATCTATATATAAATTAACCGAAATAAAACTTTGTACAAGTGACCTCTGAGGCACAATTGACAACTATCAACAATTCAATTAAGTTCCAAGTTCTCAACTTTAACATGTTTAGCGATCATTAACTAAGTAATTAAGTATAGAACAAGTTGGCACAAAGTTTTATTTGACTTTAGGCAGTACGGGGAAATTTGAGAAGGACGTCTTTTTACATCAAGCTACATATAATTGATTTTATTCTACCACTAAGGTGGTGAACAATCATACGAATTTTTGCATAGTAAGTTTTTACTGCAATATATTGTAAGTGAAATTAATTTTTATTTCTTGTCTAATTGGAGCCGACCGACGGGTATGAATCCAGGGGCTCAAAAGGATACTATCAAAGTACGACTCATTTTAAATACTCGGGATTAACAAAAAAAATGTGAGGTCAACCTTTGTCGAGTCAGGGAATAACCATTAAAAGACAAATAAAAGCCTGTAATTGTAAATTTCTCTGAGGGCGCCAGAGGCGCGCCCTATTCTGGGCGGTCAGAGCCTCCGCCCACACCGGTGCACCGTACAGTGCCATTGACCGGACAACCCCCGTGTACAGCCGTCTCGTAGCGACGCTGGGTCCGCCCAAATTGGGTAAGAGTCGCCCAAGGGCGGACGCAGCGCCGACCAGCTTTGGAGCAAGCTGCAGGAAGTGCTCGTCAAAGCGCCACCTACCGTCGAGGATCAGGCCCAGATATTTTATATGGGCCTGAACCGGTACGAGGACCGAGTTGACCTCTATAGAGGCGCCAGGGGGTGGACCACGACGGGGCCCATGAAATAAAAGGGCCTCCGTCTTATCCAGGGCCACCCGCAAACCCAGCGCCTCGATGCGCCCGACCACCAGAGAGACTCCCCTGGTGACCAGGCGCGCCGCCTCCTGAAAGTTCACCCCCCGGGCTGTGACCAACGTGTCATCGGCGTAACAGATTACGCCAAGCCCGGGGGGGAAGTCGCCTCGAAGGGCCCAGACGTACCCCATGTTCCACAGGAGTGGTCCAAGGACAGACCCCTACGGAACACCGCACGACATGGGCCGACGACTCAAATTTCCGTCTCGGTCCTCGTACATGACGGTACGCTCCTCTAAATAGTCTGCCACTAGCCGCCTCAGGTACCCTGGCACCCCGTGATAATGGAGTGCTTCCCTGATGCAGCTGAATGGCAGACTATTGAACGCGTTGGCGATGTCCAACGACACCGCCAACAGCACGCCACCACAGCTCACTACCTCTTCGGTCACGGCCCTCAGGCGCAAAATAGCACCGACCGTCGAACGTCCCGCTCGGAAACCGAATTGGGCGTCCGACAAATCGGGGCTGACCTCGCCAAGGTGCCGGACGATGCGGGCAGAGAGGACCCTCTCGAACAGTTTACCCGCCTCGTCCAGCAACACGATGGGTCTGTAGGCCGCGACCGAATCGGTAGGCCGTCCCGGCTTCCTTAAAAGTACCAGCTTTCCGCTCTTCCAGCAGTCAGGGAAGCGTCCGGACGCCAAGCTAGCGTCGAATACCTCCCTGAGGCGGTCGGACATGTGGTCGAGGGCTAGGGCCAACACTCGGGCAGGGATCCCGTTTGGCCCGGGGGCGGTGTTCTTGGAACAGATCCGTAGAACAGCCGCCCCTACCTCCGCCTCCGTGACGGGCGGAACACCATCCTCCTCGTTCTCCCCGTCGTCTCCGGCCAAAAGAGCCATCGACGGGGATACGTGCTCCACCCGTTGCGGGAAAAGGCCCTCAAAAGTTACCGATACTCCTAACTCAGGGAGGCGTCACTGAGCTCACAACTCCACCCGTGACCACGTTTGGTGCAATTCGGCCGAAATGTCAGGTAAATAAAAAGGTATTGTACCTTGTAGTTATTATTGTGATTACGTCCCGATTTACACATCTAATATGAATTATTCTTTTTACTTCCTGATCATTATTTGAAAAGCATACGGAAAATATCTAAAGAACAGTATTGCATATTATTGTTATAATTTAGGTCAATTACCAGCGATGAATTAAATTCCTTTAAGCCATTAATTTCGCAATAAAATTAATAATTAAAAAGGAGAATTAATCACGTCTTTACGGGAATTAACGCGATCACGAAAAGGTATTACATACCTCTGGATTGCCTGACGTATCTGCCTGTGACCACCGGTCGAAACGTCAGGCAATTCAGAGGTATGTAATACGTTTTCGTGATCGCGTTTATTCCTATAAATACATAAATAATATTATATCATGGAACGCGAAATTTTAAAAGTTAGAGAGTTATTCACTCTTTTACTCGTCAACTAAAGAAATCTTCACCGCTGTATTCTGTGAGGCAGAAGTATCTACTATCGAAGGCTAACAATTAATATTAATATCTGTGACAAGACGGAGCTATCTAGATCGAAACTAAGCATGGTACATTACAAAATCACAAAGTAAGCATTCGTGGGTACAAATATTTGCACTATCGATGTCACGCACCTTTGCACGCACCTTCATGCACGCATGCACCTTTTATGTCGTAATTTGTATTAATAATATATGGAATTGTATTACTTTTATTGATATATTACGCTTATTGAACGCACCCCTATTTAGGGCAAGCTAGTGGTATAATAAAGACAATTACCCTCTATTCATTATATTACATCATATACGTGGGAAGGGACCGAAAATATTATGTGTAGCTAGCCGCTTCCCGTGTTTATGACCACTACTCCGCTCCTGAGGGTCGAAGCGTGATGTTAAATAGCTGATTACCTTCCTCAAGAATTGAGCTATCAAATAGACAAAGAATTTTTATATATTAAGTAAGTAAATATAGTTTATTTGCCATTAAATGTTGTACATAAGTTATTATAGTTGACATAAATGCTAACATTTAGTCATACTGACATGCAAAAACTTATATTAAATATTACAAAATTAAATGAAATTAGTATAATAAATTGAAAACTAGTCTACGAACGAAAATTAAATAACCATTTTTATAAACATAAAAAAAACGTTGTGAATGTCAATAGTACAAGTGAATTAATAATATAATTATTATTTACGCTCTTTCAAATAGATCTTTCAATGTATAAAAACAGTTTTGTATTCAACTGTTTTTTAAATCTTGATAAAGGTAGATTTTTAATATCTTCTGGCAACGCGTTTTTAAAAACTTTGACACACATGGAACAACAGTTTTTTTGAAAAGGAGTTGTTCTAGGTTGATAATTTAAAACCAATCGATCGCTGTGTCTTGTGTTTCGTGGAAAAACATATTTAGCTTTGCTGAATACATTTGGATTTGCGTTTATATATAATAATAATAACTCCACACATCTCACACACGGCCGTCTGATCCCAAACTAGGCAGAGCCTGTACTATGGTAACCAGACTGCTGATAAACATACTTATATATTTCTAAATACATACATATTATAGATAAATTACACCCAGACACAGAACAAATGATCGTGCTCATCACACAATTATTTGTTCTGGGTGGGAATCGAACCCTTAACCTTATAAATTAATATATGTAAGTTATGTTTTCACTTCTGACGTGCAGTCCAACGACTAACAGTTTTTTTTAAGTTAACGGTTTTATTGTAAAGAAACAATTATGATGCAGACACTGTACTAAAACCTCAACAATAATTCGGAAATAAAATCCATTCTCAACTTAGAAGATAATGTAATTATTGTGTTGTTCTTATCATCATATCTATTTGATTTCAATTTGCATGCTTTCATTATATTCTAGAAAATAATATATATAATTAATTTTTATTATAGAACAAGTCACACCGAACCCTACAAGTAAAGGTCTCCTTCAGTTATTCTACGTAATGCAACGCTTGTGTCTGCTCAGTGGCATTCACTATTATTTTTCAATCTCAAGGCGCGGTGTACTTTTAATTTCTGCTGTTAAATTACATTTCTCCTTTCTGTTGACAGACAAGGACGTTTGAATTTATGATAGAATCATATTAAAGACAGGAGATGTTGAACAATATTTGTTTGGTATTTTGTCATTTAGTTTTTGAACGAGTAACAACAATTTATGACGATGTCAAATTAAATTCAACTAGAGATCGCGTGGTGGTCGAATTTCGACCATGGTTCTTTCATTGGCCAGTATAATGGGTCAATTGTATACTAGTATAACTAATAATGGATATATTCTGAAATAAATGGAAGCTTATTATTATTATTATATTATTATAACTTGAGCTGTGCATTGAGCATTGTGTAGACTTACTTACCATGACAGCTAATCACATACCTACTGGACACGTGTAATTTCATTAAACCGTTTTTATGTAATTTTTAAAATTGTAAGACATATTGTTTAAATATTTTAGCTTTCTGCACTTCTTCTATATATAAACTGTAAATATTACAAAATTCACGTTACTACGGTCGCGAAATTCTCTTAAAAAGGGGTACAAAGAACTATTTTCATAATACAGATGCAATGGTGATGAATTTGATAATACAGATGTAATGGTGTTCGTTGGAAAGCGCATCATTTGAGGATGGTAAGACGAAGTTTTTATTAATTTAATTTTTAAATAACTTTTTTTATTTAAGAAAAATTACAGAGATTTCCCAAAAAAATAAAAAAATTGTCGTGACAGTGTTTTTTTTTTATGGAATGAAAACGATCACACACAAATTTATTGAAAATCGTCAGGACAACGAATGTTTAGGTCAGCAAGTTTTTAATAAATTAGTTTTTTATTAAATATTGAAAGTATCGTTAGTATTCAATTGTGGATGTATTTTTTTAACAAATTTTGCAGATTTCATTTATTTTCACCAGTTGTCGCCCAGAGCGTGAAATTCGTCGGTTATTCATTAAATTATTGATAATAATCAAGCTCTGTTGGAATTATGAAAAACAATCTTTTCATTTTTTTTATGTCAATAGCTTTCGTGTTATTAATAGTTTAAAAAAATAGAATGAGCGCGGTTTACAAATACAATAACATACAAAATATTTTACACAAATTCCATTTCCGCAAGATACGGACATTTTGTTTATTCTGTAGATTGTTCAGAAATCTTGATATTGGGAAGAAAATTTAATATTTTATACTAGTTTGTGTCCGTGACTCCGCTTACGTTAATGTAGATTAATCATTAAACCATTTTCTATCCATTCGGAACTGGGAACAGTACTTTTGTCTTGCCCAAAAGTACTTTATGTTGTCCTTTCTATATCTGACAATATCTGACAAGACATACAGAGTTCAAGCACTATTATTTGTCCTGGGTGGGAATCGAACTTACGACCTCTGTCTCAGCAGTCAAGATCACTAACCACTAGAACAACAGCCCCGTCAAAAAAGTATATGAGTTTATGGTAAGTGACATTTAAAATTTTGTCAGCATAAAACGAGGGGATCCGTGCAGCTCCTCAGCATTTTGTTGGTTATTATCAACCTAATTCAAAAATAACGTTCTTATATGACGAGTTATTGTAACTTAACCCAAGTTGATAGGGAATGAAAAATTATGAACATGATAGAATTGACTAATTTGAAACGCATACTGAAAATTATGTTAAATGTCCCCACCTAGCTTCCCTCCAGCTCAAAAAAATTATGTGAGCATAAGCATAAATGAAAAACTCGTTGTAACGAGTGTTCTTAGACCAAAACGAACCACGTAGATCAATAAGACCCGGAGATATAGAGAAAGAGAGCTACGAAAACAAGAAATATACAGAAGAAAATCGCGTTTGAATGTAATTTGAAAGGGGTAAAATCTATGCATCAAAATTTTCTTATTTTTTTAAGTTAGTCGATTGGATACAACGGCAGGACCAACTTGTAATAAATTTAATAATTTTATTAATATACATATTTTTCTAAGTAAAATATAAGTATTCGGGGTTTACAGGGATGTCCTTTCTAGGGTACACCTGAGGCCCCGGCCATAAGACAAGGTGACGAAACACGGTGTGGTTTTAGTCGGTTTGGCCCTGTTGAGGTGATGACCCGTGGGGGTTTCCACAAATAAAAAAAAAAACCGTAAAATACTAGTATGAAAATTAGCTGTTTTAACACGATAGCAAAGACAAGATAGACGTTAGCAGACCATGCATACTAGTTGTAACAGTTTAAAAACAGCTAAGAAATCCCTAATCATTAATGATTCAATGATTCTAGTGGTTGCCCAAAAGTTTGACTTTAATTCATTAATTAATGATGAAGCTCCGTCGAAGAAAGAAAAGAGAAACTCTTTTTTTTTTTATTGATTATACTAGATAAAGATAATTGTAGAAAAATAATGACGGATGAACAGAAAATTCTGAAAAAAATTGTGTTTTTGCTTTTTGTACACAATTATATTTTTCCTTCGATCAAATTTTCATTGTACTTTTAATGTCAATTCATTTTAAAATGTTAAAAATTGTATAGCGGCTTTCTAATAATAAGTTATGTAGGTTTTGAACTTAGCTGTTTATATATTATATTTTTGTGATTATTTTGTAAAAAAAATGAAAATACTGTAATTTACCGATAGTAATTTCTTTTAAAGACGGTATATATTAATTATGCCATTAATATATTTCACACTGACAAAATGTTAAATTTTTTTTATTGTTATTGATTTACGTTACAACTCTATTAAGATTCCTCGCAGTTTCACCTGCGTTTATGGTCCCTGCTTCGCTCCTAGGGGTCGTAGCGTGATGTTACACAGCCTATTACGTTCCTCAAAAACTGTACTATCATATGCAAATAGAATTTAATAAATCCGACCGGTAATTCTAGAGATTAGCGCGTTAAAACAAAAAACGAACTTCAGCTTTATTAAATGAGTATAGATGTAAAATATAAGAAAGAATGTGAACAAAGTTGGGGATGTAAGTAGTTATTTTATAAAATAAGTGGATAGTCGATGTACTCACCTGGTCAGTGGACAAATGAATGCAGTGGCTAGAGCAGGCGGGCTTATATACTCTTTTCTTGTAGGGGCGGGCGGGAACAGCAGCGCGCGTGGAGCTAGATCTAATATTAGTTTGTTAAATTTTCTTGTGGATTTTGTAGAGTTATTAAAATACTAAGTTTTTCTTGAAACTTCAACTGTAATATTTTAAATATGAGGGTTGATTTGTTCTTTGTAGCGTTCCGTACCTCAAAAGGTAAAAAAAAGAACCCTTAGTAGATGTCTTGTCCGTCTGTCCGTGTGTCACCACCGATTTTCGCAGGAACGGGTGGACCTAAAAAGTTGAAATTTATACCAGATACTGAAGTCTATGGTCCCTATTAGGTGTATAAAAATCAAGGTCCTGAGTCAACACGATAAATAGATATGGGTAAATTTAGATTTTCGTGAAAACTTGTAAGTACCTTAAAGTTTATCTAAATTTTCAACTTTTTTTTTTTCGGAATTTTCCCTTTACTTGTGCTGTAAGACCTTGCTTTTAACCAAAATTGGCAATTCTAGGTCAACCGGAAATACCCTATAGGTTTTGAGTCGAAAACCTATAGGGTACTTCCCATTTACTTAGAATCATGAAATTTGGTAAGAAGCAAGGTCTGACAGCACAAGTGAAGGAAAAAATCCGAAAGTCGTTAATTTGTTGTTATATCACATAAAAAAAATTAAAAACTTATATTTTGCGGTTGGATTGTTCACTTTGTGGTACAAGTTAAGTTTATCTTTCAAAAAATACGGGAAAAAGACTTTTATTGCTTACGGAACCCTCGGCGCGCAAGTTAGACTCGCACATGTCCGGTTTTTTTTTTGTAAATAACCCGCTACGTAAATAACTAGGTATCTAAAATTCCAAGAAGTGCATGATTTATATTGGACATTCCAACGTTTGTTTTTCCAACTCACTACTCTGATCAACAACTAATTTATATATATATATTTTTTTTTTTTGAGATGTTTGTAATTTTTGGCATAGATCTATGCCGAAAATTAGCCATAATGAGGCCTTGGTACCGTCTTTTGTTCTATCTTCTTGTCATGATAATTTAATAATAATAATAAGCATTTATTACAGGCTGCATATGCTCATTGGTAAATACATTAATCTAAATATACATACTAAAACATTATGTGTTAGTGGCTGAACTAGTCTGGGTATACCACCATACTATACCATATATTTATCACCTTAATTAGGAACAATTCTCTTAATACCATTAGGCCAAAATAGTTTCGGAAATTAAAAGTTTCTAATTAAATAAGGAAATATACATTGCTATCTTAAAGATATACTTATATGTAGAAAATATCTAATTATTATAATTATTGATGTAAAAGTAGGCATATTCACAGTAACAATTCACAGATTGGTATATATTTTTACGTAGATTATTAATAAAATTATTATAATAAAATGTTAAACAATCATGCTGTAGGTTGAGGTGTTAAAGTGTTTTCTGTTCCTATTAATGTAGTTGATTTTGCATCACTTATGAGTTTTTTTTTTTCAAATTAAATAAACTATTTAGTTAATTTCTTTACAATAAGTTTAAATAAATAACAAGAACAAGTAAATATCTTCATAGAACTGTAAAAATAACGTTTGTCAATGTCAAAAAATGTCATCTGTAAATCTGTTTTTATACCGACTCCACGCATGCCACTAGTCCGCCCAGGACCTCCCGGAGCTATAACGCACTTCCCACTTCTACGAAACGTTACTTTTGTGTATATTGCAATAGAATAAATGATAATTATGATGCTTTACTTACCATAATATTAGATGGGTTACCACTTACGGGAGGTCACTGCGTCACGACCCTCGTTCTCTCTAAACAACGCACTGGCATAAGCCACGTTTTCTATTTACCGCGGAAATCAATAAACAATATTTTTTATATGCCTAAGGTGGCAAAACAAACACACGAAGTTACCGGTGCTTAATACTTGGAATAGTAGCGGTGAAATAATTTTTTATATTACTAAGGTTTCAAATAACCACACCCGGTAACAGGTGCTCATAAATAATTGCAACCCTCCCTCCGACCCTTGTGCTCTGGCAATCCTGCTCACCAACAACAATCCAATACTATGTGCACAATAGATTTCTGCTTAAATAGAAGGCACCTCGCTACACTAGCTTTTCCAATCTACAGTAAGCTGCGATTACACAGCGCTATGCTAAGCTGGTGCGGCTGCACAACAGATTTCTGTTCAAATTCGATGCTCCCAGCTGGTGCAGTTCCTTTTACAGAAGTCTTTTGTTAGACATCACTAACCTAATATATTTAGTTTCTTAGGCTGGTGGATGGTGGTATGTGGATTTCTGCACGAATTGGAGCCCCCTGGTTGGTGCACTTCTTCCAATCTACAAAATACTGCGATTAAACAGCACGGTAGCATATGATTTTTATGTGGTAGACTGCACGACAGAATCTTGATCGAATTGGAGCCTCCCGGCTGGTCCACTTTTTTATACCTTCTTAGACGGAAAACGGTTTTAAAAAGAAGTTTCCAATTAGTTATCTAGTGAAAACTTCTTTATGCACGTTTGTGCACTATGGAGATAAGCACTGAACTCGCGTGACCGTCACGCTCAGATGACATATAGATGTGTCTGTATGTGTTTTCACTTCTGACACTTCGTCCTACGACTGACAGTTTTTTTTTAAGAGGTCGCGCCGTTCACTTTTATAAATAAGGCACATGTTTCTAGTGTTGTGAATCCTATTTATGAGTGGGTACCTTATATATCAGTGTCTCTGATTGTACCAAATATAATTTTCTTTCTATCTTTTCTTTATTTCAAAAGTGCCCAGTGGCAATAGCCTGTCTCTCTATTACGTGACCTGGACCAAATAGTAGTGGGCAAAATATATTTCTTTTTTTTTTAAAGAATACTAACGTAACTAGTAATCTGGTTAACCCCTCCAGCTAAGCTAACTACTTGTGTTAGGAGTGGGTTCACGTTTGTTATACACTGGGTGGGGTACGAACCCGCAACCACTTGATCGCCAGTCCGACGCCTTAGCCATTACGCTACAGCCGCTTAAATGAATATAGGTGCTTAATGCGCTTCTGCCTGCCCTTCAAGGTACGTATAGATAGGATCTGGTACATTTTAAAAGAGATTACCTTCGCATAAAACATTATCTTGTTTGTGTACCTAAGTTTAAACTTATCTACTTAACAACTGAGAACGTCTCAACGTCGCATCAGACTTGTTTGTGATCGACAACTTTTAAAAGTTAAACCTACTTTCCACGTCTGATTCTAGATAACGAAGATATCGGTGACCGTGGTGATTTGAGTTGAAATACTTTATATAAAGTAGAAGCGGGGGTCTCTTATCGAAGATTCGGCTTCTAAAAGTTAATTTGATAGTAATTGCGACTGTTGAACCCTGTTTATGAATTTAACTGGTTTCATTTATAAAACCAATTTATTATAATAATAAATAACTTGACACATATGTCACGCACAGCTGTCTGATCCCATACTAGGCAAAGCCTGTACTAGGGTAACCAGACTGCTCCCGGATCCCTCCTAATTTAGGCGCAGTACGGCACACCGTGTGGTTTTTGTCGGTTCGATTACGACACACCACCCCACCGAAAACCCCGGTGGGGTGACGGCCCGAGGGGGTTTCCACACGCACAAAAAAAAAAGGGTAACTTACTGCTGATAAAGCTGGGCAGCAGTAAGGATCACTAATCACTAGACATAACACTTTATTTCATGAGGAGTGTTAAATAATATTTAATGCATCATCCTGTTCAATCAATTATTTATCCTGGGATGGAATCGAACCCACGACCCCTGGCTCAGCAGTCAGGATTGCTAACCACTAGACTAACAGGCCCATCAAATACACATACATATATATACATATATTTGCACTGAACGGAATCAAATCCCAGACTTCTGATGTTGCAGTCAAATTCTCTACCGCTGCGAGTTAAAACTACTACTTAGACTTTATGCAATATACTCGCCGATAGATTAACTAAAGTATTCAATCAATTTCATAGGAATAAATTCAATTTGTCTCGAAAAAATTGGGAGAGAACAATGTGTGCTCAATGAAACGTGCTATTTGTCAGTCTATTGCAATATTGTTGGTAAATTTGACGTGTTATTATAATATACAGTACATTTACCAGTAATAGAATATTTAGTAAGCATTTACCACTGTGGGGGCAAACGTAGTATCAAGAAATATCTTTAATTAAAAATTGATCATTAATTATTCGAAATCGTCAATTAAAAAATTAATTATTATAATTCAAAATTATAGATCAACACTTATTATCTAACCAATTTTAATTACAAGAACCATATTTGTAGTTTAATGATAACGATATTTCTACGGATAAGTCATATCATATCATTTCATAACAAAGTTAATATCTAAGGCTTAAATAACCTCGTCTTTTGGTTCTATTGACTTAGAAGCTTTATTTTTTACAGCTTCAAGGGATCGCAGACATAAGTATTTTCTCCGGCCTCCATTAGTGCTGGCCTGGGGGCGGGCTGACCGTTACCCTTGCAGAAGCAGGCTCAAGACGGTGGCGCGACGTGTTCCACGCGCACCTCTCTAATCTGTAGGGGGTAAGGCCCCCCGTACTCCATGGTGTGGTCGCCTGCTGAAGGCGACTAAGGTCTGCAGGGGTTCCCGGAGGACTCCTTTCTAGGGTATACCCGGGTCCTCCTGCAATAGACCTCCTTGTGACGGAACACCGTGTGGTTTTAGTCGGTTTGATTCCGACATACCATCTTACCGTTAGCTCCGGTGAGGTGATGACTCGTGGGGGTTTCCACAGTATTTGATGTTTCTGGATTTTCACTTACTTTACCTTACATCTTAACAAAGCATCGCTAGCTCGAATCCCGTGGGTCACACTTTTAGGATACATCTATAACTCCCATAATTAACACGAATGCGAACTAATCGCATCATTTAGCTAACAAATTGAGGACGCATCCTTAGTTCGCATAAAGAAAATTATTCACCTGGTGTACAATAGATAACTTAAAACTGTAAGTGTGTTTGTACAATTGGTGGCCTTTAACACGCATCCATAGAATCAATGAGTACGTAAAATACATTGCTTCCTAAACCAATTTCTAGCAAGGATACACTACGGTATTAAAATTAAGCAATATTACTGATAATTTTAAAACATTTTTTTTTTTTATGGTAAAGGGGGCAAACGCAGACGGGTCATCTGATGGTAAGTGCCTACCGCCGCCCGTGGGCACCTGCAAGTTGCCACTCAAGAGTCACAAGTGCGTTGCCGGCCTTTAAGGTAGAAGGGGAAGGGGGAAGAGGGGGAGAGGGAGTGAGGGAGAGAGAGGGGGAAGGGGGGAAGAAGAGGCAGAGGGAAGGGTTAGGGCCTTTTTTTTTTTTTAAACCACACGGTGTGCCGTACTGCGTTAAGTAGGAGGGATTAAGACATCCGGAACTCTCCTAGCGCCTGCCCGCAAAAGCGCGGGCACCATCTTCTGGTAAAAACCTCTCAATTAGGCGACGTCCAGGCACACGCGGACGACGCCTCCTCGCGGGGGGCCACTATAGCGGCTGGAGGTTAAAACCCGCCCCGTCCACCCGCGGCCACACTCAGGGCGGCATGAGGCCCTGGTACGCGCGCCTCCGCCGCCCGGTTCGCCGGCGGCGAATTAGGTCCGAGTGGAGATCGTCCTCCCGGACCCGTTCCGCCGCCTCCTTCTGCGAGATGACGTCCTCACAGAAGGTCGCGACCGCGGTAAAATTCCTGTTGCTACCGGCCATGGAGCGTATGACGGCCGGTAGCGAGAGATCTCCTCCGATGACTGCAGTGAGGGCCCGACGCTGCGTTGCCCAGGCGGAGCAAACCGCCAGCGTGTGCTGAGCCGAGTCCTCACTGCAGTCGCAGTGGTGACAGGCGGGACTCAGATCCCTCCTAGCGACCGAGTGCAGGTACTTCCCGAAGCAGCCGTGCCCGGAAAGAACCTGCGTCAGTCGGAAGGAAAGGGTCCCGTGCTGCCGCCCTGCCCACTCGACGATGACCGGCTGGAGGAAGGGTTAGGGCCTCCAGTAACCTCACTCACTCGGCGAAAAGCAATGTAATCATTACCTCACTGCCGGTTTTCTGTGAGGCCTTGATATTACTCCGGTCGAGCCGGCCCATACGTGCCGAAGCATGGCTCTCCCACTAAAAAACAAATGTTTTAAAGTTAGCAAGAAAATCGCTTAATAAATATCCATAGCTTATTAAACATAGTCATATCTAGTGGAAACATAGCCTTATTATTAGCATTGTTTTGAACGTAACATGACGACCCCAGAAGATCTGGCAGAAGCCAAAGAAATATATTAAAACAAACGGAATTTAATACTTTTCCTAAATTCGTATCTTTCATAGACCGGTATTATGTTACACAACCTCAATTGCTGTCTAAAAATAATTATTTACTTTTATAAAATGTTATTATTTTAATGCCAATGAGCGTACCGCAACGTGTTAAGGAAAGGTGGGTTCATATGTTAGGGTCGTAATGTAAATCCCGGGAATGACGTAATCTGCTACAACTATTTTAGGAAAATTCGTCATTTTTAATAAAGAAATCTCAGTTTGTAACTGAAAAATCGAACTTGAAAATTGATCGAGCTTATATTTCGTGAGATATATGGTGACAGGAATGTAGATGCAATGTCCTGATTTTTTTTAACGTCTGTATGAATAACGTTCAATTCTTCAACTCCCAAATTCTGAAACACATGCGAGGCTCCTGAGATCATCGGAAAACCAGCACTTGAAAATACCATTGCACTTCACAAATTTTTTTCAAGTTCTTGCAGCTCCGTTGTGGAATGCATTGCCTAAAACCGTGAGACGTGCTCAATAGCTACACATTTTTTTTTAAATTGGTCACTGCTCTGTCGTTATAGTTACATAAATATAGACACTGACAATATTGGATATATAATGTATATATTTATGTAATATGAGGGGCTCGTGGCTCAGTGGTAACCGAGTAGGTTACCACATTACGAAGTTCAGTAATACTAGCCAGGTCAGTCTAGGATGGGTGACATTCTTAACACATAGAGACCCCTCCGTGCCTCTGTGGCATTCGTTATGGGTAGTTGGAGCCCTAAAAAGTCCGACAACCTGGTCTAACTACAGAACTTCGATATCGCCTAGTACTTGGGTTGTGGAGGTCTGATGGCAGTCGCTTCACGTAACCGACCCCAACTTAGTTGGGAAAAGGCGCGGAGGATGATGATATTTATGTAATATTAGTATGTATATATGTATGTGTATATAGGTATTTTAAAAATTATACTTGTGTATGAACCTACAAAATGTATTTAAGGTATATAAAATTGTTATGTATCTATTTGCTCCTACATTCTTATTGTTCAATAAGCTACGGAGCTGAGTTTGTACACCATCAAACTGCCTTATGCACTGATGTATCGCATTTGTCCATCTTAAGGTTGTCTGGAAGAAATCGCAACTAGCAATAAGACTGTACCAGACACTACTCAATGTTTGGTTTGTTTCCATAAACAAAACAAACATTGAGTAGTGTCTGGTACAGTTTACCAGTTTAGTTCAGTGGTAAAAGTTATACCATTGTAACTTTTTCTATGTTGAACAATATTGTATTGTACTCGTATTGTTATACTTATCAGCTATACAACGCTCCTATAAATTTTGACTACAGCTTTGTATCACCACCACATATATAATGCTGTATATTATTTGACTAGCAGAGTCCCGCGGTTTCACCCGCGTTAGTCCCGATCCCGTGGGAATATCGGGATAAAAAGTAGCCTATGTGTTAATCCATCTATCTTATAATCTCCAGCTATCTACATACCAAGTTTCATAGCAATCAGTTTAAAAGTTTTTGCGTGAAAGAGTAACAAACATCCATACATACATACATCCATACATCCTCACAAACTTTCACGTTTGTAATATTAGTATGATGTTATCAGACTTGAAAGCTTTACTTGCTTCGTAATTGTGTACAAATATGAGAATAGTCTATGATCTATATCTACATCTCTGCACTTAAATTATAAAACTCTGTACCCAAGGCAAGAAAATTCTGTGGTTTCTGTTAATGGCATTTTCATTAAAGCATGTTAAGGAGCACAGCTTTATACAACTAATTCATTTTAAAATTTTATTTGTAGGTACTTTAGTTGGCGATCTTAGAAGGTATTATACTTATAAGCGAGGTTAGGCACAGCGCGATGAAAAGCAGATGTTAGGCGGTAACCTTTTATCTTTATGGAATAGGGGGCAAATGAGCAGACGGGTCACCTGATGGTAAGCGACTACGGCCGCCCATGGGCACCTGCAACTCAAGAGTCACAAGTGCGTTGCCGGCCTTCAAGGTGGGAGTAGGGGAAGAGGGGGGGGGGGTGTTCTTTCCATATTTGATAAAATTAAGTTAATTATTGTATGCGAATGTCATGACCGGTTACATACACTGCAGAAATGCTCACGACCCGACCATTTACGCACACTAAGCTATCTGCCACACATAACATACTGCAATTTAATAATAGCTATGGGAAACGCGTTATGCGGTATGTGTTGCCAAATGTATTAAACTCATTTCCACAAGAAATTATTGGGATAAGGGAAGGGTTAAGGGCTCCAATAACCTCACTCACTCGGCGTAAAACAATGCAATTGCTTCACTACCGGGTTTTTGTGAGGCCGTGGTATCACTCCGGTCGAGCCTATACGTGCCGAAGTATGGCTCTCTCTCTTGCCTATAAACTACCGACAACAGTCTCATCATTTACATGTGTTATTATTGTTGTTTAACTCGTTAATAATCTAGACTAGGCATCTCTAACTCAAGCATCGCACCTATCATAATATTTCTTGAAACACTTAAATATTTTCATTAGTTTTTCAACATGGCCCCGTCTATTAAGTGCCATTCCATTATCGACCGGCTACTTAGAGTGTAATTACGCACTGGCGGTAAGAGTTCGTGATGATCATTCTCTTTATTGTGAACATAGTTTGTCGATTAAGAATATATTTAATAAATAGTCTATGGCACTTTGCTTAAACGATTTGAGTAACCCTTTAAACGCGTGTATATACCTTGCCGTGTGGAAACCATCGCTACTACAGAACAACTTCACTAAATATTGAGATTTAAAGAGTGATTGTGAGTTTGTTTGCCCGATTTCTTCTCACAAGCCTCAACTATTTGGAAACGCGAGATTAAAAAACTACACTAGCATATAATCTTAACTATTTGCAACACTGTTTTATTTGAATTGCGGTTTCACCCGCGTTAGTCCTGATCCCGTAGGAATGTCGGGATAAAGAGTAGCCTATGCGTTAATCCAGGTCTCCAGCTATCTACATACCAAGTTTCATCGCAATCGGTCCAGTAGTTTTTGTGTGAAAACATTACAAACATACATACAAAAACACAAATGTTTCCTCTTTATAATATTAGTTTAGATTAGTTTAGATAATAATCAAAGATAAATACTACAAAGACAAAAAAAGTTCAGTCTCAGTTCTAACCAGGAAAATAAAAAACTATAATATGTAATTTATTTTTCATACGATTGTCTGGAATAGGCATACGCCGGCCTAATGTCCCATTTTGCTAAGACAGCTGTGTCGGTTATTATGAATTAGTAACTATTATCTTATCTGTGCCTTGGCTCTTCGACGGCGTTCTTTGTTATGAGTTATGATACGCCAAAAAACAATAGGAATTAATAAATATGATCTTTGATGAAAACGAGATCTGCAATCTCCTCAAAGAAACATTTCTTTTTTTTATTTCTTCATTAACCCATTTTTAAAGTTATTATAAACGCATTAAATTAATAAGCCATTTTTGCAGTACATTTAGGCTGCGTTTCCACCAGAGATGTGCGAGGTAGCTGAGCGGTGCGAGGATGCGTAACGAAACTGTGAAACGAAGTGAGCGTTTCCACCAGAGATGTACTAGGCCGCTGATCGATGCGGAAATGCGTAGCGACTGTGAAACGGTGCGCAAAAGAGCAGTACGAGGATGTGTACAATACACATCGATCTCTAACAAACACCGTCTAGCACACATCCCTCGCACCCACCGCTCGCTTATTGTATTCGTACAGAAACCTCGCTCCGCTAAGCGGTTTCCACAGGAACTGCGCTGAATGAGGCTAGGTAAATAAAGCGATTCTATTGGTTCTTAACAAACACATCCCTCGCTACGCATCCCTCACATCTCTGGTGGAAACGCAGCCTTATGCCCGGTTCCTATAATCAAGAAACGATTCGTTTTGCCCACGGACGGTAAAATTTTTGTTGAAAATTCAATGAAATTTTACTGTCCGTAAGCAAAACGAATCGTTTAAATAGGAACCGGGCGTTAGAGGGCTCAGACTTACCAGCAACCGCCAGTAACTCGGTACAGGTATTCGACTCTAACCTTACACTCTCCAATACATCCATATAAGCAATATCTCTCTCCTTCTTACTTACTTTTCCCTTTCAATATTCTTCCAATTTTCGCATCTTTAATTCCCAAAGTGTCCGGATGTCGGCAACAGGCTCTACATGAGAGTGACCAAAGCATAGGCAAAATGTGTGTTTTTAATACACCTCTGACTAACCCTTCGGGGATACAGGCGTGAATATACCGGGCGTTAGATAAACGCTTCCGAAAACGAAGACAGATGATAGTACTAATGATATGTTTGATGATTTAGAAAAAAAAAATCGATATTGAAAAAAAACATTTTTTTACAAAAACTCATTATTCACGCTCCATCATGTTTTCAAAAAAATACTTATTTTTCATCAGGATAGTTTTTCGGTTTCGGGAGCGTTTCGCTAACAGCCTGTATGTATTGCAGTTTTATTTTATGTATTAAAAAAACGCACCATGTTCGAGTTAGTGCGCGTTGGCTTTCCATAAATAAAACATTGAGAAGAGTCAAAACATTTATTTATAACAAAATGTTAACCGAATTACATTATAATACTTACAATTTTCTTGGTAATAATTTAAAATCAAAATTATCACAACGCCTTCCTATACGTAACGAATAACTTAAAATTTTTCAATATATTTGAAAATGAAAACATGGAATTAAATAATAATGTATTACACATCTAGCCTGAAACTAAGCATAATTGGTAAACTAAGGTAATGTGACTTCTTGGAAACGGACAAACATATTCATATGCATTTTTTGTACATATATCTGCCGCTGCAGTCGAATGCCGTTGCAGTCGAAGGCACGACCGCTGCGCCATTCGTTGAAAACATTCATATAACCTCTCCATAATCATGGGAATTAAATAAAAATGAAATCGATTATGTAAAAATGTAAATTGTTTTTATTAAAAATATGGTTGACAAAATGTCGAAATTCAACTGGAATTCATGAATTCATTTAAAAAATATTCTGTTTTTACTGAAGAAAAAAAGAAAAATAGACTAATAAAACGAGAAGAAAAAGGTACAGACATATTTACATATTCATAGTATATAGATAATTCAACGATTATAATACAATGCGATTCAAATAAGAACAGGAATAACTTTGCGCCATATTGTTTAATTTTAGATAGGGTCTAAGACTATACCATACATATATTTTGGCGCGATTTTGACCCACTTTAAACGGCCAGATTTCATTCAAATTTTGCACACCTGTAAAAGACCGATGACAATGCAATAATTCGGTTAAAAAAAATAAAAATTAATAATAGATTAAGAAACTAAAAAAACACGCTTTCATAGAAAATCCAACTAAAAATACAAAATTATAAATTATTTTTAATTAATCCAATTCCAAATTATTAATAAATTTGGATTAAGAATGATGTAAATAAGAAATAAATGTATATTGGAAAAAAGCGTGGGGTGCAAATAGTGTCAATAAAATGTTTATAACTATTGACACCTGGCATGCACCCCACGCTTAACGCACGCATTAATCAATTTTACCCCAAGATGTTTTTCAAACCCATTTGTATACTTTAAAATTATAAATTGTATCAAATATGACGTGATCTCTTTTTATAAACGTTTTTATTATGAATTAATCAACTCCTAACGCAGTCGGTATCAGGGCCCGCCCCCGAAACGTTTGATTCGAGTGCATCAGACTGAATGTCTTACCTGAGTACGTTACAGCAAGGAATATCATAATTTATAAGATTAAGTACACATATAAGTAACAACTTATGTACAGGATTCATCTGACAATAGAAAACTCACTTAAATCACTGAAAGGGCATGACTCTAGCATGCAGTTATAAAAATATTCTTTGAAAAAAATTACCCGTTTATAAGTTATGAGACTTATGAGTTATTAACTTTTGAATTTCCAGATATTATCACAAATACCTGAAAAACGAAGTTAAAAAAATGATGTATGCTATCAATTTTCTAAATAACGAAGTGAATAATTCCAAAATGAATGAGTTACATTTAAAACGTTTAATTTTACACATTCCACCTGCTTTTATGAAAAATAGAGGTGACACTACCTGGAAATTCAAACGGTCATAACTTTTAAATGGATAGTTTTTTGAAGTGAAAACTTCTTTAAGCACGTTGCGTTTGGAATGGGGAAAAAGCACTGAACTCGCGTGACGTCACGCGAGTTCAGTTATGTCTTCACCTCTAACGTGCAGTCCTACGACTGTCAGTTTTTTTAAATTATTTTTGTAACTGCATGCTAGAGTCACGCCCTTTCAGTGATTTACGTAAATGTTCCTTCATCAGATACATCCTGTATAGATAACATCACCTTCTGAACAACTTTTGTAATAATATTGTGCTTTGCATATTAAAACCAATATGTCGTAACGTGAACAATATGTATATCTTATGGTATTTTAATCTGCTATTTGTTACAAATGTAAAAAAAATAATACAACTTCAATTTTTATTCATTGTCTTTCTTTTAAATTTCACGTTTATGTAGCGACTACGGTCAGTGCAACCTGCTCGAAACGTCAGGCCATTCAAAGGTATTTAATACCTAGCGCTAGCGTCAAACGGGTGTAAGGAATATTGTTTACATTGCGTCGCGCAAAATCAAACTAATGACCGTAAATCCTTAATCTTGCATTTTTATGATCAACTGACTTTTGCATTGTGATGAGTGACGTGACGTGACGATGGTACTTACACCCTGTATATCACGGAACGCGATATTTAAAAAAAATGTATTTATGTTTATATTCCACCACAGTGATGTACTTGCATTTTCGCAATATCCTTACTAATATTATAATAGCGAAAGTGTGTTTGTTTGTTACGCTTTGTGAGGGGTATAGAAGAGGACATAGGGTACCTACCTTTCACCAGAGGGATATTAATCAATAAACGAATCGTTTTGCTTACGGACGGTAATAGTTTCGTTGAAATTTTACAGTCCGTAAGTAAAACGAATCGTTTCTTGTATAGAACGCGGCATAAATTAACTATTAACGCAAGCGAAGCAAAAGCTACTTTAACTTAGTGTGAATAAAGTTCATTTTGCTCATTACTGTTCCTGACCTAGAACGAGAAATTCCCCCCCCCCCCCATACGTACCCACCTACGTGCTAATTATAATTATAGTATTATCATTTTAACGCTAGTACGTCTTATAAACATGGACATATTGCGAAGACTTTAAACAAAGGCTTTAGTTACATAATTCTGTTACAACTTTTAAACTTACACGTTTCATGAAATACGATTTGGTATCCCTTTAAAGGGAATTAGGTATTACAGTTTGTGTATATACTTACATACCTTTGAATAGTCTCACGTTTCCACCAGGTTTCACTGGACTCCAGAGACTGGAGAACCCAAAAGATTATATGAGTGGTGTTGGTTTTCCTTCTATAATGAAGAGGTATTTTGACAGTTCGAGGGCTCAGTATATGCAGCCATACCGCTCTAGCTCAAAAAATATCTACCTCTTTAACAAAAAAGCTATTGATATGGAAAATCTGTAAGTTCCATTCTGAAAAATCTGCTATTTAAAATAATATTATAAGTAGGTACTTAACTATCTCAAAATCATTTTCGTGACGCTATTTGCAAACCCACTTTAAAAATATATATATTACAGAAATTCCTCAATTTCTCTTCATCTTTTTAAGACGTATTTTTTAATAAAAATAATTTTTCTACGTCGTTTGAAAAGAAACAATATGTTTACAAATTTCCTTTTACTGTAAAATATTTCTTTTTTAATGTGTATATACTTGTGTTTGTCATTAAATTATTGTGGAAATTAAATACTTACGTTAAATAAGGAATGAAATTTGTGATGCGTCATTAAAATCATAATTTTAATAAACTGAATAATAACGTCCGTGTAAGGCCTCGGTCACAAAGTCAGCGGGAACGGGACAGCAGCGGCGGCGGCGCGGGGAGCGGCGCGTTTCAATCCATACATTTATATGGAACTGGCCCCGAAGGCAGCGGCGCGGGGAGCGGGCGTCGAGCGGCGTACGAGAGTGTTGCCACGCCGCCGCCGCCGCCCCACTCCCGCTGACTTCGTGTCCGAGGCCTAAGAAAAAAGAAAAACATTCAAACACTTTTTATTTGAAAAGTCAATATTCGCATTCGCTTTTGCGAATACTGGAATAAATATTCGCATCCGCATTCGCGAATGTGAAGAATTCAACATTCTTTACATCACTAGTATGTCTGTATGCATGTACGTGGGTATGTAAGTAAATTCACCTGTTCTCCCATAACTTTGAAACTACTTATCATAATTTGACAAATGAGGTATTGTTAGAAGCGTCTTGATCGTCCCCTGGTTATAGACTATGCGACATCACATTAAATTCAAATGGCGCCCTCTAGAGGCCACGAATAAAAAAAAAAATTATGGTGCCGTAAATTATGGTGGTGTAAATAAAACACGTAATAATATTTAATATAGTCTAGTAGGCTATTCTCTAGACATCACTATAAATATGTATTAAATATATTACTATAATTGTTTATTTAATAGAAGATAAATATTGAATACAAATAACTTTATTGTTTTCTCTCACACCGTTTTTACAGTTATAATTAAAGATAATATCGACAGACAGAGATAGTTGTAGAATGGTTTGTACATAACAATGTCAGATGAGTATATTTCCTTGTTTCATAATTTTTAAGTTCGTGATTTTTTCAGTAGTCGAGTTTTGGTTTTTGAACTTAAGTTTTATTGGTGTAGTAGCTATTGACGAGTTTGTGTTATTAATAACACAATTTGATACTTTTTTTTTCTCTGGAACCGTACCGTGTGCGATCATTTAGGTAGTAAGGTGTGAGGATGAATGCGCTGCCCGCACGTCAAACAGTTCCTCGAAGAACAGCCCATTTATACAAGCGGTAGAACACGCACAGGGAGGCGCAAAGTCTCTCCTTAGGGTTAAGACCGCAATACCGCTTGTGAGCGGAGTAGTTGTGTTTTGGTGGGGTTGAACCGGACCCGATTTTTCCGACCCCACTCATAGTCCCTGACTGGTATGGTCTCGATTTTGGACACGACTGTCTAATACAATGAAACGTGAAATGTTAGCACATCCCGTGTAATAAACATCATCGGTGCTGTCATCAACATAGCAATGGATATCGTCAATAGACAATATGCCATTGATATGCCACAAAAACAGCGTTGGGGATAGCACAGAATCTTGTGGGACACCAACGTTAATGTCCATGCTTTCAAAACAGCTGCCGTCTACTACGACTCTTATGCGTGTGCCGGACATAAAACTGGCAATCCACGTGCACAAGCCCTCGGGTAATCCATAGGATGACAGCTTCGACAGAAGGCCGCGATGCCAGACCCGATCGAACGCCTTCGCTATGTCTAGGCTGACCGCTAAAGCCCACCGATGTGCGAGATACGCTAGACGATCACCATTCGGGCGATCGTGGCGGAAACCATACTGATGGTCGCTGATCAAATAGTGTTCTTCTAGGTATCTTAGGAGCTTCGTGTTAATTACACGTTCCATCACCTTGAAGAGAAGGGAGGTGATAGCTATAGGCCTGTAATTCAATGGGTCTAAACGGTCGCCTATTTTTTGGACTGGGTGCATGGACGCGTTAGCATGGGACAACCTAGGAGCAAACTATTTAAGCACAACCGCTGGTATGCCGTCCGGCCCACTCGACTTGTAAACATTTAGAGACTGGAGCTCCCACCAGATATCCCTTTGCGAAATACTGATCTCTGGCATAGAGTTCCCGCACCGCGGGATGGCAAGTGGTACGGTGCTGCCATCGTCGTTCAAAGTTGAGTTCAAGAAAAAGAGAGTAGGTACTCAGATTATCAGCTTTCTCTTTTGTGCTATGGGCCAGATCCCCAGCAGCATTTCGCAGTGGTGGTAAGAACGAGTGACAAAATTGTCCTTAGCAGCTTTAAGTACTTTTGGATCGTTACCAGCTTCGGCATTGATCCAAGCCCTGTATGCGGCTGGCTTAAGAGCTCTAGCATCCTAACATCCTAAGCCGATTAAACCAAGGTCGTTTTCTTGCTCCTGCAGCTAACAGCGAGTTGGAAATGAAATATTCCATACCAGCTTGGATCGTCTCAGCGACAGCAACTGCGCCGGAGTCCGGATCGTCTAATGTAAAACAGAGCTGCCTCCACGGGTACCAGGCTTAGAATTCACGCAAAAGAAAAACGTGATGACGTGATATTTACTGAGATTCGAATATAGCCTCTCCCACTCTAAAGGCCTCACGTAAATAATATACACTAATATTATAAGTGTGGGAGTTTGGGAGGGTGGATGGATGTTTGTTACTTTTTCACGCAAAAACGGCTGAACGGATTTGGATAAAATTCGGCACACAGATAGTTTATAACCTGGATTAGCTCATAGGATACTCTTTACTGTAGTAAACGAGGCCCACACCAGCGAAGCCGCGGGCAATAATAGGTAGTAATGATAAATGTTTGTTGTTTTAAATGTTTAAGATCTATTCAATTTAGTTGACATATGATATATTTTCTAATACCGACATTTTATTATAATAAAATTTTGTAATTAATGAAGAATGGCCCCATTTTTTTTCTCAATTAGTCTACCAGAGTCTAAAATAACGTGTATAATCGAAGTTTTTAACGTACATTCGTAAGTGTTACTTTGTGACATAAATATTTTACGGATTTTTTTTGTAATTTGTTACTTAACCAATTGAAGTGGGTACAATCTGAGATGAAAGAGCTCGTTCCAGCGAGATTTATTTAAAATATAGTTAGCAAGTTGTGGGTGTTTAATACGCCTCTTGACTACCGCTATCAGAGGGTGACCGCAACCATACAAACATTATTGCGGTCATCCAAATAAAGACGCGTGGCTCCATCTGTTATGGAGTAGCGGAACTAATGGAATGTTCCAAGAAAACGTTCGATTATTCCCGGATTTTCCACGATGTTTTGTGTGTGATGTGGGTGTCGAGTCAGTCAGATTCTTTGATTATATATATGTCAAGACAATGACAAGTATATAATCGAAGGTTATTACGAGATTTTTCGGGAAAGTTCGCGAACCTTCTTAAATTTTCTAGGAGATACGGTAGCCAGTATAAAAAGGCACCGGCCACCGGTGTGGGCATTCACTCAAGTTCTGGGGTACAACGAGTCGACAAGCGAAGAAAAGCAAACTACAAACGAGCCAAAGTAATCATGAACAGTAGGTTGTACCTTCAGTCAGAATTTTGGTATTGTGTTTATTGCAAATCATTTATATAAATTGTGTCTACTTCATAACAAATTGGCGTATTGATCGAGTCACGAACCCCAGGTTGTATTAGTATTTACTAGGTCATAGTTAAATCACGAAAACACTGTTTACTGATGCTGTTTGAAGACGGACTGAGAGTATTAATTAAGGACATACGATGTTACTCACGTGTATTTTTCGTCTGTCTGTAACGTGTACATAATCTGAGAGTAGTTTAGAGTGAATAACTTTTTTTAAATAGGTTCACCTGGAAACGTACGCAAAAAAAGCGTGATTTTGATTATAATTTAATTTTAATGACACCTTTATCTTGTAGATTCAGTTGATTTGAAATTTTGTTAATTTATGATTCAGATAATTTCTAGTTCAAAAATATTGGAACTTTAGGATTCAGTGCGGCGCAAATTTTACATAAAACCAAAGCCACAATGACCATTTCGGAAGGCAACAAAATTGGTTATTAAGTATTTTTAACCTTCGACGCAAAAAGTTGGGAGAGGTTTATAAGTTTAACGTGCGCATCTTTGTTTCTGCCTGTGGCATCATAGCTTCTAAACAGTTGGATCGATAGTGATTTAATTTTCTTTGTTTGGTTGTGACTTGATCGAGTGTTCTTTGCTATAACTCAAGAAAAACTGTTCAGCCGTAGATCATCAGCTGCCAAAGAAGAGTCCACGGAACTCAGTAAGCGGTTATATACTAATAATTTCACCTTCACCCCCCCCCCCCTCTTCGCATGGAGCAGTGGTGAGGGAATTTACCATCGAAAATACAGCCCTACTCTATAATATTGCTCCCTGTTTAACCGCAGAATTAAACATATAATAGTATTGTGCCTTATCTCTTTATTTAGTTTGTGTGTATTGACGAGAGACACATCCTTACTGCTCGTCCCACCGCCACACCCATCTACCACCAGTACCAGTCTTCGTAAACCAGTACAATCAAAGTGAGATAATTATATAAAAATGCATAGTGAAGTAATTGTCCTAAAATACCGTGTCTGTCTTCATCTTGTTCATTGCATGAGAGAAAATAAAAATGAAAAACAAAAAACAGAAATACGAAACGATCTAAGGCGCTTATTGTCTAAATTTTGCATACACAATATTGACAGAAGTCTAAAGTTGCCAGAAATAGAAATTCGTTAGTTACCTATGTGGTAATTTTGAAATTCGTTTTTTATGAATAAAATAAATTAAAACCACGAATGTAATAATTTAAAAAATATCTTTAACCTCAAATATTAATTTACTGTGAATAGTTTAAATGTCAATTCTGTTTTTAGTAAAACAGTCTTTTAAATAGAAAACGTAGAACAGAAAGTTGAAAGGATTTTTTTGAAAAAATGGACAAAAATATCTACCGAAGTCAAAAGCTATCAGAAATAAAAATACGCTTAAAGATTTATACCTAGTAGTATTTAAAAATAATATTTTTTGCACTGGCAACTGGATGAATTTAAATTACGACTAATACTTTAAGAAATGATTTTAACCTAAAACATTAACTTTGAATACCAATAATATGTTTCTTTTTTCAATACAACCGTCTTTCATCCGTGTCATATTGTGCATTTATTAGGCTCGATAAAGACTCTTTTTCCACTAAAGCTGGTTCAGAAATTTTGCTTTCTATGGAAATACTTGTCTCTGAATTCTCGCTGTCTGGGTCTACGATCACTTTGGCCACTTGCTCGACTGTCACTTTTATATTGTTCAGCATTTTTTGTTTCTCAGCTGTAAGCAAAAGAGTCAACATTAATAAGACAAAACTACATCACTTCCGACGATTAAAGATTTCATAAATACCATACGTCACCGAGTACATATTCCCTCACAACTGCTCCATGGGAAGAGGGGGGGGGGGGTGAAGGTGAACTTATTATTATATAACCGCTTACTGAGTTCCGTGGACTTCTTTGGCAGCTTGTTCGTATTTTCAAGTACAAATTAAAAATAACCTCGACTCAAAAATCCGATTAGAAAAGGGCTGATGATCTTCGGCTGAACAGTTTAGCATAGAATATATATTAATATAAGTACAGAAGTCGCACCACCCAAAATCATTTAAATAAATAGCAACTCTTGTTCCCCCACACAATAAAATCGCAATTCAAGTCGCACAGTGTTAATTATCTACAGTTATATTCACCTAGAAGTTGCCTCTCTTTCTATAGCGTACCTAACCCTTATCTGTTCTGACAACGCCGAGAGGGAAGGGTTAGGGCCTCCGGTAACCTCAGTCACTAGGCGAAAGAAATGCAAGCATTATTTCACTGCCGGTTTGCTGTGAGGCCGTGGTATCACTCCGGCCGAGCCGGCCCATATATGCCGAAGGCTCTCTCACACTTCAGCCTTGACTTCTTAGCTTTTCCATTCAGTATGACCACAATTTTTTCATCTTTTAATCCCAAAGTACCCGGTTGACAGAAATATACCTGCCTTCTATTACGTGTATGGGTCCAGATTATAGCTGGCAAAATGTGGGGTCATTATTATTAATGCGCTTCTGCCTACCTCCTTCGGGAATATAGGCGTTTATGTATGTAATAAGAGACCAGCTTACCCGAAAGGCAGTTACTGGGACAAGGACAGAACGATGATATATCGGGGGTGGTGATCCTTATATTGGCGTAGGAATGCTTCAAAGTCACGTTGCTACTGTCACAGCCACATTTACCGCAAGAACCTTTGCGTTTCACCACTTCTCTGGTGGCGTATATTTTACCTGTTAAGTAAAAGTTAAAAAAAACACATGTTAATAAAATATAACAAAAAAAAGGTTGACGAGAGCCTACGATTGACACATACAACAGATGGCTTAAGATACTTAAAGGAATTGCAACTTTCATTGCCAATGCATAGAGAACAATTTAGTAGAGTTATGTCAAAAGCGCTAAGGTTACATTAGAAAAGTTAAAATGGTCGTTAAGTTTTCTTATATTTTAAAATTTTAACTGTTTTAACAGTGAACGGCTAGCTCCTAAACTTTTTCCGTTACGCTCAAAGGAAAGTTATTCTTTCAGTGACCCTTATTGACCCTCGACGCAAAAAGACGGTTGATATAAGTTTGACGTGTCTGTGTATCTGTCTGTAACATCGTAGCTCCCAAACGAATGGACCGATTTAAGTGTGTTTTTTTTGTTTGAAAGGTGACTTGATCGAGAGTGTTCTTAGATATAATTCAAGAAAATCTGTTCAGCCGTTCGAAGATCATCCGCTTTTTTCTAATCGTTGGAGGGATTTTCGAGTTGGTCGTGTTTTAAAGTTATGATGTCCTTTATAGGAACAGGCCAGGACTCCATTAAAATTTGCAGTTTGACTACCAATCTGCCTATAGTATTCGCGTCCGTGAGTGTCCGATGCATTACTGACCTGCTTCTCCTTTGCTGAACGTTATAGGTATATCAACTTGCTGCTGTCCAAAAGCACCTTTCCTCTTCTTGCCTTCTGTAGCCTTTAAGAAAAGAGAAGTCAGTGTAAAGATGAGAGATGGGCAAATCTTCTTTGTAGCCTAGTTCGAGAATACGTGGGGTACACTGAAAGTTTTACGTAACTCATTAATAAAACAATTTACATGTAAAGTAATATTTTTACTGCTTTTCAAAGTATTTTTCCATTACATTTTAAACACTTTTTCCTTGGGTCAAAAAACATGAGGAGCATTGGTCTAAAGGCATGTTTTTCACGTGTTAATTGAAAGCTATCATGGCCGCTTCCGGCCCCATAAAGTCATACCTCTCATCAAATCTTAATTTTTTGGTAAAATAAAGAAATGAGTTTGTCCTGTTCGCGGTGTGCGCCGAAGCATTGTTATGGTGCAATAGCATTCGACTTCTTGGTCGTTTTTACTAACTTTTTCGAAGACACTCGGCAAACAAATGGTGATGTACCACTCAGCATTAACTGCCTTTTGTTCTTCGAGTGGGATCGTACCGACAGGACCCGTCCGGGAGAAAAAGACGCAATAATTTTTTTGCCTACGTTTCTCGGCTGCCTCAATTTTGTTGGTTTGTTGTCACCCCCAAAAATCATTCAACTTTAAAAAAATTAGTAGTGAGTCAAGTGTTGATCAACTGATTGATTTATTTGACGATTTATAAAGGCATAGGCATCCGTAACTGCTCTTCGTCATACCTTCTTCTTGAATTCCTTGTCTGTTTATAAACAATTTGCCAGTTTGCAAATAAGATTACCTGTATTATGAATCTAAAATGATTATCGCTTTACCAAACGAACCTAAAATATTCTGTAAAACCTCGAAAACAAAAGTTAATCTTTAATTTGTTTCTGATTGCGCTGTGTTATAGCAAGTAACCGATAAAATAACAATTAAAATACCATCTTACTTTTGAAAAACCCGCAAAAGCTCGTCTAATCGAAGATCTAATGCTCCTCCGGGCCTCGTCTGGTGGAGACAGAAGATTGCAGATGCACTCGTCAACAGGGCCCTTCCCTTCCTTTATCTGTTCTAAAGAATTCTCATCAAGCCGCTTAATTTCGTTGTAGTTCATGTTTGGGCTAAATTCTAAAGAAGATTAAAGAAAATAAAGGTAATTGAAACATTTAAAAGTGGTATGCATGTATAGAAATCACATTTGTATACAAATGCAGGCCAGTTAATGTTCCTGTCCTAGTGGCCTCTATAATCACAGGACGGACATGCGGGTACGCGACCAAGGTATCTTCGAGCTACTGCAGTCTCAGTACCGTTCCCCATCCGAGACTTGCGGTATCCCTTACCCTAGCTCCCACGCCCTATCCATTTTCCTTAACCCAATTACCAATAGGTACTACCTACAAATCGCGCCAACCCCAAATGAAATCGGAAAAAGGACAGGAAGATGATGGTTCCTAGATGGTTACACAAAAGCATTATTTGCTATTATATCGCTTGGTAGATTACCACGGGCCTCAGTGTAAATATTTTTACGTATACTTAAGTCCTTAAGTCACGAGTGACTGATGGCTGTCTCATTGTTTAACCAACTCTGACATTAAACAGCGCTATTTAGACCCAAACTAATAATAGCTTGTACTGTGGTTTCTAGATCACGGATATACATTTTTTTGTAAATACTTATTCTACATGAAATCCCCAAACATGTTCACAAAGCGGGTATCTAACCGCGACCCCCCCAGTTGTAGAAGAATGCTCTATCGCCACGACACATATAAGTCCGCTTTACTGTAGAGCTTATGCAAATTGACGATAGAAAAGAGATTATAAGGACTTAACCACTTAATAAATAATAGTTGAAAAAAACTAAAAAACCACGCTTTTGTAGAAAATCCAGCTAAAAAATAGAAAATAAATTTTATTTATTATTGGAAAAAAGCGTAGGGTGCATATAGTGTCAATAAAATGTTTATAACTATTGACACTATGCATTTTTTCCAATAATAAATTTATTTTCTATTTTTTAGTTGGATTTTCCATAAAAGCATGTTTTTTTAGCTTTTTAAACTATTTTTTTTTTTATCGAATATTGCATTGTCATCTGTCTTTGACAGGTGTGCAAAATTGGAATGAAATCTGTCCGTTTAAAGTGGGTCAAAATAGCGCCCTAAGGAGTCGGTTACAAACAAACATACAAGTGAAGCTAATGTAGAGCGTGTAAAAAAGAAATCAGCGGAAATATTCACACGACACAGACTGCGCGTGGATACTATAAATGTTGTCATATGTATCGATTGAAGCAAGCTAAATTGCATCTCATTACTTCGTAACAAATGTCGACATTTCTTTGAACGTGGAGGGGTACTTACCTGTATCATGTTATGATGGTGTAGTTACTAGTAATGGTCATGTGACCTTCTTCTAAGAAGTAGATTTTGGAGGCATTGCTCTTACTGTTGAAACTGTAACAAATAACGGTTGTACCTACTGGGTTTACGCCCATCTTCCAAAAAATCCCAAGCCCGAATGTGGGAAAACTGAGCGAAATTAAATGAAACTGCCAAGCTGTAATGTTTAATAGTATTTTGTACTCATAGTTGAAGTTATCTACAAAGTGTGAATAAGGCCACACATCATGTCATAATGGCGACGTGCGCAGCCTCAATTCGCGTTTGTTCCATTCCTACAGGCAGAATTATAAGTCATTGAGCAGTTGCCTACAAAACCATTTACTACATACGTTATGTTCTGGTTAACTCCTTTTATAAAAGGATGCAAATGTTTTACCAACAGAAGCAGATAACGAAAATTAGTCCCAAACTTGGCGATGTCACTTGAACTCATTAATTTTTTAAACCAGACAAGTACAGGGCCTGGTGGTATGGTGGAGCGGTTACCGTAGTCTTATAGACGGTTGCCGATTCTGTAAAAACTTGTCCACTCTTTTTTTGAATAGCCCCATACTGTAGTCCCTTCGGAAAACCTCAGCAAGGAGCTCATTCCAAAGCTTAATCATTACAAACAATTTTATAACTATCTGGAGTTGAGCTCTTAGTCTTTACTCAAAGACTGTTGCACAAAATTAGAAGTAATGTAAACCATTGCCTTGTAGAAGATACTTCCTCAGTCTGCTCCAATACAAGAAGTGATATCTACTGAATACCGTTATCAGGCCAGGTCCGCTCCCTAGTGTACTCGTAGGTATTAAGCTACAAGTACACTGCGGGGTTGACTAATCGTGCCAAAAGTTCAGTGGAATACCGCGCGCCGACCGGGCCCCACGTTCGATGGTCACTCAGGCGTATCCATTCGTATCTAACCTATCCAGTTATTGGCACTTAGGTTTGATTGTTAACAGTAATAGAGTAATAGGCATATAACTTATTGGTATTTAAATATTCAGATTCATTATTTCATTAATAAAAGACAACCAACAAGAGTTACAGGATAAAAAGAGAGGCAACTTCTATGTGAATATAACTGTTGGTAATTAGCGCTGTGCGAACTGAATTGCGGCTTTATTGTGTCGGAACAAGAGTCGCTATTTAATTATTAATAATAACTCCACACGTGTCACACACGGCCGTCTGATCCCAAACTAGGCAGAGCCTGTACTATGGTAACCAGACTGCTGATAAACATACTTATATATTTCTAAATTCATACATATTATAGATAAATTACACCCAGACACAGAACAAATTATCGTGCACACAATTATTTGTCCTGGGTAGGAATCGAACCCACGACCTCTGGCTTAGCAGTCAGGGTCATTAACCACTAGACGAACAGGCCAGTCTTATATAAATCACTAGCTGTGCCCGCGTGGAATAGTAGACACTATTCCACGCGGGCGCAGCTAGTGACACTATTCCAGGTAGATATTTAATTATTTAGGCTAATTGACAATACATCCATACAACTTTCAACCCCTTGCAGCCCTTTATTCGCATTAAAAAGTAGCCCATGTCCTTTCTCAGGCTCTAGACTATCTGTGTACCAAATTTCATTTAAATCGATTCAGTAGTTTTGGCGTGAAAAGGCGACAGACAGACAGACAGACAGACAGACAGACGGACAGACAGAGTTACTTTCGCATTTATAATATTAGTAAGGATTTGGCGGAGTGGGCTTTCTGTACCTGTACTATTATGTATTCTGTGACGTTATTAAAAAAATATAGCAAGAAGTAGATACCTATATACTTACTGCGTGCGCTTAGTGATATTACAAATAATTTTATTTTTACTCTTGTTCTTTTGTACAGCTCCGTTGGAAAAATGCTCTAAAGAGAACAAACAGTACCAAGAAGGCTATAAGTACCTCGATCACGGTTAATAATGTACATTTGATGACTTACCGACAGAAATTTTATAATTTATAGTAAATTTTGTGTACAATTTATTGTATGTTTGACATCTTTGCAAATCAAATATACATAGACATAGCTACATGTTCTAGCTCTATGGTCAAATGTAGTAAAGAGTAAGAGGGCTTGCTATAACCTTTTTTAACGCCATCACCCGGGTTTTTACCCAATCGTGGGTTTTAACCTGGGTGATTACCCATCTCTAGAGTTCGTTAATCATCCGGGTTTTACCCAGTCGTGGGTTTTAACCCGGATGATTACCCATCTCTAATCATAGGTCATTAAGTAGTAGGTAACCACATTGTTGTGTATTAATGTAACGAACTTATTGTTATATGTATTAATTTAAACGTGGGAGAGCCATGCTTCGGCACGTATGGGCCGGCTCGACTCCACTCGATACCACGGCCTCACAGAAAACCGGCAGTAAAGCAATGCCGTTTAAGTGAAGTTACCGGAGGCCCTAACCCTTCCCTCTCCTCTATTCCCGTACTTCCCCTCTCCCCCCTCTTTTTCTACTCCCACCTCAAAGGTCGGCAAAGCACTCGTGACTCTTTAAGTTACAGGTGCAAATATGGGCGGCGGTAGTCATTTCCCATCAGGTGACCCGTCTGCTCGTTTGTCCCCTATACCATAAAAAAAACAATAAATGAAATGAAATGCTGCACTGTGGTAACCGCAACACTTATAAACGACTGGACGGATTCGGATATTTTTAGCTCGCTTTTATTAGCTAGGTATGTGTGTATATAACGAAATATTTGAACGTGATTTCGCCCAGTTTAAAATGTCAGATTGAATTTAAACTTCGCAGTTATCAAGACCCGATGGCAATACAATAATTGGATAAATTTGTCCCATTATCCTGATTAGGATCTTCAGGATTAACGATTTTTTCCCATATCTGAGAACATGGTAGTGTCTTGTGCCACGTACTACGGCGTGTACGCACCTACTGCCTTCTAGCTAGCTACCTGAACTAAAAAGTAGAAAATATTTATTTATAAGTTAAAAAAATCTTGAGTTATTAAGAACATCATTTTATAGGAAAAAGCGTGCTTTATGAAGGAAAAAAATAGGAAAATTTAAGAAAACTTAACGAGGGACTTACGCGGCTGAAACCGCGGGGTGCAGGTAGTATTATATAATGACATTACTTTTACCAATATCTGTCAATATAATATCCAAATATAAATAAAAACAAAATATTTACAATTATTGACATCTAGTACCCCAAACATTTTTACGATAAAATATTTTTTCTTAATTACTCAATTTTTTTTAACTTATAGATTTTTTTTTCTACTTTTTAGTTCAGCTAGTTACAAAAGTGTGTTTTTTAGTTTTTTAAACTATTATTTTACTTTTATACGAAGAGTTACAGAAAGGTGCGGTCGTGTGATGATGAATGTCCGGCCGGTTACAATTTATATTAACTACTAGCCACCCCGCAGTTTCACCTGCGTTTTTGGTCACTGCTCTGCTCCTATTGGCCGAAGCGTGATGTTATATAGCCTATAGCCTTCCCTAATAAATGGGCTATCCAACACTATAAGAATTTTTCAATTCGAACCAGTAGTTCCTGAGATTAGCGCGTTCAAGCGAACAAACAAACTCTTCAGATTTATAATATTAGTATAGATAATAGATATGTATGATAATATATATGTATTAGCGTGTCTATTTATATTTTAGAATAATAGTTATGTTACTTTGTCCAAAAAACCATTTTGAAAAAGAGTGTCCTTGGAGTTTCTTGCCTGGTCTTCTCCATAGGATCTACGTATTGGAAGAGGCAACTAGCTTCACGACTGACTTAGTCTGACTGACTCCTACTCCTGACAATTCAAAAATACCTATTATTGGTTTAATTGAAATAAATGGTTTTGATTTTGATATATGTATAGATTAGCCCAGATCCTTTGGGGTGTAGCCTTTGGCAGAGGGTATCACAGAGCTTTACAAACAAGCGACACATTCTGGAGGAGGACATCAGACCTCGCCGAACTAGGAGCCATCAAGTAACCCATAAGAATCTGGCTAGGTGTTCACCTAATTTTTTGTTCTTTTGTCTCACGCTTTGCTACCCAAGGAAGCGGATTTGTAAATAAATTATCTCCTCCAATATCCTTATAAATAAAATCGTTTTCCAAAAACTTCACTGAAATCGCCGAGTGTCATGCTCATTGTTTACGTGAGTCACTGTTGTTAAATTTTTTCATAATCCCACTATCCCACTAATATTATAAATGTGAAAGTTTGGATGGATCGATGTTTGTAACTCTTTCACGCCAAAACTACTGAACCGATTGCGATGAAACTTGGTATGTAGATAGCTGGAGACCTGGATTAACATATAGGCAACTTTTTATCCCCATATTCCCATGGGATCGGGACTTACACGGGTGAAACCGCGGGGCGCAGCTAGTCAAATATAAATAGTTATCTTTATATTATTTCTTTTCCACACGATAGTTGCAGAGGTGAAAAGGCAATAAATAAATAGACAGTGAATTTTGCTTAAAACATAATTTTTTTTAAATAATTCAACGATGTATAGTAACAATAATACTCATATACCTCAGCGAGTGTTTACAACGTGTAATTCTCACTTGCGAGATTCAGGATCACTTAGAGCCAAAACACATAACCGCGTTGCGACGGCGCAACGCTAAAATCGGCAGTGGTGGCAGTGGCGCAAATCCAGTATCTTCTTCGTCGTATATTTAAAATAGAGTAATGTCTTCTAAATAAGAAATAAGCAATAAGTCTCTTACGATGATCCATGGCAGAGACACGTCTATCCACAATCAAAAATCACGAGGAACTGGTTACCCTACCCTACCCTACCCTACCCTACCCTACCATACGACAATAAAACGCTCTTTTCCTGTGCCGCGCCGCAACGTCGCAACGCAAACTGCCGATTTTAGCGTTGCGACGTCGCAACGCGGTTATGTGTTTTGGCTCTTACTTCGGTCATCCGTACATGTCGTTATAATTATGTTCTCGGTAAAGTTGTATGGTTTAAATGTAAGGGAAAATAATAAAAAAAAATACAAAGCAAAAAAAACTTTATGTACATATAAAATAAAAAAATACATTGGTTATAAAATATGATTAATGTCTTTACAATAATATAAACATATTCTACAACAAGTAGATACTCCAGAAAAAATAAAATAAAATATATTTTTGAGTAATTATATAATTTTGGGACCATTTCACCACTGTAGGTAAGTTTCGACATACTAACGGCATGTAAAACACGTGGATGCATTCTGGAGGTAAGTAATTATTAGGTATTATTAAAAATATGACAATAAGTCATATAGCAGTATTTTAAATGCCAAGCAATGTGACACGAGAAAAACATATTTACCAACCAAGTTATTGCTGGTTTTAAGAAATATAGAGAGAAACAAATGTATCAATATATGGACAAGAAGTAGTGTAGGAAACATGACTAGTATCAACAATGGTCCCAATTCTGTTACTTCACTCGCTAAATTAAAATTCACAAAATTTTCTTTATATAAGATGTAAGCCTTGTACACTTCGAAACAAGGTCTTATTTCAAATTGAAACAAGTAGGTAACATATGTCGCTATCGAAATAAGCAATTTATTTGTCGACTTAAGTCTGATACGCTTAAATAAACTTTAATACCACGTAGCGAGAGCCGCTATCCGTTGAATGCCATCTCTTTTGCTCTGTGTTTTTAGTAAGCGTCTTCGTAGGTGTCCATTAAAATAACGTCATCTTAGTTCGTTTTAAACAAGTTTTTATACAGCATTTGAATAAATGGGGACTCTCGCTGCGTGGAAATAAAGTTGAGTATACGTTGACAGGTTTTAGTGAAATTTAGTGGCGCTGAGAAATAGATGCCAGTAACAAATAGACCTTATTATGAAAAACACAAGGTTGATTTCATATGAAGAAATTAAGTCAGGTTTTAGTTTAGTCAAGTGTACAATAGAATCGGCACCAATGTCAAATAACTATAATTTTAATGGAAATTATCAGACGTTAATTCATTTTTATAAATAGGATAAAATCTTATGTAGTATTCATATTTATTGAAGATGAACGGTTTTCCTCACGTGTGTATTTCGGGAATGCCCGACTAGTTTCGGACCCGACGGGGGCCCTTTATCAAGGGGTGAAGCGACTGCATAGAAGTCGCGAAAATTCAAGTACCGGATAACGGTAGGAAATGGCAATTGCATGTAAAAAACGGTAAACCAGTAATAGAAATAGAAAGGAAACCGGCATGGCAATGGCATGTGAGAAAAGACATATCGATGGCATGTACGAACAGGCATAGCAATCGCATGTAAGAAGAGACATACCGATGGCATGTAAGTAAAGACATATCGGTGGCATGTCAATGGCATGTAAGAATCGACATAACGATGGCATGTACGAACCAGCATGGCAATTCCATATAAGAAAAGACATACTGATGTCATGTACGAACAGGCATTGCAATTGCATGTAAGAAAAGACAAACAGATGGCATGTACGAACAGGCATGGCAATTGCATGTAAGAAAAAACATATCGATGGCATGAAAAGTAATGAGTATAGTTTTGAGAGCTATAGCTTTCATAGTATCTATACATTGTATATATAAAACATAAATCTTAATCATATTAAGATTAAATGTAATCACAAACAAATAAGTCACTCGCTGTAATCAACACGCTTTTAACCCACAACCAAGCCGTGAGACTAATATGTTAATGATGACTAAATTAAAAAAAAAAACGAAGTATTTTTTTGGATAGTGCGCGCATGTAATTTGAGGGAAAATCTAATTCCAAGTATATTTGTGTTTAATCATCCCTATCCAACAAAAACATATATAAAGCTAAGACTTATTTGTCTGTGCTATGAGCCAAACCTATTTTTAAGACTAGAATTGTGCCATCACCTAGAGCGTAACACACAAACAGTCGAACAAACATACCTACATATTTTTAATATATTATAAGATAACCAGTGATACTTGAGAAAAATGTGCCAAAGCTGAAGTCTTAGCGACTTATTCGCCATTACGCGAAAGTCGTGTGGAGGCATTTTAGTTATGCGGCATTACTACCATGCATCATGAATACTGAATGCATGGCATTCGGTATGCATGGTGGTAATTTAGATATGAGATATTGTACTAAGGGTGTTTAATATGGACCAGCATGGTATGGATGGCGTTTACCATCGAATGTATGACACCAGGACGAGTATCCTCCTCATACATGATAAGCATTACGCAGATCCATTCAGGGGGCCGACTCATTTCGCCCGGGATGCGAGTACGTCCGCTACGCTTCGTGTTATGTGACATCATCAATCAACATCTACTCATCACCTACGGTAAATGTTTATGTTATATAAGTATTGTCGGGCATGTTAAATTGTGCTTTATTGCTAAGTGGCGAAAGTGGATATTTACTTGTCTTTAATAACTGAACCTTCTGTACGTAACACATTACGCGTTCTATTTTGACATCCACGTTTTTCCAGCTTATTCTAGGTCTATGAAATAGGTACAATCATGCATTAAGGACAATTCTAAACTCCAGGATTGCAACAGAGTATTTCTAGACTAAACACGACGTTGCCTGACCCGGGAATTCTGATAAAGATGCCTGTATAAGACATAGCGAATGACTATATTTCTCAACTTTCACTGGAATATATATACAGTACAGTTTACAGGCTATCAGTTCGATACCCGTGTGTGGTAATTACAATTTACAGTGAGCTCCTTTTCTCGGTATATTCGTGAATGGGGTAGGATACGGATATAACCGTCTTCTGGACTTGAACTCCACCAGATCTGTGATCACCACCGGCTGAAACAATGAATTAGTATTAATAAATATTTATATATTTTTTTATGCGTGTGTATGTTACCGAACTCCTAAACGGATGGAAAAATTTTAATGAATTTTTTTGTGTCTTCAGGTGGATTCGAGAATGGTTTAGATTTACAATTGGACCCGGTAGATGGCGCTGCGATAGGGTTAAAGGAAAATATTTTTTAAGTTCCGGCAGGACAACGTTTACCATAGCGCTTTTGACATACATAACTGTCAGTCGTTTGACAGTTGACGCGATTGACGAATGCGCGCTGCAAATATCGTTTAAAACAGATGCATCGGTTGGAACTATATTTTTGGAATATTTTGATTATTTGTAATTTTACCAATTCGAATTTAATATTCATAGTTAAGACAAGACAACGTCTGTCGGGTCAGCTAGTAATCTATATATTACTAAGCAAAGAATTATTTTTTTTTACGCATTTCTGGAATTAAAGTTTATGTGTAGAAGTGCAGAAAGCTAAAAAAATTAAACAATGTGTTACAAATTTCGTCGTCGTCGTAGAAAAACGACGGATTTGATTTTTAGTAACTTTACAAGAGAGCACTTTAAAGTTTTGAAATGATGTTTTAAGTAATATTTTAGAAAACGGCTGTTTCTGTTAATGAAATCAGAAAATGTTACTGTGTGTATGAGCTTTGAAAAATGATTTGTTTTATAATTAAGTATAATGTTTTCGATAGGCTTATGTCAAAAACAAAAATTGTCACAAAATCAAATCCGCCTTTATTCTACGACTGCGATGATTTAAAAAATATGAAAAAAACGGCTACATCAAGCTACACGCGTCCAGTATATGTTGACCTGTCATGATACGCAAGTCTATACAACGACAGTTCAAGTTTTACTGGCCAATGAAATAAACCAAAAATGTGTGATTTTGTTTGTTTGTGAGTTTGTTTCTTTGGTTAGAGGCCCTAATCTCTGAAACCACGAGTCGGATTTTAACAATTGTTTTTGTATTTAAGCAGCGGTAATATCTAAGGCGTCGGACTTGCGAACAAGTGGTTGCGGGTTCGAACCTCACCCAGTGCACTACCGACGTGACCCACTACTAACACAAGCGCTAAGCTTAGCTGGAGGGGTTAACAAGAATACTAGTAATATGTGACCCACGTTACTAGTAATCTTATAGGGAAGGATAAATGGACGCTGATAAGTAATACAGTGTCAAGCCACACATACTTTGTTTAGAGAAAATGGCGTTTTAAGATGTCATACCAATTCCTAATCAATCTGTTTGAAAAATATCTAAAAATCTACCTAAAAGGTGAATAGATATTTTTTCAAACAAATTGATTAGGAATTGGCATGACATCTTAAAACGCCATTTTCTTTAAATAAAGTAAGTATATGTGGCTTGACACTATATTGCTTATCAACGTCCAAATGGTATTTACCATTACGCTACCACCATTAGGAGTTTTAGCGCAGGGATAAGACATACTTATGTACATTGTTATTTTGTGAATTTGTACATATTTTAATAGACATACCTATTCATGAGTACAAATATTTGCCTTAAAAAACCGGACAAGTGGCGCGCACCGAGGCTTCCCTTATTTGCAGATCACATTCTTATCAGTACACCCATCTTAGAAATTGATTCTCGAATGTTTTATAAATATAGATATCTCCCTACTTCGATTTACAACAAAACCAACCTTCCAACCGCATATAGAAAGAAAGAAGAAAGAAAGAAAAATATTTTATTTGTATCTTCAGTTATAACAATAAAAATCATATGCCTTAAGACTAGGTTGGTACTGAAGACCAAATAGGGTACCTACCTGCGTCAGCTAGTGTCGCAGATCGCTCTGCATATCGCATATCTGTTCTTATCCCAAAAAAAAGTGATATAACAACCAATTAACGACTTTTGGATTTTATCCCTTACACAAATACCTGCTGTGAGACCTTGCTTCTTACCAAATTTCATGATTCTAGGTCAATGGGAAGTACCCTATTGGTTTTTGATTTACCTGCTGTAATGCTGTAAGAAACTCTTTTTAGCGATAAGGCCGCCCATTGTATATATTGTTTCTATAACTCCAATTTGAAATGTGGATAGTTCTATAATGCTTAAATAGATACATATTATTACGAGCCAGGGTTCGGGATTAGTAAGGTACGCAAATTTATTGCCAAAACAGACACAATTAATTTTCACTGTTTCAATTATCCCTATTTCCACTTCCCCATTCACTTGTTCACTCGCTGATCGCAAAACTAAAACTGAACTAATACTTTTTTTTTGTGTGTGATATAATAGTATGGCTTTTAGCCTCAGATGGCCTCGACAACCTAACGCGGGCGTTTGGTGAGCGCTGAGGGCCCTCAACCGAAGTTAATGTGGTGCGTATTCCGGCCTCCCAAACAAGAGACCAATTATAATTAATTTTCGAAAAGATACCTCAAAGAATAGTAATAAGGCAGTTGACTGTCAAATTTAATTTATTTGCTATATTAGATTCGGACAGACAGAGTGCGGGACGGGACGCTGCCGTGACCCGCGACGTGAGCAGGCTGTAATGTACTAGTTAATGCAGGGTTTTAGAGAACCGATAACGAAGACAGACGATAGTACTACCCATTTGATAATGGGTCAGAAAAAAATCGATTCCGATGAAAAAAATGTTTGTACCACGTTTTATTAGCATTCTACACGCTTCATTATGTTAGAACAGCTAAATGAATCCGTTGTCGGATTTGATTTTTTGTTTAAATTTACAGGAGAGCACTTTGAAGCTTTCAAATAATTTTTTACGTAATATTTTGAAAACGTCTGTTTCAATCTTCGTAAAATTTTGCAATGTTACTGTGTGCGGCATTAAAAAATGTTTTTTTTTCTGTGATAAATAATATAAGTAATGTTTTCAGACGTAGGCTTATGTCAGAAACAATAATCGTCAAAAAAACAAATCCGCCGTTTTCCTAAGACAATATCATAAAAAAATACATCACTTCACTAAAAAAAAACCGGCAATGAAACACGAAAGTTATAAACAGCTAACGCGCGGGTGCCAAATCAAAGCCAAAATGTATTTAGACAAACAAGACAAGTATTGGTGCGATTGCTAGCTGCGGGCCGTGCGACGAGTTGACACAAAATTAATAATAGAAATGCGAAAGTAACTCTGTTTGTCACGTTTTCACGCCTAAACCGCTGAACCGATGACTATGGCTTTGGAGAAGAATATAGGCTACTTTTGTCGCGAAAATAATACTTGAAGGGGATGTGGGAGAGTGGGAAATAGGGGATAAAAGTTTTTATGGGCGAAATTCGGTGCTAAGATAGTTGGAATCTGAGTATCGACATTTGCAATTATTTTTAGTAGTAAATGAATTAAATAAAACTAAATTCTACCATTACGTTTTTTTTTAATTTCGTTCTACCCCAGAATAAGGACTGTTTAAATACCTTATCATAAACAACAGGTCTACACAGACTCCAACAAGCTTCTCTCCTGCATAAAAAGCAAGGTCTCCTACACTCTTCCATTTGGGTCAGGAGTCTGTGAACCTGCCTCTTGGTCCAAACAATAGTCTTGGCAAGGGGATGTTCATCCTATGTAAATATAATAATAATATCAGTCTTGTATAGAAACTAACGACCTATGTCCGTGGTAGAACACTTGACTACACCGTCAGAGGCCGCGGATTCGATTCCCACTTTGTGTAAATATTTATATTTATAGATCAAATGCTTCGGCACCTATGGGCCGTCTCGACTGGAGTGAGTAATGCTTGCATTGCATTTCGCCGAATGAGTGAGTTTGCCGGGTGCCCTAACCTTTCCCTCTCGCCCTCTTCTATCCCCACCCGCACTCTCCCTCTTCCCCTACTCCCTCTCTCCCCTCCCTCTTCCCCTTAAACGGCAACGCACTTGTGATTCTTGAGTTGCAGGTGCCCATGGGCGGCGGTAGTCACTTACCATCAGGTAACCCGTCTGCTCGTTTGCCCCATATCCCATAAAAAAAAAATAGATACACAATTTCCTACAAAAATCGCATTAAATGTGCCATCGTAATTATAAATGAGACCATACTATATATGTTGTAAAAGGTTAATACAAAAACCACAATGGCACGTATTAGACTCGTGGTACGCCACACGCTCGAGTGAAAAGGAAAAATTACTACCTTCCTAAATTATCGTTTCGTACAGTGCCATTATAATGCTTTGAAAAATTAAAACTATGATAAAAATTGTATTTTAACAAAAGTACGACATTTCATGCCTTTTTTAACCGACTCCAAAAAGGAGGAGGTTCTCAATTCGTCGGAATCTTTTTTTTTTTATGTATGTTCACCAATTACTCGAAGACGCCTGAACCAATTTGGAAAATTCTTTTTTTTGTTTCAAAGGGTATACTTTCCAGGTAATCCCATTTAAATTTTATCGAAATCAGTCGAGCGGTCTTTTAAAAATCAACAAATATCTAAAAATTGTATACATCGATGATATTTTCGTTTGCTGCGAAACATCGCTGTCTCATTGGAGCAGTGCGTTTAGTTGTCCTACTCATATTATATTTAACAAAATACATCTACTTTCCACTAAAAAGCACATTGAAGTCGGTGATACTTTTTTTTTAAAGATAATTATTCCATTTCTAAAGCATAGTTTTAGCATTTATCGGCAACAGCTGAAACGTCACACCGCTAGCGCGGGCGCGAAGTGTCTGTTAGCTCCACTGTGCTTACAACCGCATTTAAGCACAGTTAAGTTTTTGCTATTTTTTGAGCGCCGATCAAACATATATATGGTATACTAGCTGCGCCTCGCGTAAGACTCACCCATGTAAGACTCGGTGCCGTGGGAATATCGGAATAAAAAGTAGCCTATGTGTTAATCCAAGTTTCCAGCTATCCACATACCAAGTTTCATAGCAAACGGTTCAATAGTTTTAGCGTGAAAGAGTTACAAACATCAATACATCCTCACAAACTTCCACGTTTATAATATTAGTGGGATTAACAAAAATATACTCGTACATGTAAGTATGTTTATCCGTATTTTATAACCAATAGAACAATTAATTTAGAATCTAAATAGCGCTGTGTAAAGCTGTCCCACTGCAAGTTATATGTTTCCTCTATAACAGTTATGATGTGAAGCCATGCGTAACGACATCTAACGAAAACAAGACGAACTACATCGTTAATAATCCTGCATCGCGCAATTAAAGTTTTAATGCTGATATGTACCTATACGACATTCTAACATTTTATGGATTGCGGCATATATCTAAGACAAGTGAACAGCCTGGTTGGAGTATGTTGAAGGGACATTACACTCCGTTAGTCCCATAATTCATGGTTCACCCAGCTGGCCTAGCACTGGTTGGTAGTCTTCGGAAACCTTCGAGAATGTTCTGGAGATATGTTGTTGGAGGATTTGTAAATGGAGAACACAAAGACGACTCTCAGCTGTACAATTTTCTTCGCATGCTCCTTCAACGTTAACGTAGTGATAATTATTTCTAATACGCTAACAAATATCGAATATTCAAAGTTTGTGAAGAGGGTCTAATTATAACCTTCTACAAACACACTGACACATACCTATGTATTATCTAGCAGTATCGAATAGTCCGAGAAATTAAATGAAATTTGGTCGAACTTAGACCACACGGCGGTCTAAGTTCGACCAAATTTCATTAAATTTTGAATGTTTTGTTTTATTTCATTGAAGTATTTGTATCATAAACCATCCTATTTATTTCCAGTATTAATTGTACGACAGAAATTTAAGAATAGACCGCGACAGGGGGCGTTATATGCGATAGGTAAATAATTAAAAAGAGAAGGCTGCACTGCTCGTAAGGGTCGTAGCGCGATGTAACATAGCCTATAGTCTTCCTCAATAACCACTCTATCCTATACACAAAGAATTATTTAAATCCGACTGATAGTTTCGGCGATTAGCGCATTTAAACAAACAAAAAACCATTCAGCTTCATTATTATTAGTATAAATATACTATTATTTAACGACGGATACCCAAAATGTAACTCTTAATTAAATTTGTCCCGTTATTCGTACCGAAAACAATATTTCGGTTGAAAGCTATTTTAGATGCAGAAGTATAGAGAAACTGCCACTCTTTTTACCTCTTTGTCTTTCTTCTGTGTCGTTTTCTCTTCTACTTGCTTGTCTGTCTGTGTGGTATCTTCTTTGCCGGCGCCGCCATCGGCAGTGGATATGACGTACACTGATAACTTCTGACGCTCTGGAGAATCTGGACTTATGTGTTTCTAGAACAAGTATACATTATTTTTAGGTTAGTTTCTGGATAAAGAGAAATTCTGTTTCAAACGTAAACATTTGTTTCTTGCTCTGCTAACGAGTTTATTGTTGTTCGTCAATATTTATCTGTCAGGCATATAATTAAGTTTGTATATACAAAAAAGTCATGGGACTGCCGACAGAAGTGAAAACTTAAACGAAACGACGAACTTAAAACGTCACATTAGCAGGTTGGTGACATTAATTAATAAGGAGCTGACAGAACTCAATGTTTAGATTAGCGCCCTCTAGTAGATCTATATATGTATTATTAGCGTGACGTGCCTAAAGAAGTTTCCACTTCAAAAATCTTTTGTCTTCCGTTTCGTTAAGCAAGTAATTTTATTATTTTTGTAACCACAATGTTGCATGTTATTATTGTTTTTTTTTTGTGGTAATCCCACTCACGTTCCCACTGCTGTGTCTGTCCTAACAGCACACATCGAGTCCCAGCGAAAGTTAAACTGTATTGACACTACAGTACGCTAGCAATAAAATGTCGTTTAAAATAAGAAACTCTTACCATATAGAACTGTATCAATTCATCTTTAGTTATTGTGTTCAATTGTTCCACTTCCACCCGAGCTCTGTCGAAGTTGTACACCTGAAAGATAATAGGAAAACAGATTAGAATATTGTTGCGGAAGCCTAAATTGACAAGCGGGCGCCATCTGTTAACCAATAACGGAACTAATAGTTTGTCTATAGAATGTTCTGCTGAGTTCTAGAAGTCTCAACAGCAGTCAAGTCAGATAGTTCACGAACTTTTTATGAGATGTTTCTCGAACTATATGAGGAAGTTGCATTGCGGTATGGACACTTCAGTTCGAGTTAAGCGATACTACGAGTCAACAAGTGCGAAGAATAGCGAACAGTGCAAGTGAATATTAGTGATAATTACTAGTAACTGTGATTTGAACAATTTATTTAAATAATTCGTAATTAAGTAGTCGTAGTGTAGGCCCTGCGGCACGATGGACTGACGACTTGAAGAAGGTGTCTGGAAACGGATGGATGCGAACTGCCCAACACCGGGATAGTTGGCGCTCCTTGGGGGAGCGGCGTACAGTATGGCACACCGTGTGGTTTTAGTCGGTTCGATTCCGACACACCGCCCCACCGAAAACCCCGGTGGGGTGACGGCCCGACGGGGTTTCCACACGCACAAAAGAAAAAGCCTTCGTCCAACAGTGGAAGGCGATAGGCTGATTATGATAATGTGACTATTTCGTTACAAACTAGTGGCTATTCATATATTTTAAGACAGACGGCAGACAGACGGACGGACAGTGGAGTTTTAGTAATAGGGTCCCGTTTAACCCTTTGGGTACGGAACCAAGGTAAATATCAATTACAAACGTGACCCAAAAATCACCGGTTCGATTCCCGCTCCATTAAAATATTAGTATAAAAACATGCTATTGGTCACTGTACCTGTGCTGTAATTTCCGACCACAGCTGGGACGCTTTGCTGGACATCCGTTTGGGCTTCTCAAGTCTTTGTGCCGCCAACGCCGATCTGTGCTTACAGAATTCTTCTTCGGACATGTTTTTGAGATATTCCTAGAAAGAATATTAACTAATAATAACTTCCGACACCTCACACACGGCCGTCTGATCCCAAACTAGGCAGAGCCTGTACTATGGTAACCAGTCTGCTGATAAACATACTTATATATTACTAAATACATACTTCAATATAAATTACACCCAGACACAAAACAAATGTTCATGCTCACCACACAATTATTCGTCCTGGGTGAGAATCGAACCCACGACCTCTGGCTCAGCTGTCAAGGTCTCTAACCACTAGACCAACATGCCAGTCAAGAAACATATAATACAGGGTGTATTTGAAAATAGAACACTTACTTAAATCACTCAGTTTTTAAGAAAATCAATAAAAGCTTAAAAAAAACGAAGTTAGTAACAGAATGAATGAATAAAAAATACGTATCATTTGAAATGTAATATCAATAAATCAAAAATAATATCTCCAAAGAGGTAAAGCATCAATCTTCTGCTGATAGTCATACTTCGACACTTAATTCGCCTCTACATAATGTGAATCATCAACACGTAATTTGCCTCTGCACGAAGCGAAACACGTGTCGAAGTATCGTCCCAGCGAAGTTTCAGAAAGTACCTACTTAAAGTATGTATATTATAATCACTCACCAGAGAGCCCTGAATGAAGGCCTCTATCCTCTGCTCGAGGAACTCCGGATGCCTGTCACTCTGGACGATGACCCTCAGACCCTGGACACCGTTGGACCGCCGGACTCCACTAAACACTATGTAACCTAATTGTTCCTGGGAAGACAACATTTTTAAGATTAACTTTATTTTAAGCAGTATTTTATTTGTAATAGAAATGGCCTGGTGGTCGAACTTCGACCATTTTGAGAGTCTTATTTCATTTCATTGACCAGCATAACTTGAACTTTTATTGGTTAGACTTTTGTACCATGACCGGTTAAAATATATAATGGACCCCTACAGCTCTATTTCCCCATTTTAACGTAGTTATTGAAGTGAAAACTTCTTTAGGCATGTTGTGCACTTTTGGTATGAGGAAAAAGCATTCAAATCGCTGAACGTCACGCTCAGATATATACATATTTACAGATGTGTGGTTGTGTATATGTATGTTATGTTTTCACTTCTGACGTGCAGTCCTCCGACTGAGTTTTTTAATTTTTTAATTTTTTTGAATTTTTTGTTTTAATCGGAAAACAAACAGTATTAACAACTTAAAGATAAAAATAAATAATATAGCTAGTTACCAATTACATGTTTTCGCATTTAAATAACAACGATGCTTGTTTGTTTAAGAATAAAAAAAGAAAAATAATACAATGATGGTGTATACTATACCTAACTATAATACTACCTCACTCATAACAATACCTCATGAAGTGCATCTACACAGTTATTGAACCAATTCGAACCAATGTTTAGAGAGGGTTTGATTAAATACATTCGGCTTAGTAGTGAATAAGTCAAGTTCAGAAAAGTCAACCAACCCAGTGTAGCACTTAACCGATCTTATAAAGAATGAATTCTGTCTGTAATTTGTGCTGCAGCGGGGGGCGTTAAGAAGAAGGAAAGGTATCCTAACAGATCTATTAGGGGCGCGTAACTGAATCTTGAAGAGAAGTTGTGGGGCGTCGATGTAGGATTGTGCTAACTTAACGAGAAAGGAGATATCTGATATGCTCCTTCTTTCACTAAGTGGTAGCAAATGGTATTTTTTGCACCTCGATTTATAATTATGATCGCGGGTTTTACACTTGTACTGAAGGTATCCTGTAAAGTTTCGCTGGATAGATTCCAATCTTGAAATATAGACGTCATACATTGGGTTCCAAACCTGCGAACAATATTCAAGCGGGCTACGGACAAAGGAACAGAATAATATTTTGATTATTTTGACATCCGTGAACTGGGAGCATGATCTTTTTAAAAACCCCATGCCTTTGTTAGCTTTATTAACTATGTGATCTATGTGCTTCTTATAGGTAAGCTTAGAATCGTGTATCACACCTAAATCTCGTATGCAAACTACTCGTTTCAGATGGTCAGTCTTTAGAGTGTATGTGTGGGATATGCTGTTCGTTTTGCGGGTGAATGTAATTGTGTAACATTTAGATACGTTGAGTTGTAGATTATGCAGCTGACAATAGTTTTCAAGTCTTTCGAGATCTTGTTGTAAAGAGTAGCAGTCTTCGATATTGTTATTTTTTTTTTAAATTTCATATTACCTGCGTAAAGTAAAAATGATGAATTTTGAAAGCAAGTGTTAATGTCATTAATGAATATATTAAATAAAAAAGGTCCAAGCAGCGATCCCTGGGGAACTCCTGACGGGACTACATGCCACTTCGACACAACACCGTTGATTGCAACAGCCTGGGAACGATTCTGTATATAAGACGTTATCCACCGGTATAAGTTACCATGAATGCCAGCATAATAAATCTTCTGTAAAAGTATATTATGGTCAATACGGTCGAAACATTTACTGTAGTCAGTAAAAATACAGTCCACCTGACCGCCATCGTCCATACAGGATGTAGTGAAGTCGATAAATGAAAGTAGGTTAGTGATGGTCGATCAGTTTTTAAGGAAGCCGTGCTGTTCGGGAATTAAGGCCGAAGAAAAGGTGCTGTATACTTGCTTGTGAATAAGGCGTTCAAGTATTTTTCCAAACAGACATAGTTTGGATATGGGTCTATAGATGTTGATATCACCTTTATTCCCACTTTTGTGTACTGGTGTTATGTATGCGTACTTCCATATACTAGGCATAATTCCCTCCTTAACAGAACGCGTAAAAATTATTGTTAGTGGCTTAGGTAGTCCTTTGGCGCACTTGACAATAAATAATGGCGGTATATTGTCAGGACCCGCGCCTTTGTTGAGATCTAAAGATTCCAGGAGCCTAAGCACATAGTCGGGATTTATTTCAATTTCACCTATATTTAGTGTGGAATCAGTAGGCGGAACATTTGTTGGACTTGAGGTATTTGAACATCTATCTGAAGTAGAGAGAAAATTCGACTGGAAGTACGTTGCAAAAGCATCACCAATTTCTTCACTTGTACTTTATAGCACATATTGATTAAATATGTTGCTTTCTGCACTGCTTTTACATATAAACTTTAAATATTCCAAATTTCACATTTCTATCTGTCCGAGTTTGCTTAAAAAATGCATATGATGCAGAGAGCCATGCTTCGGCAAATATGGGCTGGCACGACCGGAGTGATACCACGGCTTCACACAAAACCGGCAGTAGGCAGTAAAGTGAATGAAGTTACCGGAGGACCTAACTAACCCTTCCCTTCCCCCCTCTCCCTCTTCTACCCTTCCCCTACTTCCCCCTCCTATCTAGACCCAAACTAAACAGACCTTGTGCTGTAGATTCTAGAACACGGATATACATACTTAAAGACACTGTTATTTGTAAATATATACATATTATACATAGAAACATCCAGACCAACGCAAATAGAAATAACTATGTGTACAAATATTTGCAGGTCCTTTGTTCACCAAAGTTGAGTAATAGGCACATAGCTGGTTATTAAATACTAGCTGAGCCCCGCGGTTTCACCCGCGTAAGTCCCGATGCCGTGGGAATATCGGGATAAAAAGTAGCCTATGTGTTAATCCAGATCTCCAGCTATTTACATACCAAGTTTTATCGAAATTGGTTCAGTAGTTTTTGCGTGAAAGAGTAACAAACATCCATACATCCACATTCATACATCCTCACAAACTTTCACGTTTATAATATTAGTAGGATTCGGATTAAATATTCTAATAGAAGACAACCAAAACATCGCGCGTCATCAGAAGAGATAAGAGATACGCGATAGAAAGAGAGGCAACTTCTAGCTGAATATGACTGTAGGTAATTAGCACTGTGCGATCTGAATTGCACTGTATTGTATCGGAGCAAGAGTGGCTATTTATTTAAATGATTTGCAGAGTCGGCCTTCTGTACTGGTACTATTATATATTCTGTAAAATTTGTAAGGATGGAGTTCAATAGATCGAAATTAAAACTACTGTACTGACCTTGGTCCTGAGCACGTTGAAGCAAGGTTCGGAGAGCACTTGCGCGAGCAGCTCCAGCGCCACGTTGTGTCGCGCGGCGCGCACCCCGCACGCGTAGTACAGCGACGCGCACGACGAGCGGTGCACGCTGTTGCACGTCTCGCGCTTGTACCACGACCCTAGGGGGGGGGGGGGGGGACGAATATTACAACATTCGGTAGCCAAACACTCGGCCACTAGATATTCGGTGATTCGGCGGAGAACGTGGCCGAATATTGTATGGTATGCGGAAAAACCACTATTTGTATAATTAGTACACACCATTAAAGGAATCACCAATTCCCGTCATTATAGAAAACTTCAGTAGAGGCATCCATTAACTTCCTAATTCAAATTCAAAATCTTTTATTCAATTAAGACACTAAGTGACATTTATGAACGTTAAATTGAAGCTAGAGTTAAAATCATAGATCGGCACAAACAGACGCCACAGCATGTACTGGATTGTCAAGGTAAATTAGGTGAAAAACACCAAAATCTACTGCCTGTTTGTGTCGACTATAAACGGTAACAGTGCACGGCGACATCTACCTACAGCAAAACACACTTCAACGCCATCTAGCGAAAACAGGCCGAACTACTTAGTAACGACTGAATCAAGCAATAAACATTCTACATACACGGAAATCACACACACTCACACATACGGACAATCCTCCGTTTGTGTTGGGGGGACATCATGTATGTCGACAAGTGCACGGAGGACAATAATAGTCAATATATTGAAAATCTATACAAATATAAAATAAATGCTGTTCGTTGGTAAACTCATCACTTGAGAACGGCTGGACCAATTTCATTAATTATTCCTTTTATATCTTAATAACAGTCCGAAAATGGAATGGTTGCCCGGTAAATGGAGAAATCCGGTAAAAACTAAAAATATTTTTTTTCATACAATTAAAATGTCTGTCGGGTCAGCTAATATAATAAATTTAAGTGTGTATTTCGTTAATAATATCATATAAATTGTATGAGGAAGAGAACCTAATATAAATAACACTACGAGCATAGCATTATGTTTATACTGATGGCATGGGTAATATCGCGCCAGGGTTGTCAATAATAATAACTCGACACATCTTGCACACGGCCGTCTGATCCCAAACTAGGCAGAGCCTGTACTATGGTAACCAGACTGCTGATAAACATACTTATATATTACTAAATACATACATATTATAGATAAACATACTTATATATTACTAAATACATACATATTATAGATAAATTACACCCAGACACGGATCAATTAATTATTACTTACCTTTCTCTAATTCCACCTCTCGATATAACAACAACTGCTGGGCTAAGAGCGGGGTGCCATCCTTAGGTAATCTGAAACCAAAGCAATAATATTTTAACTATTTTTTACACATGTTAATATCTAAGGTTTTCTTTGACACATTGATGATTACTGCAAAATTGGAAAGCTTTCTAATAACTATCTACGGTAATAGAATAAACCTGAACAGTGCACTGAGCGCGGAATTAAACAGACGACACCTTATATTCAAGTCCATTAAAATAAACGGTTGAACATACTATGTCGCTCCACCCCTTGATAAGGAGCCCCCGTTGGGTCCGTAGCTATTTGGCCTTCCCCGAAATACACACGTAGGAAAACCGTATAGCTTTAATTAAAATACGTACCTGTTTTCCACTGAGTCAGCAATTTTGATGGCCTTCTCACGACTAAGGTTTCCGTACATCATACCCTCGATATGGATCTTCCTGATCATCTTGGACGCGAAGTCGTCCAGTTGTTCCACTGTCACACCTATCAAACATTTACGAGATCAATTCGTTACGAGTTTGAACGCAATCCAATGCACTACCGTCGTGAATCCACTGCTAACCCAAGCATTTAGCTGAGCTGGTTAAAAAGTATTTTTTTAATTAAAAAAAAACGAGGAGGGCCCCTCCTCGTTTTTGGCCCTTCCTATTTAAGTGGGCACAAGCTCAAATGAAAGAGCTTGTTCCAGTGAGAGCTCTTCGATCAAAACGAATGGATACCTCAAGTAGAATAAGAAATTTATAGGAGTAATTTGTAATGCATGACGTTATTCACCCTCCTAGGGAATGTTAGGAATGTATGAACTTCCGATCTATAACATTTATACGTCACAACCTACGTCATGCATTACATCATCCCCGTAATTTTTAAAGTCAAAAATTCATCATGAAACTTTTGGCTTTTTACTGAGTATAACTTGAAAAGGGTGAAAGTTAGGTGATTACCAATGCTTGATGACCTATCTGTGTTTAAGTTTTTTTTTTTATATTATGCAAATCAGTTAGATAGAACGGCCGGAAAAACGATGTTAGATTAAAAAAAAATTGATATAGAAGTTGCATACCTTGAGCAGCCTCTAACAGTTGACACCTTGTCCAAACTAGATCTGCCAAACATAAGGCTTGCTGATAGACTGCATGCTGAAAGTAAAAATAAATAATAACTTATGATTCCCAAAATAGTAGTAAGTAATGTTTCCCAAAATAGTAGTAAGTAATGTTTCCCAAAATAGTAGTAAGTAATGTTTCCCAAAATAGTAGTAAGTAATGTTTCCCAAAATAGTAGTAAGTAATGTTTCCCAAAATAGTAGTAAGTAATATTTCCCAAGATAGTAGTAGTAATGTTTTTTAAAAGAGTAATAAATAATGTTGTCCAAAATACTAGTTAGGAGTATTGTCCAAAATAGTAGTAGAAACATTTCCCAAAAAAAAAATGTTTCCCAAAGAATTATAAATGGTTTCCAAAAAAATAATAAATAATGTTTCCCATAATACTGTAGGCCATAGAACACAGAAAGGTTTTGGGAGAAGCTGTGGCTACACGAAAAATATACGTCAACGCCATCTAGCGAAGACAATCCAAAATACGTAGTAACTAATAATTTTGTATCGCAGAATGAATGTCCTAGAGCTGATTAATATACATAACTTCAGACATGAACACCAAGTCTAAGCTGATGATCCTCAGGGACCCCATTCCATAACACCATATAACTGACCTGATACGGCTGCTCAGCGTCGAAGTTCTTGATAGCTCTGAGGTGATTCTCCTTCATGATGTGGAACCGCTTGGGATCCGCCTTGAAGTTCACCAAGTGATCTATGATTTTGTCCAGCAGTACGTGTTGTTTGTCATCGTACCCGTCTATAGTAATCTGAAAGTGAATATGGACCGGGTTGATGAGCGATGCAAATAATACTCGGCTTCTCGTAACAACACGTATATTTCCACAGAGGTCACTACAGTGTTATTGAATGCCAGCAGATATAATCTAAGCTCCCTCCATATATTTAAAATGTTTGATTATTTATACATACAATGTGAACGAAACCATACCGTGATTTAATTTGCCGCCAATGCCATCTATCGAGCCAGGAGACAACAGATATAGATCCGTTGCACTGGTGCAATTGTATGGTTTTAAGTTCGATGTCGAACATACCGCCCACCAAGGACATCACGAAAATGTTCTTTACTACCGCCCACCATGCAACTGTCGTACCTTAAAACCCAAACTAAATTAAAATTACTTTAAGGTGTGTCATTGGTGAGGGGATTCCATACAAATTCTCACAACTGCAGTAGCACTATATAACAAATACAAAAAAAAACCTTGTTTTAACACAAAAAATATTCTTACTTATTCTTACTTAACACATAAAATATATATCACTTAGAGACCGGCACCATACACAATTTAGAGGTAGGTCGTTTTATTAGAGAATTTTGAGTACGCAATGTAACGACTCGAGTGATTTTGTCAGGACCCGGATGCTTTTGGACAATTCTTCCTAATAACCACTTGCCAGGCGGCAAATCATCCTCTTTAACGAGCACAACATCACCAACGGTTGGTTCCGGGGTTTGATAAGCCCACTTATGCCGCTGCAAGAATTGATTTAGATAGTCTTGCGACCACCTCCTCCAGAAATCCTGAGTCATTCTCTGGTGAAGTTGCCATCTCGGTAAGGTATGAATGTTAGATTTTTCATAATTCGAATCCGGAACAATTATGAGTGGCTCTCCGACCAGAAAATGACCCGGGGTTAAGATCGTCAATTTGTCGTGATCCTCCACATAAGACAACGGTCTTGAATTGAGGCACGCCTCAATTTGTGCTAACACGGTAGCCATCTCCTCAAAAGTCAGGGTAGAGTTTCCAATTACTCTCTTAAGGTGGAATTTAGTCGACTTTATCCCTGCCTCCCAAAGACCCCCAAAATTAGGTGTATGAGGAGGAATAAAGCTCCACTGAGTTCCGTTATTTGAGAGATATTCAGCTAGCTCCTCATTTAAACCAGATCTCTCCTCATTATATAAATAAAGAAGCTCTCGTGCCGCGCCTACGAAGTTGGTGCCGTTGTCACTAAACAATTCAGCCACTCGACCTCGCCTTGCCACAAACCGCTTAAAAGCCGCCAAAAATCCTCTGGTACTTAAGTCACTTACTGCTTCTAAGTGTACCGCCCGTGTGGACATGCATATGAACAAAGCAATATATCCCTTAAATGACTTATTACCACGACCCTTAGACATTCTTATATTTATGGGACCCGCATAGTCTACGCCACTGCATAAAAATGGCTTGTTCGGCGTAACCCGTGCTGACGGCAGTTGCCCCATAAGCTGCATTCTTGTCGAGGCCGCATAGCGAATGCATCTCACGCAACTCCTCAAATATTTTTTAGCCAATAACTTGACCCCTACAACCCAATACCTTGAACGTAAATATGTGACCATTAATTGGGGACCACCGTGCAAGGTTTTATGGTGCGCGTCCGCGATCAAAAGATTTGTCAGAAAGGACTCCTTCGGAATTAAAATCGGATGTACGCGATTGTAACCGAGGTGCGACATCTCCAATCTTCCTCCAACTCTCATAATTTCGTTGGAGTCTAGAAATATGTTTAACGATTTTAGGTTACTTTTCTTATTTTCTAAAACTTTGTTCCCCTTCAATTCCTGAAGTTCCTTGACAAACTCTTCTTCTTGGCATCTTTTAACACAAATTTGTAATGCATCCTCAAGTTCTTTTTTGACGAGATACCTTGTAAAATGTCTAGCTGATCCTCTCTTACAAAGATTTATAAACCTGCGACAGTAAGCCATCACTCGAAGCAATTTAGACAAACATGAAAAGCGATTCCAAAACCCCTGATCAATCGTGACTGTGTGTACCTTGACTTCCTCCAAATCCGTGCTGTTATTCTTGGACTTTTTATACTCAATCACTTGCTGCCTTAAGAATTCTGGACCATCCCACCAAATAGATGTTGATTGAAGTTCAGTAGGTGAAACACCACGAGATGCACAGTCAGCTGGATTGTGTTTAGATGGTACGTGAGACCATTGATGGGAGTCCAAGAGGGTTAAAATATGGGACACTCTATTGGCGACAAAGGTTTTCCAGCGGCTCGGATGGCTACTAAGCCAAGCCAAAACCACTTCACTATCCGTCCACGTGTGCCAGTCTACCTTTGGTATATCCATAACCCTACCCACTTCAACAATTAGTTTGTATAGAAGTACCGCACCGCAAAGCTCCAATCTTGGGATGGATACCTGTTTAATTGGAGCTACCTTAGTTTTTGACGTTACCAAAGCAACATGGATATTACCCTTATCGTCTATTACCCGAATGTAGATTGCCGCTGCATATGCTACTTTAGAGGCATCTGAAAATCCATGTAATTCAGTTTTTATATTATCGGAACATGTGTATAACCATCGTGGTATCTTCACGTTCACCAAGGAAATTAAATCAGTACGGTAAGTAACCCATTCATTTAGTAAGTTGGTTGGAATTTCTTGATCCCATGCTAAACCTGCCAACCATAATCTTTGAATGAACACCTTTGATATGATTATGGTTGGTGCTAACCACCCCAAGGGGTCAAATAAACGTGCAATATCAGAAATAATCTTTCTTTTTGTTACAGGTTCAGTCACCAGCGGCAGTTTAACCGAATACTGAAAAAAATCATCGCTGGAATTCCAGGTAAGCCCCAAAATTTTCGTAATATTGTCCATTTCTATATTTAAAGGTTCATCCTTATCCCTTTCCCCATCCTTTATTCTATCTAGTAACTCCTTACTGTTGCTAACCCATTTGTGCAAATTAAACCCACATTTCGATAGGACTGTATTGATTTTTGTGTAAATACTGTATCCCGTTTCAACATTTTCAGCTCCGGACATAAAATCATCTATATAGAAATCATTTAAGATGATTTTCGCTATTTCTGGTTCACCCTGACACTCATCGTAAGCTACCTGATGCAGAGCCCTCACTGCTAAGTATGGTGCTGAGGCAGTACCAAAGGTTACTGTGATTAACTCGTACTCTTCTACTTCTTTTTCACAGCTCTCCCTCCAGACGATTCGCTGATATATTGAATCCTTCCTGTCTACTAAGACTTGACGATACATTTTTTTTATGTCAGCCACTAGACAAATTGGATGTTTTCGCCAACGCATAATTATATGACGTAGGTCAGCCTGCAACGTTGGCCCTACCAATAAATGGTCATTCAGTGACATCCCGTTGGAACCTTTACAGGACGCATCAAATACGACCCGCACTTTGGTCGTAACCTTATCCTCTCGGATGACAGCGTGATGCGGTAAGTAAATGGCTGTTTTATCATTTGAATCATTTTTTGTTACCTTTTTCATGTGATTTAAATCTAAACATTCTTGTATAACTGAAACATACTCATTTTTTAATTGAATGTTTTTGCTAAACTTTGATTCTAATCCCGTTAATCTTTTTACAGCGATTGCCTTGGACTCTCCATGCTGGTCAATCAGGTTATTCTCACGAAATGGCAAACGCACTATATACCTGCCCCTGTCGTCACGTTTCGTGGTTGTTGTGAATAATTCCTCACATCGTTGTTCCTCCTCAGTAAGCATTTTCTGGGCTTCCGACGGTTCCTTTTCTAACTCCCAAAACCTTTTCAGGAGATCGTCCGCCTGAAGTGACGAATGCATTACTGTGATGTGAGAATAAATATTGGATGTATTATCTACCTCAGATACGCCCGACAATATCCACCCCAGGGCTGTATCCTGGGCTAACAATGTACCATTTGAGTACTTCTTAATGCCTTCTTGAATGACTTGGCTGTAAACCTCAGCACCTAACAAAATATCTTCTATTTTGTTAGGCCTATAGTACTCCGGGTCAGCCAAGTCATCTTCAGCCAAGTCTGCCCATTCTACCCTGGTTACTCTTGTAACCGGGAGAAGAGCTGTGACTGACTTTAGAACAAAGGCATTAATTTTTATATGCAGGTCCGAATCCTTTCGTGACCTCAAATTTACTGAGACTGTGTACTTAGAAGTTACACTTTTATCACCACCTACACCTAACACAGTGTTTTTTGTTGCAAACTTTTTAAGACCCAAATGCTGAACCATTGCTTCGGTTATAAAGGATCCCTGCGACCCTTGATCTAATAAAGCCCTAACAACAAGATAACTTCCACCTTTCGACTGAGCCTTTACCAAGGCTGTCGCTAATAATACTGTTTTTCTACAGTTCCCTGTCGAAAGATGCGAGACCAATTGCTGGCTTAATCTCTCCGCGTGGACCACCGTGTCCTTACCACCCTCCAGCCTCGTCGAGGAGGCATCCACGTTCGTGGCACTAGTAGTCTCATCAACCAAGCCGGAAACACCCGTAGGGTGTAACAATGTATGATGACGGCGTTTACACACCTGGCATTTGAACGAAGATTTGCAGAACCTGGCAGCGTGATTACCATTAAGACATATAAAACACAAACCCTTTTCCCGAACGAAGTCACGTCGTTGGTCGTTAGACTGCTTGCCAAATTTCGTACAAGTCGTTATTTTGTGATCTGCAGAACAATATGTACAAGTTGCACCTTGTTTATTTTTAACAACATGAAAAGATTGCGTTTCTTTGGATATTCGTTCTTTCCTGCGCCCATCAGGCGTGCCTTCTAAACTTTCAAGCCCTCGAAAGCGACTATTAAGGTACTCAAAGAATTGTAATAAATTAGGCAATTCGTCATTACCCTCTGCTGATATCTTTAACTCCCAGGCCTTGCGAGTCTCTTTATCTAATTTTTGACTAATCACATGAACAATAAGGATATCCCACGAAGCAATGTCTACTCCTAGATTTTTTATTGAATCTAAGCATTCTGTTGTTGTGTTTAATAATGACTTTATTTCAGAAGCAGATTCATGTAATATAGTCTTTTGATTTAACAATCGTTTTAATATATTATTTGACAGAAACCGTTTATTATTGTAAGTATTATTCAACTTATCCCAAGCAATTTTATAATTATCAGATGTAACCTTTATATTTCTTAGTAATTGTTCGGCTTCACCGGTCAAATGCCCCTTTAAATAGTAAAACTTTTGTGAGTCCTCTATGTTTTTGTTGTCATGAACTAAACCCACAAATAAATCCCTAAAAGTACTCCACTCTGAATATTTGCCTGAAAATGAAGCTATTTTTATTTCTGGTAATTTTACCTTACTAAATATTTTTCCTTCCTGACCACAGAACATACCTTTCAACTCAGACTGAGTTGAAGTACCTTTAATATTAAGTAGCATTTCCTTTAACATACTCTTAAAATCTATATAAAGTTCCTCAACTACATCATACACACAATTTTTATAATAATCCGATTTTTGAAGGTCGGCCTTCTTCACACTTTGTATTATTTTATTATGATTGCTATAAAATGAAGTCCATTGCAGTTCTAAGTTTTCTAATCTCGTTTCTATATACGAAGTAGTTAAACGTTGCTTAGGAGATTTTTTAAAGTTAACAGTAGCCTTTTCTATTTTATCTTTGATATCTTCCTGTATACTTTCAAATGACTCCATTCTTAACAATTACAAACAGTGAAAACTTATAAGTAAACAAACTATAATCTTCAAAGATCTATAACTTTAACAAACTTTTTGTCAAAGTACCTTTCCACAACTATATTATTAAATCCAATTAAGTTCTTTAATGTCTAAAGTTTTAACAGCCAAATATTCTAAGTGTCTAACTTTAATTTAGCTGGGTCCAAAATCCGGCATAGGTTCCCCGTCACAACCAACTTTCGCTTAAAATAATACAAGTCCCAACACCACTTAGAAAAGTACACAACAAAATAAAGTTTTTTACGTTAAAGTTCAAATTCCACTTGATTTCAATTAAGTTTCGACTGTAGATCAATGTTCTAAGTTGCTCTTCTGAATAATAAAGTTGGTAAAGTACTCACAGTTTTATTTCCGCACTGATATTTTATCACACAAAGCAATTTCACCTCCAGTAGAGCCACCTACCGGGCGGCCGCGAACTTCCAAATCTGCTTAGCGCCTCCCGTGCGTTGTTCCTCCGGATGTCCGCTCACAGCTATACTACTACTTGCCAAGCAGGATGTAGCTTACTCCGGTTCCTCCTTCAGCTTCCACACCAATCTTGATGCCCGCTGTAGGGGATTGCTCTGAACAGCGATCCACTGTTCAGTATGCCTAACGCGACGGGCGATAGCCGTCTCACCACCGATGACTACAAAAACTCGCTTCAACCGATCCGGCTCGAAGGACCATGAATATGGACCGGGTTGATGAGCGATGCAAATAATACTCGGCTTCTCGTAACAACACGTATATTTCCACAGAGGTCACTACAGTGTTATTGAATGCCAGCAGATATAATCTAAGCTCCCTCCATATATTTAAAATGTTTGATTATTTATACATACAATGTGAACGAAACCATACCGTGATTTAATTTGCCGCCAATGCCATCTATCGAGCCAGGAGACAACAGATATAGATCCGTTGCACTGGTGCAATTGTATGGTTTTAAGTTCGATGTCGAACAGAAAGAGACAATAGAGAATATAAAACAAAAATATTTATTACTTATCCTGTATCACGCAATTAAACTTCTTGTGCCGATTAGTACGGGTATATCTAATATTATAAATGCTATGCTATACTTTTTTTTATGGGATAGTGGGCAAATGAGCAGACGGGTCACGTGATGGTAAGTGAGTAAGAGATGTAACTCAAGAGTCACAAATGCGTTGTCGGCCTTTAATGTTGAATTAGGGGAAGAGGAGAAGTCGGTGGGGGAGAGGGGAGGGCCTCCGGTAACCTCACTCACTAGGCGAAACACAATGCAAACATTGTTTAACTGCCGGTGTTCTGTGAGGCCGTGGTATCACTCCAGTCGAACCGGCCCATACGTGTCGAAGCATGGCTTTCCCACAGTAGGTAGAATTAATAATAAAATTAGTTGAGGAGTACTTACACTAAGTCCATACTTCGCATTGCCGATATTCCATCTCAGGCCAGCTAATTCGGCCGCGTATGCGAACTGTTGTAAACTATCCCTCAATAATAAAACCCAAATGGATGTCAGGTTACAATTCACTGGATCTGCGTACGCCAGAGGACTGTGAACATACAATGATAAATAGTATTGGGTTGTTGAAACAAAAATAAAAAAAAAACCAGTCAGACGTAGCACTGCACGTCGTGTGTAAACATAACTTTCAATGTATTTGCATATACATAGACACACATCTGTATATATATAATTAGGTTAAAAATAAAAAGTAGGTAATAACATATCTAGATGTATACATAGGGTCCACTGGAAGTTCTGCGCTCCTGGCCGCTCATAAATGTTTGAATTTCGAATGTTATATTTTTTTTAATGTATGAAACTCGGCTCCGTCTTACGAATTTTCGATCAGGGTCACGTGTCCTGACGCGAGTTTAACATTTTTTACCCATTCCAAAAAGTGCACAACGCCGCTAAAGAAGTTTTCACTTAAAAAAAAATATTGGAAACAATTCAAAATTGATAAAATTTTAAGAATCACGTGACTACGAACGTAACACGATTAGTGGCAATGTCATAATGTTAAAGGAATGTCACGATATGGTACAGTGTCAGCTATGTGCTACGATAAGTAGAAATTAACATAATGACGTCACACGCGCTCGGGTTTGTTCGCGGAAATGTCGGCGTGTTTTAGGTATTAGGTTCAAACATTTATTTTTAACTTGATATAACTTTATGATTAAATCGAAAAAAATTGCTTTTCTATAAACCTTATAATATATTTTTATCTTTTCATTTATTAAAAAAAAATATATTTTCAAAAACCCAATTAAAGAAGGAAAAAAACACAAATTTATTTGACCTCTTACATTTTTTTTTCTTTCCACTATTACTTTTATTTTTATAATAATTTAATAAATTACATACGAATTTCGATCTCTGAACTAATGGTAAACAAAATGATATTAAAATTTTCAATTTCTTTCAACATCACTTAAACCTTTGATAAAGGATCGGGCCGGAACTTGTTAAGCGTGAAATAAAAACTAGTTTTAGATATGTACTCACTACTACACTCACCTGACCAAATCGAATGTGATCACCGCCTTGGGCAGCAGAAATTCATTGTCCTTCTTATACCACAGTCGCATTAAAGTTGTGTCCTGAAATATTGAACATTCTTATAGAACTGAAAAAGAGTAAGAAATGCTGCAGATCACACTTGAAAGCTGTTGTCCAAGTAATGGTGTAAGGGGTCATCCATTAACCACGATTAGAAATCGAGGGTTTAAAGAAAAAATAAATACACGTGATATCTCACTAAACCTTGCCCCCTTGTGATATTTCATGATTTTTTCCGAACCCCTCTACCCCCTTTCAAGCCTCACGAGATTAATGGACGACCCCAAAAGGCAGTCATGGGACTGCCGACAGAAGTGAAAACTTAAACGAAACGACGAACTTAAAACGTCACATTAGCAGGTTGGTGACATTAATTAATAAGGAGCTGACAGAACTCAATATTTAGATTAGCGCCCTCTAGTGGATCTATAACATATATATATCCAATAGAGGGCGCTGATTATTAGCGTGACGTTTACGAGTTGAGTGCTTTTTCCCCGTAGCAAAAATGCACAAACGTGCCTAAAGAAGTTTTCACTTCAAAAAGTGGACAAGTGCGAGACTGACTCGCGCACCGAGGGTTCCAAACAAATAATAATACTCCTCCATACATCGATATACGTCACAGTTACACAATGTTATCGTTTCATCGACAAATTTTAAATTCGTTTTATCAACAAATTAACGGCTTTCGAATTTTTTCCTTTATTTGTGCCGTGAGACAAGTTATGTATAGTTTAGGTTAGACAGCTGTGTAATATGATAAGATTGTTATTTTTAACATATTATTTAAAGAGATATGTACAACAACTACATAAACAATTATATCAAATGACTAAATTAATATCAAGTCGAAGAAATTCCACACTGAATGAGCTTTAATATCTGATAATAAGCAATTAAAAATGTACTCTTTTTGATAGAGTAGATTATAATAGTTACTAGTTACGTCTAAAGAAACAGAAATTGGGATTGGTAAAAGAGAATGGAAGAGTAAGGCAGACAGATGACGACAAAGAGAGAGGAGGGGAAAGAGAGAGAAGGGGGGTGAGAGATGAGGAAGGGGAAGGAGAAAGAGAGGGGGGGGGGCGAGTGGGAGAAAGAGGGAGAGAGGAGAGAAAATGAGAAAGACATGGACATACGTATTTTTTTTTCTAGTCTGTTTCTAGTGCTGTCGGCTGCCCACATCCAAAACTGGTCCCTTACCTTGACAATGGCCGGCGCAAGGGCGTCACTCGTGGGGTCCTCGCTCTTGTCTAGCGACAGGTTCGTGGGTATAAACTCGTTGGGGGGCGGCAGGAATAGTTCCGGACTTAATGTAACTTCGCTCCACTCCTGAAACAAAATCACACGGTCAGTAGGTTAGCGGGTATCATTGTTTGTAAACACTACTAAAGGGACCATTAATCAAGCGAGGCTCGAAAGGGGGGAGGGGTTCGGAAAAAAATCACGAAATATCACAAAAGGGAAGGGGGGGTGTAGTGAGATATCACGTGTATTTAATTTTTCGTAGAACGCGCGGTTATATCTGTATTTAAAGATAATATATAAATATTTTGAAAACTACCTCACCACATATCAATCACCAGGACCGGGGGAGCCCCACATCATCAAAAAACATCACGTTATTAATGGACGACCCCTATTGTTCCGGTGAACCACGGTCCTCTATAGCGTGATAGGACTAATATTCCAATTAAGCCAGAAATCTTCTCTAATATGCAAATTCAATACCACATGCATGCATATGCAATAGGCAATCTGGTAGAAATAGTAAAACATAAATATACCTTCAACCTTGCTGCATCAATATCTTCTTGCAGATATTTGGTTCCGTACCAAGATTCCGTCATCGTACATTTGTCGCCGAACGCCCTGAAAAATACAAATATCGTTTAACTGGTGTTGCCATAATTAGCCGACTGATAAATACGGAAAAAAGGGAAAGAGTGAGGACAGTGAAGACAGATGACGACAAAGAAAGAGAGAGGAGGGGTAGGAGAGAGATAGAGAAGGGAGAGAGAGAGATAGACTGAGAGAAGGGGGAGGGGGAGGGAGAGAGAGAGGGGGGCGAGGGGGAGAAAGAAGGAAAGAGTAGAGAAAATACAAATATCGTTTAACTGGTGTTGCCATTAAAAGCCGACTGATAAATACGATAAAAATTATATACTTGGTAACACAGTCCAAGACATGTTTAGTTTGGGTGTGGAAAGCGCTGCGTAATATGATCCAGTTTTTTTAAGGTCTCACACTCCAACCGTCTGATACCAAACTAGGCAGAGCCTGTACTGTGGTAACCAGACTGCTGATAAACACTTATATATTACTAAGTACATGCATATCACTACATATTATAAAACAAAGTCGGCCGCCGCGGCTGTCTGTTCGCAATAAACTCAAAAACTACTGAACGGATTTTCATGCGGGTTTCACCAATAAATAGAGCGATTTCTGAGGAAGGTTTAGGTGTATAATTTGTTAAGGTTTTGTGTAAATTGGTTGATGATTGTTGAAGATGTCTCTGCTACCCCTGGGTAGTCGGGCAGGTTGCTAGTTACAGCTCAATTACACCCGGACTCCGAACAAATGATCATGATCACCACACAGTTAAATGTTCTGGGTGAGAATCTAACCCTACTATCTCGGGCTCAGCAGACAGGATAACTAACCACTAGACTAACAGGCCTGTGTATTATTATTATAATACAGAAGTCCTTAAGAAAAATATTTACATTTAATTTTAGTTCGGTTTCATATTAAAACGTGAGATTTTAGTTTTTTTATACTATAACTAGCTGGGCCCTGCGGTTTCATCCGCGTAAGCCCGGATCCCGTGGGAATATCGGGATAAAAAGTAGCCTATATGTTAATCCAGGTCTCCAGCTATTTACATACCAAGTTGCATCGCAATCGGTCCAGTAGTTTTGGCGTGAAAGAGTAACAAACATCCATCCATCCATCCAAGCTTTCAGATTTATAATATTAGTGGGATTTACAATCTTATTTTTTAGTATTTGTTATGATATAGGGGACAAACGAGCAGACGGGCCACCTGATAGTAAATGACTACCGCTGCCCATGGGCACCTGCAACTCAAGAGTCACAAGTGCGTTGCCGACTTTTAAGGTGGGAGTAGGGGAAGGGGGGTAGAAAGGGGGGAAGAGAGGGGGGAGAGGGGTAGAGAGGAGATTAGGGCTTCCAGTAAACTCAATCACTCGGCGAAAAGCAATGTAAGCATTGCTTCACTGCCGGTTTTCTGTGCCGAAGCATGGCTCTCCCGCGATAACATTGTCTTATATGTCTTGTATTGTCAAATTTTTTTTTTTTACAGAAGTCTTAAATTTTTTTAAAACTACACTTAAAGATTCCGTTACATAGATAGCTAGATAGATATAGGCCAAGTTAATAGCGTGTAAAATAACCCCGTGTTTATACTTACTTAGCCACGATGGCCACGCGCACATTCTCTGGTGTAAGCAGATTCAACAGCTCAGTTATTAACTCTGGTTTCCATTCCGTCATTAGATAGTAAGCGCTTAAGATATCTTCCATTGGAAATTCCTGTAAAAAGAAAAAAAAATTGTCAGTCGCAGGACTGCACGTCAGAAGTGAAAACACATTTTTTTAAAGATCACTGTTATAAGGAGCTGACAAAACTCAATGTTTAGATTAGCGCCCTCTAGTGGATCTATATATGTATTATTAGCGTGACGGTCAAGAGTTCAGTGCTTTTTTTCCCATAGCAAAAGTGCACAAACGTGCCTAAAGAAGTTTTCACTTCAAAAGCAATGATTAATTGGAACAACGCAGGCAACGGGGAGATCTGATATAAACATTTAAAATATTAACTGGACACACATATATTATGAGTATATTTTACCCAGGTAATGAGGACTCTCATTGAAGCTTGCCCAGTGCCTGTCTGCTAGCAATCCTAAAAGACACTTTTTGCCAAATCGGGTGGTGACCATTTGGAAGAGTTTGCTAGAAACTGTGATTAGTGCTATAAAATTACACACAAATGCTAGGATATGAACGCATCATGTGGTTTCGTGGGAGAGACATGCTTCAGCACGTATGGGCCGGCTCAACCGCAGTGATGCCACGGCCTCACAGAAAAACGACAATGAAGCAATGCTTCGTTGTGCGGTCAACCCAAAAGGATCTCTAATACGCAGTTATAAGACTTGCAATATAAAACGCGAGCTTACAAGATGAACACTTGCATAGAGGTGGGGAAGAGATTGTCTCTTCTTAGAGTCCTGAAAGGTCAAGTAATAAGTGACAACCTTAACCAGTGGAGTCTAAACAAATGTCGACCCAAAAGCAGCTCTAATACGTGGTCATAAAACTGATAATACACTGCGCGAGCTAACCAAATTAAGACTTGTTTAGAGGTGTCATTTTTCTCTCTATTTCTCTTTACAAAGTCTTTTACTGACCTGTAGAAGATGCACGTGTCCGACCACCAAACTCCTAGGCTCCTGTGCATCCTTGAAGCGGAACTCCGACACCATAAGGTCCCTCTGTTCCTCCCATATCCATAGCTTTGGAGGTTCGGCTTTCAACATGGCTATATACTAAAAAAAACAGATAAAATTGATGTACGAAGATAAAATTCTGGGACAAAACAAGAAAGGTCACAAGAGACATAATTTATTTGTTTATCTATAACTAGGTGTTGCCAGCGCCTTTGTTCCATACCACGTGAACTGATCTGAGATAAAAAGTAGCCAATGTGCTTTTATCCAGATCTGTTTAAGCGTTTTTGCGTGAAAAAGTAACAGCCATCCATCCATTCATTCTTTCATTCATTCATTCATTCATTCATCCAACCATTTATCCATTCATTCATTCATCCATCCTCACAAACTTTTACCTTCATAATATTAGTAAGATGATATAATTAATTTGAAGTTTGATTTTTATTTGCGCCAATCTCTCGAACAAACAGACGGATTTGAAGAATTCTTTTTGCGTATGATAGCTTAATTTTTGAGCAAGGTTATCGACTAATTAACATCACGCTACAAATAACGCAAAAAATATTTTACCAAATTGTAAAATATTTTTGCGTTAAATGACCTATTTATTGAGGAAAGTTGTAAGAGATATATTAATCTTTGCAAGATCTGAAATCAAGATGTTAAAACAAACATACAAACTCTTCAGCTTTATGGTAGTACTATACATTATAAAATATGGCATTCAAATATTTAGTTTTATATCACTACATTTTGTTAAACAAAGGCCCCCCTCGCGTCTATCTGTCTGTCTGTTCACGAACTGAAAAACTACTTAACGGATTTTTATGCGGTTTTCACCAATAGACAGAGTGATTCATGAGAAAGGTTTAGGTGTATAATTTGTTAACGTTTTGTGTAAATTGGTTGAAATACGATGATGATTGTTGAAGATATCTCTACTACCCGTGCGAAGCTGGGGCGGGTTGTTAGCATATTATAAAAAAAAATTAAAGAGTTTAGAAGTCTTCTGCTGGAATAACAGTGTCCCGGCTGAAGACAGCCGGGACACTGTAATGTTGTACTGTACTGTTGTGTTGTAAACACAGCAATGTTGATCTCGACTATTAGCCATGTGTTATTTTATTTCCCAATATTCGCTCCTTGAATAAAAAAGAACCATACCTGGAACACTAATTTGATGATGTCATCAATGTGAGCCAGTCCTTCCTCTGTCAGGTCAACTTGTACCCCGAAGAAGCCAAACCCTCGGGCCCCTATACGCGTCCCACCAACTAAACTATGGACAAACAAGAAATAAATACACATCAACAAAAACATATTCACGCTCGATTCCCCGAAGGGGTATTGGTATTGGTGTAGGGCTCTGTTTCCGCATTTAGACTCATAGATGGTCCATTATGCGTTTAGATAAGCTGACTAGTTGAGCCAGCCTAGCTCCTTCCAGAAGCACAGAAGCCTCCTGGGGCGTTCACAGGCTTCTAGGAGCGATCTCGCACCCGCGAGGATACTTGCCCATTGTGTGGCCACCCCCTCGCACTCCAGGATAACGTGGGCGGCCGTTTCCTCCGCGTCGAGACATCCTCTGCATAGAGGACTGTCTGTCGCACCGATGGTGAATAGGTGCCGGTTTAGGGCTAAGTGGCCCGTAATAGTCCCTACAACTATTCTGATGTCGAGTCGGTTAAGACTGAGCAGTCTGCAAGTTAAACGTGGTGAGACCTCCGTCAGTACCAGTTTAGACTGCCTACAGCCCGGTGTGACGGCCCAACGGCCGTTGTGCGCTTCACGAGTCCGTTGTCTTACCCATGAGCGAAGTTGATTAAAGGGAAGTGGCAGTAGTATAGTTGGGTCTGCCACTGACGTTGCGGATCCCTTCTTTGCCAGCTCATCGGCGGCGTCATCCCCGAAGGGGTATGCAGAGACGTATTAAACACCCCACACTTTGCCAACTGTAGTTTGGCCAAACTTATGTAATAGGGGGCAAACTTTTTGCCGCCAAGGGGCCACCTATAAATGATGTCACACGTTAAGGGGTACGAACACAACACGCGAGCGAAGCCGCGCGGGAACTGCTAGTTGAACAATATTTGACGGGTGGTCCCAAAAAGCTGTGACAAGGACGGGGGGGGGGGGCTACAAAAATCATGAAATTCGTGTGACGTAATTTATGGATGGCCCCCAACCTAGCACCTTGGGAACTAAAGACGGGAAATTGGGAGTATATTGAAAGACACAGGTAGGTAAAAATTTAAGGTAATGGATGAAGAGTGATATTGCTTAGACAGATGTATTGGGGAGTGCAAAAAAGCTCGAGTAGATCAGAGTCGCACTAAAACCACACGGTGTTGGAATAAAATAGGAGAGATAAGACATCCGGCACCAGCTTCGGTTAACAACCTCTCAGTTAGGCGACGTGCAGGCACACGTAGCTCCGAGCGGAGGTCGGCCGCCCGGGACCTCTCCGACGCCTCCTGGATGGAATATTCCTGTCGCTACCGTCTATAGAATGTATGACGGCCGGTAGCGATATAGCGATGTGTTTTCATTTCTGACGTGCAGTCCTACTACTGCTTAGCTTAAAGAAGTTACAAGAATACCTATTTATAGAATATATATGTATAAAAAAAATTTACATCATATATTTTTGTGTATTAACGCAATCGGGCCCAGCCCCATGCAGGCAGTTGGTCTTTTAAATTATACCTATTAAGATCATCTTACCTATTACACCATCCACGCTTCTTGAAAGCCGACAGCAGGCTCCCAGGACCCTCGTGCCCTATGAGATGAGATAGATAATGTCCAGGCTGCAGAATAAAAAAACAATGTCAGCTATTGGAAATGGACCTTAGCACTCGCTGACGACATGTTTTTTGTGACAAATTAAAAAAGAACAGTCGAAATCGAAGAAGGGTAATTGACTTAATGAAACTTATCATTAATCGTTTTTTTTAATGAATGTGAGGGCAGTAAACAAATTTGGCTTTGAGGTGTCGGTTCTCAATTAAGTTAATATATAAAACTTTTTAACAAGAAATGAAACCAGCGAAAGAAGAAAGGATGAGAAAAGTGAAAAATAAACTTGTTAGCCTAACTAAACTCCTACGATAGATGATTTTGAGTTCGGCGCCAAACATACAAACAATCAAATTAATTATTAAGTAAAATGATGGCAGCGACCAAAGATTATACAAACACTGCAGCAGCGTCTCTGCGGCGGCGTCTATTTGCCGAAGTGTTTTCTGTGTGTAATTTAATTTTTGTCTGTAGTTTTGGCGCTGACTCAACATTATTTACGTATTTACATCAGCTTAGGAAGGCTAACAAGTTTATTTTCACTTTTCAGTTTCATTCTTCTGTCGTCGGTTTAATTTTTTGTTAAAAAGTTTAGATTTTTTATGTTTTTTTGTGGCTAAAACAATCAACTATACAGGTCTCCGTTCTGTTGCAGTATCATTAGAACTACATATGTGCGCTAAGTTTATATAAAATCGATTCCTAATATACACACACACACAGTAATTCGTATTTCGCCTTTTCGAAGAATTGTTATTTGCTTTTTTTTCTTTCTTCTTTTTAAAGACAACTCCCCGCATTAGGAACATCCTGTGTCTAGTTAATAAATGTTTAGATCTGTGCGATATTATATACTGGACCCCTGTAGCTTCATGTTAATTTTAAAGTCAAGTCAAGTTATTTTTAAATTTATAAGACATATTGTTTAAAAATTGCAACTTTCTGCACTTCTACATATAAACTCTAAGTATTCCAAATACGACATTTCTGTCTGTGCGATATTTAATAATAATAATAACTCCACACGTCTCACACACGGCCGTCTGATCCCAAAATAGGCAGAGCCTGTACTATGGTAACCAGACTGCTGAAAAATATACTTTAATATTTCTAATTACATGCATATTATATATAAATTACGCCCAGACACAGAACAAAATGATCATGTTCATCACACAATTATTTGCCCTGGGTGGAAATCGCACTCATGACCTCTGGCTGCTGAGCCAGAGGTCATGGGTGCGATTTCCTAGATTTTCCTAGATGCATGACTGGCCTGTTGGTCTAATGGTTAGCGACCCTGACTGCTGAGTCAGGGTCACTAACCATTAGACCAACAGGCCAGTCATTTGCTTTAATCTAATTACAAAATATATTTTTAGTAAATAACTTTTTCACTTACCCCACTTTTATAATGTTTTCTTGTATCCGGAACAGGGAAATCAATAGACAGAGACCGCATATCCTTCACAGGGAGGCAATATGCTCTCTTCCGGCGGAATGCCGGCGGAAACGGATGTTCCGGCCAAGTAGGTGCCGTCACTGACCTATCTTCCACCGAAGAGAAGAGAGGGACAACCATGGCTTCTAACTCGTCTAAGGATTCTGAAACACAATAAAAGTGTAGGTAAATTAATGACGTCATTAGGTGGAGATTGTCGTCATTAAGACTGCTAAATAACATGCTGTAAATGTGTGACAAACGTTTACACAGATGATGCATCGATGCGTCTGTGGTGGAACGGCTGTCTGGTCCCTCCAACTCAAAGGGAGGATCCTCTGACAAAGCTAGGTGATCATGAGTGCACGTACATTCATACTAGTATTTACCCGCGGCTTGGCCCGCGTGGGCCTCGTTTAAAACGTTATAGAGTATACTATGTGTTAATCCAGGTCATAAACTATTTGTGTTCCAAATTTCATTCAAATCCGATCAGTAGAATCACAAACATTCATCGATCCATCACTTTTATAACATTAGTAAGATACTAATCAACGCGAGAATGTTCAATAAGCGATGCAGGTTCAGTAGTTCGTCTGGTCTTGGTAGATGGCGCTGTAGTCTGTTTTTGTTGTATGTGTGGATGTCAGAAAAAGTCATAGCATTTAAAGAGGAAAGTAGCAAGCAAGACTCATGTACTGCTATAAACGCCTATATTTATCTATGACTGCGTATATTTGATGATTTATTGTATAGGGAATGGGGTCATACATGGATATTAATAAGAAAACCTTTTTACAGTTGACTTGAGGTAAAATAGAAAATAACCCTCAGTAACTTTCATATGAATTCTCATAGACAGAGGATACAAACCGAACTTCCTCCAAAGACGTAATAAGCAGTCTTAAACTAGCACCAAGTGATACTTCGACACTTGTTTCGGCTTTACACGAACGACGATTAACCGTTTGGTACAGAAATACGTACCTTTGCCCATAACAACCAGCGTCATAATATTAGAAGAGTACCACTTCTCGTGAAACTTCAACAACTCCTTCCTGACATCCATGTTTTTAGACTTCGGTATGGTTTCCAAAGTCGACTTGTTTCCTGCAACCAATAAAAAAAATCAATTGATTTTTTTTATGATTCGCGTAAGGGATATTTTTTATGGAATAGGGGGCAAACGAGCAGACGGGTCACCTGATGGTAAGTGACTACCGCCGCCCATTGGCATTGCAACTCGAGAGTAACTAGTGCGTTGCCGGCTTTTGAGGTGGGAGTAGGGGAAGGGAGGGAAGAGGGGAAGAGAGAGTGGGGGAAGGGGTAGAGGTTGGGAAGATAGGGAGATGGAAGGGTTAGGGCCTCCGGTAACCTCAGTCACTCAGCGAAATACAACAAAAGCATTGCTTCACTGCCGGTTTTCTGTGAGGCTGTGGTATCACTCCGGTCGAGCCGAAGCATGGCTCTCCCACGATATATTTATGCTCAATTTAGGGAGGTAGTGTTGTTATATTGATTGATTTTGACTAATGGTTGCTAAGAGGATAAAGATGACAAGAAAGCTACCATATTTTTTAAAATTTTACGTTACCAATGTTTTTTAGTGATAATGCTAACTTACAACTAAGTGAAAACTAATCTCTCGAAGATCTCAATACATTTGATTTAACCTCTGGTTTTCACCAAATCAAAATATAAGACAAAAATATAAAAATATACCTAATGAACTGTTTTCCGTTCCACAAACATTGTATAAATTAACTAAAGTATTTGAATTAAAAAATAAAACATGTTAATGTTTTAGTTATATCAATTTATTTATTTTTGGAAGAAACAGAAAAAATACTTTGGTATTTTATATTTAGACGACTTTATGAAATACAACAAGGATTTTTGTGTCCACTTTCACTTACCTGTGCCAAACTTATGGAAGGGATGTTTGGGGTCAGCAGTGCTCTTATTCAACTGATCCAGTCGCCAAGTATCTGAAGATGTATTCTTCTCATGTTCAGAATTTACGGCGCTCAGCTCTCGACCTGTCGCCGATTCCGTGAATAGCGGTGAAATGAAGAACTGTGCGAAACTGTACAAATAGACAATCACATAAAAGACCTTTAACGCAAGTAAATTTATTGGCAGGAAGTAACTTCAATCAGCTTGTGGTAGGTGCTGACTGGTAGAAATTTAGTAGAATAAGGAAAAAGTGTTATTTAGGCCGTAGGCGCTATTCATTAATGCGTTCTACCCTCATGTAAGGACATAAGATTTCTCGGAAACATTTCAAGTGCCAGAATTAACAGTATTAAACATTTCCATAGGCTGCGTTTAGTGCTATGATAGATCAATTTTTTTCACTTGATATTAAGTATAGTTTTTTTTTCCTGGCTTTTGTACGGTATTAATCTAATAACTTTAAAAGAGCAGTTCTTCTATAATATAACTATATTTCATGTATCTCGGAAACGACTTCAACGATTTGTATTTTGGTTTTGCTTCTTAAGCTTATCATGTATACACACAGGTGTCAATTAAAAAAAAATGGTTGTCTGTAAAGTCGGTTTACGAACGATAATTTTCCGTGATAACGTCATAAGAAAACAGTGGAAGAGAGATAGATGCATCATAAGGCGAACGCTTAAGCCTCGTTAAGATCGTACCTCTCTCTCGCTTGTTTCGCGCTCTCGCTTGCACGCCCGGCTCAGGCGGAACGTGACAATGAGTCATGCTTTTTCGTGCGTGCAGCCGGAGTACATCGATTTATAATACGTTATCACGTCGAAAAATTAGCAATAATGTTACTACTATAAACTACAAGCCTTAACAACTAACAAAAGCCTTAGCAATAATTTATATTAAGGATAAGGATTTTTTTTTGTAAGACGCTCTCTTTCTCTATCTCTCTCTCTTAAATTACGAGTCAGAATAAAAAAAATATTTAAGCATTTAATATCCCAATTCGTAAGGAAGGTTATAAGCTATTTAACATCACACTACCGCCCTTTGGAGCAGAACAGTGACACATAAACATGAGTGTAACTGGTGGCAACGGTTAGTGTATTGATTAAGGAAGAAAAGCTGTGTATTAAATATATCGGAGGGTGCTAAAGGACTTACATATCAAGAGCTTTACCCAGATGTTGAGGTAGAACGTCAAAGTAATATGTCGTGTGGTCAGACGATGTGGACGCGTTGGAACTGCCACCATACTCCGAAAGAAACTTATTATACTCGTTTTCCTGAAACAATTGCATATATATATAAAGCGACACAGATACATAATATAAGAGGCGGTATTGTAAGGGTCAACTCAGACTGAGCGACTAAACGCACGAGCACTTTTGACATGTGAATCCCACTAATATTATAAACTAACATTTAGCTTGCCCGTGCCCGTTGCGTGTGTCCGCGGCTGTGCTCTGTGCCCGCGAGCGAAGCAGAGAACAAATGCTAGTTTTCAAAAAACCATATCTCATCTAGATAAATAACAAAGATAATAGAAGATACGTGGGAGAGCCATGCTTCGGCACGTATGGGCCGGCTCGACTCCGCTCGATACCACGGCCTCACAGAAAACCGGCAGTGAAGCAATGCTTGCATTGCTATTCGCCGCGTGAGTGAGGTTACCGGAGGCCCTAACCCTTCCCTCTCCCCTATTCCCGTCCTTCCCCTCTCCCCCTCTCCTCCCCTCTAATCCCCCTCTCCCCTCCTCCCCCTCTCCCCTCCTCCCACTCTTCCCCCTCCCCCTCTTCCCCTACTCCCACCTTACAGGGCAGCAACGTACTTGTGACTCTTGAGTTACAGGTACGGATGGGCGGCGGTAGTCATTGACCATCAGGTGACCCGTATGCTCGTTTGCCCCCTATAACATAAAAAAAAAAACATACCTCAGGATATTTCTTGGTGCCGAGGAAGAGCATATGTTCACAAAAATGTGCCAATCCTGGCAACTCGTCTGGATCACTCAGGTACCCTAAAAAGCAAGCCAATTGTTTTATATTTAAAGAAAGGTGGATTGGATAGAAAAAAAATTACTAAATATATGCTGGGATGCAAAAGTCAGCCAGCTGGTGTTCTTGTCCTAGTGGCCTCTCCAGTCTCAGGAAATACAAGACATTCGAGTATGCGATCTTGGCCTCTGCGAGCTACTGCAGCCTCAGTCCAGTTCCCCAACCGAGACTTACGCTATCCATTAAACTAGGTTCCTCTCCCTACTCATTTTTCCTTATGCCTTTTACCTTCTTCGTTCTTTCCCATCTTAAAACGACTACATTCCCAAACAGGGAAAAGGTCAGGAAAATGATGACGATAATGGGATGTAAAGGAAGCCTGGTGACATTGCAAATATTTGTATGCATTAATATAATGTCTGTTTGCATATATTTACAAAAAGGTTCTATGTATATATTTACAAAAATAAATCAAAAATTTTTACCTGTGTTCTAGAATGCAGTCTCACAGAAATCTTTTCTTTATTTTAAAGACAACTCCTGCATGAGGAATATTCCCGTGTCTCGGGGGCTTCACAAACATTTAAACAACGGACACTAAGAACACCCAGACTGGCGACAACTACTCGAGGATCACTTAAACCATTGCGCCATCTGCGCATATTAGTTTTGGTCTAGAGTGCGCTGCGTAATATGTCTCAGAATATTAGAAGTATTGATACGACTCACCAACATTGACGTCCATTGCAGCCGCAGATTTATCAGTTGTGGGATCACTAACCAGAAGCACTTTTAATCTATTTGTCAACAATAAACCTCTGGAACAAATATACACAAAAATATGATAGCTTGAATTCAGAATATTCTAATTAGAAAATCACTCTACCCACTTCGACTTTGATAATTTTGAATTTCGAAATTTTCAATTTTGAAATTTCAAATTTGAAAATGCATATTTGAAAATTTTTAAGGTACACTTTTTTTATAATTTTATTTATCTCTGAAAAATACATTGTCCTGCTAATATATATTTTTAATGATCTTTCTTTATCCTTTACTCCTATAATATTTTGAAAGCTAGAAGTAACATTATCAAGTACCAATTTAAAAACAAAATTGATTATATAAAAACCTATTCCATGAAAAAACATTTAAATATGCAATAGCGAGATAATGTAGTAGGTATTACATACCTTTGAATACAAAATTCAAATTCAATATCTTTATTTTATAAAATTAATCACAAATAATACGAAATTGACAATTTGAAAAAAATTATGATTATAATTTAAAATCATAGATTTAAAATAACGGTAGTGACTGTTAAGTCAAATCAGTTCCTCATTATTAAATGCCAAAACAGTACATCTGTAGAACATTTGTGTTATGGTAGACGTTTCAACCAGGTTGCATTGGCTGAATACATAATTATAGATAACTCTGTTGTATATATTTAAATAATCTAATATTTACCTGTAAACACGCTTATCTTCAGCGGATTTGACAATGTCGTCATATCGCTTCACCACTCCAGGTATATTGATATTGTTAGCATTGCCCCCTCCAAATCCAGGCCCTGTTCCGGGAGACCCAGGCGAGTGACCCGGAGAGCCAGGCGAGTGTCCCGGAGAGCCTCCGGGAGACCCTGAAGGGCCCCTCGGAGAAAACTGTGCAGACATACCAGAGATGTGTCGCTTGATTCCTGATGATCTGAAAACAGAGTTATGAAAAATATTGAGACTATAAATTGAGATAAAAACTATCCTATCTCTCAAATCTCAAATTAAACCAAACTGCATACAGTGGGCTAAATTTAATTAAAATCTGTTTACTACTTTCATATTTATAATCATGGGCACAGAAGCAGAGGGAGGCCTAAGGCAAGGTGGAAGGATGACATAGAGACCGTCGGAAAACGAAATTGGGTCAACCTCGCAAGGAATCCAGAAAACTGGCAATCTCTGGAAGAGGCCTTCACCCGAAGAGGGGTCCAGATGGCATGACTAACAATATCCATGCCCATTACTTCTCATGAATGTACATGCCAATGGAATAAATAATAAGGCTTTTCAATTTATTATTTATATTTATTTTATTACTAGCTGAGCCCCGCGGTTTCACCCGCGTAAATCCCGGTACCGTGGGAATATCGGGACAAAAAGTAGCCTATGTGTTAATCCAGGTCTCCAGCTATTTAAATACCATATTTCATTCGGAAACCGTTCAGTAGTTTTTGCGTGAAAGAGTAACAAACATCCATACATCCATACACCCATACATCCACACATCCACACATCCATACATCCTCACAAACTTTCACATTAATAATATTAGTAGGATTACTTTAGGAGTTCATCATGAACAAACGATAATGACAAGACTTTTTTGAAAAAAGAACACTTACTTAAACCACTGAAAGGACATGATTCTAGCACAGTATATGTATACTGTGACTCTAGCCTGCAGTTACAATAACAATTAAAGAAAAATTATCCTTGTACTTGTAATATATATTATATATTTATATATATTACAAGTTTCGACCATTTGCATGTATTTCAGGGATGCCCAACTAGTTTCGGATCCAATGGGGGGTCCTTTTTTCAAGGAGTGAAGCGTCCTGCCGCGAAGGTGTCAGGCGTCACACTGACGGTCCGAAACTAGTCGGGCATTCCCGAAATACAAACGTGATTTAAACCGTATGTTCCTTAATAGTATTCTTAATAGATTCAAATTCAATTCAAAATAGAGCTTAGGGTGACTGGTCGGCCTAGTCAGCGATGCTTTAGCTTATACTGTTATTTTGGTTCGATCAACTGCAACTCTAGCCTCTTAATCCAGTCATGAATTATTTTTAACAGTAGATTTTGTAACTGAATGAAGGTAGATGTGCACCTTGAATGATTTCTATGTTTAATAGGTTCAAACCTTCAACGGTATCAGTGAGTGATTTTTATTTTTTAGTATATTAGCTTTTGGAACATTTCAATAAAATAAAATTCAGGTGGCATCAGCTTGCATGGCCATGAGTTTCTTTGCCAGTATTCTTCTCATGAGACTACGCATTTTGGAAACTGGAAGTTATAGATCGACACAAGCAGTCAGTAGATTTTGGTGTTTTCACCTAATTTACCTCGACAATCCAGTGCATGCTGTGGCGTCTGTTTGCGTCGATCTATGATTTTAACTCTAGCTTCAATTTAACGTTCATAAATGTCACTTAGTGTCTTAATTGAATAAATGATTTTGAATTTGAATTTAATAAACATGAATACCACTCACGAAAGTTCTTATTGTAAAATATCACTTATGACCAAAATAATTTTAAATTATAAAACAAAATTCCAATGATTTTCATCTCATGATGATCTAAATAAACTATTTCAGTATTTGGTATGATGTTTCTTCCACCCTGTATATGCTCCAAAATTATGAAAAGTATAGAATCTGCTATTGACATCTTGTTGCTATAAGACCTCAACTCACTTATCTTGTGTTGCAAAAAAACCAAAATGAAACTAAATCCGGAAAAAATTATCATATTTACTCGCAAATTACGCACTTTATAGCCCACCTATTACTATACGGGTGTTAAGTCAAGCGACGTCAAAAATATAGATATAGGCATTCTATTAGATAGCTCTCATTCAATACACATTTGGAACAAGTAATTAAATGCGCACAAATATGCTAGCATTTATAATCAGAAACAGTAATATTTTTCTAAGTTGGCTACTAAGATACTGCTTTATAATAGTATTTTAAGAAGCATTCTCGAATACAGTAACTTCTTTTAATATTTTAGAACTGCAAGCCCTGCAAACGCAAAAGCAGGCTACTGTAGCCTGCTTTTGCGTTTGCAGGGCTTGCAGTTCTAAAATATTAAAATAAATTTTCTATGACACATCATTTATTCAATTGGCAAAAGCTAAAAAAGTTGTTCCCTTCTGTGGAAGGCTCCCACTTTTAAAAATAGACAAGCTCGAAACCCACAGGCAATACATTGTCCGTCTTTTTGTAAATAATCATAGAGTAACAACACTCCCTAAATTACTGTTTATGCACCTTCTATTGTTGGTATTTATATGGGTAACTAGTTTTATAAGTAAAAAGTTATAAATCAGAGCCAGCGGTGTTTGCTCATAAATGGTTGTACATTTAAAATAAGCATGTGTATAATAATTTTAATGAATGAAAATAAATGTAACAAAAAAAAACTGTATGCACACAATGTCACCAATAGATCATTTTTACAACTGGTACTATGTAATCATGAATTATTGATTTTCTATTATGAAATTAAAATTAATGATTTTATTATTATTATAAGTAGTAGTTATTATGAGTAGAGCAAAGGGGGCAACAGTATTACAGGAAACAGTTTGCAGAAGTGAGTAGGAGAGAGGTACATTGTATACATACTATTAGCTTCTATTTTTATTGTGAATAAATTAAAAATGTTTTGCTAAACATGACCAAATAACAGAGGTTTTGACAGCTGTGAACATGTTACATTAATAAAAAATATTTTTAATAAACAGCTTTACCTAAATCATTACAGCACTTATTTACAATAAATACTTACCAATATCTTGAAAGGAAAGCAAACTAATTCTAATAATATGAATCGTAACCTAACCTATTCGGTGCAGTTTGATGTAACAGCGGAGAATAATAGTGGATGCCCAGAATAAAAGCTCTTCGCGATGCCAGCTTGAAAAATTCAATTTATTTGTATGTATTATTTCTTTGATAAATGATCAATTACGTTCTCTTTTTATCAAGATGTATCAAATCAAAACTAGATAAAGATAAAGTTGTACTGTCATAATTTTAACCGATGATGTTACAATGGAATACTGCCTAGTCAGAGTCGATTCACGTAACCGATTTTTAATTTTATAGGATTATAATTCTAAAGTTACGATTCTTTGCATGCAGCAATATTTATTACATCATGTGTTGTGTGGCTTAATAACATTACGTTTTGGACATTGTGTTTCAGACGCAGGTTGTGGAATTTTGTGTCACGCAGTTCTTGTCACGTCTGCGTACAAAATTAAATGCCGGGTCACCTGATGGTAAGTGAGTAATGACTACCAGTACTATCACCGCCCTTGAACACCTGCAACTCAAGAGTCACAAATGCGTTGCTGGTCTTTGAGGTAGGAGTTCGCTTTTTTCTTGAAGACTTGAAGGTCGTATCGGTCCGGAAATACCGAATCGCAGCAGGTGACAATTTGTTCCCCAGATTGGTTGTGCGAGGCAAAAAGTTTTTGGAGAACCGCACAATGCTAAAGTGCCAATTATTCAAACTATGTGGGGGATCAAAGTTTTGTCCGAAACGATGTTGGAACGCTGCGGCTATAGTCCGAACAATTCCTCGGAGCACTCCCCATCCCCATAGGCCATGGCCATAATACAAGCAATAGAGAATGCAGAGTGAAGCTACATCTCTACGCAATGCCAAGAATGTTCTTCGTTGCTCCTGAAAGTCTGAAACTTTCTATTTTATTGAGTGAGTTCTAGTTTTGCAACCAGCGAGTAATAAGTGCGAAGAACAGCGAAGAGTACAATAAGTGAATATTAGCGACAATTATTATTATTATTAACTGTGGTTATTGTATTTATTGTGTATTATTTAAATAAATTGGGTCTGTTTCTGTGCTCGTAACCATATGCATTTCCCAGTTGCGCGTTTAAGTTTTACTAACTCTGGCACAGTCACGTACTTAGGGAACTATCAAAGAGAAAATAAACGAATAGACAGAGTATGTCTGTCTATCTATTCGTTTATTTGAGTTATTGAGTTGGTTGTTTTCTATTAACAAGTGTTAATAACCGAAAAAGGGTTTCATTTATTGTCTTCTATAGAAATAATATTAGTTAGAAGTTTTTGGATTACGTATGTCACGTATGTGTATTCATAAATTTTGATGATTGTATTTATTTTTATGGTATAGTTTTATTGCGGTTTATAAAGTTAGTTAGAGCTATCCCTCTCTTTCACTCCGATTTTAAAGCAAATACCCTGGTCCATGCAAGCGCAGTGGCACACACCGACTGGGCTTCATATAGGAATATTCATTTAACATCGATATATCGAATTCAATAGATGTTTGCTATACGATATATCGGATTGAATCGATGTTTTGACACATATTTATTCTATTCGATATATCGATATATTTATTTATAGAAACATCGATTATTTGCTGTTTGGTCGAATCTACTAAGATAACTAATTCTGACTAATTATTACTGTGGTGACTTCCACATACAGCAAAAAAAGAAACATACTATGCAGGATAACATCGCGATATGAGAGTTCTCGCGCCGATTAGTATTTATACAACTTCCCAACATCAACCGTTAGGCCGCGGGACACCAGGCACGATCACCTCGCCTGGTCGGAGGATTATTCCTTTGTGTTGGAAGGACATAACACCCGTTCCTCCACATTACAATAAGGTACTTGATGATTTCAATTTTAAATAAATCATGAAAAAGGTAGTGACATCAACAAAGAAATAGAATGAAAGGTAAAAGATTAAGTATAAACTTTTATTTTTGCAAAGTTTGTCTAAAGAGAAAGTTTGTCTTTGCAGGTCTTAAATGGGTAAAGTAAAAAAAAGTTTTGCAGGTAGATTAAGACAAATAGTAATTTTTTGTCTGTTTCACTAACAAACGTATAACTCATCATGTCATCTCTTATCTATCTTAGTACAATAATTTCTATTCAAGTAATACCCATAGAAAATCACTATAAATACACTATTAGTATAGCTATTTAGTTTTTTTAAAGCGAAATATAGATAAACATCGAATCTACGCTCCGTTGTTTTACATCGAATTTAAATATCGATATCTTTTTTAAGTGGACACCCCTAAGTTCATTTAATAGGTATTGTTGAGGGAAAATTTTAATGCTGGCAACATTATGTTTGTTGCCAAACTAATGAAACTAACTAAAAAGTAAACTTCAAAATACAGCTGAGCTGAATAAAAATTATTGGGACAAGTTAGAACTTGTTATAGTGTTATGATAATAATATTATGAAAATAAGTATGAATTTAATGAAGGATAATTAAAATAGTTGTGTAAGTCTCTGTTATCGTCTGATAATCTCTTTATTTCTTGTATTTTAATTTGAAATTAATTTATTATATCAAGCACTTTTTTAAATAATTCTGAAATGTAGATTGTAAAGTAAGTAGACTTGTTTATGTCGTGTTATTTATATCTGCGATACGGGATTACTAAAATTATGGTGTATCAATAAAATTATATCTGAAAGATAAATAATATAATGTACAAGTACTAATTCATTGATAAACATTGTTTAAAAGAATTGAGCTAATGATAATAATAATAAATAGATAAAGTAACTGATATAATAATGATTCATCATCCTCATTCTCCGCGCCTTTTCTCAAAGCTCTCTAAAGCTATGTAAGTAAGCTATAGTATATGCGATTGTAATAGATCTATATTTTATGTTCTTTTTGTGAGGAGAAATAAATAAATAACAAAAAAAAAAAAACTAAGTTGGGCTTTCAGTCTAACTATAATACGGCCGAGCTTTGATATTTTACGTGAAGTGACTGCCATCAGACCTCCACAACCCAAGTACTATATCGAAGTTCTGTAGATTTTTTTAGTGATTAGACCACATTGTCGGAATTTTTAGGGCTCCAACTACCCATAACGATTGCCACAGATGTTCGTATGCCACCTGGGACCGACAGTTTAACGTGGTCTCCGAGGCATATAATTATGATTGTTCTTTTAAAAACAACAGTCATCCTTTAATAATTATCAAAATAAAATAGTAACTTTGAATCCAAATGATATCTGGCTGACCATCATCATCATCAGACTTCATCGTCCACTGCTAGTCATAGGGCTCTCCTAATGTACACCACTGAGCTCCATTGTCAGCTCTCCTAATCCAGTGTTTCCAGGGTGTCCTACACAATATCTGACTAATAATACTAAAATTTTTATTTTTGAGTTTAGATGTTTTAAAAGCATTGCTTTTCGCCGCGTGAGAGAGGTTACCGGAGGTCCTAACCCTTCCCTCTCCCCTATTCATGTCCTACCCCTCTCCCCCTCCCCCCTCTTCTCCCACCTTAAAGGGCGGCAACGCACTTGTGACTCTTGAGTTACATGTGCCCATGGGCGGCAGTAGTCATTTACCATCAGATGACCCGTCTGCTCGTTTACCACCTATACCATAAAAAACAAAAAAAGTGCAACTTTGCCTGTGTTTTATTAATTAAACTAATTGTCTTTCTTTTTTGGAAGTTTTAATCAAACAAGACATTTTTATTATTAATTTGCATAAAACTAAAATATATTTTACAGGCTGTCACAAAAAAGTGTGGTCAAATTTTAGAAGCGTTATGTGTAGCTGACAAATTGCTGATTAAGCCTGAAAAAAATGGATTATAAATAATTTTATTTTTATTCACATGGTCTACTATACAACCCTAAAAAAAGACCACAGCTTCTTGTGACACCCTGTAACTTATTATGACATAAATAATAACTAAACCCAAAAATTACATTTACAAATATATTTCAGTTTAATAATTCATGCATTTTATTGTCTGATTTAGTTCTCAATTTTCTTAATTCTTCCTTCCGCAAGAATCTCCTACAAAGTATTAGAAAACATAAAAGAATTGATAAATAAAACCGGTTAAGTTGTTCTCAAGTTATGGCGTGACCAAGGGAAATAGGGATTCATTTTATATACATAGATATGGAACATATAATTTATTTGCAAAGTCACCTGTAAATTAATGGGTCAAAAAGGGGGTAATTTAAAAATAGGTTTCTTATTTGAAGATGCTCAAATGATATTCGTGTGTTTATTGCAGTTCATAATGGAGGGTTGGTCGGAGCTGGTCTCCTCATATTCTGACTGTCCTGAACCGAGAGACTTGGCAAAGGCACTTCGTACTGCAGACATACTTACTTCAGGTCATCTAGCACCTTTTGAAATAGGTAATTTTGTTGTACTATTTTCTCCTAACATTGCTTGTTCTGAAGGCTGATATTATAGTCATTTATTGATACTGGTTAAGGACTCTGTTTCCGGGTTTATAGTCAAAAACAGTCTATTATGCGTTTAGATATGACTGGCTAGTTGGCTGGCAGGCTTCTAGGAGGATATTTGCCTGTTGTGTGGCCACTCCCTCACTCTCCAGGATAACGTGGGCGACCGTTTCCTCTGCGTTGAGACATCCTCTGCATAAAGAGCTGTCTGTCGCATTAATGGCCAGTTGATGCTGATTCTGGGCCAATATTATAGTGATACTCAGGGCCTATTTTGATTAGTTACTTGAACACATTGAGATTTCTATCTACAATTTTAGAGGTAGCCATTTTTCCCTGCATGTGATGATGATGTGCGAGTACTAAACTTTAGGTCTGATACCAACGCGACAGGTCGCTTCGCTCCTTAATCAAGGACCCCTGTTGAGTTGAGAATACTCTGGCTTCCTCGAAGCACACCTGAGTACAACTGTATATTTAATAATAATTTTTATTTACAGAATGGCTGGTGCAAACTCTTCTTTTTAAGCCAATAGATGTTTTGAAAACAATTGCAACTAAAAAAAGTGAAGATTGGTTTAAAAATATTGCGGAGTCTTTCAAAGTTATATCTAAACTTGTGTGCAGGTATTGGGATGTACTGGAAAAAGATCATGAAACTATTGTTAAGGTAACCTAATCTGAATAAAGTTGAATACCAATCACGAAAGTTTTAGTTTTTACTCACTTGTATATTACGGGGATGCCCGACTTAACCATACAGGCGATAGAGTGAAACGCCTGACATCGTCGAGACAGGACGCTTCACTCCTTGAAAAAGGCCCCCGTCGGGTATATCCGAAATGCACATGTCAGTAAAACTATAATGTGTTTTTAATAAATACGATCAATTCTTGTTTCAAACTGTCTATAAATGTTTCGTGTATCTCGGAAACGGCTCTAACGATTTGGATCAAATTTTGTATTTAGATAAAGTTTTGCTTTATAAGTTCAACTGCATAGTTGTATTTCCTGTAAAAACGCAATATTACAAAAAAAAGACGCTTTTACAAAAAAAATATCTCTTTTTCTATCTTTCTTTTGTTCTCTCTTTCTTTCCCTTCAAATGTCTCATGGGAGGGTAAGTGAGTAGGGATACCCAGTTACCCTAGTTTTTCACCTGTAAATGATCACCAATCAAGCTAATATTGATAAGGTAGGTAGGGAGGAAGGTATGATATTACTAGCCTTTCGGCTTCGCTTACATAAATAGTAGTCTTTGTCAATCAATCCCTCAGGAATACGTACTAGCACTTGTGACTCTTGAGTTGCAGGTGTCCATGGGCGGCTTTTAGTCACTTACCATCAGGTGAACTGTCTGCTCCCATGAAAAAAAAAACTAATGGAAGGTCGCAGGACTTTGCTATACATATTTTTAAAGACAGTCACCCTTCCGGTGGTTGGAATGACGATTGCATCATCAATAGTTCTTCCCCCATTTGTTTTATATTTTAGTAAAATGTAGTGGATTCTGAATTGAATATCTACTTATTATTTGTCCAGCTATGCATGCTGCCGTATGACGCTCAAACCAAGAAGGCGGCCATCCATTGTCTCATTAATATCCTAAAGAACCCTGGAGTGGATCTGGGCAATGCGAAGCGCCATATTGACGCTTTAGAAAGTTCTAGTACGTGCAAAGCGCCATTGGCTCTTCTTGTTGGTATGTTTATTATTACCTGTATTTTTTTATACTGTTAAAGATCCAAACAAGTTTATAGTATAACTAATGGTAAGCGCTCATCGTAGTCTGTATTGTAGACCACAAGAGCTCCCCTCTCCCCTTGTGGGGGGCTCTTGTGGTCTAATGGCATGCAATTCATGGATGTTAGCCAAACTATTCCCCAAGTAGAGTTTTCACCATTAAATTTAACATCAGAAATACATAAGTACTGTGCTGGTTAACCAGTCTTCTGTAGGCAAAAAGTGTTTCAAAGAATATACTTTCACAGGCCCAAGGCACAACACATTTCTGCTAGTATTGGACGCTTAGTATCAAGAGTCTGTCGGCTTCTTGATGAGAGTACTGGCCTGGCGTTCAGGATGTATGCAACACCAGAGCGTATTTATTCAATGTTTTTATTTTCAGGTAATATATGCAGGTACTGTCCAGAGGGAGTGGATCAGGAGTACATAAGAGTATGGAGGATCTATTTAAATATGTTGCAACCCCAAAATACGACAGTAAGATTTTTTCTTTTTTAGTTTCATCCGTGTTCACTGCACTGCTAGGATCCTAAGGGTAGATACTCTATAACCTACCTCAAGAATTGGGCTATTAATTGAGAAAAAGAAATTAATCCGACTGGTAGTTTGTGTAATACGTGAAGAGAATTCGTTGTACCCCTTTTTAAGCAAATTTCACACACAGAGGAATGTGAAATTTGAAATACTTAAAGTTTGTATGGAGAACAAGTGTAGAAAGCTCTCTCTCCCTTCGTCCCAGCTTGAGCTCAGCTTGCCTCGTCTTTCCTCCACTTAGCTCTATCCAATGAATCGACTTCGAAAACCTGACACTCTCATATCTCTCAGCACTACATCCCTCCACCTAGTCTTCGGTCTGCCTCTAGTTCTTTGGCTGGAAATGGATAATTGTAGCGCCAAGTTTCCAATGTAGTCAGGTGGCCCGTCACGAAAGAAAACAAAACATTTAAAACTGAAAATATTAATTCATTATGGTCGAAATTCGACCAAAGATCGCCTATTGGTCGAAATTCGACCAGAAATCGCCTATTGGTCGAAATTCGACCAACACTCTCTACTCTCTCGACTGTAGCATTAGTAAAAATATGTTTTGTTTTAGGACACCATGGTGAACGCAGTTCTGCAAGGTATAGATGGACTCTTCGAGAACTTCGGCAGAGATCTCCCTATAACGGAATTGGACAATTTTTATAAAGATTTTTCTAGAAAATGTGCTAATATGTCTAAATGCATTGAACGTAAGTATTTATATATTTACTGAGTGGGCTGTTAAAGACACAAGGTAATTCTGAATAGGGGACCTAAGGAATGGCGGCGATGTCCGCTTTTGCTCGCGTCAAGTGGCGCTAGTGTGGTTGGAGGTCAAACTAACGTCAAAAAAACTAGGTATTGCGACCTTGAAGCTCTTATTTTTGTTATTTTCATGAAAATGTTAATCTGATAAAATAAATTGTTATTTGCAAATACGTCAAAAAATTTTTTATGTTATTTTAAAATTATGTATTTATACGCTAATTAAGGGAACCACGAAATAGGTATTACATACCTCTGAATTGCCTGACGTTTCGACCAGGTTGCATTGACCGTGGTCACAGGCTGGCTGACTGTTTAAAAAATATATCATCTAACGCGAAACTTTAAAAGTTAGTATTTTTAAATTATCCCTTTTTACAGCCACATACCACTTTCTGCTCATTTGTTCTTCACTTGGAAACCTATGTTCAGACGTTCTCGAAGATCACAAAGACACAATACAACATTGAGGTATATTCGCAAATAAATCCTAAAAGGTAATACTGGCCTGTTGGTCTAATGGTTAGTGACCCTGACTGCTGAGCCAGAGGTCGTGGGTTCGATTCCCACCCAGGACAAATAATTTTGTGATGAGCATGATTATTTGTTCTGTGTCTGGGTGTAATTTATCTATAATATGTATGTATTTAGAAATATATAAGTATGTTTATCAGCAGTCTGGTTACCATAATACAGGCTCTGCCTATTTTGGGATCAGACGGCCGTATGTGAGATGTGTGAAGTTATTATTATTATTGTTCTGCAAGTATCAAATCAACAAATAAATGCATGAAATGACAGCTGACATGACCGCCGACCTCACTAGCGCCATCTACTTCAGGGTTTCTAGATAAGCTGCCATTAACAATATTGCAATCGATAAACACAGACTTATATCTTATACTTACTTATATACACAGGCAATATATAATGTTTCTTCTCCCGCAGCTCTGCTGTCCATCCTCAAGTCTCATTCTGGACTCTTCAAGGAGAAGCTGGCCAAAGACGATGTCCTTCGTCTCTACTTATGGGGGATTAACAGTCCCCAAGTAAAGGATGCATTGCTAGCGGTTTACACTGTCATATTCGAACAGGTTTCTGCAGATAAGATAAAGGTATGTATACTAATCATCAACATCATCCATCATCGTCATTCGTCATCACCGACGGTTTAACGTGCTCTCAGAAGCACGGAGGGGTCTCAATGTGTTAAGAATGGTCACTGACCTGGCTAGTATTACTTAACTTTGTAATGTAACCTAGCCCTAGAATAGGCAATAATATGTATAAACTGCCAAAGGCCAGGGTAACGTGATATAGTTTTAAAGGGACACCCATTGTGGCACAGTTTGCATGTCACCATTTTAAAGCTTAAGTTACATTTTTTGTATATTATTAGCTAATAACGTAACGTAACGGTAACGGAACAGTATTTTTTGAAGTTATAACTTCTTATGGGAAGAAGAAGTGGAGAACTCCACAACCTCGAAGAAGGGGTAAACCGATTCGTTACGTAACGCATTACGGCGCCAGTCTGTCTGGCTTCCCTTTCTCTCACGCTTAAAGTTATCACTTTTGTCGAGCGTCCCGAGACGCACACGTTTTTTTTTTATATTACTAGCTAATAACGTAACGTAACGGTAACGGAACAGTATTTTTTTCTGGATGAAAGGTACCCAATGTCTTTCTCTGTATTTGTATTCTTAGCAACGTGTGTGGAAAATGTCATGATGATTGGATAAACAGAATGGCAGCGCATAAAATACGAAAAAACTGTCTGTCGTAGGGCTGCACTTCAGAAGTGAAAACACAACTGACACATCTGTCATCTGAGCGTGACGGTCACGCGAGTTCAGTGCTTTTTCCCCATACCAAAAGTGCCCAACGTGCCTAAAGAAGTTTTCACTTCAAAAATTGTTAATAAGTAATTGTGAGTTGTCGATCAGAAGTGTTAAATTTTGAAGAAAGTGACATCCATCAAACCGACGTACGTTCGGACGAAATTTTGAATAAAGGTTTTCGCTAGTGAGCACTATAGGCGTTATAAATTTCCCCTTAATTACAATTATGTTTTTTTTTATTTTACCATATGCATGGCGCAGACAATAAGTACTTTATGAAACTAATTACATTTTTAAAGATTAACTAATAAGGAACTGACAGAACTCAATGTTTAGATTAGCGCCCTCTAGTGGTTCTATATATGTATTATTAGTGTGACGGTGCGAGTTCAGTGCTTTTTCCCCAAGCGAAAGTGCACAACGTGCCTAAAAAAGATTTCACTTCAACAAAGATACCTAACTTGATTGTAATACTTAAAAAAAAAAAAACATGGTGCGTATATGAGTACAAAAACTCTCGGGGAAGAACTTTAAGATGAACTTTGCTTCTTGTGTTTGTCAAATGTTTTAGGTGAAATCAATAATACATATAAAATCTGTAATCTACGGAAATTTGATCCAAAAAAATATCAAAATTGCTTCATAACGATAAGAAATATCAAAAACGGACGCTTATTGACACATTCACAATTTTGTTAATTCATTTGAAGTAGGCTAATTATCCCGCTTTAATTTGACGTGCATTCGAAAAATTAGCACCAGGTATCGAACTTAGTTTACGTGTTGTCTCTATAGTTGCTCACTCGACACTGCTTTTGTTATTTGATATACTATGTAAAATTTCCTTTTAGACTATAATCAGTACAGAAATTCAGCCTAGGATGGACTCAGAATCCAGTATAGTCAAACTCACAGCACTACGCATAGCGTTTCATGCAAAAATAGAGTATGGAATACACGTTCCAAATATATTCCGACCTGATGCCTTGGAGTTCCAAATAAGGCACCGTTCTATTAGTCACCAAGAAGCTGATCTTGTGAGTATATATATAAAAGTACTAGCAGCGCCCCGTAGTTTCTCCCGCGTAAGTCCCGATCCCGCGGGCATATCTTGATAAAAAGTCTCCGGCCTCTTAACCTATATGTTAATCGACTGGTCTGTTGGCCTAGTGGTTAGTGAACCTGACTGCTATGCCATAGGTCGTGGGTTCGATTCCCACCCGAGTCTGGGTGTTCTTTGTGTCCGTTGTTTGTATGTTTGTAAAGTCCCCTGCGACACAGGAGTAATTCCTAATGCGGGAGTTGTCTTTTAAAAAAAACAAAAAATCCAAGTCTCCAGCTTTATCGTAATCGGTTCAGTAGTTTTGGCGTGAAAGAGTAACAAACATCCATACATCCATACATCCTCACAAACTTTCACGTTTATAATATTAGTAGGATTTTTAATTAATTGAAATAAGAACGAAAAACCTATAAAAGGCGTCTTATTGTCTTTATTTTTTATCAATTTCATTTTCGATCTTATTGCATCTGCCGTTGTAGAATGCAATCTACAAACGTCCGCTAGATAAAATTTGTTATTCTAAAAAAGTAATTACACCTTCAATTTTAGGTGTCTATATGTCTTGGATCTCGCGAGAGTTATGTCAAATCATTACTCTTAACTATAATTATGTATTACGATAATATACCTGTCTCGCTCCGACAAGGAATTGTCGTTAAAGGAATTTTCGAAGTCCCTAAAGATGTTAAAAAGGTAAGTAAACTCTCATGATAAAAATCATCATTGTTGCAGCACAGTTGTTAATGAAATAAAGACTTTATATCTCTTATGTCGTAGAGTTCATTTTAAAATAGCAAGGTAAATCAATTAAGGTAGTCCATATTGTACAGGATGTTATAGAAGGGAGTAGTTATATTTCTCTTCAAATCTTATTTCGCCAATAAATCGATAAAACTATTATTTTAAAAGAGAGGACTGTCGTAAGTGAAATTATATTTTACAAAATGCCATAGATAATTATGGAATGTCTGGATTGCTTAGAAAATGGGCGCAGGTAAAAAAAAAACAAAATGATTGAATTTGACTTTTTTTATTTCCCTAAAAAACTGGATACTATTTTTCCGGTTAAAATACCTTTCTGTAACACCTTGTATATCCATTTATTTAAAGCTGATTTAGTTTTTATATGAGACCACATGACAACTAACCCTCTGGGCTTTTAACATTATTTATTTATAGAATTGCAAGGTGTGTAGCCAGCTTAAATGAGATTGTGTGTTGCCAGCCTAAAATAAACTTTTTTTGTAGGTGGCATTAACGTTGTTAATTGAGTTGAGTCGACAAGATGGCGGCTTGGAGAAGTTTGCTGGTGTGTGGAGAGCTCTTCTGGACCCTGAGACAAGAGAGAAGTGTCTGTTAGAAGACATTTTGCATCAGATTGTGGTGCTGTTGAAAGCTTTTCTAGATACATCTTTAAAGGTTAATGTATGTATGTATATGTATGTTTGGTTTAAATTTTTTTTTTTTATGTAAATTTGGTAGAAATCTATTTTCAAATGGAATTAACAACGTTTTTGGACGGGACGTTATGTGAACAGATTTTACTTTAATTTTTTTTTTTTAAATCACCTTAGTAATTTTCTATTGCCAAAAAAAAATATTTAACGATCCTAATAAAACTAAAATATTATTTGACGAGTAGCGAGCTGGTGTTCCTGGCCTAGAGGCCTGGCTACTCACAGGTAATGCAGGACATTCGGGTACGCGACCTGTCAGTCCTGTTCCCCATCAGAGTCTTCTAGGATCCCTAACCCCTAGGTTCTTCTTGCTACTCATTTTTCCTCATACAAATTTGCCTTCTGCCTTTCCTTCTCAAAACGACTACATTTCCAAAGAGGGTTGGATTCAGGCAGGCGGCTGGCCATAAAAGGAACCAGCCAAACCCATTGCGCCGACTCCAATGAAAATTAGGAAAAGTGCAGGCAGATGATGTAAATGATTGGATGATAGCAAACTATGACGTCATAACAGCAACTGATTTGACTTAACAGTCATGTTAGAACAATTCATTCCAGGATCCAGATCAAGCGTTGTCCTTGTCAGGTGTACTGTCTTTCGTGTTGTGTGTGAGCGAGACAGACAATAGCTCACAGCACTGTGAGTTACTAAGGCCAGTTGTTAACGATCTCTCCAACGTTCTGTGTATGCCTCCTTCAACTCTTCTTTCGTCTAAGGTAAGTTCTGAATTTGTTTATTTATGACTTGGTCTGCATTACAAGCAAAACACTTAATTACAGGAATCTCTGCGTGCTCTACTGAGTCCATAAAACATGGCTTGATTAAATTATTAGTTGTACAATTATTGTAACTAATGCTGGGAAAGTACCAGTCAAATCGATGTTATTAATTTAAAAATAAAACAATAAAATCATCTATATTAATAATTCGGTAAAGGGGTACGGTAGACGCGATTGAAACCTTACCTGAATAATAAAACACAAATAATAATGATTTCGAGTCGACAACATATATCCGCAAAATTCGGATTGTCGAGTATTTTGTTAAATTTTAATGGTGCAAATGGCAGTCGCCATATTGGCCACTCGGATGCCATCTTGAGTTCGTTAAGGCCAATTCACACGTAATTCTATCTACATTTTGTAAAAGATTGTCTAATTACATTTCACCCTAGCGAAGTCTGGTTTTCATCTAGTAATAATGTGAAAATCTTACGTTAGAAATTCCAACACATTCTACAAAGTTTTTGGATACATCCTTTACAGTACAAGCCGCACGCCTATGGAATTCATTGCCGGAGGCTATAAGACGAGCACGGACAGTAAAAACTTTTCAAGAGCTCGTCAAGAATCACTACTTATCTCTGTAAATACTACGTTTTATATATGTATGTGTATGTATGTATACGGTTATATATATATATTTGAATGTATATACGTATGTGTATATATATAATTTATAGTATTTGTTTAACGATGTCAATATATTGTTATGTACCTTAATAGATTTATACAATTGAAATGTATATTAGCACCATTATTGTAATTTTTCTCCTTCTCTGATCGTACACTCAAGTGCTAATAAGACAAATGTGCACCACAAATTACCTATTCCTAACTGTATAGTCCATCTACAGGTTGCCTGTAAGAGATTGCAGACTGCGATAAGGCCGCCTATTGTACTGCTGGTTCTAATGTATTTCTTTTTAATTGTATCCTATTTATGGTGTGCAATAAAGAGTATCTATCTATCTATCTATCTAATAATTAATTTATTGATTAAATAGGGTACATACCAAGTCTGTGTCGCTATGATCATATTGTATTAAAACTGAAAATCGCGTCCCCAATCTTCTGTGATTGTTTTTTGCGTCTTATTGACCACTTTTTTCCCAATCATCTAGTGTTACATAGTCACATGCATTGTTTAAAAAAGTTAACATTTTGTTTACTGTGTCTGGTAAAGTGGTATTATTTCTTGCTACGTGACCGAAATCGAAAAAATAATATAATATTTATGTCGCCCCTTCCTTCTGCCTAAAAAAAAAATGTTACCCAAAACAACAGAAAATTATGTTTAAACCTTTTTGTCATTTCACGTTTTGTAATTCTAGTGTGTCGGTGAGTGGGGTTGAAGTCCGCGGGTCTTAAAAAATCAATAAACTTTATATATTACATACGCAAATTACTAATCAGCGCGAAAACTTTTGTTTCGCGATGCAGGATCGATATTTACTAAGTAGTTCTGCATGTCTTGGATAGATGGCGCTAGTTATATCACACACCAGTATTAAATTGTTTTTTGTTACAGTTTGTATATGTGGAAATGTTTAAAGAGAACAGTCTTCTGAAACAACTGTTGTCCGCTTTCAAAAATGATAAGCGCAATGATAATTTATCATTACTGCAAGTAAGTTTTATTATTGTCTTTTTATATCTATACAAAGTTTTACAGATGATTACTTTTAGGTTCGATGATACCATGACCACCTTTCCACCCTTCCCCTACTCCCACCTTAAAAGCCAGCAACGCACTTGTGACTCTTACAGGTGCCCATGGGCGGCGGTAGTCATTTACCATCAGGTGACCCGACTGCTCGTTTGTCCCCTTATACTATAAAAAAAAAATAGCGCAATGGTTAAAGTGCTAGCCTCACCAAGTGTCATGGGTTCGATTCCCACACGACAAAAACTTGTGTGAGCCACAAATAGCTGTCCCGAGTCTGAGTGTTCTTTGTGTTCGTTGTTTAAACGTTTGTATTCACACGATACAAGAATAATTCCTAACGCGGGAGTTGTTTTTCAAGTAAAGAAAAAAAAAACGGATATCGGAAGAATGAAGAAATTAATAACTCCACACATCTCACACACGGCCGTCTGATCCTAAACTAGGCAGAGCCTGTACTATGGTTACCAGACTGCTGATAAACATACTTATATATTTCTAAATACATACATATTATAGATAAATTCCACCCAGACACAGAACAAATTATCGTGCTTATCACACAATTATTTGTCCTGGGTGGGAATCGAACTCACGACCTCTGGCTCAGCAGTCAGGGTCACTAACCACTAGACCAACAGGCCAGTCTATTTATTACAATATCTGATAATTTTGTTTTTCAGGTAATATTTAGTAATCAGACTGTGGAAACAAACATACTAACAAAAGCTTTATCAGAAATGGACACTCTTTTGAAGTCGACGAAGGATTTGGATTATCCGCAAGTTTCTAATGTAAGTTCATTCAAATATTATTAATCTAATAAAGATGATAATCTTTTAAAAAAATGTATCACCGACTTCAATGTGCTTTTTAGTGGAAAGTAGATGTATTTTGTTTATATATAATATGGGTAGGCCAACTAAACAATAAAATTTTGATAATTAATCAGTTTGTTGTTTGGCGCCGACTTAAAATAAGTTTATATATAATTAGATAGTTTATATAAATAAGCTCAATACTTAAGACTTAAGGTTTATGTATTTTTTGCTTTTTAGTTCTTTTCGTCGGTTTAATTTTTTTGTTAAAAAGATTTTATTAGATATTTGTTGATTTTTAAGAAACCGCTAGACTGATTTCGATAAAATTCAAATGGGACCACCTGGAAAGTATACCCTTTGAAACAAAAAAAATATTTTCCAAATTGGTTCAGGCGTCTTCGAGTAATCGGTGAACACACATAAAAAAAAAGATTCCGACGAATTGAAATACTCCTCCTTGTTGACACTCTATTGCTTATCAGCTTCCAATTATACACCTAAACCTTCCTCATGAATCACTCTATTAGTGAAAACCACTTGAAAATCCGTTCATTCGATTTTTAGTTTATCGCGGACAGACAGACAGACAGACAGACTTTGTCTTATAATATGTAGTGATTATTCACTCCGTTATTGAGAAAATCGATAAAAACTAACTAATTATGCATGTTAGTTTTTGTGGATGTTCTATCTTTTTAGTTATTAATAATGAGTCGAATTTCACAGATAATAAAGCACATTTTGAGGTTAAAGTCCAAAAGAAACATATCAAGAACAGATGATAGAGTACTCCAAAGAGATATTTCTCTATTCATAGGTGAGTACAAATATATTTGTAAGTGGAGCCTCTCTATTCTTAGTGTGATTAGAGATGTTGTAGATATTCGAATCCGCATCCATACTTGCGGAACATCCGTTATTTAGATAGTCGCATCCGCTTCTGCATCTGCTTCCGCATCCGCAAGAATGCATGCAAGCTCCGAATGCATTCTTGCGATTGCACATCTTGTTACGTTTCAAAATAAAAAATGTACTTATTTTTTACACATACACACATTTTTTTTACTAAAGGGAATATTTCAAACAATAAGTGTATTGTAATTTCTTTCATAGCGATGTCGGCGCGGACGACAGTTTAAGAAATCCTGCATCCGTAGATTCCATTGTAACATCCTTTTATATCGCTAAAGAAGCAAACAAGTATAAGGCCTGTCGGATGGCAATCGGTTCTTGAAGTGTAGCGTTTCTATGTGTAATAGGGAGATACTCTTTATTGCACACTAAAAATATATAAATACACATACATCCGTTCTAGAGCCCACAGTACAAGCTATGCTTTTTTGGATCTAGGTAGCACTGTTGTGATATGTAACAGAATATTGTTATTTTTTCCTTTTTTTTTCAGGTGAACATCGCAATTTAATACCAAAAGAAAACTTCAAAGATGGCTTGTATACTTTGGAAATGGATAATAAAATTAATATAACTCTACCCAACATAGTTGATGGTAAAAATTACAAGGTACTTTATTTTTTTTTAATAATTAATATACCTCCCACATGGTCTGATCCCAAACTAGGCAGAGCCTGCTGATAAACATACTTATATATTATATTACTAAATACATACATATTATAGATAAATTACACCCTGACACAAAAATAATGATCGTGCTCATCACACAATTATTTATCTTGAGTGGGAGTCGAACACAGGAGCTCTGGCTCAGCGGTCAGGATTACTAACCACTAGACCCGTAAAATTATCGTATTGTTACGAAAGCCTAAATTAACTCGCAGACGCCATCTATTGACAAGTAGAGGAAGTCATAGATTATCTAAATTTAAACGCATGCCATCTTTTGACCTATAACAGAACTAACAGTCTACAAATAACAATGTTTAACTGAGTCCTAGAAGTTCGATCAGCGGTCGAGTCAAGTAGAATGTACGAGGTGGTTACAAAAAATTATGAACTTTTTATGACATGTTTTTATGACTATATAAAGTCATAGTTGAGCGATACTGCGAGTAACAAGTGAGAAGTATAGCGAATAGTACAAGTGAAAAGAAGTGGAAATAGTGAGAAATCATTGTAATTGTGTTTATTGTATTTATTTAGCTCTAAATTGGTGTACCTATTTAATCTTGAACCCTGGCTTAAACAGTATTTATAAATGGAGTAATATGGTAAGCAAATTTCGTGAACGAATCCTTATCCTCATTCCAACTTACTATGACGAGGTCTAGCAACTCAGTGGCAGAACATACCAACGTTATAAGGATTGTCGTGGTTTCAAATCCCCATCCGGACTATTGACTTTTTCTAGTTTAAATCTACTTTTTATGTTTGTTTTTATTCTATGTCATTCCGATAAATAAAAATTACAGATTGATCTGCTAAGGATTCTGCAAATCTCTCTTCTACACGAAGATTTTGAAACATTGTATTGTCTTCTAACAGTTATCACAGTCAATTGTAAGTACTACAGATAATATTAAGTATCTTCGACCACTAGGCGATTGAGGCGACCTCTTGTATATATGATTGTTTCAGTACGAGATAAATCAGAGCCTGGTCTTCAGGACCTTACGTGGAGAGTCATCCACTCCATGTTTAGATGTAGTGACGTAGTGGATGTGACGTCGGCGTTACGTATGTGTGCCACTTCAGCATGTGTGCAACAAGCCATTCATGTAAGTACCCATCGGCCTAGTGTGTGTTCCGATATACACTGAGAGCACTGTACGGTGTGACGTCAATTTAGTATACTGCGAAGCCGTTGCTTTATAGTTAGCTATACTGGTTACTGTTCAGTCCAGTATACTGTCAGTTGTCAATTCAAGTCAATTGTCAAATGGCATAATAAAAGTGACAGTGTGACAGCATTGAGAGCACCTTACCTCGAAAACTCCAGTGCTCACAATAAAAAAATGGCGACGTTTATGACGTAATAAATTTCCCTATGATACTGCGGCAGTATACTGTCAGTCTATAACGGAACGAATTACTCACCAGTACGAGCATTATACAGTGCTCTCAGTGTATATCGGAACATACCCCTAAGTAATTCAAAGTGCTGTGGGTTATTGTCTGTCTTGCTCACACTCACCACAAAAGCCAGATCACCTGACAAGGATAACTTCATAAATTGTCATTATACAGCTGACTGTCAAATCTGTACATTTGCATGGAATAACAAATTGTGACGTTGTAGTATGCTATCGTCAAATCTTTTACATTAATAAAGGGTATGTTCCGTTATACACTGAGACTATTGTTCAGTGCTCGTACTGGGGATAAATTCGTTCCTTTACAGACTGACAGTATACTGCCGCATATAGGGAAATATATTACGTCATAAACGTCGCCATTTTTTTTTGTGAGTACTGGAGTTTTCGAGGTAAGGTGCTCTCAGTGCTGTCACACTGTCACTTTTATTATACGATTTGACAATTAACTTGAATTGACGACAGACAGTATACAGTATATATATACCACCACGCTACGATCAATAGGAGCGGAGCATCAATGAAAAATGTTGCAGAAACGGGAAAAAATTACAAACACAGACGAAGTTGCGCCGGTCAACTAGTAAATTATAATTATAATATTTTTTCAGTCTATAAGCAACGAGATAAACTCAGATGTAAGAAGAATGCTCTGTGACAGTCTCCTTGTGGTTCTTTTGAAAGATCCTGGGTCGGAGACAAGTGGGGAATTGCTTACGATGGTGGCGGAACAGCTCATGGTGATGATCAGTTGTCCTGAACGTGAGTAGAGTATTATCCAATATCTTTTTCTTAATACTAGTAACATATTTATCACATTACTGGTATTTTTTTTATCCCTCCAGCCGTAGGTGTAGCCAGCTTTTGGCCAAAGTGGGGTCGTTCAAAATTTACTTTGTCGATCTAGGGGGGAACAAATCAAATTTTTTACTCTGAATTACTTTAATAACGTTAATACTACACTACAATAAGTTCTGCTGTTCAAAACAAAAAAAAACAAAAAAAAAATGTGTGAACTCATTCTTCGTCTTTGTCCTTTGGTACACATCACTCAAAAGTCACTTAAATATGAGATGTTGTTAAGTCTCATGTTATAGCACTGTAAATTATTGTAGACTAGCAACCCGCCCCAGCTTCGCACGGGTAGTAGAAACATCTTCAACAATCATCAACATATTTCAACCAATTTACACAAAACGTTAACAAATTATACACCTAAACCTTCCTCATGCACTCTGTCTATTGGTGAAAACCGCGAAAATCCTTTCAGTAGTTTTTTAGTTTATGGCGAACAGACAGACAGACAGACGCGGCTGGGGACTTTGCTTTATAATATGTAGAGATGATGACTAATTTTTTTTTTATTGTTTTTTTTTTTTCAGAATCAAATTACGAGGCCGGTATAGAAATAACAAGAATATTCTTAAACGCGTTGCGAGAAAATGACTCTTTATCGATAAATTATTTACCAAAAATTATAATAATGATATCTAAGACAATTGTTAAAGAAATATACAAAAGCGCTACAGAAATATTTATCGAAAAAATTGATATATTTGATGATGACAAAGAAATAATATCTGGTATTGTGAAAAATATGGAGAATAATCATAGTAAAATTGATATAGAATATATGTTGGAGTTTTTGAAAAAAGTTTTTGAAATTAAAAATTATGATGGTTCGCTTTTGGTTGAATTGATGTTCAATACTACTTTGGACGATATTATGCAAGATGTAAGAATTTTTTTTTTAATATCTAAATATTTGACTACTTGGTTAGTCCAGGTCCAGGTCCAGTCCTGGTACGTTTGTGTGGGAACTTGAGATCTTGGGTTCGACTCCCAAGTTGTGCAAATTGGTAATGTATTTGATATTTTTTGATAAAAATAACTCAACCAACTCTTATACGCTTTTGTGGTCATTGCTCAGCTTCTAACTGTCATAGCGTGATGTTAAATGACCTAAAACCTTCCTAAAGTGTTGGGCTATCAAATACAACAAGATGTTTCCAAATCCAAACTATAGTTTTTGCAATTAGCGCTTTTAACCGAAAAAACAAACTTTTCTTTATGGGGTACGGGGCAAAGGAGCAGACGGGTTACCTGATGGTAAGTGACTATTACCGCCCATGGACACCTGCAGCTCAAGAGTCACAAGTGCGTGGGAAGCATTTAAGGCGGTAGTAGGGGAAGGAGGGAGGGAGTTAGGGCCTCCGGTAACCTCAATCACTCGGCGAAACAACGAAAGCATTGCTTCACGCCAGTGTTATGTGAGGCCGTGGTATCACTCCGGTCGAGCCGGCCCATACGTGCCGAAGCATGGCTCTTCCAGGATTAAACTCAAATTATCAGGGAAGACACCATAACTTCTTCGAATTCTGTAATAACATTATTTTGTTGTTTCTTGGTTATTATCCAGGATCTAGCTGGCATCGATAACATTGAAAAATTTGTGAATGTATTACAAATATTGGCGCTCGCTAAACAAGATTTTCATATCGAAGATTCCACATTAAAATCACTTATAACGAAGAATGTGTTACAAAAAATTATGGCAATATTATCTGTAAACTCCAGTGTTGCCATACAACAAAATATATGCAAGTTTTTAAATGGATACTCTGTGCTTTTACTAGAGGTTGATAAAGAGGTAAGAAGAATCTGTCTTATTTTTTTTTTTAACTCTCGCGAGTTGAATGTATTAATCGAGACTTGATCGCGATAATATGATTATAACTCCACACACCTCACACACGGCCGTCTGATCCCAAACTAGGCAGAGCCTGTACTATGGTAACCAGTCTGCTGATAAACATACTTATATATTACTAAACACATGCACATATTCTTTCGCTTTTATATAGCATTCTATTTAATCCCCTAACTCCTATTTACCTTAAAAAACGGTTTAGCTTCTTACACGACACTCATTCCCGATCTTTGAGATCGTCGGAGAACCTGATATTAAAACTACCTGGACATTCTACGAAATTCGTCGACAATTCCTTCTCTGTCCAAGCCGTTCGTTTATGAAATAACCTACCTTTGACAGTAAGACGTGCACAGTCACTGCCTGCTTTTAAGAAACTGGTAAAAGAACATTACCTCGGTGATATCAACATATTATAATTGCCTAGTTATCTTCTTATTTGACTTAATGTAGTATAGTCCTATATTTGTATGTTTTATTCGATTTATATGTGAATCTTTATACCTATGTTTGCTTATGTATTTATTTGTTTGTTGCTCTCTTGTATGTATATTCTTACACTATATGTAAGATACGTCATCTTTATTTAACTCATATTATATACCTACTGAGCGTACACCATACTGCCCTAAAATCAATATCCTATGTTCGCTCCATCCCATGGTTGCCTGTAAGAGATTGCCTCAGTGCGATAAGGCCGCCAATTGTATCTACCACAAAACATTGCTGTGCTTCTACTCTTCAAAATCATTTTGGTGTACAATAAAGAGATATATTATTATTAAACACATACATATTATAAATAAATTACACCCAGACACAAAACAAATTATCGTGCTCATCACATAATTATTCGTCCTGGGTGACAATCGAACCCACGACCTCTGGCTCAGCAGTCAGGGTAACCACTAGACCAACTAATAATTAATTATTTAGTAATATATAAGTATGTTTATCAACAGTCTAGTTACCATAGTACGGGCTCTGAGTTGTTTGGGATCAGACGGCCGTGTCTGGGGTGGGTGTCTCATGGTTTTATTATTAATTGTACACGTTACCGATATGCAACCCCTGGAAAGATGAGTTATAGATATTCACCAGATGTATTCCTTGTAAAAAATGATTTGGTATACAATCAAGTTAATTCTAATCTATTCTATTTGAAGAATTCAATGTAATCATTTTTGTATATTTTGTGCGTAATCTTAATCCTTTTTCTAAAATAAAAGTAACCCAAGTTACTCCTTATAACACCAGCTATCTGCCAGTAAAAGTCCCGTGGAAATCGTCCACTCGTTTCGGAGTTTAGCAGAACAGACAGACAGACAAAATTAAAAAAAAATTTTTTTTTTGGTATATGTACCGTGTAAACATTGATTTTGACTGGCCTGTTGGCCTAGTGGTTAGTGACCCTGACTGCTATGCCGTAGGTCGTGGGTTCGATTCCCATCAGAGTCTGGGTGTTCTTTGTGTCCGTTCTTTGTATGTTTGTAAAGTCCCCCGCGACACAGGAGTAATTTCCTAATGCGGGAGTTGTCTTTTTAACAAAAAAAAAAAACATTCGGATGCATTTAGTAAAATTCTGTTATTATGACACTACAAACAGACACTTCAATTTTATTTATTTGTATAGAAATAATTTCTATGTATCATGTTGTCTTATTATTTTGAATTGTCGTTGTCGTGGACAGAGCTACCTATGGCCTCGATCGGTGCAATTGGATCGAAATGTCGTGTTTAATTTTTTTCAGAAAACCGTAAAATGTCTCACCAATTTAATAGAAAACTTACAACCAGAATCAATAACAATAATAAAAAATGATTTGTCAGCATGCCTATGTACATACAAAATGATTCTCAAAGTGTTGCCACCCGAAATAAAACTTAGCTACGACAATTGGTGTAAGAGATTAAATATAGAAGCTATAACAGAGGAATTAAATAAGATTATCAAGATGTCGGATATATTCGGCACTTTGGATGTTTCTGATGAGATTTGCGACAAAATTCAAGCTCTGAGCAACATGGCTGACATAATTGATTATCCGATATTTTACTCAAAAGTCTGGATGGATATCTTATTGGGAAAAGATAACCAAATACGTAATGTCATATCATCAAATTTGCTATCGATATCAGAAAAATGTTTGAGTTCAACTGAGTTTGAAGATCTTTTGAAGAAAAATGAAGATTTAGTTCTGAAATATTTGAAGGTTTACTTTGAAAGGATTTTATTGTCAGAAGGGATTGTCTCAAATACTTCTTTGTTCGTTGATGTATTGAAGGAATTTGTTAATAATTATATTAACTATGAGAAACATTATGATCGGATACTATGTATTGTTGAAGAGGTATGTTTGTTGGTTTGTTCGTTTTTATATTACACTAGCAGTTCCCGCTCGCTCGCGTGTACATATTTATATATTTCGCGCGGACCCCTAATTATTTTTCCAAAATAAAAGTAGCCTAAGTTACTCCTTATAACACCAGCCACCTGCCAGTGAAAGTCCCGTGGAAATCGGTCCACCCGTTCCGGAGATAAGCCGGCACAGACAGACGAAAAATTTTAAAACTGATTTTTAGGCATAGGTATCTTGCAAATAATTGTATGAGCTTAAAAAAAACTATTATTTTGACATTATAGACACTTCAATTTTATTTATTTGTATTGACTACAAAAAACTTTTAGATTTTTTTATTGATAACACTGAAGCTTGTCACGCTACTGAATAAAATATAAAGAAAATCAATTGACAAATACAAGAAAAAACTGATTTATTTTGTCTTTGGCTATTTAGATATAGACTAGCCGTTCCCTTCACCCGCCTTTATGTCACTGCTCGGCTCCTAAATGTCATAGCGTGATGTCATATAACCTTCCTCAATAAATACTCTATCTAATACAAAAAGAGTTATTCAAATGTGACTTACAGTTCTAGAGATAAGAGCGTTCAAACAAAAAAAAATTACAAAAAATCTCTTACAGATTTGGCCAAATTTTGAAGAGTTAGACTTTGAGGTAAAACTCTCAGTGGCTTCTGAACTCCTCCGGCTGCCGAGAAATGTTGGACTGATATCACCAGTAACGTGGGTGATGAGTGCCATCACGTCACCAGATACCAAACTTGATCATAAACTCAGGATGATCACCCTTCTGCCAGGAGGACCTGAATACCGGTATGAATTTTTTTTTATGGTATAGTTGACAAACGAGCGGACGGGTCACCTGATGGTAAATGACTACCGCCACCCAATTGACACCTGCAACTCAAGAGTCACAAGTGCGTTGCCAGCCTTTAAGGTGGTATTAGGGAAGAGGGGGGGGGGGGAGCTAATGGTTAGGGCCTCCGGTAACCTCACTCATTTGGCGAAAACTGCCGGTTTTCTATGAGGCCGTGGTATCACTCTAGTTTGTCCACTTTTACGTGCATTTGCCCAATTTGGCCAAATGCGAGTGTTTATTACTGTGCCTAACTCTACATAGATACAAATGTGAGTGTATGTATGTATGGCCCCTTACCAATTATGATTACTTTTAGATCGTGCTACCTATACATGGCTGGCACTCTACCTATCTTTCTCTCAGAGATGGTAGGAGATCACGCCGGTGTACTGCGTGCTATGCTCGATTCCCTCGCGACCACCGGAGACCTGACTCTTTTGGATATCATCATCACCTTAGCTGCAGGTAAGTTTTTCTTCCAAATATGACGATACTTCCATACAACTTTTCTTCCCCACCTTTCAACCCCTTACACCCCTTTTGTCGCGTTCAAAAGTAGCCTATGTCCTTTTTCAGGCTGTAGACTATCTGTGTACCAAATGGCATTTAAATCGGTTCAGTAGTTTTGGCGTGAAAGGGTGACAGACAGACAGACAGAGTTACTTTCGCATTTATAATACTAGTAAGTAAGGATTGTACTGCCGGCTACTTCGAACTTGCGATTCTAGAAGGTCCTTACTATCTTCTAGTCTACGATGCGTGTGCTTCCCAAGTCAGGTAGAGTTTCATTTCGAGAAGTATCTCTTCCTCACCTCTTCTAAAATCGTTTTGTTACAGCTGATGATACAAAAGGTTGGTGGGATGACGCGATAGATGCTTGTATGGCTTCAGTGGCTGACAGAAGAGATGAGATCATCTATGATAAAGCGTACCAGACGATGATGAAGCGGACCGGTTTGGGAGGCTGCCGACGAGTGCTTCTGCCTCTGTTGAGGTAAGGTTCAGAGGTTCTAAGTGGTCAGTGATCCTGATTGCAGAGCCACAGGTCGTGGGTTCGGTTCCCACCCAGGACAAATTGTGTGATGAGCATGATCATTTGTTCTGTGTCTGGGTTTAATTTATCTATAACTAGACGCACCCGGCATGCGTTGCATTTGCATTTAAAATAGCATCCCACTAGACACCATAGAATGGATGGATGGATGTTTGTTACTCTTTCACGCCAAAACTACTGAACCGATTGCGATGAAACTTGATATGTAGATAGCTGTAGACCTGGATTAACATGTAGACTACTTTTTATCCCGATATTCCCATGGGATCGGGACTTGCGCGGGTGAAACCGCGGGGCGCTGCTAAGTATATATTTCTAAGTATACTTTAATATTGTTACGAGCTGAGGTTCGGGATTAGAAGTTTCGGTAATTTATTACCAAAATAGACATAATTTATTTCAATTATCCGCAAAATTAACACAATTATAATTTATTCTCACTATTTAAATAGACACTTGTACTTCGCACTTATATATTTCCACTTGTTTACTCGTATTATTCGTTGTTACTCGCAGTATCGCTCAACTAGAACTCTTTCAATACCGCAATGCAACTGCCCTTGCAAATGCATATTTCCCGAAAACTCAAAACCATTCTGGAATTTTCTAATATAATGTTTGACAATCTATAAATAGGCTACTAGTTCCGCTCAATCTCAAAAGATCGCGTGCATCTTCATTTAGGTAATCGTAACCCCCTGACTTCCTCTACTCGACAACAGGTGGCGCTCGGGTTAGATTTTAGTAACAATATATATGTCGAATATAATTATGAGGGGTTATTAAAAAAAGGGCAGACCCGCTGACCCTGTTTGGGCCATCGGATCTGCTTACATTATCATAGGATTGATACTTCTATAATTGTTATACGATGCATATATAAGCTAATAAAATATTTACAGAAATAGGTTTAGCAATAAAATGCAAGTAAATTAAACATTAGAACATCTATTTATTTAAAATCAAATTAACATAGTTTACTCACAATGTTGCTCCTTCCGATGTCGCCAGTAAAGTGAGTCTCTCGACTCAAATCACTGGCTTTTATAATGTACTCCCCGCCATTTCAAAGTTTACGTCACATTAACACGTGCCTGGAGTTTTATTACAATATTACTATTTGACGTTATAATGTTTGATAATTTAGCTAATTAAATCAAGAATGATTTAGCACATAAAGTCCGAAGGTTTATTAAAGGTTATTTTGAATTAATTAAAAAGGCTTTTACATTCCTAATAATAACACTTCCGGAACAATCAAATATTAGTTACTTATAATCTTTTAGAAACTGTTTAACAACTACTAAGTACGTAAATTATGTTTAGTAATATTGAGGTAATAATGTTAGGAAGTGATTTTATAATAAATACCCACACAATTAAATACTTACATAGTTCTATGTAATGTCATAGTTGAACTCGAATTAAATCTAGAATTGTTTCTTATTGAATTAATATGAACTTATAATAATACAATCATCTAATTAATGATGCGGCGACACGGCCATACTGATTTGCGATGCGCGCTCTGCATCGCAGACGGCTCTTTCTGTAAGAGGAATATAATTTTGTGAGGCTTGGCACTTCCACAGTACACACAAGCCTAAAATTGAAAAATGTTTATTGTAACTGGTTATATGCATCACTGCTCATTCCACATGAAAACAGTGCGGTAGAATTACTAAAATGATTACTGTTCATTTCACATGAAAACAGTAAGGTAGATCATTACTGTAGTTATTACTGCTCATTCCACATGACAACAGTAACATGTCTTTTTTTTTTTTTTATTATGATTTTTTTTTTTTTTTTTTTTTTGGATAATAGGATAGGTGTGGGCGAGGTTGGTGCTGCAAAATGCAGAGGCCCTAAAGGATAGTGGTAAAGGTCGATGCTGTGCTCTAGGCGGTCTAGTACGCCGTGGTACACAGGGGATTTTTAATTCTTTCAGGATAGGTTCATTAGTGGCTTTATTGGTCGGCTCCACACGCCAATAAGCATCTTTTTGTCAGAACATGATTAATTGGCTTATTGGTCGGCTCCACACGCCAATAAGCATCTTTTTATGTTCTGAATTATAGTAATAGACTTATTGGTCGCCTCCACGCGCCAATAAGTATTTCAAATATTTTTTTTTTTTCTTTTTTTTTTTTTTTTGTTTGTGTATATGCTTTAGTGCATATGTAATAAAGAACAGAATGAAAAGTTCTCACCAGATGTTTAATCTGTTGTGCTGGAGGATTCGGAAACTTTATCAGATGTGGCTAGTGCGTGCAGTGCTTCCACCACACCCGATGGCCCAGGTTGCTGATTATCTGGGGGCGACACGGTCGTCTGAGTGTCACCAGGTTGAGGGGCGCGCCGCAACTGATCGTGTGCGACCTTCCGCGCTCGTCCATGGTGTCCCACTACTTTCTTTACAAGGTAGCGGTCGTTTTCAAGCACCCTGTGAACTTCGTAAGGAACACTAAATTTGAGATCAAGAGAGGTCTGATTCCTAGGGTTATTCTTAATCAGAACAAAGTCGCCACGCTGAAAATGGTGAATTTTTGCGCGGCCTCTATCAAATCTAGCCTTGTCCTTAGCCGATACCTCGGTCATTCGTTGTCGTACATGCCGTTCGAGAGCTTCGAAGTCAATTGAGGTATTATCAAGGTTAACCAAGTTAAGCAGCTCTGCTGGTACGCAGTTTTGACGTCTAGTAAGTAAAGTAAGTGGAGCTACCCCTGTAGTTCTGTCTACTGTGCAGTTAAGAGCAAGTTGAAGGCTTTCTAATGCAGTGTGCCAGTCTGGAGTCTCATAGTTTTTGATCATGACAAGACTGTTCTTTAATGTCGCCATCACTCGCTCCACTTGCCCGTTAGCTCTGCTGATTCCTGGGGATATGGCGTGAATGTTTATGCCGAACACGTCACAATAATGTTTATATTCCCCTAGGAACTCACGTCCTCCATCAACGATAACTTGTCTAGGAGCTCCGAAAAGATGAACTACTTGTTTTAATGCTGCTAGGGTGCTGTGTTGACTTTTGTCATTGGTGTGACGAAGCAAAACATATTTAGTAAAAGCGTCCACTGTGACCACGACGTACTCTTGTTCATGTGGAGTACCCAGCTTACCTGTTACGTCCATATGTATCACTTCAAATGGCACAGTTGGTTTGACGATAGGATGCAACTGTACTTGCGTTGCGCCGGATGTTTGTTTAGATGTTCTGCATATAATGCAGTTATCAACAAAGTCCCTAACGATGGTGCTCATTTTGTCAAAATAATAACATTCCCTTATTTTATGAAGGGTCTTCTCCCAGCCTGTGTGTTTAAGGGCACTGTGAAATGTGTTAATTAGACTCCACTGAAAAGATCTAGGTACAACAATCAGTCTTTGTGTACCAAAAATGGGATCGTGTTTCTCAAACTTAAGCACATTTCCTTGCATTTGGTATCCGGGAACAACTTCACCTCTACACAAGGCATCGATAATACCACGCAAATGGTTATCTCGACGTTGTTCGATGTTTATCCAGTCCAAGTTATTGGTCATCACGTTGACTGTCAAGGGATCTGGATTTCTACTTAGGAAGTCTGCATGCTGCATCCGCTCGCCCTTCCTGTATTCTATTTCAAAATCAAAATTTTGGAGGTATGCCCACCATCGATGGATACGGGGTAACAAGTCTTTCTTGTGCTTAGAGGCTTTGAGAGCGTTACAGTCGGTAATCACTTTAAAGTGACGCCCATATAGGAAATGCCGAAAATGTTTTATCGCTCGAACTACTGCAAGTGTCTCCAGTTCGTAAGAGTGATACCGACTTTCCGTGTCTGTTGTACGCATGCTGAAGTAGGCCACAACGTGTTGCCGACCCTTAATGACCTGAACAAGTATTGCTCCGAAACCAAGACTACTTGCGTCTGTAAATAGTTCAATCGATTCGCCTTCTTGGAATATTGTAAGGACAGGCGTGGAAGTTAAATGATGGATAATCTTCTGACGTGCCTCCTCGTGAACATGAGTCCACTGCCACCTCGCGCCTTGCTTAGTCAGCTCGTATAAAGGAGCCATAGTGCGAGCAAAATTTGGTATAAAGCGGCGAAAGTATCCTGCTAGGCCATTAAATTGCCGAATCTGTTTAGCGTTAGTCGGTACAGGGGCTTTCACTAAAGCTTCAACCTTTTTAGGACTAGGACGTACTTGACCGTTCTCTATTACGTTACCTAAATACTCGATAGATCGCTTAAAGAACAAACATTTATCGATATTGACCGAAAATCCTGATTTACGTAATGCTATTAGAATTCGTTCTAGGTGTCCGAGGCCGGACGGAAAATCCCGACATTTGCTAATGACGTCATCGATATAGACCTGAGCTACGCTGTCGTTATGTGTTTTGTCAGCACTGCCTGGGTTTAAAAGATTACCTAGAGCGCGATTGATGCATCTTTGATAGACTGCTGGCGCATTGGTTAAGCCGAAGGGCATAGTTTTATAATGGTAAAGACCGTCCGGAGTGACGAAAGCGGTCTTTTCCATTGAATCAGGAGCAACTGGGATCTGATGGAAACCAGATGCCATATCTAATGTGGAGTAGTATAGGCCACCAGCTAATTGATCGATTTGGTCAGCGATTAAGGGTATAGGATAATGATCGCGTACAGTATTCGCGTTTAATTCTCTGTAATCCACGCACATGCGATCGTCACCGTTCTTTTTCTTCACTAAAATTATCGGACTAGAGTATGGAGATTTACTTTCCTGAACAATGTCATTTTCGAGTAACTCTTTAATTATTTGCTTAACTTTTTCGCGCTCAACTGGGCTTAACCTATAAGGTCTTCTTTCGACAAATTTATCCGGTTTTTTGAGACGAATCTCCAACTGACCCGAATTGACACGTGTCTTTGAAAAACCACGAGTAAATATATCAGAGTATTTATTAAGCAGTATGAGGAGTTCGTTAACCTCGTCTTCGTTGCCAAGATCATGATTTATTTTGTAAAACAAGTCAGTTTTTGTTTGCATGTGCATGACGCGGGTTGGGGAACATAATGTCGCTCTATCTTGCGTGACAATTACGCTTAAACCTGTACCATTTAATAAATTTGCACCTATTAATACGTCTGACGTCATTTCGTAATCTGGTAAAACATGAAATTCAATTTCGACGTTTATAAGATCAATAATACACACTGTTGTCAGCATACTAATAGAAACAACAGGAAATGGTCCTATTCCACGTAAATAGTTAACGACCCGTCTTCGGCTTCCCGACAATTTGTTTGCAATAGATTCGCGGATCAATGAGCATTCGGCACCACTATCAAAAATGGCATCAATAGTTGCTTCACCCACTCGCATACGCATGGTGTTTAAGCTAGATTTATTATTGGAAACTGAATTTACGTTAGAGGTTATCTGTTTTTCGCGGCGAAAACACGTATCAAACGTATGACCCGTTCTTGAACAAAATGAACAAAACCTATTGTCGTTTTGCCTATGTACCGGTGTTGATGGTACACCGGGGGTTTTATCAGTCGTGTGCTTCTCAGAGATTATTGGTGTATTTTTATGACGGCAGTCACGAATAGTATGGCCCGATTTTCTGCAGAAGTTACAATAAGGATTATTTCTATTGTCAATTGAACGATTCTATTGTCAATTGACGAGAGTAACGGTTTTCAGGTTCAAACGTTGTTATAATACTTTGACGTAATTCATCCCAGGAGGACGTAGTAACAAGCCAATCGTCCGCCCACATCTTAGCACGGCCCTTTAGCAGGCTAGTTACTTTCATACGTATATCGTAATCACTGAGTTTGTAATTAGTTTTAGCAGAGGAAATATGATTACACCACTCGCGGACCCCTACGTTACCGTCTGGGTCGTACGAAGGTAGAAATATATCGGTAATTTTAATCTTCTCGTGTTGGCTCGATAGCCGTTCACTCATATTTTGCATCATTGTAATCATATTTAAGTAAAATTCAGGTGGTACGTTACCGCTCTGCTGCTGTGGCGTCAGTACGTTGCTATTGGAAGATGCACTGGTACTGGAATTATCGGGTACAGCCACAGGACATGTTGGCGTAGGTGGCACCACCGGAGACGTGTTTTTTGCTTCCATTCTGGTGTGGTGGATGTAATGGTTACAAAAGTAACGTTTATGTGGGTAGTTTAGAAGAATCTGAAAAATAAATTATCAAAGACAGTAGACTGTAAGTAAGTATCCCACTTCTGATGTCGAATATAATTATGAGGGGTTATTAAAAAAAGGGCAGACCCGCTGACCCTGTTTGGGCCATCGGATCTGCTTACATTATCATAGGATTGATACTTCTATAATTGTTATACGATGCATATATAAGCTAATAAAATATTTACAGAAATAGGTTTAGCAATAAAATGCAAGTAAATTAAACATTAGAACATCTATTTATTTAAAATCAAATTAACATAGTTTACTCACAATGTTGCTCCTTCCGATGTCGCCAGTAAAGTGAGTCTCTCGACTCAAATCACTGGCTTTTATAATGTACTCCCCGCCATTTCAAAGTTTACGTCACATTAACACGTGCCTGGAGTTTTATTACAATATTACTATTTGACGTTATAATGTTTGATAATTTAGCTAATTAAATCAAGAATGATTTAGCACATAAAGTCCGAAGGTTTATTAAAGGTTATTTTGAATTAATTAAAAAGGCTTTTACATTCCTAATAATAACACTTCCGGAACAATCAAATATTAGTTACTTATAATCTTTTAGAAACTGTTTAACAACTACTAAGTACGTAAATTATGTTTAGTAATATTGAGGTAATAATGTTAGGAAGTGATTTTATAATAAATACCCACACAATTAAATACTTACATAGTTCTATGTAATGTCATAGTTGAACTCGAATTAAATCTAGAATTGTTTCTTATTGAATTAATATGAACTTATAATAATACAATCATCTAATTAATGATGCGGCGACATATACATCCTATATCGTGACTCATAAAACACTGTACTTTAATTTATTGTTTTCAGACATTCCAGCCGAACGTTTTGCGAAGATTACGCGTCGAAGATCATCCCGGACTTGCTCTCAACACTCAAAACTGGTTTTAAAGAACCTACCAACACTGAATTATTTCGAGAACGCGTCCTATCTTATGCCAAAGCATTTTCTATATTACAAGTTGTCATTGACAAGGTAAAGTATATATAAACCGTTTCACCATAAAGGCCACTGCTTCGCTTCTAAGAGTCATTGCGTGATGTTAATGTGCTTATAATCTTCCTCAAGAACTGGGCTATCAAATGCAATAAGAATTTTTCAAATCCGACTGGTAGTTTTTGAGATAAGCGCGTTTAAACAATAAAACAAAATCTTTAGCATTATTATATTATTTACGACAATTTAGCGGTAATAAGACAGTCAATTGATTTTATTGTACTGAGGTGGGGAACGCCCTGACGTCACGAGTCACGTGGTGTTTGGTGGGGTGACGGTTACATTTTGAGTTTTGATTGACATTGAGGTGCACTCTTTTTGAAGCCATCGAGTAGTACGGACCGCGGACCCTCCAAACGGGACCGCAGGTTCACTGCTCAGATTAAGCGATTGTGAATAGTGTAGTTTTGGTTTGATTTGACGGGTCACCTGATGGTAAATGACTACCGCCGCCCATGGGCACCTGTAACTCAATAGTTACAAGTGAGTTGCCGCCCTTTAAGGTGAGTATAGGGGAAAAGGGGGAGGGGGGAAGAGCGGGAAGACGGGAGAGGGGGATTGTGTGCAAAATTTAATGATGATTGGTTGAGTAGTTTTAAGTTAGGATTATTGAGGGTTTTGAAGTCGTTTATTGAATTTTTATTTTAGGTTCCACCAAAAAATTTGGAGTCTGGTGTAATAAATGCAAAAGCCGGGTCTCAAGATCCTTGGCATGTTATAAAGGAGGTCTGCATTTGTTCCATGACTCTCCGAACCAAGGTTCGGTGTCCAGAAAATGCTAGCATAGCTCTCCAAGATGCGTGTCTGTAAGTACCGTCTCTTAGTATGTTCAATAATAACTTAAAACATTATTTTTAAGCTTTCAACACTTTTTTATCGTGTGGAAACCTCCATGGGTACCCACTGCACTGTATTGCACTGATGTCGGAATCGAACCGACTAAAACCACGCAGTCTACGTCACAGTAGCCTACTGTCCGGGGTCCAGATATGCTCTAGAAGCAGGTACTAACCACTTGATAGACTTCGAACGCCAGTCAAAAGAAATGCATCGTCGAAAAAAAACGCCCAAGAGCAAAAAAGCACTTTTGCTTTTGGGCGTTTTGGGTTTGATTTCGGTCTTCGGTGTTTTGCTTAAGTTTTCGCTATTGGCCGCTTGATGTTAGTTTCCGTTCTTATGCCAATCCTTATAGAAGCTTAAGATCATTTAGCACTCTCTGGTGTTACACACTCTTCTGAGTGGTGGAAGAGTGCTCCTTCTCTCTTTTGCTGTGAATCACCCCCTCGGAAGAACCTGGAGACCCTACTAACTAGCAGAACCGACGGATAGTTTTTAAACTCCTATTCCTTTAACTTGTCCAGTCGTCTTCAAACCTCAGCATACAACTGTCTGATCACGGCCATATGCAAGAGAAGACCGTCTCAGAAGCAGTATGCAGCCGTGTTCGATATTTCCGCGTGGACCAAGATTGTGGACCCTCATGCTCAGTACGACTTCTGGCCAAGGGCTTTTTGGGTAAGATAAAACTCCTATACTACTTACTAGTAGCACCCCGCGGTTTCACCCGCGTAAATCCCGATCCCGTGGGAATATCAGGATAAAAAGTAGCCTATGCGTTAATGCAGGTCTCCAGCTGTCTACATACCAAGTTTCATCGCAATCAGTTCAGCGGTTTTTGCGTGAATGAGTAACAAACATCCATCCGTCCATCCAAACTTCTTCACATTTATAATAGTGGGGTTAAAAATTTGTTAGTAATTACCAGGATTCTATGTATACAGGATGTTACAGAAATGTGTGGTGATATTTTAGGGTTGTACAGTAAGCCCCGTAAATATCGTAAAGCGCTAACAATTTAAGGAAAATTCGTAATTTTATACAGAAACCCTATTTTGAAACTGACAACGAGGATGTTGCTTGAATGTACAGATTTTTCTGAAAATATCTGCGTAATTAAAAAAAAATATTGAAACTGAAAATTCATAATGTTGTTTAGAAATGTGCACCTACACACAAAAATCATATTCTGAAAAAAAAAGAAACAGTTTTTATCCAATAACTATTTTTATTATTAAAAGCTTTTATTTAACTTCACGTGTATGTCTGTCCTGGAATTTTGCAATCAATATTTCACCCACTTCCACTGAAGCTATCGTGATGAAATTTGGCACACACGTTTGGTTCTCATAACAATTCACAATAAATACTTTTTTTTTGAATTTTCAATAAATTATTTTTTCAAGTTAAATCAAGAATTTTTCGGCTTCACATAACTCTCCTAAAATTTGACCAGCCTGTATATGTTGGAACAATATATTACATTGACCTCACATTTATCTTTCATTAAATTACAAGCAATGTAACCGAAAAATTAAAAATAAAAAACAAGTAAAAAAAGTGTCCTTGGAATGTTTTGATAGTATCCTATATATTGCAACAGGCAACCAGCTTCACGATTGATTAATATTTTATTTTTTATTTTTTTTAAAGAATACTAGTAACGTGGGTCACACATTACTAGTATTCTTGTTAACCCCTCCAGCTAAGCTAAATGCTTGTGTTCGGAGTGAGTTCACGCCGGTAGTGCACTGGGTGGGGTTCGAACCCGTAACCACTTGATCGCAAGTCCGACGCCTTAGGCATTACGCTACCGTCGCTTTCACACATATTTGGTTTAATGGGAATTAAGAAAAATTATTTTGTTCGTTTGAATTTTTGAAGCGGATATTTTAGACAAATCCAGACACTCTACCAACATCCTTGGTATTAATTGCCTATAGCCCTATAGTTTCACTCATGACAGTCCTCTCCCTTTTTTTTATGGTATAGGTGGCAAACGAGCAGACGGGTCACCTGATGATAAACGACTACCGCCGCCCATGGGCACCTGTAACTCAAAAGTCACAAGTGCGTTGCCGCCCTTTAAGGTGGGAATAGGGGAAGAGATATTATTATACTAGCAGCGCCCCGAGGTTTCACCCGCGTAAGTCCCGATCCCGTATGAATATCGAGATAAAAAGTAGCCTATATGTTAATCCAGGTCTCTAGCTATCTGCATACCAAGTTTCATCGCAATCGGTTCAGTAGTTTTTCCGTGAAAGGGTAACAAACATCCATCCATCCATACTTACAAACTTTCGCGTTTATAATATTAGTAGGATATATTATCCCTTAAGAAATATTTGTGTTATCCATCAATTTTCAAATTCAAATTCAATTCTTCTATATTGAAATGTCCTTTGCATCATGTTACTACAGTGTATACTTTTAATGTTAGAGTGAAAACAAAGCGCGAACACAACATGGCGGTTCCGACGGCCAGGGGTCAAGTATAGCAACATTGACTTACACCGGGACAGTGCGCACTAGGTAAGTCAGCCAGATGGACCGACGATCTGAAAAAAAAAATATCGTAAAAAAGAGTGGGGTGCTTTTTAAAATATAATATAATGACTTTACTTTTACGAATATCTGTCAATAAAATATTTACAATAATTGACTTCTAGCACCGCAAGCATTTTTACGATAAAATGTTTTTTTTCTTAATGACTACTTTTTTTAACTTATAGCAAATTATTTTCTACTTTTTAGTTCTGCTAGTTACAAAAGCGTCTTTTTTAGTTTTTTAAACTATAATTCATAATATTAGTTCTGATTTCTACATACGAGCACGTACTCAGCTGTGCACATATCATATTTTAAAGTATTTTAATTAAAAGTGTGTAGATGTTCTTTGTATAAAAAAGACTTGCAAAAGATGTATAAAAGACACCTACGTGGAGTTTGTGAATATTTTTATTACTGAACTAGGTGTTGTCTGCAACTTCGTTTGCGTGGAAATTCTATTTTTTCTCACGGGAACAGATATTTGCGCAATTTTCTTAATTTTTCGTGTTTTTAGGTTTCTGTACTTCGAAAGGTAAAAACGGAGCCCTTATAGGATCGCTTTGTTGTCCGTCCGTCTGTCTGTCTGTCAAGACCCTTTTTCTCAGAAACGCGTGGAGGTATCAAGCTGGAATTTATATCAAATACTCAGGTCTACTGTCCCTTAGAGCTGTGAAATAATCAAACTTCTAAGCCAACACAATCAAAAGATACAGCCGTTTATGCCTCAAATTTCCGCAAATTTTTGACACTCGCAAGGGAATCAAAACCTACAGGGTACTTCCCGTGAACTCAGAATCTTCAAATTTGGTACGAAGCAACGTCTTATAGCACAGATAAAGGTAAAATAGCGAAAACCGTAAATTCTTAGTTACATCATATAATAAAAATATTTTACGGAACCCTCGGTGCGCGAGTCCGACTCTCACTTGGCCGGTTTTATTTTAAGTGAAACTTCTTTGGAATCGTTGTGGTTCAAAACTCGATGAAACGAAAATGCGATAGTAAAAAGAGACAAACATATTCATAAATAGGATTTAGCCTGCGAGAAGATGCGATAGACTACAAGTATCAGTGTTTCCTGTTAATCTTTGTCTTTGCGCCTGCATACTACCAAGCCTTCAGATGCGTCAATGTCAACGTGGTGTAATTTTTGTGCATTTGCGTATTAAAATTCGTTCTTTAATTAATTTATGTTAATTATTTAATACATATGTGTTAATTTGATCAATAACTTTCATATAAATTATTTAAATAAAATTTATTAACATTAGTAAATTATTTGTGTTGTTTTTATATTTTATTTCTCATTCTCTCGTAGCCTACTTTTCTGAAGTTTCACTTCTGCCGTGTATGAATTGCACACACACACTTTTTTTTAGTTTAACTAAACAATACAGGTCTCTAGTAATTTGTTATAATATTTTAACAAGCAAGGGATAATTAGTTACCATGATAATTGTTGTTCTAGATTGTTCATGGCTACCCTATCTGAGAATCCGTTGCAATATGACATGATACCTAACGAAGATGATGACGAAGAAGAGGTAAGCTTAGAATAATAATTTCCATAAGTAGTGTTTATATTTATTAAATACTAGCAGGTCCCTGCAGTTTTTCTTGCGTTTATGCCTACTGCTCCGCCCCTAAAGGCCATAGCGTGATGTTAAATAGTCTATAACCTTCCTCTAGAATTAAGCTATCAAATGCAAAAAGATTTATTCATATCAGACTGGTAGTTTTTGAGATTAGCGCGTTTAAATACGATAAACAAAACTTTCAGCTCATTTATTAGTTGTATGTATATGTTGATATGCATTTGTATTCTCGTGTGTATTACTTGACAAATTACTGGCCCCACCGGGGCCCTTAACCAAGGGGTGAAGCGACCTGTTTCGCCGGAGTCATACACCCCGAAATACACACGTGACTCTAACCGTCTTTGTCTTGAAATCTTTAATCTTGCAGTATGATTTTTTTATTAAATTATTTTATATGTACATGGAAATATCTAGATCAATGTAGACAGACATGTCCACGCATAAATGCATACAAATATTTGTAATAAGGGGGAATCAAACCCCCGAACTCTGACGTGCCAGTCGAATTTATTGCTGCGCCACATAGGTTGTCAATAATCATCATTATATTGATCAGGATGTAGAAGAAGAGAAACCAGCTGGTTACGAGAACCATCCACTGAACGCTCACGGCTGTCTGGTTTCCATCACCGCACTTCTGGAACATTCCAGCAGCCTGGAACATACGGATTGGCTGACCAAACTTGTTGAAGGGCTCACTTCTAGTCTGCCAGTTAACGCGAAGTGGACTCTTGCGCAGGTAATTGTTTACTTAGAAAGCTCTGTGCTCACCATGCCCCTTAGAAGATGGTGGAGGCAGATGCAGGTTTGAAGTTTGAGAGTTGCTATCTCCGGATTTCCTCCGGACCTCCGAAATAGGTCCGAAATCATAAAATCAGGTTGTCCGTTCATAATATTCTTCTGTAAGAAGAATGTCGTCTAATACAAGGGTCTCAAGGTAGTCCGTAATTATAATAACTAAATTGAGTAATAGCTTTATTTTTAAAGTTAATGTGTGGCGCTCACATACAGCAACGTACACCTCAGCGCCATCTAGAGAATATAAGTAGAACTACTTAAGTGGTGTACAACTCTCTCACGTTGTGCAATAGACTTCATAATAAGTAACTCCACTAAAATGTCTTACTAATTATTATAGTTCACTAGTATCACTATATATGTGTATGTGTGTATATGTATATATATGTATGTGTTTAAATGTACGTATGTGTAGAAGATACTTCACATATTCCTTTTCACCTAATTTCCTTTATTATTATTTGATTGTTACAGTTCTAAATATTTTTGGTACGCCACCAGCTACCGATTATCTTCCTCTGTTGTTTTCATACAAAGGTTGTCTGGAAGACATCGCTTTTAGCGATAAGACCGCCCATTGTACTTGCCGCTTAGTATGTTGCTACTAAACTGTGTTAATTTCTGTCTAACTGTGGTGTACAATAAAGAATGTTCTATCTATCTATCTATCTATCTATCTACTTAGTCACTACTGGTCCTGATTCGCGCAATTAATCTTCTCCTGGATTCGGATTAATTGACGGGCGATGATTTTGTTTGCGTGTTTAAAAGTAAGTGTTAAAGATGCTTGATCGGTTTATTATTATTATTTTATATTTCTTACTTTTTTAATTGTATTGTATTGTATTGTTTAATTGACTGGCCTGTTGGTCTAGTGGTTAGTGACCCTGACTGCTGAGCCAGAGGTCGTGGGTTCGATTCCCACCAGAGTCTGGGTGTTCTTTGTGTCCGTTGTTTGTATGTTTGTAAAGTCCCCGTGACACAGGAGTAATTTCTAATGCGGGAGTTGTCTTAAAAATTTGTATAAGGGTCGCGGCTTGCCATTGATGATCACTTAACCTGGTTGAAGAAGCCTTCTTTTGCGTTGGAGGGACATAACACCCGTTCCCCCTCAGAAACTGAATAGAACTTCCGTTATAAGTACTCTGTTGTACTCACCTCTGTGTGTTTCGGGGATTGCATCGATATCGACCAGGGTAGCGACTAACAATGAGGCGATAGGTCGCTTTGCTCCTTGCTAAAGGATGCCTGTCGGGTCCGTGCCTCGTCGGCTTTCCCCGAAACACTTTTATTATTGCCACTTAGATTGTAAGTTATTTATAATACTAAGTTAATTATAGTGTTAATAACTTCTTGTTTACAGGCCATTTGTAATGCTGAATCAGACCTTAAGCCGCATGCTAGTATTTTGATCCCGGCGTTGCTTGAACTTGTGGCCACTACACCGAAAGTTATCGGTGATAGAAAAGTATTGAACAATCTTCATTTGGATATCGTAAGTAGTACAGACATATGTATTTAAACATAATTAAAAGAAAAAAATACTAGTATATCGACTCGGGTCACGTAAACACGTTTCAATGGCCACCCGAATTAAAAAGTAAAAAGGAGTTTCACTATTAGCTCCATCATCAGATCAGCTGCAAGATGCCAAATTATGGTATTGTAATCTAAACTACATATACACACAACTCTAGGTTACAGTAATTTTCATTATTATTCACTTTTACTATTCGCTATTCTTCTCACTTGTTAACTTGTAGTATCGCTTAACTAGAACTGAATCTATACCGCAATGCAACTTCCTTTTTTGAAAGAAAGAGAGGAGAAAAGATTTATACTATCCCATATCCTTTTGTTATCTCATAGAGAGTTTGTGAACTTTCCCGGAAACTCGAAACCCTTCTGGAATCTTCCTTCTTTTCTGGACATTGTCGGACATTCAACAAATAGACTATTAGTTACGTTATTCGTCAAAAGATTGCCTGCTTCTCAATTCACGTAATCCTAACCATCTATGATTTCTCCTACTCGTTTGTAGATGGCGCCCGCGTGTCAATTTAGGCTTTCGTTACCATACGATTAATTATTTGTTTTTTTTTTTAATTTTTCAGCTATGGACTGTAATGAAATGGGATTTAAAAGAGCTCCAACTATATAAGACTATAAGTTTGTGTACTGAGTATCTGACGTCGACATGTATCGAACATAGATCCCAAGAGGGCGTCTCCAGAAGGTTATTGAGTACTCTCAATAACTTACTGTTAAAATATGGCAGCTATATGAATATAGATTGGAGTGAATTGCAGAAACATATCAATGGTAAGAGTTTAATACTAAATTACTACATATTGTAAAACTAAGTCCCCACGCATTTGTCTGCCCGACTAGTTTAGGACCCTATTGGGGCCCTCTATTAAGACGTGAAGCGTCCTGTCGCGTCGGTTAAAAGTGCCAGCCTCTACACATGTGAGTAAAAGCGGCGGTAGTTAATGACTAAGGCGTCGGACTTGCGATCAAGTGGTTGCGGGTTCGAACCCGACCCAGTGCACTACCGACGTGAACCCACTCCTACCACAAGCGTTTAGCTTAGCTGGAGGGGTTAACCAGAATACTAGTAACGTGTTACCCACAGTGCTAGAATTCTTAAAGAAAATATATCGTTAATTAATATGAATATCAGTCATAAAAATTATTATTTGAAGGAATTATTTATATAGGAAAATGTTATAGAATTATGTTTTTTTTTTCAGAAATGCCAAAAACAGCATCTTACTTATATCCTATATTTCAAAGAATCTTAAAGAATCTCATACCCATCCCAGAGCTCCTAAATAATATACTCGCCAAGTTTGACGCCAATGCTTGGGTGAGCCCATCCAAGTTGCCAGAAGTGTTTGGCTTGGCACTGTCTCTGGAGAGGCACAAAGAAGAATTCTTGGCCAAGTTCTGGCAAATCTTGGCCAGTGTGAAGAGTACTAAAGTTGCTGCTTATGTCAGGGTACTGAAATATGCTCAGCGAGCTGAGCCAAGATGTTGTAATAGGCAAAACTTTAGGTGCGTATGTATTGCCATTGAAAATATATGCTCTTACTCCATGCGGCGGCGGAGCATTTTTTTTTATTTATTCTTTATGCACAAAATGTGTCAAAGGTGGACTTAATACCGTAGGCATTTTCTCCCAGTCGACCTTTGAGCGATGCAGAGACAAAACAAGGTGCACAGAGATTAAGATATGTTTATTTTAAATTAGAAAAAATAATGTTATAGTACTTTATAATCTACATGCTAATATAATACATACACATGTACATATAATAAGTGATAATAATACTATTATATATAATACATAATATATAAATAAATATATATAAACATATAATATATAATATAAACTCGTGAAGAAGAGAGTCTAAGATTAAAAAGAAGGCATGTATTTGAAGGTAAGCCGAGTTTTTGCATCTTTGGCATCATTATATACGTACTAATCACACCATGGACAAACTCGTACTGTTTGTGGGCTCTATGCTTGTTTGCCGTCTTAGGGATTTAAAAGAATACATTATAATTAATACTGCTCTATTTAGATTTTTTTTTTTTCCCAATTAGTAGTTTATTTATTACGGTATTTTTCCAGAATCATCACAGATTTAGCATCGAAAGTTGAAAGATACGGTTGCCTATCAATTATTTCTGTGTATTTAGAAAATTTCGTTGAAGAAAGCTCTTTTACTGAAGTATTTGAAACCATTGGACTAAAGGAACTCTTGGATGGAGACATTAAAATTATGGTCGAAGCTATGAAGGTAATTCAAGATGAACCTAGTTTGTTAATGTGTATTAAAAACGATCGGTCTAAGTGTGCTGCCTTGGGGTACTCAGTAACCATATCTTGTACGGAAGCTTTTATATTTACTAAAACAACCCGATATGATATTACTGTTAAGTAATTCATCTCTAAAATTATTTTCTTTTTCTTGGGATTATTCGTAACCTACCTACTGACTCTGTTGATTTCTGTAAGTCAGTGTCTAAAGCTATGTAAATGTCGATCATAACACTCAACAAGTCCAAGAGCCTCTGCCAGTAAGATAGGCACTCTCTCTTCAATGCGGGGTTAATTGTCAACACGAGTGATTAACTATGTGCGGAGTACGTTTCTCATATCTACGCTAAGAATGCCGGTCGCTTGGCCGTGACCAGGTGATCGCCTTTACAATTTGTTTTTTTTTTGCTCAAGGTGGTGCATGGTGGTCTAAGGTTCATGAATAGTGATATGAAAAGTGATGTATTGAGTGCAGTTGCTCATAATTGTCGGAACAGCTCTGTCGGTGTCCGAAAACAGGCGTTTGCAGTTATATTGAAAATATTTCAAGGTATTTTTTGACTCTCTCTCTCTCTATTTATAAATATTATTTAAAGATATATATATGTATGAATTTTTCGGCAGACATTCCCACAAATACTGAAATAGTGGATTCAGATTTTGAGTCGAAGCTCAAAAATTTATTTGTTTTGTAATTTTAATTTTTTTTGGTTAAAAGTAAAAATAACTACCACACACTGCCAGAAACTGCAATGTAATGAATTCAATTTAGGCTGTAAGGTCGATGCTTCTATCTGTAAAACCGCCAACGTACGGTGGTACCGGAATCGCTAAGGCGATAAAGATAAGACTTGCGATCAATTGGATGCCGGTTAGAACCCCACCGAGTGCATTATGAACACACATATTATGCTTTGACTGGAGTTTTTAACAAGAATACTAGGAATGTGTCACCCATATGGTACCTTATTGCATTGTATATTGTATTTTTTTCTGACATCTCATATCAATAACATGTGAAGTGTTTTATATAAAATGATATACATATAAAACCTAATTACCATTTTGACTGTGATGACTACTTATGTGTCGTGGCGGTATAGCGTTACTGCAACATTTGACCACTGACTGCATCAGCTGGTTCCATTCCGCTCAGTACAAAATACATATATATTTTTATGTATGAATGTTTGTATGTTTTTTTCATTTTACTGGGTAATTCTACGTATAATATGTAGATTAAACGGATACCGGCCACTATCCGTTATCCGGTCTATCCGGCCTCAATTTAGTATCCGGCAGGATACCGGATATTAAATTTAAATACTTTATATAAGCCGTTTAACAAATATAATCGCCGTATTTATATTTACGACAATAGTAATAGTGTACGTTATAGTAAAAGGGCAAATTATGGTGAATAAATACCAATTTCTTTGCATTCAGAGGAAACAAACGATTTCGCTTGTCTTCATAGTCAATAACAGCTTTAAAAAATAGTCTCTTGCTGTAACACTACTGCAGCGTATCTCTTTCATATAAATTCTGACAAACTTGGTTTAGTCAGAGTATTGTGTAGCATCCCCGGGTGGCGGTAGAGGCGCACACGAGCATCAGTAGCCGGATATCCGGTATCCGGTCAATCGCGTATCCGTTTCGGTCTAATAATATTTATATATTTACAACCGTGTTCTAGAAATGACTGGCCTGTTGGTGTAGTTAGTGACCCTGACTGCTACGCCATAGGTTGTGGGTTCGATTCCCGCCCGAGTCTGTGTGTTCTTTGTGTCCGTTGTTTGTATGTTTGTAAAGTTCCCCGCGACACAGGAGTCATTCCTAATGCAGGAGTTGTCTTTTTAAAAACAAAAAAAAAACCACACCCAGGGATGCTTAGTTTAAGTCTAGACAGCGACGTGTCATCTGTAGCATAATTTATATTACTACTATTCCAAATTATTTTAGATTTAGTAACAGTCAAAGTAGATAACCCAGCCAAGAGAAGGGCCTTGCAAAGCACACCGATACTAGACACCTTGGAGTCTCCCACGAGTTTCCATGAGATTGTAGTAAAGGAAGTGTCTCAAGGGGTATTCGATGAAGATGAGGAGATAGCCAATATGATGAGGGACGGCGTGGAACTCTGTCTGTCTAAAGATATGGCCATGAGGTTTGTAGTTTATTGCGAGACCTTTATTAATTCGAATTGTGTATTTTTCACTAGCGTTCCCTTCAGATTCTCCCATGATTATTGTTTCTGCCTCACTCCTGAGGGTACTTTTTTTCTGAATTAAAGGTACTTCCATTCTCTGAACTACTCAATAGTTGAGCATGAAAGCGTAACAAAGTAACAAACATTCGCTTTTATAATACTAGCTGTTGCATCCATCCATCCAGCCATCCATCCATCCATCCATCCATCCATCCATCCGTCCATCCATCCATCCATCCATCCATGAATATGATGATGAATGAATAAATCATCCTATTAATATTATAATTTGAAAGTTTGGATGGATGGATGGATGGATGTTTGTTACTCTTTCACGCAAAAACCAGTAAACCGTTTGCGATGAAACTTGGTATGTAGATAGCTGGAGACCTGGATTAACGCATAGGCTACTTTTTATCCCGATATTCCCCACGGGATCTGGACTTCGCGCTTGAAACCGCGTGGCACTGCTAGTATAATATATTTGTCGGAGAGCCAAAGGAATGCAAAGTGACAATTATATCAATTGACAGCTAACCTCACTGCATTCATTGTGATTGTAAGTTTAATCCTAAATTATTGTGAGCATCGGTGATTTTGACCAAGTTATTAAGTGGTAAAGATTATTGTACTGGACATTAACGTGTGGTGATTTCGAAAATACCCTCGTGTCAGACCAACATTGTAATGAACGCTTGAATAAAAATTCCGAACAGTCGCCGACATATTAATAACGCAATAATACTCTATTTCAGATTTGCAGAATTATTTTATTTAATATTTTATATGACAAGAAATAATTGCCAAGAGTTGTCATATTCTGGATATTTATTTTTAGATTTATTATTTAAAGATTTAAAGCGGCAAGATGGATATACAGATGTCAAGTTAAGTGATCAACCTATGGCTCCAAGGTTAGTATTTTTTTTTAATTTTCAAGAGGACCGGACTCTATTACTGACTTTACTGTGTTAATACCTTGTCGACTTAGCTGCTCGAGTCCGACCCTGGTATTCGAGTGTGGGGGCAAAAGAGGGCAGGTATCGCCCCTGGATTTTGTATGCTGACGTAGTATTAAGGTCATTTTGATCCTAAATTTGATTTGTCACCTTCCTGGACCGACAAAAACCCTGCCGAAAAAGTTTTACCCCCCTGGGCCAAAAGCTGGATACTCTTATTCATGTGCCTGTTATCCCAAATCATTTATAATATTGTTTTCAGTGATAACGATGTTGGATACATCACTTACGCTACAATTGGGAAAACCGTTGGACAAAAACACCTTGGTACGTTCTTAATTTGGTCTTTCAATCTATATATATCTCTGGTGAAACACAGATGGCGTTGTAATACAATCCTAACCAATATTTTGTGGTCGCCACATCAAAAACTCTTATTTATTTTATTAAAAATAGTAACAAAATATAATAGATGATAACACAGTTCACTATTTAATAAAATAAGTTGATAGACATTATTTTGACTGGTTATACCGGTAACGCAATACTATTGGTCTATTGATAAATATTAACGAATAGTGGTATTATAAAAGGGTAGGAATAAGTGGAGAACTCTTGACTTGAGTGCAAACAGATGTACGAACAACTTAGCAGTTACTGTTAGCTAGTGATTTTCGTAGTTTATATCAGTCGTTTTGAGACTGTTTCTTACAATTATAAATGTGAATGTTTGTTTGTATGTTTGTTTGTTTGCTACCTTATCGACTCGACCGGTCTTGATGAAATTGCATAAACGTGGTCAGTGGTGTGCAAGAAGGGCATAGGGTAGCAAAAAAAAAAATTTACTGTCCTCTAGAAATGATCAGAATTGATTGACATACTCAACATTAGGCATTCACCTTTTCTAATAAAGTGATTTTTTTAAGTTAATAACTGATCTAGGTGTGAGCGATATATTGATTTTTTAGACATCTTCAACAATCATCGTCATATTTCAGCCATTTTACACAAAACCTTAATGAATTATACACCTAAAAGATTAAAAAAAAAATCTTAATCGTGAATCACAAAATGGATCCATATGCTGAGTTCCAAGACCATTTAGTATTTACAGTGTTAATGTTTACCAAAAAACAGTACGTTTTTAATATTACGTTTGATAAGTAAAAGATAAATAACTTTTTTCTAGATTAAAGAAACCTTACGTCTTATTTGTTCCCCTGACAAAAAATCCTCCATCGTAAAAAATAGTAATTTTCAATATACACTAAATTGTTTCCTAATAACTAAATTAAAAAAAAAATACGATTTCCAGGGCGCGTGCGTCGAGAAATTGACGTACAAATGTCTGTGGCGGATATATTCGAGGTATTCGTGCAATACTCAAAGGTAAATATATATAATTGAATATAATATAATTGACAACAGCGTGAGCAACAGTGAGTTGCGAAAAAAAAGCGGGAGGTGTCTATGGGACATCCAATCGACACGAAGTTCCCTTCAGTATATCTACTTACTCCCCAGCCGATTTCGGCTATGGTGACTGCTACTAATTATTAGCAGAGGAGCTAGGATGATCAGCTCTCGCATGTGCCCTTTGATGGCTACAGTATCCTATTCTGTGAGTAAACGTGCGCGAGCATTGGCTGCACGTGAGGACACCGTCGACATAGTTATAAAAGATGGCTGCTGATGGTTTAGCCTTAAGAGCATCGCGTTTCGCATCCAGTTCGGATTTCCTCTGCTCTTCAAAGTCATTAACTTTGTTCTTCACCAAGCGCCTCCACTCAGGGCGGCAACTAGCCTTTTCCTCCCATTTCTGGGGATCAATATTGCACTTCTTCATGTGTCTTTTCTATAGCGCCATTTGTGAAAGTTGCCCGAACTAATATACGAATAATTAGTATACAACCAACATCAAATTACAGTAGTACCGCGCAGAATCCAGTGATGGCGTACAAAAAATCAACCGCGGTCAGCATTTTTCGTTGTGCTAACACTTTTTCTAAAGTGTAACGTGCGGTAAGGGACTTCGTTCCAATGCCAACATTGACCCTCGGCGTGTGCCAGAGAATGAGCCAAGAATTAAATTAGAAGTAAATTGGAGGAGTAGAAATCGTTAACATATTACACAGCGCAATCTACACCCAAACAGAGCACAGCTTGTACTATGTGTATGTAGAACACGGATAGATACATACTAGTGAGGATCCGGATCATTAAAAATATATATCCGCGGATACGGATACAGACTACTCGAGCAGAAGCTGATATAGTCGCACCAAAAAAAACCGGCCAAGTGCGAGTAGGACTCGCGCACCGAGGGTTCCGTAAAATATTTTTATTATATGATGTAACTAAAAAAAATTCCTTTATCTGTGCTATAAGACGTTGCTTCGTACCAAATTTCAAGAATCTGAGTTCACGGGAAATACCCTGTAGGTTTTGATTCCCTTGCGAGTGTCGAAAATTTGCGGGAATTTGCGGCATAAACGGCTGTATCTTTTGATTGCGTTGGCTTAGAAGTTTGATTTTTTCACAGCTCCAAGGGACAGTAGACCTGAGTATTTGGTATAAATTGAAGCTTGATACCTCCACGCGTCCCTGAGAAAAAGGGTCTTGACAGACAGACAGACCTTCGGACGGACGGACTTCTTTTGAAGTACGGAACCCTAAAAACAACCTGTAATACTAATTAATTTTTTTTTCCAAGGTTAACTCACAAATATGTCAAGAGTTATGTCTGAAATTAATGAAGTGTCTTCAAATACAAGGATCTGGACCCAGGTTTGGGCTCGATTCAGTGATGGCAAAGTTGCTAGCTGACATGCTGAAAGTAGAACCAAATTGTGTGACTCCATTAGTTCTAGAAGCTTCTAGAATCTTTGTGGACAGTGTCAATTCTATAATTGGGTGAGTAAGAAATTCATCACGCGTTTGACCTTATTCTGCTAGAAGTTACATTGTATATATCATTCATTCCAGTCCTCAATGAGTCTAATCAGCAATATTGCTTAGTCCACTCCTATCATTTATTCTAGTCCTATTACTTAGTCTAACCCCAAAGTGTACCCTCAGTTCTTTTTATCCTCTCAGTTATTATTTAGTCCATTTCTATAACTTGTCTAGATCTACTATTTCATCCTCGCCTGTTGGCTACTTAAGCAAGTCCCATCACATAACCATAAATAATAGCCGAGTCCTATCAATTAGTCCACTCTAGTTTTAATAGTGTCTCTATTTTTTTGAGACTCCTCACACACGGTCGTCTGGTAACCAGACTGCTGATAAATATACTTACATATTACTAAATATATACATATAGATAAATTACACCCAGACAGAACAAATGATCGTGCTCATCACACAATTATTTGTCTTGGGTGGGAATCGAACCTACGACCTCTGGCTCAGCAAACAGGTTTACTAATCACGAGCCCACCAAGCCCGTCATTCCATCTGCACACATCGTCCAGCTCTCGAGATCTCAATCCTACCGTCTCATTCAATTTTATCACCAAGTCAAATACCATAATTAAGTCAAATTCCATAATTCTAGTCTAGTCTCATCACTTGTAATCTCATTTGGTCTAATCTCATCACTTGTAATCTCATTTAGTCTAGTCTCATCACTTGTAATCTCATTTAGTCTAGTCTCATCACTTGTAATCTCATTTAGTCTAATCTCATCACTTGGAATCTCATTTAGTCTAGTCTCATCACTTGTAATCTCATTTAGTCTAATCTCATCACTTGGAATCTCATTTAGTCTAGTCTCATCACTTGTAATCTCATTTAGTCTAGTCTCATCACTTGTAATCTCATTTAGTCTAATCTCATCACTTGTAATCTCATTTAGTCTAGTCTCATCACTTGTAATCTCATTTAGTCTAGTCTCATCACTTGTAATCTCATTTAGTCTAATCTCATCACTTGGAATCTCATTTAGTCTAGTCTCATCACTTGTAATCTCATTTAGTCTAATCTCATCACTTGTAATCTCATTTAGTCTAGTCTCATCACTTGTAATCTCATTTAGTCTAATCTCATCACTTGGAATCTCATTTAGTCTAGTCTCATCACTTGTAATCTCATTTAGTCTAATCTCATCACTTGGAATCTCATTTAGTCTAGTCTTATCACTTGTAATCTCATTTAGTCTAATCTCATCACTTGGAATCTCATTTAGTCTAGTCTCATCACTTGTAATCTCATTTAGTCTAGTCTCATCACTTGTAATCTCATTTAGTCTAGTCTCATCACTTGTAATCTCATCACTTGTAATCTCATTTAGTCTAGTCTCATCACTTGTAATCTCATTTAGTCTAGTCTCATCACTTGTAATCTCATTTAGTCTAGTCTCATCACTTGTAATCTCATTTAGTCTAATCTCATCACTTGGAATCTCATTTAGTCTAGTCTCATCACTTGTAATCTCATTTAGTCTAATCTCATCACTTGGAATCTCATTTAGTCTAGTCTCATCACTTGTAATCTCATTTAGTCTAATCTCATCACTTGGAATCTCATTTAGTCTAGTCTCATCACTTGTAATCTCATTTAGTCTAGTCTCATCACTTGTAACCTCATTTATGTATAAATAATTTACTTTTTTTTAGGTTAAAAGATTCATTGAATATTCTGAAGCGAAAAGTGTTCCACGCAGAGGCCTTAGCGTATTACAATTTATTAATTGAAGATTTAGTTCTTCGTAGTGATGGGAGAAACTTCTTTAATTTTTGGTGAGTATTAATAAAATAATATATTTTCTACTACTTCGGTATTAATTAAGCACTTACAGGTGATAAGCAGTTACACTCATCATTTTATAAGAAATCTAAAGTTGTCAATAAAATTATACTCGTATTAGCAAAATAAAAAAAATAAAACACTTAAATGGAGAACCGAATTAAAAAGAAGAAAAGAGTTTCCCAACTCCTGGCTTGATCATCAGATCATTGTTACCAAGCCCAATCTGTTGGACTCGAAATAACGAATCATATGAAGTAACTCGAGGAGTTTCCACCATCAGATCAGCTCCAAGATGCCAATCTATAGTATTGTCATTGAAACCAAATATACATACAAAGTTTTATTTCGATGCGACAATTAGAAGTAGGTTATAATTAACATCCAAGATTTGTTTACATAGTTAGGGGTCGTCCATTAATCACGTGATGTTTTTTTAGCAACTTTTAACCCCCCTCCCCCCTGGTGATAGGTGGTGAAGTTTTAGACTAACCCCCCCCCTAGCCAAAATCACGTGTATTTTTTTTTTAGTTTAAAATATATTTTAAATACAGATATAATTGCGCGTTTTTCGAAAAAATATATACACGTGATATATCTCACTATACCCCCCCGTCCCCGATATTTCATAATTTTTTCCGAACACCCCCCAACCTTACGTGGTTAAAGGACAATCCCTTAGTTACGAGTTAGGCTAATAAAATGGTGTTCAATAATAACTTCAAATTCGTTCAAGTTATACCCTTGATAAGTTGAAAATTTGTTAACGTAGGACACATCAGAGAAAAAAATAAAATAAAAAAAATAAAAAAAAATGGTCAAATTAGAGCCTGTCAAGTCATACTTACGCGGTTATACAGTCTTACTAGCATAATTTTATCAACGGTTATTGAGGTATATTGCGACGATGGTTACCAGCTATCAATAAAAAGTATAAATTATTATGTTATAATAAAAAATATTACTTAGCTGCCTAACTTGAAAAGTGAAAAGAAAATGTATTATTTTTCAGTACAAAGGAAGAGATAGAAGATGATGTTGAAATGAAGGATTTAAATCAACAATTTTCCATTGAAGGTTAGTACTTATAGATAAGAAAGCTATTTACTTGTTTTCTAAGAAAAGGAAAAAGAAAACTATGTTCAATCTTTGCTCATTTATTGTTGGGTAAGCATAATCTTGCTTTGCTCATTTATTGGTGGGTAAGCATAATCTTGCTTTGCTCATTTATTGGTGGGTAAGCATAATCTTGCTTTGCTCATTTATTGGTGGGTAAGCATAATTTTGCTTTGCTCATTTATTGGTGGGTAAGCATAATCTTGCTTTGCTCATTTATTGGTGGGTAAGCATAATCTTGCTTTGCTCATTTATTGGTGGGTAAGCATAATCTTGCTTTGCTCATTTATTGGTGGGTAAGCATAATCTTGCTTTGCTCATTTATTGGTGGGTAAGCATAATCTTGCTTTGCTCATTTATTGGTGGGTAAGCATAATCTTGCTTTGCTCATTTATTGGTGGGTAAGCATAATTTTGCTTTGCTCGATGCCAATATATTACGTTAAATTTGTGGCTGTGAACACCTTCTGAACATCAAGTCAACCTTGTTTAGTGATAAAGCTGTTACTGTAGCATCAAACACCTAGAATAGTGCCGAATAGTAGATTTTCCAACGTACACACCGTGCGTGGTCTTTTGCATGCGAAGGTGGATGGTTAACCAACTTCAAAGAGGATTTTTTTTTATTTGACAGTTATTTTTCGCGTTATCTGTCACTGTTTACTTTTAACCGACTGCCAAAAAGGAGGAGGTTCTCAATTCGTCGAAATGTTTTTTTATGTATGTTCACCGATTACTCGAAGACGCCTGAACCAATTTTGAAAATTCTTTTTTTGTTTTAAAGGGTATACTTTCCAGGTGGTCCCATTTAAATTTTATCAAAATCAGTCCAGCGCTTTCCTAAAAATCACCAAATATCTAAAAATTGTATACATCGATGATGTTTTTGTTTGCTCCAAAACATCGCTGTCTCATTGGAGCAGTGCGTTTAGTTGTCCTACTCATATTATATTTAACAAAATGCATCTACTTTCCACTAAAAAGCATATTGAAGTCGGTGAAACTTATTTTTAAAAGATAATTATTAAAATATACTATTATTAGTCCCTAACCTAATATATGATGATGATTCTTATTTTGAAGTAGCCAGTTGACAGTAATAGGATTACAAATAGTTGGCAAAACATGGGTGCTAAATACTTCTCTGCTTACCCCTTCGGGGATACAGGATTGAGTGTACGTATTCTTACCTTGCAGGTCTGACAGAAGTGTTTGGATATCTATCCAATTGGGATGATTTGAGGATACAAGATAGGGAACGTCTAGAGGAGTTATTACCCCCCTTGATGGTTGAAGGAGAACAATTTCAGTCACATCTGGAGGAGTATTTTGATGCTAGACAGAAGAATCTAGGTAAGTTTATACTAGGATTAACTTTCAACCCTATACATTAGTGGAGTAGGTTCACAGATCTTCAGGCTTTAGGAGAGGGAGCGGGAGAAAAAATTTGCCCACCCCGAAGTGCATTAATGGAGTTGTGACGTTATATTATATAATATTATAACTTATAACTAAATATTAGCCGTAACAAACAGACAGACAAAAAATTTAAAAACTGATTTTTAGGCATAGATTCAGTTTTAATTCAAGATATACGATTTTTATATACGATTTTTTCGAGGATGTCCGACGGGGGCAGGTTATCAGGAGATGAAGTTTCTTTTTTTTTTGTATATTGGCAAACGAGTAGACGGGTCACCTGATGGTAAATGACTACCGCCGCCCATCGGCACCTGTAACTGGAGAGTCACAAGTGCGTTGCCGCCCTTTGAGGAGGGAATAGGGGAAGAGGGGAAGAGCGGGAAGACGGGAAAGGGGGATTAGAGGGCAAGAGAGGGGAGAGGGGAAGGACAGGAATAGGCGAGAGGGAAGGGTTAAGGCCTCCGGTAACCTCACTCAAGCGGCGAAAAGCAATGCAAGCATTGTTTCACTACCGGTTTTCTGTGAGGCCGTGGTATCGAGCGCAGTCGAGCCGGCCCATACGTGCCGAAGCATGGCTCTCCCACGTATTTTTTTTATTGTTCACAGATTATAAACTTTGGTTTAACAAGATGGCGGGCTCATATATGTCAAATAAATTAGGCAAAACAGTTTTACAGTTCAAACAAAATTGGTTACGGGATATCGAACGATGGCCTGCTAGGGATTTTGTTATATCTGCTGTAAGTAGATTTTTTTAATTTTTTTTTTAAAAACTTCTCACGCACTAGGAAAAATTTCCGTGTCGCGGGGGACTTTACAAACATACAAACAACGGACACAAGAACACCCAGACTCGGGACAACTATTTGTGGATCACACAAAATTTTGTCCTGTGCGGGAATCGAACCTACAACACTCGTCGAGGCGACCACGTTAAAAATTGCGCCATCCGTGCAGTCATTCAGTCACATTAGTCTATTGACGATTTGTCTATTCAATTGCCTGTAAGGAATAGTATGGTTCCATAGTTCCGTACCCAAAGGGTGCCAACGGAGCCTTATTACTAACCCTCTGCTGTCCGTCTGTCTGTCAGCGGGCTATCTCATGTACCGTAATAGGTACATTTTCCTAGAGTGTGTATTTCTATTGCCGCTGTAACAACAAATAATAAAGTCCACTACAAGAAACGTGATTTTTTCGGCGTTTTTGTTAAATATTGTCGAAACCATTCGTGTGCGAGCCCAACTCTCACTCAGCGGTTTTTTTATGTTGGTTCCCTACTATTAATTAATTAAATAATACTGCTATTTGGTAAAATGACCAAAATAATAAAATATCAATTCTTATAACAATATTACCACAGAAAAAAATATTCATGATAAATTATCCTTTATTTATAGGTGATCGAAGGTATCAAATGGCCTGCAGATGATACAATAATGACTTATGACATTAAGTCATCACATTGCTTAGCGGAATGGGCAGCTAGGCTTATGATCAGGTACATTATTACAAGATAAATAAATAATAATAATAATAACTCCACACATCTCACACACAGCCATCTGATCCCAAACTAGGCAGAGCCTGTACTATGGTAACCAGACTGCTGATAAACATACTTATATATTTCTAAATACATACATATTATAGATAAATTACACCCAGACACAGAACAAATGATCGTGCTTATCACACAATTATTTGTCCTGGGTGGGAATCGAACCCACGACCTCTGGCTCAGGCCAGTCAGATACCACATTATTAAAGTGAAAACTTCTATAGGCACGTTTGTGCACTTTTGCTATGGCGAAAAAGCAATGAACCCGTTACCGTCACGCTAATAGTACATATATAGATCCACTACAGGGCGCTAATCTAAACATTGAGTTCCGTCAGCTTCTTATTAATTAATGTCGACAACCTGCTAATGTCACGTTTTAAGTTCGTCGTTTCCCATCGTCAGTCCCATGACTGCCTATTTTTTTTTTTGTTAGAAAGTTGACTTGACCGAGAGTGTTCTTAGATATAATTCAAGAAAATCTGTTCAGCCGTTCCAAGATCATCATCTCTTTTCTAAACGTTGAAGGTATTTTGGAGTCGGGGGTGTTTTCAATGTATCATTATTAATGTAATAGAGTCCGCAGGATTAAGTTAATGTATTGTATATCGTTAATTAAAGGATTTTGATCATTTTAGATCATCATATTTTGCTGGTGATGAGAGCAAGTCGATGTTGTGTCGTGGTGATGAACTTAAATGGTGTTCAGAGGCCAATAAGAGACAACTACCAAATTTAGCTCTTCAGTGTATCGAGAGAAACAAATGGTAAGTCTATACTATTAAGGTTTCAAACAAGTACACAGTCGATGTGAGGCCACTTCGACATTACGCTGCGATTAGGGTATTGGGTTCGATTCCCACACGGGCGTAAGCGTTTTTTTTGTGTCACACATATACACATGAATCATGACTTGGTGAAAAGCGAAAAATAAACTTAACCTAAAAAAATTCCTACACTAATGTGTATAGTTATATATTTTGCGCACACCATAGAAGTATAGGGCATACTTCTATGGTGTGTATTCAATAAAAAAATAATTATCGAAATCGGACTATCCTGTAAAAAGTTACGCATATTCATATACCTATAAAAAAATATGTAAGGGTTGACTTGGACAGTTTCGTCGCATAATGTCCCTTTCGCAGAATGTCCCTTTCGCAAAATGTCCCTTTCTCAAACTTTCGCAAAATGTCCCTTTCTCAAGTCCCTTTCTCAAAATGTCCTTTTCTCAAGTCCCTTTCTCAAAATGTCCCTTTAGCAGAATGTCCCTTTCTCAAAATGTCCCTTTCGCAAAATGTCCCTTTCTTAAAATCTCCCTTTCTCAAAATGTCCCTTTTGCAAAATGTCTCTTTCGGAAAATGTCCGGTCTCCATTTTTTCGTCGGTTAAAAGTTAATACTGTATCCATTCAACAGCTCCTTGTTCGAGGATGAAGCGATTGCCTGGTTCTATGAAAACGTAAGGGCTCGGAGACTGGTGGCATTGAGGGAGCATGATACCGGTAAATTGCAGAAGGCTCTACAAGCAACAGGTAAACACAATCCTCGTGTTTAGAGTTATCTCATTTATGGGCAGTAAGGTGTCCTGACGTATTTCGTACGGTTTTAAATCACCGACGCAAAAAGGAGTGGTCTTATAAGCATATATTATTTTATATTAACATGTGATCTTTATTTAGTCGACGAAAGGGGCAAACTAGCAGACGGGTCACTTGATGGTAAATGAGTACCGCCGCCCATGAACACCTGCAACTTAAGAATCACAAGTGCGTTGCCAGCCTTTAAAATGGGAGTAGGGGAAGGGGGAGAAGATGGGAGAGAGGAGGGGAGAGGGGGGAAGAGAGGGAAAGGAAAGGGTTAGGGCTACCAGTAACCTCACTTACTCGGCGAAAAGCAATGCAATCATTGCTTCACTGCCAGTTTTCTGTGAGGCCATGGTATTACTTCGGTTGAGCCGGGCCATACGTGCCGAAGCATGGTTCTCCCACGAGAGAAAGAGATCTTCATCTCTTTATTTTTTTTTATTTTTATACCTATTTGTAGTTTTAAATTATTATTTTCTGGTTCTTCGCGTTTGATAGTTCTACTTTGAGTACCGACATAGTTCAGTTAGACTTTGGTCTGAGATGGTGGCAGGTGTTCCGCGCGCGCCCCTATCAACTGGGATAAGGCCCCCCGTACTCCACGGTGTGGTCGTCTGCTGATCAGGCGGCCAAGGTCTGCAGGGGTTCCTGCTTCCTTCTAAGGGTATCCCGGGTCCCCTGTAATAGACTCACTTGTGGTGTGGTGGATACTAGACAGTAAAAATGTATACAGAAGAATATAAATAATATAATATACAGAAAATTTGTTCAGCCGTTCGAAGATTCTTGCCTGTCCTTCTCCATAGGATGTACGTTTTGGAACATGAACTAGCTTCATGACTGATTGATTGAATTTAAGAATACCTGTGATTAGTTTAATTGAAATAAATCATTTTGATTATGATGAGATTAAATTTTTACGATGCACGCGCACACCGTCACGAAAAACCCTGAAGTTAGCTAGTCAATTTAGTTTTTCAAAAAAGTTACCAACTTCACCGAAGTCCGAATAAAATATATATAAATACACATGAATATATAATTACTACCGACCAATTAGCTTGATGTCCAATATCTATAAAGTTTTTTCTAAAATAATCTTATCCGGAATCACATCGACACTAGATGAAAACCAACCGAAAGAACAAGCTGGACTTCGTAGCAAATACTCAACCGTAGATCAAATACACGTTCTAAGACAAGTTCTACAAAAATATACAGAATATAACAAAACCTATTATCTAGGATTTGTAAATTATAACAAAGCCTTTGATTCATTAGAACATGAATTCATCTGGGAAGCATTGCGTAGTCAGGGAATACAAGGAAAGTACATACGAATACTTAAGAACATATATTCAAACAGCACAGCCCAAATCAGACTGGAAGCAGCAGGAGAGGAGTTCCCTATAGCGAGAGGCGTCCGGCAGGGTGACCGAATCTCACCTTAGTTGTTCTCAGCGGCCCTTGAGATGATATTCAGGAATCTAGAATGGAATAACGAATGAATGACTCACTTACGCTTCGCAGACGATTTAGTCCTATTCTCAGAGTGTCCACAAAACTTAGAGCAAATGTTACAACAATTATCAGATCAAAGCACAAAAGCAGAGCTTTCAATGAATTTAACAAAAATAATGACTAATGCTTCAGAGACATATAATATCATTGTAAACAAGGAGAAAATAGAATACGTAGATGAGTATATATACCTAGGACAGTTGATATCCTCAAGTAATACTATGCATAAAGAAATCGACAGAAGAATCGCTAACACTTGGAAAAGATATTGGTCTCTTAGCGAAGTTATGAAAAATAAGGACATGCCAATTAAAGAAAAAAGAAAAGTATATAACATGTGCATTTTGCCATGTTTAATATATGGTTGTCAAACATGGACACTAACAGATAAACTAATGAACAAAATAAATGTATGCCAAAATGGAATAGACAGAAGTGTAATTGGAGTAAAAAGAAAAGAGATAACAAGATTAAACAAAATTAAAAATGTAACAAAATTTAAACCTGCTAATAAACTATACGAAACACTAAAATGGAAATGGGCCGGACATACATTACGAGAGAAGAATGAGAAATGGACTAGAATAATATCAGAGTGGTACCCTAGGGATGGTAATAGAAGTAAAGGACGACAAGTGAAGCGCTGGGAAGATGATCTCAAAAAATTTGCGGGTTCAGAATGGATGAGAACCGCAAGGGACAAAGAAAGATGGAAGTCTCTAGAGGAGGCCTTTGTCGAAGGACAAGCTGTTGTGGGAAAAACCGATCGTCAGTAAAAGCAAAAAAATGTAAACATTATTATTTAACAGCAATAAAGGCTTATTTTATTTTATTTATTTATATATTTTTCAAATAACATATCGTGGTGACTGATATTTATTAACAATTTATTGATTTAAAGATAATTTACTGTGATTATAAGTAAGACTGGCCTGTTGGTCTAGTGGTTATTGACCCTGACTGCTAAGCCAGAGGTCGTGGATTCGATTCCCACCCAGGACAAATAATTGTGTGATAAGCACGATCATGTGTCTGGGTGTAATTTATCTATAATATGTATATATTTAGAAATATATAAGTATGTTTATCAGCAGTCTGGTTACCATATTACAGGCTCTGCCTAGTTTGGGATCAGACGGCCGTGTGTGAGATGTGTGGAGTTATTGTGGAGGTATTAATTTTACGTATTACTTTGAGTACGTTTGTAGAATTTGAGGTTAGTTGACGGTATTATTTATTATGGTATTTAAATAAACTTTATTTAACTAGCACGTAAGACGTATAACTTCTTACGTGCGTACATAAGTACACACACTTTTTTTTTTCAGAGATGAAAGATAAAGGCTCCTCTATCGCTTTGAAAAAGTTGATTTTGCAGCTACGAAAGGATCTGGGAGGTAATATGTATTTAATTTATACGTAGAATAAGTACCCTATAACTATTGACTGACCTGTTGGTCTAGTGGTTAGTGACCCTGACTGCTGAGCCAGAGGTCGTGGGTTTCGAGTCCCACCTGAGTCTGGGTGTTCTGTGTATCAACAATTAAAATTTTCATAAAATTGTAAGTTTACGTTATTCACTGGGTCTACTTTACGACCCTATTTCATTAGGACACGGTCTAGAGCTATCAAGCTAAAAACACCAAAACAAACACTAGGATTGTCAGTTTCAAAACGGACGTCGAAGAATTAACAGTTCTTTTGCTATACGTACGACGAGTGGGAGGGAGGGGCATCCCTGTGGCAGAGTGAGTGAGTGAGGTGGCAAATAGCTTGATACATATTAATGGTTGAGCCACCAGCGGGTGATTCGGTCGCCGGCAACCACTTGGTTGCGCCACCAAGTTGATACCAGTTGAGATACCCTCCATACAACTATACACATTTTGTTGGTGGCGCGTCTGGTCGCGCCACCGTGGTGTCCTAATGAAATAGGGCCCTAAAATATGACCACACTTGTAACATATTTTAAATTGAACATATTTTATTTTTATTTTGGAGTGATTCAATCTGTTATTGAGAAAACTGTACTTATTCAAAAGTTATGCATGTGAGTTTTTATGAATTTTCTCAACAACGTAGTAAATAATTCAACCGATACAACATTCCAATAAAACCGCTCTCGAATCTTCAAAAATAAATAAGTTCGATATGAAACTTTACACATTCCACCTGCTTTTATGAGAACTGGAGTATGACACCTGGAAATTCAAACGTTCAAAACTTAAATGGATAGATGTTTTTATAAATTATTTTGTAAGTTTGTAGTTTGTAGTTTTGTAAGTAAGTTTGACAAAAAAAAAATTACTAACATACATAATTATGTATTTACGGGAATTAACGCGATCACGGAAAGGTATTACATACATTCAGCCTGTGACCGCGGCCAGTGCAACCTGGTCGAAACGTCAGGCAATTCAGAGGTATGTAATACCTATTTCGTGACCGCATTAATTCCCGTATATATACACAATTATATCATGGAACGCGAAAGTTTAAAAGTTAGTATAATAACAGGCACTTCAATTTTATTTATAATTTTTGTTTCAGTGTTAACCAAATCGAATTTAGATGAACACTTGTTATCTGTCAACAATATTAAACCGGAGCACAATGGCGGTTTACCTTTAAACAAAAATGGCGACGCCTTGAAGTCTTTGTATGAGTTCGCGATGGACCACTATGATGAGTTATGGGACATTAGTGGTAAGAAATCATCATCCTCCGCGCCTTTTCCCAACTAAGTTGGGGTCGGCTTTCAGTCTAACTACGATACGGCCGAACTTCGATATTTTACATGAAGCGACTGCCATCAGACCTCCACAACCCAAGTACTAGGCGATATCGAAGTTCTGTATTTAGACCAGGTTGTCGGACTTTTTAGGGCTCCAACTACCTGTAACGAATGCCACAGATGTTCATATGGCAAACCGGTACCGACGGCTTAACGTGGTCTCCGAGGCACGGAGGGATCTCGATGTGTCACCCTTCCTACGACCGACCTGGCTAGTACTACTTAACTTTGTAATGTGCTAACCTGCTCGGTTACCACTTAGCCACGAGCCCCTCCCCCCCCCCCCCATAGTGGTAAGAAATATAATCATAAATTTAAAATACCCTCGACTCGAAAATCCCTTTAACGGTTAGAAATGATTTACTTGAATTATATAAGAACACTCTCGATCAAGCCACCTTTCAAACAAAAGAAAACGTTCTTAAATCGGTCCATTCTTTTGGGAGCTATGATGCCACAGAGAGACACACAGACACTTCAAACTTATAACAGTTACTTTTTTTATGTCGGGGGTTAATGAAGAGATAACCTTTGCTCACGTAATAGTTATTTTAGGTAAATAGTTATTCGTTTTATTAAAAACTACTTCAATGCCTGGTGATTTGATTGACTGGCCTGTTGGTCTAGTGGCTAGTTATCCTGACAGAGCCAGACGTCGCGGGTTCGTTTCCGACCCAGGACAAATATTTGTTCGATCATTTGTTCTGTGTCTGGGTGTAATTTATCTATAAAATGTATGTATTTAGTAATATATAAGTATGTTTATCAGCAGTCTGGTTACCATAGTACAGGCTCTGCCTAGCTTGGGATCAGACGGCCGTGTGTGAGATGTGTCAAGTTATTATTATTATTAACGATCTAGGTCATACCCCTTAAAACTATAAAGAGAACATAAAAAAATTGTATATGGCGAAGAAGGACGTGACATACACAAAAAAAAATTTTAAAGACAAGCTTTTATAAATTTTTTTTTTTAACTATTATTTATTTATTTATGGTCGTCAGAACTAAACGTGTATGGAAAATTTCAGTAAAATCGGTTTAGGATAACTGCTTCAAAATTCAGTTTAAAGATTTGACCCTAACAAACATACATACATACATTCCAAGTTGAAGAAAAGCTTGTAAAAAATACAATTGATTTGCGAACCTCGTCTTTTTTGAAGTCGTTTAAAAATATAGTTACATAATTTTATAACTATTTAAATATTTCAGATGTAGCAACTCAAACTCAAATAGTTTTTGATATGGCAACATTGATAGAAAACATACTGGACCGCAATCTAACAAACGATTCGAATCTATCAATAGCTATATTGTTGAATAGACTGGGCCATTTTGATGGTCTACTGAGCGAAGAGACGGCGAGGAAACTATTAAACAAGGTAATTACACAAAGTAACTACGTTTTACAGAGTTTTAGTTTAACGTGGGAGAGCCATGCTTCGGCACGTATGGGCTCGACTCCGCTCGATACCACGGCCTCACAGAAAACCGGCAGTGAAGCAATGCTTGCATTGCATTACGCCGCGTGAGTGAGGTTACCCGAGGCCCTAACCCTTCCTTCTCCCCTATTCCCGTCCTTTCCCTCTCACCCCTCTTACCCCCTCCCCCTTTTCTCCTACTCCCACCTTAAAGGGCGGCACTTGTGACTATTGAGTTACTGGTGCCCATGGGCGGCTATAGTCATTTACCATCAAGTGACCCGTCTGCTCGTTTGCCCCCTATACCATAAAAAAAAGAAGTGTCTACATAAATAGTGAAATATATTTATTTCATAAAATTCCTTAAAATTGCTTGAAATCGTCTTTTTTTGAATTGCCTGACGTTTCGACCACGTTACACTGGACCATTATATCATGGAACACGAAAGTTAAAGTTAGTATCGTCTTTTTTTAATTAAAAATTATATGTATCAACACAATGTCACCGCAACAATAGGTTGTTTTGTCAAAAATAAAACAAATAATATATAAAAATAAATAATATCGTGTTTTAAATAGTTAAGATCCGTACTTGTCAGTGTCGATATATAATCCCCCCCTTTTCCAAGTAGTTGAAGTCTCACTCCGCCAAATCTTTTAGATAAATAGCGACTCTTGTTCCGACACAATAAAGTCACAATTCTGTTCGCGCACTGCCAACTACCTACAGTTATATACACCTAGAAGTTGCCTCTCTTTCTATCGCATAGCTCTTATCTGTTTTGACGACCCTGCGACGTTAGGGTTGTCTTTTTGAACGATTAACTAATCTGAATATTTAATTACCAGTAAATTATTACTCTATTTACGTGAACAAATAAAACTAGGGTAGGTACTAATATCTCGATAGTGTAGATACGACCGGATGTCGCGACGCAGCGCGTAAGTGAGCATGGAACTAACGTGCGGCCCGGCCGGCGCGGCAGCCCACTAGATATTGGCACGTTTAGTCGACCTCGCCGTGTACTTGTGGTTTTATACCTACACTGGGGAGTGGACTTTGCCTGGTGAAATGTAATAGTCTTAAAAACAGTGGTGTTACTTCCGCTTTGATAAACACAGGGTGTTACAGAAACGTAAAATGCTATACAACAATTTTATTTTGAAACCAATAAACCAAATATTTATGGTTATTTAATACCAAGGATGTTTATGGAAATTCCAGATTTTTTTTTAAAACACCAATAAATAAAACGGACATGAAAATTAATAACATGTTGTTTAGTGTCTCGGAGAGCACGTTAAACCGTCGGTCCCGGTTGCCATACGAACATCTGTGGGAGAGCCATGCTTCGGCAGACTCCGCTCGATACCACGGCCTCACAGAAAACCGGATGTGAAACAACGCTTGCATTGCTTTTCGCCGCGTGAGTGAAATTACCGGAGGCCCTAACCCTTCCCTCTCCCCTATTCCCGTTCTTCCCTTCTCCCCCCTCTCCTCACCTCTAATCCCCCTCTCCCGTCTTCCCGCTCTTCCCCCTCTCCCCCTCTTCCCCTATTCTCACCTTAAAAGGCGGCAACGCACTTGTGACTCTTGAGTTACAGGTGCCTATGGGCGGCGGTAGTCATTTACCATCAGGTGACCCGTCTGCTCGTTTGCCTCCAATACTATAAAAAAAAAAAAATTCGTTACATGTAGTTGCGAGCCCTAAAAAGTCCGACGCCTAGTACTTGGGTTGTGTAGGTCTGATGGCAGTCGCTTCACGTAAAATATCAAAGTTCGACCGTATCGTAGTTAGACTGAAAGCCGACCCCACCTCATTTGGAAAGGAAGATGGTGATGCGAGAGCCTACAGAAATTGATATGAAACATTCCTCGCCCTTCAGTCTGCTAGGAGCATGTAGGTCAAACGACGTCAGTCGGCGATCCTTCGGCCAGGCAGGATGATGAATTTTTTTGTAGCTTTATGGTTAGGTGTACGCGAGACATGTAGGCCAGTGGAATAAGACAAAAAGGGGCTATTTTTTAGCAATGTACACCGTAAAAAAATCCAAAGCATTCCGAAGAAACAAATATCTAAATCAATTTTTTTTAGCTAAATCAACAATTTGTAGGTTACACATTTGTTGTAAGACCCTGTATTTGGTTATTTGGGTCTGGTCATCTCTGGACGGCTATAATTTAAACTGTAGTATCTCTGGACGGCTATAATTTAAACTGTAGTATCTATGGACGGCTATAATTTAAACTGTAGTATCTCTGGACGGCTATAATTTAAACTGTAGTATCTATGGACGGCTATAATTTAAACTGTAGTATCTCTGGACGGCTATAATTTAAACTGTAGTAGTAATTTTTGGGACATTTTGAAAAGTATCCTATTCACGCTGCTCTACACACGACCAGAAATCTTTTGTGCGCCTAGTGCAAGAGCAACTTTAAAACTCTTTTTCTTAAAAGACAACTCCCGCATTAGGAATTACTCCTGTGTCGCGGGGGACTTTTCAAACATACAAGCAACGGACACAAAGAATACCTAGACTCAGGTGGAAATCGAACCCACGACCTCTGGCTCAGCAGTCAGGGTCACTAACCACTAGCCCAACAGGCCAGTCGAAATACTTGATCGAAAAACTAAATAAATATTTGGTATTATTGCAGATATTTTGTATGCTGCCGTCATTAGATGCGTATAGTATCGACAAACTGAAGAGTGTCAGCAACGTGTTTCCTACCAACGTGTGGGAGTCATATAACATAGATAAAGAAGAACCGCTTGGTCTCTGCAAAGAGTATCTGCAACTCATTTGCGACCCTGCGTATACTTTGGCGCATTATTGCGATGAATTATCCAAAGGTACATTAGAATAATAATAATTGATAGTAATAATTATAATCGTGCATATGACAGAAATTAATACAATTGATATATTTTAAAAGATTTACGGCATATTAATTTTTAGCCCAACAGGAGTCCCTTATCAAGGAGCGAAGCGACCTGTCTCTTTGGTGTCTACGGATTTATTACTTGCCGTTCTTTGTAGTTTGATCCATGTTTATGGTCACTGCTTCGTTCCTAATTATCGTAGCGTGATGTTAAATGGCATATAACCTTTCTCAAGAATTGACCTATCAAATCAGCCTTATTTTTTAAATGCTGCACTTTTTCTTTAAAAAAAAATGGGGGGTGGCGGCACGAGGGTGAAAAATACTTTATGACCTGTTCTCATACCTACCAAATATATAAAAAAAAAATCAGCCGAGCCGTTTCGGAGGAGTTCGACTACAAACACCGTGATACGAGATTTTATATATAACTAGCAGCGCCCCGCGGTTTCACCGCGTAAGTCCCGATCCCGTGGAAATATCGGGATAAAAAGTAGCCTATATGTTAATCCAGGTCTCCAGCTATCTACATACCAAGTTTCATCGCAATCGGTTCAGTGGTTTTTGCGTGAAAGAGTAACAAACAAACATCCATCCATACAACCATACATCCTCACAAATCTTCACGTTTATAATATTAGTAGGATATGAAGATATATTTGTTTCTTTCAGATTGGAATTCTTGGCAAACCATTTCTATTAGGATCAAGAATAAATTCGATAGCACATTTAGAGGGACTGACTATATCTCTTTGAATACAATAAAGAAGAAATTATTTGCTTTAGAAAACTCTGAGACAAGTAAGTTGGCTCCGTTTAATGTAGATTTGTAAATCAATCAGTCGAAGGTACCCTATGCATATACATAATATAAATAGAGGCTGCTAACTGTATGTTATCATGCATGTGGTATCGTAACATCGTTAGAGAGAAAAAAGATTGTGCAGGTCTTGCATCTCTCTCTCTCCCCTTCACTGATTGGCTGTCACAGTCCTCTATAATCGTACTTGTTGGGAAGCACGATTGTAGAGGACTGGGACAGCCAATCAGTGACGACGGGAGAGAGAGATGCAAGACCTGTTCAATCTTTTTTCTCTACTTCTACAGCCTATGACCCTATGTACTTTCTGTACCCCTGACAACTTGTATGTGACGTAGCATCGTATGATCTGATGCTTCGTTGTAACGTCTACAGTTATTCGCCTACTCGCTACAATCGGTTAACATACTTACTTAGATTCTTTTTTTTTTTTAAATACATACATATTATACACAGAAACACCCAGACTAATGAAAATAGACTGTCATGCATAAAAATGTATACTGATCAGGAATCGAACCTAAACTACCACACCCACACTACCTCCGGGCCACATTTTGCTGCAGATTTATGTGTAACTAGCAGTGCCCCGCGGTTTCACCCGCGTAAGTCCCGATCCCGTGGGAAGATCTGGATAAAAAGTAGCCTATATGTTAATCCAGGTCTCCAGCTATCTACATACCAAGTTTCATCGCAATCTGATTAGTAGTTTTTCCGTGAAAGAGTAACAAACATCCATACATCCATACATCCACACATCCATACATCCATACATCTTCACAAACTTTCACGTTTATAATATTAGTAGGATATATCTCTGCTTACCTCATATTTCTAGGAGAAAGGGCAAAGCAATTAAAAAATATAACGACAGAGCTATTTAAGAAGTTAACGAAGCCAGTTCTGCGTTTGTCTCAACTATCTCCTGAACTGGCGAAGGATACAATCTTAGAAGATCAGAGGGAGAACTTCCGCAAATTGTTGGCACTCCCGCCCTCAGTACATGTCGTCAAATTTTCACAACAAGTAAGTCTGTCCTTAAAAAGAATAATATATTGTTGAGTATCTAGGTACATTTAAAAAAAAAAAAAATCTCGACTTGTTTCCTCGATGATGATGATCAAGCACAGAATTAATCCAGAATCCCCTGGGAGCGCTCACACACCTTTATTTACACCATTTGATTTTGGCGGAGTGAGTGTTTCGCATCTTGGAGCTGATCTGATGATAGAGCGGATGCGGTTTATAGTGGAACTCTTCAGTAACTACCAGTAAACCCCTCAAGTTTGGGCTCATATGATTCGTTTTGACGAGTCCAGGGCTTGGTAGCCATGGTCTGAGGACGAAGCCAGGAGACGGATAGTGGAAGTCTGTTTTCCTAAACTATAATTATTTCAGGTTCAAGTATTCGTGGATTCAATAAGACGGCCGTGTGTTCTATCAGCAGTATTGTCTAACGGTACCACTAAAAAATATATCATCAAGTCCGGGGAAGTCTTGGCTAGCGATGCTTCGGTCCAAAGAGCCATATCAGTGTTGCCAAAATTCTTTGAAGGACAAGTAAGAAGCTATAATGTGAGTATGAGGTGGTCTATAGGGTTTGAAGGGTTTCTATAGAGGCAGAGACTACAGTACAGTGTATATATTTCACTGACTAGTCGAATATTATAAAACTGCTTATCGCCCCTTGAAGATATATTTCAGCGCCATCTAGAGAATATTAGTCGAACTAATTAGTAACTAAAAGCCCTGCTTCGCGCAATAAAATACTATAATGTATTTCAACAACAAAATATGGAATTCCTGCTGTAAATAACTGGTAACAGAGTTGAGACATTTCCATAATAAAATTCTAACAGTAAATTTTATTCTTCAACAGTTTAAATCATTATATTTTGCTAATCTTACATTTATTTTCTTTAATCTTATATATTTTATGTTAGGTAACAACTCTCTCTGAAGATTGTGCTGTCATAGAATATTTGGACAATTACCAGAGACTACAAGAGTTTATGGGAGACAAGGTCAAAAGTAAGTATTGATTTTATCTTTTATAACTAGTAGTTTCCGCGCGGCTTCGCTCGCGTGAACATATTTTTATATTTTGCGCGGAACCCTAATCCTTTTTTCAAAATAGAAGTAGCCTAAGTTACTTCTTAAAACACCAGCTATCTGACAGTGGAAATCGGTCCCCCGTTCCGGAGATTAGCCGAAACAAACAGACAGACAAAAATGTTTCAAACTGATTTTTTAGCTTTCGTGCAAATAACGGTATAAGGTCTATAAAACTATTATTTTGACATTACAAACAGACACTTCAATTTTATTTATTTGTATTAACACACACAGTGCTATCTAGGCACAGCTTGTACTGTGGGCTCTAGAACACGGATATACATACTCAGATATTCATTATCATCATCTTCTGCCCTTTTCACAATTTTCATCAGGGTCAGCGCCATGTAACATTGCAAGGGTTTTGGCTGGTTTCTTTTATGACCGGTCGCCTACCTGACGCCATCCCTCCTTGGGAATGTAGTCGCTTTAAGACGGGCAAGAAGGGAGAAGGTATATTTGTATATGAAAAAATGAGTATTGAGACGAATCTATGGTAAGAGATGCCGCTAGTCTCGGCTTTGGAACGGGACTGAGACTGCAGTAGCTTGCAGAGGCTGGGGTCCTGTATTTCCTGTGACACACCAAAATGATACACCACGTTGACTATGACGCATTTTCTGAAGGCTTCGTAGTACGCAGGCGCAAAGACAAGGATTATAGGAAACACTGTCTTCATAACGTTTACTGTTTTTCGTGTTTGCCATTTTATTGATGTAGAAAATTACTAAGTTTTTTTTCTTTTCAGTTCCTGTTGTACGTTTAGATAAAGACAAGTTAGTACTATCACCATCTTTGGCGTTAGAAAAATACAACGCTTTGTGTAACAAAATACCAGTTTACACTTTAAGGTAAGTAAAAGAAGTATTAAAAGATATACATACACGACAGGTCGCGTCGCTCCTTGATTGAGGACCCCTGTTGGGTCTCAAACAACTAACAATCTCCCGATAATGCCGTGCCTCCGTGTGTGACCGAGATGTTTTCTTTGATTTTTTTTTATAAGTCAATCTTGCACTTTTTCTCCAGATTTACTAAGGAGCTAACATAATTCAATTACCAATTTTTTTTAAATAATATTAATCTCTTTCAAATTTAGTATAATTATAGTATTGATAGAATTGCTCCGATAGTAGTTATTTCAAGAATTCAATCTTAATTCAGCCATATCGCTGTTACCTTATCTCGCTAACTACTCGTGTGATAACGTTGTCTTCATTCTGTTTCCTCTTCTTCTAGATCTTCTATAGAAGACAAATGCTCATCTTTAGAAGAGTTCATAGAAAAGAAACGAATGTTTTTGGACACCCTGAGTACTATGACCATCACTAATTGGTTATTTGGTAAGTAAGAGATCACCCTGATGCACAAACAGGATGCCACAAAACTGAGCTTAACGTTTGTTTTTCTGTCCTATCGCAGCTCGCAAACGGATGAATCGATTTAAATACAGTTTTTTTTTAGAAGATGGTTTAGTAGAGATGGTTCTTGGCTTTGTTGAGGATTTTTAAATAAGTCAAAATAGTCAAAAAAATTATCCGCTGTTTATCTGACGAAATATTTGTCGGCTACACACAACACCTTAAACCCTTCCCTTGACCCCACCATTACCACCATATATTATAAAACAGAACGTTAAAAGTAAAAGTCAAGTCAAGATTTTTTTTCCTTCCTATGCTACCGGTTGCCTACCAGGAGTTTTTCAAAAAGTGAAGTTGCGATAGAAGAGCGACTTTCCTTAATAAGCAACCATTTGCTAGGTTTGTCAGTTACTGTTAATCAGGTTTAAACATTGAATATGGTTTTTTGGTTAAAAAGACGGAGTTGAAATAGTATTTTAATATTTTTAGGGTTTGCCTTACTTTAAACAAAAATAATGTGATGTATTTTATGTAGTTTTATTAATAAATATTTTTGTAGAGATTGAAATGTAGCCAAATATATAACGAAAGTATTAATTTGTAATATGATAATTTTATTTTACAACTTAATTGCAAAAGGACTAATTATCTCCAAACAATGGCCCACAGATATTTGTTTTTCTTCTAATTCACTAACTGCTATATCTATATCCTGATCAATTAATTTGTATTCTTTATTTTTTTTTCAAACTATATACACCACTTTCTAATAATCACAATCTAATAATTGTGATAATGATGGATACTTTCGTCCAATGTATTTATTTATCCTTCCGTGCCAACGCTCAATATGATTATTTGCCCTCTTATTTTCGTTTTCGCAAGAGCAAATTGAAATCCGTCGTCTTTTAGGTCTTATACCACCTTTTTGTACTGCTTCTGGATGCGAAAAGAAATAATGCTAATTCTTTTTGAGACTGCTTTTCTCCTCAATGACATCACGGCAGACGTAATTTATGACCGAATATTTACTCTTAAAATTAAAATCTCCTTAGTGGCACCTGGTTGCGAAACTCGGTTGCGATTGCGAGAAAATTATTCCTGGAAGACAACCGGTAGCGTACGAAGGAAAAAAAAATCTTCTATCGCAACCAGTTGCCAAAGAAGAACATAAAATCCTCTTTCGCAACTGGTTGCGAAACTTAGTTGTCATTGCGGCCGAAAGGACGGTAACAGAGTGTGACGTCACAAATCGTTATTTCATACAACGTTCAGTTTTGATGTTTAATAAATAGAAACTAAATTGACTCGATAGTCAAGTACCTCATTATGTTAATACAGGGGTTGGCGACAGACATTTACAAAATATCATGATAAATAAACAAGATGGCGCCGTATGCGGAGTGGACTTAGCGTCAGTATTTGAATACGGGCTGAGGGAATTCGTGCCGGCGCGACTTACTGCCAATCTTCTGGCTGTTTGCGATATTAAAGGTAAGGAGTTTGATAGTACATATATATATATTATAATAACTTAATATAACAATAACTTGACAAGTCTCACGCACGGCCGTCTGATCCCAAACTAAGCAGAGCCTGTACTATGGTAACCAGACTGCTGATCAACATACCTACTTATATAACTTTTGCCCAGTTCCTGAAAGGCTGAACAAAGCAAAAATTAACTAATCGTATATCAAATCTTTTGACAAGTATATATTGAGTTGCTAAAAGCATAATTAGGCTCTTTGATTTGATCATCGGATGTAAAAGTCAAATTTTACTGATAAATCTTATGTCAAATGCCATTCGAATGTTCAACAGTTCAATGAAATTGATCATAGCTTACTAAATTTTTCTTTGATCAATGTTTTAGAAGCTGGAACTGATTTGACACCACTGTTAAATTGACAGCTCTGTTAGTTGAACAATATTTTGATCTGCCTTTCAAAAACAGAGTGATAAAAAATGTCAATTTCTCATAGTTGCTCTAATTCACACCTAGTTCAATTTAACTTTATTTATGAATAGGCCATCTCGTTGTCAGTCCAATTCACCTTTTTTGCGGTTACTCCAATTCACTTCATGCAGGGTTGGTACAATTTGCTGTTAGTCCCATTCACTTCTTGCAGGGTTTTACAATTCGCACTTGGCCAATTTACTTTCCTTACGGTTGTGCCAAGTCGCAGTTATTTCAATTCACTTCTTGCACGGTGGGTCTAAAGTGTTTAGTCCAACTCATTCATTCATGATTAATCCAATTCGCTTTTAGTCCAATACATTTTATTCAGGACTAGCTGTTCCCTGCAATTTCGCCTTCGTTTATGGTCATTGCTCCGCTTCTAAGGGTCGTAGAGTAATGTTATAAACCCTTTAACCTTCCTCAATAAATACTCTATACAATTCAAAATTAATTATACAAATCTGGCCGAGAATTCCAGAGATTAGCGCGTTTAAACAACAAAACACTCTTTAGGTTTATTAATTATCATAGATTGGTTCGAATCGCGTTTAGTCCAATTCACTTTATTTTCGCAGGTGATCAATTTTTTTTTATTTGAAAATAAATGATGATAATAATTGAAAACAAGATGATAAGCGGTAATTAATACCCAATATTTCTATTGCGACACTAGTGATGTCATATACTCGTTGCCAACCCTACAAAAAGTGCAAAGGAAGTTATATTATATTCTATATTACATATGTTTCAGTATTGGAAAGCCGCATGCAAAGTATGTTGTTATGTTTGAGACAATCTCGGAGACTCTACGAAGCGTTCGTGAAAGTATCATTTTATTGGAAAGGGCGTGATTTTAATGAGGTAAGAAATAGATTTAGTAACAAGCATAAATTAAAAATACCACCGACTCAAAAAACCATTCAATGATAAGAAAAGAGCTGATGATCTTCGAGCGGCTGAACAAATTTTCTTGAATTATAGCTAAGAATGCTCTCGATCAAGTCACCTTTCAAATAACTAAATCAAAATCGGTCTATTCGTTTAAAAGCTATGATGTCACAGACAGACACTTTTAGCACCCCCTTTTTTTTGTGCGTGTGGAATCCCCCTCGGCTCGTCACCCTACCGGGGTTTTCGGTGGGGCGGTGTGTCGGAATAGAACCGACAAAAACCACACGGTGTGCCGTACTGCGCCTGAAGTAGGAGGGATCCGGGAACAGCTTTTATTCAGACATCCGGAACCCTAGTTATAACAACCCTGAGTTAACCACGCCTTAAAAATATTATTTAATTTATTTACACTTCTGAAATACACATCTAAATGACACAATGCGTACAGAAGATTATTTTAATTATGTAGATAGAAGCATGTTAATACAATCAAGAATAAAAAAAGACAAAACACAATTGTTTACTTTCAAAAACTCTAATACTCGGCTGTGCTGTGCTTATCATATTGACCGCCAGAACGTAATGTATCGGCGTGTTCCCCAAGCCAAGCAATAAATTCACCTCAAATACCTACAAAATCATAGGGATTCCAAGATCATATCGATAACCAACCACTTATTGCTGTATATCTCCTATTTTTTTTACTATAAAAAATTTTATTTCCCAAAATAATGACGATTATACAGTAATTACTAAGTTATGTAAGAGCAAACAAAATAATAACAAAATTTAACTCATATATTTCAAATTACATCGTCACAGCACTAGTCACGTTCGTGATGTCATCCGCTGTCGCTGAATACCGACTGGGGCATGGTGAGCTCGGCGTTTGCGAAGTTTCCCGCATTCGATTTCGGGATGTACCAGCAGCGCGACAAATTACTTATCGATGTTAATTGGAATAAACAAAGGACTGACGAAAGTTCTCAATTTTATTTTATTGTTTGATAAAATAAATATTAAATATGTAATAAATATAAAATTGTTTTTATAGTGTATGTCTTTATACACTATACCCCGCGTGCATATGTATACTTCACTGGCTCGCCCACTCACTATAGATACGCAAGCTGACACGTCTGCACTCGCCTGTGGCTTATGCAATACTGCCCAACCTGTCATCTCTACAGTAAGCACGAGATAGTGCTTATTCTACAGTAAGCACGAGATAGTGCTTATAACTATTATTTAGTTCTGCCCTACATACACTACAGTTTTAAAATTTTACGAATATATACGATTAATATATTAAAAATTGTTTGAACAACAAGGTCGAAAACTCCCTTTAGATAAAGTTCCTTTATCATTAGCTGTCGGCTATTGTCGACAGTGGCGTGGTGAGCCAGTGCCGTAGTAAGCACATCAAATATTGCATGTCGATTTTATGTTCTTAATTATCGTTTTTCTATTATTAAATGAGATTATTTGTTTTACCTTTGAATACTATACAAATAATAGATTATTGTAGTTGTAAATAATAGGAAAAAATCTCAGAAAAGTAATTTTTTTTTTAAGTTTTTTTTTTTGTACTGCAAAAATGTGGTGTTTTTGTCGGTCGGCGGTGGAGTCGTAGGCACATTTTTGTTTACCGATCGTAGCGTTTAAAACGTTAAAGACAGGAAGCTAGTTTCCTTAGTCCGGGATCTTTGTGATGCCCCAAAGAGCCCACTTGGTTAATATTTTGGATTTTTATTTTACAGATAACATACATACGGAACATACTACAAGGAAGCATGGTTTCATACCAAGTAACAAGAGATGTGATAGAAAACTCCAACATGAAGCACAAACAGGAATATCTGAATGTTTTGGACTCAGTTTTTCAGAATTTCACGCGTAAAGAAACTTACAGCGTTGAGGAACAGGTAACTTCTTAAGTAACTGTTAATGTTTACGCGTGTACATATTTATATATTTTGCGCGGAACCCTAATTCTTTTTCCAACATAAAAATACCAGCTATCTACCAGTGAAAGTCCCGTAGAAATCGGTCCACCTGTTCCGGAGATTAGCCGGAACAAACAGAAAACAATCAAAATATTTTAAAAATAGATTTTTTGTTTTAAGCATTCGGACGTATTTAGTAAAATGCTGTTATTATGGCATTACAAACAGACACTTCAGTTTTATTTATTTGTATTAGATACATGATTTCACTTACGTGTCTATTTAGGGCCTGACCGGGGCCCTGTGTCAAGAGGTGCAGCGACCTACACACTTAATTACAGCCGTATATCTATCTATAATAAATATAAATACATATCCATCCGTCTAAGTAATGACTGGCCTGTTGGTCTAGTGGTTAGTGACCCTGACTGCTGAGCCAGAGGTCGTGGGTTCGATTCCCACCCAGGACAAATAATTGTGTGATGAGCACGATCATTTGTTCTGTGTCTGGGTGTAATTTATCTATAATATGTACGCTATTAGTAATATATAAGTATGTTTATCAGCAGTCTGGTTACCATAGTACAGGTTCTGCCTAGTTTGGGATCAGACGGCCGTGTGCGAGATGTGTCAGGTTATCATTATTATTATATCTCATACCGTCCAATGCCATCCCCTCTTGTCTACATTTCTCTTTCAATATTTTCCCAATTTCACATCAGCAATACCCAAAGTGCTCATTTGACGGTGATATCTTGCCGCCTATTATATATCTACGTGGTCCCTCAATGGTGGATCAAAATTTTAATGTTATTTTTCTTTTATAGGTGGCGTCTCTTCTACAACATTGCACGGATCCCAAAATACTATCCATCATCCAACAAGGATGGGAAGCGTGGGTTTAAAAAATGACTGCTTAATGGGTGACCCCACGGGGTCTGGGGTCACGCGTGGAAGATGCGGTCCTTGCTGTTTTTGAATCGTTTTTCCTGGGGTCATGGGGGTCATATAATCTCGTCACATTTGCGGTGTTTCTAATAATTTAAATCATGAAATCAATTGTAATAAATACCTATTGTTTTTAATAAAATACTTTTTGAAAAAAAAACCTTTTATTTCTTAAATTAAAATTCTTGTATAACTATTGCTATGCCTTGATTAAAATACATATCGCACTGCTGTTACGAGACTGTATCAACTCAAAATAGGGTAAATTTGAGATAATTCATTTTTCATACGTAAATATCAATTCCCTACGCGTCAATAAATATGAAATAATAATAATAAATTGTAATAAGCCAAATTTTTCAACAAAACCACTAAAAATAATTCATATTTTTTTTTTATTTCTTCAGACAATAAAGTATTAACCCAAAAATTGGAAACAACTTGATAACCCGCAATCTTTTAAATAAGTCATTAATACAGAAATCCCTTAATTTTATCAATAATCTATATACAGTGTTCACTTTTTATAATCTTAAACAGGAAGCGAGTAATCAGTTTTCTGTCGTTTCTGAAAAAAGCTTCACTTTTAGTTGATACACTCTTGTAATAGCAGTGCGATATATTTACTTATTATTATTGTACTGAGCGTTGGATTGCTAAGACCTCGACTGGTTAGGTTTCTTCTTCCATGCCCCCCTCCTTTTAAAGACACAGCATGGCACACCGTGTGATTGTTTGATTCGATTCCGATTTATTTCTTCATTTAGCACTTCCTGCAGTTTCCATTCCACGAGGCGGACTTAATGCCGAATTATCTACCAGTTAGAGCGCCACCAAAAACCCCGGTGGTGAAGATCTGTGGGGGTTTTTCAGACCCTGTCCAGACCCTTTCCATTTAAATATTTCAGAATCCAATTACGTAAATGGTTAGTAGATAAGTGTTTTTATACGATAAAAGAATTTATGCAATACAATATAAAATAATAATCATATTTATAAAATTATATTATAAAAATAATGGAATTTAATATAATGTAAATTAATAATATAATGTTAAATAAGTTAATTAATACAATGCAAATTAATATAATGTTAAATAATGTAGATACAATTTCTAGTTTTGTATAAATTCGCATGCCAAAACAAGGCAGAATAGAATATGGCATTGATCCAAAACCACCCATGTAATACCCGGTACTACCTGTATTCTATGCAAATAAATATATTTCATTTCATTTCATTTCAAAAATTTGATTATACATCGTGTAAGTATCACTGTCGCGAATAACTTATAAAAACGTCTTTCTTTGGACACTTATCACTATCACAATGCAAAAGCTAGTTCATAAAAAAGCGTGAATAAAGATTTACAGTCATTAGTTTGATTTTGCGCTACGCAATGTAAACGCAACACGCGTACCGTGCGGTACGGTGAATGACCTTCAACGTTCGGCGCCGTTGTTTAATTGATTCCATTACAGTTTTTGACACTGCATAAGGTATTCATTGATGTTTTTTCGGTAAAATGTTCTGTTTACTCATTGTGATTTCAACGAAAAAAAAATGAAAATTAAAAAAATATGAATTTTCCGGCGGAAAATTCCAATTATTTTCCACTCGGAATGAAGCTCTCAATCTACTATTCCAGGATTCAGCAGGCCGCTCCTACATCCGTTATATGGAGGGACTCAGTTCATGAGTCTAGGACAAAAATTGGTATATAAGTAAAAAATCTATTTCATCACATGCATGATGATTAGCCATAAGTGTACAAGCCCTATTGTAATATTATTAGCCGCTTTCGCAGTCACACCCGTGTCCGTGGTCACTTATCATTGTAACGTGAAGTTAAATACAAGAACTAGAACCTTCATCAAGAATTGGTCTACCAAATCAAAAAACAAAAAAAAACAATCATACTTGACTTAGTTCCAGAGATTAAGCAATAACAAAACAGTTTTAATGTTTAATTGCTATAGATTTAAATTATTACATAAAATAAAAATGTGAGATTAAGGATTTACAGAAAAATTACAGAAAAAATTACAATCTCATAACACACTAATGAGAATATTTATTTTTTATGGTATAGGGTCTTGTTTTCAACTATTATCATCATTTATTTTATGACTCAAACAAAAAATTGGAATAAACGCGATTTGGAGCAATCTATAATCCTACTAATATTATAAATGTGAAAGTTTGTGAGGATGTATGGATGTATGGATGTATGTATGGATGTTTGTTACTCTTTCACGCCAAAACTACTGAAAAGATTGCGATGAAACTTGGTATGTAGATAGCTGGAGACCTGCATTAACATATAGGCTACTTTTTATCCCGATATTCCTACGGGATCGAGACGCGGGTGAACCGCGAAGCGCTGCTAGTAACATATTTTACACAACCTAATTCAAGATTAATTAAGTTACAATACCTAACATTCAAAACAATTAAAATGCAGTTAAGAATCAAAACCACAATCTTTTCCTTCAGATATAAACACGAAGTAAAATTACTGGGATATTGTAATATTTTCTATGACAAAACAAGAAAAAACATAATTATAAATGACTCAAACATCAAAATAATGATTTACACACCTTCCTCTAAACCTGCCACACCTTTTAAAACCAAAACACAACACAACAAAATGATTTTATAATCATTGTTTTTAATATTAGCACTTCGTTTAATAACAAAAGATAAAGACTCTGCACTTGACCGCGACTGACTCCAGACGCGTCTTTATTTCTTCATTTAGCACCTCCTGCAGTTTCCATTCCACGAGGCGGACTTAATGCCGAATTATCTACCAGTTAGAGCGCCACCAAAAACCCCGGTGGTGAAGATCTGTGGGGGTTTTTCAGACCCTGTGATCTCCATTTAAATATTTCAGAATCCAATTACGTAAATGGTTAGTAGATAAGTGTTTTAATACGATAAAAGAATTTATGCAATACAATATAAAATAATAATCATATTTATAAAATTATATTATAAAAATAATGGAATTTAATATAATGTAAATTAATAATATAATGTTAAATAAGTTAAGTAATACAATGCAAATTAATATAATGTTAAATAATGTAGATACAATTTCTAGTTTTGTATGAATTCGCATGCCAAAACAAGGCAGAATAGAATATAGCATTGATCCAAAACCACCCATGCAATACCCGGTACTACCTGTATTCTATGCAAATAAATATATTTCATGTCATTTCATTTAAAAAAAATTGAGTATACATCGTGTAAGTATCACTGTCGCGAATAACTTATAAAAACGTCTGTCTTTGGACACTTATCACTATCACAATGCAAAAGCTAGTTCATAAAAAAGCGAGAATAAGGATTTACAGTCATTAGTTTGATTTTGCGCTACGCAATGTAAACGCAACACGCGTACCGTGCGGTACGGTGAATGACCTTCAACGTTCGGCGCCGTTGTTTAATTGATTCCATTACAGTTTTTGACACTGCATAAGGTATTCATTGATGTTTTTTCGGTAAAATGTTCTGTTTACTCATTGTGATTTCAACGAAAAAAAAATGAAAATTAAAAAAAATATGATTTTTCCGGCGGAAAATTCCAATTATTTTCCACTCGGAATGAAGCTCTCAATCTACTATTTCAGGATTCGGCAGGCCGCTCCTACATCCGTTATATGGAGGGACTCAGTTCATGAGTCTAGGACAAAAATTGGTATATAAGTAAAAAATCTATTTCATCACATGCATGATGATTAGCCATAAGTGTACAAGCCCTATTGTAATATTATTAGCCGCTTTCGCAGTCACACCCGTGTCCGTGGTCACTTATCATTGTAACGTGAAGTTAAATACAAGAACTAGAACCTTCATCAAGAATTGGTCTACCAAATCAAAAAACAAAAAAAACAATCATACTTGACTTAGTTCCAGAGATTAAACAATACCAAAACAGTTTTAATGTTTAATTGCTATAGATTTAAATTATTACATAAAATAAAAATGTGAGATTAAGGATTTACAGAAAAATTACAGAAAAAATTACAATCTCATAACACACTAATGAGAATATTTATTTTTTATGGTATAGGGTCTTGTTTTCAACTATTATCATCATTTATTTTATGACTCAAACAAAAAATTGGAATAAACGCGATTTGGAGCAATCTATAATCCTACTAATATTATAAATGTGAAAGTTTGTGAGGATGTATGGATGTATGGATGTATGTATGGATGTTTGTTACTCTTTCACGCCAAAACTACTGAAAAGATTGCGATGAAACTTGGTATGTAGATAGCTGGAGACCTGCATTAACATATAGGCTACTTTTTATCCCGATATTCCTACGGGATCGAGACGCGGGTGAACCGCGAAGCGCTGCTAGTAACATATTTTACACAACCTAATTCAAGATTAATTAAGTTACAATACCTAACATTCAAAACAATTAAAATGCAGTTAAGAATCAAAACCACAATCTTTTCCTTCAGATATAAACACGAAGTAAAATTACTGGGATATTGTAATATTTTCTATGACAAAACAGGAAAAAACATAATTATAAATGACTCAAACATCAAAATAATGATTTACACACCTTCCTCTAAACCTGCCACACCTTTTAAAACCAAAACACAACACAACAAAATGATTTTATAATCATTGTTTTTAATATTAGCACTTCGTTTAATAACAAAAGATAAAGACTCTGCACTTGACCGCGACTGACTCCAGACGCGTCTCAACTGAGTACTGATAGAGCAAAAAGAAGTCTAATTATCTTTGTGCCTTTGTTGTTTCTTATTCATAAGCTGAATTTGTTTTTTGTTTGAACGCGCTAATGTCTGGAACTGTCAGTCAGATCTGAAAAAATCTTTTTGTACTTGATAGATCAATTCTATAGTCATAAGCAATTTAAAATCACGCTACGACTCTCTGGAGCAGAGCAGCGACATTAAACGCGGGTGGAAGTGCGGAGAACAGTTAGTCTGTAATAACATGTATTGTGGTGAATCATTCAATGGTTTTTCTCATTGTCAAGTTACGTTTTTAAAAGAAATAGTTCGCAATAAATGTATACTGCATTGAACCAATAATTTTTGTTTTGTCGTGTGAAAGAGACCCTTAAGTGTCGTCACCTTAAGGAGGTTATTTGCGGGCTTCATATTGGGTTAAAATGGTAAAACACTACATATTTATACTATACTATACTATATTTTTTTTTCTTTTTTATGGTATTGGTCAGTTGAGACGCGTCTGCGGTCAGTCGCGGTCAAGTGCGAGACTTTATCTTTTGTTATTAAATGAAGTGCTAATATTAAAAACAATGATTATAAAAATCATTTTGTTGTGTTGTGTTTTGGTTTTAAAAGTTGTGGCAGGTTTAGAGGAAGGTATGTAAAACATTATTTTGATGTTTGAGTCATTTATAATTATGTTTTTTCCTGTTTTGTCAGACAAGATATTACAATATCAAAGTAACTTTGCTTTGTGTTTATATCTGAAGGAAACGATTGTGGTTTTCATTCTTAATTGCATTAAAATTGTTTTGAATGTTAGGTATTGTAACTTAATTAAAACTTCATTAATCTTAAATTAGTTTATGTAAAATAGGTTGATGTTTTACGGTCTGTGATAGGCGCCTATATAAGGGATATTTGTCAATAAATACATACATCGGAAATATAATATGTTGGTTCTTCATCCACCTCCACTTTTTTTGATATTTGGAGATATTTGGATTTTGGAGGTGGATGAAGAACCTTCTACCTCACGATGTCGACGACGGAGGGCGTGCACCGCTGAGCCAGTCAGCCTGTGACCACGGCCAGTGCAACCTGGTCGAAACGTCAGGCAATTCAGAGGTATGTAATACCTTTTCGTGATCGCGTAAATTCCCGTTAATACGTAGATAATATTATATTATGGAACGCGAAAGTTTAAAAGTTAGAATAATAATAACTTCACACACGGCCGTCTGATCTCAAACTAGGCGGAGCCTGTACTATGGTAACCAGACTGCTGATAAAACATACATATATCTAAATACATACATATTAAAAATAAATTACACCCAGACACAACAAATGATCATGTTCATCACACAATTATTTGTTCCGGGTGGGAATCGGACCCACGACCTCTGGCTCAGCAGTCAGGGTCAATAACCACTAGACCCATAGGCCAGTCCCTTCCAGTCATCATCTCCTTTGTTCTCTTTTCGATCAACATTATTAAAGCTGGCGTTAAGAAAGTTGCATGTTGATAGAATTAATAAAAGTTGAATGATTTTATTACAAAAGTTATCTCTTTCTTTGCTAATTCTTTTATTATTCCAAATAATTTATAACAAACTTTGAATAATACGATATTTCATTATTTTACAAACATTATTTTTCATATTAAGGAGGTATTTATTAGGTACCTATAGTTTTAAATGACTACCTTCCTTCTCACTTGACTTCCAATAATTTAACTAGGTAACTACCCCATTCTTCGAACGAAGTTACACTTCAGACGCTCGGCGGTTGGGCGGCTAGCCGGAAAATTGTGTTAGCGCAACGAAAAATGCTGACCGCGGGTTATTTTATTTTATTTTTACGCCAACTGTGGATTCTGCGCAATAATACTGGAATATATTTTATACTAATTACCGGTCGGTCGGATGGTGCAATTTTAATTTAGAGTTTTTTTACAATATTTACTATATTTTGATACAATTAATTCAATCCATGAAATATCCTACTAATATTATAAACGTGAAAGTTTCTAGATTTTATATTATAGACTAACTTTTGCATGCAGCTTCGCTCACGTTGAAGTAATTTTTAGGTTTCCGTACCCAAAGGGTAAAAAAAACCCTATTACTAGTACTCCCACTGTCCTTCTGTCTGTCTGTTACCAGGCTGTGTCTCATGAACCGTGATAACTAGACAGTTAAAGTTTTCACAGATGACGTATTTCTGTTGCCGCTATAACAACAAATACTAAAAACAGAATAAAATAAATATTTAAATGGGGCTCCCAGACAACAAACGTGTTTTTTTTTGCCGTTTTTTGCTCGATATTAATAACGGCAACAGTTAGATGCTTGAAATATTCACAGAATGTTATAGTGTCTAATGTTGTTTAGATGGTACGGAGCCCTTCGTGCGCGATTCCAACTCGCACTTGGCCGGTTTTTCTATCTCTCGGGGACAGTACTTTTTTTCTGGATGAAAAATTGTTTATTCTACACCTGATTTTCATTATTAATAATTTTTAACCGACGAAAAAACAGAGGACGTTTTCAAGGCAACCCGTATAGTTTTCTTTTTGTGTATGACCTCGCATAACTTTCTACAGGGTAGTCCGATTTCCATAATTCTTTTTTTATTGAATAGGGTATAGTTCGAATTTGGTCCCATTTAAATTTCAAATAAAAAATTTCAACCCTAAGGGTAGAAAAATAGGAGACGAATGATTGTTCACCGCAGTTCACTTATCAGTTAATTTATTCTTCTGTCGGTTACATTTATGGTTAAAAAGTTTTAATTTTAAAACATATAGGTAGATTACAAAATTAGCGAGCTCAAAAAAAGGTAAAAAATTATTCTTTGGTAAGTAAATTAATTCAAAACTTATTATTAAAAAGGTTTTTTTGTTGTATAAATAAAATACTGACTCAAGATTCATGTTAATTGTGTGGGTAATCTCGCGTCGCGTCACATCAGTCAGATGTGATGTCAGACGTCATACCTCTTACCGGAAGACACAGGGTACCAGGTAAATGAGGACTAAGCTTATCGAGACTGTCTTTTTAAGGTGTGGGTGAATTTGTCCGTCTAAATCCAGACAGGTTCCTCCTTACAAGGGAACTCTAGAAGGGAATTGATACCAGTGAAGTGGTGTTATATGTTACTGGCTGTTGAACGCGATTTCGGAATTTTGAGTATTTGAATTTTTGGATTTTTTGGTGTAATCTATTCCACAGAAACCGTATTAATAAAAAAAGGTGTCATTTGGGCCTCAAGGGAACCATTAGTTATTATAAAATTCATTCATATCTGCTTCCGTAAGTTCATTGTGACGCTGACATTTTAAATGACGTCTCTCTGTGACGTTAGGTACTTAAACTTTATGACATATTATAATGTAGATGTCGATGACCTTGGTTTTTGTTTCTTGAATTATTAAAATGCCACTGGGGAATCCCAATGTCAGCTGACGCGCGGTTATAAATTTTCCCGTTTATGCAACATTTTTCTTTGATCCTCCGCTCCTATTGGTCGTATTGTGAGTGTCGGGATCAGACGGCCGTGTGTGAGATGTGCGAAGTTTTTATTATTATTAATGTATGTCTAGTATATATTGAACTGTCATTGTAATAGACTTTGGGTCACAGTGGAGGTCAACATATACTGGACAATTGTAGTTTGCTCTACCTGTTGCTTTTTTACTTAATTTTTAAACACAAACACATATTGTATAAAAATGTTGTTTAAAAAGGGGTACAGAGAGTTATCTTCATGTATTATTGAAGTTATACATCTTTAGGCGCGTTATGAAAAAATGATTAAAGTGAAATTTTAAGACGCGCGCGCATCACCGTCACACAAAAGTAACAGGTTGAAGTTGTCCGCTAAATCGCTCATTAATGAGAGTGAAGTTGTCCGCTAAACCGCTCATTAATAAGTTGCCCGCTAAACCGCTCATTAATGAGAGTGAAGTTGTCCGCTAAACCGCTCATTAATGACAGTGAAGTTGCCCGCTAAACCGCTCATTAATGAGAGTGAAGTTGTCCGCTAAACCGCTCATTAATGACAGTAAAGTTGCCCGCTAAACCGCTCATTAATGAGAGTGAAGTTGTCCGCTAAACCGCTCATTAATGACAGTGAAGTTGCCCGCTAAACCACTCATTAATGAGAGTGAAGTTGTCCACTAAACCGCTCAATAAATAGGTCTCGAAAAAAAGCTACCAACACAACAGAAATAGAAACTCTATTGTGTTTTAAGGGCCACCAACAAAATAGAATTAGAACCTCTGTCGTGTTGTAGTTTCACACAAGTGCGAATTATATTCATAAATATTAGATAGATAGATAGATAGATAACTCTTTATTTGTACACTATTTTTACAATACATTTACATAATAAAATTATATCAAGGATAATATAATGTACAAAGGGCGGCCTTATTGCTAGATGCAATCTCTTCCAGGCAACCTTAGGATGGATCAAAATGAATCGGAGAGACAGTGGTAGTTGATGGTGTATTTACAAAGAACAAAAAATAAAATAAAATTTATTTGTCATTTCTAATAAATATTAAAATATACAGATATTCTACATTAACCTACTTAACCTACTATAAATACCAATACACATATATATAACAAATATACATACATAAACCATAAACTATATTATATACAACACATACACATACAGTATAACTAAAGTGAAAGGTAATGTTCATAAACCATTTTTTTTAAAACAGTTATTGATTGTGCTCGCCTAATGGTAATTGGTAATGCATTCCACAAGCGTACAGCTTGAACAGTAAAAGAATGATCAAAAATTTTGTGGAATGCTGTGGCATCTCCAGTCTCAAATTTTCAGATGACCTTAGACATTTTTCATGTGTATCATGAAGGAACTTGAACCGTTCTTTGAGATAACATGGGGCTTTAGGGTTGAATAACACGTTGTAAAGTAAAAAGAGGATATGAGTATTCCGGCGAAAGCGAATTGGAAGCCACCTGAGCTTTTGACGGAATTCTGAAACGTGATCATATAAGTGAGATCAAATATTAGTGAAAAAAATTGTGTTTATATACTTTTTTCATGATGTCAAAGAAGTATACCTTCTGACGCGCGTACATAAGTACACGCACCCATTTTTTAAATAGATACCTTATTGCACTGAGCCATCTGTTGCACTATTAATTAATCTTTGTACACGAAAGGATAAAACAATAGTTTATTTCTATATGGGTTGGAACGTGTTTTCTGACTACGCAGAAGGGTATTGGCATCTGAATATAAAAAAAAAGTAAAAAACGTTAAAATAACAACAACCTGTTAACAAGTTCTGATATCGCTTCTCGAAATCCAGTTCATGCTTCACTGTAAATATGCAAACCGGTCCCGAACGATCACCTGAAACCTTTAGCATCTTATTTGGACCCATAATACAAGACATCATGATCATATTTATTAAAGTTGTTAAATATATATATACCTATAAGCTTCCTTAATGCGGCCTATACACCATCAGCTATGATTGACAACCACAGTCACCACAGAATGGGGCATGATTGTCACAATTATTGCGTGGCTGCCCACACAATCTTGCATCCTACTGTCTTGTCTATTGTCTATTGTCACTTGTACGAGATGGATGTTGAAATAGTAGCAGAAGGTTTTTGCACTTTTTCTACATATAAACATTAAGTATTTCTTTCATTCCTTCGTACTCCAAAATTTGCTTAAAAAGGGGTGCTAATAATTAACTTATTTTTTTTTACCGGTGAAAAAACCGACGAGGGTCTTAAGTCAACCCGTATATATATTTTTTATATATCGCACTGCTATTACGAGACTGTATCAACTCAAAATGAAGCTTTTTTCAGAAACGACAGAAAACTGATTACTCGCTTCTTGTTAAAGATTATAAAAAGTGAACACTGGATATTTCAAAATTGGTTCCATTTAAATTTCAAATAAATATTTCAACCCTAAGGGTAGAAAAATGGGCGATGAATGATTTTCACCAATCGACTTCTCACCTGTTAACCGATTTTGTTGACACTTAGCACATATATGTAGTTTTAATAGTACTACATCATGACGGAGATCTGCAGTTGATTATTTCAGCCACAATAAAAACATTTTATCAAACAATTCAACCGAAGAAACGAGAAAAGAATCGAAACTTTCTTGATAAAGTTATATTTACTTTAAGAAAGTAAATATAACTTTATCAAGAAAGTTTCAATTCTTAGTACAATGTTTATCAACAAGAACTCTGTTATTCTGGATGAAGAAGTTCTTTGTCAAAGACCTCGTTTAGTTTTAACCTGGGATGTTTTGTTACAGTAATAAATGCATCTTAATTATAAACAGTGTTAGTTGAGGTTATATGTTTAACCTATGAGTATCGAACTGGCTATTTTCGTCTGCGTAGAATCAAAACATATGATGTAATTTTTGCAAGATTTATATTCGTGACAAAAAGTAGTACTTAATCCTTTTTTTTTGTACGTGTAGAAACCCTCTCGGGTCGTCAATCAACCGGGATTTTCGGAACCGACTAAAACCAGTCGATCTCCAAGGTCCCATCTTAGGCACGGTTTAAGCCAGAAAACATAACTAAATAAACAAAATTCTAGTGTCTGTTTGTAATATCATCATAACAGGTTTTTAATAAACGCATCTAAATGTTTACACGGTACTTATACAGTGAGCCTATTTCCACGGGACTATCATTGGCTAAAAGCTGGTGATATAAGGAATAATTTAAGCTGCTTTTATTTTGAAAAAGATATTAGGGTTCCGCGCTAAAAACACAAATAATATGTCAACGCGTACGTAGCCACGCCGGGCACAGCTAGTTTACAATATAAGTCCTATATATTTTAATTGCTTAAAAACCTCGTCAGACTTCGCCAAAAACAAATAGGCTTCTCAAATTTTTTTTTGTCAATTTTTTAATCACATATTTTATTGGCGAATTAGAAAAAATTTACCTAAAATGTTTTGTTTTTTCTAGGTGAACCGTGCTCTGTTGCCGGCGCAAATGGAGTCTGCAGTCTTGTAACAAAATGTCCATCAGCTCTGGAAGATATAAAAAAGAAAAAAATACCCCAGGTATTATCTACTATCTACATAATACCTATACATCTATATATATCTATAGAAATCAATAAAATTGAAATGTCTGTTTCTAATAATATCAGCTTTTTAGTAAATGCATCTGAATATATACGTTAAAATTTTTAAAATTTTTGTCTGTCTGTTTGTGCCGGCTAATCTCCGCAACAGGTAGACCAATTTCGTAAGACCTTTCACAGGCAGATAGCTGATGTTATAAGGAGTAGCTTACGCTACTTTTACTTTGGAAAAATAATTAGAGTTCCGCGCAAGATATACACGCAAGCGACGGACACAGCTATTATGTATAGACGACCAGCCTTCATTTAGTTTCGCCTGCGTTTATGGTCACAGCTCGTACCCTGAAGGTCGTAGCGTGATTTTACATAGCCTACAAGCTTCCTCAAAAATTCAGCTATTACATACAAAAAAAATAACTAGTTGAACGATTTTCCTTGAATTTTGTATACACGTTATATAACAGAGGGAGAGCCATGCTTCGGCACGTATGGGCCGGCTCGACCGGAGTGATACCACGGCCTCACAGAAAACCTCGTCCTCCCTTCTTACCGCTCTTCCCTCCTCTTCCCCCCTTAAAGGTCGGCAACGCACTTGTAACTCTTAAGTTGCAGATGCCCATGGGCGGTAGTCATTTACCATCAGGTGACCAGACGGGTCACCTGATGGTTACGATGGTGGACTACCGCTCGTTTGCCCACTAAACCATAAAATATATATGTATATATAATAATATGTAGGTTCATCTAGAAAAAAGTACTGCCCCGAGGAATTTAAAAATAACTTTTACATTATTACAATTAAAAACTAAATTTTATTAAATATACACAATTTTTTATTATACCTACACTTGCTATATCTGTAAACATCGTTTCTCTGTAAGTGAATTTATTGTAATACTAAGAGGCCATCATGGGGGTCATAAGCTTCGTGACGACACATGTTGAAATCTAAAGTATTAAACACAAATCATTACCTATAAACGAAAGACTAGACACGTTTCTACCCTTTTAATAAAAAAAAAATTCACTTTCATCCCCATCACCTGGATAATTGGCAATCCACCACTGTAAGGATCTCTGGAATTTTTTTGGCTCACACAACCAATCTCTGGAACAAATTGTAGCCTGCGGTATTTCCGGACCGATACGACCTTCAGACCTTCTCAAAGGCCGGCAACGCACTTGTGACTCTTGAGTTGCAGGTGCCCATGCGCGGCGGTAGTCACTTACCATAAGGTGACCCGTCTGCTCGTTTGCCCCTATGATATAATGATTTATTTATTGCCCTTTTTGATTATATTTCAGAGACGTTTTGATTCCCACACCAGAACTACCCATTAAATTATTATATTACTGGTAATTATTTTTCCATCCCAGGGTTGCCTGGAAGAAATTGCTTTTAGCGATAAGGCCGCCCTTTGTACATATCAATTTTGTAAACTTACTTTAAGCAATATTTACTGGCGTACAATAAAGTTTATTATTGCGTTAGTACAGAAGTAGTACAGTACTGTAGTGATGATGATGTGACCTCTCGCACAGCTTGCATACTCCTTCGATTGAAGTAATAACTCTTTGATACGCGAGAGGCCTGGACTGATGGCCCCAAACTCCAATTTAGAACATGTTCGAAATATTTTATGAAGAATAAGAATTGAAGACAAGTGAGTTGCCCAGAGGACAGAAGACTGTCTGGACGACTGACGTGCAATGTGCACAGAATAATTCAAGAAGTATTATTTATAATTAATTTGTTTGAAGTTATAATTGTTACACGAATAATCTGATCCTCATTATATCGCATAGGGCGTTTGCCTGCTGTTTTAATTTTCCTCCTCTAGATAGAACCTATAGAACCCGGTTACCATAAAGCCCTAAGCTTTATACGTGGTGGAGTACGCCGCAGATATAGAAGAAGTACTCCACGCGTTACAGTATAGTAGTACAATTAGTACTTTTAATAGTAAGGTACATATTTTTTGTTCTCCTTAACTCCTCCAACAAAATCAAGCGCTTGATCTGTTTTCTAACTTCCGACTAATATGCAAATTCATTCTACGAACAATTCATATTTAGATAGGATGTCTAAACCAGCAATGTTACTAGCAATAAAACTTGTTGTGCTACTAATGCGGTATGCGTTAATGGTTTCATAAAACTGTTTTTTTAATGAGAATCATTATAACAAGATTGTGGCCAAACGGATTTTAAATTGTAGTTTTAAGAAACCGTGTTAAAGACTACATCAATATTTTTATATTAGGTATAAAATTAACATTCGGCCTGATTGTAAACAGTTCGTCGCCTTAGTGCCTATTTGTCCTATCTACCATTGGTTGATTTTTACAGGACGAAGAGTTTTGTGCTCTATTGAAATAATAAGAAATGGTTTCAAGATCTAAAAGTCTTCCTCAATACATGAGTTATCAATGAATTGATTGTTATAATTTTCATCTATGGATGGTAACTAAATATACCTTATTTTACAGATTTTGTATGGAGATAGAACAAAAATGCACAAATAAAATTACGAATGTGGAGTTAGGACACACCTCATTAGAGATAGCACAAAATGACCGTTCAATTTGTGCGTGCTTATTTGTCCTAAGTGCCAAAATGTACATACAGGATGTGCATTAATGCAAGTGCCTTTTGAATTATTTTTTTTACTTTTGATAGTTATGATGCTTTAAAGTTAAAAAAACTTGTAACTATTTTTTTACTTTTTAGTTTTTCATGAACAAGCATAAAACACTTTAAACTAAAACACTACTTTAAACTAACCCCTTTACTTAAGAAGCTGCTTAAAAATACCCCGCCTAATAATAAAAAAAATACTAGCTAGTGAATCCTACTAATATTATAAACGTGAAAGTTTGTGAGGATGTATGGATGTATGGATGTGTGGATGTATGGATATATGGATGTGTTGATGTATGGATGTTTGTTACTCTTTCACGCCAAAACTACTGAACTGATTGCGATGAAACTTGGTATGTAGATATCTGGAGACCTGGATTAACATACAGGCTATTTTTTATCCCGATATTCTCACGGGATCGGGCCTTACGCGGGTGAAACCGCGAGGCGCTGCTAGTTATCTATATAATATTAAATTAAAATCAATTGCAACATGTATGACGGAGCCTTACTTGAGAACGGCTCAAACGATTTGGATAATTATTTTTTTGTTGTGTTCCTTATTCTCAGGACACGGTAGTGGTGCATGGCGCTAGTGTACCAGCAGGTAGGCCCTTAAATCATATAACGAAACAGTTAAGTTAGTTACTAAGCGTTTTAAAACCACACTTTAATTAGTTAATAAATTCTTAAGTACCTACCTTTACTTTACATACATACTAAATAACTTGTCATTTTCTGCTTTCCTGGGGTAATTAGATGTTGGAAAAAAGTTATTAAATTAAATAAAAAAGTAATCGTGCTTGATAAGAAGATAAAAATAACGAAGACATTACTGAAAAATAGTTAAAGAAATAAAATATTTTAACATGACAAACCGGGAATCAATCTTTTCTTCTGCGTCTAGGCCAACAAATTATGTTACTAATTAATATAAAATAGCAAACGAATGCACTCTTAGGCATAGCATTGACGTTCTTCAAAGTCATTAAAAACAACATTCTGTTTCAAAATCATAACGGAGTTGATTGTAAATTAAAAAGTACTGTCTGTTCCAGACATAATTAGGCACTTGTCTAAAGTAATCTAATCACAAAAATACAATAAATTAAATGATTTTAACAATATTTTCGGTATATATTGTGGTGTCGCCAGCCACAGTGACAAATCATACAAAATGGCGGACATGGCGTCGTGACCTGTGATTGGTCGATTGGGTGGACATAGAACACTCAAGCACTCAACCTCTCTTACGATGTAGGATATAAAACAAAAACTGGACATAGAACAAATAAGCACAAAATTTTCATTACAGTATCGTGTCACACATAAAATTCAAATAGATTTTTTGTTGCTTTAAAAGCATAAAGTTTTAAATATTTCATAACCAACAGGTGTGAAATTTGGGTCTTAACAATACTGCATTTAAAGTTAATTTTCGATAAATGTGGTCGATAGGACAAATAAGCACTAAGGCGACGATTTGTTTAGCACTCTCAAGTTGCCATCTTATGTATGTTATGTATTGCACTCTGCTGACATGGATTTAATACATTTAAATTTGACGAAGCTTCACTCTTACAATTCTGGCGCATCGAGTCTCAAAGCCAAGATACCACGGTAGTTTATTCTGTAAGCAATCGTAATCAGGATAATATTCGAGATAAGTACCCAGAGCTCGCTACAATTATCGCCGTATAGAGAGACAACCGTTTCACCGTTAGCACCGGTAAAGTGATAACCAGTGGGAGGTTTCACATTATAAGGTAGAGGTTCCTATTGAAGTTGCCCCTTATCCTGCACACTAAAGGTCTGCATCCCAGCACAGATGAAATTGTAGACTGATAACTCGATAATGAACGGACAGATTAGTGACTTAAAATTTACGATTAATGTGTTATTTTCGGTTGTTCCAGAACTGTGGCTTCATTGGCACAACACCAATCGTCTGTTGTGTGGACAATGCTAGCACAGTTCCATCATGGCGGCCTCCAGTCGCCACCACGACACAGAGGTAACGAACACTTGCCATACCAAATAGTCATCACTATATTAATAATTATGTATTTTTCAGCTGATGTATGTAAAATAGTCTAAAAACATAATGCATTTATCATAATTAACGTATTGTTGGTTTTGTTCAATCACCATTTTGTATTTAATGGCAGCCATTTTGAATAAACAATCCTTAGCCACAACTTTTAACAACCGAAAGATTTAAACAAATCAATGTCATGTTGATCGGATGAGTAGTTAAGACGTGGACAAACAAACTCACTTTAGCTATTATAATATTACTATATACTAGCTGTTCCCCGTGACTTCGTTCGTCTGAAATTTCTATCCCACGGCAACCGTACATTTTACGGGATAAAAAGTAGCTTATGGGCTCTTCCAGGCCATAATCTATCTCTGTATAAAATTTTATCCAGATCCGTTCAACCGTTCTGGCGTGATTGAGTAACAAACATCCATCCATACTTTTTCGTTTATAATAGTACTAGCAGTTCCCGCGCGACTTCGCTTGCGTGTACATATTTATATTTTTTGTGAACCGTATTTCATTTTCACAAATAAAAGTAGCCTAAATTACTCCTTATAACACCAGTTATCTGCCAGTAAAAGTCCCGTTTAAATCGGTCAACCCATTCTGGAAATTAGCCGGAACAAACAGACAGACAAAAATTTTAGATGCTGATTTATAGGCGTAAGTATCGTGAAAATAACTGTATGAGCTTTAAAAAACTATTATTTTGGCATAACAAACAGAACAGACCTCAATTTTATTTATTTGTATTGGATAAGATTTAAAATAGTAGTAAGATATATATAAGCCTTCCTCGCAGTGGGATAAAAATATTTAATCCTATTTTGCAGATTATCTACCACAACAGTATATATACCAGATACTCTTATGTACATCGACGACGTTGGGGGGTGCGCGGCCATTCTTGCACCAATAACAGCCAAGAAAACCGGACAGAAGGCATTCGACAGTGAGTTTTTTGTTATGGTATAGGGGCAAACGAGCAGACGGGTCACCTGATGGTAAATGACTACCGCCGCCCATGGGCACCTGTAACTCGAGAGTCACACGTCCGTTGCCGTTAAAGTGGGAGTAGGGGAAGAGGGAGGAGAGGGAGAAAGAGCGGGAAGAGGGGAGAGGGGAGAGAGGGAAGGGTTAGGGCCTCCGGTAACTTCACTGACGCGAAGAAAAGCAATGCAATCATTACTTCACTGCAGGTTTTCTGTAAGGCCGTGGTATCACTCTAGTCGAGCCGGGCCATATGTGCCGAAGCATGACTCTTCCACAAGTTCTTTTCGTTCGACATAATATCTAACAGCTACCTACAGCATATTATGTAACTTTTAGAATCAACCACTGTGGTAGTTTTCTGTGGCTAAAATAAATTATTTAACAGTTCTCATGAAGTTAAGGTCACATTCAGTTGATGCGTTGACGCGTGTCAACAAGAACACGCATTTTGTTCAAGTCGTTCACAGTCTGACACGCGTTTTGACCTGACACGCGCGCTCAACGCAGCGCCAACGGCGTTTATACCCGCCTTTATATAATTGGTATGCCGTACATTCGTGCGTTTTCAACGCGACAACGCGTTATTTTAATAAAAGGATTCGGCTATTTATATAAATATAAAAATCAATATACCATTTTTACAAAGGGGCTCGTGGCTAAATGGTAACCAAGTAGGTTGGGACATTACAAATTTAAGTAATACTACCCGGGTCAGTCTAGGATGGGTGACCATTATTAACACATTGAGACCCCTCCGTGCCTCGAAGAGCACGTTAAAACCATCGGTCCCGGGTGCCATACAAACAACAGAGGCATTCTTTACGTGTAGCTGGAGCCCTAAAAGATCCGACAACCAGGTCTAACTTCGATATCGCCTAGTACTTGGGTTGTGGAGGTCTGATGGCAGTCGCTTCACGTAAAATATCGAAGTTAGGCAGTATCATAGACTGAAAGCCGACCCCAACTTAGTGGGGAAAAGGAGCGGAGGATGATAACATTTTTCACAACGCATGGGTTCGGTGACACTTCATTTCGTACATTTCTCGTAGTTTATTTATGTATAAAAAATATATATAAAATACAATAAATTGATAGACAAAAATATGTTTTAATTTGACTGGCCTGTTGGTCTAGTGGTTAGTGACCCTGACTGCTGAGCCAGAGGTCGTGGGTTCGATTCCCACCCAGGACAAATAATTGTGTGATGAGCTGATCATTTGTTGAGTCTGGGTGTAATTTATCTGTAATATGTACGTATTTAGAAATATAAAAGTATGTTTATCAGCCGTCTGGTCCCCATAGTACAGGCTCTACCTAGTTTGGGATCAGACGGCCGTGTGTGGGGAGTTATTATTATTAGTTTCTGTTTTTACGACTATTTTCAACGAATACAGAACTCGAAATGAACTGCGACAACGCGCGTTCAACGCCCGTTATCTGAATACAGTCTTAAGTGTTAAATAGTGTGTTATAGAGACATAGATAAATGAATATCATGATCAATAAAATGAAATTCAGGTGGCATCAGCTTGCATCCTGTTTACCTCTCATGTAACACTAGCACTATTGTACCTGAAGATCTGACTTTTAAAAAGAGTGGCCATGAGTTTCTTTGCCAGTATTCTTCTCATAAGGCTCTACGCATTTTGGAAACTGGAAGTTATAGATCGACACAAACAGGCAGTAGATTTTGGTGTTTTTCACCTAATTTACCTTGACAATCCAGTACATGCTGTGGCGTCTGTTTGTGCCGATCTATGATTTTAACTCTAGCTTCAATTTAACGTTCATAAATGTCACTTAGTGTCTTAATTGAATAAATGATTTTGAATTTGAATTTGAATAGATAAATAAGTTTTTTTTTTATTGTTATCATATAAAATACAAGCAATTTACAATGTGTTATACATAGCAAAATAAACCACTAAGGTTTGTACAATGCTAAAAAAATTTACAGTCGGAAAAACATTACACACATATACATACTAAATTCGAGTTAACATCTCTCCTCACGAATTGTTTTACTACGGTACAATAATAAATATTATTTCTTAACCTATCATACTTTATTTTTACATATTATGTGTAAGGAGAAAGGTTTTTAATTTATGTCTAATGTTGTTTTCTGTCGTTGTATTAACTAAACTCGGAGGTAGTTTATTTATCAGTCGAAGTTAATTTATTAACTTCGAAAATTTAAGTTAATTTTTTATTAATTCGAAATATGATAAATACAGATTTTAAAATTATTAAGTTCGTCATTAAATGCAAATTTAAAACTTGTGCAAAAATATGCAACAAATTGATTTACATTAATTAAATTATTAATTTATTGAAATAATTTGATTTGTTGTCATTATCAAGCTTTTAATCTTAATTGTCAAACCAAGCACTAAAAATAAATGATTTGAAAATAGCAAAGAATGACGTCACAAATGTTACACAGAAAGCATAGTTTTGACGTTTATTAAGAAGAAACGACTTTGACTTGAAAATCAATTACAGTATTGTCTTGTATTATCTTTCAGTTATTTCCAGAACTTTCTATTCCTCGTCATGTTTAATGGTTTATTCCAGAATGTATCGATTACCAAGCGGAGTTGGTGTTTCCTTGCAAGAAGTTAGAAGGTCTCACAGGAGGCCTCAGCAGAAGCAACCATTGCCATCATAACACTGATGAACTAATTTTTGGAAACAATAACACTCTACAGTACGAGTTTCCTCACATGGTAATATTGTATTTGTTGTTTAGACGACCTGTATGGTGCGGCCGTAGACCGGCCTGCAACGCTAGAGGTTATGGGTTCGATTCCCACTGAAGTGCAAATTTTATGCGGGAATATTTCTATTTGCATTGACAATATCTATGTATTATTGTTATCCATCCATCTGTTAACGAGTAGCGGAACTAATAGATTTGTTACGTTTGCCTAAATGAGACGCCGCCGCGCCGGTGACGGTGCTTCGTTCTATTTCAGTTTTGCGATCAGCGAGTGACAAGTGCGAAGATTAGTAAACAGTACAAGCGAGTATAAGTGAGAATTGTTGATAACTGTGAATTTTGATTGTTATTGTTGTTAATTGACAATTATTTAAATAAATCTAATCCCGAACCCCTGCTCGTAACTGTATTTACAAAACGTATTATGTTACCGCCTATGAAAATAAACCCTAATATTGTTAGGCCGACCAATAGCGTGACGCTACCTATAGAATTAGTCATAATAACTGATTTTTATGAAATAGTTCTGTTATGTATATTAATTAATTTAATATTTATTGAGGATTTTTTTTCTATAAGATATCTCACCTCTCTATCTGTTCAGTCAGTGGAAATAGGATTTGACTGGATTTTATCCCCCCCCCCTCCTCTTTTTATAACACACATTAATGGATGCCCCTTTATGAAATAAAATCAACTTATCCATAACTTTTAGGCGATGCTGGGGTACGGAGAGAACGAACAATCAATTGCGTGGCTCTGTGGCGGCTCCATCATCAGCAATAAATACATATTGACCGCAGGACATTGTACGTTTGCCAGGAGTGTGTAAGTGGTATACTTTTTTGTTGTTATACAATTTCTACATGTGACTTCGCTCGCGTCAGTGATGATTATGGCATTCAATCAGTTATTACTAGGAGACATTAATTTTTGAAGTGAAAACTTCTTAAGGCTTTTGGTATGGGGAAAACGCACTGAACTCGCATGACCGTCACGCTCAGCACATATAATAAATACAGATGTGTATGTTTTCACTTCTGTCGTGAACGTGACGTGACGTGCTACGACCTACAATTTGTTTTTTATAGAATACTAGTTACACCCGGCATGCAATGCCTTTATTTTTTTTTAATGATAAAAAATGGGGGGTGGGAGCGGGAAGGTGATAGACACTTTACGATCTATTCTCATACCTACCAAATATACAAAAAAAATTTACTTGTACAACTATTCACCAGCAACTGCTATTCACTGTTGTACATAGGTACACCTATGTATACATATATACCTACATGTATACTTACGGGGCCCACATGCGGTGAGTGTGGCATTATAAAGATATGCTAGATACCTATACACTTATATACTTTCATACAAACAGCTGCTTACGTATTCGTCCGATTTCGGAGCAGCTCGTCTAGATCCGTGCGAGCTTCGTACAGTCGTACCATATATAATCATGTTAAGCAAACGCTCGGCCCAGTTTGAGACTCGGGAGTGGGGGATGTTAGGTTTTATTTTCGTTACGGAATTTCTTGATTCGGTCGCCGCGCTCAAAGCCCGCGATAAAAGCTATACAATAGCTTAAAAATGATTAAAATCGGTAAATAAAACCGTTTCGGAGGAGTTTGACCACAAACAAACACAGTGACACGAGATTATTGTATATTGGATTACTTTTTGCGTTAAATAAGTTCCTAGGTATAAAATTTTTGTTCCCAAAATTTTTCAACGTTCGTATTGTTATTTTTTTTTCAGAGGAGATGTGAAATTCGTAGCAGTAGGTGCCCAAACGAGAAGCGATGCTAATAAACCCGCAAACATATATAAAGTGAAGACGGTAATCAAACACCCAGAGTACAAGCCTCCATCTAAATATAACGACATAGCTCTATTGGAGACTGAGAAAATGTAAGTAGACCAATAATTTTACTCTTTTCCAAAAACTAATTATAATTATTATTTTATAATTAAGTAAAAAGTAATTTAAAATCTTAAGAAAAAAAAATAAAAAAAAAGAAAACTACTCCTGCATTTTACAAACATCCAAACAATGGAGACAAAGATCACCCAAAGTCAGGACAATTATTTGTAGATCAAGTGAAGTGTTACTAACTTAGTTTTAAGTTTTATTTACTAACATTTTAGTATATTTATTCAGATTATGGAGCCTGAAATAAATGGTGATTATTATTATTAAAAAGATCTAAGGGTACAGAGGGATAGACGACGAATTTAAAGAGCGAGATGCATCGCGCGGCGCGCACGCCTTGTAATTATTATTATAATTGTTTTGAGTGCCTAGTGCTACATCTACCATTTCTGGTCTTTTATAGCGGACTCTTGCTTTCAAGTTCACTGCTCAGACTTATGGTTTTAAGAAACCTCCAGATCCTATCAGCAGTGATTGTTTGTATTTCCAGCGGTTGCATGATGTGCAACCCTAAGTGTAGAAGTATTAACTTCGGTGCCGCGTTAGTGGGCCACAAGAGCATAGAGTTTCTTCTGCTTCTCGACAGAATCGGCTAATTGTGTTCTCGCCCAGCTTTAGGTTGAACAGATGTTAAAGTATATTAGGATATAGGAATACAATATAGGACTTGTGTACTGCACAAAATGGTACACAATTCAGTCAGTACGCGAAAGTGTCGGCCGTTTTGGGATGCGCCGCGCAACGCGCTCCCCCTCGGCACTCCCATGACTTTAGTTCTGGGTAACTAAGCTTTTCTGTAGAGTAAAGGCACTGTCCCAATCAAGTGCCTCAAATTCAACAAAAACCACAGTGCCCTACTTCCTACAATAATATCTTAACTCCTCTATTGTGATATTTCAGAATAGCCTTGAGTCAGTTCGTGGTTCCTGCATGTCTGCACATTGGAGACCCTGTCATTGATCAGAGGGTCTTCGCTACCGGCTGGGGGAACACACAGTACAAGGGTTCTCATTCTGAAATCATGCTGAAGGTGAGGAAATATATAGTACTAATTTTAAATTTAAAACACCCAGACTCAGGACAATTATTTATGGATCACACAAAGTCTTGTCACTTGTCGCAATCGAAACCTCAACAATTGGTGCAGTGTTGAGACTAGGCGGCCACTTTAAGAACTAAGCCATCCGTGCTATCAAACTTACATAGTTTTGAAAAACTAAGAAGTTCTAACTCTATTCTCCTACAAATATAGCTTCAGCAGCAATAATCACCAGAAATAATCATAGTTTAATAAAACCACGAGTTTTTACTGAAAAATAATTGCACCGTCTTAGTTTCATCATCAGACCATATCGTTACCAAGCCCGAGTAGCCAGTAGCCAGCCAAGCCTAGTATTGGACTCGTCAAAACGAATCATATAAGCCCAAACTCAAAGGGTTTACTAGTAGCCACTGAAGAGTTCCACTATCCACCTCCTGACCTCCTGACTCCATCATCAGATCAGCTCCAAGATGCCAAATTATAGTATTATCATCCAAGCTACATATACATTGGTTACCCTAGGCCCTATTCCCGTCCATCCCCTCTACCCCTCTCCCCTCTTCCCATTCTTCCCCCCTCCCCCTCTTCTCCTATTCCCACCTTAAAGGGCGCCAACGCACTTATGACTCTTGAGTTCCAGGTGCCCATGGGCGGCGGTAGTCATTTAACATCAGGTGACCCGTCTGCTCGTTTGCCCCTATACCATAAAATAAAAACATACAAAGTTTCAGACAATTAGAAGTAGGTTCAAATTTACTTCCAAGACTTGTTTACATAGTTGGTTACTGGGGAAGCTAATGAAGACAAGTCAATACTATGCTTCATTTAGTGTTCTTGAACCGCGTTCTTCTAAAGAACAGACGAATTAAAATGGTTCCCTAATTCAGCTCTTATTTGAGAAAAATCTTCTGTACCTTTCTGAAAACAGATTTTCCAGGATAATAATGTATTTTTTAAATATATTTTCAGGTAATTCTAGACAAAATTACAATTGAAGAGTGTAGCATGAAGTACCCTGAACACAGACATATGGTGAACGGTTTCGACCCTCAATCCCAGACGTGTTATAAAGACAGGACAGTGGCGAAGGATACTTGTCAGGTAACCTTACAAATTTTAATACATACTTTTGTTTTTTTTTAAAGGCAACTCCCATATTAGGAATTACTCCTGTGTCGTGGGAGACTTTACAAACATACAAACAACGGATACAAAGAACACCCAGACCAGACTCGGGTGGAAATCGAACCCACGAGCTATGGCATAGCAGTCACGGTCACTAACCACTAGGCCAAAAGGGCAGCCATACATCTATACATGGTACTTTTTATTTATTTATTTATAGTTGGTACACATTATTACAGATCTATCTATATATCATTATTAATACGTGAAGAGAATTCTGTGTCCCCCTTTTAAAGAAAATTTCGCGAATGTAGTAATAATCCGGGCGCCAGAGCCAAAAAATAACGCGAAAAGTGGTGGTCTTTTATAACAATACCATACTTGGCTGAAAATTTGAAGAAAATACGCAGAATAACAACCTAAAGTGTCTACTTCGACGGAGATACGCGTCATTGTTTTTTATTGCAAAATAACTTAAAAATCGTTTTTTTTTGTTTTCATTAAACATCTAGAAAAGTATTTGGCTTCTAGAAAAGCTTTTGGAGCAAAATGTTTAAAGCAAAAACTGTTTACTCGACGATTTTACATAAGGATTAGGCGTTAAAAATATTAAAAAACCATTTCCAATGTTTAAATTAATTAAATAAAATAAAATTAAAAGGGGTGAAAACGCAGGGTAGCGTTTTGCTAATACCCTGTAAATATCCGTGTTCTGATCTATGCCATGTTTGCATCTAGATAGTGCTGTGTATACAGACAAATGTTGGAACGAATTTCTTTATGTCACGTTACTTTTCAGACGTTTGGCGGATGGGGCGCTAGAGGTAAAAAGCGTTACCGCAACGACAAATGCTGACCGCGAGTTGATCTATTTTATTTACGCCATCTATGAATTCTGCGCGATGCTTCTGTACTTTGATGTTGTTTGTATACTAATTACTCATATATTAATTCGGGGAACTTTCACAGATGACGCGATTTCAATTTCGAATTTTTATAATATTTTGACATTTGATTATTGAGACAAACATATTTATAAATAGGATTTAGCCTGCGAGAGAATGAGATAGAATACAAGTATCTGTTTTTCTTATAATATTTGTCTTTGCGCCTGCGTACTACTAAGCTTTCAGAAAATGTGTCAATGTCAACGTGGTGTCAGTTTTGTGTATTTAAAATTTAAAATTCGTTGGTTAATTAATTTATGTTAATTATTTAACACATCTGTGTTAGTTTGATCAATAACTTTTATATAAATTATCTAAAATTAAATTTATTAACATTAGTAAATTATTTGTGTTGTTTTTATATTTTATTTCTCATTCTATCGTAGGCTACGTTTCTGAAGTTTCACTTCTGCCTTTTGTGAATTGCACACACATACACACACATTTTTTTTCTTGTTATTTTACCCAAGTTTCCATTTTATTATTTCAGGGCGACAGTGGAGGTCCAATTCAGATCAAAAGTAAATGGATGTATTGTATGTACACCGTGGTTGGAGTGACGTCGTTTGGAAGGGCTTGCGGCTATCCTGCTGAGCCAGCGATCTACACCAAAGTGTCGCATTACGTGCCCTGGATTGAAAGCATTGTGTGGCCTTGATTACTTCATGGATGGACTGTCGAGACCAGGAATAGACTGTTTTAAAACTTTTATAATTTGTGTATTATATATCTCTAATTTAATAACGACTATTACTAGCCCTTTAAAAAAAAAAAACCTCGCCCGCAGCAGGCCCGCAGAGTTAGATTGTGTTTTTTAATTTTTATCTCCAAAAATATGTCGCATTAAAAACTTTAAATGTCTACATTGTAGAGTAAAATAAAATATTAGCTTTCATTTAAAAATATTACCGATTGTAAAAAGGTTTACAGTTTCGGAGTTATGAATTTTTTTCCAACAAATGTTGGTTTCCTCCCTCCCCTCCCCAATTTTAGGATGGAATCATTTAGGGTTCATATTAAGAAATGTTCGTATTTACTATGGGCATGCTATTAATGTTAAACGGTCCAAAATTTTTCCATAGGAAAAAAGTTATGCTGAATACTTTTTAACTGGGGGTTGTTTTGGGGTCTATGGATCATAACTAGACCTCCTGTGAAGATTTTTTTGGAAAACTCGACAACTGGTACAAAACCAATAGGTAGACTTTTCTTCGAAAATCTACCTAAAACCGGGAGGTTGGTTGGTGTCGCCTCATACGTTTATGAGGCGACACCAACCAACTTGTCCCTACCTTTATGTGGCCTGCCGACGTAGGAAGTCGACCTTGACAAATGGCTCCACTCCAGAGTCTGAGTACAACGGTTACAGTACAGTACCGTAAAAAAAGGAAAGACTATATTAAGGTTATTTCTCATTAGTGTGTTATGAGATTGTAAACGGAAAATACGGAAAAATATATTTTATGTAAGAATTGAAATTAAAAGAATTTAATTTTTAAGCTGTTTTGTTATTGTTTAATCTCTGGAAATACGAGTCAAGATGCACCGGGGATTGTCGACAATCACAAATTGCGTTAGTGTAAGGCCGAAATTGTTTCATTAATTTATTTGAATCGAACATATACCGGCTTGTTGGAAAAGCGACAAAGCCACACTTTGTTTTATCTTTCCTCTGGTAGGCTATTTTTATAATTTTTTGTTATAGTGGCAATAGAAATACACCATTTGCATTGGTAGGCAGCCACACCCATTGGCAGATAGAAGGACGTACAGCAGGGGCTCATTAATGGAGTTCCGTATTCACCCTTTCGGCACGGAACCCTAAAAGTACAGCACGAAGAAATACAACTACAAATTGTGCGTTGTTTGCAATTATAAGTGCTAAAGCAGTTTGCCATTTCAGTTTTGATTACTGAACAATTTATATGTAATTAGGATTTTATTTGCGTGTAACTTGTGTTGAACTTGTAAAACATATATTTAATGCCTGGAAGGATGCCCTAGTTATCTTTTGCGGTTTATCCGAGGCATTTGATTGTGTTGTTCATTAAATTTTGATCAGAAAACTACATCACTACGGCATCAAAAACGCGGCATTGGATCTCCTTACTTCTTCTGTGATAGGATTCAAAGAGTCGATATTAGATAAAGAGGTAAAGAGAAGAGAGATAAAGGGTTAATGGAAAAAAATGGGAGTTCCACAGGGTTCTATTCTCGGCCGGTTTTTATACTTAATTTATATTAACAACTTACCTCATCTTGATCATCGATTGGAGATGATAAACTTTTTGATTTGAAATATCAATTTGAATATATAGGAACTACCACAACTGATACTAAATCTTTTGATGGACATTCGTCATTGTCCGCACATTTTTGAAATCGTGCAATAGTCTCTTTCATATGACTTCGTTTAGGAATAAACTACGTTAAAAAATTAAGGAAGGTAACTTCATGCCCACTTCTAAGGTCGGAAGAGTAGGTTTACCGCCTCATAGGCAGTCTTTTCCCGCAATCAAACTTAAAGTCACAAACTGATTTTCACGCGGGCAAAGCCGCGGGCACAGCTAGTCTAGAAATATGTATGTACCTATTACATACCTATTATTTATTATGTATATGGTGTATATGAATATGTTAAATGTTACAAAGTGATTACACTTGTTTCCCTGTATTACCTATCTAATTATATTGTATAATTATGTTTATAGGTCTCATTTACTAGTTTTTAGCCTAACATGTTTTGATTTTAACCTGGTCACTATTTTTTCATCCCAAGGTTGCCTGGAAGAAATAGCGTTTTGCGATAAGGCCACCCTTTGTACATATAAATTTTTGTAATCTTACTGTAAGCAATATTTACTGGTGTACAATAAAGTTTATTCTATTCTTTGTCCAGCAGTGGACGGCGATAGGCTGATGATGATGATGATGATCCTAGAAAGCTGTTTTCAGAAAAGTACAGAAAATTTTATCTCAAATAAGAACAGAGGAGTTAAAATGGTTGCCCAATTTGGGATTGGGCAACCATTTAAACTCGTCTGTTCTTTAGAAGAACGCGGTTCAAGAACACTTTGACTTGTTTTCATTAGCTCCACTCAAACTATATAAACTAAAATTGGAAGTAAATTTTAACCTACTTTTATTTGTCGTATCGCGTGACTAATGCGGCACCGAAGTATTAACCTAGGGTTGCACATCATGCAGCCGCAGGAAATACAAACAATCACTGCTGATAGGATCTGGAGGTTTCTCGAAGCCATAAGTCTGAGCAGTGAACTTTAAAGCAAGAGTGCGCTACAAAAGACCAGAAATGGTCGAGGTAGCACTAGGCACTGAAAATAAATGTAATAATAATTTGAAGGCGTGCGCGCAGCGGGATACATCTCGCTCTTTAAACTCGTACGCTTAGATCTTTTTAATAATAATAATAGTAATCATTTATTTCAGGCTGCATAATCTAAATATATATACTAAAACATTCTGTGTTAGTAAATAAAACTTAAAACTAAGTTAGTAACACTTCACTTGATCTACAAATAGTTGTCCTGACTTTGGGTGATCTTTGTGTCCATTGTTTGGTTGTTTGGAGTGCATGCTTGACCGTCAACTTGCGTAGACGCGTGCTAAACTTGCTTCTATGATTCTTACTTTAAAATCCCTGATTGGTTCAAGTGTGTTTTTCCGATTCTCGCTCTAACTTTAGACTGTTAAATGTGTTAACTCCACCCATTGGGCGTTGTTGAAGCGAGATAAATAGTTGTGACAGTGTTCCTAATCGATTAAGTAAATAATCAAGAACATAATTGGTTCCCCGCCAAAGTTCCCCACCGCATCCGAGTATCGTGTCATTGACCACCGGAACCGGACCATTGAAGCAGTGACCCGCAACATCAAAATAAGCTACGTATTAGAGCATCTGCTTCGAGTGCGTCGCTACACCTACTACGAACGCTAAGGTGGGGAGCGAACCAGTGGTTTGTGAGACGTCGCTGCCGCGTGCGCTACGCAGCGACAAGCGGCTACGAACGTTATTACTGTTGTTGTAACAATATTGGTTATATATTACGAGTTAAAGCTTGAAGCAAACGTTGTTTACAAATCCGCCTGATTATCTGATATAATGTCGACTATGCGGTCCCCTCCGCCAACGCCGACAGCATTGTATCAGACTCATTCGGATACAGATGTACCAAGCTCTGTAGATGAAAGTTTTAAGAATGTAACCAGTCGATACAAGCGACCAAGAGTGGAAAAATCGCCTCCGATTAGTGCGTACTTAAAATTTCAAAATGAAATGAAATGAATGTTCGAAGGATTTAAATCAAGCCAACTAAATAAATTATTAACCAATAATGCGTCAAAGTAATCTTGAGATTGAGACATCTATTGAGGCGATTAAACTAAGTTATGAAGACTTGAAATCTAAACTAGAGAAGCTTGAAAAAGACCGTATAGAATCATACAACTACATTGAAAAACTTGAGAAAAGGGTTGTGACTTAAGTAGAATATGCACGGAGATCGAAACCCTCCACATAAAACAGTCGCATCAGTCCTCGCCAGACAACTGCGTGGAGCATATATCAAAACTAATTAATCCCTTTTCCATCTTTCACTTGAACATACGGAGTATTACGAAAAATGATGACCAATTACAGGCTCTGCTTACGAATATGAATGTTTATTTTGAAGTGATGGTACTAACAGAATGTTGGCTTTCAAAAACATGTAATATCATGTCTTAACGGTTACATCTCTCATCAGTTATCATACACACAATATAACCAATCAAAACGACGGCATTATAGTATATACGAAGACTGATCTCAATTGTATTGTAATGGAGCCATAATACATTAAATAATTTAATTGCATGCTATGTACAAGCGGTAGTGATTTGGTGATTGTGGCCATTTAATGATCAACTTCTTTTTTACTTTAGTCAATTTTTTAAACGGCTTAAATGAATAAAATTGACCATCTCTGCAGCAGCGGTTCTTGTGGTTTATTAAGTAGAAGGTTTGGCATGCTGGTCACGTGCACGATGCATGATGGACCACAGCACACGAGCTCGCACCGCACCTTTGTAGTTATCGACTCGCGGTGTTATGTTTCTTTATTTGAATTTCAAACAATACAACAAAATATTACTAACGATCAGCTCATTTAAAATTGTTTGCGTAATAAGCGACATTAACATTAATATAAAATCAAATAGCATAGATGCAAGATCAAGCGATGATCTAAATTTTATAATATCACACGGTCTCTTAACAACTCATTTATTACCCACGCGAGCCGATAATTGCTTAGATCACGTTATGTTAAAGTCACCATTACAATCGGTTACTTTAGTTCTTGAAAGTTTTATAACAGATCATTGTCTATTTTATCACTTACAAGAAAAAAGCCTTCTAATGTAGCTAGTAATTATCGCAACAAAATCAATTACAGTACTATACATGATGAAATAATAAATATAAATCTTCTACCGGTATTGTTATCAAATAATGTCAATTTTGCTTTTGAATATTTAGTTACACAGGTACAATCACTTACAACCTGTCAGGCAAAAAATTAAACATTAAACCTTGGATTACGGCGGACCTTCTACGTTGTATCCAGCATCGTGATAACATGCACAAAGCACAAAAGAAAGATCCTACAAATATAAAATCAGTTACTTAAGATACAGAAATTTTATTAATAAGTAAAAAAATTCAAAAGAAGCTACGAACAAAACCTACTGCAAAAAGACACAACACCAGATCTACGTGGGATGCAATAAAAACTATTACACATTCCAAAACCACATTATCACCCGCAGTTGCACTTCTAAAAATCAAGGACTCTATGGGAATTCCCATAGAGTCGGTTGACGAAGTTAATAAGATTTTTAGTAATATAGGTAGCGAATTACTAAGTGCAGTTTCTAGTAGTCACAATACATCCCACACAACATCTTCTAGTTACCCTGCACATAATTTACATTCAAGCCAATGTAATTCACTAGTTCTATTTGATGTGGACTGTAGGGAGATGGAATCACTTATTAAAGACCTACGGAGAGACTGTGCTGTCGGACATGATGGTATCTCATCTGTCATTCTATAGGACTCATCCTCAATATTTGTCCCTCTGATAACACACATTTATCAACTTTCCTTTTCGAGTGGAACATTTCCAGACATTTTTAAAAAAGCCACAGTACATCCTATACACAAGAAGGTGATCTCAATGTAATTAACAATTACAGACCTATTCCTGTTCTGCCAGCTATGTCCAAACTAATAGAAAAAGCCTTAAACAAACGACTGACAAGCTATTTGGAATCAAAAAACATTATCTCATCAAATCAATTTGGATTCAGAAAACAAAAATCAACGGAAGACGCAGTGCAAAATTTTGTTAATGGTATAGTGGAAAGTCTGGATCAAAGAGAAAAGTATCTGGGGATGTTTTAAACCTCTCAAAAGCCTTCGACACGGTTTCCAGTCCCATTCTAGTGTCAAAGTTAGAAAGAATTGGCGTCAGGGGAACAGCACTGGCACTGTTTAAAAGTTATCTCACTAATAGAACTCAAGCGGTCAAAATAGGAAACTATATTAGTGCAGTTTTCTTAGTTACGGCGTTCCGCAAGGAAGTATTTTAGGTCCTACTCTATGCTATTTGACCTCCGTATTCCTAACTGTAACGTGATTACTTATGCAGACGATACTAATCATACGTGGTTCATCGTGGAAGGCAGTAAAATCTCATGCAGAAATTGCTCTAACAAAGGTCTCTACTTGGCTGTCACTCACTGTTTGGGCTGACTAGAAACACTAAGTTTATTTACTTTGTAACAACTTCCCTTATTTTTAGTACCCGAAAGGTAACCTACGGGACCCTATTACTAAGCCTCCGCTGTCCGTCCGTCTGTCAGAGGGCTGTATCTCACGATCCGTAATAGATACACTTTTGAAATTTTCACAGAATGTGTATTTCTGCTCTATAACAGCAAATAATAAAAATAAATGAAAGGGCCCTTTTATTTATTACTTTATATTATTTATGTATTTACTAGAAACGTGTTTTTTTTTACTCGATCTTAATATTTTGTTCGACGGTGGTACGAAACCCTTCGTTTGCGAGTCTGACTCACACTTGGTCATTTTTTTTTATTTAAAGGGCCAGTAATAAATCATTATTATATTAGAGATATCATCGCATTCACTTATTATACACAAATTATAAAGTTTTAAAACAGTCTGTTCCTGGTCGTGACAGTCCATCCATGAAGTAATCAAGGCCACACAATGCTTTCAATCCAGGGCACGTAATGCGACACTTTGGTGTAGATCGCTGGCTCAGCAGGATAGCCGCAAGCCCTTCCAAACGACGTCACTCCAACCACGGTGTACATACAATAGATCCTTCGACTCTTGATCTGAATTGGACCTCCACTGTCACCCTGAAATAATGAAATGGAAGCTTGAATAAAATAACAAGAAAAAAATTGTGTGTGTATGTGTGTGCAATTCACACAAGGCAGAAGTGAAACTTCAGAAACGTAGCCTACGAGAGAATGAGAAATAAAATATAAAAACAACACAAATCATTTACTAATGTTAATAAAATTAATTTTAAATAATTTATATAAAAGTTAATGGTCAAACTAACACAGATGTGTTAAACAATTAACATAAATTAATTAACCAACACGTTAATGACACCACGTTGTCATTGTCACTTTTCTGAAGGCTTCGTAGTACGCAGGTGCAAAGACAAAGATTATAGGAAACATGATATTTATGCTTTACTAACAGCGCGGTTTCACCTGCGTAAGTTCCAATCCCGTGGGAATATCGGGATACAAAGTAGCCTATATGTTAGTCCAGGTCTCGAGCTATCTACATACCATCGAAGTTTCATCGTAATCGCTTCAGTAGTTTTGGCGTGAAAGAGTAACAAACATCCATCCATCCATACATCCAAACTTTCACATTTATAATATTAGTGGGATTAGTGGGATAGTGGGATGAATATGTTTGTCTCTTTTTACCGTCACTTTTTCGTCTCATCGAAGTTCAAATCACAACGATAAAGAAGTTTCACTTCAACAAGGCGTGAGGTGTCTTTGGAAGTTCCTTTGCCTATATATAAATATATTTAATGGATGTGATGCACAGAAAATATACTGATGTGATGTGAAAGGAGCTTGTCTGCTTGTGTGTTGATGATAAAAAAGCAATGACAATATTGATATTACTTATAAAGTAATTAGTGCGAACGGTTATAGTGATTTATATGGTTTGAATAAATAATAAATCGTATCAAAATATTATAAAAACTCGAAATTAAAATTGTGTCATCTGTGAAAGTGTATACCACGGTACCATCTGATCTATGCTTAGTTATTTTTTTTGGCATGACGATGGAGCCGGCTGCACGCACGAAAAAACATGACTCGTGCGGCGTTACCTCGCTCTGAGGCGTTCCTATGACGTTGTCACGTTCAACTATCGTCTGTACACCGACTTTACAGACAACCGATTTTTTTTTATATTATAGGAGGCAAACGAGCAGACGGGTCACCTGATGGTAAGTGAATACCGTCGCCCATGGACCCCTGCAACTCAAGAGTCACAAGTGCGTTGCCGGCCTTCGAGAAAGGAGTACGCTCTGTTCTTGAAGGTTCGAAGGTCGTATCGGTCCGTAAAAACCGCAGGCGACAATTTGTTCCAAAGAGTGGTCGTGCGAGGCAAAAAAATTCTGCAAAACCGCACAGAGGTGGATTGCCAATTATCCAGGTGAAGGGGATGAAAGTTTTGTCGCATTGAACGATAGCGAAACGTTAGTTAGTACATAGGCTATTTCCACTGTTTCTGTCATATTAAAATCTTTTTAATTGAAAACTCTTTGGTTTTAAAAATCGAATACCATTTATTTATTTAAAAAAAGATTCTCGGTCTTGTCAAACTTGTTTAGTCGTTGAGAAAATGGAATTGACTCGAGAAAATTCAAGAGCGATGATTTATTATGACTTTCGAAGTGGTTTAACACTTGGAGCATTTGGTGATGAAGCCCCATCCAAAACCACAATTTATCGCTGGTTTGCTGAATTTCAACGTGGATGTGTCAAGCTCAGTGATGATCCCCGTCAAGGTCGTCCAAAAACTGCAGTCACCCAAGAAAACGTTAATGCTGTGCGTAAGCTGATTGAGGAAGATCGACATGTGACATACCGCGAAATTCAGGCAACTTTAGACACTGGCATGAGTCAAATACAAATAATCTTGCATGAACAATTAGGTGTAAAAAAGTTGTTTTCCCGATGGATACCGCATTCGCTCTGTGAAGAGCAAAAAGCGGCTCGCGTTACTTGGTGCGTCAGAACTCTCGAAAGATTCCACGCAGGATCCTCAAATGCTGTATACAACATCGTATCAGGTGACGAATCCTGGATATACGCGTACGAACCCGAAATAAAAAACCAGTCACGAGTTTGGGTGTTCGAAAATGAGTTAATGCCAACAAAAATTGTTCGTTCACGGAGTGTTGCAAAAAAAATGGTGGCCATGTTTGTCTCCAAAACCGGCCATGTTGCGACTATTTCTCTTGAGGGACAAAGAACGGTTAATGCAGAATGGTATGCTAGTATTTATTTGCCACAGGTCGTTTCTGAACTCCGTAAAGAGAACTGCAACCGCCGCATCATCCTCCATCACGACAATGCGAGTTCTCACACCGCGCACAGAACAAAAGAGTTTTTAAAGCAAGAAGCGACCTAAAGTCCTAACGATTTCTATACTTTCCCTAAAATAAAGAATAAATTGCGTGGTCAGAGATTTTCATCACCTGAAGAAGCTGTGGACGCCTACAAAACGGCCATTTTGGAGACCCCAACTTCCGAATGGAATGGTTGCTTCAATGATTGGTTCCATCGTATGGAAAAATGTGTCAAATTACGCGGAGAATACTTCGAAGAGCAATAAATACATTTTTAAATAGTAATGTTATGTCACGTCCTTGATTCCCGAAATTTTATGCAATCAGCTACTTCGATGGCGACGAACGTAGAACCGTACCGCACAAAAAGAATACCGCGTACATTGCGTAGCGCCAAATGAAACTATTGACTATAAATTCTTAACCTCGCATTTTTATGATGAACTGACTTTTGTATTGTGAGAAGTATAAACAGAAAGAGGTTATTGTAAGTTTCTCGAGTAGCTCAAACTTACACACTGTATACAGGGTAGTAGCAAAACGCTCCCGTAAACGAAGGCACAATATTGCTAATGACACCTTTGATGATGGGACAAAAAAACCATAGATGAGTCTATTTGTGGACATGTATGTTTCATAAATATTGTTACCATTAAATAATTACATAATGTAGTAAAAGTCTGTAAGTGCCCTTGCCGCCTGTGGCACAGGTTTACCCTAGTACAGGCAACCATATATTTTAAGCTAATTAATGTTACTAGAGATCGCCTTACGGTCGAATTTCGACCATGGTTTTTTTCATTGGCCAGTATAACTTGAGCTATCATTGTATAGACTTACTTACCATGACAGGTAATCACATATACTGGACGCGAGTAATTTCATTAAGCCGTTTACACATAATTTTTAAAGTAGTAAGATATTGTTTAAAATTTTTCTGCACTTCTTCTATACACACTGTAAATATTCCAAAAGTCCCGGTACTACTTTCGCGAAATTTTCTTAAAAAGGGGTACAAACAATTCTCTTAACTTAATTCTCTTCATATAAGTACCTGGTACGGTACGTATTAAAATTTTGTAAGGTTACCTGACAGGTATCCTTCGCCACTGTCCTGTCTCCATAACACGTCTGGGATTGAGAGTCGAAACCAATCAACATATGTCTGTGTTCAGGGTACTTGATACCACATTCCTCAGTTGTAAATTTTTCTAGAATTACCTGAAAATATATTAAAAAAATACATTATTATCCTGGAAAGCTGTTTTCAGAAAGGTAAAGAAAATTTTATCTCAAATAGGAGCTGCATTAGGGAACCATTTTAATTCGTCTGTTCTTTAGAAGAACGCGGTTCAAGAACACTATATGAAGCATAGTATTGACTTGTCTTCATTAGCTTCCCCAGTATCCAACTATGTAAACAAGTTTTGGAAGTAAATTTGAACCTACTTCTAATTGTCTGAAGGTCAGGAGGTGGATAGTGGAACTCTTCAGTGGCTACTAGTAAACCCTTCGAGTTTGGGCTCATATGATACGTTTTGACGAGTCCAATAGTTTTTTTTTGTTTTTAAAAGATTGGGTTAGGTATCAATGGTCGGGTGATAAAACCAAGACGGTGCAATTCTTTTTCAGTTTTTAACTCGTAGTTTTATTAAACTATGATTATTTCTGGTGACCATTGTTGCTGAAACTATATTTGTAGGAGAATAGAGTTCGCTGGCCTGGGGGTGACGGATGGGGTTGTCCGTTACCCTGGCAGAAGCAGGTCTGAGACGGCGGCGCGACGTGTTCCGAGCGCGCTTCTCTAAAACGGAGGGGGCAAGGCCCTACTAGACGAAGAAAGAAAGAAAGAAAACATATTTTATTTCTAAAATATCAACAACTTTTACATACAAATTTTTTATCTTTTAAAAAACACTTTTTGGCAAAATTATTATACTAAATAAAACATAATTTTATTAAAAATTGGTTGCAAGTGGCAACACTGCGAGGTCACGCACGACATGGCAACGTGGCATTCATTATTCAGACCACGGTGTGGCCACCTGTTCAAGAGGCGGCCAAGGTCTACAGGGGTTCTCGGAGTCTTCCTTCTCAGGGTATCCCGGGTCCATTGCAATAGACCCACATGTGACGGAACACCGTGTGGTTTTAGTCGGTTCGGTTTCGACATATCACTTCACCGTTACCTCCGGTGAAGTGATGACCCGTGGGGGTTTCCACACGAAAAACAAAAAAAAAAAAGGAGAATAGAGTTAGGAAGTTATAGATCGACACAAGCAGGCAGTAGATTTTGGTGTTTTCACCTAATTTACCTCGACAATCCAGTACATGCTGTGGCGTCTGTTTGGGCCGATCTATGATTTAACTCTAGCTTCAATTTAACGTTTATAAATGTCACTTAGTGCCTTAATTGAATAAATAATTTTGAGTTTGAATTTGAATTGAATTTAAACTTCTTAGATTTTTAAAATTATGTAAGTGTTTTTTTATGGTATACGGGCAATCGAGCTGACGGGTCACCTGATGGTAAATGACTACCGCCGCCCATGGGTACCTGCAACTCAAGAGTAACAAGTGCGTTGCCGGCCTTTAAGGTAGTAGTAGGGGAAATGTAGAAGAGGGGGAGAGAGGGGAGGAAAGGGTTAGGGCCTACGGTAACCTCACTCACTCGGCGAAAACCAATGCAATCATTGCTTCACTGCTGGTTTTCTGTGAGGCCATGATATCACTCCGGTAGAGCCAGCCCATACATGCCGAAGCATAGCTCTCCCACTATAGTTTGACAGCACGGATAGCCCAATTCTTACAGTGGCCGCCTATTCTCAACGCCATAGCTGTCCTGAATCTGGGTGTTTTTCATACAGCAAAAAATACTGTTTCGAAGGGATAGACTAAATCACTTTTACGCAAGCGGAGCTGTAGGCGAAATTAGGTCTAAATATTTCCTTACCTTCTGCATGATTTCAGAAAGAGAACCCTTGTACTGTGTGTGCCCCCAGCCGGTAGCGAGGACCCTCTGATCAATGACAGGGTCTCCAATGTGCAGACATGCAGGAACCACGTACTGACTCAAGGCTATTCTGAAATATCACAATAGAGGAGTTCAGATTATTGTTGGAAGTACTGTAGATTTCTTGTAGAATTTGAGGCACATGATTGGGGCAGTACTTTTACTCTACAGAAAACTGAGGCGAAGCGCGTCGCGGTGCATCCCTTCTGCAAGCATCTCGCTCAAGCAAGCAAGGTACCTAAAAGGTGTCCCTCTGTACGCTTACATCTTTTGAACTAGGCAACGGATTTCAATGCGTTTTCAATAGATGAAGTGATTAATGAGGAATGTTTATTTGTAAAATTTTATTACGGTTTTGTGTAAAATAGCTGAAATATGAGGATGACTTTTTAAGATGTCGGAAAAAATCAATATTACTTTGCCCGCTCGAAGCCGGGACGGGTTGCTAGTAGGTAATAAGCGAACAAGCGCTAAAAACATCTTTGACTGGCCTGTTGGTCTAGTGGTTAGTGATCCTGACTGCTGAGCCAGAGGTGAGCTGAATAATTGTGTGATGAACATGATCATTTTTCTGTGTTATATGTTTATCAGCAGTCTGGTAACCATAGGACAGGCTCTGCCTAGTTTGGGGTCCGACGACGACCGATGTCTTAAGTTATTATTATTATTAAATGACTGCACGAATGGCGCAATGGTTAAAAGGGTCGCCTCGCCACTACGCCGCGTTGAGTATTAGGGATTAGAATCCCACACAACAAAAAAATTTTTGATCTACAAATAGTTGTCCTCAGTTTGGGTGTTCTTTGTGTCCGTTGTTTGTATGTTTGTAAAGTACGGGAGTTGTTTTTTTAAACTAAAAAAGTGCCTTTTTCTCTGAATCTCCATCGTTTTAGTAGATGTTAACAAGTTTTATGTTTCCTTTATCAATAAATTACATAATTACGGTCGATTCTGTCCTCAGGGTAACCAAATCATTGTTTCTCGCGAATGTTTTTGTAAAACGTATTGGTATTGGGCTCTGTTTCCGTATATAGACTCATAGGCGGCAGATAAACTGACTAGTTGAGCCAGCCTAGCTCCTTCCAGAAGCACAGAAGCTTCCTGGGGCGTTCACAGGCTTCTAGGAGCGACCTCGCACCCGCGAGGATACTTGCCCATTGTGTTGCCACTCCCTAGCACTCCAGTGCGAGGTGGGCACCCCTTTCATCCGTGTTCATGTTAGGCACTATTATAAAATAATAATTATAATTAGTTTTTAGAAAAGAGTAAAATTATTGGTCTACTTACATTTTCTCCGTCTCCAACAGAGCTATGTCGTTATATTTAGATGGAGGCTTGTACTCTGGGTGTTTGATTACCGTCTTCACTTTATATATGTTTGCGGGGTTGTTAGCATCGCGTCTCGTTTGGGCACCTACTAGTACAAATTTCACATCTCCTCTAAAAAAAAAAAATAACAATAATATTGAAAAATTTTCGGAACAAAAATTTAGATCTCGTGTCACGGTGTTTGTGGTCGAACTCCTCCAAAACGGCTTGACCAGTTTTAATGTTTTTTTTTTGTATATTTGGTAGGTATGAGAATAGGTAAAGTGTTTTTCACCATCCCGCCCCAACCCCCAATTTTTTTATTGTTAAAAAAAGAAAAAAAGGCATTTCAACGCATGCCGGGTGCAGCTGGTATTCTATAAAAAACAAACTGTTCAGTCTTAGGACGTCACGTCACTATTATCTTATCTGTGGTCACGTCACCTTCATGTCAGAAGTGAAAACACACACATCTGTATTTGTTACATGTATCTGAGCGTAACGGTCACGCGAGTTCAGTGCTTTTTCCTCATATCAAAAGTGCCCAACGTGCCTAAATAAGTTTTCACTTCAAAAATTTATGTTTCCTAGTAATAACTGATGAATGTCAAAATCATCACTGACGCGAGCGAAGTCACATGCAGAAATTGTATAACAACAAAAAGTATACCACTTACACACTCCTGGCAAACGTACAATGTCCTGCGGTCAATATGTATTTATTGCTGATGATGGAGCCGCCACAGAGCCACGCAATTGATTGTTCGTTCTCTCCGTACCCCAGCATCGCCTAAAAGTTATGGATAAGTTGATTTTATTTCATAGAGGGGCATCCATTAATAATGTGTGTTATAAAAAGAGGGGGGGGGGGGGGGGGATAAAATCCAATGTAATCCTATTTCCACTGAGGGAACAGATAGAGAGGTGAGATATCTTTAAAGAAAAAATGTCTGGAAGGAAATTTTCTATGTTAGTTTCTCAATAAATATTTATTTTATCAAAAATAAACAGTTCACTATTTTATAAAAATGAGTTATTATGACTAGTTATACCGATAGCGTCACGCCATTGGTCGGTCTGACAATAGTGGAATGATACAAAAGGCTAGGCATGCATTACAAGTTAATAACAATCACTTGAGTGTTGATTGAGGTACAAATGACATAGCAGTTACTGTTATTTAGTGAATTTGATAGTTTATAGCAATAGTTGTGAGATTGTTACTGACATATATATACACTCAGAAAATGCAATGAAGTATTACTTAAATCCTATTATTAGTTCTTGAGATTAGCAAGAAAAAAATCTTTTTAGCTTTAGAATTGATTTTTAAAAAATATATCGTTTTGTAAATACACCTATGAGCAGGGGTTCGGGATTAGATTTATTTAAATAATTGGTAATTAACAACAATAACAATCATAATTCACAGTTATCAACAATTCTCACTTATACTCGCTTGTATTGTTCACTAATCTTCGCGCTTGTCACTCGCTGATCGCGAAAGTGAAATTTATAGAAGAACCGTCACCGGCGTCTTTTTATACCGGCGGTCTAATTTCACAAAACGTTCTAGAGGGTTCTTGAAGTTTCTCGATAATCTCGACTGGTTCGAAACCCCTCCAGAATCTTCTAGAGCATCGTGGAACTTTCTTGGAACATGCTATTCGTTAACAGTTGGCGCCATGCGTCTCAATTTAGGCAACCGTTACAAATCTATTAGTTCCGCTACTCGTTACAGATGGCGCCACGTGTCTTAATTTAGGTGAAGCCAACAATATAGATATTGTCAATGCAAATAGAAATATTCCCGCATAAAATTTGAACTTCAGCGGGAATCGTACCCACAACCCAACCACAACGTTGCAGGCCGGTCTACGGCCGCACCATACAGGTCGTCTAAACAACAAATATAATATTACCATGTGAGGAAACTCGTACTGTTGAGTGTTATTCCCTCCAACAATTAATTCATCAGCGTTATGATGGCAATGGTTGCTTCTGCTGAGGTCTCCTGTGAGAGCCACTGCCTTTTCGCAAGGAAACACCAACTCCGCTTGGTAATCGATACATTCTGGAATAAACCATACAACATGATGATGAATAGAAAGTTCTGGAAATAACTGAAAGATTCCAACAATACCACATAATACTGTAATTGACTTTGTATTACTAAACGTCATAACGGTGCGTTTTGTATAACAAATTGTGACGTCATTCTTTGCTATTTTCAAATAATTTATTTTTAGTGTTTGGTTTGACATTTAAAAATGATAACAAGCTTGATAATTCTAATAAATCAAATTATTTAAATTATTAATAATTGAATTTAAACTGTGTCAATTTATTTTCACACAAGTTTTAAATTTGGAGTCCGAAAATATGAGGCGAAAAATTAAGAAACTTTATTAAATAATAATGTATAATAATTTATATATAATAATGTATATGTTAATGCATGTATTTATCTTATATATATATATATATATATTTTACTCCTCGTTTCTATTTGTTTTGGTATTTATTTGTGTTTCATTTATTCTAAAGTTTATGATCTAAATTTAGTGCACCTACTTCACCCATTTCTACACCACCCTAGGGTAGACTGGTAGAGAATGCCTATGGCATTAAGTCAGCCATTGTACATTTTTGTGCATAAAGTTTTAATAAATAAATAAAAAAAAAACTGTATTTATTATATTTCGAATAAAAAACTATCTTATTGATCTATGTCTCTAACACACTATTTAACACTTAGACTGTGTCCAGATAACGGGCGTTGAACACGCGTTGTTGCAGTTCACTTCGAGTTCTGTATTCGTTGAAATTGGCCTTAAAAACAGAAACTAAATATAATAACTGCCCACACCTCACACACGGTCGTCTGATCCCAAACTAAGCAGAGCCTGTACTATGGAAACTAGATGGCTGATAAACATACTTTTATATTTCTAAATACATACATATTACAGATAAATTACACCCAGACACAGAACAAATGATCATGCTCATCACACAATTATTTGTCCTTTGTGGGAATCGAACCCACGATCTCTGGCTCAGCAGTCAAGGTCACTAACCACTAGACCAACAGGCCAGTCAAATTAAAACATATTTTTATTTGTCTATCAATTCTGGTTCATTAGTTGTATTTTGTATATCTTTTAAACATTAATAAACTGTGAGAAATGTATGAAATGAGGTGTCACCGAACTTATGCTTTGTGAAAAATAGTATATTGATTTTAATATAAATAGCCGAATTCTTTTAATAAAATCACGCGTTGTCGCGTTGAAAACGCACGAATGTACGGCAAACCAAATATATCAAGGCGGGCGGCCGTAGGCGCTGCGTCGAGCGCGCTTGTCAGGTCAAAACGCGTATTAGAATGTGAACGACTTCAACGCATCAACTAAACGTGGCCTTAACTTCATGAGAACTGTTAAATAATTTATTTTAGCCACAGAAATCTACCACCGTGGTCGATTCTAAAAGTAAGATAATATGCTGTAAATGTTCGAGATTATGTCGAACGAAAAGAACTCACTGTCGAATGCCTTCTGTCCAGTTTTCTTGGTCGTCATTGATGCAGGAATGGCTTCACACCCCCCAACCCTGTCGTCTTCGTCGACGTAGATAGGAGTATCTGGTATATATACTGTTGTGGTAGACAATCTGCGAAATAGGATTAAATATTGTCACAGATTAAATTATAAGTAAGTTTTTTATCCCTAGGCTTCTATATCTTACTACTATTTTAAATCTTAATCAATACAAATAAATAAAATTTAGGTGTCTGTTTGTAATATCAAAATAAAAGTTATTTTAAGCTCATATAGTTATTTGCATGATACTTACGTCTAAAAATCAGTTGATGACTATTTGATATGTTAATTTTTCGTTACCTTTGTGTCGTGGTGGCGACTGGAGGCCGCCATGTCGGGACTGTGCTAGCGTTCTCCACACAGCAGACGATTGGTGTTGTGCCAACGAAGCCACAACCCTGAAACAAGCGAAATCGTAATGTTTAAGTCACTCGTCGAGTTATCAGTTATAGAGTATCGTCCCCCCTATCTTATAGTGTGGAACCTCCCACAGGTTATCACCTCACCGAAGCTAACGGTGAAGTGGTATGTCAAAATTGATGTTCAGACGTTATCGGTCCAAACAGGTGGTTACCGAAGCACCTCGCGTCAGCCGATAGGTGAGACTAATATGTCATCTCTGCGAAATTGGACCTGCTAAAACAACTTGATGTTCATACGTTGTATCTCTATACGGCACAGGTGGCTTCCGAAGCACTTTGCTCATTCCAATCATCCGATAGGAAATACTGACATGTAAGGTCTTTTTACTAATCTTTCAGGACGCGTCTTACCGCCATAATTGTAGCGAGCTCTAGGTAATTATCTCGAATATAATCCTGATTACGATTGCTTACAGAATAAACTACCGTGGTATCTTGGCTTTGAGACTCGATGCGCCAGAATTGTAAGAGTGAAGCTTCGTCAAATTTAAATGTATTAAATCCATGTCAGCAGAGTGCAATACATAACATACATAGGATGGCAACTTAAGAGTGCTAAACAACCGTTTACAATCAGGCCGAATGTTAATTTTATACCTAATATAAAATGATGTAGGTTTCCTAAAACTACAATTTAAAATCCGTTTGGCCACAATCTTGTTTTAATGATTCTCATTAAAAAAACAGTTTTATGAAACCATTAACGCATACCGTATTTGTAGCAAAACAAGTTTTATTGATAGATTACTAGTTTAGGCATCCTATATAAATATGAATTGTTCGTAGAATGAATATGCATATTAGTCGCGGAAGTTAGAAAACAGATCAAGCGCTTGATTTTGTTATAGGATTTATTAAGGAGAACAAAAAATATGTACCTTGCGAATGCGATTTTTTTTAAACACTCATATTAACAATTCTGTACACGTATTAATAAATAGATAAATATAACAAATATTACTAGGTTAATAAGGTTAATAAAAAAATGAAAAATCTTGGCCTAAACTTAACTAGGTCAAGATTTTTAATTATTTTATTAATTTTACTTACTTTTGTTGACTTTGGTAAAAGTGGCGTCACTGTCTGTCTCGGTCGCTTATGGCAAACATGTTCACTATCCATCTCTCTCATCAATAAAAAACATTTGAACTGAGTAAAATGGGTTAGCAAAAATCGGGTTATTTGAGGTTTTAATTTTTTTACTACTTTTTTTTAGTATGAAACTAACAAGTATTGTACCATTTTACAATCCTGATTAAATGCGCAAACTTTTGATGGCAACGGCCAAGGAACTTTAGTACATTTTTTTTAAAGGAGGGCCTTTCAAAGTCGACAAATTTTGAAAATTTTAAATTCATAGTTTAACAAATAGTCTTAATTCTCGAAAACTTGGGGCAATTGTGTCATTATTTTTTACTGTGGTTCTAGAAATGTTATTTAGGGTTACGGTTCCAAAGTTTAAATGAACAAAAATAATAAAAATTAACCACGATAACCGAAAAATGGTTACAGTTTGACCAAATTTCTAGGTTTTTCTTAAATGCCGATAATTTCCAAACTGCATGGGATAGATTTTTTTTCTGATTTTTCAGATGATGGTTACAATCAATCCTGTCACCCCGTTTCGGCTTGACGTTGAGTTCTGGGACAACCTGTATAAGCTATATTATTGTAAAGTTTCATTAAAATCCATTCAGTAGTTTTTGCGTGAAAGAGTAACAAACATCCATACATCCATACATTCATACATCCTCACAAACTTTCACGTTTATAATATTAGTACGATGTATGCAAAATTCAAGGAAAATTGTTTAACTACTTTGTTTGTATATAATAGCTCAAATATTGAGGTAGGTTGCAGGCTATGTAACATCACGCTACGACCTTCAAGGTACGAGCAGTGACCATAAACGCAGGCGAAACTAACTGTGTCCGTCGCTTGCGTGTATATCTTGCGCGGAACTCTAATTATTATTTTTTAAAAGTAAAAGTAGCCTAAGTTACTCCTTATAACATCACCTATCTGCCAGTGACAGTTTTTTGGAAATCGGTCCACCTGTTCCGGATATTAGCCGGCACAAACAGACAGCAAAAAATTTTAAATTTTTAACGTATATATATTCGGATGCATTTACTAAAAAGCTGATATTATTAGATACAGACATTTAAATTTTATTGATTTCTATAGACATATATAGATGTATATATATTATGTAGATAGTAGATAATACCTGGGGTCTTTTTTTCTTTTTTATATCTTCAAGAGCTGATGGACATTTTGTTATAAGACTGCAAACTCCATTTGCTCCGGCAACAGAGCACGGTTCACCTAGAACACAAAACATTTTGGGATAAATTTTTCTAATTCGCCAATAAAAGATGAAAGATGTAATTATAAAATTTACAAAAAACAATGTAAAAGAGTATACGTCTCCTGGCAAAGTCTGATAGGGTTTTTAAGCAATTAAAATCTATAGTACTTATTTTAACTGAGGGTAAAGCTCGCGTGTACATATTTATGTTTTTTGGGCGGAACCCTAATTCTTTTAAAAAAATGAAAGAAACCCAAGTTACTCCTCATAACACCAGCTATCTGCCAGTGAAAGTCCCATGGAAATGAGCCAGAAAAACAAGACATTTTTTTTAATTTATTTTTTTGGTATAAGTATCGTGTAAACATTTACATGCGTTTAGTAAAAACCTGTTATGATGATATTACAAACAGATAACCACAACTAACACTGTTTATAATTAAGATGCATTTATTACTGTAACAAAACATCCCAGATTAAAACTAAACGAGGTCTTTGACAAAGAACTTCTTCATCCAGAATAACAGAGTTCTTGATAAACATTGTAGCGACCATTAAGAAAGTAAATAAAAACTTCATTAATAACTTTTTTCGTTTCGTCGGTTGAATTGTTTGATGAATTGTTTTTTTTTGTGCCTGATATAATGAACTGCAGGTCTCCGTCATGTTGTAGTACCATTAGAACTACATATGTGTGCCAAATTTCAACAAAATCGGTTCATAGGTGAGAAGTCAATGGGTGAAAATTATTCATAGCCCTTTTTTTTCACCCTTAAGGTTGAAATATTTATTTGAAATTTAAATGGAGCCAACTTTGAAATATGCCCTATCCAATACAAAAAGAATTATTGAAGTCGGACAACCCTGTTAAAAGTTATGAGTGGCCATATATGAAAATATATATACGGGTTGACTTAAGACCCTCGTCCGTTTTTTCACCGGTAAAAAAAAATTAAGTTCATTATTTAGCACCCCTTTTTCAGCAACTTTTGGAGTACGAAGTGAAGTGATTAGGTTGGTTATCCTAGGGTGCTGGCTATGAAAACCTCCCCGTGGTGCACCCTGGGCAACGTCGGCGATGGTGCTTCTTTTGTTTCCTCCCTCTGGAGGGGGCATCATCGCCGCCGGCTAATATTCTGGCGAGGGGCCTGCCTCTAAGGCCACTCTATGTTTTTCCGTCTGCCCTCTGATTCATGCAGAGGGTATTGTATGGAGAAACGAAAAAAAGGGGCGACGGGTTCGCGAACTCTGAATTTACTCAGAGATAGTGGACACAGGTCTAACATAGACCACCGATCGGCCCAACCGTAACCCTGCCCTTTAAAGGACAGACACGGAGGCTCCTTGGAGCTACGAGGAAGAAAACCTCTATAAAAAATAACTAACGTGGGGCGGAAGGGTTTGCCGTCATTGGAACTCTTCAAGGACGATGGGCACTGGTCTGATACAGGCTGCCTTTCGACCAAGCCGTAATCCTGAATTGACAGGACCGGTGGTTCACCGGGACCGCGAGGAAGAAAAACCTCTATAAAAAATAACCCCAATCTCACGCTCTGACGCCTGGCAATGGGATGAATGGCTGAGGGGAACTCAGTCTCGAAGGCGTCCCTGTCGGAGGACATAAAACTCATACACAATGGCAGAGGTTAATACAAAAGTATCTACCCAGGAGGGTCCCAGACGCTGCTTGTCTGGGGAATCCCTCCCGGAGCCAGTTGGCTCCGGCAGCTCCCAGTCGTATTCTGGGGGGAGCAACCAATGCCCAAACAGCCCGTCGGTCAGCTGTAAATCGACCACCGAAACAAGCGCGAAGGTCGCGATATTAGAGGGAGACCAATTAGATGTGGTGATGTCTGACAGCCAGTCGGAAAAAAGTCAGGCGAGCTGCGCAGCAGGGGCTACATCGAAATTCTGGCGAGGCGGAAAACGACCGCGGCCTACAAATCCCGAAAAGGGCCGGAGCAGAAGCCGCTCGGGCTTAGACTCTGCCTCCTCTAGCGAAGCTGACGACACGTTGCCAGTCGCAAAAATGCCAAAAGCACAACGTGGTAGAGGCCGACCGCATACAACCGGCGCGTACATCGGCGCTGCCAAGGCGCGTAAAGAGGCAGCAGCTCTTCGGGCTGCCGAAAAAGCTGCACAGGCGGCAGAACAGGAAGAGCGCCTCAAAAACCTGTTCCTCAACATTTCCTCCAAAAAGGGGGAGGTACAGAAGGGAAGGCTCCGGGGACAGACATCTAGCAGGACTTCCCTCTCCTCGACAGAGGATGGTTTGGCTCCTGACTGGGGGGTACAAATAGGTGAGGCGTTAAAACGCATTACGGAAATGGCCAATCTTTCCAAGGTTCCGAAACGCACTTGCCAGAAGACGCTGATGGAGGCTGCCTCCTCAATCAAGGAGGCGATGGAGGCGCTTCTAAAGTGTTCCTCCTCTGAGGAGACGGTCAAGCTTCGTCAACATATTGACCACCTTGAAGCGCGCCTGGCCGAATCGGAGAAAGCCAACAAGGAACTGCAAGAGGAGATGCGCGCCTTACGAGACGAAATTCGCAATGGACGTTGTGAAGGAAGTGCTACCGCCGAAATGATAGCAATCCCACAGCGGGTAGAAATGACATCAGATGCTGCCATTTCTAGGATAATGGCGGAAATGGAAAAGCGCATTATGCAGCGCATCTCTGCGCTGGAAGGGATAAAAGAGCGTCCACCGCTGGCGGCACCCAGAACAGTGTCATACGCAGCAGCGGCCAAAACAAGCCCTAAAACCGGTCTAAATGAAAAAGCGGCTGTTCCAGAGACAATAACAACACCCTCTACAGTAACTACCTCTGTTCCAAAGGTGAGGAAAGGAAAGAAACCAAACGCTTCTCCTCTGGGTGTTGGTGTAGCTTCCACGCAATCCTCCAACAACGAGACCTGTGAAGTGTTGTGGTAAATGAAAGACATTTGCACTCGGTAACGTCTCGATTTATTCTCCGATCACATAGACTGAGCGTACACGATCTTAACATAATGCTTACTTAGCTAATCCTGAGTAAGGTGTGGTTACACACATACATAATAATACTTACGATACTTGCTTACACACACTACACCTCCGGGGGTATAAGAAAAAAAAAAAATAGAGCTCTTAATTTTTTTTTTACAATATGATTACGACAACTATTAAAAATAAAAATACAAATATATCTTATTTACTATGAAACATTTTAGTTCTGTCCTTATGAATCAATTCGATTTTATTTTGTTTTAGAATTTTGACGTTGGGGCCCATATCCTCTAACACAATATACGGGCCTTCAAAAATATTATCCAATTTCTTTGTTTGTTCACTTTTGACTAAAACTAAATCGTTTTTATTATAAGTAACTGGATTACATTTCTTATCATAAGCTAATTTTCTATTTTGCTTACTTATGTCTAAATTATGTTTAGCTTCTTTTAGCGCTACTTGTAGCCTATATCTTAAATCTAAAGAGTAATCATTGGGGTTATATAATGGTTCTATTCTATTACAATTCTTAATATTACTAGGAATATTACATCTCCTGCCGAAAATTAGTTCGAAGGGCGTGTACTTCGTCTCTGAGTGGACGGTGTTATTATAACTGAAACACCAAAATGGTATCCAGTGTGACCAGTCATAGCCGTTATCGCCTGAATAAGTCCTTAGAAAAGCGCCTAAATGCTTATGAGCATTTTCGAGAGAACCGATCGATTGATGGTGGTATGCTGTGGACGTTAATTTTTAAATTTTTAATAATTTGCAAACTTCAACCAAAGTCCTTGCAATAAATTCTGAACCTCTATCAGTAGCTATAACTTTAGGTATACCGAAACGTAAAATAAAATTTTGTATAAATGATCTTGCCACAGTTACGGCTTCTTTATTTTTTATAGGATATGCCTCAATAAATTTAGTTAGCTCACATTGAATTGTAACAAGGTAACAATTTCCATTCTCGTCTTTATCTAATGGACCTACTAAATCTAAAAATATTTTTTCAAAACTTGACGACGCAGTTGTTGTGATCGTCATCGGCTGTTTTGTGTACCTACTATATTTAGTCTTCTGACATGTGGAACACTTTTTTACAAAATCAAGAACATCTTGATCGATACCTGGCCAGAAGTATCGTCTCTTGATGTTGTTAGTCATTCTGCGGACTCCAGCATGTCCACTGGTAGGTAGTAAATGAAAGTCATTTAATATACATTGTTTTTCACTATCGTTATCTATTCTTTCTATTCCTCTTAGTATGCATACTTTCGGACTGGTCCAATCTTTTAATGTTTGTATTTCACTACACAAACCTTTTATAAACTCTTCATTTTCATTATTTTTAACTATGCATACTTCTTTTACTTTTATTTTATAGCTAAACTTCTCTAACTTAGTCACAAATTCGGCTCGCGAGAAATGTGCCGTAAAGTTGAGGTTTACACATAACAACATTTTACTAGGGATGTAAGCGAGACACTCGTCTTCAGCACTTATCAAGTTATCTTTCCTATATTTTTCCACTTTTTCTTTCTCTAGCAAAATCATCTCCACGACATCACTCGGCTTCCTCAGTAATTCCACGACTCTAGGCTGATCAGACCCTTCGTCGGCGGTTTTACTAATTGGCGGTGATTCATTCTTACTCTTCTCATCCATTATTCTTTTTTGTGCTCTAGTCATGACATTTACTTCTGAAATTTTCTCATTCATACTTTTTAATTCACTAGAAGTCACATTTACTCTAGATAATGCATCCGCGACTACATTATCCTTCCCTTGCACATACACTATTTTAAAGTCGTACTCCTCTAATATTAAACGTAACTTCAACAGTCTGCTAGCGGGATCTTTCATGCTAAACAAATAAATGAGTGGTTTATGATCTGTCATTATAGTAAAATGCCTACCGAATATATACGGCCTAAAGTACTTTATTGCCCAGACTATAGCAGTAAGTTCTTTTTGTATGGTGGGGTAGTTTAATTCTGCCTTATTCAATGGTCTACTAGTGTATGCTACGGGTCTTAGGTCACTGTTACACAAAACTGCACCGATCGCTACACCTGATGCGTCGGTCTGTATTATGAATTCGTTAGCTTCTGAGAAATCTGGGTACTGAAGTATGGGTGGGCTAATTAACTTTTGTTTTAAGGTCTCGAAAGAGTGTTGACATTCGGCTGTCCAATTGAAAACTGTATTCTTTCTGCACAAGTGATTTAAAGGCAATGTTATCTGTGCAAATGATGGTACAAATTTACGATAGTAATTACAGAATGCTACAAATCGTTTCACTTCATCTACATTTTTGGGTACCGGGTAATTTTGTAAAACTATTGTTTTCTTTGGATCTGGTAATACTCCATCAGCAGAAACTAAATGTCCAAGATACAATATTTCCTTTTTTAGAAATTGGCATTTTTCCGGATTTAGTTTTAAATTTACTTTTCTTAACCTTTCGAGTACATCGATCAAATTTTTATTATGAGAATTTAAATTTCGCCCAAAAATAATCAAATCGTCTAGGTAAATAAAACACTTGTCATACGTCAGACCAGACATAGCTATGGACATTACTCTGCTGAAATTACTACAGGAAGTTTTTAGTCCCATTGGAAGACGCTTTAATTGATACTGACCCGAGCTAGTAGAGAAAGCAGTATATTTACGACTTTCAGGGCATAAACTAACTTGATAATAACCTTGATTTAAGTCTAAATGAGTGTAATACATTGAGCCTGAAAGTGAGTCTAAGATGTCGGTGATGTTTGGTAGCGGGAACTTATCGTCGACTATTACATCATTGAGTTTTCTGTAGTCCACTACCAAACGCCACTTTTTACTGCCTTCAGACTTTTTGGGAACAAGTAGTACAGGACTGTTCCACTCGCTGGAGGACTCTTCTATTATGTCGTCTTTCAACATTTGTTTAATTTGTCTATCAATCTCTGGCTTCAATGATTGAGGTGATCTATAAGGTTTAACATATGTAGGACTAACGTTTGCTTTTAGTGTTATGGTTTGTTCGTAAACGTTGGTGGTGGCTAGCTTATCTCCTGGTAGAAAAAACACATCTGAATATTTAGTACAAATCGTTTCGAGAGAACTCTTTTCTTCTGAATTAAGATGATTTAATTTCAACAACGTTAGCAGAGTTTCGGCCCTATCAGCATTGGCCTTAGATTTTTCAAAAGAAAAAGTATTATACTCGCTTAAAAATTTTACTTCCGGTTTGAAGTTTTCTAATCTTACTTCTTGATCTCTAATATTTAGTATTCTGATCGGTATCCTACGATTTTTAGGCCTAACTATAGCTCCTGCTATAAAAATATCTTTATCTATCTCTCTCGAGCAAACAACATAATCATCTTCCGCTTCAATATCTAATTCTACGAAATGGGTCGATTCACTTCGGGCCGGTAATACAAGACAATTATTATTAGTAAACGTTAAATCAAGTCTAGGCGAAATAGGTAAATAAAGTAGTTTACCCGCGTGATTAACCACCAACACGTTGGTAGCTAAATCGATATTACAGCCATAAGTAGATAGAAAATCTAAGCCTAAAATACCAGTTGCCTTGAAAGGTAAATTTTGAAAAACGTAAAATTTATGAAAAAACGTGTCATTATTTTCTGTAACAAGTTTCAAGGTTACATATCCCAAAGAGTTGATCTGTCCTCCAATGCCGTTTATAGTAGTGCTATCATAACATATACGCATCGAATCGGGTAATTAATTTTTCCTAATAATAGATATTGACGCACCCGTATCTACTAAAAATGAATATTTTCTGTTATGACAATAAAATGTTACAAATTGACATCGTCCCTTACAAGCCAAAATATAATTATTAAAATCGAAAAAACTGCCTTTTGGTCAAATTTTGTGAACTTTCATTTTCGTTAGAATTTTGGGAAATGACCTCTTGCGCCGATGCTTGCGCGGGTCGTACTGCTTGCGTTGAAAATACATTATTACGGCTGATATTATTTCCTCGCCTGTTACCACGATGGTAATATCGGCTGTTGTTACTATTCGCCTGTGAGAAATTTCTACCGCGGTAAGAATCCTGAAATGACCTTCCGTAACCACGGCGGTTATAACTATTAAAAGATCCATAATTGCGACCACGTTGACCTTGACCCCTAGGTCCTGAAAAAGGTGTAAACTTACCTCGACCTCTTCTCGAATACTGCATGACGTCTGGCTTAGAGGACGTAGAAGGCGTTGATACATCCTCGTCCTTAGCACCTTTTATGGCGTCCTTGAGATTACTATAGTTGCGAGCGGTCACTATGGTGCTTAGCCTTGAACTTTTCAATCCATCTGAAAATCTCTTAATGGCCATTTTCTCATTTAATGGCTTTAGAATCGCGAACTTTGATGAATCGCCGTCTGCTTGTGAGATGGTTAAATCGGTAAAAAGTTGTTCTAATTCAGAACCGTACTCGTCAATTGACCTAAAACCTTGGTTCAAATTTTGGAGGCGGGACTGAATAGCGGTAAAAGATTTTGTAGTTAATAAATGTTTCCTTAAATCCTGAATTAAACTAGAAACGGTGTCATAGTTATCCGATAAACGGAGCTTAGCGTTCTCAGATAGGCGACCTTTAATTACGAATTTTATTAAAAGCTTTTGTCCTAAATCGTCTAACATATCCGCATACATTTCCACTGCATCAATCAACCGTTTTGTGGTATCCTCCCTACCATCCATAAGGGGAATCAAGTTACACGCCGTTCGAATGTCGAATTCCATTCTTACTACTTTACCTTCACTAACAGGGGAAGTACACAATTTACTTATCTTTAAAAATATACTCTTAATATTATCAAAAATGGTAGATAATTGTGTCACTAATTCGGGTTTTAAATCATGCGATATTTTAGAGTATAATAATTGCGCTTCACTGTATAATTTCTTAGCCTCTTTCAACTTATTTATCGCAATAGAACCCTTAAATCTAGCTTGTCCTTTCTTTATTAAATATTTACTAATGTCCACTAAATCATCATATATTCTGCTAAAATCATCGGCCATAATCTAAAAATAAAACTAAGGAATGTAATGTCATCATTCTAGTCACTAAATATATTCATTACATTTCTTCGAACTGTCTTCTAAACAGAGATAGCAATGCGAAAACATTCCATACACGGCGCAGGGTATCGGGTTCGGCGAGTCACCGTGCACGATTTATGAACTGTTACATATTATTACAATAAAACCTTATACTAATTACTTACTTGTTAATAACTCGAACATATATTTTATCGCACGCTATCGTTATTTTTGAATCATAGGTAAAGTTTACTAAAATCATATGCCTACAGTGGCATCACTTGGCGTTATGTATATCGATTTAAAGTTCTGTAGTATTTATTTTCATGATAGTCCACGTATTAAAATTAAGCGCACTTCATTTTTGTTTCAACCTCATGTTAACACTGTGTAGTCTCTCATGTTGAAGCTACTGACCCAACACAATTTAATTCACGGCAACTTAATTTTAGTCTGTTTTTTTTTTTTATATTTTACTTGCACGGGATTCCGGGAGCTGCGACATCATCACGGGGAGCGTTCTTGAAATACATTGAGGTCTGCCTGCGACGTATAGACCTGCGGTTCATTTGCCTCTCCATCCACTTGACATGCATCTTCTTGTAACATTTACAGACAGCATAGCCTGCCGCCGCCAGTAGGACGATTGTAATCAGCGTGAGGAGGATATTTGACGTGCTGATGCTGGAGTAGAACTGCTCGGTTGTTGCACTATTTTTCCCGTTACCAGCCGCCGTTTGCGCGATGATCGTCTCTTCTCTCGTTTGAGTAGATTGACACATGATTTGTAATATGGAACCACTTATTTTGGAGTAATGTCCGTTTTTCTAATCAAACTTGCTTTTTTTTTTTTTTTTTTTTATTTGTCCAAATTTTCACTCGCGGTGTGACCTTGAATGGCAGGGTCGCAATGAAGTGTTGTGGTAAATGAAAGACATTTGCACTCGGTAACGTCTCGATTTATTCTCCGATCACATAGACTGAGCGTACACGATCTTAACATAATGCTTACTTAGCTAATCCTGAGTAAGGTGTGGTTACACACATACATAATAATACTTACGATACTTGCTTACACACACTACACCTGGGAGGTGGTGGGAGCCAAGAAAAAGGCGAAAAAGAGCCAAAAAAAGGTGGCCAAAAAAAGCGCCAAGGCCGGCGCAGCAAAGGCTCCCAAGAAGCTCCGAGCCCCGCGTTCTACAGCTGTCGTCCTTACTTTGACGGCAGAAGCCACAGGGAGAGGCGTAGGATACGCTGATGTTCTTAAAAAGGCTAAGGCCTCTGTGGATCTGAAGGTCCTAGAAATTGACGGGGTCCGATGCAAAACGACCCGCACTGGAGCTCGTCTCCTAGAGATCCCCGGTGCCACCAGCGGCCCTAAAGCTGATGCCCTCGCGACTAAGTTGAGGGAATCTCTAGATGCAGCTGACGTAAGCGTGTCCAGACCCACCAAATGCGCAGACGTGCGCATTTTGGGCCTGGATGATTCGGTGACAGCAGATGAGATGGTGTCCGCTGTGGCAAATGTCGGCGGCTGCGCTCCGGATCAAGTAAAGGCTGGAGCAATTCGTTTCGGTTCTGGAGGTCTAGGGACGGCAGTGATCAGCTGTCCAGTTGCAGCGGCCCAGAAAATCACAGATGGTCACAGCCTATTAATTGGGGGCTTCCTCAAAGCACAGGTGCGGCTGTTACAGCCCCGCCAAACCAGGTGCTACCGGTGTTTGTCAGTGGGGCACGTTGGGGTGAAATGCACAGCGGAAATCACGGTGGGAGATCGATGCTTCCGCTGCAGCCAGTCTGGACATAAAGCTGGAGCCTGCAATGCCCCACCATGTTGTTACAAATGTACAGCTGAAGGCAAACCGGCCAATCACCGGGCAGGTACCAAGGCTTGCTCTACATCAAGGCCAAAGACAGGGGACAAACCAATTGCTCTCCAGCTTAACGGAACAAGGATAGATGCCACTGGAGAGCAAGTTGCTCGTTCACAACGCGGTGCGGATATGGACATTCAATAATAGATCAACATATCCGCATCCTTCAGGCGAGCCTAAATCACTGCGCTCATGCCCAGGATCTTCTGCTCCAGAGCATGGCGCAGTGGTCTATCAATGTCGCTGTTATCGCCGAGCCGTATTTTACCCCTCCCGGTGATATCTGGGCTGGGGACCTGGACGGCTTGGCGGCAATTGTTCACGGCACCGCTGCTGGGACCTCCCCCTTTGCAGTCACTGCCAGGGGATGGGGATGCGTAGCGGTAGCTGTCGATGAGTTTGCGGTCGTGGCCGTCTATTTTTCGCCGAATCGTATTCTAGCAGAGTTCGAGGATTGGCTCACTCAGCTCGCTGTCGTCATCGAGGGGTGTCGACCTCGCCCTGTTTTTGTCCTGGGGGACTTCAACGCTAAGTCAACTGCTTGGGGTTCCCCTGCCACAAATGCGAGGGGCGAGGTACTGGAGGAGTGGGCCGTATCATGTGGCCTAGTCCTCCTAAACCGGGGTTCTGTGGCCACGTGCGTACGTCAGCAGGGCAGTTCGATTGTGGACATTTCTTTCGCAAGCCCTGCTCTGGCACGCCGTGTCCGGGACTGGCGTGTCATGGAGGAGGTGGAGACGTTGTCCGATCACAGATATATTCGGTTCGACGTCTCTCCCCTGATCTCTGATGCGTCGGTCGCAGTGGTTTCCTCTGGTCCGCGTTGGGCGCTTAAGCATTTGAATCGCGAGCTCCTCCTGGAAGCCTCCATCGTAAAGGCCTGGGTGTTTGCACCAGACAGGCCTGTTGATGTTGATGTAGAAGCAGAATGGTTCCGGGAGGCCATGTCGCACATTTGCGATGCGGCTATGCCTAGAGTTCAAAACAGACCTGCGAGGCGCCAAGTGTACTGGTGGACGCCGGAGATAGCGCGAATGCGGGAAGAATGTGTGATCGCGCGCCGCCAGTACTCAAGGTTCCGCAGGAGGCGTCGCCGCCCGAATGATGCGGCAGCACGTGAGACGGAGCTTCTTCAAGGTTACAGGGAGACCAAAAGATCTCTTCAAGCGAAGATAAAGCGGGCCAAAAGGCAGGCTCGTCAAGAGTTACTGGAGACTCTGGACCAAGATCCGTGGGGGCGCCCCTATCTTTTGGTGAGGGGCAAACTGCGTCCGTCAGCACCTCCACTAACCCAGAGTCTCCACCCAGAGCTGCTTGAAGATGTCGTGGGCTCCTTGTTTCCGTCTCAAACGGTGGAGCACACCCCTCCACCGATGGCTCCGTCCCAAGCGCCCGACGCTGGAGATGACGACAGCGTACCCGATGTCACTGAGGTAGAATTGAGGGCAGCGGTGCAACGGCTTAAATCGAAGAGCACCGCCCCAGGACCCGATGGCATTCCAGGCCGAGCATGGGTCCTTGCCCTTCAGGCTCTCGAGCCCCGACTTAGAGGGCTTTTTAGCGCATGTATCGAAAGGGGCCAGTTTCCGAAACTGTGGAAGACGGGGAAACTGGTCGTAATCCGTAAGGAGGGCCGCCCGGCAGACTCGCCAGCTGCCTACCGGCCCATTGTATTGCTCGACGAGGTGGGTAAGATCTTTGAGCGAATAATCGCGGGTCGCCTCATCGAGCATCTCTCTAGAGTGGGGCCGGACCTATCGGATAACCAGTTTGGTTTCCGTAGGGGGCGCTCCACTGTGGATGCGATCATGCGCGTTAAAGCTCTGGCGGAGGAAGCAGTGTCTCGGGGCGAGGTGGTGTTGGCGGTGTCTCTTGATATCGCCAACGCGTTCAACACCTTGCCCTGGAGTTGCATTAGAGAGGCACTTGTGTATCACGGAGTGCCTCTCTCCCTCCGCCGCATTGTCGGGGCATATCTAACAGACAGAGCCGTAGTCTACCCGACTCGGGCAGGATACGGTTGGCGAAACATGTCGTGCGGTGTTCCGCAGGGGTCAGTGTTGGGCCCTCTCCTGTGGAACATCGGCTACGACTGGGTGCTGCGCGGTGTGCTCTTAGGAGGTGTTGTTGTAACATGCTACGCCGACGACACCCTCGTGACGGCGCGAGGCAAGACGCACCGCGACGCGACCATAAAGGCCACGGCCGGGGTCGCTCAAGTCGTTACGAGAATTCGGCGGCTGGGTCTCCAGGTGGCTCTCAACAAATCCGAGGCCCTCTGTTTCCATGGCCCTCGCAAGGGACCACCTAGGGGATCCGGCATTATTGTGGGAGGTGTTCGCATCGGCATCGAGTCCTCGATGAGATATCTGGGACTCGTTCTCGACAGCCGATGGGACTTCGGACCCCACTTCCGAAGTCTGGCCCCCAAGCTTACGAGGGCGGCGGCAGCGCTCTCACGGCTACTACCTAATTTGGGGGGGCCCGAAGCCTCCTGCAGGAGACTATACGTTGGAATCGTGCGGTCCATGGCCCTATATGGGGCACCAATCTGGGCGGAGACCCTGACAACCCGCAATGTTGCAATCTTGCGACGTCCACAACGGGTTATGGCTGTCAGGGTCATAAGAGGATACCGCACGATCTCTTTTGAAGCGGCGAGTCTCCTAGCCGGAACTCCGCCATGGGACCTGGAAGCGAAATCCCTCGCATCACTGTACCAGTGGCGCAGGGAGGTGCAAGAGCAGGACCTGGGATCTGCCCTCTGTGATATCGAGGCGCAACGGTCTCAGCTCCGCCAGGTGCTCATGGCCCACTGGAAAGAACGACTTGAGCGACCGAGCGCGGGGCACGCCACAGTTGAGGCGGTAAGGCCCGTCATGGAGGATTGGCTGGAGAGGCGACATGGCGCTCTCTCCTACCGGATGACGCAGGTGCTCACCGGACACGGCTGCTTCGGGAAGTACCTGTGTCGCATAGGCCGGGAGCCAACGTCTGTGTGCCACCACTGCGGGGGCTGCCGCGAGGATACCGCACTCCACACTTTGGTGGAGTGCTCTGCGTGGGCGCAACAGCGCGCTGACCTCATGGCGGCCATTGGTGTGGGTAGCCTCTCGCTGGAGACCATGATTACGTTCATGGTCCAGAGCGAGAGTGCGTGGGATTCCGCCGCCTCATTCTGTGAGGTAGTGATGGATGCCAAAGAAGCGGCGGAGAGGGAACGGGAGAGAACAAGTACTCTTCCGTACCGCAGAAGACGCACCAGGCGCCGGAGAGTGCAAGACGATCTCCGGCCTCCATGAGCGCTTGCCTGGGGGTGACGGAAGGGGCTATCTGTCGCCCTAGCAGAAGCAGGCCCGAGACGGTGGCGCGACGTGTTCCGCGCGCGCCTCTCTAAACTAGAGGGGACAGAACCATCTGCGCCTCAAAGTGGGGTCGCCTGGTTTAACAGGCGACCAAGTCTGCTGGGGTTCACAGGGATTTCCTTTCTAGGGTACACCTGAGGCCCCGGCTATAAGACCCGATGACGGAACACTGTGTGGTTTTAGTCGGTTCGAGTCCGACATACCACCTCGCCGCCTGGCCTCGGTGAGGTGATGACCCGTGGGGGTTTCCACACATTAAAAAAAAAAAAAAAAAAAAAAAAGGTTGGTTATCCTAAACCACTTGCTTATAATAAATATAATAATATAAGCGAAACGAAGCGAAGCAGAGAATACTTGTTCGACTATCAACAATTAAAGGGCTTGAGCAACAAAGTAAACAAATCTTTATTTTGTACCAAGGCGATAACAAAATGCGGAATGAATTCTCATACAACGAGACACAGTATTTATATAGAAAAACAATTAATAATAGTAAAGGTTCGCGCTTGACACAATTTTACAAAAGGTTCGGTCCTGGAACTTTCTAGATGTGGGCGTAGACCGTATAACAAAAGATGCGCGGCGACCATATTGCGTGGTTATGTGTTCAGGACAGCCAAACCGCGCAAACCACCCGGATGTCAGGGCGACTGCACAGGTTTCTGCCGTGATGTCCTCGAGAGGGTACGCCTCCGGCCATCAGGTTACACGGTCGATGACAGTAAGACAGTACCTGAAGCCTGAAGACAATGGTAATGGACCTACCAGGTCTAGATGTATATGTCTGAAGCGTGCAGATGGTGTTGGGAATGCCGTGAGAGGTGTCTTTGTGTGTCTGGACACCTTGCTTCTCTGACATGGTTGACACTCCTTGGTCCAACGACGACAGTCTCGCCTTACTCCAGGCCAGACAAACCTTTGGGTTACTAAGCGGACTGTTGCTTTTGCGCCCGGGTGACTCAGGTTGTGGAGGGTATCGAAGACTTGCCTTCGAAATGACTCGGTTATGAATGGTCGTTGTCCCGCTGTGATGTCGCAATAGACCTCTTCTTTCGAATCTCGCAGTAATACTTTCTCAAGCTTGAGACTAGACCCGTTGCGCAGCAGATCTTGAAGTTCAGCATCAGTTTTCTGCTCTCTAGCCAAGGATGTATAGTCCAACGTTTGATTTATTGCACTGATACGTGATAAAGTATCAGCTACAATATTATCCCGCCCGGCCACAAATCTTATATCAGTAGTAAATTGACTGATGAAGTCTAAATATCAAAACTGGCGGGGGGAACAGTTTTCACGGTGAGTAGCAAATGCAAATGTAAGCGGTTTATGGTCCGTACTGATGAAAAAAAACTCGAGCTTCAACCATAAACCGGAAGTATTTTATGGCCTCGTAAATAGCCAAAAGCTCACGGTCGTAAGGGCTATACTTTCCTTGAGAAGGACTGTTTCTTTGAAAAAAAATGCGAATGGCTGCCATTCTTCACCGTTGCGTTGTTGCAAAACTGCTCCGATTGCTGTGTCTGAGGCGTCCGTCTGCACAGCTAGCTCTGTTCGCGAGTCGGGATGTGCTAGAAGTGTGGTTTCAGATAAACTGTGCTTACACTTTTCGAAAGCTACTTGTAGTTCCTCTGTCATGACAATTTTTTGCGATCCTTTAGTCTTTGGACCTGTCAAGAGGTTATAAAGAGGTGCTTGTATAGAAGCTGCAGCTGGTATAAAACGCCGGTAGAAATTTAGCATTCCCAGGAATCTTCTTAGTTCTTTGACAGTTCTGGACGTCGGGAACTCTTGTATAGCCTGGACTTTTATGTCTAGGGGCTGGATACCGGCAGCTGATACTCTGTGTCCCAAGAAATTTCCCTCTTTCTGGCCAAAAACACACTTGTTCGTGTTGATTAGGACTCCATATTGTGACAGTCTTTCGAAAAGCTGTCGCAGGTGTTGCTTGTGAAGGGTATTGCTGCTGCTGAAGACCAAGATATCGTCGAGATACCCGTAGCAGAAGTCCAGCCCACGAAGAAACTCATCCATGAATCTTTGGAAGGTTTGTGCGGCGTTACGAAGACCAAACGTCATGAATGGGAATTCGTATAAGCGGAATGGTGTAGTTTTGGCGGTCTTGGGTATATCCTCTTCTGCGACTGGTATCTGGTTATAAGCTTTAACCAAGTCTATAGTAGAGTATACTGAAGTGCCTGCCAGCTGGTGGGTAAAGTCCTGCAGATGTCTAATAGGATATCGGTCAGGAATTGTACGTGCGTTAAGTGACCGATAGACTCCGCATGGACGCCAACCGTCGTTCTTCTTGCGCGCCAAGTGAAGTGGTGAAGACCAGGGGCTTTCTGATTTACGTGAAGTACCATTCAGCAGCATCTCTTCAAACTCCTGCTTCGCTATTTTTAGCCCGGCAGGGTCTAAGCGACGTGGCCGGCCGAAGACTGGTGGACCGGGCGTAGTGCGGATGTGGTGCTTTGTACTGTGTTTAGGAGTACTTGGCTTGCCCGCTGGACGTGTAAGGTCTGGAAACTCCTTCAGCAGATGGTGGTAGTCGCTACCGTCTATAAAAGTGCGTACAGACGATATGACCTCAGTGGACTTATGTTGAGGTAGCTGGACCGTAAGCGTAGTGAGATTGTCTATTAGGCGCTGGTTCCGGCAGTCGACTAATAGGTTGTAGAAAACTAAAAAGTCGACACCGATAATTGGCTTTGTGACGTCAGCTACGATGAATCGCCAAGAAAATGCGCGACGAAGTCCTAGGTCCAGAGTTAGGGATATAAAACCGTATGTGTTTATTATTGTCCCATTGGCTGCAAATAGCTTGTACTCTGTTGTAGTACGACGCTCTCGAACAGCGGATCTTGGAAATACGCACAGGTCTGAACCCGTATCTATAAGATATTGTATTTTTGTCTTGAGGTCCGTAATGAACAGGCGGCTTGATATTGTTAGGCAGTCTTGTCCCGCCGTTAATGGCTGCCTTGGTAGTTTACCGACTTTGTGTTTCTGTAGGTACAGGGTTGTATGCACTTGCGAGCTCGATCTCCAAACCGGTAGTGATAGAAGCAGTGGGGATGATCTCTGGGGCGAGAACGTGACCGAGAACGGCTTCTACCTCGTTTGGCTCCTCTGTAATGAGAACGCTGTACTCGTTGCAATTCCGTACTCATGCATTCCATCTTGCGAGTCAGTTCAGTAACAGCTTGCGTTAGAGCGTCAATAGTGTTACTCTGTGCTCCTCCTCTGCTACTCGTAGATTGTGCAGCTGCTACTTGTCCGGTTACTGGCATACTAGTGGCGACTTGACTAGTAACTGGTACGATGTCATTTATCCGGTCGACTAGCTCTGCTACCTCCTCCAAGCTTGAATTGGCTTGCATTGCTACTATGGTCTGAAGGTTTGCCGGAAGCCTGCTAGACCAAATTGACCTGATAAAGTCGTTTGGAACAGTTGGTCCAGCTAGTTGTTGTAGGTGGCGTAAAAATTGTGTGGGTTTTCTGTCACCGAGCTCCTCATGCATAAGCAGTTGTTTTATTTTGCGCTCCTGCGATGCCGATAGCCTCTTGATCAGCTCTGTTTTCAGCTTCTCATATTTATCGGTTGTGGGAGGAGATACTATAAGATCTCGTACTTCTGCTGAATGTTGGAGTTCTAATTGTGCCAGCACGTAGTAGAACTTCGTGGAGTCGGTAGTAATATTGGAAAGGGTGAACTGGCCTTCCAATTGTGCGAACCATAGCAGGGGATCATCAGCGTTGAACACTGGTACTTTAACTCCGACGCGGTATGCCATAAAGAAGTCCTTGTTTGCCTCCTCAGCAGTAGACGTCATGCTTCTAATGTACTAGTTTCGAGTTACAGTATAGTAATAAACTCAGAGAATACTAGTTGTCGTGGGTCACCAGTGAAGTGATTAGGTTGGTTATCCTAAACCACTTGCTTATAATAAATACAATAATATAAGCGAAACGAAGCGAAGCGGAGAACACTTGTTTGATTGTCGACAATTAAAGGGCTTGAGCAACAAAGTAAACAAATCTTTATTTTGTACCAAGGCGATAACAAAATGTGGAATGAATTCTCATACAACAAGACACAGTATTTATATAGAAAAACAATTAATAATAGTAAAGGTTCGCGCTTGACACAATTTTACAAAAGGTTCGGTCCTGGAACTTTCTAGATGTGGGCGTAGACCGTATAACAAAAGATGCGCGGCGACCATATTGCGCGCGCGCCGGTAGTACAATAGGGAGTAGGCGGTCATCCTGCGGTAGGCGGGTCTTACTGCACTAATCCTTTACACGTGGAGGACATCACGCCATGTGTGACGTAGATCGTACGATCTTGTGCTTCGTCCTAACGCATAAAGGTTCTGTGGCGAGTAGGCGAGTAGCCTACTCGCCACAGAAGGAATGAAAGAAATACTTAATGTTTATGTGTAGAAAAAGCGCAGAAACCTTTTGCCACTATTTCAACGTCCATCTCGTACCTACAAGTGACAATAGAAATTGTGTGGGCAGCCGCGCAATAAATGTGACAATCATGCCCCATTCTGTGGTGACTGTGGTTATCAATCAGCCGATGGTGTATAGGCCGCATTAAGGAAGCTTATAGGCTTTTTAATCTATTTAACAATCCACAACGACGCTTAGGAGCTGAGTAGTGATTATAAATTTAGGGAACGGCAGGTCGGCTTTAATAAAATATGATCATGATGTCTTGAATTATGAGTCCAAATAAGATGCTAAAGATTTCATGTCATCGTTCGGGACCGGTTGCGTAAAGTCAAGCATGGACAGGATTTCGAGAAGCGATATAAGAACTTGTTAACAGGTTGTTGTAATTTTAAAGTTTTTTACTTTTTTTTTTCATATTCAGATGCCAATACCCTTCAGCGTGGTCAGAAAACACGTTCCAACCTATACAGAAATAAACTCTTATTTACTGATCCTTTTGTGTACACAGATTAATTAATAGTGCAACAGATGCCTTAGTGCAATAAGACATCTATTTAATAATACGTGGAGATAACTCTTTGTACCCCTTTTTAAACAATATTTTATATAATATGTGTTTAAATTTAAAAAAATAGTAAAATGCAACAGGTAGAGCAAGCTACACGCGTCCAGTATATGTTGACCTGCCAGGTTACCTAAAGTCTATGACAATGACAGTTCAATATATAATAGACATTCGTCCTACTTCCTACTAATATTATAAACATGAAAGTTTGTGAGGACGTCCATACGTCCTCACAAACATCCATATGTTTATTACTCTTTCACCCCAAAACTACTGAGCCGATTGCGATGAAACTTGGTATGTAGATAGCTGGAGACCTGGATTAACATATAGGCTACTTTTTATCCCGATATTTTCACGGGATTGGGACTTACGTAGGTGAAACCGCGGGGCGCTGCTAGTTAATAATAACAATATCTTGACACATCTCACACACGGCCGTCTGATCCCCAACTAGGCAGAGTCTATGCTATGGTAAACAGACTGCTGTTAAACATACTTATATATTTCTAAATACATAAATATTACAGATAAATGACACTCAGGATACGCCCAATAGGAGCGGAGGATCAATGAAAAATGTTGCAAATACAGGGAAAATTTACAAACGAGGACGAAGTTGCGTGAGTCAGCTGACATTGGGATTCCCCAGTGGCATTTTAATAATTCAAGAAACAGAAATCAAGGTCATCAAGATCTACATTATAATATGTCATAAAGTTTAAATAACGTCACAGAGACACGTCATTTAAAACGTCAGCGTGACAATGAACTTACGGAAACAGATATAAATGAATTTTCTGTTAACTAATGGTTCCCCTGAGGTCCAAATTGCATCCTAATTCATTTATATGTCTATACTAATATAATAAAATTGAAGAGATTTTTTAATACAGTTCCTGTGGGATAGATTTCATCAGAAATTCCAAGCGAAGTCGCGTTCAACTGCTAGTAACATAAAACACCACTTCACTGGCATCAATTCTCTTCTAAAGTTCCCTTGTAAGGAGGAACCTGTCTGGATTTAGACTGACAATCTTAAAAAGACAGTTTCGATAAGCTTAGTCATCATTTACCTGGTACCCTGTGTCTTCCGGTAACAGGTATAGTATGACGTCTGACATCACATCTGACTGACGTGACGCGACGCGAGGTTATACACACAATTAATATGAATCTTGAGTCAGTATTTTATTTATACAACAAAAAACCTTTTTAATATTAAGTTTTTTGAATTTAATTTGAAAAATTAGAATTTTTTGAATTTTGAGTTCGCTAATCTCGTAATCTACCAATATGTGTAAAAAATAAAAACTTTTTAACAAAAAATTAAACCGACGAAAGATAAATTAACTTGATAAGTGAACTGGGGTGAAAAATAATTCGTCTCCTATTTTTCTACCATTAGGGTTGAAATTTTTATTTGAAATTTAAATGGGACCAAATTCGAACCATACCCTATCCAATAAAAAAACAATTATGGAAATCGAACTACTGTAGAAAGTTATGCGAGGTCATACATAAAAAGAAAACTATAAGGTTTGCCTTGAGAACGTCCTCCGTTTTTTCGTCGGTTAAAAAATTGTTTGTAAGGATAATCTCCGAGAGATAGAAAAATTACTTCAATGCGAGCGAAGCTGCGGGCAAAGGTTAGTAGCCTATAATATAAAATCAAACTATAACACTCCTATTGAGCGGAGCGGTAACTACAGTAACACGTTGTACGTTGTATATGGCTTTTGGTAAAATAAAAAAAAAAAAACCGCCGAAGTACGAGTACCTATACAACATTAGACCCTATATTATTTTATTCTGGTTTTAGATTAAAATTTGTTGTTATAGCGGCAACAGAAATACATCATCTGTGAAAATTTCAACTGTCTAGCTATCACGGTTCATGAGATACAGCCTGGTGACAGACAGACTGACGGACGTCTTAGTCTTAGTAATAGTAATAGGGACCCATTTTACCCTTTGGATACGGAACCCTAAAAAACACACTCTTGGCCACCGTGACCTGTCTTCATCATCAGGCCATTGGTTACCAAATCCAATCTGCTGAAGTCGTCAAAACAAATCATAATATATGTGCCCAAACTCAATGAGTTTAATTGTACTACTGAAAAATTACATTATCCGCGGGCTCCATCATCAGACCAGCTCCAAGATGCCAAATTATAGTATTCTCATCCGAATTACATCTTGTTACTGAAGTAATAAAACAATACGTCCAAGCACATGAACAAAGGCTTCTTCAACATGTGAACGTTGAGGCTATCCAGCTCCTTGACACCACGGACATAGTGAGAAGACTAAAAAGAACTAAGCCCTTTGAGTTAGTTGAGTGAAGTTAGTGTTGAGTAGTGCAGTGAGTGTTACTCTTAAAGAACAGAAGAACAAAGTGTCTTTCCATGATAATAGAGACTATATAGATAAGAGGGGTTATAGGTCGAAACAGGCAGATGTGATATAATGTTATCCATTTTGTTAATCATTTTACATTTGACGAAGCAAACTATTGTTGCGGTGACTCTGTGTGTGTTGATCTATAATTTATAATCATAATAATTATTTATTAAATCGACGATTTCGAATAATTGATGGTCAATTTTATGAAATAAAGATTTTTTAAATTTGAATTGAATTTTTGAAATTTGAAATTTGACATAAGACAAGTGGCTAGTTTGGGATCAGACGGCCGCGTGTGAGATGTGTAGAGTTATTATTGTTATTGTTATGAGTAACCGTTTAATTACGAGTACATCATAATTAAACAAAAAAATGTGAGCCGTCACGGGACGCCTGGCAGATGTGAAACATCGACATAGGTCCCAATTCTGTTACTTCACTCGCTAAATTAAAATGCACTAAATTTTCTTCATATAAGATGTAAACCTTGTACACTTCAAAACAAGGTCTTTTTACAAATTGAAACAAGTAGGTAACATATGTCGCTATCGAAATAAGCAATTTATTTGTCGACTAAAGTCTGATACGCTTAAATAAACTTTAATACCACGTAGCGAGAGCCGCTATCCGTTGAATGCCATCTCTTTTGCTCTGTGTTTTTAGTAAGCGTCTTCGTAGGTGTAGATTAAAAACACGTCATCCTTGGTCGTTTTGAACAAGTTTTTATACGGCAATTATACATCGTTTGAATAAATGGAGACTCTCGCTGCGTGGAAATAAAGTTGAGTATACGTTGACAGGTGTTAGTGAAATTTTGCGGCGCTGAGAAATATATGCTAGTAACAAATAGACCTTATTACGAAGAACACTAGGTTGATTTCATATGAAGAAATTAAGTCAGGTTTTAGTTTAGTCGAGTGTACAATAGAATCGGCACCATTATTTTGTAAAAGTAATATGCAGAAAAGAACAGATGAACTAAATATGTCATTATGATAAAATAAAATATTACGATATTTTTTCCAGATAACGATGACTATTTCTTGAATAAACGTTTATTTTCATTAAATACAATAGCGAGAGAGATGGCTTAACGCCGGATCGAGTGGGAGAGAATCGCACAGTCGATTGCGCATGGCGACGCGTCACCACACCGTACACACTACTGCATATAGACTGTATATATATACCATCATATAGCGTGGCGGCGCGTCGCCACGGCATGCGTCGCCACGTCAGAAATCGGTTTCACTCAAAGTTTAATTTCGATACACATATAAAATTGATTTTCGTGGTTAGTTTACATAATTAATTACAAGTGCTAATGTAAGCATGTTCATAATTATAAATTTAAAACACCCCCGACTCGAAAATCCCTTCAATGATTAGAAAAGAGATGATGATCTTGGAACGGCTGAACAGATTTTCTTGAATTATATCTAAGAACACTCTCGGTCAAGTCACCTTTCTAACAAAAAAAAAAGTCGCACTCAAATCGGTTCATCCGTTTGGGAACTACGATGCCACAGACAGACACACAGACACGTCAAAAAAAAGGGGGTGGTTTTGCATCGGGGGTTAAAAATACAACCACACATCATCAACTCACTTGTCATTTCTATCTATCCAATTATTTTTTTTGGAAATGCCCGAGGTATGTTTCGAACCAGCAACCACTTCTTTGCAAGTCTGATGCTAAATGTAATCTCTTCCAGGCAAGCGTATGATGCATCAAAATAATTCAAATAGGTGTTACATCCCACTAATAATATAATGTGAAAGTTTGGATGGATAGATGGACGTATGGATGGACGGATGGATGGATGGATGGATGGATTTTTGTTACTCTTTCACGCCAAAACCCCTTAACTGATTGCGATGAAACTTGGTATGTAGATAGCTGGAGACCTGGATTAATGCATATGCTACTTTTTATCCCCATATTCCCACGGGATCGGGACTTACGCGGGGGAAACCGTGGGCCATTGCTAGTATTAATTTACATAGGAACATATAAACATACTATACTACTCTCAAAGATGTAATCTTTAGGTAATAAAATTCCTTTTGCTAACATAAATACTAGCTTAGCCCCACGGTTACACTCGTTTAAGTCCCGATGCCGTAGGAATATCGGGATTAAAAGTACCTAAAGTGTTATGCCAGGTCTCCAGCTATTTACATACCAAGTTTCATCGCAATCGGTTGAGTAGTTTTTGCGCGAAAGAGTAACAAACATCCATACATCCTCACAAACTTTTAGGTTTCTAATATTAGTGGGATTAATTCGCGATCAGCATTTTTCGTTGCTTACACTTTTTGTAACTTCGAAAAATAGGGTAGGTAGGTGGGTAGGTAGTTACCTAGCTAAATTATTGGAAGTCAAGTGAGAAGGAAGGTAGTCATTTAAAATTATAGGTACCTAATGAATACCATGTTACCGACATAGCTCGCAGGATAAGCATGCTGAAGTGGCAATGGGCTGGCCACGTATGCCGAAGGACCGATGGCCGTTGGAGTGGACACCGCGAATCGGCAAACGAAAAGTAGGACGCCCTCCAGCCAGATGTACCGACGACCTGAAGAAGGTAGCAGGGATGGACTGGATGCGAAAGGCGGAGGACCGTGTGCTGTGGCGCACATTTTGAGAGGCCTATGTCCAGCAGTGGACTATTATAGGCTGATTGATGATTGATTGATGAATGAATACCTCCTTAATATGAAAAATAATGTTTGTAAAATAATGAAATATCGTATTAATCAAAGTTTGTTATAAATTATTTGGAATGATAAAAGAATCAGCAAAGAAAGAGATAACTTTTGTAATAAAATTATTCAACTTTTATTAACTCTATCAACATTCAACTTTCTTAACGCCAGCTATGACTGGTAAGGAAGGACTGGCCTGTGGGTCTAGTGGTCATTGACCCTGACTGCTGAGCCAAAGGTTCCCATTTTCATTATTTCCATTCCCACCCAGAACAAATAATTATGTGATGAGCATGATCATTGTTCTGTATCTAATTTATATATAATATGTATTTAGAAATATATAAGTATGTTTATCAGCAGTCTGGTTACCATAGTACAGGCTCTGCCTAATTTGGGATCAGACGGCCGTGTGTTAAGTTATTATTAATATAGTTTATTTTACTTAATAAATAACAATAAAAAATTTTTGGCATTATCTCAGCTCCAATTTATTCTAAACGTACCTACAAACATATTATATTTACTTAAACACTTTATTTCCGATGTATGAATTCATTGACAAATATCCCAATAAACTTATATATGCACATATCACAGACAGTAAAACGCATAGGTTAACGTATTTTGTATAAACTAATTCAAGATTAATGAAGTTTTAATTAAGTTACAATAACATTAAAAAATATTATAATGAAATTAAGAATCAAAACAACAATCTTTTCCATCAAAAATAAACACAAAGCAAAAAATCTTGTCTGACAAAACAGGAAAAACATAATTGTAAATGACTCAAATTTTAAAATAATGCTTTACATACCTTCTTCTAAACCTGCCACCCCTTTTAAAACTAAAACACAACACAACAAAATGATTTGTATAATCATTGTTTTTAATAATAGCACTTCATTTAATAACAAAAGATAAAGTCTCTGCACTCGACCTCGACCGCGGCTGACCGCAGACGCGTCTCAACTGAGTACTGACAGAAAAAAGAAGGCAATTAAATTAATATCTATGTACATAAGCTGAATTTGATTTATGTTTGAACGCGCTAATCTCTGGAACTGTCAGTCGGATTTGAAAAAATCTTTTTCTACTTGGTAGATCAATTCTTGAGGAATGTTATAAGCTATATAACACGCTCGCTACGACCTTTAGGAGCAGAGCAGTGACATGCTGGTGGAAGTGCGGAGAACGGTTGTCTGTAATAACATGTATTGTGGTGAATCATTAAATGGTTTTTCTCATTGTCAAGTTACGTTTTTAAACGAAATAGTTCGCAATAAACGTGTACTGCATTGAACCAATCATTTTTGTTTTGTCGTGTGGAAAAGACCCTCAAGAGTCGTCACCTTAAGGAGGTTACTTTCGGAGTTCTTGTTGGGTTAAAATGGTAACACTATACATAATTTATATATCTAATATATTTTTTTTATGGTATAGTGGGCAAATGAACAGACGGGTCACCTGATGGTAAATGGCTACCGCTGCCCATGGCAGCTGCAAGTCAAGAGTCACAAGTGCTTTGCCGGTCTTTAAGGTGGGAGTAGGGGAAGGGTGGAAGAGAGGGAGAGGGGGTGAAGGGTTAGAGCCTCCAGTAACCTCATTCTTCACTGCTGGTTTTCTGTGGCCAATACGTGCCGAAGCATGGCTCTCCCACGATCATATATATATAGATATACTTAAAAGATGACACAACCCAACAAATAGTTTACGGGGAGACGATTGCTTGGGGAAATGCTATGGCGATCGTTTTATCAAAAACTCTTAAGAAACGTGTTATTCACATCACATTAGTTAAATTCCACTACAGTGCCGCTGCAATCTCATCGGATCATCTACATCATAACTAATTACTAGAGATCGGATATTCGGATGCATATTTACCTAAAGTTGAGATGTTGACTATTATGGAAAGCACTTTTTTATCGAAAGAATCCCGCGATTCCAGGAAATTCAAATTTAAGTGTACTATACTCCGTGAGATGTAATAAACCCCAGTTTGACACAAATGACACTTGCTCTGTTACAACGTATAATAGTTGCTTTTCCCTACTTTTATTGTCAGTGATTTTAGACGAAGCATAAACAACCTTATCACGTTGTAACAAGTGTCAAATCGGGCCTATTAAACCCCCAGGAAATGTAAGCATTTTGTAAGAGTGCGAGTGAGACGGCAAATTATACTTGCTTGTGCGCAAGTAGCGACGCGACAATACAACTGCATTCGTAAATAAAAATATACTTAGAAGCCGCTTCCATAATTTATTATCCAAAAAATAACTTTAGGTAAATATGCATCCGATTATCCGATCTCTACTAATTACTTATTAAAAATGAATTACATCGTTATTATAATAAAATTAATTATTACATATTATGTAATCTATTCACGATATAAGTAAATGTGATTAATTAATAAAACCTTGGAAGTGCTGACAGAAAGGTCAGTTATCTTTGGGTGCCATTCATAAATTACGTCACACGTTAAGGGGGGGAAAGGGTCAACGAAGTGGCATTGTATGGCAAGGGGTGGGGGGAGTCATAAGCTTCGAGACGTCACATGTCAAAATCTAAAGTATTTAACACAAACATTACATGTAAACGAAAGACTACATAAACTACTACACTTTTATGAAAAAAAAAATTTTTTTTAACTGCTCTTTTCAGTTCTGGGTGTAAAAATACAAAATATGTGACGCCACACCAGGGAGATGGGTTTCCACAAATGTGACCTGTGACAAGGACGGGAGAGGGGGTCAAAAAATCGTGATTTATTATAGGCCTCTTTTTGCAAGGAATATTTGTATATGCGTCCTTATTTAATTTAATTCTATTGCCTAGAGGGCTTGGGATTCCCAGCAACAGCCAGGTCGAGTGAAAATCTAGTAACTAATAATTTTACACCATCGCGCGTTCGTTGACTCGAATGGATCCGCTTACACTTTAATGTGAAGGCCAGTTCAAACAAAACAAGACAATAAAACAAGCTTAAGAAATATAATATTTTTGAGATCGAGAAGAGAATATGAATCGCTTTTTAAGAATCGTGTATTTGAAAAACTATGATATTTCTCTTAAAAGTTATCCTAGTTCATTCCATATTCATTCTCATTCATCGTTCATTCATTTCCACGTTCTTTCTCGAAAGCACCAACGTCAAGCTTGTCTCACTGACACTGAACCGTGTAGTTAAAGAAAACCACGACCCGCCCACGAAAGATTTCGAACCACCGAAAATACAAAATCTTTCTTTCATAAAATTCATTTGAAATTGCTGGAAAACATCTTTTCTTTTTAACACAGTTTTTAATCATAGAATATCACCGCCCGTAACAATAGGTTGCTCTATCGAAAGTAAAAGACAGAAGATGAGAAACATATTAGATATTTTGAAATAGCCTGTGAATCTAAAAATAATTGAGTGCCAAGCGTTTTTTATCCCTCATATTACCATAACTTCGCTTTGTGCGAGAGGTTACGAGGAGGGATGTCGCTAATTTGAGGAGTACAATTGAAAAGGCTGTGAGGCAATATTAATTATATTGATAACTGATCATTTCAACACTACATAAATACAACCACTTTAAATTTGCTTCATCGATGTATCGCCGCCTGACAGATAGTCCGCGCTCACTGCTGGCTGCGGTGAGAGTCTTCTGTCCTAATTCCAAACTATGCAAAATCAAAATAAAGAACAATCGAAATTATTTGAACTTTGTGCTACCAGTCAGGACCTCTCTGCCTTGAAGGAGGTACCGCTTTGCATTGATCGAGGTCTAATGCTACAATATAATGCACCACTGAGTACTAGCCCTTCAGACATTGTTATCGTTTTACCGGGGATATAAATTTATTCAGACTGTTTGTATATTATTTGGGATTTTATTTTAGAATCACACACATTGACCCCGAAACGACTTGTTCACTTTTTGGAGCCTAGAGGCAGGTACAAGAAGTTGATGTTTATGAAGTGAGTTAAAAGTGTTTATATGCCTTTTTTTAACTTGTTTTTATTTTAATAACATAAATCAAGTTTTCATAGATGTACTGACATGCCACGGTCATTATGTTTATTTTTTTAAATTTCTACCTCATTGAATCACGATTGCTTAAGTTATAAATTGTTCGGATAGCCTTCTGCAGCACGAAGATTTTCTTTCTTTTTTTTTTCATTCAAAAAAAAAATATACGTAACGTGGGTCACACTTTACTAGTATTTTGTTAACCCCTCCAGCTAAGCTAAATGCTTGTATTAGGAGTGGGTTCACGTCGGTAGTGCACTGGGTGGGGTTCGAACCCGCAACCACTCGATCGCAAGTCCGACGCCTTAGCCATTACGTTACCGCCGCTTAAAACTGGCGGTATTACTCTACAGTAGAATACCATACGTCATTATACTATGAAAATAACTAAAATAGACTACCTAATCTGGATTTTGGCCTTGTTGAAGCTTAGAATCAAGAGTAATGCCTAAAAAGTTGGCGATGTCCATTAGTACTAACTTGTATTCCTTAACCATTATAGTGGTTTTCACCTATTTCACGTTTGGAGTAGTGAACCATATACTATTAGTCTTATCTCCAGTAATAAATAAGTTGTTAACGTTAAACCAACTTTGTAGTCATACGTTTTAGTATAAATAAAAGGAAAATATCATCTCCAAACAATATTATTTCGTGATTGTTCTTAATAAGATGACGTAGTCATTTATGTAAATTAAGAATTAAAACGGGCCGAGAATAGAACCTTGCGGAACTCTAATTTTTTCTATAGACCCTGGAGAAAGCTTACCATTAATATCTACTCTTTGATTCCTATCACTTAAAGAATAAGTAAGAAGATCCAATGCCGCGTTTTTGATGCCGTAGTGAAGTAGTTTTCTGGTCAAAATTTCATGAACAATACAATCAAATGCCTCGGATAAATTGCAAAAGATACCTAGGGTATCCTTCCAGGCATTAAATATATGTTTTACAAGTTCAACACAAGTTACAAGCAAATAAAGTCTTAATTACATATAATTTGTTCAGTAAACTGAAATGTTAACTGAAGTGGCAAACTGCTTTGGCGCTTAGAATTGCAAACAATGCACAATGTGCTGTACTGTTCGGGTTCCGTGCCGAAAGGGTGAATACGGAACTCCATTAATGAGCCTCTGCTGTACGTCCTTCTATCTGCCAGTGGGCTGTAACTTATAAACTGTAATACGTGGACAGTTGAAATTTAAACAGTGTGTAGGTATTTCCACTATTGCCACTATAACAAAAAATAATAAAAATAGGCGACAGGGGAAAGAAGGCTACAGTGTATGGCTTTTTCGCTTTTCTAAGAAACCTTATTATATTTCTAACCTATCTTAATCTTAATATTCACCGGTTTATGTTCGATTCAAAAAAAATCATGAAACAAATTCCGACTTACACTAACGCAATTGGTGATTGTCCACAATCCCCGGTGAATCTTAATATTCACTAATATCGGACATTCACAGTAACATAGAATAGTATGGTAAGTTTATTACATCAATGTAAGCGCTTAATAATGATTCTTTAAAAACCGGAATAACTACTGTTTATAAAGGTGTACACATAGCGGAGGAAATAATTACCAAGTAGCTTCTGATTGAGTAGAGACAACGTGTATATCGCACGTCTCATCTATCTGAACTCAAAAAAGCACTTTTGTCAGAAAAGGCGAAAAACGAACTACTGTGTCCCTGTGCACTGGAGGAGTTTTCTGTTTAGATTTATGCTTCTTATAAGCTAGAGGAAATATATTGATTGTAGTAATCTTGTGTTTTAATCATGTTTTGGGACTGAAAATTGGATTTTAGTATTTCTTTCCCTATTACTTAACAATTGTTTTGATTTGAGCCCGTGAATTGATTGAGAAATTTGGTTTATTGGCAAACATTTTTAAATTAGCTCCCTTTAGATCTATGTGTGCGATATGCAAAATATCATGATGATTGGTTGCCTGGTTAAAAAGCGCGAAAGCAAACAAACAAACTCGCATTAGCGTTAATAATAAACTTTAGTCATGTGTGTATTTCTTCATACCCGACTAATTTCGAACCGGGGCCCTGTAGCAAGGAGTGTATCGACCTGCCTTGGTATCCAACTGCTTTAGGGGTCGTCCATTAATCACGTGATGTCTTTTTAGCAACTTTTAACCCCCCCCCTCCCTCCTGGTGATATATTATGAGGATTTCGAGGACCCCCCCCCCCTAGCCAAAATCACGTGTATTTTTTTAGTTCAAAATATATTTAAATTTTTTCAAAACATTATCTTTAAATACTAATATAAAATCGCGTTCTACGGAATACATTAATACACGTGACATTATACACGTGATATTTCTCTACACCCCTTCTTCCCCTTGTGATATTTCGTGATTTTGTTCTGGACCCCACTCCCTTTCGAGCCATACGTGAAAAGCGGACAATCCCTTACCAGATCCACTTTTTATTAGAAGTGAAAATCCAATTCAGAATCGTTTAATTTTCAGGCAAGCTTCAACGGGGTTTCCTTGATGTTATTCACTGTGTTTAAACGAAACTAAATGAGAATTACAATATGAATGTGCCCTAAAAATGATTCACTGCTTATATATTACTGGTCAAGTTATTTTATTCTTTTAATTACGTTGTAGTCAGTTGCGACTCGTCTCTCCTCGGTGTCGGTCAAGTGTCAATTTATTTAAATGAAGTAGTAATTATTAGAACAATGATTTTTAAATTAATGTTGTTGTGTTGTGTTTTGGTTTTGAGTGAGGCAGCTTTTGAAGGTTAGTTGTGTAATATTACTGAGATATTTTTACGTTTTTTTGTTTTTTTTTTTATATCTGCACCGTATGGATTTATTATTTAGCATGTAGATAGGAATGTAAAACAATTTTCAATCTTGATTGACAAAGCTTAATTGTTGCCTTTAAAAAACTTGATTTCTACAGTTTGAACTTTGATTCTCTACAGTTTTTTACGATAATATTAGATATGCTTGTTGTTTTAGTATTGCATTCTTGTTTTTAATGTTGCTCTATAAACTTTGAACAGTAATATATTGACAATTTGAGATAGTACGTCCAAAGTTATCATATAAATTTCCATTTCGATTCCCACCCAAGAGAAATAATTTTGTGATGAGCACGATCATTTGTTCTGTGTCTGGGTGTAATTTATCTATAATATGTATGTATTTAGAAATATATAAGTATGTTTATCAGCAGTCTGGTTACCATAGTACAGGTTTTGCCTAGTTTGGGATCAGACGGCCGTGTGTGAGATGTGTGGAGTTATTATTATTATTATTATAACTAGCAGCGCCTCCCGGTTTTACCCACGTAAGTCCCGAGCCCGTGGGAATGTTGAGATAGAAAGTAGCCTATGCGTTAATCCAGGTCTCCAGCTATCAATATATACATACCAAGTTCCAATCGGTCCAGTAGTTTTTGTGTGAAAACATTACAAACATACATGCAAAAACACAAATGTTTCCTCTTTATAATATTAGTTTAGATTAAGTATTTTTTTCGTCTTGTGGGATTCCCCACGGAGCCTCACCTCACCGGATCTACCGGTGATGTAGTATGTTGATGATGTATTCTGGTTTCTCGGGTATAATTTAAGAATGAATATATAGTCATAAATATATAAGCTTACAAAGTTCAATACTTCAACACTAATTTAACGAAACTTCGACTCATCATCCTCCGCGCCTTTTTCAACTAAGTTGTCGTCGGCTTTCAGTCTAACTACGATACGGCCGAACTTCGATATTTTACGTGAAGCGACTGCCATCAGACCTCTACAACCCAAGTACTAGGCGATATCGAAGTTGTGTAGTTAGACCAGGTTGTTGGAATTTTTTTAGGGTTCCAACTAACGGGTAGTTGCCGAACGAACGAATGCCACAGACAGTATGACAACCGGGACCTACGGCTTAATGTGCTCTCCGAGGCACGGAGGCACGGGGGTCTCAATGTGTTAAAAATGGTCTCCTATCCTAAGACTGACCTACTCGGTTACCACTTAGCCAAGAGCCCCTCGCCTGTAAATAATTAATTAAAACACTCGTGAAATCTCAAAAAAAATTATTTATGTAGTAAATTTTATTATTCAAAAACTTAAGTATTTTGTATTGATATATTCAGAGGTTTTTTTCATGAGAACCTAGCAAACAATAACTAATTTATATTTTTTACACTTATTAAAAATAATGTTATACACAAAAAAAAATATAATAGTAACTAATATCTTAAATAATTATTTACAACCTTTTTTGCTGATATTTTGCACGCATATGTATATCACGTGACAATGCAATATTATGATGACATGGAGCTGATCTGATGATGGAGCCGGAAGGTGGCCATAGGAACTCTGGAATGAAACGACGCAGCCCCGTCGAGTTTGGGCTCGTTTGATTCATCTTAACGAGTACTTTGGTCGTAAATGGTAACCAGGGTCTGATGACGGAAAAACGCCTGTACGCGCTGCAAACTACGCCGTAGTAAATCCGGGTAAAAAAATTTATGATTTGCATAAATACTAAAAAGTGAAAAAAAATTTAAGAAAAAAACTTGAGAGGTGTCAAGGGGCACCCGGATGGAACCAAGACGAAACGAAAATAACTGGCTTGCTTTCTATGAGAGAGAGAAAGAGAGAGAGAGACAGACATAGAAACACGCGCACGCCGCACGGCTTACAACTATAGCAAAAAGTGTCGTTACAACTTTTGGTCTTTTTTTCCGTCTAGCCCCCTTTCGCAACGCGCGATGAGGAACTTCGTTCCAAAAACAAATTAACAACAAGCTTTTATTACTTGTTAATAAAAAAAACTAAAAAGTTAAAAATTATTTAATTCTGATAAGAAATATACCATTTTGTAGGTACATTATATCCCATTTCAATTCATTCATTCAAGCTCTTTGTTTAAATATGTCTGTGTGCGTCTAATGTTTGTGCAAAATAAAAGGATTTTCTTTCTTCTTTCTTTCTTTCTTTCTTTCTTTCTTTCTTTCTTTCTTTCTTTCTTTCATTTAAAAAAAAAGCGTGTTACATTTTAACGGCAAGAGAAATGAAGATGATATAACAGGCCTTTATTTAAAAAAATGGGATAGGTATAATATATCTTTACTGTCGCTTTTTCGTTTCATAGAAATTCAAATCACAACTATTCTAAAATAGTTTCACTTCAAAAACAAATTATTTATGAAACTTCAAAATAAGTATGTTGTTTAGAAATTAATGTGACCAACACTAGGAAAGCAATTTCAGAAAAAAAAAATTTTTTTACTAACTCTTAAACTTTCGCGTTCCATGATATAATTATGTATTTACGGAAATTAACGCGATCACGAAATAGGTATTACATACCTCTGAATTTTGCCCGACGTTTCGACCAGGTTGCACTGGCCGTGGTCACAGGCTGACATTTACAAGTATGTATTTTTTTTATTGAAAATAGATTTTTATTTACAAACTAAATCACTCTTTGTCGGCTACACATAAAACTCCTAAAAGTTAACCACACTTTCCTGTAACAGCCTATATAAATGTTTAATACTGTGGTCTAACCACAAATTATCATACATTTCACAGTACTGTGAGTGGAGGTAATATTGCATACATTTTAGCCACCTCCAGTGGTGATTTGGACTCCCCGACTAAAGTGATTTAAATAATTCATATTGTTTATGAGATTGCTGTTTATATATGTATTTTTCTTTACATTATAAACAAGCTTTTGGTACAGTCTACCGTCGTCTTAAAATAATACTAGCAGCGCCTCGCGGTTTCCCGATCCCGTTCGAATATCGGGATAAAAAGTAGCCTATGCCTTAATCCAGTTCTCCAGCTATCTACACACCAAGTTTCTTTGCAATCGGTTCAGTGATTTTTGCGTGAAAGAGTAACAAACATCGATCCATCCATCCACCCAAACTTTCACATTCATAATATTAGTGGGATTCTCGCTGTATATAACACAGCGCTATCTAACCTTTCGGCCGCCATCGCACCCATTGTCTACGAGGATTTTTTAGTCTTCCATGCAACCAGTTGTGATAGAAGAACATTTATTCTTGGTACACAACTAGTTGCCAATAAAGGAAAAAATCGCCGTCATCGCAACTGTGTTTGGCAACCAGTTGCCCAAATTATGCATAGCTTGTGCTGTGGGTTTGTTTTATTACCTATTTGTTGTAGAAACATATAAGTGGGTACATTTTTTATACGAAAACACCCACACCAATGCAAATAGCAAAGTAACAGTAACTATACAGAAATAAAAGCGTTATTCATTAACAATAAGTATAAATGAAACATTTATATTCCCTTCCACGATTAGTAAAGAGCTGATGATCTTAGCTGAGAACGCTCATGATCAAGGAGCTATACGCCACAGACAGACACACAGAAATACATAACACTTAAAACACTCCTTCTTTTTGCATCGGTGGTTAAAACTAAAAGAAAACATATTATATTGTTACATACAGTCTGTTGTTTGTTTCAGTAATAAAATAAAATGTAAAAACATAAATAACTTAATGATCGCTTAATTTTCAAACTTCGTAACTCCAAAACTTTCGAATTTTTAACCGACGAAAAAAAAGGAGGTTCTCAATTCGACCGTATATTTTTTTTTTTTATGTCTGTTCAGCCCTCACTCCGTTATTTATGAACCGATTTTGATTATTAGTTTTGATATCATCTAGTGTAAAATGCCGTAACGAACGCGATGGAATCACGAGTGGTTCCGTCGCTCGTACTTTTTACTTCCGTACATATGTATTTTCTACTTGTTTTTAGATATTTAATGAGAATTAGATTATCTCTCTCTCTCTTTTTCTTCGTATCTCCATTTGGTCAAATTTTATAGGAAAATTTGACCAAATGGAGATACGAGGTTTGAAAATTAAGCCATCGATATATTACATTATCACGCAAAGACTCTTTGACAAAATAACCTCAAAATCGTTAAATCTTAAAAAAATATATTAAAATTACCATATTATGTTATTAGAAAAAATTCGATAACATGTGATTTAGTTTAATAATATTTTAATAGTAAAATAAGAATGCCAGCGTCAGATTGTGAGATTACGACGCTCGACGCTGACAGCAGACTGACATTTGGACGTTTTGACTGACAGCTGACAGAAAAATTTAATTTAGTATATAATTTTTTTTTTCTAGGTGAAAGTTGTGACGTTGATGGAGTAAAGGGAGTCTGTACTCTCATAACACAATGCCCTCCAGCCCTTAAAGCGATAAAAAGTGGCAAACGTCCTAAGGTAATAAAATAAACTAATTTCTAGAATATATATATATATATATATTATCCTACTAATATTATAAGCAGACACACAGACTTACATTAAGTTAAAACACACCTCCTTTTTGCATCGGTGGTTAAAACTAAACGAAACATATTATATTGTTACATATAGTCTGTTGTTTGTTTTAGTAATAGAAGAAATTTTTAAAACATAAATAACTAATGGCTTAATTTTTAGGGTTCCGTAAGGAAAAACGGAACCCTTATAGGAGGATCACTTGGTTGTCCGTCCGTCCTTCCGTCTGTTTGTCTGTCAAGACCCTTTTTCTCAGGAACGCGTGAAGGTATCAAGCTGGAATTTATATCAAATACTTAAGTCTACTGTTCCTTTAGAGCTGTGAAAAAATCAAACTTCTATGCCAACGCAATCAAAAGAAACAGCCGTTTATGCCGCAAATTTCGGCAAATTCTCGACACTCGCAAGGGAATCAAAACCTAAAGGGTTTTCCCGTGAACTCAGAAACTTGAAATTTGGTACGAAGCAACGTCTTATAGCACAAATAAAGGAAAAATTGCGAAAACCGTATATCTTAGTTTCATCATATAATAAAAATATTTTACGGAACCCTCGGTGCGCGAGTTCGACTAGCACTTGGCCGGTTTTTTTAAACTTCGTAACTCCAAAACATTCGAGTAAATTTTCCGTCGATGGAATCGCGATTCATGAGCATTCATGAGTATTTAGGTGTAGCACACCGACAGCTACCACTTATTCCAGTCACGAAATCCATCCTAAGGTTGTCTGGTAGAGATCGCTCTTAGCGATAAGACCGCCCATTATACCTAACACTAACATTAGTATTAAGATCATTTGTAGTTCTTTGTATAAGGTGTACTAAACGTGAAAGTTTGTGAGGATGTATGGATGTTTGTTGCTCTTTCACGCAAAAACCACTGAACGATATGATATGATATTCTCACGGAAACCGCGTAAGTACTATTTCTAAAATTTATTTTTGTATGTACGGGTAGGTTTGTATGTTAATGGCGGATTTCTTTTTGACTGTAGTATATTGATATCTAAATATGGAGGCTTGTTGGTAGCAATATGGATAAATATTTGTTTTAACCATAATAATTATTAGTCGGTAAGCCATTTTCAGAAGTAATTAAATATATATCCTTACATCATCTCGAGGGACACTGGCCACATATAAAAAAAAACACAATATGGCGGCTGTGTGTCGTCATTTTCAAATTTAAAAAACTTTTCATGGCAGACGTGTTTTTTTTTATTAGTAACTTTTTGTTTAACTATTTTTACACAGCTACGGGAATTTTATTTATAGCACTTCTTAAATATTATTAGCCAGATAGACTGACGACCTTAGGAAGATAGCTGGGATAGATTGGATGCGGAAGGTGGAGGACCAGGTGCTGTGGCGCACGTTGAGAGAGGCCTACGACCAGTGAACTGCAATAGTCTGATTGATTGATTATTATGAGATTGACTAAGTAGGACTTTACTACTTTCTGCTGCTGTTTCTTTGCGTCTCTCTCTAAGAGGTGGCAGTAAAGAAAAGTGAAAAGAAAGAAAGCAAGAAAGAAAGAAAGAAAGAAAGAAAGAAAGAAAGAAAGAAAAATATTTATTTGGATTCCACACAAGGAAACGCGCATGACTTAAAATTTTTGCACGTACTTTTCCATAAGATCTACGTATTGGAACTAGCTTCACGACTGACTAATTCTAATTAATTCCTTCTCGTGAGAATGTTAAATTACCTAAACGTAATTGGTTTATTTGAAACAAATGGTTTTGTTTTGATTTTTTTGTTAAATTTATGATATTATTAAGCACAGACAGAGGCAATTCACTTCTTTTGTTGTTTGAAATATACTTGAGGAAAAACTTAATGGAATTTTTTACAAATTATGTTACAAAACCAATCCTCTCGTGCATCAATAATTGTTGTGTATGTGTAAATTATGATACGAGGAAGGAAAATCATGCATTTAAACTTATCCAAAAATGTGATGGTCAAAGCCCGTGGGAGACTTTCTTGTAGAAACCTTCATACTCACTTATAAATACAAATGGTTAGTTTTTTTATGGTTTAGGGGACAAACGAGCAGACGGGTCACCTGATGGTAAATGACTACCGTCGCAAATGAGCACCTACAACTCAAAAGTCACAAGTGCGGTGCCGGCCTTTAAGGTGGGAGTAGGGGAAGAGGGGAAGAGAGGAAAGAGGGAAGGGTTAGGGCCTACGGTAACCTCTTTCATTGCTTCACTGCCGGTTTTCTGTGAGGCCGTGGTACCACAGGGGGGAAGAGAGGAAAGAGGGAAGGGTTAGGGCCTCCGGTAACCTCATTCATTGCTTCACTGCCGGTTTTCTGTGAGGCCGGCATGGGTCTCCCACGAACAAGTGTGCTTGCTTCCCAGTTTGATTGTTTATTATGCATTCACGCATTAATTACTAAATCAATCAGTATACAATGTTGCATGCCTACACGTTGTCAGGGGTAAAAGAAGATAATGGACTTTTCATCTAGAAAAAGAGTACCTACTGGCAACATTTATATTGGTACCGACTCTGTTTTTTTTCAAAATTTCTCTTATTTTAGTTAAGAGTTTTCGAATATGCTATTCTGTTGTTACATCAAATTAAATTTAGTTTTCATTAAGACCACACTTAATTTGATTCTGACATAACTAAAAGTGATGTATTAGAGTGTTGCCATTTCAATTTAAGAATAAATAACAAACAATAAATTAATAAAAATAACTGAAACAAAATTTGTAGGTTTTTTCGAAAAAGTTTTGTTTACAAAATTTTATGAATTATATACCAAACAAAGTGTCGTTAATGATAGCGGAGTAAATACTGTGTTCTCATACCAGCCAACTCATTGTATAGATTTTTTTGTTACCTGTGTGTAACTGTAAACATACATTAAAAAAAATACATACAGCCGAACATAGAATTTCCTCCTTTTTTTCGAAGTCGGTTAAAAATCATTACTGCAATGCTTTCTTCTGTACCATTTAGAAATGTATAAGAAAATAGATATTACACAATCTATCAGTGAATTGCAAATGTATACATAATTGTACACAAATAAAAAAAACATGTTTATTGTGAGAGTAGTGCAATGCAGGCAATCTTTGTAGATTAAAAATCGTAATCGCTTTCTCGTTTGATGTTTTTTAAGTCTTCATATGATCCCTATAATTAGAGGACATGTGACATGTATTTATTTATTAAGAACAAAGTATTCTACGAGAAAGTCTCACATGGACTTTTCCAGCAACATTCTTTGATAGTATTAAACGCATTAAGCATTATTTTCCTTCCTCAGGCCATCATTTATCAATATATAACAATTATATTATTATTATTGTTTTGAGTGCTTGGTGCTACCTCGACCATTTCTGGTCTTTTGTAGCGCACTTCTGGTTTACAGTTCACTGCTCAGACTTATGGCTTCGAGAAACCTCCAGATCCTATCAGCAGTGATTGTTTGTATTTCCTGCGGTTGCATGATGTGCAACCCTAGGTGAATACTTCGGTACCGCATTAGTGGGCCACAAGAGCATAAAATATGCATTGCAGTCTCTTCTGTTTCTTGACAGAATCTGCAAATTGTGTGCTCACCCAATTTTAGGTTGAACATATGTTTGTTCAGTTTGCAGTGTCCGGTGAGGACTCTTGTTACTGCACAGGTTTTGTATCTTTTGAGCTCCAGAAGTTCTTTAGATACTTTATTATCATAGCCCTTTATTATGGCTTAACAATTATAAGTCTATACTTGGAATTTGGGAGCACAGGTTTATGACACACCCGACAATATTAATGCTCAGTTAGGTACATCATTTTTAAAGAATTCCATCAATATTTTCCTTAAGTATATTTTGAACATTGAAAGCTTGTCAATTCTGCCTTACTCAAAGAAACAACGCCAGAGGCATGGAGCAGAAGTGTGGTGGTGTTGTTCTTTAAAAAAGGTGACAACAGGCCGAAACTTTCTTAAAAAACTATGAAGCGATCTCGCTTCTGAGCCATGTTTATTAGCTGTTTTCGAGGGTCATCACAAAAAGTTTGAATCGCAGGGTCGATGATTTTCAACCTCCCGAACTGTTGCGTAAAAAATTGGTACTGAACCACATAACCACATCCACACGTTGCGGCAAATTATACAGTAGATAAGAGTATAACTTGTCATATTTATTAAAAACTATACGGTTTTACTCACGTTTGTATTTCGGGGATGCCCGACTAGTTTCGAACCCGACGGGGGCCCTTTCTCAAGGAACTGTGAGTTGTAAACCCAGTGTGACGCCCGACACCGTGGCGGCAGGACGCTTCACTCCTTGAGAAAGGGCCCCCGTCGTGTCCGAAACTAGTCGGGCATCCCCGAAATACAAACGTGAGTAAAACCGTATAGTTTTTAATAAATATGAATACCCCTCACGAAAGTTTTTATTGTAACATAACTTGTCATTATGTCTAGCGTTTGTGGACTATGAGAAAGCCTTTGATTCGATCGATCGAACATGGGCAATGCTTGAGTCCCTCCAGCGATGCCGAATTTACTACAGGTACAGCGCAGTATTGAAGTGTCAGTATAGAAACGCCACTATGTCAGTCCGAGTACAGGAGCAGAGGTCAAAGGCGATTCCTTCAAGGAGAGGCGTATTACAGAAACTGTTTATTGCCACTTTGGTAGATATCTTCAAGCTCCTGGAATGGCAAGGGCTCAGCATAAATATTTACGGCGAATACATGACTCACCTCTTGCTTTTGAGGGAGGCCTATGGCTGAAATGATGAAGAAATTGGTCCCAATGGGTAACCCAATTGCCGTCAACTGGGTACTTTGGAAATTATAGTCATCATTTCAGCCATAGGCCCCCCTTATGGCTGAAATTATGAAGAAATTGGTCCCACTGACATAATAGCGGGCATAGTAGTCAAAGTGCCCAGTTGGAAATTATAGTTAAGAAAAGTTGTGTATTTTGAAAGGAAAAGTAATGGAAGGAGAAGGATTGCTAATACACTTGGGTGAGAAACATCTCGCGCAGGTCAAGGTCACATACCTGAGGCTCATGCATATAAATAGATTCAATAAAACTGTTTTAGGGTTCCTTTCCTCAAAAGGAAAAAAGGAACCCTTATAGGTACACTTTGTTGTCCGTCAGTCTGTCTGACAAGAACCTTTTCTTAAGAATCGTATACGCCTCAAGTTGAAATTAATACCAAATATTTGTGTCTACGTGCGCCGGTCCCTTGAAACTGTACATGCGCCGGTCCCTTGAAACTGTACAAAAATCAAGCTACTAAGTTAACGCTATCAACAAATACTGCCTTAAATTTGATCGAATTTGAACATTTTGCAGGTAAATCAAAACCTAGGGATAAGGTACTTCCCATTGACCTAGAATCATGAAAATTGGTAAGAAGCGGCGGTTGGGTCTGACAGCCCAATTATAGGAAAAATCCAAAAGTCAACATATATTTTTGGAATTACTAACTTATATTTTACAGATGTAGTTGACTTTGTCGTAACTCTATATATAGGAGACTATTTCTAGAACTGCAAAGTTTATGGAACCTGTTACGTATATGCAAGTAAGTATAGGGATGCATGTGTGACTGCGCTCACTATTCGTTGTATTATATATGTAACTACCGGTTGTTTCACTTGTCTGTCCAGTTAAGCGCATATCTAATAGTGGCGGCCAGGGTAAAACGAACATTTCATCCTTATCACCATTTGGATTGATTTCGAGTTTCAATCATGAACTTCAAGATTGGGAGACGTATAAAAATCGATTGAAGCAATGGTTTATTGCGAATGACGTACGTGACACAACTGATAAAGCAGGAGTGAAACAGCATGCAATCCTGCTCAGCGCACTCTCTGAAAGTACCTATCGGCTGGCTACAAATCTAGCGTTGCCAAAAGTCCTCGAAGAAAACAGCTTCGATGAAGTTATTCACCTATTAGATGCACATTTTACACCCAAGAAATGCAGTTTTGCTGAGCGGTCGCGATTTTACATGGCGACTCAACAGGTCGGCGAAGGTCACGCTCAATGGGCGAGGTTGAGGGCGCTTGCCGCTCACTGTAACTTCAAGAACTTGGAAGATTAACTACTGGATAGATTCGTCATGGGAATGCTGCCTGGTCCAGAGAGAGAGAAGTTATTTTCGCGTGATGTGGATAATCTCACCCTGTCCAAAGCCGTTGAGTTGGCTGATAGAATACGTTGTTCGCGAGCTGGCGCCGCATCAACAAGTTTTACCTCAGCAGGAGCAAACATGGAATCGGAAGGCGTCTACAAGAAAGTTAACGACTCCAGATCTCAACAACAAAAATGCATGGTCTGTGGGCGGTCCAATCATAACGCACTAAAATGCAGCTTTTCGAAATGTCATTGCAAAAAGGGTAATAAAAAGGGTCACCTAGCAAATATGTGTAAAAGTATTAAGTTCGTAGAATCTGAGGTCTTAGACGAAGGTAATAGTGATGATGGTGAGTGTTTTAATATTCGCTGTAAAAATGGTCAACCTATGGTTGAGACTGTATACCTTGGTAAATTACCGTTAGAATGTGAGATCGATAGTGGAGCCGCGGTAACTGCAATTTCAGAAAACATATTTACTACATATTTCAGTGATTTGCCATTGCTACGGACCAATAAAAAACTTTTCGGTTATAACGGCACAACCTTACACTGCCTAGGCAAACAAGTAATACCGATAACATATGAAGGTAAATGCATTTTTATTGATGTATACGTTATATGCAGCGGTGGTCCGCCACTCTTTGGCAGAGATTTCATTTATAAATTCGGTCTAGAATTAGTTCCAATTAATTATTGCAATAAGTCAATTACAGTTGATAAAGAATTAAAACAGTTAATGAATATTTATCCGGTTTTATTCACAAATAAACTTGGTCACTTTAATAAATACAAAGCAGACTTGCAATTAGGAGTTGACGATAAACCGGTTTTTATAAAAGCCCGGTAGCATTTGCTTTAAAAGAAAAGGTTGATTTTGAATTGCGTCGCATGGTTAAATTAGGTATTATTGAATCAGTGGAACACTCGGATTACGCTTCCCCAATAGTACCGGTTCTTAAAAAAAACGACACGGTACGGATATGTGCCCATTACTCACAAACTATTAATAAACAGTTATTAATTAATAAATATCCATTACCGACAATAGACGAGTTGTTTGCTAAATTGCACGGGGAGGGGGCACAATTTACAAAATTAGATATGTCTATGGCGTATAATCAATTTTGTATCAGGCACCCGAAATTATGCATAATTACATGCATAAACACTAGTAGCGGCTTATTTAAATATAATAGATTAATTTTTGGTTTATCAAGTGTCAAAGCAATTTTTCAACGCGCTACAAGTAGTCTTCTCAATGATTTAGACGGGGTGTTGTGTTTTCTCGATGATTTTTCAATTACAGGTGAAAACACAGTGCAACACTTAGATAGATTACATAAGCTGTTACAAAGACTTAGGGACGCCGTTGACGCTACAGGTTGAAAAACGCGAAGTTTTCAGAACGAGATTTCTTATTTGGGCCATGTAATTAACAAGGAAGGCATCCGGAAATCAAAAGCTAAAGTAAAAGCAATCACCAGCTGTTCAGCACCTAAAAATTAGAGTTGCAAAATTTTTTTGGCCTCATGAATTATTACCGAAAATTCGTCCCCCGTGCCTCCTCCATATTAAGTCTCCATTGTACGATTTACTAAGAAAGGATGTTAAATGGTGTTGGTTAAAAAAACATGAATCGGCGTTCATAACTATTAAAAACCATTTAGCATCGGATCAAGTGCTAACACATTATAATCTGGATGCGAAAATAGTGTAACCCGTAGACGACTCACCGTCGGGGTTGGGAGCAATCTTGTCACAGATAGGCACAGACGGTACTGAGCAGCCATTATCATTCGCTTCACGAACGCTCAATGCAGCAGAAAAGCACTACGCACAAATACAAACTGAGGCGTCTGCAATAATATTCGGCGTGCGTAAATTAAATCAATATTTGTATGCAGGGTCAGAACCATTCACTCTGAGAACGGACCACAAGCCACTGTTATCCATTTTTGGCCCACAACGCGGTATCCGAGAAATAACAGCAAACCGCCTTCAGCGATATGCAATATTTTTATCTGCGTAAAACTACAAAATGGAGTACGTACGCAGTAGAAATAATATAGCTGATTTCTTGGCGCGCGCTGCACCCGGGAGTGTAAATAGTGCGATTATGACGATCGATGCGTCAACCAAAGATATACTGGATAAAGCAACTTATATTAATTTTGTTACAGATGGTTGTCTACCGATAACTGTAAAAGAGCTAAGTAATGCAACTTTAAATTACTGTTTATTAAAAATTGTTATGAATTACATACAGGATGGGTGGCCAAAAAACGTAAACAATAAAGCAATTCAACCTTATTACCTGTGTCGGTTACAGTTGTCGATCGAAAATGGATGTATTATGAGAGGATATGAGGTTGTTATTCCCTTGTCCCTTCGTAATAAAATATTAAATGGACTACATAGGTCGCATCTAGGTATAGTTAAATGTAAGGCGGAAGCTAGGTCGCACTTTTGGTTTCCTGGTATCGATGCAGCCATCGAAAACATGATAGGTAAATGCAGCGTTGACCCACCCCACCACGCGCCCTTCTGGCGCCATGGAAGTATCCTAGTAGTAGTTTTGAGAGACTACAGTTTCTTAGGCCCAATAAATTCGCACATGTACTTAATAGTCGTAGACGCATATAGCAAATGGGTGGAATGTTATGATTTCAACAATAACACCACCACACCAAAAGTAATCGATAAACTATGCGATTTCTTTTCACGCTTTGGCATTCCTCGGTTTATTGTTACGGACAATGGCACATCGTTTACATCAGCAGAATTCAATCATTTTTGTCAACTTAACGGTATTAATCACCTTACATCACCAGCTTACTGCCCATCCAGTAATGGACAGGCAGAAAGCTTTGTAAAAATCGTAAAAAAAGGCATACGAAGCATTCTTATGCCAAATATATAACGCAATACAAAAATATTTGTTTGACTATCGCAACTCCATTCATTCAACCGCAGGTGTCTCGCCCGCCTATTTAGTGTTTGGGAAAAAACTTTCGATCTTTTAACACCACCACGTTCACCAGCTTCGGGCAATGACCTTCACTTACGCGTACAAAATAAACAGTCCTTACAGTGTAAATGTTATGGTGGAATAATAAGAAAGGAGTTTAAAGAAAACGAAGAAGGGTTGTACAAGAAATTTATTAGTAAAAATAAGGTTATTTGGAAAAAGGGAAGACTTTTACAAAAAATAGGAAAATTAGTATTTCTATTAGAGGATTCAGATACAAAGGTAATAATAAAAAAACACTTAAATCAGATTTAAAAAAAAAACGGGCCGTCAGAATACTATTCAACAAACTCATTACAAGAAAATCCCGGAAACACTGAGTTTTTGACAGTTCCCATCGGACTCCGAATGGGAAGCAGTGTGTTGACGGATGAACAAACAGGAAATGAACCTCCCACTGCCACAGCAAGCTCGTCTGCAAGTATGGAGTATCAAACGGAGAGCCCTCCTTGTACTCAGGAACCAACACAAGAGCAGAACCCCACATCAATCAGAAAAGAGCTAGTAGAATCTGACAGCGGGAGTGGTTACAATAGCTGCCCTGAATTTGATGATGAAGAAGTAGATAACCAGCCAGTTTCAGCTGGTCGTGCTCGTAGGGTTCGCAAAACGAACAATTATATAAAATATTTTTAGATTAAATTACAATTAAGCTTAGAAGTAATTTTAGGTATTCAGTAAGGTGTTGGGAAAAATAAGGGGGAAAGATGTTACGTTTATGTAAGTAAGTATAGGGATGCATGTGTAACTGCGCTCACTACTCGTTGTACGGCTTACCTTACAATAAATCAGTGTGTTAATAACTACCGGTTGTTTCACTTGTCTGTCCAGTTAGGCGAATTTCTAATAGAACCCTTGTTGCGCGAGTCGCACTCGCATTTATACGGCTTTTTAAACTTCACTATGGTCTGTTTCCGTTTGTTCCAGAGCTGTGGCTTCGTTGGAGCAACTCCTATAGTATGCTGTTTGCAGAACGCTAACCCAACATGGCGTCCGGCAGCTGTCACACAGAGGTAATCAGCACTTAAAATGTTGAATATTTATACATTCATACACCCACACCTGTATCCTGGTTTAAGGGGTAGGCGGAGGCTTATTAAACACCCACATTTTGCCAACTATAATTTGGTAACGTACGGAAATAGGAAGCATTACAGAAAGAAGAAAAAAGATGGGAAAATTGTTAGTATATTAAAAGAAGAAGTTATATGGATGGATGGGGGTGTGGTAAGCAATAACTCTAGCAGGACAAGATCGGATACATGTAGCTCAAACTGACTGTTTGGCAAAATCAGAGCTCTGTAATTATCATATTCTATTGTATTCCTATTTCGCAGAATGTCTACCACAACTGAAAATGTACAAGATGCCGAAGATAAAAACCGCATTGGAGGATGTGAAAACATTCCTGAATCCTTGACATCCAAGAAAACTGGACAGAAGGCATTTGATAGTAAGTTCCTTTTACAGTCTATAGATAGGTAATCTTTTTTTTGTGGAAACCCCCTCGGGCCGTCACCCTGGAGTTTTCGATGGGGCGGTGTGTTTGAATCGAACCGACTAAAATCACACGGTGTGCCGTACTGCGCTTAAAAAAGGAGGGATACGGGAACAGTTTTTATTAAGACATCCCCCCTAGCCTGCCCGCAAAAGGGCGGGCTCCACCTCCGGGTACCAACCTCTCAATCAGGCTACGTCCACCCTATTCGATTCCTGGATTGACCTACTTTATTAAAAGTAATTCCTTATGATGCTAGTCCACTTCACTACATATTATAAAACAAAGTCCCATCTGTCTGTCTGTTCGCGATAAACTCGATAACTACAGAACGGATTTTCATACGGTTTTCACTAAAAGATGGAGTGATTCATGAGGAAGGTTTAGGTGTATATTTGTTAAGGTTTTATCTAAAAGGCCTGAAATGTGACGATGATTGTTGAAAATGACAAAATATTTTGACTTCACACTTTCACACTTTGTAGATTTTTCCTATATTTTTAGGCCAATGATGTTTAAATTCGACATTAAAATAAAATCTCCAGTGATTGGTATTTGTCGGATGCCTAACTAGTTTCGGACTTAACCGGGGTCCTCAAGGAGTGAAGCGATATGCCGTGTAATCGTGCAATGCAACTGCTTCGCTTTTTCAACAATTGGGCAAATGAAAAAACAATTTTGAAACCCGACGGGTTTATCGGGTTAGCCAAAAAAAAAACGTGTCACGCGCAGTGTAGGGTTTCGTGGTTCACAATGTCATCTTTTTTACTTATCAAGTACATTTTAAAGCTCGGGTTTAACTTCTGAAGCTTACGAGACAACTTAGTTGTAATAGTTTTGCTTTCAATTTCGTTATACATACTACCAGGGGCGCAACAACCCTCAAGAAGTCAAGGGGTCTCCAAAATATTTTTTATGAGGACTAAAAAAAAGGCCATCAAAACACTTTATTGACGTATTTCAAAGTATTGTAAGACTGACTAAATAATTTGGTATTATGATAAACATTTTAATTATAGTTTATTTTGATTCACATTGTAATTAAAATTTTCCACAGACTCCTCGGCGCATCGTCTTCTGGGTACCCCCCGTTGTTGCGCCCCTGCATATTACTGTCGGGATTTTTTTCAGAAATACAAAAATCCAATTTAATATCCAATCCAAAGTTTAATATCTTGCAAACCCAATTTTAAAAGACACTTGAGCAGAACCGCGCACAGACGGATGGATATGGCGAAACTACAAGGTTTCTGTATTTACTGCGGTACCTACACCAAAAAATCTAACTTCGGCATTATAATATTAAGGGTAACAGATAATTATCATCATCACATATTCATAATTAAAGTGATAAAACATATTTTCAGAATGTATCGAGTACCAGGCGGCCTACATATACCCTTGCGAGGAAGCTGTGTCCCTTTTAGGAGGATTAAGCAGAACCAGACATTGTCATCATAACGTTGATGAACTGGTGGTTGGAGGGAATGACACTCTCAAGTATGAGTTTCCTCACATGGTAAATATGGCTATTGGTGTCTTAGAATTTTCTTTTATGTTACAAGATGCGGACTTTCCGGCACCAGCCAGTTTGAGTTACAGCTTTTCCATCTTATTTACTTTTCCTTACCCAAATTACCCAAATTTCCAAAAGCACCTGAATGACAGCAATAGGCTTGCTATTACGTGAGTGAGGCCAAATTATAATTGGTAAAATTATTAATTGGTTAATACATCTTTGCCGACAACCTTCGGGGGTACTGGCGTGAATGTACGTACGTGTGTTTTCTAGCATAATCTCAATAGGACCTATTACATAAATAATAGTAAGTCTGTTTTAAGAGAGAGTTTAATTTCTTTTAAGAAAAGATTGCTATTAGCATGGGGTTTAACACTTCACTTTTTTATTTTATGGTATAGGGGACAAAGGAGCAGACGGGTCACCTGATGGTAAATGACTACCGCCGCCCATGGGCACCTGCAACTCAAGAGCCACAAGTGCGTTGCCGGCCTTTAAAGTGGGAGTAGGGGAAGGGTGGAAGAAGGGGCGAGGGGGGAGGGAAGGGTTAGGGCCTCCGGCAACCTCACTCAGTCTGCGGGTTTTCTTTGAGGCCGTGGTATCACTCCAGTCGAGGCCATACGTGCCGAAGCGTGACTCTCCGGCTTTCTCTCTTATTATCTCCTCTTTTGCAAAATATCCCTTGCTTAAATAGCTCTATTGTTAAAGAGGGCAACCTAGGTCTCACCCTGGATACGTCCAACTCATTATATCCTTATCTTCAATTTGTCCAATCCTTATCAGACCCGAGATGGCGCCATATTCTCTCCCTATTCGTACTCTCTAACTGCACTAACGACACACCACAGTAAGGTCGTGTGTTATTAAACAGGCGGCCAAGTCTGACAATTTTCTCTCTACGGTACACTTGAGGCTCATCAGACTCCGTGACAATAACGTTCGAACCTGACCTTGCCGTTTCACCTGTTAAGTGACCCGTGGGGGTTTTCACACCACAACAAAAAGTATAATCTTTATAGAACCCATCGGATAACATTTTAATTTGTCTGTTTGGAAAGAGATTGTTTGTCCTAGGTCTAGGGTAAGTATTGCCCTAATCAATTAATTTATTATTCTACAAACGCTTTTCGTCATGGACTTTAGTTAGACTTGACAACCCCTATGCTACCGTATATTGAAAATGAATCAAACTAAAACCACACAGTGGCATACTGCGCCTAAAATGGTCTGTTTCTCAACGGTGCTCGCCATATAACACATATTTTAATTCAGTTTTGTTATAATCTGGAGCCACAGATTAAATAACAATACGACAGCTGACTCGCTGAATCAGTTTAATAAGACGTTTGAAAGAATCATCAACTCTTGAATCAAAAGAATAAAGTTCTATATTGAACGAAGGCACAGGCTAATATGTACTTAAGTGCTACGCACAAAAGCGCTTTTTGCAGTGGCCATCGATAACTTCTGAGGTCTTTTACTTTTTAATAATTGCAAAATGGTTATTTATGATTTATAGGTGATGCTGGGGTACGAAGATTATGGACAACCACTTACTTGGAACTGTGGCGGTTCTATCATTAGCGACAAATTCATCTTAACTGCAGGACATTGTACTTTTAACACTAAACTGTAAGTGGCTGTTTTAAGTAACATAAGTGTATATTCAAAAAATAAATACATACAGTCGAACATATAACCCCTCCTTTTTTGAAGTTGGTTAAAAATAATGTAAAATCGGTATACATTTATCTATAAAACAAGAGGCGAATCCTTAGAGTTCAGTTGATGTTGGGAAGTTGTATATATTATACTAATCAGAGCGAAAACTTTCCTCGCGCGATGTAGGACCACTAGTTCCTACATAGTTCGGCTGTTCTTCGGTAAATGGTACTGAAGTAAACTTTGCTTGTGTACGGATGTCGCATATGTAAATTAGCTTGTGTACGGATGTCGCATATGTAAATTAGCTTGTGTACGGATGTCGCATATGTAAATTAGCTTGTGTACGGATGTCGCATATGTAAATTTGCTTGTGTACGAATGTCGCATATGTAAATTAGCTTGTGTACGGATGTCGCATATGTAAATTAGCTTGTGTACGGATGTCGCATATGTAATATGCAGGTGGAAGAAGCAGGCTGTCATACATGCTTTAGAAGTATATATTTTTCATACCATACAATTTTTCATAAAAATAAACCGATATTATTCACTAGTAACCACTAAACAAATATTTGCACGCCAGATAGGTCACTGGTAAGAGTGGATTAAAGCAGCTGACAAGGAATAGATTTGAAAGAGTACTAAGATTTTTACGAATGAATAATTATAGACATAAAAATCTTTAAAATGTTTACTATTATTGTGCCTTAAATGTCTAATAATAAGATGAATTTGCAAACCCATGGACATCTGCAACTCAAGAGTCAGGTGCGTTGTTGGCCTTTAAAGTGGGAGTAAGGAAAAGGGGAACAGGGGGAAGAAGAGTTAGGGCCTCCGGTAACCTCACACAACACAAGCATTGACGGCATTGGCAACGGCGGCATTTATCTGTAAGGCCGTAGTATCACAGAAAACCAGCGTGAATGCTTAAATATTATTGGCAAATGGCGTAAATATTCCGTAAAATATAGAAGCCTATTAATAACGCAATACTCTTTTCAGGGGAGAACCGAAATATGTATTGGTAGGTGCTCTAACCAGGACTGATGCTAACGATCCCTCCAAAGTTCACAAGGTAAAAAGAATAATCAAACATCCTGAATACATCCCACCGTCACAATACAACGACATCGCTTTATTGGAGACGGAAAAGAAGTAAGTGCCACAGTTTATATACCTATACATAGGGTGTTACAGAAAAGAAAGGTCAAATTTTAGGTTCCTTTAGTAGACCCCGGGAATGACGTAAAGCATTAGATAAAATTTGAAGTAAATTAAGAATTTTTAAAGCAAAAATCTTATTTTAAAACTGACAAATTGAAGTTAAAAATTGACCGATTAAGCTAGTGTTTCGTAAGAAAGAGGCTGAATTAATAAAACTATGGGTAAACGATACCAAGGATGTTGAGGAAATGTTTTTTTTTATGATATAGGGGGTAAACGAGCAAACGGGGTACCTGTAACTCAAGAGTCACAAGTGCGTTGCCGCCCTTTAAGGCCCTTTAAGAGAGGGTAAGGGGGGAAGAACAGGAAGACGGGAGAGGGGGATTAGAGGGGAGGAGAGGGGAAGCCCATACGTGCCGAAGCATGGCTCTCCTACGTGATTATTTTTTGTCCGAATATTTTTGAAAATGTGTGCTTAAAAATAAAAAATCAAACATGAAAACAACCGTGGCGTAGCTACTGGAGGGCTAGATGGGGCGGGGCACCCAAGCTTAGGGGGCCCCTCTTACTCTGTCTTACAAACTATAAATTGAACTAGTGAAAATTTCTCTCACATTCGGAATATAAATAAACTAGATTTTTCGAACCAGAAGTTATCAAGTTTGTACTAGAGTTGTGACAAAACCACTATTCGCGTACTTGAATATGGAGTACGACGAATCTGGATTCCAAAAATTCTGGAGTACGTCGAATTCGGAACACGAACGGAACGAAAACGGAACAAACGATTTTAAATAGTTTAGTTGGGGCCCTACTTCATTTTTTGTCCCAGGGCCTCTGGTTACCTAGCTACGCCACTGTTTAGAAATATGTACCTATACCAGGAAAGTCATTCAAGTCATTCAAAGTCAACCTGATCTAACTACAGAACTTCGATATCGCTTGTACTTGTGTTGTGGAGGTGTGATGACAGTCGCTTCACGTAAAATATCAAAATTCGGCCGTATATTGCAGTTTGGCAGTTAGACTGAAAGCTGATCCCAACTTAGTTGGATAGTGTAAATAAACAGTATTTCACCCCGGCCCACCGCCTACAACTTTATAAGGCGCAGGTTCGGCCGCATATGGAATACTGTTCTCATATCTATGTAGGAGCACCCCAGTACCAGCTTCTCTCTCTTGACCGTGTTCTCATTTTAAGATTGTATTGTAGACCTCTTAAATTATTTGAAACGACAAAATTGTATGCAAATTCGTGATTTTTAATACAAATATCTTATTTTCAAACAGACAAATGGAACTTGAATATTGACATATATCGACCGAGGATATTGGGCAAATACCCGGCGTTCCGAAAATGTCTGCATAAAAAAAGTTAATTCAATTGACATGAAAATTGGTAACACAACACATATTTTGTCACTCGTGGAGTTTATTTGAAACGCTTTTAAGTCACTTATTTCGTTTGTATTTTCTTCATATTAACATCATGATACATTGTTACAACAGATTCTCACAAGAAAATATGTTGCTAGATTTTGAATATGACATTTCTAAACTTTTAATCTATTCATCATCATAAATTAATAAAATTTTACAGAATGCCCTTGAGTCAATTTGTGGTTCCCGCATGTCTTCACGTTGGAGATTCCATTACTGATGAGCGAGTCCTCGCTACCGGCTGGGGCCTCACAGAAGACAAAGGAGTCCCTGCAGAAATTATGCAGAAGGTGGTAACATTTTTGTTATAAGCGTAAATGCCCAATGCTCTGTTTGTCCCCTTTAATAGCAAAGGGTAAAATATATTAGACCATGGTAAGACTTGGTGGTCTGTGTAGGAAAGATGGTCTATAAAAGATGATGATAGGTATAGAAGATGAGCAAAGGATGAAAAAGTATCAGAGATGTCAATGTTAAGAATAGTTCAGATGTATGTGTGATGTGAAAAAAATTATAAGAGAAGGAGTGTGAATATTGGATTAAGTTCAAAAAAATACATTAGCTGAAAACTTTGAAGTGTGCGTTCATCATGGTATAGTTCTGTGATGAGAATGGATGAAACTTATTTGGAAAAAAAGTACTAACTTAGTACTTCGAGTGACAGTTAAGAAAAAGATGCAGGGACCGACAGACAGAAATATGAACAGCAAGAGACTGAGCACAGAGGTGACGGCTGACTGAAATTTGACGAGTAAAAAGACAAACTGCCCAGACACCAAATACTTCAGGATGAAGTCACAAAATGAAGTGAAGTAATAATGAATTAAGACAAAACTAAAACTACTACAGGTTTTTACTGAGTGAAGTAATCTTTTTTCAGGTAATTTTAAACAAGTTCACAACAGAGGAGTGTGCGTTGAAATATCCTAAATATAGGCTGTTACTACAAGGCTTTGATATGCGAACCCAGACGTGTTATGGAGACAAAACTAAAGTTGTGGACACTTGTCAGGTACTATTGCATTTTATACTGATGGGACCCATGGAAAATACCATGGCCATATTTTTAAGGTGGTTTACTTGTAGGCGCAGCAGATATCCCATCGAATTGAAACCATCTGTTTTGGGAAACACCTCTGCCTGCAGAACCCCTGCAGCAGACCTCGGTTGAGCTCAGAAAGCTCACAAAGCTCGAATTTGTTTGGCAACTGATTTGTATTAAGAAAATACTAAAGAAATAAGAATTAAGTATATCCCCTTTGATATGGTAAGCAAAGCTCGTTGTCTATTTGAAACCATTCTCTTATTAACCGACTTCAAAAAGGAGGATGTTCTCAATTCTACAGATTTTTTTTTTGGTGTATATTACGCGATATTTTAGCCATTTGTGAACCAATTTCAATCATTTTTTTTTTAATTGAATTCGTTGTATTTAAAATTGATCCCATTAATTTTCAAGTAAATATTTCACCTCTGAGGGTGGAAAATTAAGAGGTGAATATGACAGTTTTTTTAAATGGTGTCGTGGGACACCAGATAGGAACGAAGTTTCTTATTATAAAAATATGAATTCAAGTTCTATTAGAGATATAAAGAGAATAATTCACATCCTCGCACACATCCTCCCACACATCCTCATACACATCCTCACACACATCCTCACACACATCCTCACACACACACACAAAACCTCATACACGCAAATTACAATAACAGTCATCACGTAGACTATACATTAGACACTGTATAGCCATCATACATAGACTATAAATAAAAATCTTCCGTTACGGGCGTTTTTTGCCGGCTAGGGTACCCCTCCGCAACGCCCCATAAGAAACTTCGTTCAAAAATTATGAAAATTAGATTTTTAAGGAATCCTAGAGACACGTTATGAATACACAAACTCGTGGTTTCGCTTGCACCGTAATCAGATCAAAAAATAAAAAGAATCAACTCGATCTCTTGATAAACACATGGTCTCATCTATTTCCAAAGGCTCTCGATCATTCTAGAACAGTCTTGAAGTAATAATAACTTTGGCTTGGGTTTATTTTCAGAGTAAGTTGTTATCCAAGCTTAAATTCTTCCAGGGCGATAGTGGAGGACCAATCCAGATCAAAAGTAAACCGATCCATTGCATGTACGTCGTGGTTGGAGTGACCTCATTCGGGAGAAAATGTGGCTTGATTGCTGAACCGTCGATCTATACCAAAGTGTCGCATTACGTGCCCTGGATTGAAAGCATTGTGTGGCCTTGATTACTTCATGGATGGCTTAGATTTTAGAAGTGTTTCTTGTTTTACAAATAATTAATGTGATGGAATCTCAATAAATGATAATACTTCTAGTACTAGTCCTACTAATCCTCAAAAACATATTTATTTCTATAAATAAATATTTTTTTTGTAGAAAACAAAATGGTCTTTTGTAATTAAGAATAATATTTTAAGCAGTTTTATGGATTTACATAAATCATGTTTCTTAGCTTTTTAAACCGACTGACCAACGTTATGGCCAAACTGACTGTTATCACCAAGCCTTGGTCATATCTCCCCAAGTTATGACCAAACCTTGATCACAGCTGGCCCAATTATGACTAAATCTTGGTCACTTCTCATTAAGATATTATGATTAGGTTGTGAAATGAAATGTCGTCAATGTTTTCTTTTTGTTACATTGCGCACTACTAAATAAATTTAAATAGATATATTATATGATTTTATCTTCTTAACACGATTTTCATTTTTAATCCTACTAATAATAAAAGCGTGAAAGTTTGTGAGGATGTATGGATGTATGAATGTATGGATATTTGTTACTGTTTCACGCCAAAACTACTCAACAGATTGCGATGAAAATTGGTATGTAGATAGCTGGAGACCTGGATTAACGCATAGGCCACTTTTTATCCCGATATTCCCCCGGGATCGGGACTTACGCGGGTAAAACCGCGGGGCGTTGCTAGTATCTCATAATTTAGGAAGCAAGCTATTCCCACACAAGAGCATCTCCTTCTTTTCTGGTTTTATACTGTCCATCTTAAGATTGATTCTGCTATAGGGACAGGTATCATCACCTTCAAGCCAATTAAAACAACCGTAGTAGCTGAGACCAGATTGTTGTCATATAATATTGACATTAGACGCTCATTCTGATTGACGTTAATCCACCATCAGAGATTTTGCAGAGAATACAGGTGTTCACTTAAGATTATAATGATATTCTAAAAGGCCCGTATTGCAATTTTGATTGTAATTATGAATTAGAAACTTTAAAAAATTACCTTTTTTTTTACTCTGTCCTGTAATAGTATGATCAAGTGGTATTTATTTTATTATTAACATTCTCTAACGAAGCGTTCGATTGGTGGTCTTCTTTAAATTAGTACCTAACAATATTGGAAAATTTTCATTTATAAAATCAAATTAATAACATATTTATTAAAAACCATACGGTTTTACTCATGTTTGTATTTCGGGGATGCCCGCCTAGTTAGTCTAGACACGTCACACGAGACAGACCTGACAGACCGTACAAAAAGTGATACGGTTAGTAAGTTGTGCACCGCGGTGAATGTCGGTATCAACAGCTCATCACACAACGCAACCACAGATAACTATATATTGTAAACGCAACGGAAACGCAACCGTCTACATCTGCACGTTCCGAAAGGCAAAGGAACCGGTGGCAGCGTAGTAAACCCAGTGTGACGCCTGACACCGTCGCGGCGGGACGCTTCACTCCTTGAGAAAGTGCCCCCGTCGGGTCCGAAACTAGTCGGGCATCCCCAAAATGCAAACGTGAGTAAAACCGTATAGTTTTTAATAAATATGAATACCATTCACGAAAGTTTTTATTGTAACAAATTAATAACGTTAAAAGAACATTATTGTAATGTTTACTAAAGAAGTATACCCATACTTATTACAACTTTTAACTTAAAAACAAACACTATTACGGTCACGTCGTCATAGTAATTAATAATAATAACTCCACACATCTCACACACGGCCGTCTGATCCCAAACTAGGCAGAGCCTGTACTATGGTAACCAGACTGCTGATAAACATACTTATATATTTTTAAATACACACGTATTATAGATAAATTACACCCAGACACAGAACAAATTATCGTGCTCATCACACAATTATTTGTCCTGTGTGGGAATCGAACCCACGACCTCTGGCTTAGCAGTCAGGGTTACTAACCACCAGACCAACAGGCCAGCTTTAAAAATATTGTTAGTGAATCCACAATGAAAACTAAAATCACTACATATTATAAAACAAAGTCCCCCGCCGCGTCTGTCTGTCTGTTCGCGATAAACTGAAAATCTACTTAACTTATTTTCATGCGGTTTTCACGGTGTGGTATAATTTGTACCCGTGCGAAGCCGAGGCGGGTTGCTTCAATATTTCGTGATTCAAAAAATCTTTATTTCATAAAATTGACCATCAATTATTCGAAATCGTCGATTTAATAAATAATAATTATTATTAAAAATTATAGATCAACACACACAGAGTCACCGCAACATTAGTTTGCTTCGTCAAATGTAAAATGATTAAAGAAAAAAAAATGGATAACATAATATCACATCTGCCTGTTTCGATCTATAACCGCCCGTTTCCAAATGGTTGAGCCTTGTGAGAAGAAATGCTGGTCATGGATATAAAAGTGAGTTTTTATTTTATTGTATTGAAGGCAAATGAGCAGACGGTTCACCTGTTGGTAAATGACTACCGCTGCCCATGGGCACCTGCAACTCAAGAGTCACAAGTGCGTTGTCGGCCTAAGGTGGGAGTAGGGAAGAGTGGAAGAGGAGAAGACGGAGGGGGGGGGGGGGGTAACGCAATCAATATCATGAAACCGTCGATAGGTTATCTGTCGTTAACAGTCTTGATTGTGGTAAAACAGACAACAAAACCTACCGTGTAATGGACGTCTTAAAAGTCATCATCATGCAACCATCAATCATTGCATTAGACGATAGTTTATTCGTCAATCACCGTCTTGATTGTGGTAAAACTGACAGCAATACCTATTGTGTAATGGATGCCTAAGATGCGCTAAACTGGTTCGCAGTACAGGAAGTTGTACCATAGTATTAGAACAAGAAAAGCGTGTATGGTTTTTACAAGCAGTTGTTGAGTCATAATTAATAATTTTTTATCCTCATTCATGACATTATTTGTCGTTGTAGTCTCACTTATGTACAGTGAGTGTGTAGACGTGAACTGGTAAGTATAAGATAATATTATAAATATATCTATACCACAGGACACATAATAATATCTATAATTAAAATTATTATTTTTTTTTTTTTGAGCACGCTACGTAAACGAGCATATTATAAACTAGATCATTATTTAGATGATGCTTCTTAAAATGCCGGTCCTGCTTATATATGCAAATGTTTTTGTCAGTTGATAGATTGATGATTAAAATCTACGTTAACGTGTGCAAAGCCGCGGGCAGAAGCTAGTTTTGATTTGGTAAAAAAATAATACAGTTTATTTTTTTATGTATTTTTTTTCACTATTATTTTTTAAGGATATATTTGTAAAGTTAAAAATACCTATTTATGAAATGTATTAGCTGTAAAATTTAATTGAAATTTTGGTGAAATCTATCCAAATTAATTAATTTTTTATTCCGTAAGTATCTTCTACAAAGTATTAGAAAACATAAAAAAAGATTAATTAAATCCCTTAAGTCGTTCTCAAGCTACGGCGTGACCAAGGGAAATAGGGATTCATTTTTATATATATATAAATGTAGATAAAGATAAGGTAATATAAAATAATATATTAAATATTGTAACAAAATGAATTCATATTGCATATTTATTTCAAAATAATATGAACAATAATAATAATAACTTAACATACTTCGCACACGGCCGTCTGATCCCAAACTAGGCAACTATTGTTTTTATTCTGTATTGTTATTGTTAAAATAAAAACAATATATTCTATATTGTTTTTATTTTTATTTAATACTTCTGTTGTTATCTTCATCTAGAGGTTGTCTGGTAGAGATCGCTATTAGCGATAAAACCACCTATTGTATTCTAATAAGATAAGATCTGTTTTAACGAATATCTAGGCACAGCCTGTACTATGGTAACCAGACTGCTGACAAACATGCTTATATATTACTAAATACATACATATTATAGATTAAATTAACCATAGACACAGAAAAATTAATGATCGTGATAATCACAAAATTATTTCTCCTGTGTGGGAATCGGACACACCTGGCTCAGCAGTCAGGATCACTAGTCACTAAACCAACAGGCCTGTCAAATGAATGAAAGATAATTAATATTTATAATTTAATTAATATATTTAATGATTATAAAAGCTAAAGTATTTTTGAATAAAGGTATGGAGGTAAGAATATTTGATGCAAATTCTTCTTAAAACTTTGCGATTGCGAAGCAACTGCCATCAGACCTGAACAACCCAAGTACTATGCGATATCGTTCTGTAGTTAGACCAGATTGTCGGACTTTTTAGGGCTCCAACTACCCGTAACGAATGTCACAGATATTCGTATGGCAACGGGGAGCGACGACTTAATGTGCTCTCCGAAGCACGGAGGAGACTCAATGTGTTAAAACTGGTCACTCATCCTAAGATTGACCTGGCTATCTTAACCTTGCAATGTGCTAACCTACTTTGCCACGAGCCCCTCTTTGTACTTTAGAAATATAACAACATTTTTGTATAACTTACAGAAAAATATACAATAGTGAACTTTTATTTATAACTAGCTGCCCCGACAGACTTCGTTCTGTCAAAAGTTATTGATTGACGAGAAATGTTTGACAGCTGGGGACATGTGTTTTAATTATCATTTACTCTGTGTTTTGTACAGAAAAAGAAAATTGTTGTTTTTGCTATTTTCCTCGCTATTTTTACGCTTTTCCTCTCCATAAGAACCTTCCTTGTGCCTTAACGAAAATATGAAAAAAAAAGCTGAATTGGTCGAGCCGTTCTCCAGATTTGCGCTTAGCAACACATTTGGCAATTCCTTTTTTATTTATATAGATAGATAGCCTAAGAGATAACACCATTTTAATCTTTATTATTGAACCTTGATGTATGTGTGAGTAATTCTGAGTCATTTCAACATTATCATTGACCTCCTGTGTGTTTTAAATATCACAAATATAATTTCTCCTACCCTTCCCCTCTGGCCACATGGTCCAATGTTATCATGAAAACTTTATTAGAAAAAAACACTATAAGTATAGAAACATTCATTTGTTATTTATTTTGAAACCCTTGATTTTGGATATTATTTTTTATTTTATTATAGGGTCACTCCAGAGAAAAAAAAATATATTTTATTATAGGGTCACTCCAGAGAAGAAAAAATATATTTTATTATAGGGTCACTCCATGACGCAGACTGCTGGCGTTATTCTCCTTAACTGCGCAACTATTTATATGTAATATTCCTTGTCTTCTCCACTTATAACTTGGTTTTATTAACCAGCTGTACGTCATCTTTGGAAAGTTTATTTTCTAAGGAAAACATAGAATAACAACATCTAATAATTTTTGTCAGTATTCTGGGGCTGGAAACAGGCTTTACTGGTCGTGGTCACAGGCCTGACCGATGTAAAATTATGTATTTGATCACATTATTGGGATTAAATACCTTTGAATTGCCTGACGTTTCGACCAGGTTGCACTGGCCATGGTTACAGGTTGACCGGTTCAGTGGTGCTCCGGTGGTCCGTGAGGTAGAAGGTTCTTCATCCACCCGCACGTTTTCGTTATTTTTAATATTTTTGTTTCGTACTATACTAACAGTGTCCCCATTCTGTGAGCAAACCGATGTGTCCGTATTCTCGTGTTAATCCGACTGTGCATAAAAGCGAGGTGGCATGTTTTTTATAACTGGATTAAACGCTGTAGATAATTTAAAACTGGCCTGTTCTAGTGGTTAGTGTCTCTGACTGCTGTGCTAGAGGTCGTGGGTTCGATTCCCACCCAGAACAAATAATTGAGTGATGAGCATGATAATTTGTTCTGTGTCTGGGTGTAATTTATCTATAATATGTATGTATTTAGAAATATATAAGTATGTTTATCAGCAGTCTAGTTACCATAGTACAGGCTCTGCCTAGTTTGGGATCAGACGGCCGTGTGTGAGATGTGTGAAAAAAAAAAACCATCTTCCAGATTGAAAGATTGACTGATGTAGTTTTTTTCTCAATAAAAATTTGAAAGGACGCGAAAATTCGGAAGTATTAAACTACCTACACTAACTAATATTTTAATTATGCTTATATTCAGATTCATCAGAAAGAAGTTTCTCTGTCATCTTTGCCATGGAACCACAAATATCACCGAAGAACTTGTCCTCCCATGGCGTCTCAACAGGGTCTTATGAGATCTTTTCTGGAATTTCCACAGTCTCTTCTGTCGACGAGACCCCAGCTCCAGGAGTAAAGGAACGATATCACAATTTTGTGAAATCTGAAGCCGATAAACGTGACTACAGGTATTACGATGTCTTCTGATTGTGTAAGCTTTTTTAAATAGTAGTAAATCATCAGTACACGCAAGCATTATTCAGTTACAACTTTATAGTACAAAGATAAATAGATGACTAAATAAGTTAATAATTAAAAATTGTAGTGGGTCGTCCCGCGTGGGAAGAAAACACAATCTTGAGGGGATGTGGATTTTGTACTTTATTTACGGTACAGTGACGGAATAGATATAGGACGGCCGTACGCAGTCCCGTCCACCTTGACCAACAAGGACGAAGGCAACGAATGCGGCGTAGGCAAAAGCAGATGGTAGTGAGTCTCGAGTAATTGTTCTAAGTAGGACGCAATTCTAGAATGCACACTGAGAGCTGGCCTGGCTAAATCAATACAAGCTTAGGATAGTCATTACCTTATGGAGACTCTTAACACCGCAATCTAGAATATGACGTCACAAAAGTGGCGCCATCTATTAGTGACTTATAGAACTGAGGAGTAACTTTGTTTACTAAATCTGTTACAAAATTAAAAAAAATAAAATTGCTTTGTTATGAATATATATTTTACTAGCTACAGTAGCTCCCTGGCTAAGTGTTGCTGTGGCTAAGTAATTTGCAATAAAAAATATGTTTTACACACAACGTTTTTTATATACAGATTAGAATTCAAAATGGCGCCATACAGCCGCCATATTGTTTTTTCTTTTCAAAAAAATTATAGGTGGGATGTAAGGAGTTTAATGATACGCCGTACATCCAAACCTGTTAAGGAATTTAGAAGTTACGGTGGAATAAAGAAACTCACCTACAGATTTTTTTTTACATAAGTACATGAATTTTGAAAACATTTTACTCTTTTTTTTGGGCAGTCGTGTAATTATTCTCAGTCAATGCTTTACAAGGTGTTACAGACACTTGTGGTAATATTTTAAGATAGTTAGGATTAGCTGATACATAATTGAGTTAACCTGAAAAAAAAAAAAAACCTGATCTTCTGATATTAATTCCAGAGGTTTGCTGTTGACAAACAGACTGAAAGTGCTTCTGGTGAGCGATCCAGGCATAGACAAGTCTGCAGCCAGTTTATCTGTACAAGTCGGTGAGTAATATAGCAAGTTTCTTCCTCTTCTTTGTCCAATCCTCTTCTCAGTCCAGCAGAGTTACTTGGTACTTCTGCGCCAAAGAGGTATGTTCTGCTAAACACAGATTAAATAGCATTGGGCTTAAGGCAGATCCCTGATGCAGACTCCTACTATAGGGTTTGGAATAGAGACACAGGCAAGTTGAAAATCATGTCAAACAAGCGAACAGCCATCGAATAATAAGCAATTCGGGGAGTAGAGATAAAGGAAAAACGAACTAACTAAACTAACAATTAATTATTCCAGGAACTTATAATGATCCTGATGAAATCCATGGATTAGCCCATCTTTGTCAACGCATGCTGTTTATCGGGACAATGAAGGATCCTAAGGTATTATAAGACGTACATACCTAATTATCGTACAAAACATAGAATTAGCTCTGTAAAGCACATACATACACAGATCGAGACATTATTTCACTCTGGCCCACCTCCAACAACTTTATAAGGTGCAGGTTCGAGCGCATATGGAATACTGGTCTCATCTTTATGCAGGGGCACCCCAGTACCAGCTTCTCCTTCTCCCGCATTCAACGGAGAGCAAGTCGAATCATCGATTGCCAGGATATTTCCGATCGGCTTGACCCCTTGGCGTTGCGTAGAGATGTAGCTTCAGTCTGCATTCTCTATCGCTTGTACTATGGGGAGTGATCTGAGGAATTGTTCGGACTTACACCAGCTGCTTCTTTCTGCCATCGTTTAACGCGACAAAGATTCGATCCTCATTATTTGGATAATTGGAACTCCACCACATTGCGCTTCTCCAGAAACTTTTTGCCCCGCACAACCAATGTACCAAAAAAAAAACACAAATACAATCACACTCAACAACACTCCCACCCACACATACATACACATATAACGAGTGTAAGAAACGGCCTGCTGAATCTTTAAATAGAAGATTTACACCATCATTCTGAGTGGAAAATCATTGGAATTTTCTGCCGGAAAATTCATATTTTTTGTTTAATTTTACATTTTTTTGGTTAAAAGTGATATCACAATGAGTAAACAGAACATTTTACCGAAAAAAAACATTAAACAGCCAAAAAAAAAAAATATAAAAAAATAAACCAAATAAGCCAAAACCTGCAACGTAATCAATTAAACAAGATTTATGCAATCAGCTGCTTTTACAGTGCCGAACGTTTAAGGTCATTCACCGTACCTCACAAAAATACCTACGTGTGTTACGTTTACATTGCGTAGCGCAAAATCAAACTAATGCCTCTAAATTCTTAATTTCACATTTTCATGATGAACTAACTTTTACATTGTGATAAGTATCATCAAAAACGATTTTGTAAGTTATTCGCGTCGGTGAAACTTACACGCTGTATTTCATATTTTATTATTATTGTTATAGGAAAATGACTTCAAAAATTTTATCACAGAGTATGGAGGTTGCTACAAAGACCGTACGTGGTGCGATCGCACTGAATTTTGTTTTGATATTACATCCCCTCATTTAAAGAAACCCCTGGATATGTAAGTACTAATATTATATATAGTTTGATGATCTATAGGGCACGGCGGTAATTCCATTTAATTTCAATAATTTATTTAGGCTAACTTGATCCATATCCTACTAATATTATAAACGTGAAAGTTTGTGAGGATGTATGGATGTTTGTTCGTCTTTCACGCTAAAACTACTAAACCGATTGCCATGAAACTTGGTATGTAGATAACAGGAGACCTGGATTAACATATAGGCTACTTTTTATCTCGATATTCTCACAAAATCGGTACTTACGCGGGTGACTATTTGCAGACAAACGGTTAATCAATACAAACCTATGTCTGTTTGTAATGTCAAAATAATAGCTTTTTTTAAGCACATACAGCACGATACCTATACCTAAAAATCAGTTTTTTAAATTATTGTCTGTTTGTTTGTTCTGGCTAATCTCCACACTGATTTCCACAGGACTTTCACTGCCAGATAGCTGGTGTTATGAGGAATAACTTAGGCTACTTTTATTTTGGAAAAAGAAATAGAGTTCCGCGCAAAATATATAAATATGTACTCGCAAGCAAGGTCACGCGGGAACCATTAGTAAATTAAATAAATTTAAGAGGAATCAAATAATGTAGAAAGGTAATGGATATTAGACTGTGCAACGACAGACGTGGCCGGTTCGATTCCCGCTTATTGAAAATGTTTCTATTCATGAATCCCTTCTAACGTCTACAGTGCTGAAATGGTAAAATGGGTCAAATATCTTAAAATAAATTGCAAAAAAAAAGTTTGACCAAAAATTTGAAAACTGCTAGCTTTGGACGTAAAATTAATTTTGCGGCACTTAGTTAGCATTACATTTTTAGCGAATTCATTTGTGATATTGGTATCGATTCTATTGTACACGCGACTAAACTAAAACCTGACTTAATTTTTTCATATGAAATCAATCTTGTGCCTTACGTAATAAGGTCTATTTGTTACTGGCATCTATTTCTCAGCGCCACTAAATTTCACTAAAACCTGTCAACGTATACTCAACTTTATTTCCACGCAGTGAGAGTCCCCATTTCTTCAAATGCCGTATAATTGCCGTATAAAAACTTGTTCTAAACGAACTAAGATGACGTTATTTTAATCGACACCTACGAAGACGCTTACTAAAATCACAGAGCAAAAGAGATGGCATTCAACGGATAGCGGCTCTCGCTGCGTGGTATTAAAGTTTATTTAAGCGTATCAGACTTTAGTCGACAAATAAATTGCTTATTTGGGTAGCGACATAAGTTACCTACTTGTTTCAATTTAAAATAAGACCTTGTTTCGAAGTGTACAAGGTTTACATCTTTTAGGAAGAAAATTTAGTGAATTTTAATTTAGCGAGTGAAGTAACAGAATTGGGACCATTGACCATTTAACAATTCCAGTCTTATAGACGTACTAGTCTGTACTTCTGTAAATCTTAACTATATATATTTTTCAGGTTTGTTCAGTTTCTCATATCACCGCTTTTCTCAGAATCTGCAATAGATCGGGAAATAAACTCAATTCATTCTGAATATGAATATTACAAATGCTCAGACAATTGTCCAATGAACCAGCTCAAGAAATCTATTTCAGACCCAAAGCATCCCTTTCATAAGTTTAATATTGGTAAGCGAGACTGTGTAACTATTATTTTATGTTTAACTATCTACAATCGAGAGCAATGAATCCGGGTGTGGCGTATGACAACCACGTGTAAATGTTACGAACACTCTTTGAGAGAAATTATTTGTATTTGAGATATAAAGAAAGAGGACACTAACTAAGGCTCTTAATGAGATGCCTAGAGAGATTCCCCCTTCGATCACCAACAAATTCAGCGCGAAGTTGAAAACCCACTAACCTGTCCGCTAGAACGTGCGAGGCTTGAGGCTGCGTGATTTTTGGCTAAGGTGGCTGGCACGACTGCACTTCACTGTAGATTGTCTGATCTCAATGAACACACGGTGATTACCGGTAAAACCCCACAATTACAGTTAAAAAGGCAAATTTCAAAGACAGCTTTTCGTCGTCCTCTCTCGCTCGGTTTTTATTTTGATACTATTTTTTTCCGGACGGTGGCGCTGTCCTTGCTGTCTCACACTCACGCCAATCGTAGCGCGATGACGTGGACGCCTATTGGTCGAGATAGCGGGGAACATTACTCGCGCCATATTCGAATGATCGAAGAGCGAACACCGAGTCATATAAAAATCCCTTAAAACCCGAGAAACTAATAATGCTAGCTTAGTGAAATAAATAATGTTTACTTAATAGACAATTAAATATTCATTAAATGAAAATAATACAACGTTTGGTTATTTTAAAATTACCCAATTATAGAAATGCCAACTCTAAGATGTTGAAATTGGGCTGCGAATCGGTTAAAATTGGAAAACTTATGCAATGATTGTTAATAACCGGTGCATAAACCTATGCACCGGTTATAAAAGAATGGGAGAATATTAATCCCCAACATCGTATAAGTATTGGTGTACAGCATGCCAAACCACAGTAATGGCCGCACGTGGAGCACAAAGTACTCAAATTTGAGAAAATTGTAAAGTTGTAGAAAAAAATTGGTGTTTTTCTGTTCTTGTTTTACTTAATTCTTAACATAATACAAAGTTTGTTACTTTACAAGAAGTATTTAGTAGCCTATTAAACACAATTTATTTCACTAAGCTAGCATGTTTAACATTCATTATTAAATTTTTAGGTATACTTCGCATGTGACCCGGATTCATTGCTCTCGAGTATATAAAGCGCTACTTGCGGGCTGCAATTAAGTGTTTTTAATAGTAGTCATACCTTGTATGTTAACAGGTAATAAAGAAACATTAAAGGCAATACCCGAGTCTAAAGGCATAAATGTCAAAAAAGAGTTACTGAAGTTCCTCCAAAAATGGTATTCCGCTAATATTATGTCTCTTATCGTCGTAGGCAAAGGTATGTCTAAATATATATATACATGTAAGGCTTTAGTAATACTATTTACTATGTGTGCTTTGCTTGTAACTTTATGTGAGTGTTTTAACGTGAATACGTCTTTAAAATTACTCCTATAGTGGGATACCATTCAGAAAACAAATGATAACAAAATTGGGCCATACAGTTTGGTGTTATGGCTACATATCTATCATATCCATTCAAAATAATCCATATCCATTTAATTACACTACACTGGATAGCCAAAGGATCAAAGAATTTATTACGCTAAGTGAGGACTGCGACGCATCGAGTGTGGTGGAGGGGGAAGCACCATTTTGAGTTCATTTTGCTGCGCTTCGAGATTTCCATTTAGTATAACTTTTGAGTCGGAGAAGCTACGACGTTCGTTTAAGTTTAAATTATCAGGTCTCATTCAAATCTATCGATTGAATATCATGTAAAATAGTTGAAAGACTGAGATCACTTCTTGAGGTTCACATTTCAAAATATTTGTATCTATTTATAAGTTCATTTGGTTTGGTTAAATACTTAAACAATAAATGTAGTCTTTTTTACAGAATCTTTAGATGAGCTCGAAGCGATGGTAGTACCACTATTCTCTAATATTGAAGACAAATCAGTGACGGTGCCATCTTGGTCTGCGCATCCATTCCCACCGGAACTTCGCCGAAAGAAACTCTACAGCATAACTATCAAAGACCTGCGTTATCTCAACATTGACTTCCCAATACCGTGTACAAGAAAGCATTACAAAAGTCAGGTAAATTTGCTAGCGAATCCGGTTTCGTTTACTGTTGATCTGCCTTCTTAAGTCGTTAAGTTTGTTTCGGCGTTTCTTCTAAAGACTAATCATAGGAAATGCTAGTTACATGAAGTTTTAAAAGAACAAATTGACGAAAAAGTGTCCGTCAATATCTAAGTGTTTTACAAGCTAACTAAATTAATTTTCATTCTCTTCACACCATATGGGTGCAGTTTTCTGTATATCTTTTCTCAAAGGCCGGCAACGCACTTGTGACTCTTAAGTTGCAGGTGTCTATGGGCGATGGTAGTCACTTACCATCAGGTGACCCGTCTGCTCGTTTGCCCCCTATAATATAAAAAAAAAATAGAGAAGAATATTTTCTAGCATGGTGGCTGCAAGTTTAAATAGGAAGTCTTATCTACTTTAAAATAGGTAACGCGGACGGAGAATCCTTCGACCAGGTTCGTATCATGCCTGTCTACAAACCTAGTAGATCATGTATATAGACTGCAGCACAGCAATCTCAGGGGTACGAGCGGCGCACTGGTTTGTGAGATAATTGCTAAATCGTTTATAGTTATTAGCTCTTCTGAATTCAATATGTGAGAAGAAAGGAACGAAACAGAAGAAAAGACTTCAAGTTTATCTGCAGCCCGGGATGGTCTTCGGGATAAGGTTTTATTGATGTAGATTTAAAGTGAATTGAAAGCGTAATACAAGTTTGTTTACAGCTATCCAGAATTTATTTATATTTATTATATAGGTGCACAAGAAGCGCTACAATAATTTTATTTCGCTATGCAGTACCAGTAGTTAATATGAATTACAGTTATTCCTTCTTAGTCTAGCCTTGTACTTAACATTACTCGAAGGCACGGGCCTCTATTTACACAGTACTGTTTGTTACGGAAGCCTAGAGGAAATCATAGATGGTGACGATTCTTAATTGAGACGCACACCATCTATTGACAAATAACGGAACTAATCTGTCTGTCAATAAGAATGTTCTACTAAGTTCTAAAAGTTCCAATAGCGTCCGAGTCAAATAGACAGTACGAGATGTTTCAGGAAAGTTCACGAAGTTAGTTTTTCGAATTAGCATTATTTACAAGGTCGTCTATCCACCTTGAGGATGGACGTTTTTTGTTGGGCTTTCCGTTTAGTGTTCTCCATTTCGGCTTCATCGGCACTTTGGGTTAAGCATTCTTGCTTCTCAGTTTTTAAATAACACATTTTTACTTCACAGCCTGTACGCTACCTGTCAAACCTCATAGCCTACGAGGGAACCGGGAGTCTATTATCAGCTCTTAAGAGACGTGGATGGTGTTATAAGTAAGAATGATATGTTTTTTATTTTTCCCCTTGATTTAATGCCGTAAGACAAACCTGGTAAGGTGCAAAATATTACCATGGTAATGGACAAACCATTGACAAAAATTGAAATTAACAAACTTTTAAACCTTTTAACAAACTTAGTTTCAAATGAATCTGGACCTTCTACAGCTGGTTTTAAATTTTAAGGTTTGCAAGCCTGATTTGTTTGTTAATCTTTTAATGGTGTTTTTGATCTTTGTTAATTGTTCTCGAACATTCTAAGAGTGTTGTTATACCAATTTTATTTATTCGTAGTTTACGCACTGGGTCCAGCTTTTCAACGCGTGGATTTGATTTTTTTTCTATCCAAATAAAACTCACCGAAAAAGGGATCAATAATATTGATGAAATCATCGGTTTTATGTTTCAGGTGAGTTTTTATTATTTTACTAGCCGTACCACACACTGCATGATCACTGCCTGGCTCCAGAGGGTCGTAGAGTGACTTTAAATAATTTATCTTCCTCCAGGATTGGGCTATTAAATGCAAAAAGTCTTTTTTAATGCGAATGCTGGATCAACTAAAAATGTAGGCTACAACTTTACGGAGGTTATTCGGGACGGGGGTCCAAAAAATCATGAAATTCGTGTGACGTAATTTATGGGTAGCCCCTTATCAGAGATTTTAAGTGTCTGATTGCAGAGTGTTGTTGATTGCAGGCACCATCCAAACCATAACTGCCGTAAGCTCACTTTTTATACTAGCACTAGCACTCGGCTTCGCACGGGTAGCAGAGACAACTTCAACAATCATCAACATATTTCAATCAATTTACACAAAATCTTAACAAATTATACACCTCAACCTTCCCCATGAATCACTCTATCTATTAGTGAAAACCGCATGAAAATCCGTTCAGTACTTTTTCAGTTTATCGCGAATAGACAGACAGACAGACGAGGCGGGGGACTCTGTTTTATAATATGTAGTGATTTAGCCTAATTGAAGGGGTTCACGACAACGCTGGTCATTTGTGACCCACTTTACCAGTCCTAATTTAAAAACATTTTTCTTTTAGTATATAGCCATGCTGAAGGTCCAGGGTCCTCAGCATTGGATATGGGAGGAGCAAAAGAACATCATGGATATCGCTTTCAGGTTCAAAGATGTACAGGAACCGTTACTTATGGTGAGACACCACGTGGATCTGATACAGGTATACAAACTTTATTATGTAACTCCTCTCGTGATCTAAGTTTTAATTAAATATTATCTTGTATATTTCAATCAATTAATATACCACAGATTTACTAGAATTCTAGACTCCATAGAACAAGACATCTTTGCGATATGTGAGCTGATTTTAATAATTATTTTTTATTAATTGAATTAGTTGTAGCTACTTAAGGTTGGTATATAAAAATTTGTAGAAAAAAACCCAATTCTAAGGGTGAAAAATTAAGGTAAGAAGAAGATTGATGTAGGCTTCTTGAAGTTGGTTATTACTTTTTTTAAAGTTATTTATTCGCCTTCTGAGAATCATTTGTTTTTGTGACTTTCATTTGTGTTTTGTCATAATACCTTCTTCATTTGACAGTCATTTCATATATTTGCTCCAAAGAAGTAAGTAAATGTTCCATCTCAATTGACAATTGATTATTTTTTCCAGGAGTATCCAATGGAAGAAATCCTTAGTGTTGATAATGTGATGACAGAATGGAAACCAGAGTTGATAACAGAGTTACTCTCGTTGTTCACGCCAGAGAATATTATTGTGCAAATAGGTGTTAAGTGAGTATCAACCATTTTGTGATTTTGATGATCAATTACACAATGAAGTAGTTCCTTACCGTTTAAATAAGTTGTTAATGATCAGATATCACTACATATTATAAAAAAAAAGTCCTCCGCCGCGTCTGTCTGTCTGTTCGTGATAAACTGAAAAACTGCTGAACGGATTTTCATGCGGTTTTCACTAATAGACATAATGATTAATGAGGAAGGTTTAGGTGTATAATTTGTACCCGTGCGAAGCCGGGACTGGTTGCTAGTAATATATAAATGGACAAAAACCAAACAGTTCGTACTTTTTTTTTATTTTTTTGTTTAAAAGCTTTTGTGACGAGAGAGAAAATTGGAAGGTTTTTTGTTTCTTCGACCATAGAATACATAATAGTACAGGTACAGAAGACTCAATCCGCAAAATTATTTCAATAAATAGCGACTTTTATTTTGTCCGACAAGTCGAGCTTGCCGCGTATTAATATCTTCATACCCAAAGTGCAAGTGTTGGTAGCAATAAATTAGAGCTTTGACGACTACTAATAATAATAATTTCATGAAATTAAGTGTTATATTTACCTATAAGACTTTCAAAATTAGATGCATAGATAGGTTTCAGTTGGTTAGTTTAATTGTCGATCCAAACATTGAAAGTAAATAACTTGACGATAGGAATGTATCACGCCAAAGGTTGTTATTTCATACAAGTGTTCTATAGATTATAAATGATCGAAATAAAACTTACATTAAACTGTTTTTGGTTCGACTTTTCTTAGCTTCGGAAAAGGCTTTTTTCGTTCAGTGTGTCAGTTTCAAAGTAAGATCTCTTACTGTATAAAAATAAAAAAAAATCATAAAATTGTTAGCGCTGTACCATATTTACGGCGCGTAGTAGACAACCCTAAAACATGACACCTGCTTTCTGTACCAACTGTAAACAATACTATGCCATCGCCATTTATCTAATGACACATTTCAGGGCGTTTCAAGAAAAATGTACTTTAACAGAACGTTGGTATGGAACTAAATATTGTGTGGAGGATATTGATAAAAAGACATTGAAGGTATGTATTGATGTTATTGACAAAAATATTGTCGATAAATATGATTTTAAGTATAAACATAAAATTTCATCGAAAAATATTTTCAAATGTTTTCCAAGGAAATGCATTTGTTTATTAAAAAGGGGTCAAATGCAAAAATCCATGTGAGTCAGTTGCCGCCGTAAAAAGTGACTTTTCCAGGGCTCATTTTGTCGGATGTTACTCGTTCTCACTCACTTCGTTTTCATTTTGCTCATAAGGGCACACGAGACACATGTTTACTAAGTTTCAAGGAACCAATAAGGTTTTTGAAAAAAATATTAAAATTTTCGATTTTTTCGACACTACTGATTATTTACAACAATTATTGACGGATTTTAATATTTAAGGCGGCAAATTCACCGCCTTCATATTACCTATAAAAATATATCTTTGAATTCCGTTATTTTAAATCGGCTTACAGCTACGCTTAAAAAACTCGACTTTTCATTAGAAAAATGTTAATTAAAAAATGATACGCAACTCTAAAATGGGAGGAAATTCACAGATAATGTTCTTATTCCATAAATACATACCCTGAACTATGTGGCTATCTGTAAGGAATTACATCCACATTCAGCGCTCCAATGAGCTAATTTTACTGGTCTAAAATACATATTGGTACCACTTACAAATATACATATTAAAATTATGACACGTCTTAACCCATGGGTTTCGGGGAGACGACTCCTTTGGTCAATGTATCGATCGTGTTATAAAAAATCGTAACATTAACTAATTATTTAAGTGTAAGAAAGCGCTGTTTTTTCTGGAGTAAATATGATTTAAGTAAGAAGGTGATTAAGAAAGCGCTGCGCTTTCGATGTATGAGTTATTATTTTTGTCGATTACCGTACAATGTACTAAGTCTAAAATAGGGGGATGTGGCTAAAACTGCTTTCATTAGTTCTTCGGTGCTTCCCTCTAGCGTCGAAAAATTATAATTATGTATTAAAACGGGAATTAACGCGATCACGTAATGTAATAGGTATTAGATATCTTTGAATTGCTCGACGTTTTGACCAGGTTGCACTGGCCCTCGGCCTGTTCCCGTACATATACATAATTATATCACGGAAAGGGAAATTTTTAACCTAATTAAGAGACGTGTAGACACACATAGACGTCGTTTCTCTTCGACTATTGTATGTGGAACATTCCTTATGTTTCTTCATCTCATTATATTCCGTAGGGTTGGAACGACGCTGAGGTCAGCGAAGAACTACACCTACCGTCACCAAGCGAATACATCACAACAAACCTGGAGTTTTAAGAAATATGACTTGAAAATGTTAAAACCCGACTGCGTAAAAATACTAAATATGAACATAAAAATGGTTTATATTTTGATATTCATCTTTTAAAACCCCTTTTAATTTTGATACCGCCATTTTGTTTCGTTATAAGTTAATTATCTATCACAAAGTGACACTGACACACGAGTGTTACTTTATTGATGACTAGATGCCCCGACAGACTTCGTTCTGTCAAAAGTTATTGATTGACGACAAATGTTTGACAGCTGGGGACATGTGTTTTAATTTTATGATTTACTGTGTTTTGTATAGGAAAAGAACAGTGTTGTTTTTGCTATTTTCCTCGCTATTTTTTACGCTTTTCCTCTCCATAAGAAGCTTCCTTGTGCCTTAACGAAAATATATTTAAAAAAAAAATTGCCGAATTGGTCGAGTCGTTCTCCAGTTTTGCGCTCAGCAACACATTTGGCAATTCATTTTTATTTATATAGATTAAGACGAATCTGTTATCATTCATAAAAATCTGTTCAGGCGTTTCATAATTATGAGGGAACATTGGGACAAACTTATTAAACTCCTTTTGGGCTTCAGTCGTTTGAAAGATCTGGGCTTCAGTCGCAAATCCTATGCATAAAGATCACCAGCTATTGTGAGGGTTATTCATACTTATAAGTTGTCCCTGTAGCAAAAATTGGCACTAGGCCGAGCATTCGATTTCCGGGTTGGAGAAAATATTGCTTGGGTTACTACGTCAGAAAATTCTTAGTAGTAATACCAACCAGATTGAAAGATCAGACAAATTGTAATCCAAGACCCTCTTGATTCAAAGATATTTTCCTAGTAACATTTTTGGTTACTTGTTATAAAGGTAACATAATTATTACAAGTTATATTTTAATAAAAATTATTTAAAATGAATATGGATGTTTTTTTTTTCTGGGTAGGAATTTTACAATATTTTAATTATAAAAAGTTGTGTAATAACGGGTGTCCCTCCATCACAAATGGAGGATCCTCAGACCAGCGACTGTCGCTAACTATAGCAATCTGTATGACGGGCGTCGGTTATCGTCGCGCGGGAACTATAATTATGGGGACTTGTATAAAAGGGCAGCAACTACAAAGTAGGAGAAAAAGCCAAGAATGCATTGGCCATACAATAGAGGAAGAGGATAGATTCCTATAAATTGATGGGAGAATGACGAAGCTATTGACAGTTTCAATAATAAACGTCACCGACTCTGTTTCTTAACCTCCTCTCTGTCACAAGACCGGGGTAAATGGCATGATAGAGGGCTTTGGATGAGCGTAGGTGGAGGGTGTTTACAAATTTCATTTTTGTTTGTAGTTTTGGAGCCGACTCAAAGTTATTTACATTAGTTTAGTTAGGCTAACGAGTTTATTTTTCAGTTTCTTTCTTCATACGTCATCGTTATCGTCGCCATCTTGGATTTATAATGATGCTGAATACACATATATGTATTGTCATCAGAACTAAAAGCGTGTACCAAATTCGAGATCAATCGTTTAATATAAAGACGGTAAAATTTTAATTATTAAATGAGAACCAGGGCAAGCTAAAATACAGTTTAAAAAAAAAACTGTCAGTTGTAGGTCTACAGTCAGAAGTGAAAACATCTTACATATATATATACACACACACAAACACATACATACACATGTGTATATATTGTAGTGATGAGACCTCTCGCCACAGCTTGCATACTCCTTCGATTGGAATAATAACTCTTTGAAATGCGAGAGGCCTGAACTGGTGGCACCAAACTCGAATTTGGAACATGTTCGAAATATTTTATGAAGAATATTTATTCTATTATTAAAGAATATTGAAGTATATTGAAGAATATTTATTATATTTATTCTCTATTTATTCTTAATAGAAGAAAAGACAGTCGCGGAGAGGACAGAAGACGGCCGTGACGACTGTCGTGCCAAAGGTGCACGGAATAATTCAAGAACTGTTATTTATAATTAATTTGTTGAAAGTTATAATTGTTACATAATTAATCTGATCCTGATTATATCGCATAGTGCGTTTGCCTGCTCTTTTAATTTTCCTCCTCTTGATAGAACCTGTCGTGACTGGTTACCGTAAAGCCCCAAGCTTTATACGTGGTGGAGTACGCCGCAGTTGATTTAGAAGAAGTACTCCACGCGTTACACGTGGTGGAGGCGCCCAAGGTGTCTAAGAGGAAAAGTATTACCAAGCAATTGATGATCGCTACGGACGTGGTGTGAAGATTCATCACCCTACGTGTTGAAGGTTCGAGAAGAAAAGGAAAAACGTCGAAGGGTTTTCAAGTCGTCGAGTGGAGCGACTCTCCTACATATCACAGATAATAATTTGAATTATTTTATCGGTGTTCTCTCTGTATAATTTTATTTATGCATTATGGCGGATTATAAGTAGTTTGCGCGGGCCAGAGGAGAATCCTTCCAAGATTCCCTGAGGCAGTTTAAAGTAATTTGTGCAATAAATAAATGGGATGAGAAAGACAGACCACTAATTTTGGGGGCGTATTTATCGGGTGCAGCTCTGATGTTCTATAAAACAATATTTTATGATGATATCATGTTTTAGGAAATTGTACTTAAATTGGAGAAAGAGTTCCTATCGTTTGTCGACGATATTGCGGAATTTTATAATGCAAAACAATTTAGACATGAAAGCAACACAGAATTTTTTATAGATTGTCGTCATTACCAAATAAAGCAAATATTACTGACGACAAGAAGTTTATTAATGCATATTTAAAATCTATGGGATTTTATTAGAAACAATTACTATCCTCACGCCTGTATCAGACGAGAGAAGAATTGAGAGACACAGTCATTCAATTATCAGAAGTAACTGAGACCCCTAGATTTGAAAATAAAAATATTAATCTCCCAATAAACCCACCACAGCGGTTAGAACATTCTGTTCAATTCAAAAGAAAAGAGGATGTCATCATGAACAGACCGAACCAAAGAATCAATAGGTCTTATGATGGTCGTACGCCGGGGTCTTCAAGTGATAATGAGGGTTATAGAAGTGATCGCGACGCGTTTCATACACCACGGTACAATTTAAGACCGCGGACAGAGGGTGCTAATCAGAATTTAAATTATAGAAATGAAACACCACGCACTACTCGCCAGAATTTTCGGCAAGGATTCGGCAAGAGAATCTGAGGAGAATGGAGTTGGATGCGGAATCTGGAGATGAAATACAACTCCATACGATGTCGAAAACAAATGTTACTGGTCAGTTTGTTCCATTAATTACCCTTAATATTTGTGGGGTTAATTGCAATGCTATGTTAGACACAGGTGCTTCAGTCAGTGTTATTGATGGGACACTAGCGCGCAAGTTACATCTTAACATATGTGAGAATGATAACACGACGCAAATTCGGAGCATAACCGGTTCTGCTGTGAAGATCACGGGACGGTGTAGAGTCAATGCATTAGTAGAGAACATTTTAGTGAAGTTAGATCTGTTTGTAGTGTAGGATATTAATATAAGTGCTAGGAATAGATTTTCTTAATAATAATTCATGTATGATTGATTTTGCGGATAGAGTATTGTTATTGAAAAAACATTTTATAATACCTTTTGTGAACGAAGATAAGATTCAACCTTTAAGTTCGTTGGTTATTGAGAAAGATATTATGAGCTGTAAGGTAAAGACAGTAAAGCCCCAAGCTTCTTACGTGGTGGAGTACGCCGCAGTTGATTTAGAAGAAGTACTCCACGCGTTACAATATGTATCTGAGCGCGACAGTCACGCGAATTCAGTGCCTTTTCCCCATACCGAAAGTGCCCAAAGTGCCTAAAGATGTTTTTACACACATCTGTATATATGTATCTCAGCGTGACGGTCGATTGAAATCGATTTGCGAATTGTTATTTTTAAAGATGAGAAAGGAATTAAGAATGTGGTTAATAGGTCACACTTTTTATAGAATTAGACATTTTTTTAAATTAAAATTATATTGATATGAATTTTAATACTTGGTTACGAATGTTCACATCATCTTATATTTATAATATCATTTTTAACATTATATGTATACTTACTTAACAATAATGTAACAATAAAATTATTAATAGTGATAAATAAAATTGGATGTAATAATTTAATATTTGGAATTACTTATGTGATGATTGATATTTTATGGATGTAACAATAATAATTAATAATTATAAAAAAAAGCTGTAATGTCATAATATTTGCATGCCTACACAGGTGAAAATTGTGGATCAAAAACTTTTTGTAACACCTAAAAAAGTACCATTCTTCATACATACAAAGAACAGTTCTGATTCTGATAAATATCAGAATCAATATAATAATAATAATGATAAGAATTAATTTACAAAATTAGATTAATTAAATTATTTATAATCTAATTTTGTAAATTAATGCTAGTCCATAAACCAGAGATAATAGGGCTAAAAATTTATATAAAAATATCAAATAATAAGTTAAAAGGCTTGGAATATCTGGCAACTGTCATTTCGATATTCAGGTATTTGACCCTGACCTGCATGAGCTATAATTTTTTCATTCTTTCCCTTTCTTTCGTCGCCTACTTTTCAATATCCTCCCAATTTTCCCATTTCATTCCCAAAGTACCCCGTTGATGGCATAAGGGTTATCTCCTATTTCGTAAGTGCGACTAAATTATATTCTGCAAAATGTGAGCGTATAATACGCCTCTGCCTTGCCTTTCGATATGTATAAAAATATCAAAAGCGTTCCAATAGAATCCCACAGACAAATAAAATTATTAAAAAAAAAAAACAGAAAACCGGCTGTGAAGCAATGCTTGCATTGCATTTCGCCGCGTGAGGGAGGTTACCGGAGGCCCTAACCCTTCCCTCTCCCCTATTCCCGTCCTTCCTCTCTCTCCCTCTCTTCCCCCTCCCCTCTTCTCCTACTCCCATCTTAAAGGGTGGCAACGCACTTGTGAATCTTGAGCTACAGGTGCCTATGGGCAGCGGTAGTCATTTACCATCAGGTGACCCGTCTGCTCGTTTGCCCCCTATACAATAAAAAAAAAAGTTAAATAACATGTTACAGAAATACATTTTTTTTATGTTTTAAAGTTATATTAATAAAACAAAACTATATCTTTACAAAAAATATTTTCTATATTTTTTTTTAATGCACATTGCATGACATTGTATGACAATCGGTGAGGGGGGTCATAAGCTTTGTAACGTCACATGCCAAAATCTAAAGTATTAAACTCAAAACATTACCTGTAAAGGAAAGACTACATAGGCTACCACATTTTTACTAGAAACAATAATTTTAGAACTGCTCTGTTCAGTTCTGGGTGTAAAATGGCAACATATGTAACATTACACTAGGGAGGGGGGCGATTCCACAAATGTGACCACCTGTGACAAGGCGCTTTATGTCTATTTCGGTTTCCCTGACAACGTGTCTAAGCGTTTCATGGTTAAGCCATGAATGCGTAAAAAACGAAGTGAGTTGGAAAACGAACGCCAGTTCCAATAAACAATAAAAACAACAAACAATTTTTTGCATTTAATAATTAAATAAGTTAGTTAAGTAACATGTTTACAGAAAGCTGTGGTCATAATTTCGGTCATACAATATACTCGGTAGTTGTCTGAAAAACTAAATTGAAAAAAGTAACTGTTTTTGTAGCAAATGTTTTGCCCTCATGTATGTGCACATTTCAAAACAATGTGTTAATAAATTACATGTAAATTTCAAAATTTTTTTTGACAGACATTTTTAACATATTCAGACATCTCTTTTGAAATAATAGCTTTATTGATAAATTACTAGCTCATATTATCGGATTCAAAATAAGGTTTATTTATTAAAAAGTATAAATTTAAACTTTCAAATACCCCCGATTCGAAAATCCGTTTAACGATTTGAAAAGAGCTGATTATCTTCGAACGGCTGAACAGAATAAAAAAAAAAAACAAAATTAGTCCATCCGTTCAGGAATTATGATGCCACAGATAGATAGATACACGCGTTAAACGTATAAAACCAATTTGTTATTCACTGGGTCCATTATATGACCAAACTTTTCTGCAAGCTATTCCACATTTTTGGTATTTCTAGATTAACGACAAGACCCAACAAAGATGGATTACTGCCAAGTACGAATTCCTTTCCTTGGTATATTTGTAAACGGTTTTGGGTTAGGATATAGTCTTCTTCTGGACCTGAACTCCAATAGATCTGTAATTATCTCCGGCTGAAACAAGGAAACAGAATTAATAGTAATGAATTTATTTAATAAAATGTTTTCTATATAGAAACTAAAACTTACAAAAATGGTGTGTGTCTCGTCAAATACCTTTAATGTTAAGTATGGAATAACGGTATATGACGTTTAGTTTAACAATTAAAAAATAAAAACTTGAAAATAGTAGGGAATAAGGTCGATTTTAAAGCGACCAGATGTTTTCTGAATGCCTAACTTCCTAATATGGTATTTAAAGTGTTTAAATTTGATTCTAAGGCAACAGAAAACAACCAGGATATTTACTAAAATGTTATTCAATCAATAAGTAACAGTTTACTTTGAAAATGTTGCTCATTTGTCATGACGTCAAAAGCGTTAATTTATTGCAATTTAGCCAAATTTAAAATGAGTTACTATGCTTATGATTCGTGATGGAAATAGAATAATACAATTTGGGAAACAAAAATCGGGATTTATGGCAAAAAAGTCCCATCATGAAAAATCCTATACCGGGTAGATTTGTACTTCTTCATTTACAGAAACCGGTACGGATGGTTATTTAAGTAAAATACACGGGAGGAATAATATATTCACAAATTACAACATTCACAATTTACTGTTTGTTACTGACCTGGTGATGTAATGTCAATACAAATACTAAAAGGTTTAAAATGAATTCTAAACCTTATTTTCTTAATTTATGAACCGAAACTAACATTTTTCAATTGCCTATTGCCTAAAATATCTTATTACTAGCAGCGCTTCGCGGTTTCACCCGCGTGAGTCCCGATCCCGTGGAAATATCGGGATAAAAAGTAGACTATATGTTAATCCAGGTCTCCAGCTATCTACATACCAAGTTTCATTGCAATCGGTTCTATAGTTTTGGCGTGAAACAGTAACAAACATCCATACATCCAAACTTTCACATTTATAATATTAGTGGGATTATGTCTTTTGATCATTACATATATATAATTTTTATCTTTTTCTTTTCTATTGCCATATTTCAAGGAATAATAATAATAAGCATAGGGCTGGACTGAAAGTTAAATCATATTTTTTAGTACACATATTCGGTAAACTTTAGTATGAAGTCACAATGCATAATGTGTAATGTTGATTATTCCGTCACTTCTAATGTTAATTGTGATGGTCATGAAATGTTAAATCTTAGTGAGTTTTCCAGCTTGGACTTAACATAGGTTTAGTAAAGTTGTGTTGTTTGAAAATGTCCAACAAATCAAAAAAGTTCTAAATAAATTTATACGTATGGAAAGTGATTTGGATCTTAAGCTTTAGCTTTCTAGAGTGAGTTATAACTAGAAATCGGATATTCGGATGCATATTTACCTAAAGTTGAGATGTTGGCTATTACGGAAAGCACTTTACTATCGAAAGAATCCCGCGATTCCAGGAAATTCAAATTTAAGTGTACCTATACTCCGTGAGATGTAATAAACCCAGGTTTGACACAAATGACACTTGCTCTGTAACAACGTATAATGGTTGCTTTTCCCTACTTTTATTGTCAGTGATTTTTGACGAAGCAAAAACAACCTTATTACGTTGTAACAAGTGTCAAATCGGGCCTATTAAACCCCAGGAAATGTAAGCATTTTGTAAGAGTGCGAGTGAGACGGCAAATTATACTTGCTTGTGCACAAGTAGCGACGCGACAATACAACTGCATTCGTAAATAAAAATATACTTGAAGCCGCTTCCATAATTTGTTATCCAAAAAATAACTTTAGGTAAATATGCATCCGATTATCCGATCTCTAGTTATAACAATTTCAGTTAAGAAAGAAATGGTTTTTTCTAATTTTGTACAATAATAAAGCATTATTGTAGTCGATAATAATTGTCGATAGTGTTTGAATTGTCTCAATCAAAGTTAATGAAAATTGATATCCTTCTCACCTCTTTATCAGTCTTTAACATGGAAATATCGTATGGTTTCTTCTCTCTTTTTTGCTCTAATACATTTTCTTTTAATTCATTTTCAACAGAATCCTTTGCGTCTAATTTCTTTTCTTCCAGATCCTCCTTGTCTGGTTTGTTTGTCTCAGTTTCATTTTCATCTAGTTTATTTACTTTCAGTACATTGTTTACAATTTCTTTTTCATCCGGTACGATATCTTCTAGTTTCATTTCATCCGGTTTTTTTTCATCTGATTTATCTGGCTCCTTTTCATGTAGTTCTTTTTTATCTAAATCCTTTTGGTCTAGTTCCTCTCCTAAATGTTCGTTGTTTTCATTGCCAGCTCCACCTTCAGCAGTTGACACAACATATACAGACAGCTTTTGTCGGTCTGGAGAATCTGCGCTGAAGTGTTTCTTAAAACAAACAAAATGTATTATGTCAATCAATCAATCAATCAAATCAATCAATCAAAATCATGTATTTCAATTAAACCCCTATGGGTATTTTTGAATTGTCAGGAGTAGTAGTCAGTCAGACTAAGTCAGTCGTGCAGCTAGTTGCCTGTTCCATTTCGTAGATCCAGTAGAGAAGAACAGGCAAGAAACTCCAAGGACACTCTTTTTTAACATGTTTTTTACAAGTCTCTGGTTACATTACTTATATGCGCAAGTTAAATGTGAGGACAATGTAACGTATTGTTCTAAACTATTAACTACTACTATATGTAAGTAATAGCAGTTCGGAAATGACCAGCCCCAACCAACGGCTCTCGTTCAGGAGCATGACGCACGCGCCAGCCATCGTCCACTTCAACCATATGATAAAAAAAGGGAGCCGAACGACCTGACACGTACGCGTGTCAGTTAGATTATAGACAGGAGAGAAAGTGAGTAATATAAAATTCTTTACTTAATCGTTGAGACAGCGCATAAATCTTACAGAGGATTACAGGTATAATTAATTTTACAGAGTTGTGTTCGTGCGGTGGATAAACTTTAGGAGCTCTTTCGGTTTCTACGAGTTTAATACCCAGATAATCCCCTGACATTGTGCGCCTCGATTTGCTTCGATAAATATATTCGATATTAAATACTAACTCTTGAGGCAGGATGTACGATGGTCACAAAAATACTTCAAACGTATATTTTCTGGGCTATTACTAATGTTATATTACGTCCTAATTTATTATAAAAAAACAAGACCTACCTAAATGCCTAATCTTAATTTAAATAAAAAATTCGAGATGTAAAAAGCGGCGGTAGCGTAATGGCTAAGGCGTCGGACTTGCGATCAAATGGTTGCGGGTTCGAACCCTACCCAGTGAAAACAATAAATTGGACTTTCATTACTTACAATACAACTCACAAGAAGTGATTTCATTTATTTTAAGAAAACTAGTCTGTGTAGATAAACTAAATAATTTAGATAATTTGGTAGAGATTGCTAAAACAAATTATTTGAGTGGACATTTTTCGGGCAACTAAACAAAGGTTCGATTATAGTAAATTACTCATATTTATGTTATAATTATCTTCTTACCTTATAGAATTGTACAATTTCATCTTTAGTTATTGTTTTTAAGTTCTCCGCGGCAATCCGTTCTCTGTCGAAATTATACACCTGGAAAATAAAATAAAATTAATTTGATGACCTTATTCGCATTAAGTAAAATAAATAATTTATCAGTGAAGTTTAGTCCTAAATACTTTTAAAAAACTATTTTGTAAAACCAAACATTCAAAGTATGATGTCAATTACTGTTATTTCACCTCCCGGCAAAAAAGTGTCATATCAGAAAAAAAGTGTCATATCACAATGATAGGTACGTTTTGACATTTTTATAGCATTGAATAGCAAATGTTGCATTTGGTCATCTGAAAAACATCGTTATTAGCTCAGTGATAAAGGGAACAAAGATCCCTACGTTCCCTTTTTGTAATTTGTTCAATGCACAGGCATAAAAGTCGTGTCTTCTCGAAATAGCTGTTTTTGTATTATGACATTTTTTTTTGTCGGAAGGCGATTTATTATATACTAGCTGCGTCCCACGGTTTTGCCCGCGTTAAGTTGTCTAATTTGCCGCGCAACTTTCCTATTTTTTTCTGTCATAAGAACCTTCTGACAATAACAAATACAAAAAAAAAATGCAAAATCGGTCCTGCCGTTCACTCATGATGCCGTGACCAAGGGAAATAGGGATTAATTTTTATATATATAGATTTACATTATTTTATTACAGGAAAAACTATCATTAGTTAAAAATTTATGATTTTAAATTCATCATTCTATTTTGGTAACATTCGAAGGCTTAGCATCCAATCCTCGGTATTAATATATACACGCACCGATTTCTAGATGACTATAGAAACCATGACAAGCCATTAACACAAACATGGTGGGGTGGTATGGAGCGTACAGATCACCGTGAACGAACCCTTAACCCTGGCTGCCAACGAACAGAACCGGTTGCCCTTTGGAGTTCTGAAAAAAGAAGCCCCAAAAAAAGAGAGGAAATCTACTCCAATTTCTTGAACTGGTCTGTTGATCAAGTGGTTAGTAATCCTGCCAGTTGAGCCAGAGGTCGTGGGTTCGATTCCCACTGCGGACAAATAGTTGTGTCATGAGCATGATCATTTGTTCAGTGTCTGGGTGTAATTTATCTATGATATGTATGTATTTAGAAATATATAAGTATGTTAATCAGCAGTCTGGTTACCATAGTACAGGCTCTGCCTAGTTTGGGATCAGACGGCCGTGTGTGAGATGTGTGGATTATTCTTTCCTCTCTTTCAAGTGATCGAAAAAAATGATCTCCAGGATCTGTCAGGATTAATGGTGTGGTTTTAATCCCCTCTATTCCAAGAGCATACCAGGTTCTCTTTATTGAATGTCAATATGGTACGTTCTGTACAGCACTTGTATGAAATAACAATTTATGACGACATACAATGCTATCATCAAATCATTTGACAACCTTTGTGGCGCAGCAATTTGGTAGTGTATTCGGCTGTCACTTTGCCATTTTATTATTAATATGTAGGTGTAGCCATGTTGTAGAAATCACAGTACCAGCTATGCTTATTTTGGGTCCAGATAGCACTGTGTAGGTAATATACACCAGAATATACCTAATATTATTATTATTAATATTAAAAAAAATCGTTATCTTTGATTAATAACAAGCAAGTAATAGGAATGTGTCCACTTGTCTGAAAGTCCCCGCATAAAAAAATCCCTGATATTGACTTTGACAGGTGGTAAAGGGGGACAAGAAGGAAGAGGGGGGAGGGGTCGAAGGGTTAGGGGCTCCGGTAATCTCACTCACGCGGTGAAAAGCAATGAAAGCATAGCTTCACTGCCAGTTTTCTGTGAGTCCTTGTTATCACTTCGGTCCACTCCGGTCCGGCCCATGCGTGCCGAAGCATGGCTCTCCCACTAAAATTCTATCTCTGTGGCAAATTCGTCCAGATCCATTCAGCTGATTTTGAGTGAAGGAGTATCAAACATCTCTCTATCCATCCATCCATTCTCACAAACTTTCTCATTTAGAATTTTAGTGAGATTGGTTACTATTACAAATCTCATTCATATACCTGAATAACTATTTCACCCCACATTCGGTAAAATTTGGTAGACATTTGTTTGGGCTTTTCGAGTATTCTTGTTAATACAGCCTCCTTGTGTCTAGAGAATTCTTCATCGCTCATGTTTTGGAGATGTTCCTATAAAAAAAAAACAAATATAATAACAAAGTCGATCGACATCACATACGAAAGGTAACTTTGGACTCGATCAAATCCTGAATCGCGCTATGAAAGCTTTCAAAATTATTTTTTTTTCTAGTAAACAATCAAACGGCTTCTCTGATGGTAAGCGGTTACCGACACTCTTAATTTATAACATCAATACTGCAACTTGTGGATTGCTAAACCTACCCCGCTACCAGCAGTAAAAACTGCTCTACATTGGTAGTAGTGTCTAATAGTAGTTTTCTTTTATTGATACAGTGGAGGTGCTAGACTTGTAAAGTGGCTCCAACACGAGCTGATGTCTACACACTACTGTGCCCTATTTACTTTAATAACCTGTTATAATATAGTCAGTGCTTTACTTCTAAGGGTCGTAGCGTGATGTTATATAGTCTATACTTTTCCTCATAAATCTGTTTATTATATACAAAAATATTTTTCGAATCCGATTACATTTCAAGCGATAAACGTAAACGCGACGTATAAAACTACACGTCTTTTTTTATTTTATAAATAACCGCTTTTTAATATCTAATATATTTAATAAGATATTAATAAGCAGTTATTTGAAAAGAATAAAAACACAGACGTGTAGTTTTATACGTCGCGTTTACGCTTATCTCTGGAACTGTCGTCGCGTAAAAAAAGATATACCTCAAAATATGGTTATAAAATCGGTTAAAATCAAAATTTCTTAAAAATTCTAACGGGTTCATAAACTTAGATGTTTTTTTTTAATTTTATAAGCTGGTCCGACTAGTTTTGGTAATTTAGGAAACAAAATGGCGCATTTTGCAATAAAAGCTAAAGAAATAAAACGATTGTTAATAATTTATAAAGTTTAAAACCGATCTTGCTGAAACTTATAACACTTTTTAATATCATCACAAGCTACAATTGCAGAAAATTTCAGATTTTTGGGTAAGTTACTTTCAAAGTTATTAAATGGTGAAAAAAAACCCTCTTTTTTAACTTAGTTTACTGATACCGACCTTAATTTACTGTTAAACAAAAGTATTTAGGGACTTTCTACGAGTCTTATTTTGTAGGTCATTTAATGGAGAACAAAAAAGGTTTTAACACATATTATGACAAAACGTACTGGAAACGTGATATCACACGAAATGTAAAAAAAAGCCCAATTTTTCGATTAATTGTTAAAAATAAATAACGCCCCATTTGTCCAGACTGCGGTTATCGAAATTCTTAATCAGCGCATTTTTTTACTATTTAAACAAAAATAAAATTGCGTGTTAATCGAAATGTCCATTTTTTATCACAAAACAGCTAGGTTGACTGGGCTGTTAAACTGTTTCCTTGCGACACATTGACTCTGTTTGGCTATAATGTGCATCAAACAATGAAACATTGTAACTTGCTGATCCTGACTGTTGAGCCAGAGATCGGGGGTTTGATTCCCACCCAGGACAAATAATTGTGTGATGAGCATGATCATTTGTTCAGTGTCTGAGCGTAATTTATCTATAAGATGTCTATTTATTATTTATAAGTATGTTTATCAGCAGTCTAGTAGGCGCGGCGGTAGTGCATTTGACTACCACGTCAAGTAGACTACATGTAACTTCTCTATGACGGGCCTGTTGGTCCAGGGGTTAGTGATCCTGACTGCTGAGCCAGAGGTCGCGGATTCGATAAATGTATTTACCAAAAAAAAAAAAACTAGGTATATTCATCTGTGATCTAGTATCCATTTTTTTTTGTGCGTGTAGAAACCCCCTCGGGCCGTCACCCCACCGGGGTTTTCGGTGGAGCGGTGTGTCGGAATCGAACCGACTAAAACCACACGGTGTGCCGTACTGCGCCTTAAGTAGGAGGGATCCGGGAACAGCTTTCATTAAGACATCCGGACGTGATCTAGTACCCATAGCCCAAGCTCTGACGAGTTTAGGTCTAGATAGGACTATTTAATATGTCCCAGAAAGTGTAGTAGGGGAGTAGAATGTAGGGGTACCTTACCAAAAAACCCTGGACGAACGCCTCAATTCTTTGCTCCAGGAGATACGGATGTTTGTCACTTTGCACCGTGACCCTTAGACCTTTGGAGCCGTTGGAAAAACACGATGTACTGTAGACCACATAACCCAGCTGCTCCTGTTGGCAACAGCTCCAGTTACTCACAATAAAACTCTTACGGTACAAAAAAAAGACGTAGTTTCCTATGCGTAAAATAAGAGACTTTATAAGTTCTCTTGAAATGAAGTGGTAGAAACTATAACTGAATAACCTAATCTTCGCTATAGTTTCTCTTTTATTATCTTCTCCTCAATATTTCAAAGGTTAATGTTCAGTTATTTATGAAACGTACAACAGTTCCATCGCCAGCGAAGACTAGCCGACCTACTTAGTAACTACAGATCCTGCATCGCGTAATGAATTCGTACGCTGATTAATATCAGCATCCTCGGAGTAGCAAACGCGTTTATGATCACTGCTCCACTCGTAAGGGCCGTAGCGTGATGTTTCATATCTTCCTCTAGAATTGGGCTCTCCAGTTCAAACATATTTTTTTATTTAAAGGATTAAATCCTACAAACACAACAACGGAAGAACTCTCTGACCATTAATAACACCCCAAGGAATGGGCGTACCCAGCTTTTAGCCCAGGGGAGGGCAAAATTTGTTTTAGTCATTCCAAGGGGCGGGGGGAGGGGCAAAATTTGATTTCGTTGGTCTAGGGGAGGGAGGGGGGAGAGCAAATCAAAAATTTGACCAAAATTAGTTTATAATTAGTACTATGTCAGCTTGCTAAGGTCAGGGGAGGCCAGGTGTCCACCCCTGTTCCCCCTCAGCACGCCCATGCCTCGACGTAAAAAGAAGTCGTGGAACCTGACCATTTTTATTTCAGAAAGTCTGTTCAGCCGTTTGAACATCATCAACTCTATTCTCATCTTTAAAGGGATGTGAGTAACTTCTACTGTTCTAATCCATTTGAAATTAAGTATACTGTGACTTCAAAGATATCACAATAACCTAGTAACATTGACCTGATAATCAATGTCATTTGGAATCTGCAGGATACCCAACTCCTCACAACTTATTCGAAGAATCTTAATGATTAGATTACTTTATTGGAATCTGTTTTAAATTTATTTCGAAATGCATTCAGTGTTGGCATCTAACGGATCAAGGTAAATTATTCCATAGCTGGACAGCCTGATCACAACTTACAAAGGATTAAGATTAATGAAAAAGAATTAAGTAAGACCTGATGACGTTCCGAAGAGCACTTACCTGAGTCCTAAGGGTAGTGAAGCAGGGTTCAGAGAGCAAGTTCGCGAGTAGACTCAGCATCAGATCTTGTCCCGTTTCAGTCCGTCCACATGCGTAGTACAGAGCCGCGCACGAAGAGCGATGTACGCTGGTCTTAATCTCTCGCACATACCAAACACCTAGCAAAATCATTTATAGTTACAAAATACATACTCACGCCTGTTTAGTAAGCAGAGGTGAATTAAACACCCAAATTTTGAAAACTATAAGCATATCGCCGTCGACCGGCAATTCCGGAATTAAAGATTGGGAATATATTGAAAGAGCAGGTAAGCGATATGCTTATAAAGATGAGTTGGAGAGAGTAAGCAATGTGTCTGTTGCTGGGAAATACGAGCCTTCTAAGTTACAAAACATGGAACATATACCGCCTCCTTTAAGTACGATTCTTATAGAACGCGCCGCGCCGAAGCGCATTGAGATGGAAATTGAAGTTTATATTTATTACTTAAAATTCATTTTTGCGTGGAACGTCTTGCCACTGCGCCCGGTCGGCTCCGACCGTCTGCGCCCACTTGCGCTCGGCCATCGCCACGCCCGATTGAATCTGACCAGCTGAGCGCACTTGCGCTCGGCTATCGCCGCGCCCGTTCGGCTCCGGTCCGACGCGCTCCGGCGCGGCCCGTTCGATGTGAATCATACTTTATAATTTTTCGTGAAAAATTGGCTTCGAAATTGTAGATTTAATAAAAAGAAGCATATCGGGAGTAGTAAAAGTAATTTGCCATCTATCGTTGTTGTAAGTATCTATATGCGTATGTGTATATATATGTATGTGTGTATGTTGTATATAGATGTATTGTATTTATGTAAGTGGTAATATATTACATAGTATATTTAGTGTGTCATGCTCAGATACAAATATACAGATGTGTATGTGTTTTCACTTCTGGCGTCCAGTCCTACGACTGAATGTTTTTATTTTAATATAAAGACAACTCCAGAATTAGGAACGATACCGAGGGAGACTTTCGGAACATTGAAGCAACGGACACAAAGTACACCCAGACTCGGGACAACTATTTGTGGATCACACAAATTATTGTACCGTGTCTGAACAGAAGAAGTGTGTTTTTACTATGGGAGAGGGCTCGACCGGAGTGATACCACAGCTTCACAGAAAACCGGCAGTGAAGCAATGCTTGCATTGCTTTTCGTAGAGTGAGTGAGCTTACCGGAGGCCTTAACCATTCCCTCCCCCCCTTTCCTAGCCCCCTATCGATATAAATTAGCGATATATTTTACAATCGACACTGTCAGTTGGCAGTAATTTAAGGAGCGGTCTCTAATAGAAACAGTAAAGAAATAAAGGAATTTTCGGAGAACTTGAAGTTTTCATAGTAAGACCCAAGATATCTTTTATGGTATAGGGGGCAAACGAGTAGACGGGTCACCTGATGGTAAATGACTAACGCCGCCCATGGGCTCCTGCAACTCAAGAGTCACAAATGCTTTGCCGGCCTTTAAGGTGGGAGTAGGAGAGTAGGGGAAGAGTGGGAGAGGGGGGGAGGGCCTCCGATAACCTCACTCACTCGGCGAAAAGCAGTACAAGCATTGCTTCACTGCCGGTTTTCTGTGAGGCTGTGGTATCACGTCGGTCAAACCGAACCAGTGAGAGAGCATGGCTCTCCCACGATAAAATAATTTTAATATTATCCTGTCCTACTAATATTATAAACGTGAAAGTTTGTGAGTATGTATGGATGTTTGTTACTCTTTCACGCCAAAACTATTGAACTGATTGCGATGAAACTTGGTATGTAGATAGCTGGAGACCTGGATTAACATATAGGCTACTTTTTATCCCGATATTCCCACGGGATCGGGATTCACGCGGGTAAAACCGCGGGGCGTTGTTAGTATATAATAATATTCTTCTAGTCAAGCTTATAGTTGTGCACATTGTACACTTACCCTTGTCTAACTCAATATCTCTGTTCAAGAGCAGTTGCTCAGCCAGGAGTGGAGTCCCATCCTTGGGAAATCTGTAACCAATGCATTGTAATGAGTCATTGTCAAGTCTAGAGAGAGGTTTGTTTCAGCACTCAGGCTCCAAATATCAAACGCCTCTAATTACGGTTCCAGAGGAATTTCCTCTCGTGAACGCTCCAGCTGTGGAATGAGCCAAGCCGAGGTTTTTTTTCCGAGGTACACAGTATGGGGTTCTTTAAGAAGGGAGTGTATAGGTTTTTAAAGGGTTGGCAACGCGCATGCGATTCCTTTGGAATTGCAAGCATTCATAGACTATGGTGACCGCTTACCATCAGGCGGGCCGTTTGCTTGTTTGCCACCGTCGTAGTATAAAAAAGTACGTAATTGGGAGAGTTCATTTACGTCTACCAAGGACGTTTCTAAACTCCGTGTTGCTACTAAAAAAAATTCTACCAGAGAAACAAGTACAACAACAAACAGTAACCAATTTGTTCAAGACGGGGAATTAAGACCAAAATCAGACGCAATTTAAATGCGCCTTAAACATTCGACCATTCTAAGCTGTTCTTCATCCATTAATTTTCCACCCTTAGATTAGAAATATTTTCTTCAATTTTAAAGACTAACTTTGTGTACAACCAAATTAATTAAAAAAAGAATTATTGAAATCGGTTGCCAAAGGGTTGAGATATCGTGAAGAATGTTACACACCCAAGAAAAACTGTCAGTCGTTGGACTGGACGTCAGAAGTGAAAACATAACCTTATTACATATACACACACGTCCGTCTGAGCGTGACGGTCACGCGAGTTTTTTTTTCCCATACCAATAGTGCTCAACGTGAACTTATACTACAGGACAAACATTGCTTTATTTAGAAATACAGTAAAAATTGCTGAGTAATTACTTCTGCTCTACTGAGTCGGCGATCTTGATGGCTCTCTCTCGACTAAGGTTGCCGTACATCAGACCCTCGATGTGAACTTTCCTGATGAAGTTGGCTACGAACTCTTCAAGTTGCTTCGGGGTTAAGTCTGTAAAATTAATGTTAACTTAATGTGGAATGCGTATGTGTGTTGTTGTTATAGTCCACGAGCCAGGTACAAATTTCGTCAGTCATTTCCTCTCGGGCGATACTTCGTGAAATGCTTTAGAAAGTTGTATCATGAAGTCTCGTGAACGTCAGCTACGGTTCCGTCGGGAGGTTGAGGAGCAGCAGCGTCCCACGCAAGTAGAAAAAAATATTATTTTTAGTCATTTCCTCCCGATTGAGAATTGTATCAAATTATAGCTAACCAAATATCTTGAAGAAAAGAAAAGTCAGCTGACTATAGAGTGGTGGATTATACGTCAGCTGGTCACATGAACGTGAAAAAAATATGTACTTATACGTTCAGTGATTTCTTCTCAATTGAAAATTTATAAGATGACAGTTTATATGCTATTGCGAGTAAATAAATATGTCAGCTGGCTGTCTCTCGGTGGAAAGATTGTCAGCTGATACGCTGAAAGTTGTAACGCAGGAGCCAGACGGGATCTATCGCCTATTTAGAAGCACCAGCTAACGACTTTTCCCTCGGCATATTGCCAGCTGATTTTTTTTGTAACTTATAAGATCATATTTATAGCGGCTTACTAATTTTCATCCGGGAGGATATGACGTGTCTAAATTTATTTGACATTATGCTCCAAACACTAACTGAAAGACAACCATAACCCGGAGGAAATTGGTCATGAAAATCAGTTGCTGGCTCGCGGGCCAGTAGTCCTTTACGTCTTAACTACACAAGCGATCATTAATAAATCCCACTAATATTTTAAATGTGAAAGTTTGGATGGATGGATGGATGGATGGATGTTTGTTACTCTTTCACGTAAAAGCCACTGAACCGATTGCGATGAAACTTGGTTTGTAGATAGCTGGAGACCTGGATTAACGCATAGGCTACTTTTTATCCCGATATTTCCACGGGATCGGGACTTACACGGGTGAAATCGCGTGGCGCTGCTAGTTTTACGTATAAATTGTCAGTCATTCAAGTGACGACATAGGGTATCTTTTATCCAGAAAAAAGTGCTGTTCCCGAGGGATAGAAATATAGTTCTAACCCGAACGAAACCTCGTGCAAAAGCTAGTAATATGAAGCTGCAAGAAAGTCCATTAAGCTATTATTTAAATAAGCAGTCTTGAGGGTAGCCTGTAAAAAAATATTTTAGGTTGAAATAATGTTTTATTTAATGGTGTACCTTGAATGGCTTTAAGATCGTGACTCAGGTTCCAGCTCACGCTGGACAAGCATTGAATTTCCTCGGTGAGTGCAAGCTGAAAGAAGATATATTAATGCCATTATAATTATATGATTTATTAACACAGAATTGAATCTCCGTTTATATAAAGACGTTCATTGTCATACCCTGATACCTAAATAGTCACGCACGGTACGGTTCCAGGAGTTTCCTCCCGCGAACACTGAACGCTTCGCAATGAGCTACCTTCAAGCGGGCCGTATGCTTGTTTGCACCGACGTGGTATAACAAAATGATAGAGGACAGCACCTATAGGCCTAACTCAATATCCAGTTATTTTTAAAACGTACAATAGCTTTAGCGCCATCTAGCGAAGACCAGTCAAACTTCTTAGTAACTACATCAGCATCCTCGAAGTACCAAACTACCAATAAGTACCTACTTGAGTGCTTTATTCACTTACCGTAGTTGGTTCGTCGGCTTCAACGTTTTTCATATTCCTTATCATGCCTTCTGTTTTGATTTCAAAACGTTTCGGCTCCACTTTGAATGATATTAAGTGATCTATAATCATGTCTAGTAGTACATGTATTTTGTCATCGTATCCCTCAACAGTTATCTGAAAGGTTAAATTACAGCTTACACGTTTTGTGCAGTCGGTGGAGCTTCAAATCCTATCAATTTTGGTTCTGACTCTATACAATTACGTTTTTGGTAGGAATCGATCAGGAAAAACCTATAGTACTATATTTAGGGGTTCTAAAAATTTAAAATGTGCCAATTTTATCGAAAAATGCCGTTTTTTCGACAGATTTTTGTAAATAACTCGAGATGTAGGTAAGCCTCCAAGAACAAAGTTCTAATGAACTTTTTTGTTTCTCTTTCTTTGCAACAAGATAGTACTAATTAAATAAAAAAATATTCATTTAAATTATTAATAGTTTATTTAAAAATAGCGAAAAAGTCTGCTCGTTTGCCTCCTATACCATAACAAAAAAAGTATAAAAAAACGTACCTATAATTCAAGGCAGTTAAAATTAATGAAGAAATAGGTTTTTTTGCAATGAAAATTTATATTTTATAGCTTCCTTAGATAGGTACTAAACCTATCCTCGTAATTTGGTAAAGTAATTTTTTGCACAAATCAATTTGCAATGAAAGAAATTTTAAAAATTAAATTTTACGCCAGTGCTACCAAAATCGGCCTATTGACATTCCTTATTTTTTCGCACATGCTCTAAGACTCCAACTCCAATCGTCTTGACTGCAACTCCAAAAAAATATTTTTAAACACATTTATATTTCTTTTTAAAAATGCCTTAGTGGCAAAATAGCACAACTCAAATTGTTTCTTTTTAGATAAGCCCATAGGCAGCATCATAAGAAGATTTTGAGCTTTGTTGAGCTTGATTGTCTTCAATAGAACCAGAGTAATTGACGATTGAAGTTTAGCAGTTTTTTAATTTTTACGAAAATTCCTACCATAAGAATCACTTCGCAACCCAATACCTACGTATTGTTTTATATACCCATCGATTCCTACCAAACCGTAATTGTGCAGAGTCACAAATATCACATTTGCTCTACCGACTACACTAGTTGTATTTTAAAGATGCTGGGCTGAAAAACACTTAAAAAGTTTTAGGAAAAATTCATCATATTAAATTATCTATACTTTTGGTAAGAAATAAATAATTTATCTGCGGAGATTGATAAAAACTTTGAGAAAATCATTGGCTACTCGAAGTACCAATTCTACGCGGACCAAGTCCCGGGAACCAGCTAGTAAAAAGATATTTACATTAATTCCGTAGTGCGCAATTCTAGTCACACTCCATGAGAGTCCAGCAAGATTTGTTGAATACGTGATTTCCTGAAGGCTGTCCAAGAGATTTTCTACCAACATTTTAGTTAAATTTGCGTTGACCGGATCTGAGTAGGCCAAAGGACTGAAATCAGAAATGGATAAAGATGAAAGGAAGGTGATAAAACGATGCAATTAACACTGGTTTCAAACAAAGATTTATAAAGGTATTTTAGAGCGCTCGGATTTGATGACAACACTCTGACTCCGAGTTTCAGATACGAGGGTCACACTGAAAGTTTTAAAAAAATAACGGAATAATATAGAAGCCTGTTAATATTGTTATTGCTTTTCAAAGTAATCTCCTATCCTTTCTAAGCACTGTCACGTGCGATGGAACCATTGACTGAACAGCGAGCCCACTCTTCTTTAGGTATCTCTTTCACGCCTTTTCAAACACAGCATCGGCATTTTCAGGGTTCATAAAACTAATTCCTTTAAGTGTATCTTTAATTTTTGGAAATAAATAAAAGTCGCAAGGTGCCAGGTTGGAACTTAAGGAGGGTGATTCATTAGCTCCACACCTTCGATAGACAAATATTCAATAGTTCGTCTGGCGTAATGAGCTGGGAGTGGTGGAGGAGGATCCTGCTTCTTGGGTACTGCTGTTTAACATTTTCCAAGACAACTGGTAGACAATGACTGACATACCAATCTGCAGTAACATTCTTCTAGAATGAATGTTGTGTTGCAAAATGACCCGTCCGTCCAAAGAATGAGGCAATCACCTTTTTCCCTTGACTTTTGCCCTTCTTTACTTTTGTCGGCAAATCTTCGAATGGAAACATCCATTGCGCCATCCATCCATTGTCATCCATTGTCTTTTGGTTTCGGATACGTAACAATATATCCAGCTTTCATCACCTGTGACGATGTCATATACAGCATTCGAGTCACTTCTATCATACTTTTCAAGCATTGAGCAGCACCAATCCTAACGACGGTGTTTTTGAACTTCTGTCAAATTATGAGGTATCCATCTAGTACAAAGCTTTCTGACGCCTAAATGTTTTTTTTTTATTCCACACGGCCGTCTGATCCCAAACTAGGCAGAGCCTGTACTATGGTAACCAGACTGCTGATAAACATACTTATATATTTCTAAATACATACATATTATAGATAAATTACACCCAGACACAGAACAAATTATCGTGCTCATCACACAATTATTTGTCCTGGGTGGGAATCGAACCCACGACCTCTGGCTTAGCAGTCAGGGTCACTAACCACTAGACCAACAGGCCAGTCATATAAGACTTTTTATACTTGACTCACCAATGCCTAAAGCTGCCTGATTCTCTTGATATGTCACCATTCTATCAGCTTCTATCATTAGCAGCACAGCACTCACGATATCTTTAGTAGTCGCCGTAGAAGAACGTCCTTCTCGAGAATCATTAGGGAGTTTGCTTCAACCACGCTTAAACTCCATAAACCAGTTGTAAACAGTGGCACGAGATGGGGCTTCGAAATGAAATACCAATCGAAGTCTATCGTAACATGGTTGTTGAGTAAGACCGCAACGAAAGTCGTAATAAATCATTGGGAGAAAATTTTCTATAGTCAAATCCATTTCGATGCACGACAGACATTTTTTACATTGCTGCCAATTTTTGAAAATAAATATGACATATGAAATCATTAAACGTCTACAGATTTCTATAGAATTTGAAATTTAAAAAAATTTTTCATCGGCTGCTTTTCTTACTGGTCTATTCTAAAGTTTTCAATGTGACCCACGTATGTAACGCTGCTCGAGCTATCTCTTACACTTCCCAATCCATTCATGTTAGCAACATCCCCCTTCCTTCCATTGCGTTCTTTATAATCTTGTGTCTCTTCTAATAATCTTGCCCCCTTTTATGTGAGTGGACCCAATATATAGTTAGCAAATTGTGGGTGAATGGGTGCGTGTTGCGAACTGTGCTTAAATTTAACAAATATTTTTTAGAGGTTAAGGCCTCTGGTAACCTCAATCGGCGAAAAACAATGCAAGAATTGCTTCACTGCCAGATTTCTGTGATGCCGTGGCATCACTCCGGTCGAGCCGGCCCATATCATCAAATTTCAAGTTTAATTTTTAGTTTCAAAACAAGATATTTGTATTAAAATTCATGAATTTTCCTAAAATTTTTAACGCTTTACGCTATTCACGGGGTCTCCTATACGACCCTAAGATATGACCACACCTTTCTGTAACCTGTATACCTCATGAGCTTCCTCTACTGTTGTTATACTTTCCACACAAGCTCGCCGGTATTTGGTACTTCTGACCTACTCCTTCTTCAGAACATCACCAATTTGATCCTGGTACGTCCTACGTAGTCGACCCCTACCGTCATTCCACTAAAGTTCGCCTTACATAAGGCACTATTCTTTCCAAGCAGTTTCACCCACCTTTATGGTTCCTTAATAAATAATATATCCAATACAAAAGATTTTTATTATGGTACTCGTATAGTGAGCAAACGAGCAGACGGGTCACCTGGTGGCAAATGACTACCACCGCGCCGTAAGCACCTGCTACTCGAGAGTCATAAATGCGTTGCCGGCTCTTAAGGTGGGAGTAGGGGAAGGGGGGAATAGAGGCGAGGAGAGGAGAGAGGGAGAGGGAAGGGTATATTATTCAAATCTGACTGATATTTCAATACATTAGCGGGATTAAATAAACAATTAAAAGTATTATTATATTGGTATAGAGTAAAGATAAATGAAGTAAATATTTTACCTGGTTAAATCAAAAGTTATCATCGCTTTCGGCAGCAGAAACTCATCGTCCTTCTTGTACCACAATCTCATCAACTTGGTGTCCTGGCAATAGAAGAAAATGTCAAATTTATATTTTGAATTCATACATTGCGGTAGTTGACAGTTAAGTCAGATTATCTCTATTAAACGTCAAAATACTTGTGACGTCACACTTTGCTATTGTCGGTTGTCACATCATATACTTTTACTATTTGGTTTAACAATTAAACATAATAAGAAACTTGAAAATAATAACGAACTATTTTTTCAAAGAAAGTTTTTGGGGTTTTAGTTCCACTTGCCTTTTCTAGATGACGCTATAGTATATTTTGGTGTAAGTCGTCATAACATTATTGGAACGAAGTTCTTTATCGCACGTTACACTTCACACCGGCGGATGGGGGCTAGACGGAAAAAAGTGTTAGCGCAACTAAGAATGCAGACCGCGAGTTGATTTATTTTGTTTTTACGCCATCTGTGGATTTTGAGCGATACTATTGTAATTTGATGTTGGTTGTATACTTATTATCTATAAATTAGTTAGGGTAAGTTTCACAGATGGCGCACTTTTTCACTATATTTTGATACATTTTGAACGGTTAAAGTTATTTTTAAGTCAACGGCTAGGAATTTGTTTGATTAAAAAAAATTGCATTAAGCAAATGCATGAATGAATTTAGAATGGGACTATAAGATAGTGACACTGACCTTAATGATAGCTGGTGCAATTTCCTTACAGGTAGGATCAACGCTTTCATCCAAGTCCACGTTCGATGGAATGAAATCATTTGGTGGTGGCAGATGCAGCTCTTCATTCAATTGCATTTCTTTCCACTCCTACAACAATTCTAGTTCTATGAAAGAACATAATTATGACCTATCTATTGCCTTGCTATAGAAACTTACTCACGTAATAATGTAAACTAATATTTTAAAGAGGAAACATTTGTGTTTTTGTGTGTATGTTTGTAATGTTTTCACACAAAAACTACTAGACCGACACTTGGTATGTAGACAGCTGGAGATGTGGATTAACGCATAGGCTACTTTATATCCCGATATTCAAACGGGATCGGGACTTACGCGGGTGAAACAGCGGGGCGCTGCTATTAACTAATATATCGATACATACCTTTAATTTACTTTCATCAATATCTTCTACCCAATACTTATTGCCATACCGCGGTACAGTCATTGTACATTTGTCCTCGAACGCCCTGTGAAATTATACCAGAATTAGACAAAAGTTATGAGACCTTCGAAAATAGCAACTTAGAAAAAACTACCGCGTTGTTAATCAAATTGTTTTCTAGGTACTGTGGCGTGACTTCTGAAACTCATCTCAGTAATTTAGAATGTTATTCTCTATTTATTCTTCTACCAATCTTTTACCAATGTGGGTCACCCCTTCGCCCTTCTATACGGTTTTAAGCGTTTATTCATTTGCTAATTTGAATTTGGATCTTGTAAGCTAATACAACTTTATGTTCTTTTAACATTTTTGACCATTTGGTATTGAAAGAGAGGCGTAAATATTTAATTTAAAGACAATTTCACAATGTATTAGTTATTTTAAATAAAAAAAAACTATAAATATTAATGTCATGTCAAAAAGTGTGATGAAAAAAAATGGTAAAATGTTTTACGATAATTATAATAAGTAATAGGATGGCCATAAAATTATGATAAAACATAAAAATCTAAAATGTAAAAGTTCCCCGCCGCATCTGTCTGTCTGTTCGCGATAAACTGAAAAACTACTGAACGGATTTTCATGCAGTTTTCACCAACGGACACTGTAATTCATGAGAAAGGTTTAGGTGTATAATTTGTTAACGTTTTGTATAAATAGGTTGAAATATGATGATGATTGTTGAAGATGTCTCTACTACCCGTGCGAAGCTGGGGCGGGTTGCTAGTAAAATAATAATTAGGTGTAATATGAATGATTTTCTCATAGATGACCCAACCAGTGCAAGCGATATTCTCGCGGTTTTTGATTTTCATTGCTGCCGGTCAGTAGAATATAGAATCTAACTGTGTAAACAACGCGCAACGTTTGGTAGTCTAGAGAATACGCCTCCTGAAATCCATCCCAGTAATATTCAGGGAGTTCTCGTGGTATCAAATATATAATATATTACCACGAGTCTGATGAGAGAGACAGACTTAGTTGGAGAATCAGTCATAAAATAATACTCACTGTGCAACTATATTCAAATTCATATTTTCTGGGGACAAGAAGGATAGTATTTCGGTTATTAAATCTGGCTTCCATTCTGGGTTCAGACTAAAAATACTAAGGATGTCTTCTATTGGATATTCCTGGAAAAACAAAGGTTATAAGAATATAATTTATAACTTGACACATCTCACGTACAGCTGTCCGATCCCAAATTAGGCAGAGCCTGTACTATAGTAAGATAAATTACACCCAGACAGAACAAATGACAATCCTCATTACACAATTTATTTGTCATGGGTGAGAATTGAACCCCAATCAAATCAACCTCTGGCTCAGCAGTCAGGATCACTCGCAACTAGACCAACAGGCCAGTTAAAAAATAAAAACCTAAGACTAGCAAAGCTGCAGCTCATTGCAGGGTCATTAGAGTGGTTGCGGGTGAAAGAGGCGGGTCTTATGTCCTCCACCCCTAGTAGAACTTCGAAGAAGGACTAATGTCTTTGTGTGTGGACATTGCCCAGTTAGTAGACGGAGTCCGCCTCCTGCCTCCTGCCTCGCTGGCTAACGCTGGATGCACAGTTGAGCACATTCCGTTGCTGTATCGACTCGGCGACCATCCTCTCATTTCTGGCATATAGTTCAGCACACCGCGTTTTAGTCGGTTTAGTCGGTTTAAGTCTGACATACAGTCTCATCCCAGTGAAGTGTCACTCATGAGGGTTACAAAAAATTCAAAACTAACCCTGACCAAATTATGAAACCCAATCTATTGTTACCTATTCACCGTATATCTGGGGGAAATCAAATTAATTATTCTTTTGAAGGCCTTTGTCACACAATATGAAATAAACATTTAAGCCATTACTTTTGTGGCATTCTAGTGGCACGTATGGGCCGGCTCGACCGGAGTGATACCACGGCCTTAGAGAAAACAGGTAGTAAAGCAATGCTTGCATTGTGTTTCGCCGAGTGAGTGATGTTACCGGACGCCCTAACCCGTTCCTCTCCTTTTCTTTCCTCCCTTATCCTACTCCCATCTTAAAGGCCGGCAACGCAGTTGTGACTCTAGAGTCGCAGGTGTGCATGGGCGGCTTTAGTCACATACCGTCAGGTCATCAGGTGACCCGTCTGCTCGTTTGCCCCTATCACATAAAAAAAAGTTCAAAAGAACTATTGTTATTTTTTTCTCTTTTAAGATACGTTAATAAAATTTTGGTTACCTGCAGCAGCTCCACATAATCTTGAACTAGATTTACTGGATCTTGAGCATCTTTGAATCGGAAATTCATCTCCGATTGGTTCTTACGTTCCTTCCAAACCCATTGCTGAGGACCTTTGGTTTTGAGCATAGCTATATACTAAAACATGAAGATAAAGTAATAGTAATTTAAGTTATGTTACTGAATTTGGACTTTCCGGGAACAGTCAGTTTGAGTTATGGCAACCCTGCGTGGGAGAGCCATGCTTAGACACATATGGGCCGGCTCGACCGAAGTGATACCACGGCCTCACAGAAAACCGGCAGTGAATAATCAACCAAGAATCGATATTTCGAGCCATTTGCAGTGAAATTATTTCCATAATTAGGTACTATAGTATAATGATATAATTTTTGTAGTAACACTATCTTAAATACTTTCCAATTGCACTTAAATACTATTAGCCAGAGACTTTTCACGTTTTTTTTACACACAAACGGCGTAATTCGTCCCGAAGTGACGAGAAGTATCGTTTGCGAGGTATTTTTAAACAAGTAATATCCTACTAATAATATAATATTTTGTGTGTGGAACACATACGATATCGAAGGTGTGAGCTAGTATAAATATTATTTTAGTTATAAATAAGCGTAATGATAAATCATAAACACTTCCTATAAAGTTGTCTGAATCTCTATTTAAAAAACTAACTTTTAAAGTTGATTACTTACTTGGAACACCAAACTGACAATGTCATCTATATGATTGATGCCTTCCTCAGTAAGGTCTACTTCGATCTCAAAGAAACCGAATCCTCGAGCAGGTATGTGAGCCCCACTGATCGTACTACAAATAAACAGAATAACGTAGACGATACAAGGTGCACGAGCGTACGATATCATTTATTGCAATATTTAATTTATTGGAATAACAATACCACGCAGATACGGCAAAGGTTAGATTGTCTGTGGCACAGCGTTTTAACTGTCAATGTCAAAGCTGTATCTGTCAGTCGTGCGTTCGATGAATCATTCCTCATTTTCTTTCGAGAGAGCGCCCGAATTTGCGCACTGATCGATAACATGGCTGACACCGGATAAAACCGAGGATGTAGAAATCAATATTTCGAATGTTTCTTATAACGCTGCATATGTGTATAATTTCATGTTAATATCACATTGAAGTTGCAATCGTGAATATGCGAGTTGGAACCACAGTTGGTGTACTATTGATGTGGCCCGACACTTAATTCCAGCATTTAGTTTAAATAAAAGAGTTATGAGATCCTTATTAACGTGTGACCCAAGTTACTTACAATATCCAATAATATAGAAGGTTCTCTCTGAGTGAGTCTCTTCATTTAGAGTAACAACAGACGTTATTTCATCTTACAGTTCAATTTAGCTCATTGGGCTATCGATATTTAATGATACTCTCCCCAAGTTAAAGATGGAATCATTTTCCATAGGAAGGAACTGGCGGTTGTTTTGGGGTCTAGAGATCATAACTAGACCTCCTGTCGAAATTTTTTTGGAAAACTCGACAACTGGTACAACAAAACCAATAGGTAGACTTTTCTTCAAAATCTACCTAAAAACGCACTGAAATCGGTCCATTCGTTTGGGAGCTACGATGCCACAGACAGACACAGATATGTCAAACTTATAACACCCACCCCGGGGTTAAAAAGAGAAGCAGTAGAGAGTCTTGCTCCAATCTCAAAATCCTTAAACCCTAGCAGATTGGCCTTATAAAATTAAATCGTCCAAGTAAATAATATGTCTATGACCCTTACTTATTGCACCAACTACGCTTCTTGAGAGCTGACAGAAGGCTCCCAGGACCCTCATGATGTATAAGATGAGCGAGATAGCCCACGGGCTGCGTAAAATAAAGTGTGTTACAAAACAAGTATTCAAATCAAAACACTGCACATGGTGTTACACAAAGATGTGATCATAATTTAGGGTAGTAATCGCAAAGTGCTGATAAATATTAGGAAAATTCGTAATATTTAATACTGAAAGAGAGACCAAGACGGGGTTAATATATGTATATGAAATATGAATCCGGATTTGCCTGAAACAGTTCAAACCTAAAATCAGAAAAAGATATCAAAATAATCATTGAGATTCACACGAAAATGAATTGTATTGTGAGGTGACGGTAGCTGAAAAATTCATGACGTCACACATCTTCCGATATCGGACTATAAATAGCTGTATGTGATTTTGTTATTTTTTAAAAGTTGTATTCACATCTTGTTTATATTAGTATGTTATTTAGAATTCTAAACACCAAGGAAAGCATGATCAGTCAGCACCGTCTTTTTCAAAACATTTGCATTATTGATTAATTTCGAAATTTTGTAAATAAATATAAATAAATATAATACCAACTTTATGTAACTGCCTGCACAGAAAAGTCATTTTATTAATCAGTAGAATGTATTCAGTATTAATAAAGTATAATGACCAAGTAGATTTCCCGTTATCTATATTAAATTGGATGTAAGAGAGCGAAGATAAGACATCGCAAGGTTTATTATATCACAAGTACTCTTCTTTATATGATGTTTGCGACTCATGATTTCCGGCGACTTGGTCAAAATAACTGGAAGCCGATGAATGGTAGTATTTTATGAAATCTCAATCTATGACTGGGATGATAATGTTATCCGTTGTGACGAAGTTATGTGAAGGCGAGCGCAATCAATAACAATTTTTAAGAAAATTGTTCATGAATATTATTTATCACATTAGTTTAATCATTTCCTTATTAAAGTATGTTGTGTATAAATTAAAATATGTATTTATGTATGTATGTTATATGATAGACTTATGTATATATTATATGGTTATGTATGTTTTGTATTAGTGTGCATAAGTAGACTAAATATACAGAATGTCTGTATATTTTCATACTGATTTAGCTATAGTAATTATAGTTTTTCATAAACAAATTGAAATGCAACCACAACTGTCTCTCCGAAACACATTGATCCATCCTAAGGTTGCCTGGAAGAGATTGCATTTTGCAATAAGGCCGCCCTTTGTACATTATCTGTATGACAAATGTATGTATGATAATTCAACTGTAAGACTGGTGTACAAATAAAGTGTTATCTATCTATCTATCTTGTGGTGGAATGGTTTCCCGTTGGGTAGAGTTTCCACAAAGAACACTTTAACTTTTTCTAGGCGCTGTAGAGAAAAAATGGAGTCAGCACCTTCCTTCTTTCGTTGTTAAATCGTTGCTTTGTTGTCCTTTATATTGGCTAATACCGTCTCCGAAGTTTGTTGGGCCAAGGAGGGAGCCAACTCACTCACACTTACCTATATTTACTTGTCTGCAATCTCAATAATTTAAATAAATAAAACATTTACCTTACTTTTGTAGTACATTCTTGTATAGGGTACCGGAAAAACAATTTCTAAGAAGCGTATATCCTTAATAGGTATCCCATAAGTTTTCTTTCGACGCAGTTCTGGTGGAAATGGATTTATGAGCCACGATGGTGCCGTCACTGACTTGTTCTCAATGGCAGAGAATAGTGGTACCACAACAGCTTCTAGCTCATTTAAAGATTCTGTTTAAAAAGTAAAATTAGTTTGTAAAATGAACACTGACAAGGCGGTTTTGGTAGTAAAAATATAAAGAAGGAGTTTGGGCAAAAAAAAACAGTAAAATTATTGAGAACTTAACAAATAAACCTGAAGAGTTTATCTCGTGAAAGAGCTATGCTTCGGCACGTATGGGCCGGCTCGACCGGGGTGATACCACGGCCTCACAGAAAACCGGCAGTAAGGCAATGCTTGCATGAATAAGGTTAAAGGAGGCCCTAACCCTTTCCTCACCCTCTCTTACCCCCTTCACCTCCTCTTCCCGCTCTTCTCTCCTCTCCCTCTTCCCCCCTTAAAGGCCGGCAACGCACTTGTGACTCTTGAGTTGCAGGTGCCCATGGGTGGCGGTAGTCATTTACCATCAGGTGACCAGTCTGCTCGTTTGCCCCGTCGTATCTTGTTGTTTAAGGAACTACAACTATTAAGTAGATTTCTTTGAAACATCTTAAAATACTGCGAAAATTGTCCTCCATTATTTTTTTTTTTTATAATTTTGACAATTCAACATTGAAAGTGCATGATTTGACAATACTAAGGCGTGACGTCATTTCTTATTATTTAATAAAAATACGTACCGAATCATTAGTTTTGATGTATATTAAAAATACACTATTTTGACTTGACACTCGTCCACCTTATAATAATTTAATTAGTAATACACAAACTAGCAGAACTAGCAGAGTTCCGCCAAATTAACGCATTCAACAAAAAATAAACTGTTCAGCTTTACATACTAGGTAAAGCGCTACATAAGTTAAGAGGGAGCAGCATGTTAAAAAAAATTTGAGACGGTCGATCTAACTACGTGAACTCGATTGTTACATGTGATGAAACCTGGGTGCATGGTTTACAGAGGAATGTTCACCTCAAGTATTAAAAAATGAACGACCAAACTCAAGAGACGATAATTGGCTTTTGCATGAAGATAACACCCCTGTACATCGAGCCGACAAAACTACGGACTATTTGCACCAAGCTGGAATCAAATTGCTGGAACGCTCTCGGTATAGTGTAGATTTAGCGCCATGCGATTTTGCACTATTCTCGTATGTAAAAAAACAAGGGAAGGGATGCAAATTTTCGAGCAAAAAGGAGCTTATAGAATTTTTCGCGGAGACATGGGGTTGTGTTTCAGAAGGATACTGGAGGTGTTCAGCACCTGGTTAACACAGATAAAGACCCGTACTAGTACCAGTAGAGTCTTCTTTAAAAAGATATATATTACACAAAGTACGACAAAACGTAACGCCCCAGTATAAGTAAAGATTTCGGCCGTTTTTTACTTACAATTATTTACTAACTTAATTATTATTATGTTCAATTACCTTTGCCTACGACGACCAGAGACATGATATTGGCGGAATGCCATTTGTCATGAAACTTCAATAACTCCTCTCTAACATTAATGTCTTTAGATTCTGGCGTGGTCTTTAAAGTGTCTATATTACCTGCATACAAAAAAGATAGTATTTACAAAATACAAACAGCTAAATCGGCCAAATATATTGTCTACCACCTTACGGTTGAAGATCATTTGATTGATCGGTTGATTTTCCCGTGCAATAATATTCTGACAGTACATTGTTAGAGATATGTTCAACTTTATCGCTATTGTGATTACACAGACGCTTTTGTCAAAACTGGTTGATCAATTTCTTTGTCCACTGTACATACATAAACTCACACCTTTCTTCCTTCGAGGTTGGCAGGAACAACAACCTGCCACTTTTGCCGCCATAGAAGAGGGCGTTATATGCAGTGGATGAATAAAAAGAGAAGGCTGCCTTACGTGGTCCCTCTGTCTCTTTTTAGCTTTGACATTTACGCATCAATACAGCGCATCAACACCCACACACACATGCTATGTACCATGTAGAGCAACGTTCTCTTTTTATCGTGCTATCGTATGCACTTACACGATAGTCTCATTACTAGCGCGGTTTAAGATCCTTACATACCTTAAAAGCTTTCTCATTTGTCATTAAACCTTTCATACAAGCCCGCCGATTTCGGGTAATTCATTTTGATATAATTAAAGGTATGTTGGATAATTCTGGTTAAACAATACCTACTACTAGTATTGTCATGGCATTCATGACCTATGTGGCGTTGTAGAAGTGCATTCTAATGCTACGTCGAAGGTCACGGAATCGATAAATACAAAATAAGCTTAACACAGCTATAGGTTCTAGACCATAGATAAACATACTTAGATACTTTCTTTGATAAACACATACATACATACTTGCCTATACAGGGTGTAAGAGACACCGTACCAAATTCTGAAATAGTGTATTCAGACCATCATTCTGTGTTGAAAATCATTGGAATTTTCTGTCTCAAAATTCATTCATTTTTTTATTTTGCATTTTTTTTTGCTTAACAAAATGTTCTGTTTACTCTTGTGATTGACAAGAGTAAACAGAACATTTTTTAAAACATTTATGCAATCAGCTGTTTCGACGGCGCCGTGAGCTGAAGGTCATTCACCGTACCGCACAGTACGCGTGTTGCGTTACACTGCGTAGTTAAAAATCAAACTATGAACTGTAAATCCTGAATCTCGCATTTTTATGATGAACTGACCTTTGCATTGTGATAAGTATCCAAAGAAAGACGTTTTTGAAAGTTATTCGCGACGATGATACTTTCACGTTGTATATTTTATACAAATAAACATCCAGCCAATGCAAATATACATATTTGCACTGAGAGAAAATCGAACCGTCACTTTTGACCACACTCACCGGTAGTAAACCTGTGGAAGGGATGTGTGACGTCACAAATCTGTTTTGGGATCTGATAAAGTCGCTGATAGTCGTTACATAAGTTATTTTCGTGTTCAGAATTAACTGCATTTAACTCTTTATCTGTTGCGGATTCTGTGAAGAGTGGTGAGATGAAGAACTGTGCAAACCTGTAAAATGTAAGAAGGCATAAATACCTCAAGGATTATCTTAAAGAAAATATTTTAATACTAATTTTGCCCGTGGTTTCGCTCTCGTTTATATAGATTTTGTATAACCGGACTACTGTTTATAAGTTTTTGGAACATAGTTCCTTATCGCACGTTACACTTCAGATGCTGGTGTTAGCGCAAAGAAAAATGCTGACCGTGAGTTGAATTATTTTATTTTTACGCCATCTGTGGATTCTGCGCGATACTACTGTAATATCTTGTACACTAATTATCCGTATATTCATCAGTGAAACTTACACAGTTGGCGCAGTTTTTATTTCGAGTTTTTACCATATTTACCATATATGGAAATTACATATGCACTTAACATGGCCACTGTAAAGCACAAAGTAAAAACCTCTCATAAAAAATATAAAACTAGACGGGAAAACCATCCACATCAACTAGTTGTCCACCTCACTCTACCCAACAGCCTAACTCGCTTGAAAAGGCGTAGAATCCCAGATCTCGGTGGTAGTAAGTGATCCACGTTATCCATATTAAAGATGTTTCTACTGAGAAATATCTCCACCAAAAAAATATCAAACACCAATTTGCTCATAGTTGGAAGGACTGGTCGTATGTTAAAAATTAAAAGATAGAAAATGCAACAATTTTTTATTTCTGAATTAAAGGTGCCCATGTCCTTTATATTATTACTATTTATGGATAGTATATGTTTGGCTCTTTTAAACCGACGAAAAAAAAAGGAGGTTCTCAATTCGACCGTATAATTATTTTTTTTTTTGTCTGTTCAGCCCTCACTCCGTTATTTATGAACCGATTTTGATTATTCTTTTTTTGTTAGATAGGGTATACCTCAAGGGTGGTCCCATGTCAATGAAGTCAGGATTTGATGATGGGATCCTGAAAAAATTGAGAGAAACCCTCGAAAATTGTAGGAACGAATAGTGTTTCTGTTTACTTTTTCAGCCCTCACTCCGTTATTTATGAACCGATTTTGATTATTCTTTTTTTGTTACATAGGGTATACCTCAAGAGTGGTCCCATGTCAAGGAAGTCAGGTTCTGATGATGGGATCCTGAAAAATTGAGAGAAACCCTCGAAAATTTTAGGAACGAATAGTGTTTCTGTTTACTTTTCATTACTTTATCAGGTATTGCGTTTAGAAATCATCATCATTTTTCATCATCATCATCATGATGATGAAAAAAACCATAAAATAAAATCTTTTTAACAAAAAATGAAACCGACGAAAAGAACTAAAAAGCAAAAAATAAATAAACCTTAAATCTTAAGTATTGAGCTTATTTACATAAACTATCTAATTTTATATAAACTTATTTTGAGTCAGCGCCAAATAAAATTTTGATAATTAATCAGTTTGTTGTTTGGCGCCTACTCAAAATAAGTTTATATAAAATTAGATAGTTTATGTAAGCTCAATACTTAAGACTTAAGGTTTTTTTATTTTTTGCTTTTTAGTTCTTTTCGTCGGTTAAATTTTTTGTCAAAAAGATTCTCCTCCCTTCTAAACCCTCTTTCCCGTCTTCCCGCTCTTCCCCCTCTCCCCCTATTCATACCTTAAAGGGCGGCAACGCACTTGTGACTGTTAGTGTGGTAGTCATTTACCATCAGGTGACCCGTCTGCTCGTTTGCCCCCTTCACCTTAAAAAAAACACCTTTCCGTTTCAAAATACTTCACAAAGCGCCCGATTGGCTTGAAAGAGAAAAAGAAAAGAAAAGAGATCTATCTACAAAGAAAACATTATCGTTATTTTTATTATAATTTGAGACTTACATGTCCAAGGCTTTGTTCAGATGAGGGGGTGGAATACTAAAATAAAATACGGTACCATCAGTTCTTGTATATGCATTGTGCCATCCCCCATTTTCTGTCAGAAATTTATCGAACTCGTTTTCCTGCCAAATAATTTTGTAAAGTTATAATTCGACATGAACAAAAGGCAATGCGGTTAGCTTTATTATTTAAGATAATATAAGTACCTGAGGATATTTGTTTGTTCCGAGAAACACCATATGTTCACAAAAATGGGCCAAACCAGGAATATCATCTGGGTCATTATACGAACCTGGAATCAAATAGGGAACAGGCAAAACAAAGACATTTAAAACGCGACTTCTATTTCAAACATTTTATAAATCAAACGCATTAAAATACTACAACAATAATTAACACTATTATGAGTATTTATGTGATCTTTTTTTTTTTTGGAAGCAGTAGAGTAGAAAATTCTAGAAAAACAAACTCTTCAACCTTATTATAATAATAACGGGCGGTTCCTTAAAGGCTGTTCAACGCAAATATTTGCTATAAATCGTATGTCGAATCACTTGTCAAGTAAATATTGAGTTGCTAAAAGCATGATAAGGCACTTTGTTTTAATCATCGGATCGGTTAACAAGGCTAATGTCAAATGTCAAATTTAACGCAAAATCTTTTGCCAAATGCCATTTGAATGTTCAATGAAATTGATATATTAGTAAATTTTATATGATTAACGATCAAATATGAAATGAACCAAAAATAAAAAAAATATATATAGGTATATATCGAATGTTTTGTTTTTATAAATACATGAAACCTGTTAAGTTTGGATCAGCAATGTTAGCTGTTGTTTTTTTTTAAGTTTTCTTCGGAATTCTAGTTGATTAGCCGATTTATATTCTTGGCTATTAAATTTCTTGGAACAACGCAACTTGTTTTTGCAACTCGAATTGACTTGACACCACTGTTAACTTGACCGCACTGTTAGTTGAACAATATTTTGATCAGCCTTTCAGAAACATGTTGTTAGTTATGTTATACTCTTGATTCATGCTCACCGACTTGAACTTCTAGAGCAGCTGCAGATATGTCTATAGTGGGATCACTTACTAGCAGTACTTTCAGTCTGTTTGTCAACAGCAAACCTCTGGAATGAATACCAAAAGTTCTTATAAATATTAAAATAACATACACTTTCTCATATATTTCACTAATTATATTTATCCATGTTCTAGAATCTATAGTACAAGCTATGTTACAGAGTATTATTTATATATTTTTTTAATATTATTTCCATGTTACATAAACAGTTTATATTGTATATAAACAGCATATTTTGTAATAAATTTGTTTATAAAATACTTAAAATAATTAATAAATAAACTTTATTTGTAGAATCCATAGAAATCACTCGATAATGTGAGTGACGTGTTTACCAGAAACTGGCCAATTAGCCTATTCCATGTCTCGGTTATCAGTATTTCTGTGATTCAGTAGAAGATAGATGTATGGCACCATTGCGCCCATGCTCTGGACTTTGGAGTTTATATTTATTAAGAATACGTGTGTATTTCGAGGATACACCTTCCGCTTCGTTATTAGGTGATGCACTCAGCTTTGATTTCTGTTAGAGTTTCGTTAGCAGAGACAAATATTTTAGGTACCTGTACACGCGTTTATCTGCTTCAGATTTCACAAACTTCTGATATCTTTCAATTACTCCCGAGCTCGGTGTATTGGAAACAGGGTCTTCGATGATGCTTCCAGGCGGCACAGAAGCGTCTTCGGCTAACCTAAACGAGATCACAGATGACCCGGTTGAGCCGCCTGAGGATCGGTGGTTCGTTGGAGATGATAGTGCCATAATAACTATCAGCTCCTTCCAAATGTATCTAAAAAGATAGTTATTTTATATAGTAATATACAGGTTGTTACTGACACTGTGGTCAAGTTTTAGAAGCGTTATATGCCCGCCGATATATAGTTGAGCTTGAAAAAAAATTAATATTGAAACAATTTTTTTGTCGGAGAACGCTTTCATAATGTAAGTGCACATTTGTAAACAACACATTATGAAATTTAGTGCCATTTTGATTACATGGATTACTTGATGAAATTCCATCAACATCTTTGGTTTTAAATACCTATAGTTTCACTCATGTCAGCCCTCTCTCATATAAAATATTAGTTTTATCGTTCAATTTTTAAGTTTAATTTTTCTGTTTCAAAATGATTGATGTGTGTTAAAAATAACGAATTTTCAAAAAAAAAATAAATGCTTTACACTATTCACGGGGTCGAACTATACGACTCTAAAACATGACCTTTCCGTAACACCCTGTAGAAAGGGTATGATTATATAATTAAGGTAAGTAAAGTTTTATTTCCTTTCATTTAATTTATTTTTTACAAAGTTTAACTTTTACTAGTATTTGACAACATATCTAAACAACATCGAAATTTCTAAGAGAATTATATCGGATCTAGGAAGATCCTGTCAGACAGTTTACTAAGCTTCCCACATACATCGATAATATGGCCCACATGAGCCAGAAGTAGTTAGTAGTAGCGTTAATACTAAATAAACGCCTTGTATGTCTACGTAGAACGGGAGAGCACTCGTTCTTTTTCGTCCCGCAGTCATGCCGCAGTAATTATTAATATTCATTTATATTTATGTATGATTGTTTTCCTTAAATTACGAACTTTTCAAAGATGAGTCAGAGGAGGTAGTAAATATTAGGCAATTACGAATTTGAATGCACAACAAGGAAAATCATTAAATTATTTTATAATACATAATCTAGGCAATTCAAAAAACACATGTTTGTCATAATTCTCATAAACCATAGTCGTTAGTAATAACAAAATAAAATTTGTGTCGAACAATTTACATACATTATAATATGTAATATGACGGCAGGATGGCAAAACGGTTCAAGTGGTCGCCTCGCTACTACGCCGCGTCAAGTATTGTATATTGGGAAAATTACACAAGATAAAAATTTGTGAGATCCACAAATAGTTGTCATGGGTGTTTATTGAGTCCGTTGTTTAAATATTTAGGAAGCCCCCCGCGACACAGGAATATTTCTAATGCGCGAGATGTATTATAAAAAAAAAATACACTTTTACATACATTATAGAATGTTCCATTGGAAAAATTAAAATTATTCAATCACATTCATCCAATAATTGGAGTATAAAAATATAACACTCATGGTAGTACACTGTCTTCTAAGGTACAGGCATCCACTCAGTTCACAGGACAGGGTCGACTATTGACAAATCTCCACAGCCACCACACACTTATAAACATAATTATATGGATGTATTACGCTATTTTTTAAATATTAAAAAATTTTGAAAAACTTTTGTAAATGTTTGTGGTGAAAAATAAACTATTTTAATTTAACTATAAACATCATACTCAATCAAAATTGCAAAGTAATCGATAAAATGTTTTTTCCTCTAATTTGAATGATTGAATGGACCCTTAAGAATAACTAATTTAATTAAAAAAAGAATGATTGAAATCGCTTCACAAAAATCAAGATCACTGAATCTTTTTAAACTAAAGCTTCTACTTCCATCCTATTTACTATGAATGTATATATATATAATTATCACTACATATTATAAAATAATAAAGTCTGTTCGCGATAAACTGAGAAACTACTGAACGAATTTTCACACGGTTTTCACCAATAGACAGAGTGATTCATGAGGAAGGTTTAGGTATATAATTTGATAACGTTTTGTGTAAACTGGTTAAAGTATAATGATGATTCTTAAAATTGCCTCTACTACCCGTGCGAAGCCGGGGCGGGTTTCTAGTATATTATATACTCGTACATATAAAGAATACCTCATCATCATCATCATAATTTCCTTTTTCCCAATTTTATTTGGGGTCGCCGCTAAAAAGAATAGATAATGGGAATATTATAAACAAAAAGTTCAAAAATTACTTACCTTTAAACAAATCCTTAAAAAAATCACTACAACGTCCTCATTTGTTCGTTTTACACATTTAACTAAAAATATCAAGTTTCTTAAATTTTTATCACGAACGAAATCAACACATCAGAGACGTCTTGTAACGCTCATTGTAAATTTAATATTGACTCAATGAAATAGTAAAAATGAATGAATACGAATTAGTTGTAGTTATTATATATGGATGACTTAATAGATGACTCAGAAAGCAATGGTGATTCCTAAATTTAGTTTTGAACTTCGGCAAAACCCGTTTCTTTTGGTAAATGTAATAAGTACAGGCAAATTCTGCCAAAGCCTTAGCTTCGCTCGCTTTTGTCTATCAATTTAAGTATGTATCGGGATCAGTACCTTTTTCGACATTTTTAGAAGCAAAATAATGCAAAATTTCTTGATAATCGTTGAGTAGTTAAGGCGTGGAAGCATAACAAACAAACATATTCCCATTCGCATCCTATCGACTTAATTAGTAGTGTAGTGTTATAAGTATTATATGAGCTATATAGAATCAAAGGCAGCTAAGTGCTTACACATTCCAAAAACGAACTGATTTTGTTTTTGGTTTTTATTTTTCAGATTTTCATTTAAAACTAGTAAACAAAACCAATAACAAACCACACACCCTGAAGTTTGGATTCAGAATATATAATATGAACATTCCTAACTCAGACCAATTGAATGTTTTTTTTTGCTTCCTGATTGATCTGAAGACACTTAGCTGCCTTTGATTTTATAATTGTTTCTTTGTTTGTTACGACAAACCATTCTAATGTAATGTACTGTAATATAACTAGAATACGTATGTATTTAGAAATGTATAAGTATGTTTATCAGCAGTCTGGTTACCATAGTACAGGCTCTGCCTAGTTTGGGATCAGACGGCCGTGTGTGAGGTGTGTGAAGATATTATTATTATTCACGTTGTCAGTGGTACAAAAAAGGGCTTAGGGTATAGAAAAAAGTAATGTTCCCGATAGATACTGGAATTGAATGACAAATAAACACTAATAAGAGACAAATTATTTTTAATAACTATTAATAATAACTCACACACCTCACACATGGCCGTCTGATCCCAAACTAGGCAGAGCCTGTACTATGGTAACCAGACTGCTGATAAACATACCTATATACTAATAAATATATACATATTATAGATATACACCCAGACACAAAATAACTATAGTGCTCATCATACAATATTTGTCCTGGGTGGGAATCGAACCCACGACCTCTGGCTCTGTCACTATTTACATACTGGTTTGTAAGGAACTCTGAATGCGCGAGTTAAATTCGCACTTGTTCACTTTTATTTTTAGTTTCTTCGAATACCTAAGAAGATGCGCGAAGATTTCTTTCTCAAGGCATTTAAATACGACTACATTTTACGTCAGAGTTTTTTTAGAACTCGCGTATGTTATTCTAACGGAATTGCTAGTTTATAAAGCTGAAGAGTTTGTTTGTTTGGTCGAACGCGCAAATCTCAGGAACTACTGGTTTGAATTGAAAATTTCTTTTAGTGTTATCCATTTATCGAGGAAATGTATAAGCTATTAATGAAAAATATTGCAAAAAACGGGGAAAATTTACAAACGCAGACCAAGTTGTGCGAAGGGGACCGCTAATGTGTAAACAACAGTCGTTCCCGGACTCCTTCCTCTTTTAAGCGCAGTATTGCATACCTTGTGGTTTTAGTCGGTTCAATTCCGACACAACGCCCTAGCGAAAACCCCGGTGGTGATGATTCGTGGGTGTTTCAAACGAACAAAAAACAATGCTTTAGCCAGTACACTAGCGTTGCGTAAGGAAAAACAGTATAGGTTTCAGATATAAACTTTACTAGCGTATGAATGCCTACCAATAAACACCTAACGTTGTTGGAATCCTGTTTGCGTGGTAAACCGCATGCTTTAAATCGAATGAGTCACTTACAAATTAATATGAATCTTATAATTTAAGATCTTCGTCACATTTTGCAATAATTAACTGATTCTAAACGAAGAACGGTCAAATCCGAAGTACAAAAAACCGGCGGATTGTTGTGTAAGGTTTAATGTTTATAAGGATATAAGTAAGTGGCGTGCTGTTGTCTTTGCCTACATCGAATTGAAAAAGATGTGAATATATGTATGTAAAAGATGTCAATTATTTCTTCTCTTTTTAGAATATATAGATTTAAGTTGCTAAATATTTGCATGCCGATTTAGTTGGTGAAACATGCTGTACTTAATTTTATATGTAAAACAACAACACTATTGTAACCATGTTTCTAGTAAATAAAGATTATTATTATTATATATGTACATATTATTACGAGCCAGGGCTCGGGATTAGACAGGTACACCAATTTATATCAAAATAGACACAATTTATTTAAATAATAATTAGCATTTAACACAATTACAAGTCAGAGATACAATTCTTACTATTGCCACGCACTATTTACTTGTACTATTCGCTATATTTCGCACTTGTTACTCGCAGTATCGCTCAACTAGAACTCAATGTCCATACCGCATTGCAACTTCTTATACAGTTAAAAAAAAATCTCATAGAAAGTTCGTGAACTTTCCTGAAACATCTCGTACAATTTACTAGACTCGACCGCTGTTCAAACTTCTAGAGCTAGAGATAGATTAGTTTCGGTATTCGTCAAAAAATTGCACCGTGCATCTCAATTTAGTTCCCACTACTCGTTCGTTCCTACTAAGTACATAATTTAGGCTTCCGTACCGTATGTATATAACTAGTGCCATCAGTTAAATGCCTAAGTTACCTTCAGTACATAATAACAAATAGTATACCAAAGCTATCACTGCTCGGATTAATAATAATGTAAAAGATTTTCCTTATAACTTTCCCAACATCATAGAAGTTAGTAACTACATTCTTTACTATTAAACAATCTTGCTCTAAATAATAACAAGGAAAAGATTGTTTTTGCATGTAACATGAAATATTTACTAACGCAGTGCGCGTTAGTTTAAACATTAATATCCTAATTATCACTACATTTTATAAAACATAGTCCCCCGCCGCGCCTGAAAAACTATTGAACGGATTTTCATGCAGTTTCCACTAATAGACAGAGTGATTCATGAGGAAGGGTTAGGTGTATAATTTGTTAAGATTTTGTGGAAATTGATTGAAACATGTTGATGATTGTTGAAGATGTCTCTGCTACCCGTGCGAAGCCGGGGCGAGTTGCTAGTAGTTTCGTAAAACAAAAACACGGTTTAACGGTGAAGTAAATTAAATAATAATTCCACTATCAACCTCCTGGCTTCATCATCAGACCATTATGAGCAAGCTCAATCTGTGGAACTCGTCAATCACCTATTTGAAAATGCTTCGATGGTGAGGGGGAGTAACCTGCCTGGACAAAGTGAACAATGAGTACGCTTGGGGTTTATTCAAGGTAGCTCCGATTGCGGCAAAATTAAAAGAGAGTTCACTGCGCTACTGGTATGGCTACATTCTGAGACGCGAGCATAACCATCCAAAAAAATATCCCTGAACAACCGCGAGGATGAGGATGACCGCCCACAAACTGGAGGTCTAACATACAGAAAGAGGACCAGAAAGAGAGTCTAAGTACACTGACAAGCCAGAACAGAGCTCTCTGGCGCAAAAGTACAAGGAGACCCGACCTTTAGGAGTCTAACTGGAAAGAGGGTTGGACAAAGAAGAGGTACCCTATTATGGTCAAATTCCAAGAAGAATATAAAAAATAAATTATCTAAGTGGGAGCCATGACGTCAAGCCGGTTACCTTTGTGAATGAATTGTAATTTAATTAATGTATGAGAAAGTGTAGGTAATTAACAAGTGAAGGTAATTGATATTATCCAATAGGGGTTGCATCTGCCAACAAACTGCTCTGTAGTTTGGCAGATGTAAAAACTGTTTCTAAAATGTGTATTTGCTGAGAATAAACACTTTTTCATTTCATTTTACTTCCCCCTCCTCTCTCCCTCTTCAGTACCATCCTCTATTCCCACCTCAAAGGCCGGCAAAGCACTTGTGACTCTTGAGTTGCAAGTGTCCATGGGCGGCGATAGTCACTTACCATCAGGTGACCCGTCTGCTCATTTGCCCCCATTCCCATTAAAAAAAAAAGTATCAACGACTATAATGCGCCTACTAAATCATAACAATTTGTATTTGTATACCTAAGCTGTATTCTTACTGAAATTTATTTTTAACCTGTAGACGTGAAATATTTTCTTGAGTTCTTATAACCAAACGTACTGTATTCGTAAATACTGCGTTCAAGAACCGCTCGGCCTTGAACCGGACTATTCATTCACTGTTTTTATTCAAGACTGTCTAGACAACCAAACGTCATCGAATTGTAAATATTAGAACTATTAACTGACGACACACGTTATAAAGCTACTGGGGTATCTGCGCAATGATATGCAATTGGAACAGCGTGGTATATGGCAGCAAAACCTTTTGCACAAAAGGTCTTACCACATTTGTTTACAGACAATCTTCAGGTGGACAGAAAAAATGGTTTCAAAATTATATACATACAAGCACGCGTGCTAAGGAATCTATTCATAGTGCCTAACTAAGATGATAAATATAATATCATCTGGTTCTTCTCATCATGCATCACTTGCAGATGTTTTTAGTGACAATTCAAGGTTAATTTTCTTATTTTTAGGAATATACAAAGCAACTAGTATTACGGGTACATAAGTAGATAGGCATTCTATCTGTATGTATAAAAAACATGCAAGATTTGATTAAAAAGCTAGAGCCAATCAGTTGTGAATAGAGGAAGGGAGGAAGAAGGGGAGAGGGGGAGAGGGAAGGGTTAAGGCCTCCGGTAACCTCACTCACTCGGCTAAACACAAGGCAAGCATTGCTTCACAGCCAGTTTTCTGTGAGGACTGGCTGTGAAGCATGGCTCTCCCACTTGAAAATGTTCTAATATAATATAATGTCATTGCTCCTTTGGTTGTTTCTCTCACGTCTGTAGCTCACGGCGCGGTACATTTATTGTTGTCACACTATATCCTTTTTTGTAACTCGTTACTGGCCAAAACTCGACTCGGCTTGTTGATAACAGGTTGGTGTAGGTCATGGGTGTTATTGCGCATCGCCGCCGGCACTGGTAGAAACTGGTTTAAACTGGTTACTTCTGATAAAATCAATTGCCGAATGTATGTGAGCGCAGCACTTTAGAACGACTGCACTTATTTAGCAAATTATTTTTTGTTGTCTTTTTTGTTGTGTTTTTTGAAAGTGTTTTTTGGAAAAATAACAGAATATTTGAAAAATTTGATTGCTATTTTTAAATGAAAAATCCTTATGATATATTTTGATGTTTAAAACGACCTTTTTTTTCTTCTCCCGCATTAGGAATTACTCCTGTGTCTCGGGGGACTTTACAAACATACAAATAACGGACACAAAGAACACCCAGACTCGGGTGGGAATCGAACCCACGACCTATGGCATAGTAGTCAGGGTCACTAACCACTATTCCAACTTTGAATTTTATTACGTAAAATGAGACCCAGCTTGAGGGATCTGCGCTCACACATGTTTGTGTGGGTGCAACCGGGTTCTTAGATTTTAATTTCATTATTTTTGACTACTCTTTTTGTGTGTTTGAGTGGGTCTCTGGAAGGTTTAGATTCCCAATTGGAACCATTAGGCGGCGCAGTAAAGGACTCTAGGATTCTCTAATTTTTTACGACAGTTATTTTGTGTGTTTAAGTAGGTTTTTGTGTTTATTTAGAATAACAAATTTACCATGACTGCAACCAATGACTGCACGAATGGCGCAATAGTTTAACTGGTCCCCTCGCTACTATGCCGCGCCGTCTGTTGTGGGGAATCCCACACGGGACAAAAATTTGTGTGATTCACAAATAATTGTCCCGAGTCTGGGTGTTCTTTCTGTCCGTTGTTTGAATGTTTGTGAAACCCCCCGCGACACAGGAATATTCCTAATGCGGGAGTTGTCTTTTTAAACTAACTAACTAACCACAGTAGGCTGCTCCAAACAGGCTCTAGATATTATGTTGTTTTTGGCGACTTGCTATTTTTTTTCAGATTCTAGTATTTTGTTTTTAGTATTTTTGTTTTGTTTGTTGGACCGACGACCTGAAGAAGGTAACAGGGATGGACTGGATGCGGAAGGCGGAGGACCGGGTGCTGTGGCGCACATTGGGAGAGGCCTATGTCCAGCAGTGGACTATGATAGGCTGATTGATTGATTGATGATATTTGTTTTATTTATAGTTCGTATTTTATGCACTGTCGTTCATGAAATCATCACAAAATTACCATCACACGTTACCAGAGATGCATAGAAGGATCTTTCATGCAGAAAAAAGTATAATTCCCGAGGCGAAAACTATAAAATAATATATAAATAGCATAATATATCAACCTTTGTGATATGAGTTTCGTGCTGGTGCAAACGAGCAGACGGGTCACCTGATGGTAAATAACAACCGCCGCCCATGGGCACCTGTAACTCATGTTATGGCAACTTGGCACATAAAAGAATTGCACTTTTTTTATTGAGTCCAGTGGCATCCCAAGGATAGATACCGGAACTAAAACTACTGTGTTACAATATTCAAATTTATGATTTGTATGAGGGGAAATTTATAACCCTCAAATGTAATACGATTTAAAATTAGCATTCGTAAATAAAAAAATATTGCATATTAAATATCTGAAACCACTTAAAATTTTATACAAACAACAGTTTGTTCACCAACACACAATAATATTAATTAAAAATACAATCGTAACAATCAACAATTTTTTTAAACATTTGGAACTTCTTAATATTAAGTTGGCAACACTTCACTTATATTGCAAATGGCTGCGTATGAGTACCGATTGCCGGTTTCTTGTGCTTCTCCTTTTGCAATAAAAGTTTTGATTTGAATATAAAAATCGTAGATTAGTCTTAAACATACATTAATTAGCTAAAGTATAAAATTCTCATGTTAGAACCAATAAAACAAGAAACAGGTAACATCAAAACACATACATACACCGTATAAGTAGGTACCTGTATATTGTTCAATTGTATATATATATATACCTATAGATATGTATATTATATTAGTTTTCGGTATCTGACCACTAGGCGGAGTTTTGTGTTGTCAATAAAAAGAAGCAGAGCTGCCTGTCTATATCCTATATACTATTGTAGTCTTTGCTGTAACTCAAGAGTCACAAGTGCGTTGCCGCCTTTTAAGGTGGGAATAGGGAAAGAGGGGGAGAGGACGGAAGTGCGGGAAGACGGGAGAGGGGGATTAGAGGGGAAGGCCGGGAATAGGGGAGAGGGCAGGATTAGGGCCTCCGGTAACCTCACTCACGCGGCGAAAGCAATGAAATCATTGTTTCACTGCCAGTTTTCTGTGAGGCCGTGGTATCAATCGGAGTTGAGCCGGCCCATACGTGCCGAAGCATGTCTCTCCCACGTAAGGTATGTGAGAAGGATACCTAGGCTACCTGAATTTACATTCTGTTTTGTTTGTTTGTATAAAAATATAGATTTGAACGAAAATAGAAGAAGATCGAAGACTAGAAGCTTAGACATCAACCGTGGTGGTTGATGGACAGCTCATCGGCAGATATTTATTTATTTTGGATCTCCAACAAAGTACATACACAGGGGTGTCACAGTATTATAAGCCGTATAAAATAACTCCCTCAATTAATGGACAATAAGACAACACAAAATGATACATTGCCGTAAAGTTAAATATAAGGATAAACCTTCTAAGTTACTAACATTAAGTAATTCATTATGAAAAGATAAAGTAAATAATTTATTGTACAATGTGTAAAACTATAAAACAGATTTTTTAAACTTAAAATCGATTTTCTCAAAACTATGAGTTTAGAGTTTTTTTTTTTATGTTATAGCGGGCAAACGAGCAGACGGGTCACCTAATGGTAAGTGACTACCGCCGCCCATGGGCACTTGCAACTCAAAAGTCACTAGTGCGTTGCCGGCCTTTAAGGTAGGAGTAGGGGAAGGGGGGAAGAGGGGGAAAGGGAAGAGTTACTGCCTCCGGCAACCTCGTTCACTCGGCGAAAAAGCAATGGAAGCATTACTTCACTGCCGGCTTTCTGTGAAGCTGTAGTATCACTCCGTTCGAGCCGGCTCATACGTGCTGAAGCATGGCTCTCCCACTGTTACACGCATCACGGAAGTGCAAACATATTTCATGGGGTACTGTATTAAATTCTATAATAAAATAATTCCTAATATTCTTCAACTAAATGAGAAGATATTTAAAACTTGCATTAAACGCACACTATGTAAACAAGCATATTATAAACTAGACGATTATTTAGCTGATAAAAATGCTTGGCTAAATGCTGGTCCTGCTCCACAGCCACACTGCAAATGAGCGGTGGTCTTAAGAAATATGAATATTCACTTGTATACTAGTTTTTATCTGACATGTTATTTATTAATAATTTTATCATTATTATTGACATTGTTAACTTTGCAAAACATTGACATTATCTTATATTTTGATATCAATTTTACACGCTTTATATTAGTTTCACTTGTATGTTTGTTTGTAACCGACTCCTTAGGGCGCGATTTTGACCCACATTAAACGGCCAGGTTTCATTCAAATTTTGCACACCTGTCAAAGACAGATGACAATGCAATAATTCGATTAAAAAAATAAATAATACTTTAAAAAAACTAAAAAAGGGTGCATGCATAATGTCAATGCTTTTTTAAATTTATTTAAAATTTTCAGTGGATTTTCTATGAAGCGTTTTTTTAGGTTTTTGAAACTATTATGTATTTATGTTACATTTAGTAAATTTTGAATTGTACATGTGAGAACTGTGTAGTCAATAAAATATTAAGTTAATTTGCTATGATGCCTGGCAGTTCTGAGTATGCCGTGTTCGCTTAGAAATCCTGCCGATGGTGGCGTACGTGTTCGGCTCAATTTGATATTAATTGATATCATATGGTTGAAGTGGACGATGACTGGCGCGTGGTCTTGTTGGTTGGGGCTGGTCATCTCCGAACTGCCATTACTTACATATAGTAGTAGTTTGCGCGACTGTTTATAGTTTAGAACAATACGTTACATTGTCCTCACATTTAACTTGCGCATATAAGCAACTAGCAGCGCCCCGCGGTTTCACCCGCGTAAATCCCGATGCCGTTCGAATATCGGGATAAAAGTAGCCTATATGTTAATCCAGGCGTCGAGCTATCTACATCTATATCATCTACAAGTTTCATCACAATCGGTTCGAAAGAGTAACAAACATCCATCCATCTATCCATCCAAACTTTCACATTTATAATATTAGTGGGAAGTAACCAGAGATTTGTACAAAACATGTTAAAAAAGAGTGTCCTTGGAGTTTCTTGCCTGTTCTTCTCCACTGGATCTACGAATTGGAACAGGCAACTAGCTTCACGACTGACTTAGTCTGACTGACTACTACTCCGGACAAATCAAAAATACCCATAGGTTTAATTGAAATAAATGATTTTGATTTGATTTGCACACTAAATCACTTTTCACTGAAGGTACAGAGTTAACAGCGATAGGTGAAAACCAGGTCCTTTGCTGCATTATGACGACAAATTTTAAACTAAGAAGTACTTACTTACATGTTAGATAGTCGATTTAAAACCACAGCTAGTACTACTGGCCACTGAAGATACTGGAGCGAATGTAATTTATTTATTAAAATTAACTCGTTTATATTCACAAAAAATACTATATCAGCATAAAAATATGTCATTTTATTTTAAACTCTAAGTACAAGTCTTACAGTTGTATAAAAAACACATGTCGTTTACGTTATATTAAACAGTATTGATTTCATAACAATTTTGCTAAATTGCAATTCGCTCATGAGAACTGAAAAATAAAACCGACAATGTAAACACGACCCGTGTTGCTATGCTTATGATTCATAATAACAATTTATGTATGTTTGTTGCGAATTTTTAACTTCACAATTACTTTAACGGGCCTGTTGGTCTAGTGGTTAGTGATCCTGACTGCTGAGCCAGAGGTCGTGGGTTCGATTCCCACCCACGACAAATATTTGTGTGATGAGCACGTTTATTTGTTCTGGGTCTGGGTTTAATTTTATCTATAATATGTATATATTTAGAAATATATAAGTATGTTTATCAGCAGTCTGGTTACCATAGCACAGGCTCTGCCTAGTTTATGATCAGACGGCCGTGTGTGAGATGTGTGAAGTTATTTTTATTTGTGAGAGGTGAAACCAACAGAAGTCAAACAAATTCTCGTATGTAGGTGCATATTATAGATTTTTGAAGTAAAAACTTCTTTCGGCACGTGTTGCACTTTTGGTATGGGAAAAAAGCACTGAACTCGTGACCGTCACGCTATTAATACATATATAGATCCACTAGAGGGCGCTAATCTAAACATTGAGTTTTGTCAGCTCCTTATTATCTAATTTTTTAATATATAATTAGTTTAATAAAAGTGAATATAATATACTAATTTGTTTGTGGAAGTGTTATCTAAAGTAATATTACAAAGAGGAAACATTTGTGTGCATATTTGTAATGTTTTCACACAAAAACTACTGGACCGATTGCGATGAAACTTGGTATGTAGATAGTTGGAGACCTGGATTAACGCATTGGTTACTTTTTATCCCGACATTCCCACGGCATCGGGACATACGCAGGTTAAACCGCGAGGCGCTATTAGTCTTTGATAAACTTGTTAATTAAATACGTGGTGATAAAATTAACGACACGAAATATCCAAGGATACCGGAATCTGTATGTACTTATGCTGATGTCACTAGTAGATGGCATCACTTTTTGAAGTGGAAACTTCTTTCGGCACGTTGGCACTTTGGGAAAAGCACTGAACTCGTGTGACCGTCACGCTCAGATGACATATATTGTCATGATGACATATAGATATGTCTGTATACATGTATATATGTGTCGTGCAGTCGTACGACTGACGTTTTTTTTTATTCTCGTCATTAAGTAAATTAGTGAGCATAGTTGTCTCACTAAAATGAGTTTAGCGGAAGTTGTTGCAAATGAATCATAACTATTTCGAATAAACTTAGTATTTTGTATACGTACAAACCAATCCAGGTAGTCGACAATGTTGAGTTGCAGTTTGATGATAGGGTAGTTCATAGAACTGAAGAAATGAAGCCGACATTGGTCCCAATTCTGTTACTTCACTCGCAAAATTAAAATTCACAAAATTTTCTTCATATAAGATGTAAACCTTGTACACTTCAAAACAAGGTCTTATTTCAAATTGAAACAAGTAGGTAACATATGTCGCTATCGAAATAAGCAATTTATTTGTCGACTAAAGTCTGATACGCTTAAATTAACTTTAATACCACGTAGCGAGAGCCGCTATCCGTTGAATGCCATCTCTTTTGCTCTGTGTTTTTAGTAAGCGTCTTCGTAGGTGTCGATTAAAATAACGTCATCTTAGTTCGTTTTGAACAAGTTTTTATACGGCAATTATACAACATTTGAATAAATGGAGACTCTCGCTGCGTAGAAATAAAGTTGAGTATACGTTGACAGGTTTTAGTGAAATTTAGTGGCTCTGAGAAATAGATGCCAGTAACAAATAGATCTTATTACGAAGAAGATAAGGTTGATTTCATATGAAGAAATGAATTCAGGTTTTAGTTTAGTCGAGTGTACAATAGAATCGGCACCAATGTGAAGTGAATTCGATCCATGTCTTCAATGTTAAGTTGCAGTTCAACTCCGGAATTATTTTTACACATAAAAACACTACTGTGTAGTAGATTCGTTTATAGATACTCACTAATAACATTTACATTCGTATTATTAAACTAGTAAACCGCCCCGGCTTCGCACGCGTTAAAATTATACACCTAAACCTTCCTCATGTATTACTCTGTCTATTAGTGAAATTCGCATGAAAATCCGTTCAGTAGTTATTCAGTTTATAGCGAATAGACAGACAGACAGACAAACGCGGCAGGGGACTTTGTTTTATAATATGTAGTGATAATCACCTAAAACCCAAGTAACTGTATCGGGTGGGAATCGAGCGTTTGTGTCTAAATAAATAAAGAGAATTGTCTGTTTGTAATGTAAAAGAAATTGTTTTTTTTAAGCTCATACAGTTATTAGCACGATACCTATGCCTAAAAATTGTTTTTTTTATTTTTATAAGTATGTCTGTTTGTTTCGGCTAATCTCCGGAATGGATGGACAGATTTCCATAGGTCTTTCACTGACAGATAGCTGGACATTGTTATAAGGAGTAACTTAGGATACTTTTATGTTGGAAAAAGATATAGTGTTCCGCGCAAAATAAATAAATACTGCAGGTATTTGGTAGGTAGTGGGCGAAGCCGCGCGAGAACTGCTAGCCAATAATAATATTAGTACCTAGAAAAACGAAATACGTTAAAACTAGAAGTAATTAAAAACTATTTAGGAAGTTCTATAAAAGACAAATTTAGTGTTTACAACTACAACATGATCATATTACATTACAATATAAATGAAACTTATGTCTACGTGGCAAATGTGCATGGCAGTGAACATGGAACTTTGGTGATTCGAACTAACAAAGCAGACTACATAAAGGTAACTTATATCCACTAGCAGCACCCCGCGGTTTAATCCGCGTAAATCTCGATCCCGTGGGAATATCAGGATAAAAAGTAGCTTATGTTTTAATCCAGGTCTCCAGCTATCTACATACCAAGTTTCATCACAATCGGTTCAGTAGTTTTTGCGTGAAAGAGTAACAAACATCCATCCAAACTTTCGCATTTATAATACCAGCAGCGCCCCGTGGCTTCACCCGCGTAAGTCCCGCTCCCGTGGGAACGTCGGGATAAAATACTTCCTCTCCCGACATTCCCACGGGAATACCACCGGGACGCTGCCTATGCGTTAATCCAGGTCTCTAGCTACCTACATACCAAGTTTCATCGCAATCGGTCCAGTAGTTTTTGTGTGAAAACATTATAAACATACATACAAATGTTTCCTCTTTATAATATTGGTTTAGATTAAGTCGAAGTCCCTCCGACTCAAACCACACATCGTCTCCAACGGTTTACAAAATAAAATGCCCTATGTAGATATGGAATCTTAAAGAGACCTTGACTTTTATAACTGAACTCCACAAAATCCTTTAAAAAAACAACAGAAAAAGACTTAAACCGGAACTAGCAAGAAATAATTAGTATTAATTATAGAATAAGCAAGTTTTTTAGCAAGTAGAAGTAATAGAAGACATTATTAGTTTTGTCTGTAAACGCATTACAAAATAATTGAGCGCCATCTAGTCAAGGAAGACTGAATTAATTACACTCACTGAAAGTTACTAATTCTGATTAGTGTACAGTAACATAGTCATGATCATCTATCCTCATCATAAGATCCTCCATTTGTCTTTGGGGAAACATCACAGCCTGTTCATCCACAAGTATTTTATGAAAACTGTTTTATAAAAGAGAACGTAATATATATTCTGTACCAGGTAGGATACGCCTGCTATTTTAATAATAATAACTTGACACACTGACTGACGGATACTTGACTGGCCTGTTGGCCTAGTGGTTAGTGACCCTGACTGCTATGCCATAGGTCGTGGGTTCGATTCCCACCCGAGTCTGGGTGTTATTTGTGTCCGTTCTTTGTATGTTTGTAAAGTCCCCTGCGACACAGGAGTAATTCCTAATGCGGGAGTTGTCTTTTAAAAAAGAAAAAGAAAGAAGACATCTCACACACGGCCGTCTGATCCCAAACTAGGCAGTGCCTATACTATGGTAACCAGACTGCTGATAAACATACTTATATATCACTAAATACTCAGATATTGTAGGTAAATTACACCCAGATATATTTATATGTATGTACCTATATTGTTATCTGTATGTATGTAAAAATACATGTTATTATTATGACTTAGATAATATTCTTAACCAATTATACACTGTAACTCCTCTTGCCATACATAAACCCTCGTTCCATCCAATGGTTGCTTGGAAGAGATCGCAGAGCGAGATAAGGCCGCCTATTGTACAAGGTCTCTACTTTTAGTTTGTAAGAATGTATGTATACAGTTTTGTATGTGTTGTACAATAAAGAGTTTATCTATCTATCTAACTTAGAGTAATAATTTATGTGGTATTTATAATTAACTTACGCTTACGAACAATCGTATTTCTGATCAGATATTGAGAGCGTACAAGAAGGTGCAGCTTGCCGTTCTATTGCGAAGCTTTTTTTGGAAGGCGCTCCAGTTCTGTGTCTTACTAACAATAAGTACCTATGTCACGCACCAGGTTCGGATTATATGCTCATATGATGTCAAGACCCCGTTGTTAGCTTGACCTCTTACGCCCTACAAAACACACATTCGAAATTATTAATCATCGTAAATCTTAAAGTTGCAAATACCAGTGCATGCATTCTACAAAGTTCACTGATATTTCCTTTACCAGGTAAAGCAGCATGCCTTTGGAATGCACTATCAGTATCTTTAAAAAAGTATTTTCTATCTCTGGCCCTAATAACTTTCTGAAAGTGAGACATGAGCGCCTGCATTTCTCTAATAATAGTTTGTGTTACAGAGTTTTTTTTTTTGGTAGGCGCTCGAGTTACTTTATGAGTAAAATTTTATATATTCCAGGCGCGGAATATTCACATATAACATAAAGATCTTTCGTGAGATTGATTTTTGACAGTGCCGAAGAAATTTGCTGTTATTTAATTAGAAAAATGGGGAAAATTTAGATCCGCATTATGTTCAAGTTTGCTTATATGTTTTAATGGTCAAACTAAACTTTATTTGACGTGCCCGTTGGTCTAGTAGCTAGCTACTAGACCAACGGGCACTAGTGATCCTGACTGCTAATTCCAAGGTTGTGGGTTCAATTCCTACCGATCGTGCTCATCATTGTGATATCAGCACGATCATTTGTTATGGGTCAGAGTGTAATTTAATATATAACCAGCTGCGCCTCGCGGTTTCACGTGGTGAGCCTATATGTTAATCCAGGTCTCCAGCTATCTACATATCAAGTTTCATCGCAATTGGTTCGGTACTTTTTGCAGGAAAGAGCAGCAAACATCCAAATATCCGCACAAACTTTCATATCTGTAATATTAGTAGGATATGTATGTACCTATTTAGTAATAATATTTAAGTGTGATTATCAGCAGTCTGGTTACCATAGGTGCAGTCAGAAAGCTACAATTTTTATCCAATAGGTATGCGGTTTATTTTTTGATTGAAAAAGTATGTGAACGAAGTGCTACAGGGGTCCAGCATATACAGGTGTAAGAAACCACAACATCTCGCTCGTAAACAACAACTGCTTCGACGGTGCCGTACGTTTAAGGTCATTCACCATACCGTACAAAAAGCGTACATTGCGTAGTGCCAACTGAACCAATGACTATAACTCCTTAATACCGCATTTATATAATGAACTGACTTTTGTATTGTGATAAGTATAAACAGAAAGAGGTTTTTGTTAAGTTTTTCGCGTAGCTCAAACTTACACGCTGTAATGTTGACCTGTCACGGTGCGGTAAGCCTGTACAACGAGAGTTCAAGTTGTACTAGTCAGTGATAACAAGTGAGTGATACAATTAAAGAAAACATTGAAAACTTAATGAATTATGGTCGAACTATCTCTAGTATGTATACATTCTGAATACCACTCTGTACCCACTCATGTTCTTTTTCAAATTTATGTCACCATAATAAAAACTCCATTTTACGTGTGACTTCATAAATATGGCGGCATGCGTTCGACATTTGACAGATAGCGGCCATTTTGTTTAATTTATTACCCTCATTCATAAACAGGCAGAGTTTTCCGCAGCGTTTAAGGTTTTAAATTGAAAATTCTGAATTGAAATTCGAACGTGTTTAATAATTAAAAACAACTAATTCGGTTAGAAATAAAGAGGAGGAGTTGTTAGGGTTCAGTTCCTCAAAAGGAACCCTTATAGGATCACTTTGTTGTCCGTCTGTCCGTCTGTCTGCCTCTTTGTCTGTCAATACCCTTCTTCTCAGGAACCCGTGGAGGCATTACGCTGAAATTAATATCAAATATTTATGTCTGCGGTTTCTTGAAGCTGTAAAAAATCCAGCTTCTATGTCAACGCAACCCAAAGAGGCGGTCATTTAATCCTTAGATTGAACTAAATCTGAACAGTTCGCAGGTAAATCAAAACCTATAGGGTACTTCCCATTGACCTGGAATCATGAAATTTGGTAAGAAAAAAGGTCTCACAGCACAAGTAAAGGAAATCATCCGAAATTCGTAAATTTTCCGTTATATCACATCAAGAAAAAAATAGTTTTTGTGATTACAAACTTTTATTTTGCGTTTGGAAAATATATGAAGACGTACATCGATGTATGGGAGAGTATTTTTAGAACTGCAAAGTTAAGTGTGTCTTGTGTGTGTTATGTGTACGGGTATTCACGTGATCACGAAATAGGAACACTTAACCGATTACCATGAAATTTGGACGATACATAATAGTAGCACTCTTGCATTCGAGTGAGTTCACTGCTCAGACTTACACGCCTTCGAAAAACCTCTAGATGTTATGAGCAGCGATTGTTTGTATTTCCTGCGGTTGCATGATTTGCAACCTCAGGATGATACTTCGGTGACGCAATAGTGGGCCACAAGAGCATAAAGTATGCACTGCTGTTTCTTCTGCCTCTCGACAGAATCTGCATATTGTGTTCTCGCCAACTTTAGGTTGAACATATTATTTTTTTTTTTTTTTTTTTTTTTATTTAACTCACAATAGTAACTTAGATCTAAGATTTACAGTTTATACTCGCCAAACGCAATTGTTTAACGGCGAGACGCGCTCGTTAATTTGTTAAAAAAATAACCTATGCTACACTGTACATATTCACACAAAGCAATTTTACAAATAAGATATAACAGCTTATGATATATGACTATAAACATTATTACTATCTACATATTTAAGATGACTCTTAATGTTAACTTTAAACTTTATGTATATATAACTTTATGTTTGTTCAGTTTGCAGAGTCCGGTGAGGGTCCGTGGTTAATGTACAGGTTTTAAATCTTTTGAGCTCCAGAATTTCTTTTGAGACTTTGTGATCATAGCCCATTATCAAAGCTTTAGTGATTAGATCAGTAGTGGCCTTCTATCTCTGAATTTGTTCTTATATCACATTTTTTTTTCTTTTACTCCAAACTTATATTATGCTACACTAATTACTAGCTAGATAATAACTACTAACGTCAGTCAAGAGGTATGTAATACCTTTTCCTGATCGCGTTAATAATATTATATTATGCGGTTGCAAAGTTGACTGTCGTCAATCGATGTATATATATGTAAGGTTTTTCTAGAACTGCAAATCTAGGTTTGTCTTTTGGAAAAATCTTCGAGAATTGATCCCGAGGTTAACGTATTACTGGCCTGTTGATTTAGTAGTTAGTGATCCTGACTGCTAAGCCAGAGGTTGTGGCTTCGATTCACACCTAGGACTGATGATTGTGTGATGAGCACGATCATTTTTGTTCTGCGTCTGGGTGTAATTTATTTATAATATGTATGTATTTAGAAGTATATAAGTATGTTTTTTAGCAGTCTGGTTACCATAGTACAGGCTCTGTCTAGTTTAGGATCAGTCGGCCGTGTGTCAGATGTGTGTAGTTATTATATATTATTACTAGAAACCCGCCTCAGCTTCATCTTCAACAATCAATTTACACAAAATCTTTACAAATTATACAACCAAACCTTCCTCATGAATCACTCTGTGTATTAGTGAACCCGCATTAAAATCCGTTCAGTAGTTTTTCAGTTTATCGCGAACAGACAGACAGGCGCGGTGGGAGACTTTGTTTTAATATATGTTGTCTTCAAATGACACTCCTAGAAGACCATACTTTTTTGTAAGCACTTGTAATGCATAGATATAAAACTAAGTACCTAATTGATTCCATTGCACTATAACTAATGGAAGTTAAAACTTGTCTGCCTAATTTTATAAGTACTTATATTAACATCATAATTATCTAAATGTATGTTGTTATGATAATATCTAATGATATTTTGTAATCACAATAATTATAATTAGTAATGAGCTATGTGGTGCGGTGGCGGGATTGCGAGTTTGAGACAGGTGTCTCGGAGAAGGGTGAGTCTGACTCGCGCAACGAAGGTTCCATACATACATTTTTTATGGGATAGGGAGCAAACGAGCAGACGGGTCGTGATAGTAAGTGACTACCGCTGCTCATGGACACTTGCAACTAGAGATGGGTAATCACCCGGGTTAAAACCCACGACTGTGTAGAAATCCGGGTACTCATCTATACTTGCAACTCAAGAGCCACAAGTGCGTTGCTGGACGTTAAGGTGGGAGTAGAGAAAGGACGGGATCAGGGTTGGGCCTCCGGTAGCCTCACTCACTCGGCGAAACACAAGGATTTTCACGGCCGGTTTTCTGTGAGGCCGTGGTATCACTCAAACATGGCTTTCCCACGATTAAAATTATATTATTAATGCGAATGTTAGTTTAGTTTGTATGTCATGAAGTATTGCATACCCTGTATGTCAGGAACAGAAAAGGGATCTACCCTTTCAGTCAAAAATAAAAAAAAAAATAGTAAGATAGAAAAGCCATTCGGAACGCCGCTCTCGGTGGATGGAGGGCGGGCTACCCAGAAGAAAAATGTTAGCGCAACGAAATATGCTGACCGCGAATAGATTTATTTTATTTAAACACCATCTGTATTCTGCGCGATAGGTACTACTGTAATTTGATATTAGTTGTATGCTAATTATCCATATATTAGTTAGAGCAACTTTTACAGATGGCGCAATTTTTGATTTCGAGTTCTTACAATATCCTACTAATATTATAAACGTGAAAGTTTGAGAGGATGTATGGATATATGTTTGTTGCTCTTTCACGCAAAAATACTGAACCGATTGCGATAAAACTTGGTATGTAGATAGCTGCAGACCTGGATTAACATAGGCTACATAGGCATAAGTTTTGCAGTTTTGCTAAATACTTTAACGTGCGAGAGCCATGCTTCGGCACGTATGGGCCGGCTCGACTCCGCTCGATGCCACGGCCTCACAGAAAACCGGCAGTGAAACAATGATTGCATTGCTTTTCGCCGCGTGAGAGAGGTTAACGGAGGCCCTAACCCTTCCCTCTCCCCTATTCCCGTCCTTCCCCTCTCCCCCTCTCCTCCCCTCTAATCTCCCTCTCCCGTATTCCCGCTCCTCCCACCTCTTCCCCTATTCCCACCTTAAAGGGCGGCAACGCACTTGTAATTCTTGAGTTACAGGTGCCCATGGGCGGCGGTAGTCATTTACCATCAGTCAGTGACCCGTCTGCTCGTTTGCCCCCTATATCTACCATAAAAAAAAAAAAAACTAACAAACATCCATACACCCACACAAACTTTCACGTTCCAACCGGGTGTCCCAAAGATACTTCACACGGTTTTTCTATTACTTTAACGTGAAAGAAGCCGCGGGCGAAGTTAGTAAATAAATTTTTATTCTGCATTAGGGATCGTCTTTTAATCAAGTGATGTTTTTTTTAGCAACGTCCCCCCTCCTCTCCCTACATGATGAGGTTTTATACTAACCCCACCCCCCTCTATCCAAAACCACGTGCATTTTTTTAAGTTAAAAATATATATTTATCGCGCATTCTACTAACAAATAAATACACGTGATATCCCACTACACCCCTCCTGTGATATTTGGTGATTTTTCGCGATCTCCTCCTCCGTTTTAAGCCTCACGTGATAAATGGACCCCTTAAGAAGAAATCAACGGTTTCGATTGTCTTCATACTTTTCATGGACAAAGCCAGCTAAACAAAAGTCTTCAGCTGAGTACACTGCTGCAGGCTGCATTTATTATGTAAACTCTAACAATCTTCTTCTATTATTCATTGGCCTACATAAATATCTGACTGCGGTGGCAGACTGATTGGCGACGTGGAGCCCCCTGTGGTATGTCGGAATCGAACCGACTAAAACCACACACCGTCCGTGTGGTCCTGGTCCGTCACAATTGGGCCTATTGCAGGGGACCCGGAAATACCCTAAGAAGACGTGGAGCTCCCTAAGATGTGGTTGAGTTCCATGATTGCCAACTTATCTAGTCTACTGGGTGTCGTGGCTGGTCAGCTCAGAACTGAAATGGTTCTTTCGTAGAGACCATCCTGGACGCCTATATAACACTTGCACAGTTTGAATTTATGTAAACTTGAATCATTGAGGTTGTTTCGGTGTTTCTTCTCAACGCTTCGTGAAATACATCCAACTCTATCTCCTCTTCTCATCTTAAGGAGGACTTAATGACTTAAGGAGCTGAAAAACTTGTTAATTGAGCTGATAATCAGGCCATCATACGTTTTAAATCAAAAGTTCTTTGCTCAGTTTTATCTTTTTCTTATTTTAAGGCAGCAGCGTGACAATGCTTTTGACATCCAGGTCAAGCAATTGATAATGTTTATCAAGGTATCCGGCTATCCGGCATAAAGGTAGGCCGGATATCCGGTATCCGGCTATCCGGCCAAACAGCTATCCGTTTCATCTCTACTTTATCTATATGTCCTTTATAGTATCCCTGACAACGTACGATATTTCATTATGATCACTTTAGTAGTTAGAGCGTGAAAGCTAACAAACAAACATATATAGGGGATAGGATGCAATAGAAATACTAAACTCCGTGAAATTTCAACTGTCTAAATACCTATTACGGTTTATAAGATGCAGCCTGCTGATAAACAGATGGACGGACAGCATAGGGTTAGTATTATGGTTCCGCTGCCACCCTTTGTTTACGGAACCCCAAAAATCATAACAGAAATTACTCTTGCGAGAATCGAACCTGTGCGACCAGGCTCTAACACTTGATTCTTGATTCTTTACAAAACCACTTACACTGCTCACCCTTAAACGCAATCGTGTTCAAATCCTGTATTTCCCTCTCTTTCGAATTGTATGTATGTGTGAGTGACGCCCTATTGTACATACACGAATCGTGTGAAAGCTCTCCGTATGTCTGTGTGAGACAGGTAGCTGACGTAGTGTGGCTGTGAGGAGAATTTACCCATGATTAGTGGTAATTTTGATTCATGTTCACTATTAATACATTTTATTAAATAAAATATATGGTATACCTAAAGACATTTAAAGAGAAGCATTCGTACTGCGTTTATTAATTTTTCGCGGATACATTTACACGTAATAAACACTTTAGAAATATTCAGATAATATAATGTTTTAACATTAATATTACAGAATAAAATTATAAAAAATATTTTATTTGTATGTAAATATATATCGCCCCTCCCTCTCCAAATTTAAATGTTCTGTTCAGTCCGTTTTGTTTCTTTTTCATGTTATAGCGGGCAAACAAGCAAACGTCACCTGATGGTAAATGACTACCACCGCCCATGGGCACCTGCAACTCAAGAGTCACAAGTGCGTTGCCAGCCTTTAAGGTAGGAGTAAGGGAGTGGGGGAACAGGGGTAGAAGAGGGCAGAGGGAAGGGTTAGGGCCTCCTGTAACCTCACTTACTTGGCGAAAAGCAATGCAAGCATTGCTTCACTGCCGATTTTCTGTGAGACCGTGGTATCACTCCTGTTGGGCCGACCCATGCATGCCGAAGCATGGCTCTCCCATTAAGGCATTCAGCTTGATCGGGCATGGAACTGTGACATCCTTATATTTCTAAGACTTTATGCCCGCGGTATATTTTGTTATATCGTTTACTGTATCTTTGACAACTTGTATTCAAAACTTCATGATGTTGAAGTTGATAAGTCAAAATATCCGTTGAGTAGTCAAGATAATCTGTTCATGCTGACTGCTTCTATATCAATATTTTTAAAGACAAAAAAAATTTCTAAGTTGCTCTACTGGCTATAGGTACTTCTTGCTGTGGTGAAATATATCTGTGCTAAAAATTTGAGACACCTAATTGTAAAAGTATGGCACTTTATAAAAGATTAACCGTAGCCCGTAGTTCAACCTCAACCACGTTTGAAGTCATTGCTCCGCTCTTACAGGTCGTGGCGTGACGATCAATATTTATCAAATATCTACAAAAATATTTTTACGAAACAGACTGGTACTTACCTAGTTTCAAAGATTATTGCGTTAAACCAAAGTTCTTTAGCTTAATTATATTAGTATAGTTTAATATACGAAGTATAAGACCTCATTCATATAAACAATGGAGTGACTCAAATCAGGGAGCTTTTGTTTTGTCCTAGCAACACTGCTACATTCGGGCGTTAGTTTAGTCTCCGTTCACCCTTCGGGCGAAAACGACGCGCGTTGTGTATTCCCACTGTGTGTTTTGTGTACTGTACTCATTTACCGTGTATACTTAGTGTATTTTGTGTTTTAAGTGTGTGTTTATTGCTGTTTTTATTGCAAAGGTAAGTGTCATATATTATTTTGTAGGGTAGAAGTTACAATTTTCGTCCTTCGAGTTATTGTTTTGAGTATGTGATTATTTACAAGACCCCTCCTCCGGTTTCGGTTGTTAAGTTACGTGGTTTATAAGTTCCATTTGACAGCAAGACTATGTAATAAAGCTTATTGGTATGTTTTGTAGATTTGATATCGAAATAAGCTTTTTTGATCATATTGTGTGGCATGAAATTTTCTTTGATAGCGGATAGATCAGGACTGGGTATGATAATGTGTTATGTTTAGACTTCGTTAGGGTATAAAACCTTATTATATAATATTATTATATGTGCATGTATTTTGTTAACAGAAGTCATTGAAAAATATAATATTTTATTATGGCGTGAGCTTATGTAGTAAATAAGAAGTTTGATATTAATATATGATTTGATAGTGCACTGGATGGGGTTCAAACCCGCAACCCCTTGATCGCAAGTCCGATGCCTTACTCTTTACGTACCGTCGCCTTCGCTTAATTTATTAATTATTATTAGTAAATATTCGTTAATAAAAAAAAAGAAGCATCTTTTTTAATATTAACGCATAATTTTTTTTTTTTAAATAAACCGACTTCAACGGAACTGCTTGTGAAAAAAAAAATACTAATGAATACATATCTACAAATATATAAAATACGTTAGTGAAAGAATCATGAAAATCGGTATAATACTTTTTAAGAACATTGCGGACTTACAAGCAAAAACATACATACGTACATAAAGATTGAATGCAGAACCTCCTTTTTTGGAATAGGTTAACAATAACATTTAAGGATATTTAATGGACTTATAGCAATTACTAGCTGCATCCCGAAGTTTCACCCACGTAAGTCCCGGTGCTATGGGAATATCCTGATAAAAATTGTGTTAATCCAGGTCTCCAGCTATCTACATACCAAGTTTCATCGCAAACAGTTCAGTAGACAATACATACATTCATTCATCCATACATCCATACGTCACAATCCTCCTAGTTTATAATATTAGTAGGTTTTGGGAAGGGTATGCACTTTCTGGTATACCTGCTTACTCACCATTTACTAAAACATAAATCAATGGTATTACTTTAAAGCAAACTGTGATTAGTAGTTATTCTATAATCACGACTTTAACAAATAGAATAGCTGATTTTTCCGCCCAATGAAGCTAAAAAGTTTTTTGATCGTTGGATTTGCTAAACCAATTTTTGAAGAAGTTCATATGCTATTTTATCATCACGCTACGACCCAACCCTATTCCACTTTAATGAAGCTCTAACGACCCCACTAATAGATCCCGACCAGACAGCCTAATAGATCTGGTTATCCGCAGTAGATGCAGCTTTTTAAGAGTTATCCCTTCCAATTCTAGGAGACATTTTCTAGAAGTAATGTTCTTTTCTTAAAATTCTTATTACTTTAATCATTTTGGATAAGAAATCATTAAAATATAACCCTTAACATACACACATATATGAAGCTATATTTTGTATGTTTAATTGTTTTAATTTCGAATTAGGTTTAAAGGAATGCTATGCCATAGGTCGTGGGTCCGATTCCCACCCGAGTCTGGGTCTTCTTTGTGTCCGTTGTTTGTATGTTTGTAAAGTCCCCCGCGACAAAAGAAAATTGTAAATTAAATGTCTTGAAAATCGCCTTCAATAGCATAATCTGGATCATGTCAGTTCTGCAGTTGAAATCTCAATATTTTGAACTGGGACGTTTAATTAGGCCGGGGAATTTTCACATTGAAGCAACGGACACAAAGAACACCCAGATTTTGGACAACTTTTTGTGTGGATTACACAATTTTTTGTCCCTGTGGGAATTGAACCCACAAGAAGGAAGGCAACCACTTTACCATTGCGTCATGCGTATAGTCAAATTATTAGCAACCTAACAACTAAGGAAATCATTACATAATTCAACTTTTATACAGTACTAGCTGAACCCAGCATGCGTTGCAATGCCATTTTTTCCTTTTTTTTAGATTTTTTGGGCCACGGACCCTTGCAGGCGTCCCCAGAACACCCTACCAAAGTTTCATCATAATCTGATCAATGGTTTTCGAACGCTTGGAGGACAAACATATAAAAATTGATTTTTATTTATATAGTAAAGTACACATAAGACATTGACTGGGACTCATCAACAATTGCATCTTTCGAAGGTGTGAGAACGGAACTTTGGAAGATGGAAACATAAAACATTCACACATATATGACGTCACATATATTCACGTCTGTATCCCCTAAGGAGGTTGGCAGAGGCGTATTTAACGCCCATATTTTGCAGACCATATTTTTTTACGAAAACAATGATTAAATGATGAATTTTTATATCTTTACATAAGAAATACATGATCTCTCATACATTTCCATCCCATATTTCATTAAAAGTAGCCTACCTATGTCCTTTTCCAAGGTCATATTTTTATAAAATTCATCTAAATTGGATAAGCTAATAGACAGATAGTCAGTTACTTTCACATTTACAACATTGAGTACAGTAATTAGGAGTAGGAATGCCTAGGGAAGGAGAAACTCGCAGCCAATATAGGCTACTAAATACATCTACTTATTACATGTAGGTGTATGATATTATAGTGCTGTGAAGGCGTTTGGTGTTCGAAGAAGAGTGAAAGGAATGCAAATATGATCTCAACAATTTATTGCATCGTAATGGCAATACGGGGAACACTTCGTTTGCATATAAAGAAAACTTCTCACATAGACATTACAATCATCACCAACCCACTATCTTTTGTTGGAGTTTATTAGGAAGTTAAAGGGAGTGGTCCGAAACTTTGTCAATGATATTTAAAAATGAAGTGCATGTACATGCGTGAACATTTTAGTACCTTATTCACAAGGCAGTGGCGTAACTATACCATCTGAGGCCCGTGGCTAATTCATCGGATGGGGCACAAGTTCACTCTTGCTGCCTCGTTTGCTTAGAGCCTTGACGTCGAAAACGGGGGCTCCTTAAGGCCATGGGCCCGTGGCATTTTGCCTGCTCTGCCAACCTTATTGTTACGCCACTGTCACAAGGCTAAATTCGGTCTCTAATTACTGTAATACTCTAAGACAAGAAGGAAAGAACAGGATTCATGTTCTCATGCTTCTAGACTTTGCGATAGTAAGTATCTTTAATAGAGTTTTATATGCTTTTCTTCATCCATGAGAGTTTGTTTGGAGGTTTCTAAGATAGGGCTTTTTTTCTCTTACACTAATTACAAACTAATAGGTATTAATATTGATGTATCTCTTCATTCCACAATATTTAGATACAATACAGACGTGTTATAAACATTTAGGTAGGTATAAACAAGTGGCGAGATTATCACGGCGATCTTTTCCAGACAACCTTTGTACGTATACTGTCAAATCTAATTTAGGTTGGTCTCTGGCGTACTGAAATAAGGTTGGTTAGGTGTATGTATTTTAAATCTGAATACTATTAAATGGGTAATACATATTAATACACATACATAAAATAAATTCTCTTAACAATCCTGAAATAGTGAATTCAGACCATAATTCTGAGTCGAACATTGGAATTTTCTGCTGGAAAATTCATATTTTTTTATTTTATTTTGCCTTTTTTACTTAAAAGGGATATCACACGAGTAAACAGAACGTTTTACCAAAAAAAAAACTGTAATAAATACCGCATACGGGCAAATGCAATCAGCTGGTCTTGACGGCGCTGAGAGTTTAAGGTCATTCACCGTACCATTTAAAAAGCATACTTACGCATGGTTCACGTACATTGCGTAGCGCCAAATGAAACTAATGACTATAAATCCTTAATCTCGCATTTTTATGACGAACTGAGTTTTGTATTGTGTTAAATATACATAGAAAGAGACACATATAATATGTAAGTATACATAAAAAAGTGAAATGAATATTTATTATGCAGGTGCACAGTGCAAAGTTTTGGCTTTTGTGCAAAGGTGTGGGATTTGAACCTACAACACTCGGCGCGGCGTAGTAGCTAGGTGACCACTTAAACCATTGCGGCATCCATGTATATTTTATAATGCAGGTGCACAGTGCTAGGTTCTAGCTTATCTATTTTTCACAAACAAGGTTATTCCAAAGTCTTACTGCTTGCACCAAAAAGGACTTATCTGTAAATTGTATAGTATGTCTGAGCATTTTAGATTCAAATTCTCTCATGATTTTAAGAGTTTGTAATATATATTGCGTAAGAATTCAAGAACATTCTTTAAGATAAGTTTAAAAGAGAAAAAATGTGAACATATTTTTATTTGAATATTATGTTTGCCTCTATATATATTATGTAGCGGTAAAGAAGCGAACTAAAGACTATCTGTGCCTATGATATGAAGCTAGGAGACATATTGACGTAAGAAAATATGCAGTGTTTTTACTGAATGACCGTATAGTATAATCTAATTCCTCATATTAACAAAAAGTTTGTCTACAAGGTGAGGCAAGTATCTTCAAATTTGCATTGCAGTATAGTGCAGAACATAGTTACTCAAAAAAATCAATCAAAAATAAAAATCATTTACTTCAATTAAACCACTATGGGTATTTTTGAATTGTCAGGAGTAGTAGTCAGTCAGACTAAGTCAGTCGTGAAGCTAGTTGCCTGTTCCAATTCGTAGATCCAGTGGAGAAGAACAGGCAAGAAACTCCAAGGACACTCTTTTTTAACACGTTTTTTACAAATCTCTGGTAAGTGTGAGGACAATGTAACGTATTGTTCTAAACTATTAACTACTACTATATGTAAGTAACAGCAGTTCGGCTACTCTACGACATCTTGTGTAAATTGATTCAATACATACATGTCTGTATCCCCAAAGTGGTATATACTAATTTACCAGCCTCAAATATACCAAATATATCACCCAAATTACCTTCACAAACCTGGAAGTTAAACCCGGAAGCTTATCATCAACAGTCTTATGACCAATAAGAAATAATTGTTATTAACTATATCATCAAGAGAAGACAAAAATTCCCGAGCGTTTTAATTAAAAGTTATTGTGCGGACGACAATTGGTTGCGTCACCCATTCATAAGAACCATTGTGCAATCATTTCTCTAATTGTTAGCTTTGCAATATATTATTCTATTTGTTAACCTGAACATACTAGATTTTAGATTTTTTATGTTGACGACTGTCTAGCTTCGAACACTGATCAAAATTGCGAGGTCGAATCTTGCTTACTGCTGCATCGTGTTTGGTATACATTCAGTTTGAACAAAATCGCGCAATTTTATCAACTGTAAGTTAGTATATTATTCAGCTGGTTTATAGGCCATTTACCAAAATCATGCTATTGCAAGATTTCATAAATTCTGCGTCGTATTTTGTAGTCTGTCTACGTCAGTTACTAACTAATAACAGTTACTAACTTATAATTTTACTGTACTGTAATATATTGTTTATTTGACACCAAAAACAATATATTTCAGGGTTCAATAATATTGCGTTGCTATAATATCTGTAACCACACAATAAACTTTTTCAATGTATTAGCATTTTCTGTACCGCGCGCGAAATTATAGTCAGTTCGCGATAGGTGAGCGCCGCGTGTACCTACTCATAGCAATCAGTTATCATTGTCATATCAAATAAACATTAGATTTAGTTATCAATAAATATCATTAGCATTTGTGATCCCACTAATCCCACTAATATTATAAATGTGAAAGTTTGGATGAATGGATGGATGGATGGATAGATGTTTGTTACTCTTTCACGCATAAACTGCTGAACCGATTCCGGTGAAACTTGGTATGTAGATAGCTGGAGATCCGAATTAACATATAGGCTACTTTTATCCCGAAATTCCCACGGGTCTTTAATAAAGCTCTCAGCCATTATCAAATTCTATCATTTATAGTTGTCCCATACAACCGGTGTTCGAAGTATTTCAACTCCGGGAATGCCTTTGTGCGACTTCATTTAATCAATAATGCATCGGGTTTTCGTAAGTTACTACTTTCGGTCCCAATATAACTTCTGCAAATTTCGAGGGAAAGATTTTCAATATGCAAAACTAATATTATCATGCAGAGTTATTTTCTCTACGCGACAATTTTCTGTCTAGACGAGAATGTCATGATCGAATCCAATTTCCTTTCCGAATAAGATTTTTCAACACAAACACGAATTGTAATAATGTTGTGGCTATTGGCATTAAGACTGTATTCGGAGGACTGTAATTTTCACACAAAACTTTATGTATAGCGAACATTCATCTACGAATATATCCCCGAAGGGGTACTGGTCTTAATAAACGCCTACATTTTGCGGAGTACAATTTGGTCGCAATCGTGTTATAGGCGGCAAGACTATAGCCGCCAACATGGGACCTGGGAATTACAGATGGAAAACTTGGGAGAATCTTAAAAGGTTAAGGTAGATAGATAGATAACACTTTATTAGTATATTACCATTACAGTGGAAGATAATGGAAGGGTTGTTGCTTAGTCCCAGCCCTTTATACGTACTAGAGATCGCGTGGTGGTCGAATTACGACCATGGTTCTTCATTGGCCAGTATAACTTGCGCTGTCATTGTATAGACTTATTTACAATGACAGGTAATTACATATACTGGACGCATATAATTTCATTAAGTCGTTTTAGTTTTCTGCACTGCTTCTATATAGAAACTGTAAATATTCCAAAATTCACGTTACTACGTTCGCGAAATTTTCTTAAAGACTTCTCTTCATATTTTTTTTTTATGTTATGTTATAGGGGCAAACGAGCAGACGGGTCACCTGATGGTAAATGACTACCGCCGCCTATAACTCAAGAGTCAGAAGTGCGTTGCCGCCCCATAAGGTGGGAATAGGGGAAGAGGGGGTAAAGGGGGAAGAGTGGGAGGATGGGTGAGGAGGATTAGAGGGGAGGAGAGTAGGGAGAGGGAAAGGACGGGAATAGAGGAGAGGGCAGGATTAGGGCCTCCATTAACCTCACTCACTCGGCGAAACACAATGCAAGCATTGCTTAACTGCCGGTTTTCTGTGAAGCCGTGTTATCACTCCGGTCGAGCCGCCCCATACGTGCCGAAGCATGGCTTTCGTACATTTACAAAAATTTCGACAAACGGGAATGAAACCTGCGACCTTTGACATCACAGTTAAATGTCCTACCGCCACACCACAGAGGTTGCCGTCAATATTAATATTATAATAAGATTAAACGATAATAATCGCATTATGAATAGAAGTTTATTGTGTTGGGTTTGGCTTCGCCGTATAGTCGTAACTTAGTGCCCACGAAGTTTGATTGCATAATTGGTCCCAGAAAAAAAAGGCGTTTGCATTTAGTCCTAGTCCTGGTTTAAAGTAATGACTAGCAAAAAGCTGGAAACGTGCGGGTATCCCTAAGAAGTACCGTTTCGTGGGACTTCTGCCTACTACATGTGTGTATAGTACTGTCGGGGGTCCAAGGTCCTTCCTAGGTTATACCTAAGCCCCCAGCTGTAGTTACCCATCATGGAATTCCTTAAAAAATCAGTCAAACTAAATAGTTAACAAAAAAAAGTATTACGACTAGTTTAAGAGAATTTCCTACCAAATACAAAATTAAACCTGCAAAGCACGTGGCCCGATACGCACTTGGTCAGTTTTTAGGGTTCCGTTCCTCAAAAGGAAAAAAGAACCTTTATAGAATCACTTTTTGTCCGTCTGTCTGCCTGTCTGTGTGTCTGTCAAGACACTTTTCCTCAGGAACCCGTGGAGGCATCAAGTTAAAAGTAACATTAAATACTTATGTTAGCGATACCTTGAAGTTGTAGAAAATCAAGTTTTTTAGTCAAAGCACTCTAAAGCTACGGCCATTAAGCCTTAGATTTTAACATATTTGAACATTTAGCAATTCAAAACCTATAGGGCACTTCCCATTGACCTAGAATCATGAAATTCGGTCAGAAGCAAGGTCTCACAGCACAGGTAAAGGAAAAAATCCGAAAGTCGTTAATTTATGATCAATGTATTGGAGAGTATTTTTAGAACTGCAAAGTTAAGGTTCTCTTTTGGAAAAGACATGCAAAACATCTTCGAGTTGATTCCCTATGGAGATGGACGTACTATCTACATACAAGCTTGCCTGCTTACGGAACCCTCAAACCCTGTGAATCTCTCATTGCATAACCGCTGTTGGAACCATACGGTTCTGGTTCCACTGGAAATCCACCAAGAACCGATTAGCTCCGCTTTAGATGCACCACAGGCTGCAATGCTATCTCTAACGGATTGTATGAATAAACGCTATAAAAAAGTCTATTAACCTTACTATCTTGAATTTTCGATGCCATATTTGTTTATGATAAATTCAATATTTGTATTTACATATCAAGGTTTTATCTATATTTGCTTTCCCACGGATGGGCAGTCAATGAATATCGTTGAATATATTTAAAAAAATTCAAGACGTCATTGATTTCAAGACCATCATATTATAAATTCTTATAATAATAGTTAGTGACATATAACACAACGTTATTTACCCAAACTAGCAGCGTTTGTACTATTAGTTCTAACAAATCATCATCATCTTCCTGCTTCTACATCATCTTGCTGTTCCCAGTTTTCATTAGGGTCGGCGCAATGTGTAAATAACATAGCAAAGGGTTTTGGCTGGTTTATTTTATGGCCAGCCGCCTGCTTGACGCTAACCCTCCTTGGGAATATAGTCTCTTTAAGACGGGAAAGAAGGAAGAAAGGGAATTTGTATAAGGAAATTGGGTAGGGAGATGACCCTAGGATGAGGAATACCGCAAGTCTCGGATGGTTAACGGGACTGAGATAGCAGTATCTCGCCAAGGCCGGGGTTGCGTACCCGAATGTCCTGTATTTCCTGTGATTGCAGAGGCTACCAGGACAAGAACACCAGCTGCCATAACAGGTATCTAATAAAGTATAAATTTCCAGTAAGTATGTATCTATTCGCAATTCTTCTTCTCCGACGTGAAGAAAAATGACGACACTTTCAACCGCCTGTAGCTGAAGCCAGTAGGTAACGTTGGCTGGTAGAAAGCACTGCCGGTTTTCTGTGAGACCGTGGTACTCCGGTCGAGCCCTCCCATACGTGCCGAAGCATGGCTCTCCCACGAAAAAAAGTTGTCTTTTTTTTTGTTCCGGCAGTGGTGAAGCCTAAAAGGAAGGTTATGTGTTCGACCTGTATGTATGTTGGTCCTTCCCTAAATTTCCATGTAACTATTAAACACAAAACTTAAACAAGGATTCTTTCACAGAAATAGACATGCTTAGACAGAGACTTATGGTACTGTTCAGCCCAAAAGTAAACGACCAAGTTGTCGATGATCGGTTAAGTAGTTTAGGCATGAAAACTCAACAGATAAACAGAGTTACTTTCGCATTTATAATATTGATTCGATAGTATAGATTAAGATTATGTACGTAGGTGTCTTGCCTAAATACAGGATATGACAAACTATTTGCATAATTAATAATTTCTTAAGTGAACATGTTTTTCTTATTTATCGTTTGAAATCTGTGTAACTAGGTTTGTTTCGACGACTGTCGCATTAATTAATAAAAATTACCAACATGTATTACGATTCTACATTTATTTTTATTAATGGTCACTATTAAAACAATACTATTCAACATATGTATTCTTTGCTAAAGTAAAATTATAACTGCGCAGGAATTAAATATTAATTGACGGGGAAAACCCACCACTCACCCCCGGTTTGTAAACCCCAACGATGACAACAGTCAAAGATAAACTATAACGAATTGCCATAGAAAGGGAAAGTAAATCTAACTCCCTCTCTTTTCAGTAGAGTGACGTCAGTATTGTATTTTACAATCGAACCTATGACCAATACCTTGATAGAGCGAGGGATGATGAGATAAAAAAGAGGTGTGGTTTGAAAGAAGATGTAGTGACAAGAATGGAGAAAGAACGCTGAAATGGGCGTATTGAAAGGATGAGCGAATGAGTGAAGCAGGCTGCTGTGAGTGGATGAGTAGGCCCTGAAAGACTTGACTTCCCAGATCGATAGTATACTAAAAAAGGGGCAAATAAAAGGCATGCGTAACCGACGAGCGTGTATGAAACGTCTGATGTATACATATGGAAGAGCCGCAAGCCGTGTGTCAAGATCGTAAGTGGCGCTCTATCATCTCTGCCTACCTCGGGCGGGAATAGGCCGTGAGCATATAGATACATACATATATCAAGCATAAATATAGCTGTCAGCTTATCTTGTGCTTCTGCCAGCCCCACAACAGAACCGTGAACCTATAATTATGCAGATTGGACGCGCAGCACTATTTGAACAAGTTATCGGCACAGTGCAGTGCTGCTATTAGGGATGTGACACGAACATATTTCTTTGTTCGATACGAATATATCGATTTTCGATAAATACGAGTGCCTATCTAAGTCAACCGTTTATGTAGTTGTTTTAATTATGATAAATAATGTATTTAATATTGTCTACGTATTTACGGGAATTAACGCGATCACGAAAAGGTATACCTCTGAATTGCCTGAAGTTTCGACCTGGTTGCACTGGCCGTGGTCACAGGCTGACTGGCTCAGCGGTGCACGCCCTCCGTCGTCGACATCGTGAGGTAGAAGGTTCTTCATCCACCTCCACTTTTTTGATATTTTTGATATTTTCGTTTCGCCATGTACCGTCACATACATATACTAACAGTGTCCCTATTCTGTAAGCAAACCGATGTGGCCCTATTCTGGTGTTCACCCGACTGCGCAAAAAAGCATAAAATTATATCATGGAACGCGAAAGTTTAAAAGTTAGTAAATAATGTATTTATTCAATTTCGTAATTCTGCCAGGTTTTAAGTTTAAGATAGTTTGTGAATAAAACCATTAGGTATAATAATAACTCCACACATAATAATAACTCCACACATCTCACACACGGCTGTCTGGTCCCAAACTAGGCAGAGCCTGTACTATGGTAACCAGACTGCTGATAAACATACTTATATATTTCTAAATACATACATATTGAAGATAAATTACACCCAGACACAGAACAAATTATCGTGCTCATCACACAATTATTTGTCCTGGGTGGGAATCGAACCCACGACCTCTGGCTTAGCAGTCAGGGTCACTAACCACTAGACCAACAGGCCAGTCTAAAAGAATAAGAATATTGATGAAGAAACTGGCTGATAAGTAAATAATGATGGCTCAACAACTACGTACTACGTAACTTAGTTTTCTTTGATTATTGTAATTTTAATGTTACTGCTCTATGTATTTTATTTTACGTTCGGAATGATGGTTTTCATTTTAGTTTAATTTGATTTAATTTAAAAAATATTCAACACAATCTAATCACAGTTTGTGTTTAGTTAAATATAACCTGCAAAAGATGTTTCTTGCAGTATTAGTAACAGATAGTCAACTATCAATGAGTACAGTCCTAATTCCTACTCGCTTCGAGTAATTTATTTAAAATATCGACAATGTGACGTCTCTAGTCAGTAGCTAGGAATAATTAGCCACTATCTGCTAACAAACACGGCTTGTTTGTTTATTTGTTCATCATGAATATTCGCCCATAGTAGAGCTTGTGACTTTTCTGTTGTTATTCCACTAACGGCTGAAATTAATATATTGGTGTAATTTAAAATCTTTAGATTTCAGATATATTTTAGACTTCAAGTTATATTTATTCGGAATTGTATCAAATAATTTACAAGAAACATATTGCGGCTATATACGAGTAAATGCGTGGAAATACGGCCCACAACTGTGGGGCTCAGTGGCAAAACCAAATATTGTAATAATTCAAAGGTTCCAGTCGAAAATATTAAGGAAGTCAATGAACGCGCCTTTTTATGTCTAAAATAAGAGACTTCATAACGACCTCTGCATCAAAACTGTTATAGAAGAAAAGGATAGTGCACAAAGTGCGAGTCACAAATCATCCAAACATGCTAGCAGTAAACTTGATGAACACCCAAACAGTCGCTAGAAGATGAAAAAGAAAGATCCCTCAAGACCTTATTTAAGAGATAATAAGAATTAATAAGGCAGTCACTGAACAGCTTCCGTACAAACCTGTTAATAATATCAAACATATTGCAGAATACCTGCAAGAAGATTGCAATAAAAAAAAAAAACAAACAATAATAATTTACAAGAATAGAACGGAAGAACAGAAGGAGGTATTACAAGTATAACATAACGATCAATTTAAAAATGTCAAAATCCCACTGGATGGATGGATGTTTGTTACTCTTAGACGCAAAAACCATTAAACGGATTTTGATGAAACTTGGTATGTAGATAGCTGGAGACCTGGATTAACGCATAGGCTACTTTTTATCCCGATATTTCCACGGGATCGGGACTTACGCGGGTGAAATCACGGGGCGCTATTAGTATCAAATATTACATTCGATTCTATCTTTGTCAGATACGGTTTAAATTTAAAAGAATTAAAAGCTGCCGATGTCTCGCGTATCTTCATGACATGGTTTACAATCAACGTCAGATCTTTATGGTGTGCCAGAAGCTGAACTGGGTTCCCTGTAATCTGTAATTAATCTATAGTATAATGTAGTTTGGAGCTAATCTGATGGAGGAGGAGGAGGTTCATAGTGGAACTCTTCAGTTTAGGAACGATGGTCTGATGATGAAACGTTTAATGGTTTTTTTTTTTTTTTTTTTAGTTAACCTCACACGTGTCCCAATGCTGGGCAAATTAATTGTTTTACCAAAGTAAACGATTTTTTTTGCTATTGATTGCGATTGATTCCAATTATTGATTTAAATTAAAATGAATATTGATTTAAACTAAATTAAAAATTAAAATAAATAAATAATAATAAATTGAGATAAAGTTAAATAGTAACTGTTCTTTAGAATATTATGTCTTACGGTATTTATTTTATGCAGCAATAAATTGGTCTTTCTTTCTTTTTTTCTTTGTAATGTTTTACAGCTTAAATTATATTAGATTCATGTCAGTTGTGGGAGTGATAGTATATTAGTTTGCTTTTTAGTTTGTATTTTGTGCGTTCCCGGCATTTTTGGTTTATTTAATAACTTCGTGTGTTTTAAAAGTCATCAATTTGTAAATTTTAATACAGCAGTCGACGTTCTGTGGGTGGAATGATGATGAGGGTAATAAAATTACATACGAATGTTTAAAGCGCGTGGTGATGGTTATTTGATGATTTACGGATAGACATGTCAGACATCGTGGGTTCGATTCCTGCTCAATGCAAATATGTGTATGCATGAATTATGTCTATAGGAATTGAAATAAAATCACACATTTTATGTATAATATGTACGTATATTTACAAAAATAATGTATCTAATTAACGGGAGAGCCATGCTACGGAACGTATGGGCCGGCTCGACTCCACTCGATACCACGGCCTCACAGAAAACCGGCTGTGAAACAATGCTTGCATTGCTTTTCGCCGCGTGAGTGAGGTTACCGGAGGCCCTAACCCTTCCCTCTCCCCTATTCCCGTCCTTTCCTCCCCTATAATCCCCCTGTCCCCTATTCCCACTCTCCACCCCCTTCCCCTCTACCCCTACTCCCCTACTCCCACCTTAAAGGGCGGCAACGCACTTGTGACTCTTGAGTTACAGGTGCCCATGGGCGGCGGTAGTCATTTACCATCAGGTGACCCGTCTGCTCGTTTGGCCCCTATAACATAAAAAAACTATTAAGTTTTCTGTATGAGAACGTGTATAAAATCTTGGATCGAAGTTCCTTATGGTACGTTACGCTTCAGACGCCAGCAGTTCTGGGTTAGAGGGAAAAACGTGTTAAAACAACGAAAAATGCTGACCGCCAGTTAGACATGGTAAATCACTCGGGTTAAAATCCACGACTGGGTAAAAGTCCGGGTGATTACCCATCTATACCGCCGGTTGATTTATTTTATTTACGCCATCTGTAGATACGGCGCGGTACTAGTATTGTATACTAATTATCCATTTGTTCGGACAACTTTCACAGATGGCGCAGTTTTAATTTCAAGTTTTTACAATATTTACTATATTTTGATACAATCGTTCTAACCAGGTGTCCCACAGACACTTCATGCGTTTTTTATCATGATCGTTTTAAGAAAAAAAAATACTCATTTATATTTATAACTAACAGTTCCCGTGCGGCTTCGCTCGCGTGTATACATTTTGTGCGGAACCCTAATTCTTTTTCCAAAACAAAAATAGCCTAAGTTACTCCTTATAACACCAGCTATCCGCCAGTGAAAGTCAAACAGACAGACAGACGTACAAAAAATTTAAAAACTGATTTTTTAGGCATAGGTATTTGTGCTTCAATTTTATTTATTTGTATTGATGTTAGTTAGGATGCACTGTGTTCACCTATATTTATATTTCTTCTATATTTTATTTCTATAATCAATTAAAAGACACAGTATATCTAAGATTAAAATAAAAAGCCGGCAAACAGTTGTGAAATTGACATAAATATACTAACAAGCTATCATTAAACAACAGATTCAATTAAAATATTCAAATGTGATGGGCGAAGTGAGCCGTCAACTTCATTTACGAGCTATTTATTGAGATTTTATTTAAAAACAAACTATTTAGTTTTAATTTCCAGCTGGTTTTCGATTTGGGATCAGCAGGGCTAGAGGTATTGCATTCGCATTCCACAGCCATATGCATATATAATATGCTTGTGTTTATGGAATGCGTTTCAATATTGAAGAGGTTTTAATAGAACTTAGTAGCTTTAAGTATGAATTGGAATAGTGAGTAAAATACCTATTACCTGTTGCCCGCGATTGGTGAAGTCCCTCGCACGGGAACCGTAAATTTTTCTGGAATAATAAACCTAGTAATAATAATATTTCTGTGACATACTACACATCGGCTGTGCTTAGTTAGGGTTGGTAGAACCTAAACTAAGCGCAGCTTCCTATTCTAGAACAGACACAAAAAACTCAAAACATATTTTTCACTGTTCAGGAATTGAACCTGCGACCCATTATTACCTTGCAGTTGAATGCTCTTCGGCTCGCCACCTAAGTTGTCGAAATAAATAAGATTAACGTCAACTCATTTTAAAAGGGAATAACCTCTAAATAAGTTTAAAAATTTCAGTAAGGAAGATGAATTTTCTTACAAAGTTAAACCTGTCCGCGTGGCATTGTCATTAGTGTGTAAACGGACCAAAAAAATCAAGTGACAGCTATAGTGTTGATGTCTCGCAACGTTAATGTGTGTGTCACGGTCCTTTATTGGCTCTTCACACGAGTTGTGCGGGGAATTTGTCGATATCGATGTTTTTGTAAACAAGAAACATTTGATTTTTAAATAGCGACATACGAAAGAACGACTACTTATTTAGACAACAGTGCAAATAACACTCTGCAAGTGTTATTTTTATAAATCTCGTGGTTTTAAACTTTCAACTAACAAACACAAAGTAAACCCAGAATAACGATAAGAAGTACACAAGCTGCCTGTCATGGCAAATGAGCAGACGGGTCACCTGATGGTAAAATACTACCGCCACCCATGGGCACCTGCAACTCAAGAGTCACAAGTACGTTGCCGGCCTTTCAGGTGGGAGTAGGGGAAGGGTGGAACAGGGGGAGAGGGAAGGGTTAGAGGATCTCGTCAAGCATTGCTTCACTGCCGGTTTTCTGTGAGGCCGTGGTATCACTCCGGTCGAGCCAGCGCATACATGCCTAAGCATGGCTCTCCTATGAACTGTCTGACGTTAAGCGGTTACCGGTGCCCACAATAATAAGGTGTCACCAACTCTAACAGAGGGAATTTACAAATATATAAGAATGTCATATTAACAAACAAATTCAGAGCATAACTATGAAATGACCCTTCTAAAACAAAACGAACTCTTTAAATCAGACTGAGAGTTATCGCTAATCAGCCATAAATATAAGTGTGTTAAAAATACTTTTACCTAATCTATCATCATCTTTTTTTACTTTCCTGGCATTTCCTTATTTTGTAATATGACTGTCACCAATTCTATAATCTATATATTGAAAAAAGAATCACCTCTTTTCAATTTATCGTAAATAAAATTCTCATTCAGCTGATAATTGTACTCAAAAGCGCGCACATTTATGAGCTAAATAAGTATAATATCGCCATTAAGGACATAAGTAGTCATAGTGAGAGATGAAGCTAAACCCCAATTAAGGCTAATTTGCATACATGATTAATTACTTGACGACCGAACGTTGCGTTAAACAGCACTTCAAATTCGTATTAGGTAAATATGAATAATCGTGGCCATTTTAAAAATATATGTGTAATATCAATTTGGTATAATTTTTTTTGTTTGTATACATACAGAGAGCCATACTTCGGCACGTATGGGCCGGCTCGACTCCGCTCGATACCACGGCCTCACAGAAAACCGGTAGTGAATCAATGCTTGCATTGCGTTTCGCCGCGAGAGTGAGGTTACCGGAGGCCCTAACCTTTCCCTCTCCCCTATTCCCGTCCTTCCCCTCTCCCCCCTCTCCCCTCTTCCCACTCTTCCCCCCTCCCGATCTTTTCCTTTTTTTTTTTTTTTTTTTTTTTTTTTTTTTTGTGCGTGTGGAAACCCCCTCGGGCCGTCACCCCACCGGGGTTTTCGGTGGGGCGGTGTGTCGGAATCGAACCGACTAAAACCACACGGTGTGCCGTACTGCGCCTAAATTAGGAGGGATCCGGGAACAGCTTTTATTAAGACATCCGGACCCCCCCTAGCGCCTGCCCGCAAAAGCGCGGGCACCATCTTCGGGTAACAACCTCTCAATTAGGTGACGTCCAGGCACACGCGGACGCCGCCTCCTCGCGGGGGGCCACTATAGCGGGTGGAAGGGAAAACCCGTCCCGACCACCCGCGGCCACACTCAGGGCGGCATGAGGCGCTGGAAAGCGCGCCTCCGCCGCCCGGTTCGCCGGCGGCGAATTAAGTCCGAGTGGAGATCGTCCTCCCGGACCCGTTCCGCCGCCTCCTTCTGCGAGATGACGTCCTCACAGAAGGTAGCGACCGCGGTAAAATTCCTGTCGCTACCGGCCATGGAGCGTATGACGGCCGGTAGCGAGAGATCCGCTCCGATGACTGCAGTGAGGGCCCGACGCTGCGTCGCCCAGGCGGAGCAAACCGCCAACGTGTGCTGAGCCGAGTCCTCACTGCAGTCGCAGTGGTGACAGGCGGGACTCAGTTCCCTCCTAGCGACCGAGTGCAGGTACTTCCCGAAGCACCCGTGCCCGGAAAGAACCTGCGTCAGTCGGAAGGAAAGGGTCCCGTGCTGCCGCCCTGCCCACTCGACGATGACCGGCTGGAGCGCCTCCACGGCGGCAAAGCCAGCACGTGGAGCCTCCAGCCGGGACGACCAACGAGCCATGGTGGCTCGGCGAGCGGCCTCACGCCATTCGCGTACCTCTTCGGGCGGGGGCCGACTGCCACTTTCCGCCCGGAACTCAGCCGTTCGCCGATATACTTCGGCGAGCACTTCCGCCTCCAAATCCCACGGGGGAGTCCCGGCCAACGCGCACGCCGCCTCCGTTGACACGGTGCGGTATCCGCGTATGGCTCTAACCGCCATAACCCTCTGAGGGCGCCAGAGGCGCGCCCTATTCTGGGCGGTCAGAGCCCCCGCCCACACCGGTGCACCGTACAGTGCCATTGACCGGACAACCCCCGTGTACAGCCGTCTCGTAGCGACGCTGGGTCCACCCAAATTGGGCAAGAGTCGCCCAAGGGCGGACGCAGCGCCGACCAGCCTTGGAGCAAGCTGCAGGAAGTGCTCGTCGAAGCGCCACCTACCGTCGAGGATCAGGCCCAGATATTTTATGTGGGCCTGAACCGGTACGAGGACCGAGTTGACCTCGATAGAGGCGCCAGGGGGTGGACCACGACGGGGCCCATGAAATAAAAGGGCCTCCGTCTTATCCAAGGCCACCCGCAAACCCAGCGCCTCAATGCGCCCGACCACCAGAGAGACTCCCCTGGTGGCCAGGCACGCCGCCTCCTGAAAGTTCACTCCCCGGGCTGTGACCAAGGTGTCATCGGCGTAACAGATTACGCCAAGCCCGGGGGGGAAGTCGCCTCGAAGGGCCCAGTCGTACCCCATGTTCCACAGGAGTGGTCCAAGAACAGACCCCTGCGGAACACCGCACGACATGGGCCGACGACTCAAAACTCCATCTCGGTCCTCGTACATGACGGTACGCTCCTCTAAATAGTCTGCCACTAGCCGCCTCAGGTACCCTGGCACTCCGTGATAGTGGAGTGCTTCCCTGATGCAGCTGAATGGCAGACTGTTGAACGCGTTGGCGATGTCCAGCGACACCGCCAACAGCACGCCGCCACAGCTCACTACCTCTTCAGTCACGGCCCTCAGGCGCAACATAGCACCGACCGTCGAACGCCCCGCTCGAAAACCGAATTGGGCGTCCGACAAATCGGGGCCGACCTCGCACAGGTGCCGGACGATGCGGGCAGAGATGACCCTCTCAAACAATTTACCCGCCTCGTCCAGCAGCACGATGGGCCTGTAGGCCGCGACCGTGTCGGTAGGCCGTCCCGGCTTCTTTAAAAGGACCAGCTTCCCGCTCTTCCAGCAGTCAGGGAAGCGCCCGGACGCCAAGCAAGCGTCGAACACTTCCCTGAGGCGGTCGGACATGTGGTCGAGGGCGAGGGCCAAAACTCGGGCAGGGATCCCGTCTGGCCCGGGGGCGGTGTTCTTGGAACGGATCCGTAGAACAACCGCCCCTACCTCCGCCTCCGTGACGGGCGGAACACCATCCTCCTCGTTCTCCCCGTCGTCTCCGGCCAAGGGGGCCATCGACGGGGGTACGTGCTCCACCCGTTGCGGGAAAAGGCCCTCAACCACTTCCTGCAGGAAGCTGGGCTGGAGAGTCTCCGTAAGGGGGGGGCCCGACGCGCGGAGCTTTTGTTGCGCCGCGCGATAGGGGCGACCCCAGGGGTCACGATCGAGACCCTCCAGCATCTCCTTTCTTTTTTCCTCTTTGGCGCGGCTAATGGCCAGCTTCAGAGTTTTCCGCGCATCTCGGTACTCCTCGTGAAGCCGGTCTTCCTCCCCATCTTCGCGGTGACGCCGCCGGCTGCGGGTGTAGGACCTCCGGGCACGAGTACAGGCCACGCGGAGGTCCGCCAACTCCTGGGACCACCAGTAGACCTCCTTCCTTGGAGGCCGACGACTTCGAACGCGGGGCATGGCCGCATCGCAAATCTGCGTAATCGCATCGCGAAAGCGGCCAGCCCCCATGTCTGCCTCCTCGGTCAGAGGCTGCGGAGACAGCCAAGAGTAAATAATGGCTGCCTCCTCCAGTAGGTCCCTATCCAACTTGGTAACAGCCCACCGCGGGAAGCGGGAAGAACGCCGCGCCGTGTGACCCCTTCTGGGGTCCTGGGTCCGGGAGAGCTCGAATCGGATATAGAGGTGATCCGAGAGCGTCTCAACCTCTTCCAGGACACGCCAGTTCCTTACTCGTGCGGCGAGAGCAGGGGTAGCGAACGAAAGGTCCACTATCGACCCCCCCTGCTGTCGCACGCACGTGTTGGCGGAGCCTCTGTTTAGGAGACAGAGGCCCACCGATGCCGCCCACTCCTCTACGGCATCACCCCTTGCGTCCGTCCTGGGGGAACCCCACGCAACGGACTTTGCGTTGAAATCCCCCAGCACGAGGACGTGCCCAGACGCTAGTCGCCGCATCGAGGTCTCCAAGTTATTTAGGAAAACCTCAAAGTCGCTCAGACTCCGGTTAGGGGAGAAGTAAACACCATATATGGTGACCCCCCCCCATTCGGCAGCAACATATCCATTACCCTTGTCTCTTAGCGACAAGGGCGGGGAATGAGCCACCGTGGAACCGACGACTGCCACGGAGCCGTCCCAGTCACCCAACCAGTTTGGTCGGGGAGGAACGTAATAGGGCTCCGCGGCTACGGCCACACCAATTGACCACTCTGTTATGGTTTGCAGGAATAGGTCCTGCGCACCGGCAGAGTGGTTTAGGTTCGTCTGGACAAGGAGGCTGGAGACTCGGTCCATTTATTGGATCATCTCTACAGCCTCCTCCATGGGCGCCGATGATGACGCACGAGTAGCATCGGAGGCAGCCTGGGTCGACTGGCTAGCCCCCGATGTTTGCTGAGATGCGCGGGGAGGCTTGCAGCCCCCCTGTCCCATCTGGTGATTGGCGGGCACGTTACCCGCCGCACACGCTGGGCAGTGAGGGGCGGCGGAGCAGTCCGCCGCCTTGTGCCCTAGTTGACCGCAGCGGAAACAGAGTCCGCTGCAGTCAAAGCAACTACTGCACTTGACGCGGGTGTGTCCCGACGCTAGGCATTTAAAACACCTCATCGGTCTCGCCCCCAGAACTGTAATTCTGGCGTTCACGAAACCGACGAGGAGCCTGCCGGCGTCGTCCAGGATTTTGGCCGACGCTACGGGACAACTCACCCACACCGCGCCAAGGCCCCCAGGACCGGGACGGATCGTGCCAACCCTGATGTTATCCGCGTTGCATCCCGTTTTCTCCCGAATCGCAACGCGGACATCCTCCACTATGACAGAGTCATCCAGGCCCGAAATGCGCAGCTCTGCGCACTTGGTGGGCCTGGCGATCTTGACACCATCCGTTGTAGGGAATATTCCCCGCAGCTTCTCAGCAAATGAATCGGCTGCTTTCGCGCCTTCAGCCCCGAGGAACTCCAGTACTCGAGCTCCCGTCTGGGCGAGGCGCATTCTCACACCTGAGGCCCCGAACTCACCGGCAAGGCTATCGCGGGCCTTTTTGAATACGGCCGCGTAGGATAGCCCGCCTGTAGCCGCCTCCGGTGACACTGTGACCACTACGGCCGCCGTTTTTGGCGTCTGCAGTTTCCGCGACTTCTTATTGGCCACTGCCACTGATGACGGCTGCGGTGTAGAGGCCACCTTCTTGGTAGCCTTCTTACCCCGCGTTCGGGACTTTTTACCCCCCGTGACTACTTGCCACCCGTCCTTTGAGGGGACCGAGGCCGAGGGGTCAGATGTGGAGGGGCTAGGCACAGTTTTAGCACCAGAAGAGACTGCGGCGCTCGTCCCTTTAGGTGCCGGAGTGGGGAGCGCAGGGAATTCTGCCGCTGCTATAGCCGAGGCCTTAGCTGGTTGCCTGGCTTTTGTTGTCACCTTGGTCGGCCGCCCGGCCTTCGGCCCGGTTGCAGGGCCTGGCGCCGACGTCGCCGTCGCATAGGATACGGTTACGCGACCACCTGCAACGGGGAGTGGCGTCGTTACTAACGCAGCCCTCTTGTCCGCGGCAAGTGGCGGCCGAACGATGGGGGCCGGAGGCAGCCTTGCCTCCAGGCCCGCTAGGCGCCCGTCCATCATTCTCCACACTGCGTCAATAACTTGACGCAGGTGGGAATCCGGAACTTCGGATGGAGGGGGGGCGGGGGGAGCAGGCTGCGCCGCAACCAGACCCGGTGGCTCAGGGCACTCCGAGCGCGCACGAAACTGGGCAAACTGAGCGCTCAGCTCGGCAACCTGCTTCGTCAGGCGATCGTTTGACGACGTAAGGCGGTCGTTTGCCTCTTGTAGGCGAGCAACGTCCTCGATGAGGCTCTCAACGACCCCAGATACGGCGGAGGAGGAGTCCTTCAGGGCTCTGACAAATGAACCCTTCAGGTTGGTGGACTTGGTGGCCACTTTGTTTATAATGGCCACCGCCACGCTCGTCCTCTCCTTCAATGACACCGGTGTTTGAGGAACAGAACCCCCTTCCACCGGTGCACGGATCTTGACAAGGAGATCCGCGATCTCCTCCTCCGCAACAATCTCGCCCTCCGCACGAGCTCGCGCATATGATGCCGACCTTGAAAAGGCAGATCCAGCCGAAGCAGGGATCGGTGTACGCGATCTCGATCGCCCTCTCTGGCTACTCGCCACTTTAGGCGGGAGCATATCTCTGGACGGTTCATAGTCCTCGTCTGTTGAGCGTCCTCGTTTTCGGCTCTCAAGATCTCGGAGCCCAACCTCCATATCCACAGCTTCAGGACTTTGGTTATCTGTTCCTGTGGATAGTCCGGCCTTGGAACGTAGACGCTCCGAAACTCTTCTGCTCCCAGGAGTCAGATTGACTTCTGGGAGCTCTTCCGATAAAGGCGTTCTGAGTAAAACTTCCTCGTCGTTAGACGAGGTGTCCTCCGCCTTCTGACTCTCCACCCTCTTATTCTTCTCCCTCCTATTCACTTTCTCCTTCTTTTGTTCATCATTGTTTTTTGTTTTTAGATTTAAAGATTCCATTTTTAGACCCACGATTGGGGGAGAACTAAAGGTCGACCTGGGCAGAGATCCCCCAATACCCGGGCAAGCGTAGGTTTATGCCCAACCGAGGGGTCCGCAGTTGCCCCGGCTGGGAGTGCGCTTGCGACTGAACTACCCATCAGCCATGCATCCCCTGGTCACGCACTAGAACACGGGATTCGGGGTGATTTTTTGGAGAGGTTTTCTTCCTCGCAGTCCGGGCGGCTAAGCCAAGACCCTCGTCCCCGATCGGAGTCGCAAAACATGACCACGACTTCTTTCGGGATTACGATATGCCGACGGTGGCAAGGAAACTAAATCTTCCCATGCCTGCTCGGTGGCAGTGTGAGTGCACGCCGAGCCCGTCCTCTTTCTCCACTGACGACAGCGGAGAAGCTACGACCCATGGAAGGGTCCCTCCTTCGTGATTTTTTACCGAGGTTTTCATCCTCTTAGCTCCGAAGAGCGAAGAGCCAACAGAGGTATCGACAGACACGCCCGCTCTGTTGGGCCAAGCCTCAACCAAGTGGCCGAAGAAAGATGGCCTCCTCTTCATACTAGAATATTAGCCGTTGGCGATGACGCTGTCCTCAAAAACTGAGGAACAAAAGGCAGCGTCATCGCCAACGTTTCCAGGGTGCACCACGTGGAGGTTTTCTAGACGGCACCCCTCCCGATCTTTTCCTACTCCAACCTTAAAGGGCGGCGACGCACTTGTGACTCTTGAGTCACAAGTGCCCATGGGCGGCGGTAGTCATTTACCATCAGGTGACCCGTCTGCTCGTTTGCCCCTATACCATAAAAAAAAAAAAAAACAACTTGCTTTAGATGTTTCATTCTTGAACCCCTGTTTGAACCCTGTGTATGCAGATTTTAATGACGATCGGTTATCTGTAGCTGTACCTACGCTACCAAGTCCAAGTAGTCACAATACTAATGGTACGAGTGACATTTATCCTTTGTCAGTCTTATTCGTATCTTAAATGGAGTTCGGCTGCGGTTATTTGACTGGTCTGTTGGTCTAGTGGTTAGTGACCCTGATTGCTAAACCAGAGGTTATGGGTTTGATTCCCACCCAGGACAGATAGTTGTGTGATGAGCACGATAATTTGTTCTGTGTCTGGGTCTATAATATGTACGTATTTAGAAATATTTAAGTATGTTTATTAGCAGTCTGGTTACCATAGTACAGGCTCTGCCTAGTTTGGGATCAGACGGCCGTGTGTGAGATGAGATGTGTGAAGTTTTTATTATTATTTATTATTATTCTGCTGATAAATAGAGAGTAACAGTATTACGTCAGAAGACCACTTGAATTTTTTTTTCGAGTAGTTTCGAGTTAGCTTCGAACTCGAAACCATTCGATCGCTGGCTTAACGCCTTTGCCTTTACCATATGCTTGTGCTTATACACAGCAGGATAGAGGCGTACTATGCATGATAATTTGGTGAAAATTATTCTTTAATCAAGAAGAAAAAGAAATATCTACATGTTGCCACGTCATGAATGACACGTCATCTCCTACCTAAATTCATCATAGAAAAAAAAATTATGTTACAACGTTTAACGTATGTCTTTTTCTGTGGCTGACGACGTATATTTGTAAAATTCATTATGGTCGTTTGAGTAGTTAAGATCTGAATACATAACAAACAAACTCACATTAACCATTATTATATTATTGTTTAAGAATTAGGTGAGATGAAATATAGAAATTATCGATATCTCCGTCCCAGCCCTAGCACTACAAATGTTGACGTATCGATCGTGCACTCTGGGAACTTCAATATTACAAACTGTTGTGAGTAGAGAGCTAATTTCTGAACGAAACTACATTACACTTGCTTCGCTCTGCGGATTTGATCGTATATATGTATAAGTTTTGAAGCATACCGACCTATTCGGTGCGAATGACGTTCTGGCCTGTGATAAGATAGCTAAGTAGCATTTACCTTTATTTAAATTGTATAAAAATGTAAGTTTTGAACGAAATGAGAAGATAGTTGAAGACTTGGAGTTAGAACATCGACCAAGCGGGGTTGATTGGCAACTCGTCAGAAGATATCCAACTAATATTTTAAATGAGAAAGTTTGTGAGGATGTATGGATGTTTGTATCTCTTTGACGCAAACACTACTAAACCGATTATGATGAAACTTGGTAAGAAGATAGCTGGTCACCTGGATTAATACATAGGCTACTTTTTATCTCGATATTCCCGCGTTTGAAACCGCAGTTCGCAGCTAGTAAAATATATAATGTAAAGTAGTTATGACTGTCAGACAACTACGATGGGTACTAAAAATCTGTACTGAGGTGCCCTATGTCCGTCACAGTATACACTGAGGGTCCACCTATTTTCTAACACACGGCTTGAAACCTTCAGTAACTGAAGGCTTGAACTTAAGTATTTTAGTATTATAAAATACTCTGTGCCTACGTATAACGTAAAATGGATGAGTATTGTTTTAATATAACATTCACAGGGTAGTGTAAGAAACGTGTTCGGATACGTGGCATGTCACTGTCATAATTATGACAATGACACTTGGAATGTTGGGATTAACATTTGTTTCAGTAAAATACATCACTTTCAAGAGGAAAATAAAATTTAGTTTTTTAATAACTAAAAATAAAATATATTAAAAAAACGTGTGCGTCGCGGGACGCCCGACAGAAGTGATAACTTAAACGCCAGACAGACTGGCGCCGTAACGCGTTACGTAACGAAGCGGTTTAACCTCCCATAAGAAGTTATCACTTCAAATTTTTTTTTTTTACTTTATTTATGCAAAAAAATTAATGTGGGAGACCCGGCTCGACTCGATACCACGGTCTCATAGAAAACTGGCAGTGAAGCAATGTTTGTACTGCATTTCGCCGCGTGAGTGAGGTTACCGGAGGCCCTAACCCTCTTCCCTATTCCGGTCCATCCCCTCGCCCCTCTTCCCACTCCCCCTCTTCTTCTACTCCCACCTTAAAGAGCGGCAACGCACTTGTGACTCTTGAGTCACAGGTGCCCATGGGCGGTGACCCGCCTGCTTGTTTGCCCCCTAAACAATAAAAAAAAAAATTGGTGCACTAGATTTAAGTAGAAAACACATGCACATACATATAAACATAGATGCGTGCTAACTTACATGCATACAAATATAAATAAATATAATGTATACTGTTGTGATGGTTCTGCTAGGTTCTGCGAAATGTGGGTTCGTAATTTCGCCTTGAACGAAAGGCGACTAGGTGCTATCCTGATTACCAGAGGTAGAGCGTTCTAGAGGAGGACAGATTGAATAAGAAAGGAAGAGTAAACACAAGCGGAAATATGAGTGGGGCATAACAGAAGCAAATTGATGTTAAGTATGTATGTGAGAGAAGTAGGTGAGCTGAGTATAGAATTTTTCCGTTTTAAAATTTATTATACTGGTGTTGACGAATTCCCCTTTCAGTACAAAAATTCGCACCTTCAGAATGAAAGTGACCTAACTCAAAATTCCTGGAACTTCTGGTTTTGCTATTAACTGACATTAAAAAGGCAACTCTAAAACCCTGTGAAGAAAAAGAGTTCGAATAATGAGTAAGAAAGGGACAGGCTATACATAGGTCATTTTCGTTGAGCACGCTATTTACCTATACATTTTATATCGCACCCTCAGAATGAAAGTGACCTAACTCAAAATTCCTGGAACTTCTGGTTTTGCTATTAACTGACATTAAAAAGGCAACTCTAAAACCCTGTGAAGAAAAAGAGTTCGAATAATGAGTAAGAAAGGGACAGGCTATACATAGGTCATTTTCGTTGAGCACGCTATTTACCTATACATTTTATATCGCACCCTCAGAATGAAAGTGACCTATACCAATTTTTGAGTTATGTCACTTTTATCCTGAAAGTGAATATTTCTATGCATTCGTCTGTCTATTTTCAATGGTCTGGGATTTTCAAAGTAGAAACAATAAGCAGGTATTTATCTAAGTATGTTTATTCGTGTTATAGAACTTCTTCTGTCATCTGTGCTTAGTTTGGGTATAAATAGTTCTGTGTAATGTTATCCCACAATAAAATAAATTCCCTGAGTCGTGTGTTTCACCAACATTTTTATTTTCAATTAAATTCTCGGATACGCCCAGCGTCACATACCTCATTTCTCACAATCATTTTACTTAACACTGTAATATGCTTGCTTATGGAAACCGGTTACATGTTTGAGTCCACGTTATGACATCCGATACAATCAATATTTGTGTTTAGGGATGGGACATGCACATACTTATCGATGTTTGGATTTTTTTTTATTGTTACACGGCTTGGATTCCCCGACATAAGCCAATTCGAGTTACAGTATTGCTTTCACTCTTTTTTTCTCATTGCTTTCCCTTCGTACCAACATTTCCTTTTCAATGTGTGCTCAAATTTTCCATATTTAATTCCCAAATTACCCGATTGATTAGTCTAACCCCCTTTTACGGGAGTGAAACCAAAATATAATTGGGAAAATGTAGATGTTTAATAAGCCTCTGCCTACTCCGGGGATACAGGCGTATGCGTATGCATGCCTGTATCTTTTATAACTAAGATCCAAGTATGGGTGCACACGGGGTGGACTGTAAATAGATAGATGGTTCTTTAATGAGAATATGAAACAATGTTTGAGAATTAAGTGATACCGAAAACGATTGTATCCAGATTCAGTGCATGTAACGTCATTGAGATTTGACTGCGTTTATATTTACTTGGTAGGACAAACGTGGGCTTACCCAAGGCGATGCTTTGATCAGATTGTACAAAAATGACCTCCGTTTTTCAATCCAAGATGTTCACAACCTTAAAATCAAAGCTTTACGTAGGTACTTATACTATGTGAAGGGAGTTACAGTGGGAGAGAAGGAGAGTAGACTGGTTCATCCGACCAAGACCATACGCTCCATAAGTAGTCAGAAACTCAGTGATTTCACCCTCCCTGAAGAAAATCTGCAAATCAAAGTTACCCGTATTAGAGTAATGGTGATGGTTCATGGAATTCTTGAAGTTTGGTGTTTGATCCTGGTTTTATTGGATATTGGTTTTCCTTTCTCGTCTTAATGACTATTTTTACACGCTTTATATTAGCTTCACTTGTATGTTTGTTTGTAACCGACTCCTTAGGGCGCGATTTTGACCCACTTTAAACGGTCAGATTTAATTCAAATTTTGCACACCTGTCGATTAAAAAAAATAAATAACGCTTTTATAGAAAATCCAATTAAAAAATAGAAAATAAATTTTGAATAAATTCGGAATTAGAATAGTGTTAATAAGAAATAAATGTATATTATTGGAAAAAGCGTAGGGTGCATATAGTGTCAATAAAATATTTATAACTATTGACACTATGCATGCACCCCACGCTTTTTTCCTTTTTTAAACTATTATTTATTATTTTTCAAACTGATTTAGAAAGCAGCCATGACAGTTAATTGGGGAGTGAAAAATATAGATAGATAGACACCTACTCTTTATTGCACCCTGAAAGAAATATGATATAATATGATGGGCGTATGAGCATCTAATCGCGATCGAAAATAATAAGAGAGTCCGTGTTACCACTGTATATTTATCATTAGATAAACATAATAACAAATTATTTCGTTTAATATCCAAACCAGAACATGTAAAATTATCCCAAACAAATACTAAATTATATCACGTTGCTTGAACAACAAAGCTTAACTGCGTTGTTAGCCCCGTCTCATAACAATATACATTGGAGTGATAGATTTATAATAATTAATCATCGATAATATTATATCAATCGTGTAACGGTGTGATTGACATAATATTATCGATAGCTATTATACATCTATCACAATCACAACACTATGTAAGCTGTCAGAAATGCCAACACATGGTGCCGCTAGTTTAATAAGACTTGATGAACAAAATATTGTGTATTGAGTATTATACATACCTACGTACGTATGTAGGTATATATACAGAAGTAGTAATATACAGAAGAATACGTATTCTTCTGTATATTAATTTGTGAAGAGTATTCTTTGGAATACTCTTCACAAATTATTTCTATATCTTCTATATCTATTATATATCTTCTTCATGAAATGTGGAAACTTAAATTTATTTTACAATACCTACTAGTCTTAGTAATATTATAACCATGAAAAATTGTGAGGATGTATGGATATTTGTCAATCGTTAACTACTAAACCGATTGCAACAAAACTTGGTATATAGATAGCTGGAGATCTGGATTAGCATATAGGCTTTTTTATCCTGATATTCCAACAGCACCGAGACTTACTCAGTTAAAACCACGGGGCACAGCTATGTGAAATCTTGTTACAAAACGCTACACAGATCCATGTAGTATGTTTAACTGTCATGGTACAGAGAACCTTGACGAGGACAGCTCAACGTATACTGGAAATTAATAGCTTGATTTATGTTATACATAGGTTAGTCTAGTAAAATAAAACATTCAAATTTAGTGGTTGAACTTGGATCACCAGGCGATCTCTATCTATCTAGATCTCTAGTTCTGGCCTGTCAGTCTAGTGGTTAGTGATCCTGACTGCTGAACCAGAGGTCGTGGGTTCGATTCCCACCCAAGACAAATAATTGAGCGATGAGCACGATCATTTGTTCTATGTCTGGGTGTAATTTATCTATAATATGTATCTATTTACTTATATATAAGTATGTTTATCAGGAGTCTGGTTACCATAGGCTCTGGCTCTTGACACACCTCACAAATGGCCGTCAGATCCCAAACCAGGCAGAGCCTGTACTGTGGTAACCAGGCTAATAAACATACTTTTATATTACTAAATACATATTATAGATTAATTCTACCAAGACATAAGTAGGAATCGAACCCATAATCTCTGGCTCAACAGTCAGGATCACTGACCATTACACCAACAGGCCCCAAACCTTATAGAGCTGATGGCTACATTCGTATCCTAGTTGTTAGCCGTGGCTGCGCTCCCTAACATGTTTTTGTCAATTAATTCAGGTAACCCTCAGGACCTGTACTTTTTTCTAAAAAGTACTCTTGGGTTCTTTAAAAGGGTGCTCAGTCCGGAACAAGAGTGTGAGGTTCATAGGATCAATCATAGGACTCTTCCAATGTGCACCATAGCACTCGATCCTCAGCCTTCCCCATGAATTCCATCCTAGCTACCTTCTTCAGGTCGTGGGTCCATTTGGCTGGGGAGCGTCTCACCTTCTGTTTACCGATTTACGGACTCTACCCAAGGATCTGGGTGCTCCAATGGCCATTAGACTTCCTTTCCTATTTTTAAAGAGCTATGTCGGTAACTTACCATCCACTTATTTGTTTACTATCTTAGTGATGTAATTATAGTTTAAAACAGGTATATTTGATCAAAAAAAAACTAGAAGAAGATATACATGTAAATGCGTGTAAGTTTCGGCGCGGCGTCGCGAAGTACTTATAAAAACGTCATTCTGTGGATAGATACTTATCACAATGCAAATGTCAGTTCATCATAAAAATGCGAGATTAATGATTTACAGTTATTAGTTTGATTTTGCGATACGCAATGTAAACGTAGGTACCATTTTTGTGCGCGGTGAATGAACTTAAACATTCGGCACTGTTATTTAATTGATTACATTGCCGTTTTTGGCCGTATGGTGTATTTATTGATTCTTTTTCGAATGTTCTTTTAAGCATAGTACTCATACACCTGTTATATAAAGAGTTTGTGTTGTAAAAAAGCGTGGTCTTCTTTAATATATTTCTATAATAACTCTAATTTTATTAATAGCTACCAATTAACTCATTGTAACATTTGATGTCAAGCATATTTTAGTCTTGTTTTGTCATTGGTCTTTGTGTGTCAATTTTCATTTGTTTTCGGACGTCTTGAAGTTTGTGAAAACTACGTTAATTAGATAGCAGGTCAAGCTAATATAAACCGTGTAATAACACTTTGTAGTCATAAAATTGCACAAAATACAAGTATTACTAAATTTTTGTTACTATTCATAGTTTATTTGTTTTTGTATTTGTACATACAAAATTATATCATGTAAATATGTAGTCATTAAACAAGAGTATTTACGATTCACACGCCCATGTGACCTGTTAACAACAGGTCGCGAAGTAAGGCCGTATGCGGACCTGCGACTTTTTGTCGAACGTTTTTTTTGGCGACTTTTTGTTTGAACAGATAGTAATCGTAGGCGCTTATTGACCTCACGTGGACCACACACTGCTTGAAAGAAGATACGGCTTGAAACGGTGTAAGCAGTGAAATGACGAATCGTAGAGTAGAAAGGAAAAATAAATTTAGGAGATAGGTAGATAAATAACACATTTGTACACAACTGTTACAGTAAAATACTTATTACATATGTACATGTGTCAAATTGTGTACAAATTTGACGTGGGAGAGCCATGCTTCGGCACGTATGGGCCGGCTCGACTATACTCGATACGGCCTACAGCAGAGATCAATTTTTAAAAATACCTCTGCATGAGCCAAAATGGTCGTTAGCTCAGCGTAATAACACTTCGAGGAAGTAGCGCTGGTATTCTGCTAACACCTAGTGATGTACATGGACAGAGAGCAGCCGAACAGCAGTATGGCATTATCTACAAGTCAACCTCTTGAGTAATTCAGTGAGGAACATAGAATGTCCATAAATTCAAGTGGAAGAAATCTCGGCTGACAGTAAACTATTGAAATTATATGTAGAATAGAATAGAATAGAATAGAATATTCTTTATTGTACACCATAATACATTAAACTACAATGATTGATCTTAATATTAATGTTATGTACAATGGGCGATCTTATCGCTTAGAGCGATCTCTACCAGACAACCTTAGGATGGATTTAGTGGCAGAATTAAGTAGTAGTTGTCGGTGTACTACATATATACACACATATACCTAGTCTTATACATAAGCATACAATATACATATATAAATATACAAATATATATATATATATCTATACATACATATATTTTCATATATACCGAAGCAATAACATGAATAATAAAATTAAATGCTGAGAAAATACATACCAATATTCTGCAAATAAACATGATAACGATAAAGTGTCACATGAATTCAGTATACCTCTTGATGGAGCTATAAGGTTAGGTAGTGACTTTTCACCATTGCTTTGAAGGCGTTTACAGTTTGAGCCTTTCTTATTTCTATAGGTAATGCATTCCACAACCTTGTTGCAACAACGGTGAAAGATTTGTCGAAGAACGATGTGGAGTGCAAAGGCATTTTTAACTCTAAGTTTTCTGATGATCTTAAGAATCTCGAATGTGTCTCAAGAAGGAACTCAAAGCATCCCTTAAGATAGGAAGGTGTGGAAGGGTAAAACAATATATTATATAATAAAGAAAGGATATGAGCATTCCGGCGAAGGCGTATGGGTAACCACTCAAGCTTTTGACGAAATTCCGAGACGTGATCGTACTTGCGTAAACCAAATATAAATCTTATACAAAGATTTTGGAGTCGCTCGAGTTTGTCTAATTGGGCCTCGGTGAGATCTGGATAGCTGACATCTGCGTAATCAAGTATTGGGAGTAGTAGCGTGTTTGCAAGTGCAATTTTGGTGACAGTAGGAAGCAAGTTGCGTAGCCGTCTCAATGATCCCGCAGATGAAAACATTTTGCGGCTTACTTCCTGCAATTGTGGGCCCCAAGATAACTCATGGTCAATAAAGATCCCTAAATTTTTAACTTTTTGACCGATTGGAATCGGGATACCATCAAAAATAACCTGCGGAAGTTGGGTCCAGGTAACCCTTGAAATCTTCCTAGAGCTGCCAACAATAATAACTTGGGTCTTGGTTGGATTTACGGTAAGCCCATGTGACACACTCCAATCACGGATTCGAACCAGATCAGTATTAATATTGTCAACTGCTTCAGACAGTTTTTCTAAAGGTGCTTGAGAGTATATCTGAAGGTCGTCTGCATAAAGGTGGTAGTGAGAAAGAAGTTGATGTGAGATTGAATTTATAAAAATTGCGAAAAGAAGAGGAGATAGAACGCCACCCTGGGGTACGCCGGCAGATATGTTGCACCAAGATGAATTAGTGTTATCGATGCATATGTGCTGACGGCGACCGCACAGGTAACTACGAAGCCAATCAATTGACGTTGGAGATATGTTAAGAGAGCTTAGTATGCCGAGCAGAATGTCGAAATCTACTGTGTTAAAAGCATTGGAAAAATCGAGGAGAGCAAAAACAGTAAGATTTCCATTTTCCATTCCGGTTCTTATGTCATCCGTAACATTCACCAGGGCTGTGACAGTACTATGACCGGGACGAAAACCAGATTGGTGGGAGTTAAAAAGGCAATTTTTGGTCAAGAATGAACTAAGTTGGTTGTGGACGAGGCGCTCAAGGACTTTAGAAAGGAAAGGCAGTATGGAAATCGGACGATAGTCAGAGTGGGATACAGGGTTTGGTTTTTTTGGTATGGGTGTGACTTGGGCATCTTTCCAAGTAGATGGAAAAACTCCGCTGGATAATGAATGGTTAAGGATATGGGTAACGATAGGAAGAATTTCGTCAAGGATAGGAAGGATCATGTTACGGCTGACATAGTCATTACCAACTGCATTAGATGCGATCCCTAAAATGCTCTTCTTAACATCACAATCCGAGAATTGATTAAAAATAAAAGGATCATAACTAGGCGTTGGAATGTAAGAAAGATTGTTCAGCGTAATTGCCTTAATAGTCTCATCAAAATTGGACAGGGCAGTGAAGTGTTGATTAAGTAAATCAATATTTAAAGTTTTTGGGGTGACATTATGCCGTGATTTTCCAACTCCAAGTGTCTTAAGAAATTTCCAGACTTTGGCTGGATCTCCGTTTTGAACAGAGTTGTGAATATGTTGGCGTTGTGCATCTCTACACACCTTATTGCAGCGATTTCGTATCGATATATATTTTTCTTTGTTACTGTCGCTAGGCCTTATCTTAAGTTTATATTTAGCTGCAGCTTTCCTGGACAAGAGTGCCTTTATCTCGCTTGTTAGCCATGGTGAAGGTGCGTGCTTTAGCTTAACAGGTCTTACTGGAGCGTGCTTGTCGTACAGATTCAGGATACAGGTAGTAAAAAAATCAACTTTATTATCAACTGAATCTGTAGCTAACAAAGGTGACCAGTCGATGCTGTTGACATCATCATGCAAATCATTCACGTCCATGCCACCAAAATTGCGCTGCATGAGTATTTTAGGTTTAGGTTTAGGAGGACGGACTTTGTGGGACAGGAATAGGAGGTCATGATGGGAGAACGCGTCGGCTGAGTACTGACCGTACTGGCGACGTGGCCTCTGGAAGAAACTAGGATAAGGTCAAGAAGAGATGGAATGGAATTTGGAAAATGATGAGTAGCATTGAGTTGGAGAGACCAAAAGTTTGTAGATTGAAGTATCGAGATAAGAGAGGAAGATCGAAAGTCATTTTTTAAAAGACAAGTATTGAAGTCGCCCATGATAATTGTATGTTTATAGAATGGGATTAGGTTCTCCAGTAGGTTTTCAAAGGATGGGAAGAAGTTGATGCGCAGGGAAGGACTATAGTATACACCGAGTAGGATTTTAGTATGATTGAGTTCGACTTCTATAAAGAGATGTTCACCCGCATTTGCTGGCGGCGGTTGTGGCGACATGTCAACAATGTTATGAGGAATATTAGTCCGGAGATATATAGCTACACCACCCCCACCACCAGTCGCACGATCATTTCTTATGAGCTCGAACCCAGGTAGGGAGTATAAAGAGGAGGGGAGACATGGTTTCAGCCAGGACTCGGAAACAAGGATTGCGTGTAAATGTTTACAACTAAAACTCGCCAGCATATCCGTGAAGTGTGCCGGAATACTCTGAGCATTGATATGAATCACATTAAAATTCTTAGAAACATCAGAAAATTGTACTTCAAGATTGTCAGACAACGGCGGAATACTGACAAAACTATCGTCACTGCTTATCGCTGAAAAATAACTTTCGCTGTCACTGCTATCAGACATAGTAGTATATGAAAAAAAAAAAATATATATATATATATAATAGTAATAATAACTACAATAAAAACAAAACAATATAGATTAACTAAAATTAAATCAAAAATATATCAATAATAAGTTAACTTATCTATCTGCCAGTTGTGTTTATCTTAAAAAAAAAAAAAACTTAATAATATAAAAAATAATTACATTAAACGTATCATTTGTTAATAGTGGTAAGACAAAAAGTGAACTGACCATTTCGATTAATACGCAAATTAGGCTTGCTAATTGTTATATGTTACACGGTCATAATAATTACTATAAAAAAGAGAGCACTAGAAATTATAAAACAAATATGTACCGTTACAAGCACAGCTAAAATAAGTACAAACTACGTTTGGTAACCACAACCACAACCTTTGTAATATAATATATGTATTGATATAATAATAATATTTTAATTATTAGTGTGGTTGCATCAAGTTAGCATTGGCGTGTTACGTATAATAATCGAATTTTGGACCCAGAGACAGGTCGGATCAAATTTCTTTGTCTGTCTGTCTGTCTGTCTATTCAAAGTAATAATATGGATCTTGAATTTGATGATGATTGATTGATTTTGTTCTTATAAAGGTGGCTAAATTACCAGCTGCCCTCAAGATAAAAGGCGTCTAAATGAAGCTTGAAGCCGATATTATCGCTATGAATTCACGCACACCATTAAACGATTATTATTTATATTTTCTTGGAGACAATTTACACATTGTCACAAGACAAGGATTCTTATGTCAGACACTTTTAAAACGCACTTTTGAATGATACACCAAAAATTCGTCCATGATTTTATAAAATCACAAGTATGTACACAGCCTACTTTCAATTAAGTATTTAATGAGTAGATATGAACCGGGCCGCTTGAATATGACAGAGAATGAACAGAATATGTTTACCTATTAATATCAATATTATTAAATGTATGAACTCGTATGTGGGAGAGACATGCTTCAGCACGTATAGACCGGCTCGACCGGAGAGGTACCACGGCATCACAGAAAACCGGCAGTGAGTGAGGTTACCGGAGGCCCTAACCCTTCCTGTTCCTGGATCCCCCCTATTAAAGGCGCTGTACGGCACACCGTGTGGTTTTAGTCGGCTCAATTCCGACACACCGCCCCACCGAAAACCCCGGTATGGTGACGACCCGAGGGGGTTTCCACACGCACAAAAAAAAAAAGGCCCTAACCCTTCCCTCTCCCCCTCTTCCCCACCTTGTGACTCTTAAGTTGCAGATGCAGTAGTCACTTACAATCAACACGTATCGAATAATAAAATATCTTCAGCTTTATTATATATCATTATAGATTCAACAATTTTGGCAAATAATAATCATATACTACGCTTCATGGTAAGTGGTTATCGGAGCCTATACACGGATATATATACGGAGACAGAATTGGTTTCACTTGTATGCCATCAACCTTTCTATCAAGATTGAATAAGTAGAATCCTGAAATCCCGGGATTAGATTTAAGGGTCCGAGATCAAAGTCCCTACATGGGACCTAACAAAGCTAGCGGAGGGTCGCTGGGTCATTTTCCTTTTTATTCAACCCTATCTTGACCCTTTAATAAGTAGCTATCTGTCGAAAAATATTCTTATTATGTCGCTGGTTTGCGAGAATAGCGACGGAACTAAAATTATTGTTTTGAGAGAATGTTTTGTCTCAAATATGTAATGAACTTGTCGATTTCCAACGAACGTTAGCACGAAATGGGCGTTGCATCTCTGTTCACGATAAAATATCAAAGATTTATAATCGTTAAATTCGCCTGAACTTTGAATTATCGATATTCTCGATGTGTCTGTTTTTTTATGAAGAACTAGCTGCGCCCCGCGGTTTAGTAGCGTAGGAATATCGGAATAAAAAGAAGCCTATGTGTTAATCCAGGTCTCCAGCTATCTACATACCAAGTTTTATTGCAATCAGTTCAGTAGTTTTTGCGTGAAAGAGTAACAAACATCAATACATCCTCACAAACTTTCACGTTTTTAATACTAGCAGCGCCCCGCGGTTTCACCCGCGTAAGTCACGATCACGTGGAAAAATCTTGATAAAAAGTAACCTATATGTTGATTCAGGTCTCCAGCTATCTACATACCAAGTTTTATCGCAATTGGTTTAGTATTTTTGCGTGAAAGAGTAACAAACATCCATACATACTCAAAAACGATCACGTTTATAATATTAGTAGGATTTATCCGTACCACTACAATTTTGTCCGACTGCACTCTCCTGTCCCCCTCGCCCATGCTCTACGTCAATGTATCTTTGATGTGTTCATTTTATCTCATCTCATCACATTTTATCTCATTTTACTTCACCTCATCTCATCTCACATTCCCTCATCTCACCTTATTGTACATTATTTTGTGTTGTTAAAACTTCAGACAGCTCAAATCATTCAATAGAACAGTTTGAGATGTCAAAGATTTGAATCGTTTCTTAAAATGACTATGGATCCCTAAAAATAACTCGAAACGGACACTCCTCAGTCGAAAGTCTTCCAGTGATGAAATCTATCGCCATGTCCAAAATGGCTAAATTAGAGCCAAAATAAACACCAACTTCCGTCTGTCCGTCAACGGTTTTCATTTAAATATGTCTTTGAGGGAAGTGAAAAATGTGTTTTAACTCAAAGACTGTAATAGATTGTACAAATATTGTGTTTGTTCGGAAAAGTTTTAATCTTTACCATAAGTAGATTTTATGGCGTGGCTATCGAGCATTCAATGTTTTGATTTCAGTTTATTAAAGACAAGCAGCGCCTCGCGGTTTTACCCGCGTAAGTCCCGATCCCATTAGAATGTCAGGATAAAAAGTATGCGTTAATCCAGGTCTCTAGTTATCTACATACCAAGTTTCATCGCAATCGGTCCAGTAGTTTTTGTGTGAAAACATTACAAACACATTCAAAAATACAAATGTTTCCTCTTTATAATAAAATTATTTGGTTTAAATAGTTTAGACTAGCCCATGTAATTTCGTCTGCATCACTGAAATTTACCCCGTTTTTGTAACATTTTTCATTGATGCTCCGCTCCTATTGGCCGTAGCGTGATGTTATATAACCTATAGCCTTCCTCGATAAATGGACTATTCAACACTAAAAGAATTTTTCAATTCGAACCAGTACTTCCTGAGATTAGCGCGTTCAATCAAACAAACTCTTCGGCTTTATAATATAGTCTAATCAATCATGGTTAGCAATTATGCACACGATGTGTCTGATGATAACCACTTACCGGTGCCGTCAAATACTCGCAACAATCATTATTATAGTTATAACAATAATAGTTATATCGTCCGTTATCCGTTATATCTGTCTGTCTGTCTGTGTGTCTGTCAAGACCCTTTTTATCAGAAACCAGTCCGAAAGTCGTTAATTTGTTGTTATTATATCTCATAATAAAATATTTTTTAAGACTACAGACTTATATTATGCGGTTAGGAGGTTAACTTTGTCTAAATCGATGTATGGGAGAGTATTTTTAGAACTTTCTAGTATGTTTGTCTTTCGGAAAAGACGAGCAAAAATCTTTGAGAATTGATTCTCTAGATGGACGTATTATCTACATACAGTACTAACTTTCACACTTTCGCGTTCCATTCTATAATTATGTATTTACACGGTAATTAACGCGATCACGAAAAGGTATTTGGTTGCACTGGCTGTGTTCACAGGCTGACTGGCTCAGTGGTGCAACCTGGTCGAAACGTCAGGCAATTCAGAGGTACGTAATACCTTTTCGTGATCGCATTAATTCCCGTGTAAATACATAATTTTATCTACAAACAAGTTTGTTGGCTTACGGAACCCTCGGTGCGCGAGTCAGACTCCAATTGTCCGGTTTTTCCCATCTATACGCTACTTCCGTTTAGCGAAATAGTTACTAATATAAATAAACATATGTGTATATATGATTTGAATATATATTATTATTTTGTTATATTTTTTATGTACTTCTGTTTATGTACTGTGTGTAACTTGTATTGATTTTATAGATAGAATGGATGTGATTTCTGTGCACCTACCTTATGAGATTTCTCCACCACCCCAAGGTTGGCTGGTAGAGAATGCCATCGGCATTAAGTGCGCCTTTGTACATATTGTGCATAAAGATTTAAATAAATAAATAAATAAATAATTATATATAATAATTACGAGTATGACTTTATTTGTCATGATGTTATGCGCGAACCACTCCACCGATCATCAAAAAAAAATTCTGCATTAACGTTGTCATGGTAAGCTGTCATGTAGGACTGCTTTTTCCCCATACCAAAAGTGCCGAAGTTTTTACTTCAAAAAGTGTGCCATCTACTAGTGACATCATCATAGGTAGGTACATACAGATTCCGGTATCCCTAGATATTTCGTGTCGTTAATTTTGTTACTACGTATATACAAGTTTATTAAAGTAAAAATAACACTTCCACAGTCAGATTAGTATATTGTTTTCACTTGTGTTAACCTAGCGCCCTCTAGTGGACCTATATATGTATTATTAGCGTGACGGTCACAAGTTCAGTGCTTTTTCCCCATGCAAAAGTGCATAAACGTGCCTAAAGTAGATTTCACGTCGCGGGCAAGTTACAAGGCAGTATTTAAAGGACATATACAAAAAAAACTTAATTAATAACACTCCCATTTTGATTCTGGAGTACTTCAACTGCACCTTATGTACAGAAATATCCAGTAATTGATTTAAAGCACTTTATAAATAACTGCACATTATACACTCGGAACAGTCTCATGAGCAAGCTGTGGTGGTTAATGCTGACGTGTCATTCTGAGTATTGTACAGCAAGCGATGTACTATGTGTACTTTCCACACAGTCTTGAGTCGTTATTAGTATTTCTTTCTTCTTTACTATGTAATTCCTCAATGAGTATAAACTATATTTTTGGTGACCTCCAGTATCATTTCTCTCCTGCACACATTACTTATTTTATAGTGAAGAGTGGTATACACAACAAAGCGAACAGTCACCGGCAAGTCTCTCTACACGATATCTGTGGCGTGGCTATAGAGATTTTTTATTTAATTTTATTTATTTATTTATTCATAACATTATTTACATAGTGTTGAACATTAAAAACAATTTTGTAACTTAAAAAATGAATGCTACTTAATTAAAATGTCACACGAGTAAAATAAATAAAACAATACAATTAATTAAAACAGAGCAATAAATTAATAAATTAATGTTTCAAATGTGAGGATCAATAGAGAGATAGAAATAATGGCAATAAATGTAGTACATCACGAAAATAATAATGTTTATAAATAATTAAATTAATCCAATAAATGTCATCATTACCTCCATTTATGTTCCGTATGTCAATAAATAAAAAATTATAACTGAAATATGATTGTGATTATACTAAATTATGTTTCTGTTTAAATGTCATTAATAGAATAATAGCAGCCCTCTAGTAAGTAACGCCTTAATCTAGTTTTGAAATCACTTTTATAAAGTGATAATTTTATGTCATCGGGAAGTTTATTAAATTCGGACATCGACTGTAACGTCTCAGGTCGTGGGATCGAGTTCTGCTCATTGCAAATATTTCTATGGCATGTATGCAAAATATGTATCTAACTTTGTTTTTCACAACAACTTAATAAATTATTGTTGAAATTTGACCATAAGGCGATCTGTATGGATATATAGTACTAGTTGACCCGCGCAACTTCGTCTGCGTCACATAAGAGAAAGAGTGTGAAAGAGAGCTCTTAAAACAAATAAATTTACCCCGTTTTTGCAACATTTTTCATTGATGCTCCGGTCGTAGCGTGATGTTCTATAGCCTAAAGCCTTCCTCTATAAATGGGCTATCCAACATTAAAGGAATTTTTGAATTGGAACCAGTAGTTCCTGAGATTAGCGTGTTCTACCAAACAAACTCTTCAGCTTTATAATATTAGTATAGATAAATAATATTATAAAAACAAAACCAAAATGAAACACCTCGCTTTTACTCATTGATAAACTTATTTTTTTTTTTAAAGATTGTATGTACACCTCTATAAGGCATATTGGCTTTGACAGCAGTACTTGTATGTTTGTAAAAAAATACTGACACCGGACAAAAATTCCGTAACTTTCCCGGAATCAAAGGACATATGGCAAGCCTACGCAGAGGGGTTTTCACACACAACTAAAGGTTGTTTCTGCCATATTTCGTAATAGAATAAAGTTGTTTAATAATTACGTCCAAGATTTCTTCACATGTGAAATTACAAATCAAGTACACAAACAAATATTCAAGCCATTTAAGTGGTGCGCGGTCTGGCAGAGATGATCATATAAACGTAAACACTTCAATGATAAAGTCATACTACTTTGTTCAAGTTAAGGCACAGGTATTCCTGTACACAGTTTTATACGTTTTATGTATAAATACATTTTATGTCTTCATTAACCCCCGATGCAAAAAGGAGGAGTGTTTTAAGTTTCACGTGTTAATCTATGTATCTTGCTGTATCATTATGTAGGTCCTAAATTGATGAACCGATTTTAATTTAGTTTTTGGTTGGAAAGGTGACTTGATCGAGAGTGTTCTTAGCTATAATTCAATGGCTCCTTTATAACGCGTAATATATATTTTTGGTTGTAGGTCGATTCGCAAAAACTGAATTTATTAGTGTGCGAATCGACACCTCTAGAAAAATGTGGTGGCGATTCGCACACATTTTTTTTATACAGTAGCGCATAAAAGTGGTGTATAAAATGACTGGCTTGTTGGCCTAGTGGTTAGTAACCCTGACTGCTATGCTACAGGTCGTGGGTTCGATTCAAACCTGAGTCTGGGTGTTCTTTGTGTCCATCGTTTGTATGTTTGTAAAGTCCCCCGCGACACAGGACTAATTTATAATACGGGAGTTGTCTTTATAAAGAGATAATTAAAACAAAGGAAACAAATAATAATCAACAAAATTATATATTTGTGGAAAATATTCTTAATCAATAATTAGCTCATAATTAAAATTCACACGTGGCTCATATCGCCCTCTTTCCGACGATAGCCGTAATTTATATTCCTTGCTGGCTCTTACAAGGGCTGAGGCCGACATATTCAATTTTTTTTTTACACTACCTGGTTATTTTAATCTATAAATATTGTCCAAATAACACTTATTTTTATTTTAATCGGTTGTTCTTACTAAACTCTATAAATACTCGCAAGAATTACCGCACTATCATGTGTAAGTCATGCGTTAACGGAACACTGAAATAAAAGCAAGCAAGAGCGCGAGTTTTGGTCATTCTAAGCTTTGCAACACTCTTTCATAGCTAACCAAATTAAATAATAAAAAAGAGTTAGATTATCCACCTCCTGGCTCCATCATCAGACATCGTTACCAAGCTCAATCTGTTCTACGTGTCAAAACGAATCATGTGAGCTTACGAATTACATATGCATACAAAGTTTCCGGACTTGAACCGACTAAAACCACACGGTGTTTCGTCACTAGTAAGTCTATTGCAGGGGTCCCGGGATACCCTAGAAGGAAGCTTCCGAGAACCTCTGCAGACTTTGGCCTCCTGATCAGCAGGCGACCACACCGTGCGATAGGGGGGGCCCTACCCCCCTTTAGTTGAGTGAGGCGCGTGCGGAACCCGCCGTCTCAGGCCTGCTTCTGCTGGGGTAACGGTCAGCCCAACCCGTTACCCCCAAGTCAATTTTAAACTACAAAAAGTCAATTGTTATATAGTTAGTCAAAAGTAGTTAAAGCTAATAAAAGCGTGTTAAAAAATTTAAATACTAAACTACACTAAACTAGTCTCTATGGTTTCTCAGGTGATAGCCCCAGAGAGTCGGCCATTGCCTGGTGCTAATCTGTCAAAAGTGACAACTCCTGTCAAAAAAGGCAAATCATAAGTTTTTTAATCTATACCAATGAAGTATTTAGTGTGAAGCTTTCCAGTTGCGCTTCGCCTTAACACAACGTGTTTATACGTTTGCGCCCACGCACATCCTAAACTGCATAACGACTTGTAAGCTCATTGTGTACGTGTGTTTGTGCATGCATTTCTCTGCAACTTCAATGTGTCAGGCATTTTATAGGATAATGTTAAAAATGTAATTTACTTCTTAATCTTGAGATTTTACGACATAGAGCCTCTTACACATATACCGAGTGCAGTTTAAAAGATATTTAAGACCAGCTGACAGTAAAATTCTTGTTATTTCTTATATTTCTCAATGACATTTTGTGCTGCAAAGTTTTTTTTCTTTTGTGGCTATATAAGTTAAAATGAACGTGGAAGTTTCTAACGTAGCTTGACACAGCAGATATCTTTACGAGTTTTTTCATTTAAAAAAAATATAACTCCCGTATTTGGATTGATTCCTGTATCGCTTGGGACTTCACAAACATTGAAACAACGGACACAAGGAACACCCAGACTCGGGACAACCGTTTGGATCACACAAATTTTTATACCATGTGGGTATTGAAACCACAACACTCAGCGCGGTGTAGTATTGTGGCCACCCATGCAGTCTTGGAGCTTGATTCATTCAGCTTTAACAGCAGAAGATCGCTTTGAGACCGTAGTTACCGGCTTGGTGCTTGTTCCTTCTGCTGGTGAGGAAAGTCACCAAAATTCGTCAAAACCGTAATTCCCATGACGATAAGAAAACACTGTGAGGTATTTATCGGCGGTAACGTAATGGTCAATGGATTTTTGAGCGTTTTTATTTCGAAATTCATGCTCAACTTTGCCGATGTAACTATAAACTAACCACATTCGCATTTTTTCCTTTACTTGTGCTGTTAGACCTTGGTTCCCACTAAATTTCATGAGTCTAGGTAATGGAAAATAACCTATAGGTTTTGATTTACCTGCGAAATGTTAAAACATATGGCTTAAATGGTTGTAGCTTCTGATTGCGATTATTTTACAGTTTTAATGGACCACAGAAATAAATGTTTGATGTTAATTCCAATCGTTCCTGAAAAAAAATGTCCTCATAGACAGACAGACGGGCAACAAAGAGATCCTATAAGGGTTCCTTTTCGGATTCGAACGCGTTTCCCTAAACAGTACAAACGTCCAGCTCTTTATCAAGCACCAGTAATTAACAGAGTCATGTGAACTTCATTCACGCCTACTTAACGTTAAACACTCGTGGGAATTGTTTCCTATAGACAACCATGAAAGAGTGATACCTAAATAAGATGTTCACGCTAAAGCACTCGTTGTGGTGTCACTGTTTGTCTTCTTAACCAGCTATTTCCGCGACTCCGTTCGCTTTAAAAGTAGATAAATTAGCTGGGTAAGTAATAAAAACCATGACTATAACCGTTTGAATGAATAAATGATTGACTTTTAGTTACACGTCAATTAGGTTTTAAATTATCACCGACAATGCGTCTGTATCATTATATTTTTTTTTTTAAAAGACAACTCCCGCATTAGGAATTACTCCTGTGTTGCGGGGGACTTTACAAACATAGAAAAAACGGACACAAAGAACACCCAGACTCAGGTGGGAATCGAACCCATGACCTGTAGCATAGTAGTCAGGGTCACTAACCACTAGACCAACAAGCCAGTCTATCAGTAATGTAATACCTAAGCTCTTCATCATTTAATTTACAACCTTTAGAGATAGAAAATTTTATTCAATTTTTTTTTGAAGAGAAGCTTCTTTAGTATCCTTGTGATTTAAAATTCGATGAAAGGAAAAAGCGTCACGATAAAGAAAATTTAGCCTGTGAGAGAATGAGATAGAATACAAGTATCAATGTTTCCTATAATCTTTGTCTTTGCGCCTGCGTACTACCAAGCCTTCATAAATTATATGTATTTTATTATTTATATGTATGTATGTATATATGTACGTACACTTTATATATACTTTATTTAAAGGTTCCAGTTGAAAATCAGCGCCCGATTCTTATCTGGCACCAAACTGAACTGGACACCTATTTTGGTGCTAACGTGAGACACGTTATTGTACCTCCACTGTTCCTTTTAATGTACCTACTTACTGTATTTTAATTCCCGATTTCTGTTTTTTTCTTTTTTTTATATAGATATACTTATAGATATAGATATAGGTATATTAATTGATATAACTTGTATCTCAGCACCAAAATAAACGGATTTTCTTTCTTCTTTCTTTCTTTCATAAAATATGTCAATGTCAACGTGCTGTAAATTTTGTGCATTTGCGTATTTGGTTAAATATTTAACACATCTCTGTTAATTTGACCAATAACTTTTATATAAATTATCTAAAATGAAATTTATTAACATTAGTAAATTATTTGTGTTGTTTTTATATTTTATTTCTCATTCTCTCGTAGGCTACTTTTCTGAAGTTTCACTTCTGCCGTGTGTAAATTGCACACACCACACTTTTTTTTAGTGGTGTAGGCGTTTGTCTTCCAAGTCACCTGATGGAAAGTGATGATGAACACGAAGATGGTACACGCCTATCCAAGAGAAACCTATTCACTCTACACTTGAACGTTCCAAGATTATAATTGTCTGGAAAAATAGTCGCAGGCTAAATCCTATTTATGAATATTTGTCTTGTTTGTCTCTTTTTAGTGTAAGTTTTCGTTTCATGGAATTTCAAATTAAAACGATTTTAAAGAAGTTTCACTACAAAAACCATTTTAATTGAGAACCTCTTCCTATTTGAAGTTGGTTAAAAATTAGATGACGATGATTCGTCCAGGGTGTTTTTATGAAAGAAACACTTCAGTTTTGAGCTGAACAGTCACGACACCCAGTAGATCAGATCAGTCAGTAATTACGGAACCAAAATCGATTAATTAGAAAACTATCATCCTCATCACTTGGATGATTGGCAATCCATTAATATGCGGTTCTCCAGAAACTTTTCCTCGCACAATCAATCTGTGTGTCTGAACAAATTACGTTGGCGATATTTCCGGACCTTCAAATCTTCCAGAAAAGTCTCTCCCACCTCAAAGGCCGGCAACGCACTTATGACTCTAGAGGTGCCAATGGGCGACAGTAGTCACTTACCATCAGGTGACCCATCTGCTCGTTTGTCCCCTATACCTACCACATAAAACTACTTACTTACTTGTATTATTAAACTTTACTGACATATATTCACGCCGCTACCCCCGATGGGGTAGGTAGAGGTGTATTAATAACCCACATTTTGCTATAGTTAGGTCCCATTCATGTATTAGGAGGCAAGCCTGTTGCCAAGTACTGGGCAAAGTAAATAACCATGCAAAATTAAAATAAAATAGTTGGCAAAGTAATACACAATTTCGGACTTGCCCGGAACCATTTAGCAAAGTAACTCAATTAATAATAAATAATTAACCTACTTCAAAAAGGAGGAGGTTCCCAATTCGATTGGTATTTTTTTGTATTAAATTTTACATTTACATTTATATTTGCCCATGGAAGCAAACACCAAGAAGATGTGGCACATGAGATCTTGAGTGTGTCAGAATTAAACGTAGATCCGCACCATTCACGTTATCAAGATTCGCCATGAATTATGAATTATTATAGAAGTCGAAAAAATCTATAATATATCTCTCATGTGGCTAAATTTTACGTAGATCCGCAGCATTTACTTAATCGTCATAGATTCAAGTCATAATAATATAATAAATAGAAAGCAAGAACAACTTAGGGAGAAATAAAAACAAGAGGATGTCACCCAATAATCTCTAGTGTGTCACAATTATGCGTACATGCGCAGGATCTGTTCTATCATGATTAGCTACTTTTACGATATCTGGAGCATCACATCATTATTCCTTATGTGTTAAAAAACATCCATTCGTTTTGTAAATTTATGCGTAAGTTTTCAAAAACCGGTTTCCGTGCAAATTATTTTTCTTTCATTAACTCTCTGTTAATATTCCGTATTATCTTATTTAGTATTAATTAGTATAAAATTAAAGGATATTTCAAAAATAATTAAAAAAAAACAAATCCGACTTTGACGCAAAAAACGACCTTCATACAAAAATCTATTCTGTTCAAATCGGACTCATAAATATGAGATAATTTAAATTTCGTGTTCACCAATAAGAAATTAAATAAATAAATATACATTTTAAATTTATATTTTTATAAAAGTCGGTTACATGATTTAAATATTTTAAAAACTATTATTCAGTAGCGACAAATCCTATATTCATAAACTTAAAACTACCCTATTTTCTATAACAATACTTACATATAAAGTGCAACCCCTATCACAAAATTCCATCACACGACCCACCCTTTACGTAACATATTTGCATTAGATCTTAATTGTGGGGTGCGGAACGACCCCCTGGGATCCACAACTGATATAATTGAGTTATTTTATTACATATAACAACTTATAGTGATAATTTTTGATAAGAAATCAGTCAGCATTTATTTTTTATTAAGATTAGATAAGATTTTGTTCATATAAGATGTTAACCACACTTCAAGACAAGGTCTTATTTCAAATTGAAACAAGTAGGTAACATATGTCGCTATCGAAATAAGCAATTTATTTGTGGACTAAAGTCTGATACGCTTAAATAAACTTTAATACCACGTAGCGAGAGCCGCTATCCGTTGAATGCTATCTCTTTTGCTCTGTGTTTTTAGTAAGCGTGTTGATTAAAATAACGTCATCTTAGTTCGTTTTGAACAAGTTTTTATATGGCAATTATACAGCATTTGAATAAATGGAGACTCCCGCTGCGTAGAAATAAAGTTGAGTATACGTTGACAGGTTTTAGTGAAATTTAGTGGCGCTAAGTAATAGATGCCAGTAACAAATAGACCTTATTACGAAGAATACAAGGTTGATTTCGTATGAAGATATTAAGTCAGGTTTTAGTTTAGTTGAGTGTACAATAGAATCAGCACCAAAATGTTGGTCGCGTAAAAGTTATTTTCCCCCTCTTAAACAGTGCTTTTTTTCTGGCTGAAAAGTAGGTAAAAATTTATGATGATCGTTTATGTATTATCGTTTATATCGTGGAAACATAATGACAGACAGACAGACAAAGAGTTACTTTAACATTTATAATATTAGTATTTAATAATGTGTATAATAAACAACACGTAAGTACCATTTTCTATTTCTTAATGGACTTTAAAACAGGAGGAGGCCCTCTATAATAGGGTATTTGTTTTTGTGCATACTTCAAGCTACTTCGGCAAGTTGAATTAATTTTATGATTATTTTTTTATTGGATAGGTAGATATTTATGGCTCTAGCCACTCTAGAGCTATAAATATCCATCTATCCATATAAATAATCCCATAAAAATAAATTTACTCCAATAGCGGCAAAATAAGCAATATTTAGATGCCTTGAATACGGTTTTATATTTATACCAATTTATATATATGAGGGCGCAGTGCGTGCTACATCAGCTGGTTGAGTCTGAAGATGGTGTCAAATATTTTGATTATGGTTGAATTAGCATTGCAAACTTTTTATATTACGATTGTATCGTAAAGGTCGTTTTTAGGGTTCTGTACCCAAAGGGTAAAACGGGACCCTATTACTAAGACTCCGTTGTCCGCCCAGCACCAGGCTGTATCTCAGGATCCGTAATAGGTAGACAATTGAAATTTTCACAGTATATGTATATCTGTTGCCGCTATTACAACAAATAATAAAAATATATAATATAATAAATATAATAATAATAAATTAAAAATTAAAGGCGGCTCCCCTACTAGAGACGTATTTTTTTTGCTTATAGTATAAAATCTTGTGCGATAGTGCGGAACCGTTCATGCGTGAGTCCGACTCGCTCTTGGCCGGTTTTATATTTTGGAAGGCAGTCTCTGATCTATAGAGAGCTTGCAAAGGACACTTTACCTGTTTACCTCTCATGTAACACTAACACTATGGTACCTGAAGATCTGACTTTTAAAAAGAGTGGCCATGAGTTTCTTTGCCAGTATTCTTCTCTTAAGGCTCTACGCATTTTGGAAACTGGAAGATATAGATCGACACAAGCAGGCAGTAGATTTTGGTGTTTTCACCTAATTTACTTCGACAATCCAGCACATGCTGTGACGTCTGTTTGCGCCGATCTATGATTTTAACTCTAGCTTCAATTTAACGTTCATAAATGTCACTTAGTGTCTTAATTGAATAAATAATTTTGAATTTGAATTGAATTTTGAATTTACTAAACCCATCGGCTCTAAATCTGTATATTTCTATGTACCTAATAATTTAATATTTATTTGTCTATTTAAATTGTGTGTTAATTATTATATGTAACTCAGTTAAATAATCGTATTATTGAATATCGCAAACTCGCCAAAATGGCCGGTCATCAAGACAAAATGGCGGATCAATATAGTATCCCGTTTGGCATACAATATATTTTATATATTTAGTTGGATACAACTTCAAACCTATCTGAAAGTACTTAGATCAATGTAAATATTTAAATCATTATTATTATTATTTACAGTGAGTGAGAAACGAACCCAAGACCTCGTGACCTTACAGTCGTAATATTACTAAATTATAACACAATAATGATGATTATCGAACTAAATTGAGCATATCTTTATGAATAATAAAAACTGAGCGGCGTCAGGGGGTACTCTTGTGTTGATTGACCCATGGTTTTACGACCCCAAGCGAAAAGATTAGGGTACCGATAGGGTGGCCATGAAAATTTGCGGATTTTTTTCCGTTAAATGAAAACTAACGGAACACTTTAGTCTCATTCATATAAACATATTATTTCACTAATTGGTATTTTTTATGCTTACATCGTGCCGGTATATCCGCGAAGTGTTAGATATAGAAGTATTTCACTCCTATATTTTAGTGAATTATTTTTAGTCCTACGCAATAGTTAACTGTTTTTAAAAAATGGTTTATGAACATTACTTTTCACTTTAGTTGTACTGTATGTGTATGTATTGTATATAATATAGTTTATGGTTTATGTATGTATATTTGTTATATATATGTGTATTGGTATTTATAGTAGGTTAATGTAGAACATCTGTATATTTTTAATGTAAATACTCCATCAACTGCCACTGTCTCTCCGAATCATTTTGATTCATCCTAAGGTTGCCTGGAAGAGATTGCATCTAGCAATAAGGCCGCCCTTTGTACATTATATTATTCTTGATATAATTTTATTATGTAAATGTATTGTAAAAATAGTGTACAAATAAAGAGTATTCTATCTATCTATCTGTCTATCTATATTTACTTCTGTCCATCGGGCACATCCCCGGATTTCGAGTTGCTACTGAAAATATCGGCAATGTAATCCAGATCCCTTCAATCTCACACAAACATGAACACCAATTTATGCTACTTTAGGAATAAAACACAGACGCCGTGAACATTTAATAATGCCTATAGACACACCGAATACAGACCATAAATTACATACAGAAAATCAATGTGTAGCTTAGTACACTATGATATGCAACACTACTGAGCGAATTGAGCAAACAAAAATTAACACTACAATCGCTGATTGAAGGAACTACAGTCAGTTAGTGTAGATATCTAACCAAAGTTGATTTTTAAGAGACGACAGCCTGCGATAAGACCGCCATTGTAATACTGGAAAGGTTTATTGCATTCTACCGATAGTAGTAGACGTTTGGTGTGCAATAAACAACATATAAAAGGCAATTTCAATAAAAAAAAATGTGTATATTTTAGTGTTTGTCGTCATGTGTCGATATTCTTAAAAAATCAGAGGAGATTCACATATAAAAGAGTTAGATAACAATATTATAAAAATATAACTTGAGACCCTCCACACCCGGCCGTCTGCTTGCTTCTGCATTACTAAATACATATATATTATACATAAATTACACTCAGACAAAGAACAAATGGTCGTGCTCATCACACAATTATTTGTCCTGGGTGGAAATCGAACCAACGACCACTGGCAGTCAGGATCACTAGCCACTAGACCAACAGGCCTGTCGATAATCTGCTACCTCTTATTTGTTGAGAAACAGGATTGTCCTCAATTTATTTAAATCACAGTCACCCTACAGCACGTGTCCGTTCACTACACTGGCAAAGTGCTACAAACAGCGTCCTTGCATCAGGGCGTTATATAATAAGTAGTTTTGTACACATTCCTTACTATGTGGGGGGTTAGCAGTAATGTCCACCTGTGGACTTCGAGCTCACTGATGTGAATATTTAAATATATTTTATACTAGATAAGTACGCGGCTTCGCTAGTTAATGTAGATTTGGTCAATCAATTCTGTTATACCTCCTTTTTTTTTTTGAAGAATGGTACTCTATGTCGTAGGTAATAAACAAACAAACTCACATTAACATTCATTTTTATGTATTTTTATGATATAGGGGGCAAACGAGCAGATGGGTCACCTGATGGTAAATTACTGCTGCCGGCCATGAGCACTCGCAACTTAAGAGTCACAAGTGCATTACCAGCCTTGAAGGTGGGAGTAGGGGAAGGGGGAATAGGCGGCAAGGAGGTGAGAGATAGAGGAAAGGGTTAGGGCCTCCTGTAACCCTCACTCACTCGGCGAAAAGCAATGCAATCACTCCACTACCGGTTTTCTGTGAGGCCGTGGTATCACTGCGGTCGAGCCGGCCATACGTGCCGAAGCATGGCTCTTGCAGGAACAACATTTATTGTAAATGTAAGGTTGCATAATGTAATATTTATAGAAGTACTGTACCTGAACTGCCTGATGTTTACACGCTAATAACCAGGTTACACTCACTTTTGCAATCTGTACGTTGGTGCTAAAATACCGCAAAACCAAGAATATTAATATCACCATATCATCATGATCTATAGTCTTTAGCATATATCTATAGCACACGATTTGTGGACTAAGGTCCGAGAGACATCGCTTTTGATGGCCGTGAAGCCCGATCCGGGAACGACACACCCTACTACAAGCTTGTCAAGAGAAGTTTGCGGTTGATGATGTTGAGCCGCCTTGATGTCGTCTTGTCAAATAGTGCACTTCGCGACCCTCCGCAACAATTCCTCGCCATTCTGTTCCCTTCCTCTGCAAACATTTCCTGTTATTGGTGGTCAAATCTAAAAGCCGCCAAGTATCTCTTGGCACAATCTTTAAAGCGAAGCAATGGCCCTCTGCAGGTTTATTTACGTACGCACATCACCATATCACACGTTCTGAAAATAGGGGTTTGAGAGACTACTACATAGATAGATAATGAACCCATAGGGATTCTTGTTTCCCTTTTACCTATCTGCCGGATTTTTTTCAGGCAACATTAGATAGAGTACTTCATACTGACATATTGTACGAGCCAAAAAGGGGCCTATACTTAGTTCATAATGAACGCATTCCCTAGAGATTTCTTTGTTCGTCGCCCTATCCTTGCAAGCTTCAATTATTAATTTTATTAAAATGGGTTCGTCGAACTTTGACAATTGAGTTACCGACTTTAAGATGGAGTGGTCTCATGCAAACGGTTTCTGACGTGTAATAGAAAGATTTGGTCATGTTTTACGATAATTATCATAATATAGTAGTCAGTCAGTATGCAACACAGGAAAAAAATCTTCGAAATAATTAGGATCTTACTTTAAAAGCCAAATAAACTGAATTTCATATATTTTTTTTTATTTTTTAACAGTATTTCAGGATGAATACGGATATTTTATTATTTTTTTGGCATCTGTTACCTATAGTTTCTTTTATACCAGTTTTCGTCAGTTCTCAAGTTTCAAAATTATGTGATATTTAATAAAGAAAATTTTCTTTATTAAATATCACAAATTTTCCTATTCTTTTTCAAGAAAGAAAGGACATATATTGATTCAGAACCCTTTTCTTTCTTTTTCTTCTTTTCTTTCTTTCTTTCTATTTGTGCTTTACGTCGTTATCGGGGTCTACTATACGACCCCAAAATATAACCACACCTTGCATAACATGAGCATTGAGCATATGCTAAATAAGATTTCTCATCTCACATTCTCACTCTTTTACGAAGGATACTTATAAACCGTTTCGTAGTTTACATCTTACGTGTAATGTTACTTTTTTTTACAGTCGATATATTTTTTTTAAATATTCAATATGTTGAATTTTTAATAAAAATGTGTCGACTTTTTTACTAGTTTTATTAAGTTTTATTTTGGTAACAATTTTATTTACTACCGACTTCAGAACTGGACCAAATTGAAATGGGACCCCACGGGAAGCACCAGCTTTCAAATAAAAAAAAACCTTCAAAATCGGTTCACCCAGTCGAAAGTTCTGAGGTACCAAACATAAAAAAAAAATACAGTCGAATTGAGAACCTCCTCTTTTTTTTAGTCGGTTAAACATCTGATTTTACATCTAATACCTATTCTGTTATTTCCAAACGTGAATGACCCAAAAGTTCCTCTATCTCAAATGTTTTATCTACGTTTGACCGCAAACACGATATCCCAAAAACACCACATGGTATTTAACATTTTTTATTAATTTTTAAAAACCCGTCGGGATTACGACATGCGAAACAAAAAAAGGATGGGGTAAAAAAAATAACATAACAGCAATAGATGGTATCATATGTCATCCATCAAAGGCGCCTGGGGTACAAACGACCCCTGAAGACCCCAGGTAGCTTGTGGGTTGTTCAGTTTAAGGCCACAATTTCATTATCAGGAATTTTAATTTATTATCCCACTAATATTATAATAAGAAAGTTTGGATGGATGGATGTTTGTGACTCTTTCACGCAAAAACCACTGAACCGATTAAGATGAAACTTGGTATGTAGATAGCCGAAGACCTGGATTAACGCATAGGCTACTTTTTATCGAGATATTCCCATGGGATCGAGACTTATGCGGGTGAAACCGCGTGGCGCAGCTAGTAGATTATAATTACGAGTAAATTGAGTTTACATTTTCTCTATACAAAATCTGAAAATGTACGCTAATAACTGCCTAGCCCTTTAAAGAAAAACAAGCGCATTAATACGACATCCGTGTCACTTAAGATCCTACTAGTAAGATACCAACTAGTTACAAAACGAAGTATGACAAAAATCTCACTAAATCTAAAATATTTCTATCCCTTTCTATCAAAAGGCCTTACAATTGGTGTGACAAAGGGGTCGAAATTCGAGTGGAATGCGATGAATGTCGATAAATCACTTAACAGCTAGGGATGGGCGTTTGTCGATAAATATGTGGAGTTATTTTAAATTCCTTTGTTTAGATATAATGGGTACTCTCTTTGTTTACATGAATCGAATGAAAAAGATGTTTTAAATCAGATTGCAACTTTCCTTTAAGACAAACCATGTTTTTGTTTATGTCATTATTGAATTGAGAATACTTTCTTTTTCCTTTTGAAATTTTGATTACTTAAAGGTTGGTTAATAATAAAAATAATAACTTGACACATCTCACACACGGCCGTCTGATCCCGAACTAGGCAGAGCCTGTACTATGGTAACCAGACTGCTTATAAACATACTTATATATTTCTAAATACATACATATTATAGGTAAAAGTGCCGAGGGGCTCGTGGCTAAGTGGTAACCGAGTATGTTAACACATTACAAAGTTAAGTAATACTAGCCAGGTCAGTCTAGAATGGGTGACCATTCTTAACACATTGAGACCCCTCCGTTCCTTGGAGAGCACGTTAAACCGTCGGTCCCGGGTGCCATACAAATATCTGTGGCATTCGTTACAGGTAGTTTTAGCTCTAAAAAGTCCGACAACCTGGTCTAACTACAGAACTTTGATATCGCTTAGTACTTGTGTTGTGGAGGTCTGAATGCAGTCGCTTCACGTAGAATATTAAAGTTCGGCCGTATCGTAGTTAGACTGAAAGCCGACCCCAACTTAGTTGGGAATTGAGAGTTGGGATGATAGGTAAAAGTGCCATGACAGGTCAGCAAATATATTGGAATATGTTGACCTGTCATCCTACGTAAGTCGTAGGTAAGTATGCAATGATTGTTCAAGTCATACTTGCCAATAAAATAAAATAAAGAATTAAAAACTTACTTAATTATGGTGGTACGAATAACCAGGCCCTCTGTTATAAAGATAATAAGACAAAAGCTTAGCATCTAATGTTCTGTGGGCTTAGAACACCGATATAGGCATATACTAAGATACATTTTAAACCCCCGACGCAAAAAGGAGGGATGTGGATAAGTTTTACGTGTGTATGTGTGTTTGTTTGTTTTCTTTTTTATATTATAGGGGGTAAATGAGCAGACGGGTCTCCTGATGGTAAGGGACAACTCAAGAGTCACAAGTGCGATGAAAAACCGTTCATAACTCCTGAACGGTTCCTGAATGCCAATTTTGATGCAGTTTATTATGTTTGAAAGGTGGTTTGACCAAGAGTGCACAGTCCTTTGGAGATCATCAGCTCTTTAATCTAATACTGGTATTTTAAGTCGTGTATTTAAATTTTAAAAAAAATAAAAAAAGTATATATATATACAACCGATTGCTTACAAACTTGGACGACAAATCAACAGGGCAAAATTGAAGGTTAAGTTCCTGAATAGGGGATATTCCCTCAAAGGGGGCGACTGAGGGCAGATTTTCAAAAAAAAATAAAAAATACAAAATCTACCTGCAGGCCCGGTTTTTTTTCTTTAGACTTGTTTGTGACATACATGTTATACGTAATAACATTGACACTAATGCTAATAGATAAAAAAATGCATACAAGACCTCATTGCAATCGAATGCTCTACCCCCTGTACATACGAGTAGATTGTTGATATTGTATTAATCTTAGATTTTTTTGTTTCTTTAATTAGCCAGTATACTTTGAACTGTTATTGTATAGACTTACATACCATGACAGTTCAACATATACTGGACGCGTGTAGTTTGATGTAGCCGTGTTCGCGTAATGTTAATTTTTTTCTCAAATTGTTGAAAAAGTTGTTTTAGCTTTCTGTGAATTTCCAATTTCACATTCCTCCGTTCCCTAAAATTGCTTAAAAAATCTGGTCCCGCAGCAGGCCCGCAGAGGCAGATTTCGTGTTTTTTTTTTAATTTTTATCTCCAAAAATATAAGTCGCATTAAAAACTTTTTTGTAGAGTAAATTAAAAAAATTAGCTTTCAGTTTACAGTTTCGGAGCTACGAACGAACGAACTCAACCTTCACGAACGGTTCACGAACTTAACCTTCATTTCTGCCCTGTTGATTTGTCGTCCAAGTTTGAAAGCAATCGGTGCATGATTGCGACCTCTATCGTGCCGGTAAAATTGAGGTACATACATATATACATACATACATACAAATATTCATATATATATATATTATTATATATATATACTTTTTAACTGGCGGTTGTTTTGCGGTTTTGGGATCATAACTAGACCTCCCGTGAAGAAATTTTTGGAAAACTTGACAACTGGTACAAATCCAATAGGTAGGCTTTTCTTCGAAAAATCTACCTAAAAGGGTACAAAGAATTTTCTTCACATATGACCCTAAGTATATATATCCGTGTTCTACGGCCCACAGTACAATGCTTAGTTAGGGTCTAGATAGTGATGTGCCAATATGTAACAACATATTATTATAATATCTCTTTTTTTATGGGATAGGGGTAAACGGGCAGACGAGTCAGCTGATGGTAAGTGACTACCGCCGCCCATGGACACATGCAACTCAAGAGTGCGTTGCTGGCCTTTAGGAGAAGGCTGGGAGGAGGGAAAGAACGTGCCTCCAGTAACACAACGCATGCATTGCTTCACTGTAGGTTTTCTGTGAGGCCGTGGTATTACTCCGGTCGAGTCCGCCCATACGTGCCGAAGCATGGCTCTCCCACTTTAACTTTAAGTCAGCATTAACAATATAAAATCTACCTAAATAATCTTAAACCGATCTATCGATGTTTCACAAAGGTCTGCTGAGCCTATTACTTAAATAGCGCAATGTTAACTAACTGCCGACGACTGTGGACGTAGATTGTAATCAAATGATCAAGTTACTGTCATGGGTTGTCAACCTTTTTAACAAATGTACCAACTGTAAGCGAAGTATTAATCCTACTAATATTATAAACGTGAAAGTTTGTGAGGATGTATGGATGTTTGTTACTTTTTCACGCAAAAACTACTGAACCGAATGCGATGAAACTTGGTATGTAGATAACTGGAGACCTGCGTTAATACACAGCCTACTTTTTATCCCGGTGTTCTCACGGCATCGGGACCTACGGAGGTGAAACCGCGGGGAGCAGTTAGTAATATATATAACTGATCGTTTCTCGCAATTGTATCCTCGAATAGGGTCACTGCTCCGTTCCTTAGCGTCGTAGCATGATGTTAAATAGCCTATAACTTTCCTCAAGATTTTTTTTTTCAAACCTAAAACGACTTTAATGCTTAAAATCCTTAGGTTTTTTTTATGAACAGAGTCAATGTTTGACAGTTTATATGATTATTTTGTTTGTTTGTTTCAGGTAATCTCGAAAACAATCCAAATACCTTTTAGTATCTGTGTTCTCACTGGAGTCTTCACTCAAGTCGGAATTGCGAAGTGCCTTTTCCACAGTTTGAACTTAGACTCAGAGATAGATTATAGTCTGGGGTCTAAAATATTAGGACATAGGCCACTTTTTATCCCGGCATATGTAAGAATCCAAGGGATGAAGACGTTTTTAATGGTATAGGGGACAAACGAGCAAACGGGTCACCTGATGGTAAATGACTACCGCCGCCCATGGGCACCTGCAACTCAAGAGTCACAAGTCTTTGTATACATTTTGGAATGCATAACAAATAATTAAATTGAATTAAAAGCGCAACAAAACAACAAACTAAAATTCACATTAAAACTCCACTAAAAGACAAAACTGTTAGTGACCCACGCTTGCCACAGATAACATCAAAGCTTCGTTAGTTCAAAACCATTACTTGGGCGCGCGATCCACATACCATATTAAATTTATACTAGTGAAACAACAAATTTTTAAAGAATTTCATACTGCTATGGTAGCAAACAAAGACTTTAATCGTTTGATGATAACATATTTTATACTCCTATTGTAGCAAAGTAGCACTGATCGCTTGATGATAACACGCACATAATGAAACCGACTTACAGTAGTTCGAGTTTCTGAAACATTGATCAAAAAAAAATACGTAGTCATGGGACTGCGGACACAAGTGAAAACTTAAACGAAACGACGAACTTAAAACGTCACATTAGCAGGTTAGTGACATTAATTAATAAGGAGCTGACAGAACTCAATGTTTAGATTAGCACCCTCTAGTGGATCTATATATGTACTATTAGCGTGACGGTCACGAGTTCAGTGCTTTTTCCCCATATCCAAACTGCACAAACGTGTCTAAAAAAGTTTTCACTTATGCTAACCATGCGGTTAGTTGTGTGCTTGTTTGTTAGTAAGTCGTCCACAAACATACGTACACTCACGCTTGTATCCTTGGCAGAGACGTAAACACTCTGGTCCCGCGCGTAATAAGGCTAATAAAAGAAATTAAATTCGGATAAGTCTGTGGTGACATCCATATACAGCGAATAACATACTTCAATGTCATCTAACGAAGACACTCCGAACTACGGAGTAACTACTAATTCTGCATCGCGCAATAAAAGTTCTCGCGCCGATTAGTATCCCTATATACAACTGCCCAAAATTAGCGGTTTTGGGCCGTGGTCCGCCAGGCATGATCGCCTGGTCGGAGGAGAGGATCCTACGACTAGGCAAGGTAATCATGGAGGAGGAGGGACACGGCAACCGTTCCTCTGCAAGTCCAACAGAGAAATCATTGACGAGTCATCCGAGTCATAAAACGTCTTCATCATCATTTTCTTATTCTTCTCCTATAATGGAGGATCTTTCCTCATCTGGCGGTTCCAATTCGTGCCATTCTTCTTCCTATTCGGGAAGAATAAAGCCAGAGTCCAATAATTTTAAACCCACATTACTCTTCGTTATGTTTTTAATTTACATTACAAAAAACCTCCATTACAAAATCTGTACAAAGGATGTCCGCTTTGAGTTCAGTCTTTCAAAATATTTGATTCGAAAATTAGGTTAATTCTAGTTAATCATTCATGTACAGTCGCGAACAACAGCGCAGTGGTTTAATTATGACGAGTTTTAATGGGAGACATCACGTGTCTTTAATCAGTGTGTCCTACCTGCAATGATTGACGCTGCCGAGACGCGGAGACTCACGGTGAAGTTGGTTCCTAATCTTAATTCACTCAGCGTGCTATCAGAGAGCCATATTTGTTGTGTCTGTGGGGACAAAATTCGTTATGAATTTTCGATCCGACACAAAACCATGGTTATCGACATAGCTCAAAGAATTAGCAAGCTGAAGTTGCAGTATCCTGGCCACATTGCCCATAGAACCCATAACCGCGTGGGTAGACGAGTTCTGGAGTGGAGACCACAGCTAGAAACGTAGTGTAGTTCGATTTGCGAAAATGATGAAACTGGATGAAGAGAGCTGACGATGGAGTTCAGAGGCGTACATTAAGAGAGGCCTAAGTCCAGCAATGGATGATGAAGGCCTGATGATGTTGATGGTGATGGTGATGATCTACGTCTTGCCAGTAGAACTGACTCGTATGCCGTGTTTTTTTTCGTCACAATGTCCCCGGTTGGAACAATGTTCCTTTTGCTAAATATACCTAAATATATTTAATGCATTGAATAAATTGTATCAAAATATAGTAAATATTGTAAAACTCGAAATTAAAATTACGCCATCTGTGAAAGTTGCTCGAACTATGGATAATTAGTATACAACAACATCAAAGTACAGTAGTTGTAGACTATATATTACGCTTCATGAAAATGCTTGAGATTAAGTTTCTCTAATTTCTTCACAAAATTTAATTTTCTAAACGATTTCATTTGACTTTACGTGGGAGAGCCATGCTTCGGTACGTATGAGCCGGCTCGACTCCGCTCGATACCACGGCCTCACAGAAAATATAGGCAATGAAACAATGCTTGCATTGCTTTTTTTGTGAGGTTACCGGAGGCCCTAACCCTTCCTTCTCCCCTATTCCCATCCTTCTCCTCTCCTCCCCTCTAATCCCCCTCTCCCGGCTTCCCGCTCTTCCCCCTATCCCCATCTTTCCCTATTCCCTTGTGTTACAGGTGCCCATGGGCGGCGGTAGTCATTTACCATTAGGTGACCCATCTGCTCGTTTGCCCCCTATACCATAAAAAAAAACACTATGCATACTCTCTTGAAATATTGTTTTTTTTTTTTATATTTACCTAATATACAGTATTCTGTTTTCTTTTTATCTGTGATAAGAGATTTATTATTTTGTATAAATTTTCATAGTAATTACGTTTTCAAATGTAAGTTCCATTTCAGCTCGTAATTCTTAGAAAACTTCACAACAGTCTGGTCTACATGGTACTTGAACAATCCTTATTTATGGAGGCTTGGGTCTTTGAGTTTATTTCGGTGATACTTCTTAAGGCTCGCCATATGAAACGTCGATGAAGTCTAGCTGAAAGAGAAATCGATTTAAAGAAGAAATCGACGTGTAAAAGTGTATGAAATGATCTATTTATCATTAATAAATTAATTTCACGTGAGCAAAGTAGCGGTCATAAGAACGAAAACAAGAAAATGTTTATTTATCGACGCTTGAGATACACTATAAGCTAGTTCTTATTGTAATAAGAACAATGAAACTATGTTTTTGAAGTGAACAGTTCTTTAGGTAAGTTTGTGCACTTTTGGTACGGGGAAAAAGCACTGAACTCGCACCGTCACGCTAATAGTACATATATAGATCCACTATAGGGCGCTAATCTAAATATCGAGTTCTGTCAGCTCCTTATTAATTAATGTCAACCTGCTAATGTAACGTTTTAAGTTCGTCGTTTCGTTTAAGTTTTCACTTCTGTCGGCAGTTCCATGACTGTTTTTTTTTTTTATTTAATTTGCTGTATAACTCTTAATTGGTCTTCATTAATAAATAAATTCCAACAAAAAACTATGACCCGTGATGGGCAACTTTTTTCTTAACAGTTCTGTCCAGTCTCAGAAAGATTTTTCAAATAAGCAAATGTAAAAATATAATTTTTTTGGTAAAATGTTTACCCTGGTATACAAATATGCACATTTCCAAAATAGAGTTGCGATGCTATAAATAAGCATCGGTAACTTCTAGATGTAAATAGTTGAATGGACATTATAAATATTAGAAGTATCTCTTACATTACGCTCCAAACTGTTTTGTGCCTTATTTCTTAGAGAAGAGTGCCGCTTTTTTCTTGATATCCTTTCAAGTAAATTCTGAATATAACTTCACTTATTCTGTGATATAAGAAGGACAGACGTGTAATATTATCCAGACAGTTTTGTTCTCATCTGTACCGTATAGGTACGTGCCGTGTTCAAACAAGTCAACTCATGTTAAGAGATAAGTCTCGGACGGAGACACGGAAAAAATATGTTAAGGAAAGATTTGTGTAGATATGAATACCTACACCTTATCTTTTTGATTTAGTTGCTCAAATTTAAATATTTAAAGCTTTGCTTACGTGAAATTTATTTTTCTATTGCTCAGAAACCGTATTTTTTTCTGGATGATAGGATCTCTGACAACGTGTAACATACATACAAACAAACTCAATTTCACCTTAATAATATTAGTTGTGGTAATTAAGGGCATTTCGCGATGTTTCTAGCTTATGGTATGAAATTCCTTTAATTATTATTATCTTTATATACCTTTAATATTATTTACAACCATCTATACTAATATTAAAAAGCTAAAGAGTATGTTTGATTGCTTGAATAAGCTAATCTCAGGAACTACTGGTTCGAATTGAAAAATTCTTATAGTGTTGGATAGCCCATTTATCGAGAAAGGCTATAGGCTGTTAACATCATGCTACGGCTAATATGAGCAGAGTAGTGACCATAAACGCAGGTGAAACTGCGGGGACGGGTAGTAATTAATATATTGCATACCTGGATCTAAAGTGTGCATTCCTATCAACCTATAAAACAGATTCAAAAATATTACCACTATTCGACGCTAGATGCTAAATTCAACACAGACTTGACTGAAAATAATAAAACAAATATACATAAATTGTTAAGCAATAGGGAAATAACTACAGAAATATATTTTTCAGCTCCCAAAACATTATTAAAAAACAAGATTGCTACAAAATTTTTCTTTTAGCTGTATATCCTACTAATATTATAAACGTGAAAGTTTGTGAGTATGGATGTATGGATGTTTGTTACTCTTTCACGCCAAAACTACTGAACCGATTGCAATGAAACTGATATGTAGATAGCTGGAGACCTGGATTAACACGTAGGTTACTTTTTATCCCGATATTCCCACGGGATCGGGACTTACGCGGGTGAAACCGCGGGGCGCTGCTAGTAAAGCATAAATCTTTACAGAACAGTAAAGAAAGAAAGAAAGAAAGAATAAAGAAATGTATGTATGTATAATACAGTCATCTCTCGTAAGTGGCCTTCAAATGGCACCCGTTTTGACTTGTAACTTTATTGTTGTGTGTAACAGGAACTGTCGTATCCATACCAAGCTTACGTCACGTAAACATGTTCTTGAAATATTATGGTACAAAAAAGAAGCATTTCCGAGCCAATGGCGTTGACTGACGACCGAAGTTGTCAATTCGTATCTAAAAGGGTTGAGTGATCTACTGAAATGTGGTTTGGAAACTCATAGATATAATAATAAAAATACCAGTACATCTTTATATTAAACTAGCCGCTCCCGCGCGGCTTCGCTCGTGGGTTCACATTTATATACTTTGCTCGGAACCCTAATTCTTTTACCATAAATTAAAAATTAAAAAAGCCCCCGACACAAAATAATAACAAAAATGCCTTACATAATTTTGAAACCGCATCGAAATCGGTCCAGCCGTTTGAGAGCTACGATGCCACAGACAGACACACACACTGAGATCGACGTCAACCCCGTATAACACCCCTCTTTTTGCGCCGGGGGTTAAAAATAAAGTTAGCCTAAGTTGATCCTTGTAACACCAGCTATCTGCCAGTGAAATTCCCGTAGAAATCGGTCTACACGAAACAGACAGACAGACAAAAAATGTAAAAACTGCTTTTTTAGCCATGACTATCATGCAAATAAGAAAGAAAAAAAAAGAAAGATAATTTATATATATCTATATAAATATAATAAGTATATGTATAAAAAAAAATACAGAAATCCGAATCGAAAATACAGTAAGTAGGTACATTAAAGGAAACAGTGAATAACTGTATGAGCTTATTTTGTCATTACAAACAGACACTTCAATTATATTTATTTGCTGTTTGTTGATTGGTAAAGACAAAATAATTCGTATGGACACTTCCGGACAAGGTCTTTTTTGTTTGATTGTTTGTTTAAACGCGCAAATCTCTGGAACTTACAGTCGGATTCGAAAAAATCTTTTTGAATATGATAGTCAAAAATGACAACAACAAATTCGCCCCCCCTCTCCTAAAGTTTGTCCCTCTTCCCCTCTCCTGGGCCCATGGGTAGGTCTATAATGTTCGTGTTTAAGTCATCGTTATCTCATAAGAGCTTACTTTGATAGCGATGATCAATCGCTTCCATGTTTGGAGATTGATGAACTGTCCTGTAGATAGCATGTCTTTAAATAATGATTGTTCATACCATTAAAGTGGTAAATAAGTTACTATTTTATGGGCACTCACAATTCTAGTCCTAACTAATAGTTGGCCTGAGGTTGAAATCGGAATTCTTCGAATGTACTTCTCGCTTTGCACCGCGCGGCTTCCATATTATCGGTACATATTTATATATTTTGCGCGGAACCCTATTTTTAAAAGATACAAAACCTGTGCAGTAACAAGAGTCCTCACCGGACACTGCAAACTGAACAAACATATGTTCAACCTAAAATTGGGCGAGAACACAATATGCAGATTCTGTCAAGAGACAGAAGATTCTGCAATCCATATTTTATGCTCTTGTGGCCCACTAATGCAGCACGGAAATATTAACTTAGGGTTGCACATCATGCAACCACAGGAAATACAAACAATCACTGCTCATAGGATCTGGAAGTTTCTCGAAGCCATAAGTCTGAACAGTGAACTGTATTCGATCAGAAATGGTCGAAGTAGCACTAGGCTTAATAATAATAACCCTATTTTTTTCCAAATTAAAGTAGCCTAAATTACTCCTTATAACACCAGCTATTTGCCAGTGAAAGTCGGTCCACCCGTGCCGAAGATTAGCCGGTACAAACAGACAGGCAGACCGTCAGGCAGACAATTTTTTTTATGTAAGTACCGTGTAAACATTTAGATGCATTTATAAATGTAAATTAATATAATAAAGCTGCTTTTCTTGTTTGAATCTTTGTTTGTTTAAACGCGATAATTATCAGGCCTGTGTGACTGGCCTGTTGGTCCAGTGGTTAGTGACCCTGACTGCTATGCCATAGGTCGTGGGTTCGATCCCGAGTCTGGGTATTCTTGTGTGCGTTGTTTGTATGTTTGTAAAGTCCCCCGCGACACAGGAGTAATTCCTAATGCGGGATTTGTCTTAAAAAAAAAAAAGAAAAAAAAAGTGTCAGTCACATTTGAATACTTCTGTTTGCATTGGACAGAGTATTAATTAAGGAAGGTTATGGGCTATGTAACATCACGCTATTGGGTACATTATTACGGAGTAAATTATTCTTGTTTACAAAATTGTCTGACTTCATAAACTCGTCATTCTACGTTCAATGAGTTCTCCTCTGGAATGCACTCCCTCTCGAAATCAGGATGACCACAAACCGTTTTATATTTAAAAAGAAAGTACGTGATCTCCTTCACAATGAGATGGCTGAATTAGTTGGACGCTAGTACACGACTAGACACACGAATGTATGTATTTATATATGTATATGAATGTGATCTGAGTATATTTTATTATATTTATTATGTACTAGCAGCACCCCGCGGTTTCACCCGCGTAAGTCCCGATTCCGTGGGAATATCGGGATAAAAAGTAGCCTATATGTTATTCCAGGTCTCCAGCTATCTACATACCAAGTTTCATCGTAATCGGTTCAGTAGTTTTGGCGTGAAAGAGTAACAAACATGCATACATCCTCACAAACTTTCACGTTTATAATATTAGTAGGAAGTAGTAGTGTGTACTCCTGTTTCTGTACCGTGTAACTTGTATTGCTTTAACAGATTATTATTGGTAATTTCTAATGTGATTTCTGTGCACCTATCTTACAAGATTTCTCCACCACCCCAAGGTTGACTGGTAGAGAATGCCATCGGCATTAAGTGCGCCTTTGTACATATTGTGCATGAAGATTTAAATAAATAAATAAAATTGTTGGGTTTACAGACTTTGGTTGACGAAAAGAAATAGGAGAGCTACCCCTATTACCGTTACTAAGTTCTGGTCACAGAGAGACAAAGAGCAAATTTAGGGAAGTAATTTCACCAATGTTATTAATTAAACATTACATTTACTTCCCGTCACAGTGTCCTTGAGAAATAAGATGAACATAAAATGTTGTATATACATAATGACATACTTTGAAAAAGCCCAAATACACTCTCGAGTGCAATGGTAACCGTCTGCCTGTCAGTCTGTCTGTCTGTTGAGTTTTTGATATAGAGCTAGAGAGTGAGAGAGAACGATGTAGGGAACTTGGTAATTTTTTAAAAAACTAAAATGTTGACTAGCTAACTTCAGGGTGTCGGTTTTTTGTGACGGTGTGCGCGGGCATCGTAAAAATTTACTCTCATTTTTCCCTAACGCGTCAAAAGAAGTATAACTTCAAAAATATAAATTTTCCTGCAGAAAATTCCAAATATTTCAGTATTTTAAACTATTTCAATGTACGAAACTGCAGTTTGTTTGAAATTCCACAGCATCGAGTAACAGATAAATCAATTACCGTATGCAGCACTGTCACAAATTGTCGCGTGAAGGGCTCTAAGTGGATGTAAGTAAGACAGACAGGACACACGCGCCATTCACGTACAATTCACCACAGATTTGAATATTCTGTGCGTATTAGTATTCTCTCGTTTCAGACCATGTACCGAGTTAAAATAATCTAGATTAATGTTACGGTTTGTATAATACACTACGGCCTTCCTCATCTCTTTCTCGAGGTTCTCAATTCGACCGCATATATATATTTCTTTTTTGATGTATGTTCAGCCCTCTCTCCGTCATTTATGAACCGATTTTGATGATTCTTGTTTTGCTAGATAGGGTATACCTCAAGGGTGGTCCCATATCAAGGAAGTCAGGGTCTGATAATGAGATCGTAGCAAAATGGAGAGAAACCCTCGAAAATTGTAGGCACGAATAGTGTTTCTGTTTACTTTTCATTACTTGATCAGGTATTTGCGCTTAGGAATCATCACATCATGAAGCTGAGCTGATGATGGAATTCATACCTTTCCTACCCAATTAGAAGTAAGATATAAAAACTGTGGTTTTAGTGACAGAAACCATTTAACATTCTTTGAAGAAAATACATTTGATAGCGTTTAAAAGTATTTAGTATTAAAAGATGACGCAATCATGTTCAGTTAATTATTAGAGGTGTAAATATTTGTAATAGGGGAATAATTAATTATTATTAGAACAATCGCATTATTTAAAAAAAATGTACTTAGCGATTAATAGTAGGATACTGTTTTAATAACATGAGCGGCATGAATTTGGGTTAGCGAAAAATTAACTAAACTAATGACTAATATTGATTTATAAAAAAAAACACGAGCGGCTAAAAGCGTGATGCGTATTACTAAGTGAACTACTAGAAATACAGAGAGGATGATTTAATATTAAGTTGGAGACGATTTAACATTAGTAGGGTAGGTCAATTGAACAGAAATGGATAGGTTTAGGTTAGGTTAGAACTGTGACTACAACGCACGAGCCGAGCCAGCGAAGCGAGCGTACCGCGGCTGCGGCCGGCGAGTGCAAGAACCGAATTCTATGGCAAACGAAGTACTTGGTCGAACAGTACATAACGTTGTCACTAAAACAAATATTACCTAGGTCTGTCAAATATTAATACGCTTTTCGTTTTCTCTTATATATAACTCAAATTAAAGTTTGTAACTTGCTGTTACTCAATTAGTATTTTCGTAACCCAAATTCATTAATTTGACACTTAAAATTTAAATTTACAGTCACTCGTTTGAATACTACCGTTTATGATATTACTAACGTAGAATTAAAAATAACAGAGCGCTTTTCTCCCGGACCGTACACTTGAGACGATTGTAAGAGGGGCCGATTCTCAGTCAATCAACGTGTACCGCTTGGTTATTGTTTAAAGTTATTGAATGGATCAATCCACAGGTCAACTAACCTGTTCGATGAATCCATACCAACTAAAGATCGCCTGGTGATCAAATTTTGACCTTAATTATTAGTGTTTTAATATTATCTACGTATGAACGGGAATTAACGCGATCACGAAAAGGTATTACATACCTCTGAATTGCCTGACGTTTCGACCAGGTTGCACTGGCCGTGGTCACAGGCTGACTGGCTCAGCGGTGCACGCCCTCCGTCGCCGACATCGTGAGGTAGAAGGTTCTTCATCCACCTCCACTTTTTTGATATTTTTGATATTTTCGTTTCGCCATGTACCGTCACATACTATACTAACAGTGTCCCTATTCTGTAACAGTATTAGTATTAGTGTTTTGAATGTTTTGTCTCCATTTCCTCCATACCTCTACCATACCCTCTCCTCTCTACAGCTACGTATTTTTATACTGCTCCCACCCCACCAAAGCAATCGTTACAAAAGCAGGGTCAGTATACCTGCATCAAGTTGCCAAAACTAAGGTCCCGAGACGCAGGGACCTTTATACGGCAGGTCTTACCTTCAACGCCATGGCGCCGGTACTAATTAAGACTAGTTTCCCGGTACGCCTATCGGTCACAAGGTATCGCCACTCGTGAAACCACACTTACAGCAACCCCGAGTTCGCAACCGGCTCACTGCCTGTTGTCCAGATAGGTACCGGAGCTGTAATGCACGCTCACCGCCCGCATATTTGCAAATGCTCGCTTTAACACCGCTAGGGTCGTCAGAGAAGCCGACTACCAGTTACCAGGTACCGGAGCTGAGTTGTAGGTCTACCCAGGGCTACAGATGTGTGCCCGTATCAATGTGTAGTCACCTTTCTCGTTGCTTAGCTGGCAAGTGCCCAAGCTGCATCGGTCCGACGGGACCTGTGCTCAGGGACGCTCCAAGCCCCGCAGCGGAAAACCAAAACGCCCTTCGCCTTAGACCGGTTCATTACACTGCTCGCTGCGCGCAAAATCGGACGCTCCACCGACACAAACCACCACGAAACCAACTCCAAAACCGGTATCTCAGAGCTGACGCCGTCAAAGAGCTCAGGAACCGGTTACCGTGGTACCTTGATCTAACAGCCGGACCCATAGTTCCGGCTGCGAACCTATCCACTCCTATGGTGCCTAGTAGATATTATTTCATGACCAGTATGACTTGACCTTTCATTGTTAGACTTACCATACTACGACAGGTCAATATTTATACTAGACTGTTTTGACACGTCACACATGGCCGTCTGATCCCAAACTAGGCAGAGCCTGCACTATGGTAACCAGACTGCTGATAAACATACCTCTATATTACTAAATACATACTTGAGGCTTGAGTACTCCACCTGATAGTAACTGAGGTGAAAAGGCTGTCACCACAAAGTAGACATCCTCAGTTTCATCATCTTTTTACCTTTGATATAGATGTGTAGGCCTGAATGCATACATATCATCACTACATATTATAAAACAAAGTTCCCCGCCGCGTCTATCTGTCTGTACGCGATAAACTGAAAAAGTACTAAACTGATTTTCATGCGGTTTTCACCAATAGATAGAGCGATTCATGAGGAAGGTTTAGGTATAATGTTTTAAGCTTTTGTGTCAATTGGTTGAAATATGATGGTTGCTAGTTATAGATAAATTACACCCAGACACAGCGCAAATGATCGTGCTCATCACACCATAATTTGTCTTGGGTGGGAAACCACGACCTCTGGCTAAGCATTCAAGATTATTAACCACTAGATCAATAGACTTGTCATAAAGTGTAAGTTTTATACAATTAAGTATGGGCATTGCTAATAAAAAAAAACCGGGCCCGCAGCAGGCCCGCAGAGGTAGATTTCGTGTTTTTTTAAATTTTTTGAAAATCTGCTCCCCAGTCCCCCATTCACGAACTTAACCTTCATTTTTACCCTGTTGATTTGTCGTCCAAGTTTGAAAGCAATCGGTGCATAATTGCGATCTCTATCGTGCCGGTAAAATTGAGGTAGTACATATCTTAATATATGTAAATCACGTGTCACAATGTTTGTCCTCAATAGACTCCTAAACCACTTAACCGATTATAATAAAATTCGCACACCATGTGCAGTTCGATCCAACTTGAGAGATAGGATAGTTTAAATCTCAAATTATAGTCGCAATTTTAATTTATTACTAATTATTTGTCTGTTATTATTTGACAGTCACAATTATCTGTTAACTCCAAATGATTCTAACAGATTTCGATACCTTTCGACTGGGTTGAGTAAGTAATCAATAGATGGCGCTGCTATGGTAAATCTACGAACGTGTCATATAAGCTACATTTTAACAGCATAATTACCACGTGTTGTTGACGCTATAAAATTAATTAAATTTATTTTGTAGTGAACGAAATACCGTATAGTTCAGCTAATTATTTGTCTGTTATTTGCGATTTAACATCTGATGGACGAGTCATTTTGTACAACAATATGAATTTTTCAATTGAGTACTTTAGTTTTATTTTCAATTTAGCTAATTAGATTTTACCGGAAGGGTTTTATTTCCTTTGTTGCGAGAGAAATAAAATATGGCGGTACGAAGTTCGCCGGGTCAGCTAGTTTTATATATATATCTATATATATATATATAAACTTTGTAACTGGCGGTTGTTTTGGGGTCTAGGGATCATAACTAGACCTCCTGTGAAGATTTTTTTGGAAAACTCGACAACTGGTACAAAGCCAATAGGTAGACTTTTCTTCGAAGTCTACCTAACAGAAAAAGAAATCAGTTTGAAATTTTGTTCACTTACGGATTTCTCCATTCCAAATTATGAATATTTCGTAGAGAAACACTATGCATTTATGTACATTATATACTTTTTCAAAACTCGTTGAATATCTATGGTATTTAATTGTAAATAAATTATCTTTATCATTCACGCCGTTGATAAAAAAAAATGGCGGTTAAATTTTGTGGTAGCCACTTACATTAAAGTCATTCTCGCCTAAGTCGGTCAAGCCCAGCGTCAAAGAACATGATAAACTCATTCACAATAACATACCATAAATCATTTTTTTTTCAACACTAATTAAAAAGGCTGAATGACAAGGTGCCTTCGCTTGTAAAAAAAAACACAATTGAGCTGTCAAACTCTTTTGTCAAAACTTCGCGCCTTAAATTCTTTTGTCAAGAAAATGACGTTGGGTTCTGTATGTTTGAAAATTACTCTTGATATTTTTTGTAAGGTTTATATTGTTTCAGCCGTAATTACGCTTTTTGTAGTCACTAACTAACAATTTAATTAACTAAATAAACTAATCAAAACAAAAGTTTAGTGAATACCTTTTGCATGTTTTTTAAATAATTGTAATACCTTAGTTTCTTACTACTGAGATAAAGGGTGCTGGTACTGGCGTTACTGGAGCCTGTATACACTTACCATATTAAATCATTTACGTTACTATACCTCCCCAAAGGACCTCTAACGACTCTACTTATCAATAGAAGAACGACGTATGGATATGCTATGGTTGACTGTGATTTTTTGATTTTTCTACTCTGTTACTAATTGAAGTCTATCTCTTTGTAACCGACTTTAAAAAACAATGCGATGTTAAATGATAAATTCGCCTGCTATGAAGAGATTTAAAGAATTATTTATTTTTGAAAAGGTTATATCGGCAAATTGATTGCACTAAAACGTAAATAAAAAGCCAACCCCTATAGATGCAAAAAAATAAAAAAAGACAAACTTTTAAAAATGTTTTTTTTTTTACTTTTAATTTATTTTTTATTTTATATATTTAATGTCATCCACGCTCAACGTGTTTGTAAAATTTCAGTAAAATTGGTTAAGGAAACTGTTTTAAAATTTCATAGCAAGATTTGACCATACATTGAAAGTTATATAAAAGCTTTTAAAAAAGGTAATGAAAATTTAGGTAAGTAAGTTTCAGATGTATGGAAGCCATACATACTTAAAATACGTTGCAAAATATTAAAATATACAAAAGTAATCCAAGTCAACAAGGGTTTTGCTTCTTGTCGTAGAGAACCCTGACAGCTCAGCGGGAACCTGTCAAACGTGACGTTTTAATTAAATTCTATAGTTTTTTGTCTATTTATTCGTTGAACGCTGGATTGTGGACAATGTAGGTGACGCCTGGTGAAAGCTACTGTATGTATTGTCAGTTTTGTAGTGTCACGCTGATTTTGGACACAAATACAATGTTTTTATTTGTTGTTTTCTGCAAATTAAAAAGGTGTTTAATGCGGAGAACGGAACGTGAATCTTCGGTGTTCTAAAGTTAAATTATAACGATTATGTACACAATGCCGATATACACTGAGAGCACTGTTCAGTGCTCGTACTGGGGAGAAATTCGTTCCGTTATAGACTGACAGTATACTGCCGCAGTATCGTAGGATAATATATGACGTTATAAAGGTTTTCAAGGTAAGGTGCTCTCAATGCTGTCACACTGTCACTTTTATTATGCGATTTGACAATTAACTTGAATTGACAACTGACAGTATACTGGACCGCGTTCCGTTTTAAACAGTAACCAGTATAGCTAACTATAAAGGAACGGCTTCGCAGTATACTAAACTGACGTCACACCTTACAGTGCTCGCAGTAACATCAGAACACACACAATACTGAACGTTAAAGGTTGTTGTATAAGAGTTAAAAAAAAAACCAAATAAAAAAGCTTTTTTCCGCAGTTTCACATACGTTTATGGTCACTACTCCGCCCCTAAGTGTCGTAGCGTGATGTTACATAGCTTTTAATCTCACTCGATAAATTGTGTATCTATTAAAGTAAAGAGTTGTTGCTGTTCCGAGAAAATGGTTGTTAGTAGTGTTAGTGTTGAGAAATACATAGTACCGACTATAGTAAACGAACGACCTTCAGACTTGTTAACTCATGTGAAATCGAAAAATCAGCTCAAAAATATGAAAAAAAAAAAACATTACCTATCCTTGTGTCTATAGTATATAATTATAGCCTGCCTGTTGCCATACCAATTTTGTTCATTGATGTAGGTATGTATGTGTGTTTTTCAGTGGTTTACAAACCACGGTTATATACTTGTGTAAGCTTCCATCAATGAATAATTATAGAGTAATATTATATTGTTATGCAAAATATTGTGGTTTATACACCTACAGAATCTCTGATGAATCTTTGAATTATGTGCTAAACATAAGTCAGTAAAATAACAAAATTTGTATTCATTCATTGTTAAAAGAGAACAATGCCAACAAACTGCTATGCAGTTTGGTAAATTTATTTTATGTAAATGAATTAATAAATAAATTAAAAAAAAAAAACAAAAATTACATAAACCATTTTTCAAATCTGATCAATACGTCCAGAGATTAGCACGTTTAAACAAACAAACAATCAATACAAAAAAATTTTCAGCTTTATTATATTATAGATAATTAATTATTTATAGTATAAATAAGTATTAATAAGATTATGGCGAACAAATAGTTATTTACTATCTGTTGTAAGCGAGACGGAAACTGTAATTTTTCCGGGGAAAATGAAAAGAGAAAAGTAGCCTATATGCTATGCTAGACTATAATCTATCTCAGTGCCAAATTTCATCCAGATTCGTTTATCCGATTTTGCGTGAAAGAGTAACAAACATTCATCGAACCCACAAATATTCGCCTTTTTAATATTAAAAAGATTATTTATTCCTAGCTGCGCTCCGCGGTTTCACCCACGTAAGTCCCGATCCCGTGGGAATATCGGGATAAAAAGTAGCCTACATGTTAATCCAGGTCACCAGCTATCTACATACCAAGTTTCATCGCAATCCGTTTAGTAGTTTTCGCGTGAAAGAACAACAAATATCCGTACATCCTCACAAACTTTCACGTTTATAATATTAGTAGGATTATACATAAATCGTTCTGCCTTGCACCCAAAGTACACGGTATGAATATTTGTTTTGAGCATTTACTAAATCAGGTCATATGTATGTATAATATTTGTATTTAAAATGCGAAGCGCCTATAATACAAGTCGTAATGATAAAAAACACTACGCTCTCGAGATATGCGCGTTGCTAGGGTTGTCACTTTATAGAAATAATAAATTTTAAAATAGAATGCGGTACAATAAAATTTGTATCTTTTTACATTTCTTTATAAAATATCAATGCATGACGTCACGCCTCAATACTTTCAAATCATCACTTTTAAGGTTGATTTGAAGACATTAAAATAAAAATAGAGGACAAATTATCGTAGTGTGTGTATTTTAGGATATTACATTGCCTGATTCGGTTGAAATAATTTATTTTGAACTAAAGAATCTACCCATTTTCTGGCTTTTCTAGTTAGATAAGAGACATGAGTTCGGAATTATGCTTTCGAGCTCGTGAGGTACCGGGTTCGATCTTTAAAAGTATCAAGGAGTGATGAAACGTGCCCGGTAATCTTAAAGTAACGTGGTAACTATCTGAAATAAATATGGCGACGCGTGGATGTGTATTTAAAACAAAAAAACCGGATAAGTGCAAGTATGACTCGCGCACCGAGGGTTCCGTCAGCAGACAAACTTGTACGAGTATGTAGATGGTATGTCACTCTCGGGAATCGATTCTCGAAGATTTTTTACCCGTTTTCTTCTAAAAGACTTTGCAGTTCTAAAAATACTCTACCTTACATCGATATACGGTAAAGTTATAATACCAAAGACAAGAATACCTTTATAAGGAACATCGTGTGGTTTTATACGCAGTTCGAGTCCGACTTGCCATCTTACAGTTACCCTTGGTGATATGAAAACCCTTGGGGGTTTCCACATGCAAAATCATGGGACTGCCGACAGAAGTGAAAACTTAAATGAAACGACGAACTTAAAACGTCACATTAGCAGGTTGGTGACATTAATTATTAAGGAGCTGACAGAACTCAATGTTTAGATTAGCGCCCTCTAGTGGATCTATATATGTATTATTAGCGTGACGGTCACGAGTTCAGAGCTTTTTTCCAACAGCAAAAGTGCACAAACGTGCCTAAAGAAGGTTTCATTTAAAAAAAAAATCGTGCATTTCTATGTTATCTTGTATTAGACGTAATAAAAATGGTACCTGTTTTATGTTCGAATTCACAAAAGCACAATACTGCTCAACGGTAATCGTTTGGATAATGAACCCCTTTTCATAATATAATAAAAGATGTAATAAAATAAAATAAATAATGATTGTGACAACCCTAATGGCCGGTATGCACTTAATATTATCATTGCGCTCCACTTTAATGGAGCAAGATGCACATGGAAGCTAAATACGTTTACATCTGACCTTTGTGACTTACCCGAGCGTGGAAAAGTTGGGTTATGATTTAAAAATAAAATGCTTTAATTGGCATGACTAACGTAAGATGAATAACTTTTTAAGGTAGGTAACAAAATAGCACCAATTCCTGTGGTGTATGACCAAATCTATAACCCCACTTCTCCCTCCTTAAAGAGTATATTCAGCATTGCTTATTATCTACGGTCTTCTAGAATGTGAAGAATTTTCGACAGTCAGTCGCAATGGAGTCCCAATTCAAGCAGTAATCTGCTGTGCCCTACCTTATTGTAAAACTTGGTACTCTTTGAGACTGCAGGAAAGAAGAATAAAAGTTCACCTAAAAATTGGTTGACACGTTTCTTATACTCTATGTGTACCAAGAGTCGCAGACTACGGTGACCAGCTTACCACCAAACAGTACTTTTGTTTGCTACCTTAATGTTTTACCTAGGGAGAACCATGCTACGGCAGGTAAGGGCCGATTCGACCGGAGTAATACGGCGGCCTTACAGAAAACCGGCGTGAAGCAATGCTGGCATTGTGTTTCGCCGAGTTATGTTACTGGAGGCCTTAATCCCCTCCCCGACTAAGTTGGGCTTAAGGGCCAGCAAGGCACTTTAGACTCTTGAGTTGCAGGTGTTCATGGGCAGCGGTAGTCACTTACCATCAGGTGACCCGTCTGCTCATTTGGACCCTATCTCATAAAAAAAAGAGTGGATCTCACGTCTCAACTAAATGATTAAATGCAATGAATATCACAATGGCACTATATGGTGCCAGTTCTCACTTCAACGGCTGGGAATCGAACCCACTCCCTTTCCGACAATTGTTCTTTTGTCATTCAAGCGTTTCAAGTGTGAATTAAAAACTACATATTTAAAAGCACTCTTCTAATATGTACAGCATGTTTAAGTTTAAATATTTTTGGTATTGATTATTTTTAAATTTATTTAACGTAGGACAAACATAAGTTACGTGGAAATATTTATGCAAGGCACGCAATGGTGGGACTGCCTTCTGTTTAAGAGGCAGCCAAGGTCAGCCAGGGTTCTCGAGGCTTCCTTCCTAGAGTATACCTGAGTCCCTTGCAAGACTGTAATGTTTTAGTTGGATCGATTCCAACATACCTCACCAGTAGCCCCGGTGAGGCGATGACCCGTGGGGGTTTCCACACTATAAAGAAAGGTGATATTATTTCTAGAAGGGCACAGCAAATTGTTGATCAATTTAGTATTAATAATAATATTCTAGGGCACATTACACAGCATTTTTTTGATATACAAACTGACAAAAACGTCACTGTGAGAGTAACACAGTCTAGCAAAAGTCTTATCTGAGATGGAAGTATAGATTCAATTGACCAATTAACAGAGTCGTTTCACAAACAGTTATCGTAAAATATACAAGAAATACAGAAAAATTTAAATTTTTTTTTTTAGTCCCATCGCAAAATGAGAACATCCTGTACCTATATGGCAATGTGTTCAAAATCACTCATATTTAATAAAGTACTTACAGCGTCAACCATGCGTCAGGAAACGTCATAGTTTTTGAGTAATGGCGGTTTATAGGGGGTCATTGTATGTATGTTCACAGAAAATAATCTTTCGGCACAGTTTTTACTTTTACCGACTTTAAAAAGGTTGTAGATTCGACTGAATTCGCCATTTGTGAACCGATTGAATTGTTCTTGTACTCAATGTTGGTCCCATTTAAAGGACAATGACCAAAAGTCGTACCAATATTTCTCACGCGTCAAACTCAAATTATTTTAGTAATTATTTTAAAATTTTTATACAACTATTTGCGTCAGGAATATGGTTTATGAACAAGGGATATAATTTGAAAACAATACAAATAGTTATTTGATTTCTATTTATATTCGCATTGGCATTGAGGTTGCGTTCCTGTCATTCATGATTTATAGTTCCGGTATTTTCATAAGAAAAGTTATTAAAGAAATAGCTAAATAAACATTCTATTTTTTTATCTTAAAGTAAGTATATATGACCATAATATGACCATAATATGACCATATTTCTGAATTTCGTATTAAGCTCAAGTGGCTCCCTATTTGACTTCGCCGAAATGCTCATACTCTTGCTCTTCTTCACAATATTTTGTTTAATCCCTCTACTCCCACCTACCTTAAAGAATATTCGAGTTTTTAAATGACTCACATGGGAGGTTACTGAGGTCATCAGGAAATCAGCTCCTGAAAATACCGTTGCACTCCACCAATTTCCTATATAAATCTTTTATGGTCCACACTGGAATGCATTGCCGGATTTTGTTAGGCGTGCTCAATCGCTAATGACTTTTAAAACACTGGTATTTGATTACAATCTCTCATCATAATAATAATATGTTTAATACTTATAATTTTACTTGCAACTTACAATACATAATATATGCATTATATGTTTAGTTATTATTGATATGTATGTTTGTGTATATGAGTTTAGGTATGTATGTAGGTATATGTATGTATGTTGACTATATAATATGTTAACAAGTTTCTATGTAAGGTAATTATTATGTTTTTTTTTTATTCCATTCTTATAATTTCAATAAAATACTTAGACAATTTGTGCACTAAAGATTGTCTGTAAGAAATCGCAGCCAGCGATAAGGCCGCCGTTTGTATGATTTTTTGTTTTTATTTTAATGTTGTAAATTGTTTTCTGGTGTACAATAAAGAGTATGGTATTGTAAGTATTAACTTTTCTTATTTCATTAATCGATTTCGACGAAAGATAGGTTTTGATTATTAAAAGGAAACGGTTGGTCCTTCGTGTCAGCTGTCAGCGTGGGCATCGAGTGAATAGGCATTGTATTAATATTAAACTGTTTATTTACGTATTAACGTAATTGTTATACACGGAATCCAACATAGTATGTTATTAGCAATAGAATATATTATATGGTAGTTTTTATAAAAAAAAATGGTAGTTTAGGTTATTCTCGATTTTATTAAATTGTGAAAAAACCCGGATTGTATTTGTAAAAAAAAACTATTGTGCGTGTTAGTAAATGTAGTCCATGAAAAACCATGTTTGGTTTTGATGCAACTTAGTTCAGGATTTCATACATTTGTGAACATTGTTATACAGGTATACGAGGTGATGCATTTTTTAAAATAATTATATTAGTTAAATAGTAACTAAGGAGGAAAACTCTACTCACCCTCGGCTTGTAAGCCCTAATATGACACCAGCCGAGGATAAACCTCTACAATTTGTCATAGACAGGAAAATCAAATTGAAATCCCTCAACAAAGATCTGCTTTTAAGATATGGCAGGTCTCCAAAAAGTCATGCTCAAGCTTCTAATTTAAACGAAGTGACATTTCGAAACGTGTTTCGAATCTGCACACTGACTGGCTTGTTGGTATAGTGGTTAGTAATCCTGACTGCTGAGAAAGAGATCGTACTTTCGATTCCCACCCATGTCAAATAATTGTGTGATGAGCATGATCATTTGTTCTGTATCTGGTTGTCATTTATCTATATATATGTATATATTTAGACATATATAAGTATGTTTATCAGCAGTCTGGTTACCATAGTACAGGCTCTGCCTAGTTTGGGATCAGACGGCCGTGTGTGAGATGTGTGGAGTTATTATTTTACAAGTAACATCAGAAATGTTCTAAAGGCTTTAATGTGGAATCTTTTGCTAGCATGAAATGATACGAGGAGGGGCCCGTGCTGCTCCGCAGTATTAAGTTGAATGTTCCCACCTAGCTTCCTTCCAACTCAACCAATTTAAATGGGCATAAACTCAAATGGAAGAGCTTGTTGGAGCGAAAGTTTTTGGACCAATACGAATCGCGTACTTCAATTAGAACCAGGGATCTAGAGAAACTAAGTTAGTATACAATCAATATCAAATAACCACATCCACATCACACAGATGAAATAAAATAAACCAACTTACGGTTAGCATTTTGCGTTTCGTTAACACCTTTTTCGTCTGGCCGTATGCTCCCGCCGAGCGTCTGAACTGTAACGAGCGATGAGGCAAAAAAATGTATATCCGTGTTTTAGAGCCCACCGTACAAGCTATGCTCAGTTCGGGTCCTAGATAGTGTTGTGTTTATACATATTTTTTTTATCACTACATATTATAAAACAGTCCCCCGCCGCGTCTGTCTGTCTGTTCGCGATAAACTCAAAAAATACTGAACGGATTTTCATGTGGTTTCCACCAATAGATAGAGCGATTCATGAGGAAGGTTTCGGTATATAATTGGTTAAGGTTTTGTGTAAATTGGTTGAAATATGATGGACAATTGTTGAAGATGTCTCTGCTACCCGTGCGAAGCCGTGGCAGGTGGCTAGTGTACTATATATTATTCCTCAGCTTATTCGTCATCAATGATTGGACCATGAAAAATAATGACTTAAATGGAGCGGGGCAAGTTCGATCAATTGTCGACTTCGGAATTAAGTTTATGGGGTCAATGCTCGCCTGTGGTACATTGTGTTATTGGTATGAAATAATTACGTTATTGTGGTTCGTTGTGCATTGAATTTTATGGTATTACCATGAATGTAAACATGGTGTATATGACCACACACGGTTTCAAAGGTTATTTGCAGTCTTTGTATGAAAAAAATATAGTTTGGAAAAGACTAAAAGAACACGATTTAATAGCGAATTAAGAAGTTAAAAAACCGGTCTAGTGCGAGTCTAACTCGAAGGTTCCGTAAGCAAACCAACTTGGATGTAAATAGTACGCCTTTTCCGAAAGACAAACTAAACTTTGCAGTTCCAAAAATACTCTCTCATACATCGATATACGACAAAGTCAACTTTTCAACCGCAAAGTATAATTTTGTCATCACAAAAAAGAAATTTTTAATATTACAATAAATTAACGACTGTCGGACTTGTGCTGTCAGACCTTGCTTCTTATCGAATTTCATGATTCTAGGTCAATGGGAAGTACCCTAAGGTTTTGATTTACCTGCGAAATGTTCAAATTTGTTAAAATCTAGGGCTTAATGGCCGTATCTTTTGATTGCGTTGACTTAGAAGCTTGATTTTGTTACAGCTCCCAGAGACTGCAGACATAAGTATTTAGTATTAATTTCAATTTGATGCATCTGCGGGTTCCTGAGAAAAAACAAAGGAACAACAAAGTGATACTATAATGGTTCCTTTTTCTTTTTGAGGATCAGAACCCTAAAAAGTGATGTACTATTTATCTCTCGGCCATGACCAAGACCAATGTTTGGGAGTCGTCAAGACTAATCAAATGAGCCCAAACTTGAGTACTTAGTTTACTAGTAGCTCCTGAAGAGTTAAACTATCTACTTCCCGGCTGCATCATCAGATCAGTTCCAAGAAGCCAAATTATATAGGTTTATTTTCAAGATTTGTTCACATTGTTATGTATGTATATATAGTAACTTAATCTCGATAATATTGACTGGCCTGTTGGTCCAGTGGTTAGTGACTGACTGTTAAGCCAGAGGTCGTGGGGTCGATTCCCACCCAGGACAAATAATTGTGTGCTGAGCACGATAATTTGTTCTGCGTCTGGGTGTAATTTATCTATAATATGTATGCATTTAGAAATATATAAGTATATTTATCAGTAGTCTGGTTACCATAGTTACAGGCTCTGTCTAGTTTGGGATCAGACGGCCGTGTGTCAAAATCAGAATATTTAGAAGTGTCGATAGCCAGTTTACCCGGCGTTTGGATTGAATTGCACTGATCGTGGTCACGAGTGAACTGGTAAGAGCTCAACCACGTATCTATGAGCTGCGAGTTTCGGCAACTGCGAGTAGTTTCTTTCTTATTTTCATTAGAGGCCATCCATAATTTACGTCACATGAATTTCATGGTCCTTGTCACAGGTGTCACAAATGTGACCATTTGTGGAACCTCCTCTCCTTAGTGTGACGTCACATATTTTGCAATTTTACAGCCAGAACTGAAATGAGCAGTTCTAACTCTTTTTTAGTAAAATTGTTTTAGCGTATGTAGTCTTTTGTTTACAGGTAATATTTTGTGTTTAATACTTTAGGTTTTGACCTATATTACTGCCACTTCCCTTTAATCAACTTCGCTCATGGGTAAGACAACGGACTCGTGAAGCGCACAACGGCCGTTGGGCCGTCACACCGGGCTGTAGGCAGTCTAAACTGGTACTGACGGAGGTCTCACCACGTTTAACTTGCAGACTGCTCAGTCTTAACCGACTCGACATCAGAATAGTTGTAGGGACTATTACGGGCCACTTAGCCCTAAACCGGCACCTATTCACCATCGGTGCGACAGACAGTCCTCTATGCAGAGGATGTCTCGACGCGGAGGAAACGGCCGCCCACGTTATCCGAGTGCGAGGGAGTGGCCACACAACGGGCAAACATCCTCGCAGGTGCGAGATCGCTCCTAGAAGCCTGCGAACGCCCCAGGAGGCTTCTGTGCTTCTGGAAGGAGCTAGGCTGGCTCAACTAGTCAGCTTATCTGAACGCATAATGGACCATCTATGAGTCTAAATGCGGAAACAGAGCCCTACACCAATACCAATTTAGGTTTTGACATGTGACGTCACGAAGCTTATGACCCTCCCCCACCCCTTGTCACACAATGTCACAATTCGTTGTCCCCTCCATAAGGTGCGACGTAATTTATGGATGGCCCCTTATCACTATCGATACTACGATACACTAGACCTAACGTCCTTCAGCCGCAAAAAGTTTGCTGGCACTTTCTGCGGCTGATTATTAGCCTGCCTAAAAATTATTTAAAACTAGTGTCTTCTTCCACAGATTCAACGATGACCTAACAACATTCGACAATTATCAATCCCGCGGTCTGCCGCGATGTATACGCTTCGTGTGATACTCGCGTGCGGTCTGCTGCTGTTCGCGGCGCACGTGACGCGAGGCGCCAGCTGCCCGTGGGCGTGTAGCTGCAGAGCGTCGGCGGCTGATTGTGCGCACAGAGGATTGCTGCATATTCCGAAGAGATTGCCTACTGATTCTCATCGGCTGTGAGTATTTTATCAATGACTGTAAAGTAATTTTTATTTTATAGCATGAAATAAAATTATTGGAACAAAGTTCCTTATCGCACGTTAGACTTCAGACGCTCGGCGGCTGGGTGGCTAGCCGGAAAAAAAGTGTTAGCACAACGAAAAATGCTGACCGGAAGATAATTTCTTGTTTCTTGTTTACTAATTATCCGTATATTAAATACGGCAACTTTCACAGATATAGATTTAAAATCTTTAATTATGCACGTTCCACCTACTTTTATGAGAAACGGAGTTAAAAATACCTGAAAATTCAAACGGTCATAACTTGTAACTGCACGCTAGAGTCATGCCCTTCCAGTTATTTAAGTAAGTTTTTCAAATACACCCTGTATATGCATATATGCATCTCACTTACATAAATGATAACCCGCGCGTGTAGCAGTGAAGTAGCAAGTGTTATTTCCACGCAAATCGACCAAAATATAAAGAAACTATTCATAATTTTTTATGAATAGTTCACCTTATTCATTCACCCTCCAAAATATTTTGCCATAGAACTTTTATCCTCGAGCTACTGTTTACAAAAACATCTATAAAATAAACTAACACCGTTTACCAAAACATTTTTATATCTATACATTCGCTCCAAAACTATGGTTTTCTATCGCAATTTTCCATTGACACCCTATTGCTTATTTTATGGGGGTAAAAAAACCCATAGCAATACACCGTAATATTATAAAAATGGTGCCTTTCTGCTCTCTCCTTGGGGAATAAACCCCATAAAAGTGTGCATAGACTTATGCTTCTATAGACTCGTTCAAGTTTTATAATAATAATAATATATAATAAAATCTTTATTTCGGAACAGGTAACACAGGTTTACAAATAAGTGGGTTCGATAATGACTGCAGTAGTTACAAACTGTGGCACAATCGGGTGTATGTTTACTAGTTTAATGCATTTTTTTTTTATGAAATAATATGACTATAAATAATAAATTAAACCAAAGAAAAAGTGCTTGAGTAAGCTTGAGAGTGATTGTGTTGTGTGTGTGTGTGTGTGTGTGTGTGTGTGTGTGTGTGTGTTTGTGTGTGTGTGTGTATGTGTGTGTGTGCAAATAACATTTGTTCTTTATCAGGTCGAAGTGAGAAAATACTCGGTTTCACTGTACGTAAGACAATGTAACCATTTAGTGACACGTAATTTACATTTGGACAGTGGATCGGGATAAATATTTAGAATTTTATTTACTTTGTTGTAAAATGAAGGAGCAAAGTAGTGAAAGTGTCGTTTCGCCAACTCAGACTTACACAACTCGACTGTTCAAACTTTATAGATTCTTCTTCTATTGGTAATGGGTTGATTAGGGAGCTCCATGTGCTTACGTATGATTACAGTTAATAGATACAATTTTCTTACTGTAAGCATTTCCAGCTCGTCATATAACTGAGAAGTAGGGAACCAAATCGGCTTAAAATACATAACCTTTAAAACGCCTCGGTGTGCTCTTTCGAGGGCCAGAAATTTGGTTTTGCCAGCACAACCCCATAAAGAATATTATGTCTGCGACCGCCTTTAGAACAGAACTATTTTTGTCATGTTTTTTTTTTATGGTATAGGGGGCAAACGAGCAGACGGGTCATCTGATGGCAAATGACTACCGTTGCCCATTGGCACCTGTAACTCAAGAGTCACAAGTGCGTTGCCGCCCTTTGAGGTACGAATAGGGAAAGAGGGGGGAAGAGCGGGAAGACGGGAGAGGGGGATTACAAGGAGGAGAGGGGTAGAGGAGTAGGACGGGAATAGGGGAGAGGGAAGGGTTAGGGCCTCCGGTAACCTCACTCACTCGGCGAAAAGCAATGCAACCATTGTTTCACTACCGGTTTTCTGTGAGGCCGTGTTATCGAGCGGAGTCGAGCCGGCCCATACGTGCCGAAGCATGGCTCTCCCACGTTTACCATGTTTTTAAGAAATTGAAATTATATAATACTAGCTGATCCGACAGACGGGACGGGAGGTTACATTAGAAAAGATAATATGGTCGTTAAGTTTTCTTAAATTTTCTAATTTACCGATTTTTTCTTTTATAAGAACCTTCTCCTGACAATAAAATACACGCGTGATGCCGTGACCAAGGGAAATAGGGATGATTCGTTTATATATATATAGATTTGCGTAAATATGTTATCGTCACACCAAAAACTCTTATTTATTTTAATTAAAGTAGGGACAAACTATGATAGATCTTAAAACAGTTCACTATTTAATGTAAATGAGTTAATAGGCATTATTATGTCTAGACTGACCTGACATTGGTGGGGTGTTAAAAAGATTAGGCATGGAATATAAGTTGATAACGATCACTTGAGTGTTGATGGAGGAACGAAGAACATAGAAGTTACTGTGATGAGATTGTTGCTCACATATATTAACATTACATACCTGTAACTTGAACTAACAACAGCCGGGAAGTCCGGGCATGGAATCTCTCAGATATCAGCATTTTGTACCGATTTAATTGATCCTTAACGTTATAATTTAACCAAGTTTCTTAATATATTTACATATTTTTCCAATAAAATTTTTCCGTAATATCGTAAAGTGTTAATCAAAATCGGTTTAGTAGTTTTTGCGTGAAAAAGTAACAAAAACCCTAACAACGTTTATAATTAAAAACACAGTTTGAATTTAACTAAGCAAACACAAATGACAATAAAAATGGTATTGTGCTTTCTAAAATTAATTTGTAAACATTTGAAATAATTGCTAAACATGAAAGTTGAAGATTATTAAGTAAGTAACCCATAATTTCGCTTGAGTGGTTTTTTTTGTGAAATCTATTCCACGGGAACCGTGCATTTTTCCTGTATAAAAAATAGCTTTTGTGTTATTTCAGACTATAATCTATCTCTATCTCAAATTTCATCCAGATCCGTTCAGTCGTTTTTGCGTGAAAGAGTTACAAACATCCATTGATCCATTTATCCTCACAAACTTTCGCCTTCATAATAATACTAGCAACCCGCCTCGGCTTCGCACGTGTAGCAGAGACATCTTCAACAATCACCAATATATTTCAATAAATTTACACGAAATCTTAACAAATTATAAACTTATACCTTCCTCATGAACCACTCTGTCTATTAGTCAACACTGCATGAAAATCCGTTCATTGGTTTTTCAGTTTATCGCGAACAGACAGACAGACAGACGTGGCGGGAGACTTTGTTTTATAATAATATGTAGTGAAGATTATCATTAATACATATTTCATGATACTATAATAAAATCGTTAAACTTTTTATCTGCTGTAGCTTCTTGTAATCTGGGTAGTTATGCTTTTTTTTTATTTTTAAATAACATTTTAATATTACAACATCAACATCCCAATTGATTTATACGAACTTGTCTGTACGCTTCGTAAGACTATGTACACTCCGTAGGGTAACGATTACCTTACACTGAAAGTACAGACAAAAGGTCAAGTGTTGGAATATTACAAACATCTTAGCACTCAAGAGGGGATTAAAGACAGAGATAGAAGAGGTATCTTGCTCCTTTTGTCTCTCAGTAGCCATATGATGTAATATGTAGCAGATTTGTTACTAATTAAAGAGGTATTGAGTTCCTAAATAAAAAAAAACGGACTTGAGAAGTTCACCCTGCAAAAGCTCAAAATATAGTTGTGCTGTATTTATTAATTTATTAAAACTTTTTGCACATCAGTAAGTCTCTGCCAGTCAACCTTTGGGTGATTCAGAGAAAAGAAGAAGTAGGTGCAATTAAAAATCTTGTAAAAAAAATACAAAAGAAAAAAAAAGAATGTGACTACATACGAAATTCGATACGAATATACACACAAATTAAACACAAATACTCATAACTTTAGTGTACCATATATTATACATATACACACATACACAGATACATACACAAATACAAACATAGTTATAGAATACATATACTATTATTGGATACATATAACGACATTACTGGTTCGAACTATTGACGAGTTGATTCTGCCAATTCCTTGACTAAGAGCTCCTTAACTTTTACCTTAGAAGTATAAGGATTTATATATATCCTAGAAGTAGTAAAAAAGGAGGGAGAGCACAGTATACTACTCCAATTAGAACTTACCGACAATACCAGTAGAAGAGAAAGTTGTTTGGTGCTACGTAGTGCTGTTTCTCTTTCTAGTATTCCTAAGTAGAGATTACCAAAGTTCCAAGTGAATATTAGAAACAGTTTCAAACGCACAAGTGACTTCATTAATGTAGCACAATGTATGTGCTTACCGCTTAACATTCAGTGGGTTACATGTCACACAAAAAAACCAGTGTCACTATCGATATTTGGATATGTTCAATTTCAATCCCACTAATATTATAAATGTGAAAGTTTGGATGGATGGATGTTTTTTAGTCTTTCACTGCAAAACTACTGAACCGATTGCGATGAAACTTTGTATGTAGATAGCTGGAAACCTGGATTAACATATAGGCTTTTTATCCCGATATTCATACTGGATCGTGACTTACGCGGGTGAAACCACGTGGCGCTACTAGTAGATTATAATTACGAGTAAATTGAGTATCTATCCAAACTAATATTATAAAGAGGAAACATTTAGGTGTATGTTTATAATGTTTTCACACAAAAACTACTGGTTTGATTGCGATTAAACTTGGTATGTAGATAGCTGGAGACCTGGATTTTTAACATATAGGCTTTTTATCCCGATATTCATACTGGGTCGTGACTTACGCAGGTAAAACCGCGTGGCGCTGCTTATAATATAAAAAGTGCTTTACCAATCGTTTTAAAGGATCCTGACACCACATTCATCAAATCTTTCATACACGCTCGCTCTGTTACAGTTACAGTAATGTTAAATGTATGTGATATAATAAAAAAAACCTTATTGGCCTATTTTGTAGTCCACTACTGGACATAGATCTCGCCCAATGTGTGGTCCTCCACCTTCTGCATCCAGTCTATCCCAACTACCTTCTTCAGGTCGTCCGTCTATCAGGCTGGGGTCGTTCTACTTTACTTTACTCTAAGACCCGTTTGCTCCAACGTTTATCGGTCTTACAGCCCACGTGGCCAGCTCATTGCCACTTTAGAATGCTTATTCTGTGAGCTATGTCGGTAACTTTAGTTCTTTGTCGGATGACCTCATTACGAATTTTATCCTTCAAAGAGACTCCAAGCACATCTCGCTTCATTTATGCCGCGTTCAAATAAACAAGAAACGATTCGTTTTGCTTACGGACGGTAGAATTTCGTTGAATTTTCAACGAAAATTTTACCGTCCGTAAGCAAAACGAATCGTTTTTTGTTTATTGGAACGCGGCATTAGTGTCCACGTCTCGGCACTGTAGTCATAGTCATAACAGGTAGGACTCACTGATCGAAGACCTTCGTTTGGAGGCCAAAACATAGCGAACTACTAACACCTGTAAAAATAGAGTGTATTATTTGCAAAATCACTTTTGTACTCGAGTGTACACAAGGGCTGGTTCATATTAGCGTCATATTGTGCTGACACGTGTGTGCAGCCAATATGTCTTCATGATAGTATAAGCAAGTGATATTGGGAACCACAAATATGTATTTATTTAAAAACATTTTCATCAGTTTATTCATTGAAACTAATATGATATAATGTTGGGTATTAAATAAACAAAAAATCCTATTAACACAATAAACGTGAAAGTTTGTGAGGATGTATGGATGTTTGTTACTCTTTCACGCAAAGACTACTGACCCGATTGCGATGAAACTTGGTATGTAGATAGCTGGACACATGGATTAACACATAGGCTACTTTTTATCCCGATATTCTAACGGCATCGTGACTTAGGCGGATGAAACCGCGGGGTGCAGCTAGAACCACACACCTCACACACGGCCGTCTGATCCCAAAGTAAGCAGAGTCTGTACTATGGTAACCAGACAGCTGATAAACATACTTATATATTACAAAATACATACATATTTAGGCAAATTACACCTAAAACCACTCGTGGGAGAGCCATGCTTCGACACGTATGGGCCGGCTCGACCGGAGTGATACCACGGCCTCACAGAAAACCGGCAGTGAAGCAATGATTGCATTGCTTTTCGAACAGAACAATAGGCGGTAGTGCATTCGATTACCAGGTCGGGGGTCGCGACTTTGATTCCCGATCTGTCCAAGAATATTTTAATACTAGTTACCCGTTGATTTCAGGAGCCCTAGTGGCCTCTCCAATCACAGGGTGGACATTCGGGTACGCGACCTCGGACTCTTCAACCTACTGCAGTCTCAGTCCCATCTTCCCATCAGAGACTTGCGGTATCCCTTACCTTAGTTCCCGGCTGTAGACAATCCAAACTGGTGCCGACGAAGGTCTCACCATGTTTGACTTGCAGGCTGCTCAGTCTTAATCGACTTGACATCAGAATAGTGGTAGGAACTATTACGGGCCATCTGGCCCTAAATCGACAACTATTCACCATAAATGTGACAAACAGTCCTCTATGCAGAGGCTGTCTCAACGCGGAGGAAACGGCTGCCAACGTTGTCCTGGAGTGCGAGGGAGTTGCCACACAACGGGCAAGTAGAAACCTGTGAATGCCCCAGGAGGCTTCTGCGCTTCTAGAAGGAGCTAGGCTGGCTCAACTAGTCAGCCTACCTGAACGCATAATGGACTGCTTATGAGTCTAAATGCGGAAACAGAGCCCTATACCATTACCAATACCAATACCCTAGTTCCCTCGCCCTATTTGTTTTCCTTACCCCAATGTACCTTCTACCTTTGTCCCGTCTGAAAAGGACTACATTCCCAAGGAGGGTTGGCGTCAGGCAGGCCACAGAAACCAGCCAAAACCCTTTGCAATGTTACACATGGCGCCTACTCCCAATAAAATTGGGAAAAGAGAAAAAAGATGATCATGACGAACATGTGAGTATGTACATCCGTGTTCTAGAGCCCACAGTACAAGCTGTGCTTAGTTTGGGGTCTAGATAGCTCTGTGTAATACATCACAGAGTAGCAAGTCCCAAATACACACATTAAATCAAAAAACTTATATTTTTAGTGTTCCGTACCGGAAGGGTAACGAACGGGGCCCTATTACTAAGCCTCCGCTGTCCGGCTGTCTGTCTGTCAGCGGGCTGTATCTCATGATCTGTAATAGGTAGACAGTTGAAATTTTCATAGAATGTGTATTTCTGTTGTCGCTATAACAAAAAATAATAAAAAAAAATAATTAAGAAACCCTACTAGAAACGTGTCACCCTACAAGAAACGTGTTACCCTACTAGAAACGTGTTACCCTACTAGAAACGTGTTACTCTACTAGAAATGTGTCACCCTACTAGAGACGTGTTACCCTACTAGTAACGTGTTTTTTTTTTTGCTTTTTTTGCTCAATCTTAATGATGGCAATGGTGCGGAATCCTCCATGCGCGTGTCCGACTCGCACTTGGCCGGTTTTTTTCTACACATTAAATGATGTCAAAGAAATTTTAAGAGAAAACGACCCATGACCCGCTTGTTACCGCTGTAAACTCCAACCTAATCAGTGTTCCCCTTAACTCATAAACAATGAAATCGCGGGAAAACCCGCGGGCCATACAATAACGCCCCTTTTTCTTCCGAATGCCGAATAAAATATACATATTCATTAAGAATACTTTTCGTAAATTACACAAAGGACACACAGAGGGCGCCACAACAGCTACCGGTACAGTTAAAAGGAAAAATTTACAATTCCGGTTTCATTCGGTGCCTATGCAAATTAGTTTTGTATATACCTTATTTGATAAAGAAAGAAAGGAGCTTTGTTGATTTCTTTTGTCATATGGAGCAAACGAGCAGACTGGTCACCTGATGGCAAGTGACTACCACTTGTAACTCAATAGTCACAATTGCGTTGCCGGCCTTTAAGGTAGTAAGGAGTAGGAGTAGAGGAAGGGGTAGGTGAGTTGAGTCTCCGGTAACCTCACTAACTCGGCGAAATACAACGCAAGCATTGCTTCAAGCCGGTTTTTGTTAGGCCGTGGTATCACTCCGGTCGAGCCAGCCCATGGTATTTGTATTGGGCTCTGTTTCAGCATTTAGACTCATAGGCAGATAAGGCTGACTAGTTGAGCATGCCTAGCTCCTTCCAGAAGCACAGAAGCCTCCTGGGGCGTTCGCAGACTTCTAGGAGCGACCTCGCACCCGCGAGGATACTTGCCCATTGTGCGGTCTCTCCCTCGCACTCCAGGATGTTGCAAGTCTCTCCCACAGGTAGATTTATATCGGAAATACTAATCTTTAAAATGAGCCTGTGTTATTATTTTTATATTTACTAGAGATCGCTTGGTGTTAGATGTGTAACTCGGAAATTAATCGCGATAATATTTATAAGGAAGAATACCTTTTTTGATTACCCGACGTTTCGATCAAATTGCACCGATCTTGGGGCGTGAGGCCGCCCGTGAGGTGGCCTCACGAGTTACACACACGAGTTATAAAAGTCGCGAAAAACTTAAAAATAATGATCGCTTGGTGGTCGGTTAAGTTTGAACTATCATTGTATAGATATTCCGTAACGTGAGAGGTCAGCATTAATTTTTTTTTTTTTTTTTTTTTATTTAACTCACAATAGTAACTTAGATCTAAGATTTACAGTTTATACTCGCCAAACGCAATTGTTTAACGGCGAGACGCGCTCGTTAATTTGTTAAAAAAAATAACCTATGCTACACTGTACATATTCACACAAAGCAATTTTACAAATAAGATATAACAGCTTATGGTATATGACTATAAACATTATTACTATCTACATATTTAAGATGACTCTTAATGTTAACTTTAAACTTTATTTTATATTATATTAGCCATAACCCAGTGGTTTAATTAACCTCCAACAGTACATCCTTCAATGTTTTCTTTAATTTACTGGTACTTATTTTAGGACTTTGTCTTAATATTTCTATTTTGTTGAATACCTCAGGTACCATGTACTTATTAGTTCGTTCCCCATAATAATTTGTCACTTTTGGTTTGTTAAGTTTTTTATCCCTAACCCTTCTAGTGTTATACTTATTTTCAACAGCATATTTGTATATTGATAGTATATTGATCAGTATAGTAATATTCTAGGCCTATTAAGTACTCCACTTTCTCCTCTATTGGTAATATTTTACATATAGGAAATAACTTAACATAATCCTTTTCACACTCATTTTTAACTTTCTTACTTACTAAATACTTTATTAGTCTTACTTGTAAGTCTTTAATGTCTTTTAAGTAGCTGATAAAAGTTCGCCCGTACACAATTAGTCCATAGTTGATCAAGGAATCTGCAAGGGCAAAGTATACCATTCTCATGGTATCTGTATTCAGCACTTTGTTTAGCTGATAGAACTTGCCTAATACGGATCTTAACTTACTACAGACATCAGATACATGCATTGCAAAATTAAAATTTTTGTCAATTCTTAGGCCTAAATGGGCCTCTATAGGTTTTGGGGCCCTTTTCACAAAAAAAAAGACAATTTATAACTAATATTGATTAAAAATTCTAACTTCTTTTACATATAGACCTCACAGAAGACCGGCAGTGAAACAATACTTGCTTTTCGCCGACTGAGTGAGGTTACGGGAGGCCCTAACCCTCCCCCCCCCCTCTTTTCCTACTCGCCTTCTTCTACTTCACCTTAAAGGCCGACAACGCCCTTGTGACTCTTGACTTGCAGGTGCCCATGGGCGGCGGTAGTCATTTACCATCAGGTGACCCGTCTGCTCGTTTGCCCCCTATACACACACACACTGCACTTGCACACTCAATCTGTTGGAGTCGTCAAAACAAATCATATAAGCCTAAACTCGAGGGGTTTAGCCACTAGTCTAGTAGCCACTGAAGAGTTCCACTATCCACCTCCTGACCTCCTCGCTCCATCATCAGATCAGTTCCAAGATGCCAAATTATACTATTATCATCCACACTACATATACATACAAAGTGTCATGCCGATACCACAATAATTAGAAGTAGGTTTATATTTTCTTCCAAGATTTGTTTACATAGCTAGTTATAAGTGAAGTTAATGAAAGGTTGTATAAATGGGATAGACATCATATTATGTATAATTATATAACAAGAAAAAACCGGCCAAGTGCGAGTCGGACTCGCGCACGAAGGGTTCCGTAGCATTATCTATACAACATTAGACACTCTGTGAAAATTTCAAGCGTCTAACTGTAATATCGAGCAAAAAACGCCCACTTAAATATATACTTTATTCTGTTTTTAGTATTTGTTGTTACAGCAGCAACAGAAATACATCATCTGTGAAAATTTCAACTGTCTAGCTATCAGGGTTCATGAGACACAGCCTGGTGACAGACGGACAGTGGAGTCTTAGTAATAGGGTCCCGCTTTTACCCTTTGGGTACGGAACCCTAAAAATGTTTAGTAACACAAGATTTTCTTAGTACGGTACGATGTCGATAAATATATTATTCTTTATTATCATAATTTAGCGTATAAATTACATTTTTAAGTATATATAAAAAATATTTAGTCACTACATATTATAAAAAAAAGTCCACCGCCTCGTCTGTCTCTCTGTCTATCTGTTCGTGATTTTCACAAATAGACAGAGTGATTCATGAGGAAGGTGTATAATTTGTTAAGATTTTGTTTAAATTGATTAAAATATGATGATGATTGTTGAAGATGTCTCTGTTACCCGTGCGCAGCCGGGGCGGGTTGCTAGTTTAAAATATAAAAATAGTGTCCCACGGGTATTAGGTACAGGGACGAAGCTACCGGTGGTTAGGGTTCCAGTGACAATAACTTCCTCACAATACGGGGGTCACACTGAAAGTTTTTAGAAAATAAAAAACGGTATGATGTAGTCTCCGTTCCTTTCTAAGCACCGTCGCATGCGATGGAGCCATTGACTGAAGCAACGAGCCCACTCTGCTTTATTGATCTCTTCCACGCCTTTTTCAAGCCAGCCACGGCATCCTCAGGGCTCATAAAACGAATTCCTCTAAGTTTATCTTTGGAAATAAAGTTGCCAGGTCGGGACTGTAAGTGAGTCATCCTCACTAGCTCCACACCTTCGATAGACAAACATTTGATAGTCAGTCTGGTGGAGTGAGCTGGAGCGCTGTCGTGGTGGAGGAGGATACTGCTACTTGAGCGCTGCTGTATAAAATTTTCAGAGACAACTGGTAGAAAATGCACATTATTTTCAGTAGTCGTCGTAGAAGGACGTCCTTCTCGAGAATCATCAGTTAGTTTGCTTTGACCACCTTTAAACTCATTAAACAAATTGTAAACAGTGTCACGAGATAGGGCTTCGTAATGAAATGCCAATCGAAGTCTATGTAACGAAAATCGTAATAAATCATTGAGCGAAAATTTCTCTAGTCAAACCCATTTCGATGCACGACACGACACTTTTAAATTGCCTCCAATTTGTAAAAACAAATGACATATCAAATCATTAAACATCTACAGATTCCCAAAGTTGATACTTTATTTGATTTTCTTTTGAGATTGTCGTCATGGAGAATAATGATGTGAAAATTTGGAGTATTAAAAGGGAAAGTAGGTAAGCAGTGAATGTGGTGAAAGGAGTGGAAATAACGATGGATTTATTTGAAGAATTGGCTTTTCTTCCTCCGTAGATATTAATATTATAAAAGCGAAATTAACTCTGTTGGTAAATCTAAACCGATGAACCAATTTTCATGTTTTTTGAAGTGAAAATTATTAGCGGCGTTGTGCACTTTTTGGGATGGGTAAAAAATGTTAAACTCGTGTCAGGACACATGACCCTGATCGAAAATTCGTAAGACGGAGCCGAGTTTCTTATATTAAAAAAAATATAACATTCGAAATTCAAACACTTATGAGCGGCCAGGAGCGCAGAACTTCCAGTGTTCCCTATGTATACATCTAGATATGTTATTACCTACTTTTTATTTTTAACCTAATTATATATATACAGATGTGTGTGTGTATGTATATGCAAATACATTGTGAAGTTATGTTTCCACTTCTGACGTGCAGTCCTACGACTGAGTGTTCTTTTTTTTGGTAGAGATAGACGGAACGATGGAAAAATATATAGGCTACATTTTGTTGCCAAAGGGGATGTAAATTTGTTTGAGGGTGATTCTACGCAAACTCGAGGGCAGTCTATGTAAGTTCATTAATAAATACTATTTCTTTCAGCCGCTTTATTTCATGTCCAATAAAAAAGATATTAAAACACCCCTGGAACCGTTTTACAGTCTTTAACGTATTCCGTTCACTTGGAGGCTTTATTGCAGACAGTGGAGTTATTGAGCGGAAGCGTTCATTGACGGAGAAGGAAGCCGCGGGCGGAAATGCTAGGGTGTCTATTGTTATGGACGCTTTAGTGGATAGTCTATTAAAGTAACATCCTAATGATAATTGCTTTTCAAATATGAGACACATCTATTTTAAATGATTTGTTAGCCGAACGTGTTTAAGAATTTGTCATTTCTATTTTACTCACTTTACCAATTTGTACACCAAAATATATAAATTACTTTACAAGGAATAGTTCATCTAATGTATATGTACAAAGAGCGGCCTTGTCGCTAAAAGCAATCTCTTACAGGCAACCTTTGGATGGACAAAGACGACAATAAATAGTTGAAAACATGGGTAGTTTTGGTGTAAAAAGTGCTGATGTGGGAGATACTTTGTTTGGTTCAAAGAATCATAAAATATTTTTTAAGCATACAGCATTTAATATGGGTTTAATAATAATAATTATAGTAGTAGTTGAAAATATACATATATGCAGTCATTCTTAGCAATACTATCTATCAAATAATTATCTTTTAAAACAAAGTATCACGGAATTCCAATGTGCTAGATGCATTTTGTTTAAATATAATATAGGTAGGCCAACTAAACACACTGCTCCAATGAGACAGCGATGTTTCAGAGCAAACGAAAATATCATCGATGTTTAAAATTTTTAGATATTTATTGATTTTTAAGAAACCACTTGACTGATTTCGATAAATTTTAAATAGGACCACCTGGGAAGTATACCCTTTGAAACAAAAAAAGAATTTTCAAAATTGGTTCAGGACGTAAACAAAAATGTTCATGAAAACTACTGGGCCAAACTATGTTAAATTTTTATGGGACCAAATTGCAACTATTCCGCATCAAACTAAAGAAGAATCACGTAAATCGGATCATAAATCTCAGCGTAATCGGTGAACATACTTAAAAAAAAGGTTCCTACGAATTGAGAACCTCCTCCTTTTTGGAAGTCGGTTAAAAATTCCATCGCTCCTAATTTACAGTTAAATACAATTAAAATTGATTGAATGATTTTAAAATGTGTTTAGTAAATTACTAAAATATCAGAGAGAATAGCTTCGCTGATGGTCACGGCAAGGCAAGGCCACGGCTTGATTGATGGTAAGCTATTTAAGTCTATAAATCGCTGTTACGCATGCTTGATTCGATCCTCTATGAAATTTAATAACCCCATATCCTAGCAGGCACAATACTACCCAAGTATTTCAGTTTTACTGTAATTTCGGTTTAAGACTATCCACAAAAGCACTTAGAGCCACGTCACCTCAATCATGGCCTGCGGCTCCCTACTTCATAAAATGTATCTTGGATAAATCTTTCCAGAGATCTTAATTTGAACTAGTATAGTACATAACGCTATTTATTACTCTAAGGGTAGGCAGAGCTTTGTGAAAAGATATTGAAATATTTCCCAGTGTGAACTCTTGTTTCAACAAGTTGCGTGGAGCCTTTTGGTCTAGTGGTTAGTTATCCAGACTGCTGACCCAGAGCTCATGGGTTCGACTCCCCTTTAAATAGTTGAGTGATGAGCCCGATACCTGATTATTGTTCGGTATGTGGGTGTAATTTATCTGTAATATGTATGTATGTAGTAGATATGTTGATCAGCAGTCTATTTACCATAGTGCAGGCTCTGCCTAGTTCGGGGTCAGACGGCCGTGTGTTTCAAGTTGTTACCTAATATTATTCTTACTGAACTGAGGTTCAGTTACCAGCTAGGGCTCTTGGACTTGGTACAAACACGATATTATTGGAAACTTGTTTTAGCATATTTTTACTTAAGTTAGCAGGAAAACCAGCTTACATAATAAACTTGGAGTCCAGACAGTATCTTCTTCTATCTTTGGATACATGTCACAATGCAAAAGTTAGTTTATCAGAAAAAATTAAGGATTAACAGTCATTAGTTTGATTTTGCGCTACGCAATGTACATGCAACTTACGTAGGTATCATTTTTTTTGAAGTACGGTGAATGACCTTAAACGTTCGGCGCCGTCGAAGCAGCTGATTGCATAAATGTTGTTTAATTGATTGCATTGCAGTTTTTAGCCCCATAGGAAAAAAAATGTTTTTTTTTTGGTAAAATGTTCTGTTTACTCATTCTGGTGGCAGCAGTTCGTTGGGCAAAACGCGTAAGCGCCAAGGAAACCACGGCGTATACGACCTTACGGCTCGCTAGAAAACTACAGGTCAAAAGCAATCGAGCGTTGTCTGTTAATACTGTTGGATTTGACTACAAATTATTGTTTTAGAGCTTTAATTGGAACATGTATTTTGTTCGTACTGGCTTCTCTAGTACAGAATATCTCGATGATCACAATCTCAATAATACCTGGAAATTCAAATAGTCATCATTTTTTTTTTTAATTTTTATGGTATAGGGGGCAAACGAGCAGACGGGTCACCTGATGGTAAATGACTACCGCCGCCCATGGGCACCTGCAACTCAAGAGTCACAAGTGCGTTGCCGCCCTTTATGGTGGGAGTAGGGGAAGAGGGGGAGAGGGGGGAGAGCGGGAAGACGGGAGAGGTTGAATAGAGGGGAGGAGAGGGGGAAAGGACAAGGACGGGAATAGGGGAGAGGGAAGGATTTGGGCCTCCGGTAACCTCACTCACGCGGCGAAAAGCAATGCAAGCATTGTTTCACTGCCGGTTTTCCGTGAGGCCGTAGTCTCGGAGTCGAACCGGCCCATACGTGCGGCTGTATAGCTCTCCCACGTGGGATGCATGGGCTCTCCCATTACTTGTAAACGGATAGTTTTTTTCAAAAAATCTTTTTGTTACTGCATGCTAGAGTCCATGCCCTTTTAGTGATGTAAGTAGTATGCTATTGTCATGTATGCCATGTTTAAAGCTAGAAAATGTCAAAAAAATATGGTGCACGGAGTAAATTAAAACTATAGTACACAAAAGCCGGCTTTGAGTGTTAAACGGAGTGTTTAATTCATTTATGGTGACCAAAGCGAGGATACTGCGGACTTGGCGGGCTTCCAAATACGCTATGCGGGCCGTTGATCAATTTCATTGAAAATTGGACCCTGATATATTGGCGAAAGGCGACAATAGCTTGCCGAAATAAAACCTCTATTTTAAAAGCTTTTCTAGTCCAAATGTGAATCAAAGGAATGTGAACTTACTGCAGTAAAGATTACGGTGGAAATTAAATATAGACGACTATGTGTATTTGAAATACAATATATATAAAAATGAATCCCTATTTCCCTTTGTCACGGCATCACGCGTGAACGGCTGGACCGATTTCGCTAATTCTTTTATTTGTGATTGTTATTGTTATAAAAAATTAAGAAAACTAAACGACCATGTTAACTTTTCTAATGTAACCTTAGCGCTTTTAACATAACTGTCAGTCATTTGTCAATTGACGTGATTGACAGCAAGTTTCTTAGTCAACGTTATCAAACGATACGGTCATTTAAGCCAATGTTAATACTTCGTATGTAAGTTAAAACATAGGGTACTTCCCATTGACTTAGGTCATGAAAATTGACGAGAACCAAGGTCTCACATATAAAGAAAAAAATCCGAAAGTCGTTAATTTGTTGCATAAAAAAAAATCCGATAACGAATTTATATTTTGCGGTTGGAAAATTGACTGCATATTTTGATGTATGGGAAATTATTTTTAGAACGGTACTGTTAAGTTTATATTCAAACATTTTCGGAAAAAACAGGCAAAAATATTGGAGGTTCGATTCACGAAAATGGACGCAATATTTACATAGAAGCTTGGAACTTTCGGCGCGCGAGTCAGACTCGTCCGATTTTAAAGTGATAATTTCTTATGGGAGGGTAAACCGCTTCGTTACGTAACGCGTTACGGCGCCAGTCAGTCTGGCGTTTAAGATATCACTATTTATGTTTATGATTTAAGAACAATGTATCATTATCATCATCAAGATAAAGAAATAAAATTAAAGTGTGTTTGTAATGTTAAAAATAGTTTTTTTAAGTTCATACAGTTTTTTGCACAGTACCTATGCCTAAAAATCAGTTTTTAAATTTTTGCCTGTCGGTCTGCTTGTTCCGTCTAATCTCAGGAACGGGTGGACCGATTTCTACGGAGCTTTCACTGGCAGATAGCTAGTATTATTAGTAGTAACCTAAGCTACTTTAATTTGGAAAATACACGCGAGCAAAGCCGCGCGGGAAGTGCTAAAGAAAAATAAAATTATATCGAATATAGGAAACAAAATTTTTTTTATGTTATATTGGCAAACGAGCAGACGGGTCATCTGATGGTAAGTGACTACTGCCGCCCATGGGCACCTGCAACTCAAGAGTCACAAGTGCGTTGCCGGCCTATAAGGTGGGATTAGGGGAAGATGGGGAAAAGGAAGGGTTAGGGCCTCCAGTAACCTCACTCACTCGGCGAAAAGCTTTGCTGCCGCTTTTCTGTGAAGCCGTATTATCACTACGGTTGAGCCGTGCTCTCCTACGATTAGTCCTTCCCAGTCTTGTACGCATATATTACGGGAACCTCTTACCATCAATTCAGCCTTATTCTTGGTGTACCACCGCCTTTCTAAAAACATAATACAAACGAATGATATTATTATAGAAAACGCTAAGACATCGTTTTGTAGACGCAGTTTATATTAATGTCCCAGATAATTGCCTCTGCCACGAACCTTTTGATAAATGGCGCTATAATACAGTATTAGGAACATGCTTACGTGTGATAATTGATATTTATTGTGGAGGGGAGAATGGTGGTCGGTTTGTGTGAAATGTTTTGAGAAAAATAATTAAATAAATGTGTTTAGAAAGAAATACAAGATGTTAGGGACAGGTGTGGTTATATTTTAGTTTAGAAACTGGCTAATGGAACTTGAAAATTGACCGATAAAGCTAATATTTACGTGGGAGAGCTATGCTTCGGCACGTGTGGGCCGGCTCGACTCCGCTCGATAGGCCTCACAGAAAACCGGCAGTGAAACAATGCTTGCATTGCTTTTTGCCGCGTGAGTGAGGTTACCGGAGGCCCTAAATCCCGTCCTTCCCTTCTCCCCTCTCCTGTCTTCCCATTCTTCCCCCCTTCCCCTCTTTTCCTACTCCCACCTTAAAGGGCGGCAACGCACTTATGACTCTTGAGTTGCAAGTGCCCATGGGCGGCGGTAGTCATTTGCCATCAGGTGACCCTTCTGCTCGTTTGTCCCCTATCCCATAAAATATATATATATTTCCTATGAGAGAAGATTTAATACCAAAGCTAGTGATGCCATGTCCAGATTTTATGAAAATGTCTGCATAAAAAAAATAAAATACTTAGTCGTCGAAATTGACATGAAAATGGTGGTCTAGTGGTTAGTGACCTCCTGCTGCTCAAATTTACACGCTGTATATTTTGCGCGGAACCCTAAATCTTCATCCAAAATAGAAGTAGTAGTAACTTACTTCTTATAACACCAGCTATATGCTAGTGAAATTCCCGTGGAAATCGGTCCACCCGTTCCGGAGACAAAAATCTTAATCCAGACAAAAAAATTAAAAATGATTTTTAGGTATTGGTATCATGCAAATAACTATGTGAGCTTAAAAAAAAAGTATTATTTTGACATTACAAACAGACACTTAAATATTATTTATTTGTATTGATGTTTATGTTTAAAAATGTTAGATTTCTACCTTTCTTCTTTATATTAACATTAGTATTTCAAATATAAATATTGCTTGCTGAAAATGTGCAAAGAATAATCTTCACATATTCATATATGGTTATAAATAACATAAAAAAAGCTGTCAGTCCTTTGACTACACGTCAGAAGTGAAAACCATACACACATATATATATATTATATATCTAAGGAGCTGACAAAACTCAATGTTTAGATTAGCGCCCTCTAGTGGATCTCTAGTACTTCTTCTAAAACAACTGCGGCGTACTCCACCACGTATAAAGCTTGGGGCTTTATGGTATCCGGGTTCGATAGGTTCTATCTAGAGGAGGAGAATTAAAAGAGCAGGCAAACGCACTATGCGATATAATCAGGATCAGATTATTCATGTAACAATTATAACTTCAAACAAATTAATTATAAATAATACTTCTTGAAGACAAGAAAAAATAAGACAGTCTTCTGTCCGCTGGGCGACTTCCTTGTCTTCAATTCTTATTCTTCATAAAATATTTCGAACATGTTCTAAATTCGAGTTTGGGGCCACCAGTCCAGGCCTCTCGCATTTCAAAGAGTTATTACTCCAATCGAAGGAGTATGCAAGCTGTGCGAGAGGTCTCATCACTACAGTATTATTAGCGTGACGGTCACGAGTTCAGTGCTTTTTCCCCATAGCAAAAGTGCACAAATGTGGGTAAAGAAGTTTTCACTTCAAATTTTTTCAACTGCAATTTTTTAAACTAACCCAAATAATAGATTGTTGTGCATAGAGTGGTTAAATAAAGCCCTTGTAAGCCCTGCCGAACCCCTTCACTTTTGAAGTCGGTAAAACTATCTGTTAAACACTTTTTAAAACATTACCGACATAAAATCGAACCCTGCAATGCCGAGGTTAACGATCGATTCCACCATTTGAGCAATTGTACTACATCAATAAAACTTCAGTTAAACTTTTAATTAAAACTTAACCAATTGATTAATTTGTGTCTGAGATTGTACAGTTGGAAACAAAAGTGTTTTGAACAGTTAAATTAACTTTTAATTTTGTATTTTAAATTAATTTTTAACTAAGATTTCTTGGCCCCTTTAACGTTCTACTCATTATTTATTTATTTTTTTTCTTTTTAAGAAAACTTTGTTAAAAAAAGGAAAGTATATATTTAAAATACATTTTTGCTTTTTTATGCTACTAGCTGGTGAGCCTGACTGTCTATTTCACCACCAAAAGGAGCCTATGTCTTTCTCCGAGGTCCCCTCTTTCTGAAACAGATAGCAAAGAGACTTTTGCATTTATAATATTTATATGGCATTGGTTATTTGTCATTGCCTCAATTTCTTTATAATTGATTAAGTTATTTAGTTCCAAGACAACTTTACTTGGCCTGGCACTCTCCGAGTCTTATGTTCGGTAATTTCGGGGAAACTGTTATTAATCTCGATGATCAGAAACTCAGAGGAAAGCATTATGACTGTTGAATACACAGTTTTTCTTCAACTTCAACGGAGTTTTGTTGTTATCAATAATTGAATGGATTACGGTTAAGTTTCGACCTCTGATCGAACATAAGTTAAAATAAATGTTTGTTAAAACTTTTCTCGCCGACAGTACAATACATTCTTGGGACAAACTCTGCAAACTATTTCCTTAACTTCCTCTAAGTTAAAGCGTTTTCTTAATTACAAATTCAGAACTATTTCTAATATCGTTCTTCAAAGTTTCACAGCGAAGTGACGTCATTCCCCTGTAGTACACAAATGAAACCTTAACTAATCTTGGAACCCCAAACTTCAAACTTCACAAGCGGTGGTAGCGTAATGGTAGAAGCGTCGGACTTATCGGGTTGCGGGTTCGAACCCCACCCAGTGTATTACCAACACGAACCCACTCCTAACGTCCGTCACAAGTGAGTCTATTGCAAAGGACTCGGGAATACCCTAGGAAGGAAGTCCCCAAGGACCCTGGCAGACCTTAGCCGCCTCTTAAACAGTAGGCAGCTATACCACTGCGTGCGGAAGGGCCTTGCCCCCCTTCCGGTTTGGAGAGGCGGAACACGTCGCGCCACCTACGGGTCATCACCTCATGTTAGAATCGAACCGAGTAACCCCACACGGTGTTCCGTCACAAGTGGGTCTACTGCAGAGTGTAACATAGGAAAAAACCCTGGAGACCTTGGCCGCCTGCAGCAGGCGACTACACCATGGAGTAAGGGGGGCCTTAGCCCCCTCCCGATCAGAGAGGCGCGAGCGGAACACGTCGCGCCAGTGTCTCAAGGCTGCTGCTGCTAGGGTAACAGGCAACCACACCCATTATCTTTTTACTCAGTTTTCTTCTAACTTAAAAATATGTACCCAAATAGGGTACATATTTTTATACTGCTACAGCAGAAATAAACGTTTTTAATTTGTTTTTTTTTACACGACTGCCTAAAGAAGAAGGTAATGTTTTCAGGGTTCATATTTGTATGTGAGTTTATTTATGCGACCAATTACTTCTAAATGCCTGAATAGATTTGGATGTATAGGGTATGGTTAGAATCCTTACATAATCAAAAGTGAACTGACATGTTAGCCAAATAAATGATGAAAGGTATACAGTAACCTTGACGAGCTATGTGGCGCAACGGTTGTGTATTTGATTGTCAGAGGTCGTGGGTTCGATATCCATCATCATCAGCCTTTCACTATCCACTGCTGGATATAGGCCTCTCCTAATGTACGCCACTGAACTCGATCGTCAGCTCTCCTCATCCAGTTTTTCCCCGCCGTTTTGCGCAGATCGTCACTCCACCTGGCCGCAGGGCGTCCTACACTGCGTTTCCCTTGGGTTCGATATGGCTGAGTGCAATTATTGGTATGCGTGAATGTCTCGTTGAAATAAAAAAACCAGCCAAGTGCGAGTCGGACTCGCACACGAATGGTGCCGTATCATTATATCTACACACTATATTATAAACTTATATTCAACTAAATATTCTATGAGTATTTCAAGCGTCTACCTGTTGCCATTATTAATATCGAGCCAAAAAACGGCAAAAAAATCACATTTGTTGTATTGGAGCCCCAATTAAATATTTATTTTATTCTGTTTTTAATATTTGTTGTTATAGCGGCAACAGAAACACATCATTTGTGAAAATTTAAGTATACCTAAGCTAAGTATCTAGATACATATTAATCAGTTTATTTATTCAAGTCAAACGTCTTGAGATCTTCGTCAACACCAGTTTAAACCCAGCCAGGTGTGTCGGCCCAGCGACCGTTGTGCGCTTCCCGAGTTGCCTTACCAATGAACAAAATTGGTTGAAGGAAGTGGCAGCAGTATAGTTGGACCTGCGTCGTTTCCTAGCGAATGTTGACTGGCCTGTTGGTCTAGTGGTTAGTGACCCTGACTGCTAAGCCAGAGGTCGTGGGTTCGATTCCCACCCAGGACATATAATTGTGTGATGAGCACGATCATTTGTTCTGTGTCTGGGTGTAATTTATCTATAATATGTATGTATTTAGAAATATATAAGTATGTTTATCAGCAGTCTGGTTATCATAGTACAGGCTCTGCCTAGTTTGGGATCAGACGGCCGTGTGTTAGATGTGTGGAGTTATTATATAATCACTATGCCCTTTGATCTATTGAAGAATTACCCCATTGCTCCAGCGTCACGTGCCGTCCATAGAGACCAGAGTTCATGGTGTTGTCCTCCAGGGTCCTTAGGACGGCCATACTATCTGACAGTATACGAATCAAATTCTAAGACAGTTTCAGAGATTAGTAACTTTAATTAAAGATACAAACTCCTCGGCTTTATTACACTAGTATTAATACAAATAGATATTAGTTTCTTTATTCATAAATTATAAATAAATTCTCAAGTGCCATAGATCAGGCATGGATTACAGAGGGCTGTGTACTCTCACAGGAGGATTATGCCTAATACACAATGATTATAAAATGTTTAAGACGTGACGGGGCATATGTTTAGTGAATTGATGTAATAAATACGTGTGTTGATACGAAATTGGCTTTAATACAAATCATAACAGACGCATAGCATGTACATATGTTGTGTAATACTCAATCGCTGGTGTTAAAACATCTTTGGCGTCTGCTGCGAACATAAACCATGGTGATAATTTTTATACCAGTTTTTTTAAATAAAAAATCCAACTCCAGCCTTAACAGTTACTCCTGTGTCGTGGGGGACTTTACAAACATTCAAATACTGGACACAAAGAACACCCAGACCCGAGACAAGAATATAGAAAATATGATTTTATTCCAAAAAACCTCAGTGTTTATACATTTTTAGCGTGGTGACAGCTTGTATTCTGTGGTGATGATAGTCACTTAGGTCTATAATTAAAATAAAATAATATTAATACATAAATATATAAGTGTCTATGAATTACACTTTAATAAAATAACATAATAGTATATTTAGGGAACGTACCCATACTACGTCACCCGTTCTAAGGGGGGAGGGGGGTCTTCAAAACACCTTGCTTGGTCACAGGGGCGGAGGGGGGGGGCCTTAGGTTTTCGTCACGTAGTCAATATTCTCTAGGGCAATCTCGTGCTTTTTCGAGCTATATTCAAATATGGCGCGCAGCGTTTAGCACTTTTTAAACTCACAGGTAGCAACAAGCAAGGGTTTAATATCCATCCAATACTCATGCGTTTAATATCCTAAATCCTATTATATTAACTTTGGAAGGTCGATAATTGGATTGTATTTTTTTTTATCAAATTGACATTACTGGGACTTAAATCTTATAATTCAATTCTAAAAAAACATTGGGGCGACATCCTCATACATCGGTATTACTTTAGCGCCATTAGTAACCAGTGATCCTGCATCGCGCAATGATAGTTTTCACGCCGAATAGTATACATAATATATACAACTTTCCAGCATCAAAGATTGGACCGCGACGTGCCAAGCACAATCACCTGGCCTGGTGGATCCTTCTTTGTGTTGGAGAGACATAATGGTGATACGTGGTGAGATTTTAGACTCTTCCCCTACTCCCACCTAAAAGACCAGCAACGGACTTGTGACTCTTGTGACTCTTAAGTTGCAGTTAACCCATTGGCGGCTGTATTCACTTGCCATCAGGTGACCTGTCTGCTCTTTTGCCCCTACATCATAAAAAAAAAATAACAAAATAATCCATAATGTTTGATTCCATGATCCTTTCTCTTTTTTAATACATTAGGTACCTATTCTTTGTTTTGCTAAGGATGGAAGTGATTCTAACTTCATGCTAAAGTGTAGCGTGGAAATTCAAATTTATCCCATGGGGAGCCGTACATTTTTCCGGGATAAAAAGTAGTTCTTCCCCAGGATATAATCTATCTCCTTGCCAAATTTCATTACGATCCGTTCAGCCGTTTAGTCGTGAAAAGGTAACAACTAACCAACAGATTTACTTTCGCATTTATAATGACTGCCCTATTAGACTAGTGGTTAGTGATCCTGACTGCTGAACCAGAGGTCGTGGGTTCGAATCCTACCCAGGACAAATAATTGTGTGATAAGCACGATTATTTGTTCTGTGTCTGGGTGTATTTTTTTATAATATGTATGTATTTAGTAATATATGAGTATGTTTATCAGCAGTCTGGATAACATAGTACAGGCTCTGCCTAGTTTGGGATCAGACGGCCGAGTGTGAGGTGTCTAAGTTATTATTGTTTTTCTCTTTATTCCCTTAAATATACATAAATTACATTTTTAATTACATTCAGATTATATTAAAAATATAAAAAATTGTGCCCTACCGGTATCGGGTACAGGGAACCCTAACCAAGCTACCCTTGGTTAGGGTTCCAGAGACGTGGTTAGGGTTCCAGAGACAGAAACCTCCTCACTATGCGTGCCATATCGAGGAGGACTGCCTTCTGCATCAGGCTCTTAATCCAGCTGCCTAACGTGAGCCTCTGAAGGTGTTGGTAGAGGCTCTAGTATGATTAATATTAGTATGGACTCTGTTGATCTAAGGCCATGGTTTCCATCAGAAATCAAATTCTAGTATCAGATAATACCTCGCCGTTTGAACTCTACACACCCTATTCTGAATCATGAGTAGTGAATTATGTGCACCGGTGAACTGGTACCAGCGTGTCTTGAATACCACTAAGCGGTTCTGTCGTAAAACATATACACTCGCTAAATGCAAATTTTATGAGCTACATTAATCATTATTATACCGTGCCAGTGTACAAGTAGAATACAGAAGATTAAATTGACGAATTTTAAACGTGGAAGAGCCATGCTTCGGCACGTATATGCCGGTTCGACCGGAGTGATACCACGGCCTCACAGAAAACCGGCAGTGAAGTAATGATTTCATTGCTTTTCGCGCAGTGAGTGAGGTTACCGAAGGCCCTAACCTCTTCCACTTTTCATCTACTCTCACTTTAAAGGCCGGCAACGCATTTGTGACTTTTGAGTTGCAGGTGCCCATGGGCGGCGGTAGTCATTTACAATCAGGTGACCCATCTGCTCGTCGTTGATATGAACTTTGTCAGTAGATTGGAGAAGACTATCTATCTAGACGTTTAGATACATTTTTTTGTGACAAATATACATACGTACTTACTCTCACGCCTATATTCAAAAGGGGTAAGCAGAGTTGTATTAAACACCCATATTTTGTATACTATACTTTGGTGCTTATCCTTGGCTTGCCTATTGTGGTCAACCGGACACTTTGCTCACTAGTTTTTGAAAAATCAACAAATACCTATATAAAAATTGTATACATCGATGATATTTTCGTTTACTCCAAAACCTCGCTGTCTCATTGGAGCAGTGCGTTTAGTTGGCCTATCGATATTTTATTTAAACAAAATACATCTACTTTCCACTAACAATTTCAAAATAAACTTAATATTTAACCGACTGCAAAAAAGAGGAGGTTCTCTCCCGGTGTTCTACCTTTCGTCAGAAATGAGATTTCTCAATCCGAGCATTTCTGCTCATGCTCGTTCATTGTGGGGTTTACTTAACAGTTTAGAGGGTTCCAAATCAGATAGAGCTATTCCATCTAAAGTTTTGTCTCTGCTATGTATACGTGTCCCTTCCCAAAGTTTTAAAAATAATTTATACTAAAAAGTTTGCAGTTCTGGGTGTAAAACTGCAAGATATATGACGTCTCACAGCGAGGGGGTGGGGTTCCACAAATGTGACCACCTGTTACAAGGACGGGGGGTCCAAAATTCGTGTGACTAAATTTATAGATGGCCCCTTATTACAGTTTATCATGATTGATTTGAAAGATAATTATTAACAAATAATATAGAATGTTGATCGTAGTTTTACTTCTGTACATTTCTCTGCTCTTGTACAAAGCCCCAGTGCGCTGTAATTGCTTACGCAATGCAGTTTATTTCAGTTTGTTTAAAAGTTTTTTATTGTTATTACAATGTTTTACTTTCCAACAAACAACACACTTTAAATTGAAAATGGGGTGAGCGTAATTATGACAATAAGAACAAAGCAAATTATCTATAGGTACAACCATCTATACAAATAAATAAAATTGAAGTGTCTATTTGTAATGTCATAATAACAGAATTTTACTAAATACACCCGAACGTTTACAAAAATTTAAATTTGTCCATATGTCTGTCTGTCTGATTGTTCTGGCTAATCTCCGGGACGGGTGGACCGATTTCCACGTGATTTTTACTGGCAGGTAGCTCATGTTATAAGGAGTAACTTAGGCTACTTTTGCTTTGGAAAAAGAATTAGGATTCCGCGCAAAATACATAAATATGTACACGTGAGCGAAGCTGCGCGGGGAACAGCTAACTAGTAATATATCACTGCTATTGTCTATTATAAATAAAATTTTTGGTCTGTTTATTAGCACTAACATAATAATTAGTAAATTAAGTTACCTATTTGTACGCCATGAATTGAAGATGGCAAATGTGTTGGATGTATGTTTGTAGTATATTTACTATCTTTGTATTACCACATTTCAGCAAATAAAGGAAATTGAATTTTAATATGATATTTTTCCTAATGAGGCTAATCCACATATAGCAAAATCTAACAGCGCCATCTAGCGAAGACAAACCGAACTACTCAGTAACTTCTGATCCTACATCGCGCAATGAAAGTTCAGACTAATCAGTTGGAAGAATAATGAAACCCCACAGTGGTGTCCCCGACGTTATTTGAAGCAGCCTTCATCTCTAATAGACCTGCAGTATCTTCATCTGACCTGTAGTGTATTTTGTCTCATTTACTATTGTATTTGCAAAATATATCTTTACACAAAATAATCGTTACTGCAAAGTTTATTGATACCTTTTATTAAATTCTATTTTAAACCTTAATCCGTCATACGACATTAATAACCCAAAATAAACCATGAACAATCGATACATCACTCACTAGTGCCTATATCCAAATCAATTCCCAACCCAATAAAGTTTAGTTTTAATGATTATCACTAATCGAATTGCCGCGTTTCTCACGTCTAATCGGTGAGCAATATAAACGATAATCTATCGATAGCTACGGTAATTGGCTGCTATAATTATTAGATTAACAAATACAAGTTAATAGTGAAGGGATTTTATCGATATCTTTATTTTTTTCGTTCATTTAACATTATAAGTATTTGATGATTATGTTGCGTGGCATTCAACTGTAACGACTGGCCACTGGTTTGATTCCCGCTTAGTATAAATATTTGAATTCGTCTGGATGTTTCTATATTAAATATAAGTACGTACATATTTACAAAAAAAAAACGTGGGAGAGCCATGCTTCAGCACATATGGGTTGGCTAGACCAGAATGATACTACGGCCTCATAGAAAACCGGCAGTGAAACAATGCTTGCGTTGTGTTTCGCCGCAACTTCAGGCCCCAATCTCCCCCCTTTATAGGCAGGCAACGCACTTGTGACTCTTTAGTCGCAGGTGTCCATGGGCGGCGGTAGTCACTTACCATCAGGTGACCCCTCTGCTCGTTTCAATCTCTATTACATAAAGACTACTCGTCATAAGTGAAAACATTACTAACATATAATTAGGATATTTAAATATCGATTATATTGCTCACCGATTAGACGTGAGGAACGCGGCGATTCGATTAGTGATGATCATTAAAACTAAACTTTAAATATGTTTACAATTATATACATAAACACACACACACACACACATCTGTATCTACCGCGTGTAAGTATCACCGTCGCGAATAACTTACAAAAACGTCTTTCTTTGGATAGTTATCACAATGCAAAAGTCTGTTCATCATGAAAATGCGAGATTAAGGATTTACAGTCAATAGTTTGATTTTGAACTACGCAGTGTAACGCAACACGCGTACTGTGCGGTACGGTGAATGACCTTCAGCGCTCGGCGCCGTCGAAGCAGCTGATTGCATAAATGTTTTACATTGCAGTTTTTCGATAAATGGGGTATTTCCTTTTTTTTTTGGTAAAATGTTCTGTTTACTCATTGTGATATCAGTTTTAAGCAAAAATAAAAAGATTATGAATTTCCCCGCAGAAATTTCCAATGATTTTCCACTCAGAATGATGGTCTGAGTACACTATTTCAGGATTCGGTACTGTGTCACTTACACCCTGTATGTATCTGAGTGTGACGGTCACGCGAGTTCAGTGCTTTTCCCCATACCAAAAGTGTCCAAAGTGCCTAAAGATTTTTTCAAAAAATATAATATATATCCGTGTTCTATAACCCACAGCTATGTTAGTTTGTGTCTAGATAGCCACGATAATTATTAAATTATCGTCCCTATCGAATAATTGTCAAATATATTATATTATAAATGCCCCATATCCCCACCATAACTATTGGACATAAAAACTATCCTCAGTCGTTATAATGGTATTAGTAATGGGCACAAAGAGGCGGTATCATCACTCGCGGCAATTTTATCCAAAAAATATTAGTTCGGAATTTGTAGAGTGTAATCGGGGCAATAAATAATTTTTATAGATTTAATTTTTACGTTATTTTTGAGGTAGATAGCCCTATGGTAAGTATATAACACGTTACTACTAAAAAAATTAATACTAATTAAAAACATATTTTTAGGCTGTCAACTATTTATCGTTTATTACTCAGAGCTAGGTATATTAAATAATAATATGTCACAGATGGATTGTCAAATCAGTTGTTTTACAAAATCGCTAGTTGTTTTGCATAACAAATATTATTTTGTTGATTGCATGGATGGCGCAATGGTATACGAGTAAGTGGTTCAAATCCTACACGGGATAAAAATTGTGATCAACAATTAATAGTTGTCCCGAGTCTGGGTGTTCTTTGTGTCCGTTGTTTGTATGTTTGTAATACAATAACACAGGCATATTCCTAAAGCGGGAGTGGTCTTTTGAAAAGATAAAAAAAGAAAATATTTTCAACTCTACCGATCATCTAATTCATCACTAATTGCTTCAATAAATTCTTCACTTTTTTAATGATTATATCAATCATTATAAACCATATACTCGTTGCACAGATTTGTTTTTTCTTTTTGTATATTACAACAGGATTCAATTATAAACCATTAGCTTTCGGCCGCGGCTTCCACCGAGTGTGTCTTGATGTCTGTATGCATATGATGTGTACTTCTAAGATGCCCTCTTATTTATCTTATATAGTCCGACTATTATTATAAACATGAAAGTTTGTGAGGGATTTTGGAGGCTTCCTCTTTAGGTACCCGAAGGCTTACCAACGGGACCCTATTCCTAAGCCGTCCGTCCGTCTGTCTGTCAGCGAACTGTATCTCATGATCCGTAATAGATAGACAATTGAAATTTTCATAGAATGTGTATTTCTGTTGCCGCTATAACAACAAATAATAACAATTAAAGTGGGCTCGCCTACTAGAAATATGTTATAGCGCCTAACTTGTTTATTTTACAAAAGTATCTACCTAGTATTCAATCAAGAACGATGCAGCGATGGTGCGTAACCCTTCAAGCGCGTTTTTAGGGCACACCGTGTCGTTTTTGTCGGTTCGATCCCAGAATACCAACGTTAGCTCCGGTGAGGTGATGATCCGTGAGTTACATATCACACAGTATCGTATGCATATCGTATTCACATCGTATCACTCTGGAATCCAATCGGCAGTCAGCCGAATGTATGATCGCAGCAACTGAAGCTTATTTGGAAGCCAAAGATAAATCTTTCTACACACATGGAATAGAAAAGTTAAAAGGACTGTATCACAATTGAATGAGAGAACGTTTGTGAATTAAAAATAGTTTTATCAAAAAAAATTGCTAGTATTTACTGTCGGTACTTATTGACCCACGTGTTATTTGATAGCTAGATATATGAGGAATAGTAGAGTCTATGTAACATCAAGCGACGACGTTTAGGAGTTAAGCAGAGACTATAGAGGCTGGGGAAATTGCGGGCTAGTCAATGTATCAATACAAATAAATAAAATTGAAGTATCTGTTTGTAATGTCATAATTACAGCATTTTACTCAATGTACCTATCTGAATCTTTACACTTATACCAAAAAACCCATTTTCAACATTTTTGCCTGTCTGTTTGTTCCAGCTAATCTCAGGAATGGGTGGAGTGATTTTGATAGGACCTTCACTGGCAGATAGCTGGTGTTATAAGGAGTAACTAGGGCTAATTTTATTTAGGAAAAGAATTAGATTTTCCCCAAAATATATAAATACGTAGACGCTAGTGGAGCTGCGCTCCTAATTACTAACAAAACTAAAATATAAATCGCTAAATGGCGTTTCTTTTATTGTAATATCTTTGAAGTCAACCATCTGTTTTCACATCAAAAGAGTTTATTGTTTATATAAATAAATATAACGGCAAATAAATCATTTAGCAGACAACCTGAACTGTGCCAATAAAACTAGCGTGAGTTGTAGTAATCTTTACTTCTACTACGTATAGTAATATAAAAATATTATAAAGAGGAAAGATTTGTATGGGGGGCTCATGGAATAGAATAGAATAGAATAGAATATTTATTTATTTGCACAGGAAGTAGGTACATGAATGATGGTTTTGATATAATTTTTGATCCTTGTACAATCTGCCATAGGTTAGGCATGCAAACATAAAAATTTCAAATTACAAATTGAGGTCAAATTATCATTTACAACCATCGTAACAAATAGAACTTAGTAAAAATAGTTGCTTTAAATTAGATTGATGTTCAATAATATTAAAAATAATGTCAATATGTTAAAATCTAAAATTTGTCATTCAAAAATTCATCAACTGAATAGTAACATTTTTCAATTAGTGATAAAGTCAGTTTATTTTTAAAACTTTGGATTGCTTCATTTTTTATCGTGTCAGGTATTTTATTGAATATTACACGGCCCATGCCAAAACACTTTTCTTAAGTAATGGCTAAGTGGTAAACTAAGTAGGTTAGCACATTGCAAAGTTAAGTAATACTAGTCTAGGATGACCGTTCTTAACAAATTGAGACCCCTGAGAGCACGTTAATCCATCGGTCCCGGGTGCCATATAAACATCTGTGGCATTCGTTAGGAGCCCTAAAAGGTCCGACAACCTGGTTGTGGCGGTCTGATGGCAGTCGCTTCACGTAAAATATCAAAGTTTCGCCGTATCGTATTTAGACTGAAAGCCGATCCCAATTTTGTTGGGAAAAGACGCGGAGGATGACGAAGGATAATTTGTGTGTCGATGGCGGTTTGCCCCAGTTGGGTGGCGCAGCGTCGGGCCCTCGCTGCAGTCATTGGAGTGGATCTGTCGCTACCGGCTGTCATACGCTCCATGGCCGGTAGCGACAGGAATTTTACCGCGGTCGCAACCTTCTGTGAGGAAGTCATCTCGCAGAAGGAGGCGGCGGAAAGGGTCCGGGAGGACGACCTCCACTCGGACTTAATTCGCCGCCGGCGAACCGGGCGGCGGATGCGCGCTTAGCAGCGCCTCATGCCGCCCTGAGTGTGGCCGCGGGTGGACGGGACGGGTTTTTCCCTTCACTTCTTATAGTGGCCCCCCGCGAGGAGGTGGCATCAGCGTGTGCCTGAACGTTGCCTAAATTAAGACGTTCTTACCCGAAGGTAGTGCCGGTTGACCCAGTATTTTCTGTATCTCTGTCTCTTTTTTATAGGTCTTCACTACATATTATAAAACAAAGTCCCCCGCCGCGTCTGTCTGTCTGTCTGATAAACTTTCGTGATAAACTGAAAAACTACCAATAGACAGAGTGATTCATGAGGAAGGTTTAGGTGTATAATTTGTTAAGGTTTTGTGTAAATTGGTTGAAATATGATGATAATTTTTGAAGATGTCTTTACTGCCCGTGCGAAACCGTGGCAGGTGGCTAGTATTAGATAAAGAAGTGTGAGAACATGACGTGTAGTGATTTCAAGATCTCACGACACTCTATCAATTATTAGCTGCCCCGCGCAACTTCATCTGCGTCACATACGAGAGATAAATTTTCCCTGTTTTTGCAACATTTTTCATTGATGCTCCGCTCCTATTGGTCTAAGCGTGATGTTATATACCCTATAGTCTTCCTCGATAAATGAGCTATCTAATACTAAAATAGTTTTTCATTTCGAACCAGTTGTTCCTGAGATTAGCACAAACTTTCAACCAAACAAACTCTTCAGCTTTATAATATAGTATACGAGTATGTACAGTTCCCGTTCGCAGTAAAACCAGGATAGTTGGCGCTCCTTGGGGGAGTCCTTCGTCCTACAGGGGACGGTGATAAGCTGCTGATGATGACATGATGATGAAGTAAAACTACACAAATTCGTATAGTTAATTTCGTCGTTAAACTCATATTTTCTCACACTCAAATTCGGGTCGTGACGCGATACGATTTCGCATCGTTCTGCTGTGTGGTTAGCGTAACAAGCGTACAGAATTGACTACCCATTTAACTGTGAGAAGTTCCCTATATTAATTATAAAGTATCTTGTAGTTATTAAGTAATGGAGCACTTAAGACTTCAGCTGTATGTGGTGTGGGCATTTAACTAGAGTGGGTGGCGCCATTTCAGTGGAGCTGTCTATAGACAGTTGCATTAATTAAATCATTTACGATCTATGTGGCGCGGTGGTAGATCATTTGACTGCTATATTCGAGGTCGATGGTTCGATCCCCGCCTAGTGGAAATATTTTCATGCGTGGAAATGTTTGTTTGTATAATTCTGTGTGTATTTATAATACGTATGTATATATCTGTGTTCTAATCCCACAGTCACAGCTTAGTTTGATCCAGATGTATTTAAAGACTGACTTTAAGACATTAGGAATATTCTTGTGTCGGGGGCTTCACAAACATTTAATCATCGGACACAAAGACTCGGGACAAATATTTATGGATCACACAAATTTTTGTACTGTGTGGGATTTGAACCCGTGGGCGCGGCGCAGTGACGAGGTGACCACTTAAACCAAACTGACACAGAGTTTGGAATAAAATATAGGCTAATTGTTATCCTGAAAAAATTTACAAATCCTGTAGGATAGACTCACTCATGGCACGTATGGGCCGGCTCGACCGGAGTAATAACATGGCCTCACAGAAAACCGACAGTGAAGCAATGCTTGCATTGTCTTTCGCCGAGTGAGTGAGGCCGTTCCCGGAGGCCCTAACCCTTCCCCCCCTCTTCCACCCTTCCCTCCACCCATCCACCCTTCCCCTACTCAAACCTTAAAGGCCCGGCAACGCACTTGTGACTCTTGAGTTGCAGGTGCCCATGGGCGGCGTTAATCATTTACCATAAGAAGACCCCTTTGCTCGTTTGCCCCTATACCATAAAAAAAAAACTCATCCACATAAAAATTTAGACGCGAAGGAATTCGCAGGCAACAGCTGGTATCTAATTAATGTAGAGAACATTCTCCTAAACAAGACCGGTACATACTAAATAATCAATTGATTCAAATACATTGATTGAATTGATTGCCCCAATAAATCCTTAATTTCTTTAAATGAACAATATTATCATTAATTATAAATCGTAAACTTGATTCAGATTGATTGTTGATTGATTAGATTACATTTGAGCATTTAATAAAACAGGATTAAGTTATTAACCTGTTTTCTCCCGCGGCTCCGCTTGCGTCTTTCTCGGTTCTCGTATGCATATGTGTATTTGTAAACCTAGGGTTTTAACATACAGTGATTCATGAGAAAGGTTTAGGTGTATAATTTGTTAAGATTTTGTGTAAATTGATTGAAACATGTTGATGATTGTTGAAGATGTCTCTGCTACGGGGCGGGTCGCTAGTACATAAATAAATATGTAAAGATAAAATAGACCCACCAGCCACCACCGCGTGGTTTTAGAAGGTTCGCTTCCCGGCCAACAGTTAGCCCCGGTGAGGTCACACCAGGGATGTTGCCATGGACGTACCCAGCTTTTAGTCCAGGAGGGAGGGGGGGGCAAATTTGTTTTTGTCATCCCAGGGGGGGGAGGGTTAAAATATAATTTCAAAAACAAATAAAATCAAAAACTTGACTCAACATTACCTTAGGACTAACCAAACTTGCTAAAAGCAAGCTCTCCCCTGCCCCCCCCCCCTCTCGGTACCACATAGCATTAAGAGACCACTAAGGTTTGTAGTAAATCCTACAACAGTCTACCTACAAAGGTAATGATTAAAAAAACAACAAATACTTAGGTAAATAGGCTTTGACGGAATTGGTAGAAACATTTCTAAGTGTAAATTACATTTCCATGTTCTACAGAAAGTGAGACTTAAGTTTACTCCATCATCAGAACGTCTCCATGGTACCATATTATTGTATTGTCACCGGAGATACATATGTACACCAAATTTGAGCCCAATCTGACATCGGGAAGTGGTTCTAATTTAGCTTCCAAGATTCGTGCCGAACACACATATGATACTTACTCGTACACACACACATTACAAGTCAAAAAAAAGCTTATAAAAACACAACACAACTTAACCATCACTTCTGTGTTGTGTTTTGTAATCCAATCCATAGTATTTGCGTAAGATAGAGAAAAATTAACAATATATTTTTTTATTGTTTCAGAGATTTACAAGGAAATAACATCAGCATAGTGTTTCAGAGCGACTTTCAGAGTTTAAAGGAACTTAAAACTTTGTAAGTATTCATTATTCAGTAGTTTGTAAGTTTGGATATTGAGTAGGTAATCTTCGAAACTATCGATCCGATTTTAAAAATAGTTTCACTTCAATTGGCTCGCTACATTACTGTAAAATTGTTGGACGTGTCCATAGTACAGTTTAATTATAACATCCTAGAACAGAGAAAAGAATCTAAGTACCGATGTATATCCGTGTTCTAGAGCCCACGGTACAAGCCTATGTCCTAGATTATATTATTACCTAAACTAGGCAGAGCCTGTACTATGGTAACCAGACTACTGATAAATATACTCATATATAACTAAATAAATAAATTACACCCAGACACAGAACAAATATGATCGTGCTCATCACACAATTATTTGTCCTGGGTAGGGATCGATAACCTCTGGCTTAGGAGTCAGGATCACTAACCACTAGACGAACAACCCCTTCGTTTCGCAATTAGGTACGGGTATACACTTATGTGTATCTTAATTTATTCAGTACATTTTCTTTTTCAGACAACTATCAGAAAATTTGATCCACACAATTGAAAGAGACGCGTTTCTGGAGCTCAATGCATTAGAACGACTGTAAGTATATTAACAATTTTGTTAAAAATCTCCATACAAAGACGTCTTGTGCAGAAATTTTTGTTGTTCTAAATTTAAGGCGACCAATCACAATTGTAAGCAGAATAAATTCTGCAAGCTGTGACTTGCCAAACACGTCTTTACTGTTTCAGCGTTTCTTAACTTTATTAGGATAGTTGTTTAGTCAAACATTTTGTTTACCGTTTAAAATTTATTACAACACAAAATTACTGTTTATCAATAATACTTTAATTAATGAAAGTTATTAAATCTAGGCGTGTAAATCAAAAAGTGTTTTGTTTAATAATATTTTATAAAGAAATGGTAATTTTCTTTTATCAGTGTTATTTGAGAATTAAATCTCTTTCGCTTTTTGACCGAATGCTGACCGAACCATTCGGTTAAAATATCCTGGCAATCAAAGAAGAGACTCAATAAACCAAAAAGATTCCTTTTCAGCAAGTTAAGAAACGCTGGATAAAATATTTATTTCCAATTCCAGGAGACTCAACAATAACCGTTTGGGACACTTGCCTGACGGTCTGTTTTTGAGACTGAGGCACCTCCAGCGCCTGTGAGTAATAGCCTGGCTCTAGAGCCAGGCCAGGTGTGGTCCCTGTATGGTCCCTTCGGTACTTGGTGTTGACTTACCCATCCGGGGCAGTGCGGGTTATTCGGTTAACTGGAGTCAAACTAACCGGTTACAGTGTGCGGTTAATGTGTAGAACTGAAAAGTTGCACCGTAACTTATTAAAATTTAAATACTTTTAGACACAAAAATAAAAGTAACTTTGGTTTTCCAAACCGGTTTAATATTTTTTAACAGTTCGGCGTTTGAAAATACTTATGGAAATTTTTAAGAAATTCAATTTGTAACAAAAGGGGGTATCACCCTAACAGCAGAAATGTTATTTCCTAAATATATAATTGATTAAATATATTCCTTTAATGAATGCCGGTTAAAAATATGCTAGTGAAACCGGTTAGAAATGGAAGTTACATCGGTGTTATTGAAAATATAATTGGCTAACTAGAATCGTTTAGTAATTAATCACAGCAAAACCGGTTCAAGGATATTTTTTTTAAACAAGTATAAAATACATAAATTTTCTAAATTCACCTAATTAAAATCGGTACGACATACTCATTATAAATGCGGTTTGACTTCGGTGTACCGTATGACGTCAGCACTCGTCCGTCACCCCAACAGCTTGTGCCTAAAACGGGTTCTTCAGTGTCTTTTGTTTATAATTAATTTTCCACCATTACGCTAGCTTGTAACAGTATAATCTTAAAAATAAATCAATTTGTGACGATTTCATTTTAGTTTTTGTGGGGAATAACGTTTTTAGTCTGTAGCGATAGATAATATAGAAAAATATACCGACACCTGATTTTAAGCTAATTCTCACAAAGTGTAACTATATAAAAAATTGACACAAATTAAGACTTGTTTTTATTAATATGAGGTTCAAGAGATTTAACATTAAGGTATAAGACCCGATCGGACCAAATTGTATATTAAAATATACAGAAATCATTAAAATGCGCAAACTTGATAGGTAATGTGATATTTTTTAATTCATTAAGAATATCAAATAACACCGCTATGATAATAGTTGCTCTAATTAAAATGATTAATTACACTTTCTTAAATTATTTGAACCGGTTTCACAATGAAGTTTTTAAATGTTGACCGAATCTCATAAACCGTTATTGATTTCATACATAGGAAATTAGTGATCTCTCGTAAATGAAGCAATAGAGAGCTATGTATATATGGAAAAACAACATTTTTTTTTTAATTATCTTTTAATAATAACAATATTTCCCACAAAAACGTTACAAAATCGTCACATAACCCCCCCATGCCCTTAACAGTTTTGCTTGTTTTCATTTCATGGGCTTCAGCTACCTATGGAGCGACCCCTACCATAGCAGGGCTAACCTACCCCGTAACAAACGCTTTCATTGTTAAAATAATCTAAAGTGTACAAAATAATATTTAAAACAAACAATAAATACTAAAAATAACCATTCAAGAAAACCTGATTAATACCGATATAAAACCGTAATCGTTACCGATATTAGTATCATTACCGGTTAAATAAATAAACTTTAATTATGTCATATTATGCTTGATATTATCCAAATACTAATGTCATTATTGGCAACAAATACTTTTTCACGTTCTTTATTTTTTTTTATATATTTAAACCCGGTATATCTCATGTATATTAAATACTTGGTTTTAAAGTTTGTAACAAAACTTATCTAATTTACAAAAATAAAGTTCTTTTTTATATTATTGAGATACAGGATGTTACAGAAAGGTGTGGTCGTATTTTGGGGTCGTATATTTGACCCCTTGAATAACGTAAAGCGTTTTTAATTAAAAAAAAATATTTTGAAACTGAGAAATTGAATTTTAAAATTGACCGATAAAGCTAATATTTTGTATGAGACAGACCCCGGTGAGTGAAAAAGGGTTGTCATGAATGAAACTATAAGTATTTAATACCAAGGATTTTTCTGAAAATTTTCGCGTAAAAAGTAAAAATGCTTGAGGTGTCTTATACACCCGATTGAAACAAAGTTCCTTTCGCTATCTAAGTATTTATATATTTGATGGATTGAATAAATTGTATCAAAATACTTAAATATTGTAAAAACTGAAAATTAAAAATGTGCCATCTGTGAAAGTACCCCTAACATACGGATAACTAGTATACAGATGGCGTAAAAATAAATAAATCAACTTGCGGTCAGCATTTTTCGTTGCTCCAACTTTTTTTTTGTCTAGCCGGCCAGCCGCCGAGCGTCTGAAGTTTAACGTGCGATAAGAAATTTCGTTTAAAAAAAATTAAAATTTTCAAAATTCATATTTTTTCAAGCTAAATTAACTATAACTATTTGTCAGTTACACATAACGTCCTCGAATTAGACCACACCTTTCTGCACGCCTTTCTGCACACCTTTCTGTGACATCCTGTAGAGTGTAAAGATATATTTTTTATATTAACACAGTGGACTACCGTTTGAAACGGTGTTAAGTGTACATGTACAAGATGGCCGACTTCCTTGTCACACTTTGAGAAATTAAATTATGCCTGTGAACGTCCTAGTACGTTGTGTGGCATTAATTAGTATTTAACATATCTTATAGATTTTTTACTGTGTAGTACAAGAAAGAACCGTGTGTTATGAAAGGCTTTCAAAATAGTCTTCGTTCAAATCGAACCTTTGACTTGACAGGCCTGTTGGTCTAGTGGTTAGGGGTGCTGACTGCTGAGCCAAGGCGTGGGTTTGATTCCCACCCAAAATATATATATTTTTTTAAATTAACTGCTTCACATAAATTTTTTTTTTTTTGTGACTACAAAATTATATTTTGCTCTAGGAAATTTTACTCTGGCGCGTTGTAGAACGTCAAATTTTTCGATATGTTTTTTTTACTTTAGCTGAGAGACTGCTTCACGCTAAATGTCACGAGTTCAATGGGAAGCATACTGTAGGTTTATATTTACCTGCATAGTGTTAAAATATAAGGTTTAAATGGGCGATTATTTTGATTCCGTTGACTTAGAAGCTTAATTGATAATTACAGCTGCAAGGGATGGCAGATATAGGTATTCAATGTTAATTTAAATTTGATACGTCCACGCGTTCCCAAGAAAGGGGGTCTTGACAGACAAACATATAGCCCCGATTTATTAGCTCTAATTAATTTCAACACTAGATTTAGGTCACGACACCCTCACCTTAAAAGCTTTATTCTAAATGTGCATATTAACAACATATCATTTTACAACCCGGTGGTCCGTATGTGTCGAACGTACAATGATTTAATGTCGGAGCACCATAACACCTTAGACATTTTCGATTGCAAATTCCCGAAATTTAAGAACAATGTTAGACATGTTATGTCTCGTGTATAATTGTATATTTGTTTTGTAACATTGTAATATTTTAGTATAAATTCATTTTTATTCTAAGTGCTCACAATGTTTTATTGTTTTTATATAGATAAACAACACAGTCCTATGTGATCATGCTGTGTACGCATAGTTAGGAACCTAGTTTAAAACATAACTGTTTATTTTATACATTTCAACCTTATTGTACTAAGTTCTGTTTTGTGTACCTAAACTAAATAAATAAATAAATAAACAGACAGAGATACGGAGAACGAAGCAAAGTGCTCCTATGAAGGTTACATTTTCCTTTTGAGGAACAGATCCCTAAAAATTTGTAAAAGTGATTTTAATATTGAAAATTTTGAAGATATTTATTAACAATGCCGTGAAAAAGCTTGATAACTGATACTTTAGAAGATTAAAAAAAGTAGATATACATTCAGTTAAGACATAGCAGATTTCAACTCAAAAATGACCCTCAACTGAGAATGCTCAAATATGCAGTGAAGCAATGCTTGCACTTTTCGCCATGTGAGTGAGGTTACCGGAAGCCTTAACCCTTCCCCCCCTCCCCCTCTTCTACCTCTCTCCATCTCTTCCCACTTTCCCCTACTTCCACCTTAAAGGCCGACAACGCACTTGTAACTCTCGACTTGCTTCAAAAAATCACAAGTGCGTTGCCGGCCTTTAAGGAGGAAGTAGGGGAAGGTGGGACGAGATGGAGAGAGGTAGAAGAGGGGCAGGGGGGAAAGGGAAGGGTTAGGGCCTCCGGTAACTTAACTCGCTCGGCAAAATACAACGAAGCATTGCTTCACTGCCTGTTTTCGTAGGCCGTGGTATCACTCCAGTCTAGAAGGCCCATACGTGCCGAAGTATCGTTCTCCCACGAAGCCACAATCGGGTCGTGTTCTCTTAATGGCGCTGAAATATGGTTTTACTATGTGTGGAAGTCACTACAGGATAAATAGCTTACGAAATCTTTTCAAATCTCTTAATGCTACATTCATTCTCTCATTGGGAAACCTGACTACTTCGTTTCATTTCAAAACATGTAAAACATCTATTAAAGAAACTACCCACATTCTACTTTTCTCTTTTGATTTTTCTCCGAGAGAATTCTGCTCATACTCCGTTCACACGAAGCGTTATGATAAAGGTATTGAAAAGAGCAACTTTAAAAGCTTTTCAACTTAACCGTGCGAGCGATAAAAGATTCAGTGTATAGTGTAGTGCAAAAATATGGGTGCAGCTTTGTTTTATTAACACAACTGTATGTTTTATCACTGGGTCACAGTATTTGGCTATAACATCAGAGGTCCTATTATTGGTAGATGGCAAAGCCAATGCAAATATTTGCCAATTCATGAATATGCCTATAAATTTTGCATTGCAAAATATTTTCATTTTAATGCCTTTATTGTTCTTCAACCCATAGTACAAGCTACGCTTAGTTTAGATACGTTAATAGTGCAGAAAATAACACTTCACCATTTTTAAAGAAAACTAAACAGTTTATTGTGACCTCTCCACTGAATGAGCAGTCAATGTTAACATTTTGGACTGGCCTGTTGGTCTAGTGGTTAGTGATACCGACTGCTGAGCCAGAGGTCGAGTCCCACATTTTATTTATATTTATTTTAGATTTTGTTGTAGATGAAAAACACCTTATGTCCTTTTGTGTACACCTGAGAGCGTGTATGCAAACTTACATGACGATTGGTTGAGCAGTTCAGGCGTGAAAACTTCAAAAACAAACAAACAGACTCACTTTTGCATTTATAATTTGAATTAGGATATTTTTCTGTACCAAAGTAGTTTGTTCTTGTTCAGTACCAATTTTATCAATAGTTTATGCATTTAAGTAAATTAATAAAACTCGTGTTTCTTTGGATATGTCAACAACGAATATAAATTTTTCTAATATTATAAAGACAAAAGTTTGTGAGGATGGATGGATGAATGTTTTTTATAGTCTGGAATAGCACATAGGCTACTTCTTATCCCATTTCACCAAAATTTCTACGCGAATGAAGTCGCGGGCAACAGCTATTCATCCATAGAGTTAAGTATGAACGAAACTCTCAGAATACGAGTAGTACTCGCACTTTTCGTTTATTTTTAAGGAACCTGTTCACTATTATGTTTAGGTAATATCTTAAAATTTTCACTTACAAGCCATACAATCAACCAATCATACAATAAAAAAAGAAAAAGAGTGTCCTTGGAATTGGTCCTGTTCTTCTCCATCATCTAAGTATTGAAACAGGCAACTAGCGTCACGACTGACTTATTATGTCCTTTAATTAAAACTGAAGTGTTTTGGATCTGTCACTAATTTAAAGACCTTTACTATACCAACACTTTTAGGCAAATAAATCATTTCATTTCAAAAGACAAACATCTTACAAATAAATGTTATGATTTTTTTTTATATTTTCAAATGTGCCTACATAACTTTGGCAAGCAGTGTACAAACACAAAGACGTCTTTGACTCGCCCGTGCGTATGTTGTATGGTTTCTTTCACTCACAAGAAGCCATTCTATACGAATTAGGTACATAGAGCCAAATATGACTTTGGAAAATGTAAGAATAAGTAAATTTTATATGTTGAGACTATAGAAAGGCAAAGAGTGGTGTAGTCTCGTTGAAAAAAAAATTATGCTCCACTATAAAAGTACTCCAGTCTTATATAACAATAATAAAAAAAAAAACTTGCTTTAATAATATACTATGGTTGCCAGAACTCTGAAGAACATACTTACATAATTTTTTTTTGTTAATACAGTTACGCATAGCAACAATCAGATTCGTGCAAATATAGTCTAAACTAATATTATAAAGAGGAAACATTTGTGTGTATGTTTGTAATGTTTTCACACAAAAACTACTGGACTAAAAATATTTGCACTCAATCGAACTCCTGGGCTATGACGTTGTGAGCCAATGCTGAATGCTCTACCGCGCCGCGCTACATAAGTGTTTGTTGGGGTTCCGTACCCAAAGAGTAAAAACGGAACCCTATTACTAAGATTCCGGTGTCCGTCTGTCTGTCTGTCACCAGGCTGTATCTCATAAACTGTGATAGCCAGACGTGATGTATTTCTGTTGCCGCTATAACAACAAATAATAAAAATATGAAATAAATCAGAAATTAAAGGGGCTCCCCTACTAGAAACGTATATTTTTTTTGGCTTATAGTATTAAATATTGGACGATGGTGCGGAACCCTTCATGCGCGAGTCCGACTTGCACTTGGCCGGTTTTTTTAAATACATTTTACATTATATACCTTCACCTGCAATCGTTTATGTACATATACAGAATGTATTTGACAATAAGAACACTTAAACCCCTGAAATGGCTCTAGCATGCAGTTACAAAAATCCCACTTATATTATAAATGTGAAAGTATGGATGGATGGATGTTTATTACTCTTTCACGCAAAAACTACTGAACCGATTGCGATGAAACTTGGTATATAGATAGCTGGAGACCTGGATTAACACATAGGCTACTTTTTATCGCGATATTCCCACGGGATCGGAACTTACGCGAGTGAAACCGCGGGGCGCTGCTAGTAATTTATGAAAAAAGAAACTATTCGTTTCAAAGTTATGACCGCTTGATTTTTTTTGGTATTATCACCTCCTTTTCTCATAAAAGTAGGGGGAATGTGTAAAATTAAAGATTTTAACCCAAAACATATTTTTTCATTTGACATAATTCAAAATAACCCATTCAAAATAAGTTCGAAAATGATACATGTTAGTTTTAAATAGATTTTCTCGATAACGGAGTAAACGAATTTCAAGATGTAACGCTAGACACCATGTTGCCCGTTCGTCATGACATCATGGCGGTAGTGAAATGTATATCATTGCTATTTGGACAATTTCAAAATGAGGTACTATCCTTATGATTAGTGATGGACAATAAACAATACATTCTACATTGATGTTTAACATTCCGTAGTTTGGCAAAACAAAAATCTTGATTTATTGACATGAAAGATCTTAGTCTGGTCAGATTTTAACTTTATCAATACAATTAAATAAAATTGAAGGATCTGTTTTCAATGCCAAAATCAGTATTTTTTTAATTTTTGTCTGTCTGTCTGTTTGTGCCGGCTGATCTCCGGAAAGGATAGGCTGATTTCCACTTTCACTGGCAGATAGCTGGTGTTGTAGGAAGTAGGAAGTAACTTAGGCTACTTTAATTTGGAAAAGGAAATTAAGGTTACACGCGAGCGAAGAGACGCATGGGAACTGCTAGTGCATAAATAAAAATGGTTGCCCATGGTTATATTTAAGTAAAACACACATTCATAGAGTTAAATACCCTATTGTCGTGGGTAAGCTACCCAATGTCTTTACCTTCCCTCAAGAATTGGTATTTAAAATTCAAGTTTTTTTTTAAATGAGACTGGTAGATTTAGGTCTAGTGGTTAGTGACCCTGACTGCTAAGCCAGAGGTCGTGGGTTCGATTCCCGCCCAGGACAAATAATTGTGTGATGAGCACGATAATTTGTTCTGTGTCTGGGTGTAATTTATCTATAATATGTATGTATTTAGAAATATATAAGTATGTTTATCAGCAGTCTGGTTACCATAGTACAGGCTCTGCCTAGTTTGGGATCAGACGGCCGTGTGTGAGATGTGTGGAGTTATTATTATTTTTATTATAGGTGCGTCGTACCAAAAAAAGAAACTTTTCAGCATTTATAGAAATGCTGAAAAGTTTCTTTCTTTCATTGCTAATATAGATTAGCAATAAAAAAAAGATTGAAAAAAGAATGTAGATTGAAAATTGCGTTTGCAACATACTTTTAGTTCGTCGGATTTTAACTAAATTTCTTTTTCGGTCTCTCTAAGTTTTTCTATCAATAAATTAAATTATAAGCACAAGTTACTAACCCTTCACTTTCCCCTCCCCTCCCCTTCTTCCACCCTTCCCCTACTCAAACCCTAAAAACCGGCCATGCACTTGTGACTCTTTTGTTGCAGGTGCTCATGGGCGGCGGTAGTCATTTACCGTGAAGTGACCTGTCTGCTTGTTTGCCCGCTATAACATAAACAAAAAAGTGTTTATATATATGCACCATCGCTTTACCATTAAACCAGTCGTGGGCATATTTCCCAATTTTTAACCGACTTCAAAAAGGAAGAGGTTCTCAATTCGACTGTATGTTTGTTACGCGATTATTCCACCAATAATGGATCGATAATGATGATTATTTTCTGTTTGGTAGATCTTACTTCAGGGGTCCCATGTAAATTTTATCGAAATTGATTCAATGCTTATGGAAAAATTAGCAAAAAACAAAAAAATATATATAAATTTTGTTTTTTTTTTTACTAAAAATGTATTTTCTAAAAAAAGACTAATACATTACACGAAGTACTAGACCAATGTCCAAATACTTAACACATTAATACACCGTCATTCTTTAACTACACAATAAACAAAACCGGATGCATTCCTTATACTACAGTGTTAGGATTAACAAATCGACAATGCTTCATTCTACTGAACGTGTTGGCGCAGCTAGTGATGGGATTATATCGACAGTGTTTGTCGATAAAGACCGAATGAATGAATGGTTTGACTTATATTTTTATTATGTTTGGTCACGCTTGTTTCTTGGGTTGCTACTGTATTTAAATAAATGTAATAGAAGATTCGTGACTTTGTTGCTACTGTACAGATTGTGAGTGAATTATATTGGGTTTGTAAATAGAAAATGGCGTCATAATGATCGTAATTCGCTTAGGATTAGTTGTGTTATAGTAAGATTGCTGAATTATTTTTATTAAATAACAATTGGACAACACTTTTGTTTAAATAATTGCCAGAGATAATACTATTAACATATTATACGCTTTAGGATATTTGACAATATGATACAATAAATTATCACTTTAAAAATAATACAGTCATGAATCGATATTCGATGTATCGCTTAGGAAAACGGTCACAACATTTTATAACTACCTGTAGTAATTTATGATAATTTAATTAAATATTTTAATTTCCAAGGTTTAGTAAGTGGGAGAGCCATGCTTCGGCACGTATGGGTCGGCTCAACTCCGCTCAATACCACGGCCTCACAGAAAACCGGTAGTGAAGCAATGCTTGCATTGCATTTCGCCGCGTGAGTGATGTTACCGGAGGCCCTAACCCTTCCCTCTCCCCTATTCCCGTCCTTCCCCTCTCCCCTCTTCCCACTCTTTCCTCTGTCCCCCTCTTCTCCTACTCCCACAATAAGGGCGGCAACGCACTTGTGACCCTTGAGTTACAGGTTCCCATGGGTGGCGGTAGTCATTTACCATCAGGTGACCCGTCAGCTCGTTTGCCCCCTATACCATAAAAAAAAAACTAGATCTACACAAGAACAATCTTACATTAGTAAATAACTGATAGAGGAACATAAATAATGAAGGTTATACTATTAGCTCACCGAGAGTGGACGCTTTGAAATCACAATCACTTCATAAAACAGTCAAAGAGGAAACAGCAAGATTTAAGAAAGTAGTTGTGAAATGTAAATATTTAATTACTTTTCACACATGGTAGAACACGCTTAAGGTGTTATACATGCACGCCAGATTATATGGTTGAATTTAACGTTGCAAACTGCGTATAATATGAATAGACATGTAACTTCGTAAATTACATCAAGGCTCACATCAGTTATATGTCAATCATAAAAATCATTATCCCATATTTTGATCGAACCCGAGAACCCGACTCAACGCAGTGGCAGGTGACAAGATGATCACCCAAAAGACTTCACTATTCATATGGTTAAATCGGTATTCTTTAACACCAAAGCCAATATACGCTGATACTTACCGGATTTTATTCATTTACTAGCCGTTGCCAACAGTTTTAGTTGCATTTATAGTCATTGCTTCGCTACTTAGGGTCATAGCATAATATTACATAGCCTATTACCTTCCTCAATGAATACTCTATCCAATACAAATATGATGCCGATGGTGGCGTACGTATCGGGTCGTTCGGCTACCTCTGATATCATATGGTTGAAGTGGACGATGGCTGGCGCATGCGTCATGCTCGTGAACGAGTGCCATTGGTTGGGGCTGGTCATTTCTGAACTGCTATCACTTACATATAGTAGTAGTTTGCGCAACTATTTATAGTTTAGAACAATACGTTACATTGTTCTCACACTTAACTTGCGCATATAAGCAATGTAACTAGTAATTTGTAAAAAACATGTTGGAAAAGATTGTCCTTGGAGTTTCTTGCCTGTTATTCTCCACTGGATCCACGAATTGGAACAGGCAACTAGCTTCACGACTGACTTAGTCTGACTGACTACTACTCCTGACAATTCAAAAATACCCATAGTGGTTTAATTGAAATAAATGATTTTGATTTTGATTTTGAATGTACAGAATTTGACAGGTAGTTTTAGAGATCACGGCCTTTGAACAAACAATAAAACTTTTCGGCTTTATTAAATTTGTATAGATTTTAAGTATTTTAATCAGATTGTTTTAAATTTGTCTCTTCTCTATTAAATTTCGCTCTTAATGAAAAGCTTTGCGAATGAACGAACCTGTCTAATTTCCTTAACATTTTGTAATATTTTGGTAAAGTTCAAATTATAAAAGTTATGGTTTAATAAAACTTTAAAAAAATTACTTTAATAACGAACCGATCCACTATCCAACATTGGGCTTTATCATCACACTATCGTTATCAGGTTCAATCTGTTGGATTCTTCAAAACGGATCATTTGAGCTCAAACTCAAGGGACTTAGACTTACTAGTAATCACTGAAGAGTTCGCCTATTAGCCTCCATCATCATATCAGCTCCAAAATGTCGAATTAAAGTATTATTATGCAAACTACATAGACATGCAAAGTTTAATTTCTATGCAACAATTAGAAGTAGGTTAAAATTTACTTCCAAGATTTTTATACATACATAGAATTTTGACATATATTTATTAAATTGTACTATTATATTACACGACTTCTGTACTGAGCTCACTTATAAAACACTAGCAGCACCTCGTGGTTTCACCCGCGTAAGTCTCGATCTCGTGGTAATGTGGGGATAAAAAGTAGCCTAAGCGTTAATCCAAGTCTCCAGCTATCTATATCGCAATCGGTCCAGTAGTTTTTATGTGAAAACATTAAAACATACAAATGTTTCCTCTTTATAATATTAGTTTAGATAATACCACAATGAAACAAACGTAGACAATGTTACATTAAAACCACAAATATAAGCACACCATATATTAATAATTTAATAACAAATTTATTACGGAACGTTATCACAATGTACAAAAATGACAATGGTACAGTAATAGCTGCAGTAGTAAAAATCATGTTAGAACTATTAACGCCTGTCTCCGGATACGTGTAGTGATAGAATGTAAATGGGTCCTGCTTTGTCACGAATAATATTATTCTTTTTTGTAAAAATGTATATAATTACTAGCTGCGCCCCGCCGTTTCACCTACGTAGGTTCCGATCTCATGGGAATATTGGGATAAAATGTAGCGTATACGTTAATCCAGGTCTTCAGCTTATACCAAGTTTCATCGCAATTGGTTCAGTGGCTTTTGCGTGAAAAAGTAACAAACATCCATCCATCCAAACTTTCACATTTATAATATTAGTGGTATAATAATACCTAGGTATAACATAGGCTAGTAACGGTATAGAAATAAATTTTAAAGAGATTGGTGTCAGCTTCCCTGGTGTTTATTCAGGGTAAGTGAAAGGAACCTGGAAATCGATAAGTTCTGATTAAAATAAATGAAATTAAGACGAATTTTATTTTCAACTAGCAACCCGCCCTGGCTTTGCACGCACGTAATTCGCACAAAATCTTAACAAATTATACACTTAAACCTTCCTCATGAATTGCTCTGTCTATTAGTGAAAACTGCATGAAAATCCGTTCAATGGTTTTTCAGTTTATCGCGAGCAAACACGGCGGGGGACTTGGTATTATAACTAGCAACCCGCCCCGGCTTCGCACGGGTACAAATTATACACCTAAACCTTCCTCATGAATCACTTTGTCTATTAGTGAAAACCGCATGAAAATTCGTTCAGTAGTTTTTCAGTTTATCGCAAACAGACAGACAGACAGACTTGGCGGGGGACTAAGGCATGTGGAAAACAAAGTTTCTTCATTATGACACGACTAACCCTTAGAACATTGCATATTGATGCATTTACATTCTTGCAGTTCTATAGCTAACTTTATTTGAATACATAATAAAATTAAAACGTCTTTCTCCTTTTTATTTCCGAAGCGGCGGTAGCGTAATGGCTAAGGCGTCGGACTTGCGATCAAGTGGTTGCGGGTTCGAACCCCACCCAGTGCACTACCGACGTGACCCCACTCCTAACACAAGCATTTTAGCTTAGCTGGAGGGGTTAACAAGAATACTAGTAATGTGTGACCCACGTTACTAGTATTCTTTAAAAAAAAAAAAAATGATTTGTGACATCCAGAAATTGTCATTTTCATAACGCTTTCATAATACAAGTTATCTGTGTTCCAAAGGTACACCATAATAAAACAAATCGTTCAACATTGAATGTGTAACAACATTCTTTTCATTGAAAAACTCATGATTTCTGTAAAACAAGCAAGTTTCAGTTATAATAGATGATACACTGATACCTATATCAGTGTATCATCTATTAGAATGGTAATGTATAATCGTTCAGAGCTTATATATATCTTAAATTTTGTATCAACTCATTGTTTGTTGTGCTTTGAAGGCAATAAAGAAATAATTATTATTATATTATTATCAATTTAAACATACACGCTCATTATCTTTTGCATATGTACTATTAGTACAATAATACATAGGTAACTAATTTAATTTATTAGTCTACATGGAAAATCAAAAATAAAATAGAAACAATTTAATTTTCTTTATCAAGTCCTAAAGCCGAAAACGATTTCATACACTAAGCAGAGTTTCCAGGATAAGAATGATATATCGACATCGATAATTCATGTGCCCTCACTATATCATAGTGCACGTTTCTTACACGTCTGACAGCGTATGATTTATATGTATGTGAACGTACAGCGGATATTATTATCGAATTTTTTCATTAGATGGCACTGCCCTAGTTGTGATAGACGGGGCCCTTCGTAGACAATATCTATTTTATAAACATTATCATGACTTATTTCTTGAAGTTAGGCGGAATTAGGTAGGTAGATATGAAGATAAGATAGCTAGGTACTTAATTTGTTACCATCAAATTGGGGTAGTTACTCCATGCCTGCTGATCAAGAGTCAGCCAAAGTCCACAGGGGTTCTCTTAAGGTAAGTCCCCTCTCACTACAATGGCTTCGATATCGCCTAGTACTTGGGTTGTGGCGGTCTGATGGCAGTCGCTTCATGTAAAATATGAAAGTTCGGCCGTATTAGTAGTTAGACTGCACGGATGGCGCAATGGTTTAAGTGGTCACCTCGCCACTACGCCGCGCCGAGTGTTGTGGGTTCAAATCCCACACAGGACAAAAATTTGTGTCATCCACAAATATTTGACCCGAGTCTGGGTGTTCTTGTGTCCGTTGTTTGAATGTTTGTGAAGCCCCCCGCGACACGGGAATATTCCTAATGCGGGAGTTGTCTTTTATAATCATAATCAAATAATCAGACTGAAAGCCGACCCCAACTTAAGTGGACAAAAGGCGCGGAGGATGATGACCTAATTATTCAACAGTAATAATTATTAAAGACATACGTAGATCACATATATCACTTACAACTACCTAACTCTAGCATAGAAAGAAAGAGAGCAAGATAAACATCTATTCTGACATTCACAGGACCGAACACAATTATTACAATAAAAATAAAAATAAATACAACCGAAGTAATTAAAGTGCCCTGTGCAATGCCAGAAAAGGCACCTATCTCAGCATATTGCTGCAGCCTGTGAGACTGCAGCGCTGGTATTATGATAGGACAAAAATAATTTTAGAAAAAATGTAACGTATATACACTTCTCTGTTGCGCTCCTTCTAGAGAAGCGGCGTGATCCTAACGCTGTAAAATTCCTTTGAAAATAAAACAACTGTATTTTACTTTTTAATTTGATAGAACGAAGCTGTACGGTTGCAAAGAATAATTAATCAAATCAATTTGATTGGGTCAAAGCGAGGATTAAATTAATTAATAGTTAATTGTCTATGACAAAATGCTTTGCATATTGATCGAATCGTTTTGAGAAATACCAGTTCTGTGGGGACTTTATTTTGGTTTTGTAACACACTTTTTTTTATCTACTACCTTTTGGCGGCGGCTTCGCTTGCGTAGTTTTTTATGGATGAAAGAGAGACAGAGAAAGCACATGAGGTACTTCCTCATGTCCTTTCTCTGTATCCCTCTGTATCTCTGGCGACGTGTATGTAAAATTTCATGATTATCTAATGTACGGCAGCGCGCGCCTACAATACAAACAAACATACATGGATTTTTATATTATTAAAAAAAAAAAAAAAAAGATATTAAAAATATACGTGTATTTGAATACAACGTTGTGTAAAAATTTCGTTCGTTTCGTACATATTTTTTTTATTTTCGAATTTTTCATTCCGTTACTAAGAAAATCCATAAAAAAAGTAAATAAAAAAGATTTCGAAGTTAATACTTCGAAATTTTTTTTATTTACGTTTTCTGGATTTTCTCAAAAAACTGAGTGAGCTGTTCCAAAAAGAAAATGTGCTATTTAAAATCTTTAACTTTACACGTTCCACTTGGTGTTATGAGAAACAGAGCTAAAATACCTGAAAATTAAAACGGTCACATATTGTAAACTCATAATTTTTTTTCAAAAATTCTTATTGTAACTGCGTGCTAGAGTCATCATTCAATGGTTCAAGTGTTCCTTTTTCAAATACACCCTGTATATAACAAAAAAATATTGAATTAATTTAGTTGAGTTAAGTATGTTAGAATTAAAAACCTTTAAAAAACTGTAAAAAACTAATAGTTTAAACTTCTCTTGTAAGTTTTTAAACAAAAACATATCAGAAATAACAAAGTAAACCACGAGTAATGAGTCCTATAAAACCACCATCACGGTTCTTTACTGGTATAAAGGCCAGCAGAGACAACGGTTAGGTTTTATGGGTAAAAGGCTTTTCTTGTTTTAAGGAAATGGTTATGGGGTACTGGAAGCCATCGTTCTCAGTAAATTGGGGGAGCAAATTTAAATTTCTTTAGTGTATTTCAAGGGTGTACAAAATAATAATGTCCTATTAGCCTTCGTGTATATAACGTAAATATAACACTCATAATTCTAAGACATAACGGGTGAAAGGAACAGCCAGAATCTTGAAATAGTAGATTCAGGTCTTCATTATAAGTGGAAAATCATTGGAATTTTCTGACGGAATTTTTGTTTTTTTTATTTTTAAAATTTATGGTTAAAAATGATATCACAATGAATAAACAGAACATTTTACCAAAAAAAAAACCAATAGATACTTTTTATCGCCAAAAACTGCAATGTAATGTTAAACAACATTTATGCAATCAGCTGCTTCGACGGCGACGAACATTTAAGGTCATTTACCATACCGCACAAAAATGATACCTACGTTTGTTGTGTTTACATTGCGTAGCATGTTTATGATGAACTGATTTTTGCATTGTGATTTTGTAAGTTCTTCGCGACGGTGATACTTACACGAGTCTGACCGGCCGGCGGCGTTCTTTTGGAAGGAAGTTCTTTATCGCACGATACACTTCAGACGCTCGGCGGATGTGGGCTAGCCGGAAAAAATGTTAGCGCAACGAAAAATGCTGACCGCGAGTTGATTTGTTTTACTTTTACGCCATCGTGGATTCTGCGTATTATTACTGTAATGTACTAATTACCACAGATGATATCACATATTCAAAATTTTTTTTTTTTTGGATTTACAATATTTTGGTTCGTGCTTCGGCACGTGTGGGCCGGCTCCACTGGAGTGATACTACAGAACAGAACACACCAGGTCAGTATAACTTGAGCTGTCATTGTACAGACTTACCATGACAGGTAATCACATATACTGGACGCATGTAACTTCATTAAGCTGTTTTTAAAGTTCTAAGACATATTGTTTAAAATGTTTAGCTTTCTGCACTTCTTCTATCTATATATAAACTATATAAATATAATTATATTAATATTATAAAGTTGAAGAGTTTGTTTGTTTGGTTTAACGCTCTAATCTCTGTAACTACTGGTTCGACTTGAAATTTTTTATTAGTATTGGATAACCCATTTGTCGAGGAAGGCTATAGGCTATATAACATCACGCTACGACCAATAGGAGCGGAGCAGTGACCATAAACGTAGGTGAAACTGCAAGGACGGCTAGTGAGAATATATTTGTTAGAAATTAAATAAACAGTTGCTATGCTGTAGGTGTTATATCATCATCTTCCTGCGCTTTTAACAATTTTCATTGAGGTCGGCGCTATGTGTGTAATATTGGCAAGGGTTTTGACTGGTTTCTAGTATGGCCGGGTGCTTGCCTGACGCACGCCCTCTTGGTAATGTAGTCGCTTAAAGACGGGAAAGAAAGAAGAAGGTGAATTCTGTAGGGAGAGTAATCTAGGGTAAGGTACTGCAAGTCTCGGATGGGGATCGGGGCTGAGACTGCAGTAGCTCGCAAAGGGGTGGCGTACCCAAATGTTCTGTATTTCCTGTGACTGGAGAGGCCACAAGGACAGGAAGACCAGCTGGTACGATGATGCGAGCGAAGCCGCGCGTAGAAGCTAGCCCAAAAATAAAGTTTAATGCCTTATAAAACATAACTGACAATAATGTTAAATCCCACTTCCCACTAATATTATAAATATGAAAGTTTGGATGGATGGATGGATGTTTGTTACTCTTCACGCTAAAACTACAGAACCGATTGCTAGGAAACTTGGTATGTAGATAGCTGGAGACCTGGATTACCACATAGGCTACTTTTTATCCCGATATTCCCACGGGATTGGGACTTACGCGGGTAAAACCGTGGGGTGCTGCTAGTTTGAAATATTCAGTGAAAACCTACTCCTACCTATTCGAAAGTACCAAACACAATTGTACCCAATTATATAAAAGTATCATTTAACACTAAAAAGTGTCAGTTTCTTCCCCCTTTGGAAACTTCCCAGGGGTTTCACGAACGCATCACTATATATAATTTATTAAGGCATTTCATTTCCTTCGAGGGGTAGCTAGGGTTGGCACAAAAAAGTTGGAAAAAATTAGTTTGAAGGGTATTTTTATCCAAAGAAAACGGTTAAAATATCTTAGATATTCGAAAATTTTTAGTATTAAATACTTATCCCTAAAATAGAAGAAACAGCTGTTTTATGTTCGGTACTTGATTACAATCTTTCGGTATTAAACATTGCGATAATCACTACATATTATAAAACAAAGTGCCCCGCCGCGTCTGTCTGTTTGTCTGTTCGTGTGCGGTTTTCACTAATAGACAGAGGGATTCATGTGGAAGATTTTGGTATATAATTTGTATAAGTGCGAAGCCAGTGCGGTTTGGTAGTATTACAATAAAAATGTATTCATAAAACGGCTTGGGACCTTAGCGCACAGCTATAGAGCTCCACATAAAGAAACATGCTAAAAGATATTAATAAAAAAGTGCAGCATTATGATATCCATCAATTTATGGAATAGTTTGCATTGCTAATCTTCTTAGATAAATAATATAGATGCATAAATTCAAGCAGTTATATTAAAATCGTTACGTTAAGGTGTATTTCATAGTGATTTTAATTACCTGTTGTGTTTCCATCAATTGAAGAAATGATAAAAAAAAAAAATATAAAGAAAATAATATTAACTTTTGACAACCCTAAGAATATGGCTTACCCGTAATAGGTTCAAGAAAGGGAACAAAAATACCAAAGTAATTGTATCAATCAAGTTAATTTGCATTTCTTTTTT